>OX637696.1:4566176-5816176 GCA_951802165.1 Adalia decempunctata | reverse complement strand
ATCCTGTCCTCGTCTTCGGACATTCATACCTGTCTCTCTGAATCGCTGCAACATTCTAGACACACTTGTATGGGAAACTCCAAACCTTTCTGCAATTCTTGTGTATGTCCACCCTTCTTCTCGCAAAACTACGGCTTGGGCACATTCCTCTTGGGTCAAATTGCGTGAAAGAAAAACTATTGATCACTAGAATTGATCGAGAACAACTGATTTTAGAATGGAGCCAATACATTCAAAATCTGATAATATCATCTTTTTTCATTCCTGCTGGGAGAAAACATCTGTATTGAAGAAAAACGTTGAAAGTGGATAACATATGCATGCATAATTCTGATAAAAATAATTATCATTGAGAACACCTTCAGTTGTAGAATAAATTTGAGATTTCCATAATGTGCGTAAATTTTTTTGCGCAATGTATTATAAAGAGGAAAGATTTTTATTTTTGTGCGTTTGATACGAATAGGCTCAAAAACTACTGGACCGATTTCAGAAATTCTTTCACCCTTAGAAAGCTACATTATCCATGAGTGACATTGGCTATACTTTTCACCCGAAAAAATTAAGGATACCTACTATAACTTCAATAATTGCAAAAAAAATCAGCCATAATCAGCTATTTTCACGTGCGCTGCAAAAACCGTAAGACTTACGTGGATACAATGTATGACAGAAATGTACCTCTTAAACTTAAATAGTTCTACAAAAACGTCCGCGATAGCATAATATATCTATCTCTCAAGATTGACTTGCTATTACCTGTTTATGGTAATCAGATATTTTCCAAAATTATGCACTATTTGGGAGTGAGTTTTTATGAATTGGGTATTGATCCTCATCCAACCTCATACGTTATTTATCCCCAGTATTTAATTTGGAACGAAATTGCCCTTCACATCATACAATTAAAACGAGTACATCAAAAGATATGGCAGGTTGAAGTGTTGAAGATGAAACCGCCGCGTGAAACAAATTTCTACCCGCACGAAGCTGGGACGGCCTGCTTGTAATCAATATTTAAATTTGTATGGAAGACACTTCAAGAAGGACGATATCTTTTTTGGATCCTAGACGATTTCTTCGACAAACCTGTCAATTTTTTTCTCGACCTTTTGATTGAGGTAATTATAAAAACATATGATTGTGAGTGTCTTTTTCCTCATCAATATCCCCTGCAACTCGAAAAGCGTCTTCAGTGTACGTTTCTGTTTCAGAAACCTATCGTCTCTATTGGGCCTTAATTTCGATCCACCACTGAGACCAGACTGGATATGAGCTAATCAACACTTTTTACTACTTCTAAATGAGTTATCTGCTGTATTTCAATAACAGAATTACGAATTATATCATGTCCTGACTGCTTTTTCCATACAGTCCACAAAACTCGATCCATTCTCCTTTTAGTATGAGTTGTGATACAAAAACACGTTCGGGGAATTTCAATAACTGCTTTAAAATTCTGCGGAGACAGTTGCGAAATTCTTTCTTGAATCTCGGAGCTAACGCACATTTGTTACGTCATCTCGAAGTTATTCCATTCTTTTCCATCGAATGTATCATCGAATGCGAGTCATTCGTAAAAATTTCACAGCGAATATTTTAAGCAGATCGCGTTTTAACTCGATTCAGCACATACAAACTAACCACTATTGCGAATAAAGAGGAAAAATCTCCATCACGAATTAACATTCCACGTCAATTAGAATTAAATCAAGGACGCTGCTTTAGTAACATCGTTTGTCAGTTTTGTTCAGGATATAAGCTACATTAGATATTCAGTTGTGACACAATGGACACAAATGATCGAGAAATTTGGAAAGGCAGCGTGAATTTTTTCATATACCGGAAGTCCCTATCGAATTTCACTCTGTCTTTGATCATATGACTCCAATGACAAGTCGAAGAGGTGATGGAGTTTTTATACAAATATTTTCTATGCGGGATGATCAGACAAATTATCATACGAGGATATATTGAAAAATTCTTAGCGTACTATAGAACCAAACAGAATTTCAATGTCAAAATATTTTATTACTCAACATATTCTCCTCTTAATTGAATACATTTATTACAGCGAACCTGCAACGTCACTAGACCTTTAAAAAAAAGTTTCTTCTTGCTCTGCAAACCAGTCCTCCACAGCTTTTATTACCTCCTCGTTGGAAGATAATTTACGACCTTTTAAACTTTTCTTCAGTTGAGGAAAGAGATGATAGTCGGACGGAGCCTAATCTGGTGAATAAGGGGGGTCTACTAGTAATTTTAACCCTAAATCACGAATTTTTTGCATGGCAACATGAGAATTGTGTACTGGGGCGTTGTCCTGTAAAAAACAAAATACTTTTGGATAGCTTTACGCGTCTTTTCTCTTTAATTTTTTTCCGTAGAGTGGTCAGTAATGTCGAATAGTAATCTCCAGTTATTGTTCTACCCTTATCCAAAAAATCAATCATGATAACTCCATGGCAATCCCAAAAAACTGGAGCAAGAACTTTTCCAGCTGATTTTTGGACACGAAACTTCTTAGGTCTTGGAGAACCACAGTGTCGCCATTCCATCGATTGTTGCTTTGTTTCTGGATCGTAGAAATGTACCCAAGTCTCATCCATAGTAACAATTCGGTTTAAGAAGTCTACATCGTTTTCAAATCGAGCACAGATCGAACGCTATGCTTTAACCCTTACACGCTTTTGGTCAACATTCAAACATTCGGGGATCCATTTTGCAGAAATTGTCCACATTGACGTAAACTATATGATGAACGCGTTCGCATGAAATTTTCAGTGCTTCAGATATCCGTTTTAGCCCAATTCAGTCTGATAAAATCATGTCATGAACTGCATCGATATTTTCGGGGACTGACACAGAAACTGGCCTTCCCGATCGGTCATCATCTTCAATGGAAAATGTACCTCTTTTGAAGCTTGCAGTCCAATTTTTCACGGTCGCATACGAAGGACATTGATCACCATGGCTATTAAGCATATCTTCGTAAAACTGCTTACCTCGAAACCCTTTTAAATACAGGTACTCGATGATGGCTCGATACTCCAATTTTTCGATTTTTACAATTTCGGTGGATATCTTTTTTTTTTTATTTCATTGCGTAAATCTGGTTTACTTTTTTGACGTCGAACTCTACACTGACACTTCTAATAAGTTATTGTTCGTTGATATGGTATCGCAATATTTTGTTTATGCATGGAACTATACTCCATTCACAATTATAAAATCACAACTCTGGCCTTGGAAATTTGACACATTCCACTCTGTATCGAAGTTATGACGTTTTTCAAAATATTTTTATGTTCCAAGTCAACACTATGTTGCCCTTTCTACATTCTTAGCGTATTTCTCAGAATGTGAATTCATTCGGAAAATGAATGAATTGGAAAAGATGTGACGGACGAAAATAATTAACGTTTATATGAATTGATAGAAAGGATTCCTTTTCTAGTAATTTGCATGAAAAATACCAGAGAACACTGTTGAAATATATTATTTTTCGCCATGGAAGAAAATTGCATTGCTTTCACATGATTTTCATATGCATGCCTGTGAAGATTTAATGTTTATTATCCTCTTGAACTGAAAGTTCAAGACTTGACATCAATTGTTGAATCAAGAATAATGGAACATTATATCCCTCTATTGGAATCCAAATAGGTGAAGGGAGTTCTGATGCAAGAGTAACATTTTCTTGGAACATAACCTTAATAGCTAACTTAATAAAAATAAGAGTAGAAGATATACATTTCATTTTGTATCTTATGAACAAGGAGTAAAATATTCTGACTGTATAGTAATTTATTAGTTTAAAAAATATTCATACATTACAACCACACTAGGTTTGTACAAATAATATGGAACAGGTCAAACATATGCTTCACATTTATCATTCACCTATTCTGAAATGAGACACAAACTCCTCCACATTATAGGGCTCTCACAGCATTAAAAGCTTGTGTCTCTTTCGAAAGAAGTAGCACTAGATATAATATATTCTTTCGATTAAGAGCAAATACCTACCGTTGAATGTAACATACAAAAATTTCTTCAAAATGGGCTTATACGAAGTGGTTCTTTTTCTGAAACGTGAAAACGATCAACAATAATATATATAAAGTAGTTGACAGGAACTAGGAATCGGGAATGAATTAACAGACCTTAGCTAATGCCGACGTTTCGCAAATATATTTTTGCTTCTTCAGGGCAAAGCTAAACTATGTTTTCCCCAAGGTGCAACCATGTACAACCAACCAGAGAAACATCGAGAAATTCGGAAAAACTCGTTCATGCATTTGTCTTTCGCTGTTTGAACGGTTGATGTCGTATTTTGAAGTTTATTTTATGAACGAGTTTTTCCGAATTTCTCGATGTTTCTCTGGTTGGTTGTACATGGTTGCACCTTGGGGAAAACATAGTTTAGCTTTGCCCTGAAGAAGCAAAAATATATTTGCGAAACGTCGGCATTTGCTAAGGTCTGTTAATTCATTCCCGATTCCTAGTTCCTGTCAACTACTTTATATATATATATATGAATCAAGGAAGTTATCTATCTATTAAGATCAACAATAATCATTTAGAGACCGATGATGGCCATCCAAAACCCGTTTACTTACGAAAATCGTGCAATTTCATTCTGCAAGTTCTTTCCTCATAATTCCTCTAAAATCCTACCTGAACCATATTTTCCGGTCGCTTTCGTGAAAAGATCGTATAAGGAAGCCTTTTTTGTCCATTTAGACATTCCAAATAAATTTTGAGCACCAAAAACGATACCGAAACTAATTAAACTTCTGGGGGACCGGAATTTCGTTTGAAATCTTTCCAAACGGCCAGATACCTAAAAAAAACTTCGTTATCAAGTATAAAAAAGGGAATTAGTACTTATTTTTGCTTTATTTATGCTTATAAATCGATTTTTGGTCCAATTCAAATTTGCCGTTTGTACCCATGCCAAAATATCTTTGATACTTTTACTTTGATGTAAACAAAGAAACTGGCAACGCCGTTTTGTCATTAAAGATATTCTCTGTACGCGCACAGATTTTTTATCAGGTGCACCAATTCCTGAAAACGAAACCATGGCCAGAGTTGTGATTTTATAATTGTGAATGGTAGATATCAATATATCCTCGTAGCTACTTGTCCTTTAACATCAGGAGTATGAGGTTTGAGGAGCTGATATTGGAGCCAAGCTCTCTACATGGAACGTTATTGGTGGGTCCATACTTTCTGAGTCACCCTGTATATCGAGTGACAATGATCTCAACTAAAACTAGCCAGGCAGGGATCGTTGTGCTCGTGGGAGTTTTCCATCCCAACTGACTAAGAAAACTTCGCAAGCCTGTCTGCAATTTTCAACGCCATAGAAACAATTTCCGCCTATGCAGTTCGGAGCGCATTGTGTGCATTCTACAATCCACTTCCCGGCCGCCGAAGGCTCTGTGCACTTCCTGAATTTTATCATGTGAAATATGCCCCCGTGAGACCTGGCCTGTATCCTCTATTATTATTCTTAGATATGGACTAATGATATGCTTTATTCCTATGGACACGAACAGGTGAGTAAATGTATTCCGGTTTGATTACAAGCAGAACGTGGCCGCAATTGTGTCCATTGTGGACGTGAAGGGAATATCAATTTGTGAACGGGTTGGATCTTATTTGAATAGGATATGTATCAGACTATCGGCATCATAAATATTGAATGCATAAGTGCATTATTTATCGGTTGGTACAGAAGAGGCGCCAAGAGGAGTTATGCGGCTACATTGAATACAAATTACATTATTCAATACAAAGTGTGTTTGTTATTTCGCAATCTTAGACCTAACACGAAGATCGAAGATGCGGAACTGATGCGAAATCCATCCAGACAAGTTGAGCAAGAAAGCTTGCCGCCCTTCAAATAACTTCAATAACACTTCCTGAAAATTCCATTTCTTCTTACGTTAAAGGGCAAGTACTATTATTATTTGAATTGGGGACTGCGACCATGTACGAGTATATATTGAAAAATTCTTAGCCTACTCTAGAACCAAACAAAATTTCAATGTCAAAATATTTTATTACTCAACTCATTCTTCTCTTAATTGAATACATTCATTACAGCGAACCTGCAACGTTTCTAAACCTTTCAAAAAAGAGTTTCTTCTTGCTCTGCAAACCAGTCCTCCACAGCTTTTATTACCTCCTCGTTGGAAGAAAATTTACGACCTTCTAAACTTTTTTTCAGTTGAGGAAAGGGATGATAGTCGGACGGAGCCAATTCTGGTGAATAAGGGGGGTCTTCTAGTAATTCTAACCCTTAATCACGAATTTTTTGCATGGCAACATGAGATTTGTGTACTGGGGAGTTGTCCTGTAAATAAAATACCTTTGGATAGCTTTCCGCGTCTTTTCTCTTTAATTTTTTCCCGTAGAGTGGTCAGTAATGTGGAATAGTCATCACCAGTTATTGTTCTACCCTTATCCAAAAAATCAATCATAACAACTCCACAGCAGTCCCAAAAAAACTGAAGCAAGAACTTTTCCAGCAGATTTTTGGACACGAAACTTCTTAGGTCTTGGAGAACCAGAGTGCCGCCATTCCATCGATTGTTGCTTTGTTTCTGGATCGTAGAAATGTACCCAAGTCTCATCCATAGTAACAATTCGGTTCAAGAAGTCTACATCGTTTTCAAATCGAGCACAGATCGAACGCGATGCTTCTACCCTTGCACGCTTTTGTTCAACATTCAAACATTTGGGGATCCATTTTGCAGAAATTTTTCTCATGTCCAAATTGACGTGAACTATATGATGAACGCGTTCGTATGAAATCTTCAGTGCTTCAGATTCAGATATCCGTTTTAGCCCAATTCGACGGTCTGATAAAATCATGTCATGAACTGCATCGATATTTTCGGGGACTGACACAGAAACAGGCCTTCCCGATCGGTCATCATCTTCAATGGAAAATTTACCTCTTTTGAAGCTTGCAGTCCAATTTTTCACGGTCGCATACGAAGGACATTGATCACCAAGGGTATTAAGCATATCTACGTAAATCTGCTCACCTCTTAACCCTTTTAAATACAGGTACTTGGTGATGATGGCTCGATACTCCAATTTTTCGATTTTCACAATTTCGATGGACATCTTTTTTTTTTTCAATTTATTGCATAACTCTGGTTTACTTTTTTGACGTCGAACTCTACACTGACACTTCTAATAAGTTATGGTTCATTTTCATTGGTTCGTATATTTTGTTTATGCATGGAACTGGTCTAGGCTAACTAGATATTAATACATCCTCGTATTTATCCCTTCCTCCTGGATGTCAAGAGACCAAATAATACCGGAATGATTTCTCCCGATTCACTCACGATGTGAATTCATCCGGTTACAAATGTAAATCTCAATCTCCTTGATGATGTCGAGTGTGCTCGAAAGAATAGACAAAGCTCCAGGCATTCGCTGAAGCAGGTTGTTGTCTTGTTCTGAAGGATAATTTGATGGGAACACCTTCTTTGATAGAGAGAACATTCCGATCGGTTCTCGGTGAATGTTTCACTCGTTTGAGATCGGATAGCCGAAATTGATATCTTAATGCTAGTTGGAACATTCATTAATCTCATTATTGGATTGGAAAGTGCCAAGGTTTTTCTGAGAGTTGTTCCAAACTTTCACTTATTGTTGGTCAGAATTTCGGCATTGATTTTTGATAATATACTCGCATACCTAAAGTGATTATGTGAACCATTGTCTTCACGAAAATATATCCAGTTTGAAAGTGGAGAATGATATTTTCTAAGAATATCTGTTTCGACATTACTGACCACTCTACGGGAAACAATTGAAGAGAAAAGACGCGACTATCCAAAGGTGTTTTGTTTCTACAGGACAACTCCCCAGTACACAAATCTCATGTTGCCATGCAAAAAATTCGTGATTTAGGGTTAGAATTACTAGAACACCCCTTCATTCACCAGATTTGGCTCCGTCCGACTATCATCTCTTTCCTCAACTGAAAAAATGTTTAAAAAGTCGTAAATTTTCTTCCAACGAGGAGGTAATAAAAGCTGTGGAGGACTGGTTTGCAGAGCAAGAAGAAACATTTTTTGAAAGGTCTAGAGACGTTGCAGGTTTGCTGTAATAAATGTATTCAATTATGAGGAGAATATGTTGAATGTTAAAATATTTTGACATTGAAATTTTGTTCGGTTCTATAGTAGGCTAAGAATTTTTCAATATATCCTCGTACGTTCTGCGTCCATACAAAAGCATCTGGTTACTCATAGGATAAGAACTAAATCTGTCACCACACTCACTTCAGTGTAAAGTGGGCATAAACCATATGTATGACAAATAAATATTGAACCTTATTTATAACCTTTCGTTCTGTTAGAAAACAGAGAATTGGTTCTGGTGATGATATTTCAACAGTGTGAAATCATACATCTAAAGCAAACGAGTGCCTTGAACTTGAGTGGGTGATTAACCATCGTCATTCACTTTCAGTTCAGGTGTTCTAAAAGTAGCCATTGCACAAACGAAGGTAACGACTACTTGAGATTAAAGTTCAACGTTTTATCTCCGAATGATTTCTAGCGATTTTGTTAAATAAAGAGATGAGCTAAGTTCGGTGCGGTAAAATTTGCACATTTGCATCTGCATAAATGGTAAGGTACCATATTTACGTAGTAGACGTGTACCATGATTATTGTGACGACGCGATGTCACGATAGTATCAAGCTCAGCATCGTTATTACTATATTTAGAAGAAGCTTGATCATCATTATCAAATCAACACATATTGACAGGCGACGTTGACCTCAGAGTTGTTTTTTTATCGAAGTGTTCTAGGAATGTGGAGCTGAACAAAAGGCTGAATTAATAAGAATGAAACTATATAAGATTCAACAACGCATTGAAATTAATGAAATTCACTAAAAAATGGTGAAAATTTGGCAGAGACGGTTCGTAAAACTCGAACATTTTTGGGTCGGCGTGAAGCACCTTGTCGAACCGCAATACAGAAATTGGTGGGAAAATTTGAGCTGTTGGGACAAGTTAGTGATGTGAAGAATAAAACCCGTGCACGTCGCTCGAGAACAGCCTATAATATTGCTGGTGTAGCCGAAAGTGTTGAAGAAAACCTAGGTTTGTCCATTCCTCGTCGTTCTTTGGAATTAGGCATTCCACAAACGTTATTACACCGTATTTTGCGTAAAGATTTGGGTCTCAAGGCTTATAAAGTTCAGTTAACACAAGAAAGTCGTGTCTTTGCTGATTGAGTCCTTGAGATGCATGAAAAATCCATCGAAAAATCATCTTGAATGAAAAAAGAGGATAATGTCCCTAAATTGAAACAAACTAAATACATGTGAGAAATGGACTAGTAGAGATCTAGTTCCCGAAGTATGTACACCACCAGGTGGCACCACCACAGGAAGATAATGACTTACCGGTTTCTGGCTTATTAGCCGTCATCAGAGCCATATAGCCTTAACCTGCGATGAAAACCATAATATAAGCTCTACCGTTTCAGTTGGTTCTCATCGCAGAATAAGGCTATATGGCTCTGATGACGGCTAATAAGCCAGAAACCGGTAGGTCATCGCCTTCCTGTGGTGGTGCCACTTGGTGGTGTACTTCGGAAACTAGATCTCTACTAGTCCATTCCTTACATAATTTGAATGATGACCATTTTTATCTCGGTGGCTTAGCTAACAACCAAAGTTGTCGCATCTGGGGCTCGGAAAACCCAAGAGTTATTGTTGAAAACTCCTCTCTATCATCAACGTGTGACTGTTTGGTGCGGTTTATAGTCCGGCGGAGTCATTGGACCTCACTTTTTCGAGAATGAGGGTGAAGCAACGGTGAATGGATTGCGCTAACGAGAGATGATAAATGATTTTATATGACCGGAATTGGATGGTATTGATCTGGACAACGTCTACTTTCAACAAGACGGCGCTACGTGCCACACAAACAGCGCAACCATTGATCTTTCACGGGAAAAGTTTCCGGACCGTGTTATCTGTCGAAGAGGTGACCACAATTGACCACCGAGATCTTGAGATTTAAAACCTTGCGACTGCTTCTTTTGGGGCCAGGTGAAAGAGTAGGTCTACGCCAAGAGCCCAGCGTGGATTCAAGACCTCAAAGATGGAATTCGTGAGGCTATCGAGGACATAAGGCAGCCATTTTGCGATTTGGTTATGGGAAATTTCATGAAAAGAATATGGTGTTGGGTAGAGTTTCAGTTAACCAACTGAAGTGCGGTTCAATTTTATATAATGAGATTTTTACCAAGTTTCTGAATAGAAAAATGAGAGAGCTAATGGACTGTATATAATTATGAATAGTTATTGAAACCCAACACAAATGAAAGGATAAATGCACCCAAAATAACAGTTGAAATATTGTCTTACCTATTTCAGCAAAACGGTCAACCAAATCTTGTCGGTTACTCCTATTTCCATGAGCAGAGTGATCGAGCTCGACAAACGAACATGGAATGAAGCTGACTTGAAAATCCGTTGCTAAAATGTTAAATTAGGAACACCTATCCTTGTGGCAGAATAATAACCACGCCACTGGTAACAGTCTTTGTCGAACTAAATTCGCACAAAGCACAAACGAATGTTCTTAAATGAATGTAATTCGAATGAATCGAAATCACTAACTAGAATTGTGAAACACAGGAAGAACTGAAGTTCTCTAAATTCACGAAGGGAAACAGGAGAAATTTAAATTAGCGGTAGCAGATATATTCACGATTAAGGCAATCAATGAACTGAATGAAAAATGAAATGAAAACATGCGACATATGCGCTCCACATCTGACTCTTCTGGCGCCTACACTACATATGGGATTTCCCCAAGTACGGAGAAATTAAATTAATTTTGAAGGGAATAAAAATGAAAAATTCAGAAAAGTTTATCTTAACCGTTCACTTGGCGTGAACATATGGTCCTGTAGTCCTGGTCATTTGGCTAGTGTTATTTTCCATTATTAAGGGCATACCTTCCTCTTCATAATAAAAGAAACATCCGATAATTTATCTGAAAAAAATGGCATACACCTATTATTGGAAAAAAACCTTTATCAATGTCACCTAATTTGTTGCTTATTTCCTCCTCTTCTGTTCACCGCTATAACTCAACAATTTCCTCCAGAATCCAATTATGCGGATATGATTCATTAATCCCAAAAAAATCCTTCCTTCAGCATCAATAACTCTTCACTCCATTCCCTATTACTCTCGGAAACTCAACTAAAATAATCCATACAAACTGAACTGATCAATTCCGGGCGATCAATTATTAATCTATTCTTCATGACAGTGATTACACTTTATGAGCCTGCATTCAATTAATAAATTCCTTCAGCCAGGTCGTCATATCAGCTGTGTTCCACCTATACAGAGTGGCCCACATAAAACGGTCTCATATTTCCATGAATTGAAGTTACATACTCATCGAACTTAAGGACTGAACGAGAATAAATTCGCTAACACCAAAACGCTTATATCTTTTGAACCACTGGACCGATTTCGAAAATCAAACTCATTTTCGAATCATCTTCTAATTCTTATGAAAACTGTTTTTACAATAAAAAAACAAAACTATTTTTTACAAAATTCATGGATTTTTTCTGGAATTCTTCCCATCATGCTTCTTATAGTGTTCTCAGTCACTTTCTGGGATGCTGTCTTCCACTTTTGCTTGAATTCCGCTAATGTTTTCGTTGATTTCTTAGTCTTCTTCAATTCTCTTTTTACCAGGGCCCAATATCTTTCGATTGGCCTGAGTTCTGGGCAATTTGGTGGATTGGCCTCTTTGGGGACAAAAACCACCTCATTAGCTTCGTACCATTCCTTGGTGGCCTTGCTGTAGTGGCATGAAGCTAAATCTGGCCCAAAGATTGTTGACACATCGTGCTCACGTAAAAATGGTAAAAGTCGCTTCTTCAAGCATTCCTCGATGTATATCTTCGAGTCAACATAGCCTTGGCCAACAAAAAATTTGCTCCTTTTCCGACAAGTGCAAATTGCTTGCCAAACCAGGAATTTTTCAGGAAACTTAGCTTGTTTCTTCATGCGAAATTGTTCGTCAACATTTCCACGAGAATCTACAGTATAAAATTCCTGACCAGGAAGTTGCGAGAAATCAGCCAAGACATAGGTTTCGTCGTCCATCACGCAAAGGAAAAATTTTTCCAGAAATCTTTTTTCAATTTCTTTGCTCTTGATTTCGCTTCTTGATTCTTCACAGCGTTTCTGTCTGGCACTTTCTGCACTTTGTATGTTCTAAGCCCACAACTCGACTTGATTTTCTGAACGGTTGACTGCGAACAACCCACTATTTGGGCCACTTTCCGTCCTGTAAGGTTAGGATTCTTCTGAAAAAGGCTGATGGCTTTCTTCACTTTTTTTGGGCTATGAAACCCCTTTTTCCTCCCGGTTCCTTCCTTGCGGTTAATTGTAAGATCTTCGTTGAAGCGCTTAACAACTCTTGATACCGTTTCCGGACGAAAGCGAGCCTCTTTTGCGATTCTTTTGAAGCTCTATTTTTGATTATTTTGAAAAAGTTTCACTATAAATTCTCGTGTTTTCACTTCGCTTGACATTTTGCGACAGAGAATTGGAATATCTATGAAGTAAATGTTCCACATGTTTCTGACGTTCATAACAAAGCTAACTATTTTTTCTCAATTGGTTCAAGAGATATAGGCGTTTTTGTGAAAGCGAATTTATTCTCGTTCAGTCCTTAGCACCTAATCTCGTGAAAGAAAAATAGATTGACTTTTTTTATTGCTGCCTGTTCGTTTGGAGTTTCACAAAATCCGGAGTTCGATGTGTCTGATTCTGATACAGACCCTCCTCTGGTAAATATGTGTGTCAAATCTCTCACAACGCCATTAAAAAAGACAATTTATCACATGATCGTTTATAACTCATTCGTCATAATTGCGAGCTCGAAATAATTCGAACTCATTGAAAACGCAATCATTCTAATTATCCGGTATCGTGGAAGATAAGAGCCTTTTCTTAAGTAACTGTTCTTGGAGAATTTTATTCGTTGTTTCCGTTGAAAATTGAAGATTGAGGATTGGCTACGTTGGAATTACCGTTCTGATAGCGTGAAATTGTCTTGCATGCCAGCCTCCTTTTATGAGGAGGAAAAGGAAATGATCTTTGAAAAAATTCCTTCTTTGGCGTCGTCTTGAATGTGATAGTGAAGATATACAGAATTGGTGCGAAAGATTTCAAAGGGTGATTTTTGTTCAAAATAATGGGTAATTTGATATACAGGGTGTCCCAAGTTCGAGTGCCTATTAGACGTTTCTGGAGAAATGGACATATTTGAAATCTGAAAATTGGGATAATGAAATTATTCGAAATTCTCTACAGACCTAAAATAGTTTTGGAGCCTGAGCACTTCCGGTTTTACAGGAAGTGAAAATAAATTTGTTCAAAAATTTTTTTCAATTTATTCGTTTCTAAAATGATTGATTATTCAATGGTGAATACATTTCTGTTGAAACCATTGTATTCCTTCAAACAGTTTTCAAAATATTGAAAAAAAAAACCTAAAAAAGTCAAATATTCATAGTCAGTATTATGTTCATTTTCCTCATTCTGAACATCCCGAGTGTGAACCGTTCTCACAACGTCAAAGTAGAAGAATGTGGAAAAGTCATGCATCTTTTGAATTTCATAAAATCATCACAGGGTGTTCCAAATTTTGTGCCGAAAACTGTGATCGAAAATTGGCCATAACTTCTGTTTTTCAAATTAGAGCCCTATTTTTTATGATTGCGTTGGATATTGCCAAGAAAAATAATGATAGCACTCTCAGATGCTCTCGCTCCTAAATTCAGTAATTCCCGAGTTATTTGAGCTTTTCTGAATTAATGTCCTAAAATTAGGCCTGCAGATTGTGAATTAATTTATCTTCTATGATCACAGAATATTCTCAAGTGGAAGATTAGATGAATTTGATTCTACGTACAACATGAATCCAGAGAAGCTCAAATAACTCAGGAATTACTGAATTTAGGAGCAAGAGCATCTGAGAGTGCTATCATTATTTTTCTTATCAGAATCCAACGCAATCATGAAACTTAGGGTTCTAATTTGAAAAATAGAAGTTATGGCCAATTTTCGATCATAGTTTTCGACACAAAATTTGAAACACCCTGTGATGATATTTATGAAATTCAAAATAAGCATCATGAACTTTTTATATTCTTCTACTTTCACGTTGTGAGAACAGTTTACATCTGGGATGTTCAGAAGAAGAAAAATAAACATAATAATTGACTTTTTTCAGGTTTTTTCGAAAACCTTTAGTAGAAAATTGTGTGAATTGTTCCAAATTCGAACATATTCTCGGTAATTTTCTATCACAGCATGTATTCTCAGTGTTTATCCACCCTGTAACTAGATATGCCCTGTATACGTTTAGGCAAAGTTTGCACTTCGAAATGATCAACGTTCAACAACCTTGCACTTCGAGAAAAAACGAGAATATCAAGCCCAATCTTCGTCCATCTCACAAATCCTCATAACTAGGAGCTTCTGACCGACATCTACTTATTTAGAAAATCTAATCGAAATTCCAAGCACGATCTTCTCCTATTCCACATTTCGTAACAACGAAGTTCACTGTACACACCTAAAAATCCTCTTTACTGTTTTTCAACTTCCCGTTCCGTTCGAAGAAGAAGAAAGAAGTTGTTTTGTCGCAATCTCCTAATATGGCGGAGCTGCGTTTGTCTTCCAACAGCGGTTGAAAATGCGATCTTGCTCTGGTACAATGGACTCGATGACCCAGTTAAAATTATGGCCTGCCATTGATCATTCTTTATGGTTTTACACCATCAGTAACTGGTTGAGGTTGGAACGCCATTTTGTGACTTTAAGTTCCAAAGAACTCAAAAACTTTTCACATATTATCCAATTTCCTCGATTGGTGCTGTCAATTTTTCGACAGCTGACATTTTTGACAACTGTCAATTTTTAAATCATTTTCTATTGACGAATACTGATTGGAATAGAAAATAATTTCGAAAATAAACCATGCCGATATAATAACCTATGCATGAGGAACTATCAAACACAATTAGGCGGGGTTCCCAACTGAAACTAACAAGCTTTATACACACGTCAAATATTTCCAGGGTACCATAATTATTGTTTTCAACGTAGTCACTTCGTTTTTCAGTCTTGTTGCTCGATACGAAGAATTAGACCTATGTAATTACTGGGAAATAAACACCAAGTACAACAATCAGTAATTATGGTAATTCTATTGTGCCGCCTCTATCGAATGTTTTTTTAACTGCATGGGAACTTTCGATGGGATTTCTATGGTTTGAGTGTTTGACAGCTGAGAAGTGTGTCGAATTCGATGACAATTCTGTTTAGTAAAGGCGCGTTCACACCGATTCACACTTCATAATAATGAAATGAACATCCTATCTTTTATCTGAGAAATTTTCTTTCAATGTAAAAAAACATATCTTATTGAAAAACCCTTTACAAATAATCGACAAATTTCCAAGCGAAACTTAGACTCATGAGTACTTATAATATCGGAAATGATCAATCTATGTGTAATTCCTACTACCATTGCACCGTTTTAATAGTGAAATCGTAAATTACCTAGTAGAAACGACATAATTAATAAGATAGTTAGGAATCTTTTACGTAAAACCCATCGATATAATGGCATTTACAGGTAATTAGATAATTGAACATCATTTTTCACTTAATCGGTGAAAAATTATAATGAGTTTCCCAGCAATCAATTATAGAAAAGGATGTGAAGGAAATCAGAGCATAGCAGAGATTTTTCCTCCTACTGAAAAGTCATCAACGAAAAATTTGTGGAATCGAATATCTCCGAAACTTATAGCCTAATTCTACTGAAATTCCTCATGCACAACAATGAAATGGATAAAATGAGTTAGGGACCAGTTCTAGTAATCTCGTAAATAATATATAGCGTGAGCTTTCGTAGCAAATCCTACCCAAATCCGATTACCATGAAAATATGGCATAATTAAAATAAACTGCAATATTCCAACTGTGTTGAACTATTAATATTTAATCTTTCTATGAAACCCTATGATACATGGCTTATTCAGCCCGAAATAGTATCTAGTTATTTATCGAACTATACAATAACTGGAATATATACGAGGATATATTGAAAAAATCTTAGCCTACTATAGAACCAAACAAAATTTCAATGTCAAAATATTTTATTACTCAACATATTCTCCTCATTCAACACAGAGAACCTGCAACGTCTCTAGACCCTCAAAAAAATGTTTCTTTTTGCTCTGCAAACCAGTCCTCCACAGCTTTTTTTAATTCCTCGATGGAAGAAAATTTACGACCTTGAAAACTTTTTTCAGTTGGGATGCCGTCAGGGCTTGGGAAATCCGGAAAATGATCTGGAAACCTCCATATTTTCCAGACATGAGCGTGTTCGAAAAATTTTTTTTTGTGGAATATGTGTTTTTCCAAACTCTACAGGACACCACTTTCCAAATTTTTTGGGATGCCTTCTGAGACTTGAGAAATTCGAAAAATGACCCAGCAACGGTTTTCCTTTAAATTAAAACCTTCATATTTTCCAGAGATGATCGTGTTCGAAAAAAAAAAATTTTGTTGGAAGATGTGTTTTAGCATGCTCTACAAGATACCACTCTCCAAATTTTTTGGGATGCCGTCAGGGCTTGGGAAATCCGGAAAATGATCTGGAAACCTCCATATTTTCCAGAGATGAGCGTGTTCGAAAAAAAATTTTTTGTGGAATATGTGTTTTTCCAAGCTCTACAAGAAACCACTTTCCAAATTTTTTGGGATGTCGTCTGGGACTTGAGAAATTCGAAAAATGACCCAGCAACGGTTTTCCTTCAAATTAAAACCTTCATATTTTCCAGAGATGAGCGTGTTCGAAAAAAAATTGTTTGTGGAAGATGTGTTTTAGCATGCTCTACAAGATACCACTCTCCAAATTTTTTGGGATGCCGTCTGGGACTTGAGAAATCCGAAAAATGACCCAGCAACGGTTTTCCTTCAAATTAAAACCTTCATATTTTCCAGAGATGAGCGTGTTCGAAAAAAAATTTTTTGTGGAAGATGTGTTTTAGCATACTCTACAAGATACCACTTTCCAAATTTTTTGGGATGCCGTCAGGGCTTGGGAAATCCGGAAAATGATCTGGAAACCTCCATATTTTCCAGAGATGAGCGTGTTCGAAAAAATTTTTTTTGTGGAATATGTGTTTTTCCAAGCTCTATAAGACACCACTTTCCAGATTTTTTGGGATGCCGTCTGGGACTTGAGAAATTCGAAAAATGACCCAGCAACGGTTTTCCTTCAAATTAAAACCTTCATATTTTCCAGAGATGACCGTGTTCGAAAAAAAATTTCTGTGGAAAATGTGTTTTAGCATGCTCTACAAGATACCACTCTCCAAATTTTTTGGGATGCCGTCAGGGCTTGGGAAATCCGGAAAATGATCTGGAAACCTCCATATTTTCCAGACATGAGCGTGTTCGAAAAAAAATTTTTTGTGGAATATGTGTTTTTCCAATCTCTACAAGGCACCACTTTCCAAATTTTTTGGGATGCCGTCTGGGACTTGAGAAACTCGAAAAATGACCCAGCAACGGTCTTCCTTCAAATTAAAACCTTCATTTTTTTGTGGAGGATGTGTTTTTAGATTCCCTATAAGATAGCAACGGTTTTCCTTCGAATTAAAACCTTCATATTTTCCAGAGATGATCGTGTTCGAAAAAAATTTTTTGTGGAAGATGTGTTTTTAGATTCTCTACAAGATAGCAACGGTTTTCCTTCGAATTAAAACCTTCATATTTTCCAGAGATGAGATAACTTTGGTTAAGTATTTTGTGATAAAATCCAGGAAATATGGGTAGATATCAGTATAGTGGTGGCCATGGTTGTTGTGTCAGTAATTGTTCGGCAAGAAATAGATCTAAAAATAAAAAACTAACACCAAAATATTTCCAATTAAACTTTCGCGGTCCTTAGAATTTAGTGACTTTCGTTATTCGATTTTGAGAACCCTGGGTAGTTGGTATTGTCGCACAACAATATCGCGACGGTGAATATGGTCAATTATCACATACCTACGATTACGGTCAGACGGAGCCAAATCTGGTGAATAAGGGCGGTTTTCTAGTAATTCTAACCCTAAATCACGAATTTTTTGCATGGCAACATGAGATTTGTGTACTGTAAAAACAAAATACCTTTGGATAGCTTTCCGCGTCCTTTCTCTTTAATTTTTTCCCGTAGAGTGGTGAGTAATGTCGAATAGTAATCTCTAGTTATTGTCCTACCCTTATCCAAAAAATCAATCATGATTACTCCATGGCAATCCCAAAAAACTGAAGCAAGAACTTTTCTAGCAGATTTTTGGACACGAAACTTCTTAGGTCTTGGAGAACCAGAGTGTCGCGATTCCATCGATTGTTGCTTTGTTTCTGGATCGTAGAAATGTACCC
Source organism: Adalia decempunctata (assembly GCA_951802165.1). NCBI lineage: Eukaryota > Metazoa > Arthropoda > Insecta > Coleoptera > Coccinellidae > Adalia > Adalia decempunctata. Next base: position 5,797,631 of record OX637696.1, on the reverse strand, counting down.
AAGTGTCATCCATAGTAACAATTCGGTTTAAGAAGTCTACATCGTTTTCAAATCGAGCACAGATCGAACGCGATGCTTCTACCCTTGCACGCTTCTAGTCAACATTCAAACATTTGGGGATCCATTTTGCAGAAATTTTTCTCATGCCCAAATTGGCGTGAACTATATGATGAACGCGTTCGTATGAAATCTTCAGTGCTTCAGATATCCGCTTTAGCCAATTCGACGGTTTGGTAAAATCATGTCATGAACTGCATCGATATTTTCGGGGACTGACACAGAAACTGGCCTTCCCGATCGGTCATCATCTTCAATGGAAAATTTACCTCTTTTGAAGCTTGCAGTGCAATTTTTCACGGTCGCATACGAAGGACATTGATCACCAAGGGTATTAAGCATATCGTCGTAAATATGCTTACCTCTTAACCCTTTTAAATACAGGTACTTGCATGATGATGGCTCGATATTCCAATTTTTCGATATTTACAATTTCGGTAGACATCTTTTTTTTTTAATTTATTGCGTGACTCTGGTTTACTTTTTTGACGTCGAACTCTACACTGACACTTCTAATAAGTTATTGTTCATTGATATGGTATCGCAATATTTTGTTTGTGCATGGAACAGGTCTAGGCTAACTAGATATCAATACATACTCGTAAACTGCTCCTCAAAAGAGGATATTCATGATTTCATCTTCTTTTTCATGTGAGCAACCCGGTATACGAGTGTTAATACAATATCAGGTTCTCAGTGAAATCTTATGGGATACCCAAAAGCTATCAATGAATATGAATATTCAACAATTCCCTCACGAGTGTGAAAGTGACATAGTCGCATTGAAAATAAACTTGTTGGTTAGCATACTGGAATAAAAGTTCAAACATCCGTCCATTAAGATTCTCAGAAATCTGTTCTACATCTACCTGGATATCGGTACGAGATGATAATATGGGCGATCTTAGAATTTCGAAGATTTCCAAGAACATAAACGATAAATACAGGGTGGCCATTTGAAAACGAAACAGACGAGATTACAGACGAAATAAATTTTTTCGATAGAAATGCTCGGACAGGTCGATTTCTGTTTCGAGGGGGACAACTTAAGATATAGGTTACGGACGCATAGCGCTTCAACCCTTGCTGCTACAACCCCCACCCCCAATTTTTGAATAGGGAAGATGGGGTGAGTGATACCTCAATTCAAAGGTATTTTTATACTGATTTCAGCACAGTAATTGTTTTTTCATTTTATGCATTAGTTCTCGAAATATTCTTAACTAAGTATTTGAAAATGAAGTGATGTTTTCATGGCACTTGTAGTGTTTTTTTGTGAAAAATCGACATCTTGATTAAAGATTTCTATGTCAGTGGATTGGAGGAAGGAAGCCACAGTCATGGTTGTTTTGAAGCTCAAAATGTCGATTTTTCACAAAAAAACACTACAAGTGCCATGAAAACACCACTTCATTTTCAAATACTTAGTTAAGAATATTTCGAGAACTAATGCATAAAATGAAAAAACAATAACTGTGCTGAAATCAGTATAAAAATACCTTTCAAATGAGGTATCACTCACCCCATCTTCCCTATTCAAAAATTGGGGGTGAGGGTTGTAGTAGCAAGGGTTGAAGCGCTATGCGTCCGTAACCTACATCTTAAGTTGTCCCCCTCGAAACAGAAATCGACCTGTCCGAGCATTTCTATCGAAAAAATTTATTTCGTCTGTAATCTCGTCTGTTTCGTTTTCAAATGGCCACCCTGTATAAGTTTAAGCATTGAGTGAAGATTGACTCAAGTATGTAAACGGAAAAAGTAAAGGAACTGAAATAGAAAATTTTAATTTCGAAATGACTGTGAATATCTCCACTTATTCATGGAACATTTGGCCAACTTATTTTCTTGTCACTCTCTTGTTAAACATTTTTTGTCTTGACCTTTTTTTAAGTGAATATGAAACGATATATTCGAATAGCAAATAAAAATATGAAACCGGATAACGAATGGTTCACGAAACAACCTTCCTTTTATTCGAAACGTACATAAAATATTTAGCATTTAAAGTTTATCGATATCGTGAACTGTTATGGAATATTCCATAAATGGTAAGGTAGTCGCTGTAATGGCAAACAAAGCAAACGAATTGAGTACACGAAAAAGGAAATATGTGTGGGTTATATCTCCATCGTTTCAAAAACTTGGAAACAATGGTTTAATTGTTGTTTTGCTCATTACTTTGAAACTTTATGTTCGTAAAACACAACTATGCTAGGTGGAATGGGAATTTGTTATTCCCTTCTCAAATGGGTCGTGCAATTGTTTTCTACGTAGTTAAAATTTGCGCAGTATTTTACAGAAAGAAAGAATTGTCGATGAAAAATTGAAAAAATTGAGTTCAATCCAATAAGAGTTTTTTTCCTCTTAACATCTGCTACCAAAATATTTTCCTTTATGTATTGATGCATTGAATCAGTGCATATCATTTTGTTTTGTATATAATACACTGCGCAAAAAAATTAACGCACATTCTGAAAATCTCAATTTTAATGAAAGTTAACTCTACATTGACTTTATAACTTATTTTTTATGTTCTCTCGGGAAGGTTTTGAACGAAACAAGACACATTTAATGGAAGAAAAATTCAGGATTTCACCGAATCTTATGTGAAAGAAGAGAAATGAACAATTTTCAAAATACTGAAATGCTGATAAGTGATTTGATACTTGGTATTTCCACCCCTTGCGTTAATTACAGCTCGGCAACGACGGTTCATACTCAAAATCAGTGATCTTAAAATGTTCTGATCTAATCCTTCCCAGATTTCTCCGAGTTGGATTCCTAAGTCATTAAGAGTAGCTGGATGATTTTCTGAACTTCTCAGCCTTCTATTGAGGTTGTCCCAAACCTGCTCAATCGGATTGAGATCTGGACTTCTTGCTGGCCATTCCATTCGAGAGACTTCAACCTCTCCAAGGTACTCCTGAACGATGCGCGCAAGATGGGGTCTGGCACTATCGTCCATAAAAATGAAATTTTCACCAATGTATGGGGCAAATTGCACTACATGCTCTTCAAGAATGTTCCTTATGTACTCATCAGCATTCATAGCTCCATTATCAACGACCACTAGGTCTGTGCGGGCAGTCAAAGATATTCCACCCCATACCATAATCGATCCTCCCCCGAAACCAGTAGTATTCTGGAAATTGCACTGAGCATATCTTTCATGTGGACGTCTGTATACTAGGGAACGTCGATCACAATGGTAGACTGGTAGAGACAGAATCTAGACCCATCTGTGAAGAGAACTCTTTCCCAATCGGCCTCTTCCCAATGGATACGCTCTCTCGCAAAATCCAAACGCGCCCTTCGATGGGCTGGGGTAAGAGCTGGGCCTCTTGCCGCGACACGAGGCCTTAAATCATATTCTCTGAGGCGATTTCTTATTGTCTGAGTGCTAATTTGCACATCATGAGTTTGCTCAAGCTGAATTTGGAAGGAGGCGAGCGGTTGCAAACCGTTGTCTCAACGAAGAAACTCTCAAGTAACGTTCTTGAATGGCAGTTCATAGTTGTTACCCGTGGTCTACCCTGTCCTGGTCTTCGGACATTCATACCTGTCTCCCTGAATCGCTGCAACATTCTGGACACACTTGTATGGGAAACTCCAAACCTTTCTGCAATTCTTGTGTATGTCCACCCTTCTTCTCGCAAAACTACCGCTTGGGCACATTCCTCTTGGGTCAAATTGCGTGTTTCGCGTTGCATAGCGATCGAGTGTAGAAAATCAAACGAAAGAAAAACTATTGATCACTAGAATTGATCGAGAACAACTGATTTTAGAATGGAGCCAATACATTCAAAATCTGATAATATCATCTTTTTTCATTCCTATGCTGGGAGAAAACATCTGTATTGAAGAAAAACGTTGAAAGTGGATAACATATGCATGCCTAATTCTGATAAAAATAATTATCATTGAGAGCACCTTCAGTTGTAGAATAAATTTTCATAATGTGCGTTAATTTTTTTGCGCAGTGTATTTATTTGGAGTTTTGTTGGTAAACAATCAGGAATAAAATTGAACTATTGGAATACAACTAATTGATGACTATTAACATTCTTTTGCATCAAAACATTGTCTAGCTGTGCTGCACTGTGCACCGAATATGGCTACCAGAAGACATAAACAAAGCAACAACATAACAAAAACAAAGTCTTAAGTCATAACAACAAAATTCACGTATTCCACTAGGTCGGTTAGGTACATGCAAAATTTAAGATTACGAATACATCTCATTGAGTGATAACGGTTTGAAAACTGCTCATACAACATTCTTCTGTTGATACCCAGGTCAAATTGCTGAGATAATATTTATTCTGGATAATGGATACCACAGAAAATTATATAATTTCAAGCTCATAGGATGCTGCATAAATGCAAACAGCAATTTGGAAGGTTAGAATGATTAGATTACTACGTAAATTTTACATATACTCAATTCACTTTTATAATGTTGGCCATGAAATTCTGACACATTTCACCGTGTATATTTTGAAAATGTTAGGTTATAGACATTTTCCTGTCAGATGAATAAGCAACGTTGTCCTGTCTACATAGATGTCGTAGTAATTACGTATTTATCGAAATGTTTATTTACTTGGGAAAATAATGAATTTAAGAAAATATTATGTGAATTCAATAATTCCAAAGACCTGGCGAATGTTGAAGAATCTTTTTTCTCTGTTAATACTGGAAATTTTTCACGTATATAAACATGGTTGGAAGATTCAGTTATGCTATTTTCTTGTACGGAAATCAAGAATAGAGTGTTGAAATTTTACTGAAATAGACAGAATAGTCCGTTACTTTTTGATAGTTCATTCGAAAAAAGAATAAAAGTACTCGAATAACCCGACAGAAAAACTTATAAACGAACAGTTGAATTCCCTACTTCTCAAAATTCTCAAGAAATAGGCCCACAGAAGACATTTATATACCTTTTTGCACAACTTGAATTACTCCAGTATGAAAATGTAGCAGTACTACGAAATCTGTGTAACAGTTAAACCTTGAAAGAACTAACTACATTAACATAGTTGAAAAGGAGTAAATAGAAATTAACATTGGCAACGTCTCTGAAAATTATATGACATTACACGAGTAAGGACTGAACTAGAATAAATTCGCTATCACAAAAACGCTTATATGTTTCGAACCACTGGACCGATTTCGAAAATAAAACTCATTTTCGAATCATCTTCTAATTCTTAAGAAAACTGTTTTCACAATAAAAAACCATTAACTATTATTTACAAAATTCATGGATTTTTTCTGGAATTCTTCCCATCATGCTTCTTATAGTGTTCTCAGTCACTTTCTGGGATGCTGTCCTCCACTTTTGCTTGAATTCCGCTAATGTTTTCGTTGATTTCTTAGTCTTCTTCAATTCTCTTTTTACCAGGGCCCAATATCTTTCGATTGGCCTGAGTTCTGGGCAATTTGGTGGATTGGCCTTTGAGGACAAAAACCACCTCATTAGCTTCGTACCATTCCTTGGTGGCCTTGCTGTAGTGGCATGAAGCTAAATCTGGCCAAAAGATTGTTGACACATCGTGCTTACGTAAAAATGGTAAAAGTCGCTTCTTCAAGCATTCCTCGATGTATATCTTCGAGTCAACAAAGCCTTGGCCAACGAAAAATTTGCTCCATTTCCCACAAGTGCAAATTGCTTGCCAAACCAGTAATTTTTTAGGAAACTTTGCGCTTGTTTCTTTACGTCAACATTTCAACGAGAATCTGCAGTATAAAATTCCTGACCAGGAAGTTGCGAGAAATCAGCCAAGACATGGGTTTCGTCGTCCATCACGCAACAGGAAAAATTTTCAAGAAATCTTTTTTTAATTTCTTTGCTCTTGATTTCGCTTCATGATTCTTCACAGCGTTTCTGTCTGGCACTTTCTGCACTTTGTTATGTTCTAAGCCCACAACTCGACTTGATTTTCTGAACGGTTGACTGCGAACAAGCCACTATTTGGGCCACTTTCCGTCCTGAAAGTTTATGATTCTTCTGGAAAAGGCTGATGGATTTCTTCACTTTTTTTGGGCTATGAAACCCCTTTGTCCTTCCGGATCCTTCCTTGCGGTTAATTGTAAGATCTTCGTTGAATCGCTTAACAACTCTTGATGCCGTTTCCGGACGAACGCGAGCCTCTTTGGCGATTCTTTTGAAGCTCCATTTTTGATTATTTTGAAAAAGTTTCACTATAGATTCTCGTGTTTTCACTTCGCTTGACATTTTGCGACAGAGAACCACAATATGGGCAAAATTACTAGCTCAGGGGCAATAACGTTCATGGTCCATCGCCCACGACAGAGTTCGTGCAGATTTATCGGCCCAACTCCGTACACAATCGGATATTTTGACAATTATTGTGGATGCCAACGACAGGTTCGTGTTTATATGACAATTCTAGAGTTGAAGTCATGATTACGTTAAGTTTAAGTGTTTATTATGTTTGGCCCACTTTTTGGTATTATTTCATTGCTAAATTTAGCTAATTCGATAAGACCTTGGCTCGAATTGGAGGCAGTGACAAAGATTTTATCGGCAGCGAGAAGAGAAGAAGAATGGAACCGAGTCGGGTTAACCTTGGTGGGATACATGGGCGCCCGTAGAAATTTTTCTAAGAAGGGGGGGCATTTTTCCTTGCCCTTCGTATTAAGAAAGTAATATTCATAGTGTTGTGCTGAAAAACGATAAGATCATCATAATCTCAGGGGGGTGGGACAATGGCCACCCTGACCTCCCCTTGTGGGTGCCCATGTTTATTATTGAGTGTTCCTGTGTCAATGGAATTTAATAACTTTCATTCATCTCTCCAAATCAGTTTGGATTTCATGATATTTTTTGTGACAGTCCAAAATTTTGGATTTTTTGATGGTCGTTACTCGAAATAGTTATTTATGATATGAGTGTTAAAAGTGACGTTTTATTTTGTGAGTGAAAAAGTTTGTGAAATGAGCGGAGCGAATTGAACAATTTCACGAACAAAATAAAATCACTTTTAACACAAATACCATACAATTTTTTTTGTACAACTGCCCTATTTTGATGATGAAATGGGCGAATCTGCAATTACAATAAACTTCAAAATGCATTTTAATATTCAAATAATCAAAAGGTTGTTGTGAATGGCAAACGTTGCCAACGTTCAACAAATGAGAAAGGACGCTGTCATTTGAATTTCGTTCCTGTCCAATTTTCGTCTTGGGTTTTTAACTGCTTAATATGTTTGTCGAGAGTCCAATTATTAATAAAAGTGACGATTTGGTTGTTCCTGTCGATATTGAAGAGTCTGCAAGAAGAGCAAATCTGGAACTCCTAGGAACCTAAAAAATCTGTTCAGCAGTACGATATTGCATATAACAATTTCCTGGTGTAAATTCCTGGTGTACATTGAAAAATGTAGAAGGGAACTTCAGTGAACCTGTTTTCCTGGCATACTTAGAAGAAAAATCAAAAATATGGAGTTCATCAACTTTGTGGAGCAAATTTTCAATGATAAAGTCAAGCGCCCTCATTGAAAATGGTGTGGATGTTAGTAAATATTTTAAGGTAATAGCATATTAAAAACGGAAAAGTGAAGGATATCGTCCCAAAAAATTGAAAATTCTCACTCGTGAACAAGTTGAAAAGTTTATAAATGAGACACCAGATGAGAAATACTTGATGGTTGAGGTTGCAACTATTTTCGGATTATTTGGAGCCTGTCGGCGTGAAGAATTGTATAATTTATCAGTGGAAGACATAGAGATAACAAATAAATCATTAGTTATACAACTTCCAAACACAAAAACGAAATTCAGTCGTTCTTTCAGTATTATTGGGAAGTATGTTGACTATTTTCATAAGTACTTTGCACTGCGCCCTTCTGTCATCAAACATCGTCGTTTTTTCCTGAAATACATGAATAATAAATGCACTGCCAATCCAGTTGGTATCAATACATTTGGGAAAATTCCATCTATTGTTGCCGAATTCCTCAAACTGCCAGAACCAAAGCAATATACAGGACACTGTTTTCGAAGATCCTCCGCTTCATTGCAAGCAGAATCAGGAGCAAATATAACGGATATAAAAAAACATGGTGGATGGAAGTCTACGACGGTAGCCGAGGGCTATGTTGATCATTCCAATGCATATAGAAATGTCATTGCTGAAAAAATTCTCCCAACCTCAACAGATTTTGGATCATCATCATCCAATATTGTACTTCCGGTTTCTACAAGTACTGATGGTGTTGAGGATTCTAATAATGTGTTGCGAAGCTCCCTAACGTCACAGGGCATTAATGTTAGTAATTGTTCTAGTCTTACGATTAATATTAATGTTCATAAGTAATGATTGTTAAATATTGATAATAAAAATTTGCAGTTGCTGAATTTTTTTCATCTGATTTCATCATAAGAAAATGTGGAGCTAAAAATATTTTTAACACTAATGTTAAAAATATTTTTAACACGCTTCCACGTAAACAATCAATTTTAACATTGTTTGCTGTCATTAAAAGTGTCACTTTCAATGGCAGTTGTACAAAAACTATAATTTATACAAAATATCTGATTGCATATTCTTAATCTACGCCCTCGAATCAGTGAATCCAGCAACTTTGGTAGTGATCCGAGAGAAAAAATTTTCTAAAAAAACGCGAATTTTCCTAAATTATGGAAATTTTGCCGAAATATCATTTTCTCAGATAGCCACCAAAGTCACTGTATTCACTAAATCGAGGTCGTAGGTTACAAATCTGTAATAAGTATCTTCCTAGGTGTGATACTTTTCAGTTTTCAACTTTTCGTGGAAGATTTCCGAAAAAATTGCACTGGACGAATGCTGCTTTCTTTTTTGGCGTTGGAGCAGTTTAATTCTAAGTACTTCGTGCGTGAACAACTTTTGGTGGATTTGGCTCGTCTTGAATTTAGTCAGATGTACTACGGAACCCTAAAACTCTTGCTTTCCATTGCCCTGTCCGTTTTCATTTGACCAACCTGAATATTCCCCTGCATTGCTACATAAATGAGATAAGAAGTCCATGAATATTCGCAAGAATCGAATTTGCATCGCATGCATATCCGAGTACATTCAATCAAACCGTCCCGTCACTCCCGACACAAGACAAACACCAACCATGCAATCACCATGATCTTGAACCCTATACCCGATGACTCGTCCAAGAACGTTGCCTTTTTCGTTTTTCACTCGTCCAATTAAGAATAATTATTGTTCTTGGTTCTTTCAACTCCAGTTACTTCACGCCCGAGATTTAATGAATCAGTGTTCCCGGAGCCGTTCAACCATCTCTTTTCCAAGAATATGACGGTTAAAAAGATGGTCATGAGGATTTCCGTTCTTCTATGCTCCAGGTTTGTCACAGCATAGATGCACAGAATGGTATTCTATGCATCATGCATCTATGTCTAGAATAGTATTCTATGCATCTATGTCACTGCACACAGATGCATAGAATACCTGGTGTTGTCACAGATTTTGTTTAAGACTTTATTGTCGATCGAAAATCTATGATGGGGTCCTACTTTTCATTCATCCCGAAAGGGGTCGCGCTATTTTCCATTGCCGCAATAGCGCAATATTGCGGCTTATTCCGGAAGTAGGACCCGATCTATTTGTGCTCAATTTGATATGCAATTTTTCGTCCCGATTTTTACACCATGGTTTTTATTCATCATCACTACACAGCCAATCGAAACCCTTGATTGGGTTTCAGAGGACATAACCGTATTCCGGGAATTTGACGTAGATAGGCATGGGCGCAAATTCAGTTTACGTGAAATTGAATTGGATGTTCATTTTGAATCAGTGCTCGATGAAGAGCGATAATGGAACTTGATGGAAGTTTTCGTATTCAACGCTGCTTGAAAATCAGAGTGTGCTCATGAAATCGAATTATATCGGCATTATTTCACATACACTGCGCCAACAAATTAACGCACGGGCACGATGTGTAGAACGTGATTTAAAATCGAATTGAACTTGCCCCAGAGTAGATCGCTTTTTTGACAGCAGCTGCCAAAAATTTCTGACAGCTGTCAAAAAAATTGACAGCTGTCAAAAAAATTGACAGCTAAAATAAGGTGGATGAACGTCAGTGATAAAATATTTTTATGAAAAATCAAATCTTAATTAATATGTTTGAGGGCCTATTTCGTCCAAAACTTTCAGGTTGAGCGCTTTCAGCAGGTAGAAATCAATAGACCTTTAAGACTCAAATGTTATGAGCTCAAAAAACTGAATTTATGCTCACCATGTTCCGTTATACTTTCGGCACCCATAAATATCTTTTTTCACCGACTTATGTACGTGTGAGATAGGCCATTATTATTTATTATGATTATATGATTCCCGAACTGCCAATAAACAGGTTTTAAGTCGACTTAAATTTCTAAACAAGCTTGGTAAATGTTCGTTGCATATTATGTATGCGAAAGAAATATAAAAACTGGACACCTTGAATCGGTTTCTAACATATTTTATTGCCAGTGTATTTGCACACTGTCCTCAAGCCGAAGGCGAAGTGACGTAAGGCTATCATAAGATTTATTTTACGAGTGTGAAAGAAAACTGTCAATACCATGTTTGGTAGGATTTTTCCAGCCATTTTCTAGATCGAGTTGGGAGAAAACAGGGAATACCTATATATTGGTTATGTGTAGAGGTTGTAGAGATTGTATAAAAGAGTTGTGGACTGAATTGAAAATCTGATCTGATTCAGATTAGAATAATAATTTTCTTCAGTTATTGATAAAAACATATTTTCCATGGAATCTCTGAATGAAATTATTGATATATCCCAGCATTTCGGGAAAAAAAAACGAAAATCGAATTTAGAACAAAAATCCTCATCACTGTCAGCCCTGTCAATTTTTTTGGCAGCTGTCAAAAGTTTTTTCAGTTTGTTTCTTGAACGAGATCTTTTCCACCTAAAGATTGTTATATCGATTTCATGTGGTCACCCTGTATATAATTTGCATCCATAAATCAATTTATATATTGTTGAGCATGCATTTTGTATTGTTACAATAATATTAATCGAGTTACAAAGAATGTTGAAGATTTTTCATGACAAGCTTTTTGATTCAACCTTTGAATTAATGTCTACATGGGCCCATGTAAATATTTCACATTTTCCGATCAGTTTTTCTTATTTATCATATCACATATCATATCCCAGTTGTTGAAAAATTAAAATTAGAAACGTCGGAATTCAAAAATACAAGGTTGATCGATTCAATAATGCTACGAATGCATTATTTACCTTTCAAAGAAACGCTTCACATGTTTCGCTTCATTTAAATGTTATAATTCCATAATTCATATCGCTCCTTTCATTTCACATTTGAAATAAATATATCCAGCTGGAAAATTCAAGAATGCATAAAGTTCAATGCAACTGTATTTCCGCAGATACGAAAATACGCACCCTTGGCAGATTTCCCATAAACATTTTGCCATTCTCTCATTTAAAAAACACTGCAATAATAAATTATCGATTTCCTTGCAGAATCACCAATTCTTTCATTTCCACAACCCAAACATAGAATTCCCAGGTAAACAACGAAACCGTTCGATCCACCGAAGATTGATTAAAGATAAACAGGGCATAGAGGTTACCTTCTTAAAATCTCCAATCCGCAAGGGCACAAATTTAACTATGACACACTGCCCGGCAAAATTATCGGCGGCACTTGAGAATCGAACGTTTCGATTTTTTCTGTTCGCGTACAGGGGTGAGATTTGGCGGTAAAATTGCTATTTGAATCCGCGGCTTATGCATACGTCAAACGGTTTGCATCGGGCATCGAGGCAACAAACATAACAGCACCTTTTGAGCGGAAAACTAACGCGGCCGTCGATGCGTCGAGTTCTGCGAGGACTGCATGGACAGGTGGGCGTTGCCGGATTGTCCCGTAAATCTTGGAGTTCAGGATATTCGATATTCTTGCGGAGAGGCGTTTTGCGATAGGTTTACTGATGATTGAAGCCCAGTTTACGTATACTGGGATTACAGTGTCTACGGGAGATTCAGAATCAACTGATTTTCTTCGAGAAAATGAGAGAACTTGAATAAAAGCATTGTTTTCTCGAAAACGTTCAATTTTAAGTATAGAACGACCCTTAGGCAGTAATGCAGGATGTCTCTAACAAAATGATCGAAAGTTCTCATGAAAATAAGAACAAATTTCCGCAAACATTGGTCCTTTTCACTTCCGAAATAAAGGGTGTTGAAATTGGAAAAAAAAATTAAATTTGAGGCGAAGGGTGAAGAAAACAAATCATAAATACATATATTTCAATCTCCTCTATTTTTCAAATGTCAGTTACGTTCAAGTTTGGGACGCCACTGAAACCCCATGTCTTGAAAGGAGTTATTGTGGTATACAACTCATTTCAGGAAACACTCTGTATATTAGAAAATTTTGAATTATGGATTTCACCACATAATACGAAGTAATTTCCCAAAAGAAGTCCAATACCATAGAACTTAATCAACCATTGAATAATTAAATTAATGACATTCTTCTGCATTTTCTATGTTTCGACTAAAATAAAAACCTGAAATTCATTCAATTGCCACATTTCTATTCGGAATCAATGAAAAACCGAACCCTTGAATGAAAGAACACAAAATCATTCCCAATATCCCAGTGGGATCTTTCAGTTCACTCGAGAGATCGCTCTAAATCTTCGGCTTATCCAAAATCTCGAGACGATAAATTTTTGGCCTTGATCCTTCACCCTATTCTGGCTCTTTGACAGAGAATCGACCCAAGCAAGTGACGTTGTTCTCCGCTTTATAACGTTCGAATAGCTGCGTTGCCAGACTTCCCCGCCCTATTTTCCTGTCTGGTCTATCGCAGGATTCAGAAACGAAAACCAGGTACTCACTTCACAATTTAACCGGTGCCTTTTTTGTCGGTGGTTTTCAACAATGGCTCAATCTTGAAATGGTAAATTAGTACCTAGTCGCTAATAACTTGAATGGTGGCGACTTCCGAAAAAGGTTTCGTAATTGGTGTTCAAATTGAACCTCAACACAGGTAGCATTTTCAATGGTTCTGGTTGAGCTACCTGTACAAAATTTTGCATGGTACTTGAATATGCTGTAGTTTTGAAATTTTCAGGAGAACAAAAGTTCGAACGACCATATTAACGGAACCCCTGGTCGAATTTTTCCGGTTAACGAACTTCACTGCGGCATTCAAAATCCGAACCCCCCCCCCCCTCGAAAGTATTTCAAGTATACTCCATTCACTTTTATTTAATCACATAGGAAGTCATGGTTTCGTTTTCAGGAGTTGGTGCCCCTAATGAAAAGCACAGAACATATGTCGACATATGATGAAAAGTCAGTGCGCGCACAGAAAATATCGTAAATGACAAAACGACGTTGCCAGTTTCTTTGTTTACATCAAAGTGAAAGCTAGGAGCATAGAATATTCTATGCTTCTAGGTAGAAGTATCAAAGATATTCCACATTTTGTTAGGTTTACAAATTGTTCGCAGATTTTTGGTATTTAATCGATATTTGCAGGTGAGTTTTTCGTCGAATATCCAAGACTAACGTATGTTTATTGTTTTTAGAACCAGTTTGGAGCGTGAGGAATGTTTACATTTCGAGGTTCAAGGGGTACTCGGGAATTTCGTTGAAAAAGCTGTTATTTGAACAGACATCGCAGTAGATGGATCGGATGGAGCCTCGAGAGGTCGATTAGGATGATATTTTTCAGGTTTTCCAAGAAATTTGGCGATATCTGAGCAGATTTGCAAAAGTTAGGTACCTCACTAATAAGGTGGAACTTAGACCTAATTCTCATATAAGAAACGCCTTTCAAAGGTCGAGATGGTGAAAAATGTCTTCTTTAGATGTTGTTTGAACAAACGCAGCCGAGTTTTATACCCCAACAATGATTTTAAGAAAGTTATCAACAAAATAAAATTGACATTATTCTTGATTCTTGTAATTACCCATCAATTCATCTTATATCTTTGGGTTGATTTTTTCTAATTAATTCTTGATTAGAATCAACAATTGATGTCGTCAAGTCTTGAACTTTCAGTTCAAGTGGATAATAAACATTAAATCTTCACAAGTGACAAGCATGCATATGAAAATTATGTGAAAGCAATGCAATTTTCTTCCATGGCGAAAAATAATATATTTCAACAGTCATCTCTTGTACTTTTCATGCAAATAACTAGAAAAGGAAACCTTTCTATCAATTCATATAAACGTTAATTATTTTCGTCCATCACATCTTTTCCAATTCATTCATTTTCCGAATAAATTCACATTCTGAGAAACACGCTAAGAATGTAGAAAGGGCAACATAGTGTTGACTTGGAACATACAAATATTTTGAAAAACGTCATAACTTCGATACAGAGTGGAATGTGTCAAATTTCCAAGGCCAGAGTTGTGATTTTATAATTGCGAATGGAGTATGTATATGTATTTAGAATTTTTAGATTCATCGATTCGAGAGTTATCGTATATACGAACGGACAAAATTGAATTTGACCACTGATTTGTAATCAGTGACTCGAATCTAGACCCTTCTCGGCTAAAATTGATTCGAAAAATTCAGACATCGCGACCAAATGATATTCCCCTCATTCAAATTTTCCTGTAGTGCAGACACACCTTTGGATCTCAAAATATCACAAATCGTCGGATGTGTGACGACCTTTAGGTAAGTCGACGGTCGACCTGTTCAGCCCTGCAAGGTTATCAAACGCTCCGAGCTATGTTTGTGATTGTGATTTGTGAAATGTCAGTTGTTCCTGCCTCTGGTCTAAATTCTATGGTTAAGCCGCGTTCGGTTCGGTCGCTCGTTCATTTCTGTGATCTTGAGAACATTCTATGCCGAATAATGATACGGGAATGAAAGAAATGAAAGGTGTTGGTTTTGTATTTTTCTCCCTACAACATTCGACACTCGACTCGCTATGCAATTTTGACTCGTGACTTGATCGTCTTGACTTGTTTATTTGCACGGACAGTGAGGAAAATTACGAAAAACAATTGTATCAGTTCCGGTTTCGGATAGAATGCGATGTGCGCCTTCAAAAAATCAACGATAAATACAGAGAAATTTGGAGTCGACGAAAAAATCAATCCTGCTCCGTGAATACTCGAAAATTTCGACCAAACGAGAACGAATAAGAGAACACAATAGCCATTTTCCCTATAAGATATATGGAGAAAACCAATTCATTGTAGGATTTTCGCGTTGGGAAATGTAAGTTTGAAAGATACATTCACTAATTCAGTTTAATTGAGTGACAGGGGTGTTTGTCGTGAAATTTGTATAATTCTGTCGTTTGTAACCAGTGCAGAGAGATGAGCCTAATTATCTGATTAAAATCAATTATTAATGTGTCTTATTGGAGGTCAGATTTATTATGAGGCCAATCCTTCTATTCGCGGCCGTTTTTTGTTTGAAAATCTGCTAATTTTTGTTTTTTGCAGATCTAAATATGGTACAAGATCTGACCTAGGTAACCTTTTGATTTGGGGGCTTCAATAGACAGGAATGCCAATGATGCCCTCATCGCTGGAAGAGGCAGAAGTTTGTAATGTGTTCACCTCTTTAGTTAATCCCACTGGGATTACCATAGTGCCCTGTAGCCCTACTGCAAAGCCACTTAAGACAATCACAGATGTGAAGACCACCTTGCAGCAAGGACGCAAGCAGGACTTGAAGGTATTTAACTTTTTAATCACATATTGCTCCAACCCCACCTATAATATCCTCAAAAACACCTCCTTAAATCCAATTAATCCAAATTTAATGGTTCTTGGCTTTGGTCGGAGCTTATCCATCAAATTCTTTCATTGTTACATTTCCTCATGAGTTCTTGGAACCTATTTAATTTCATTTAGGTATGATGAACCCTGTTTATTTTTTTCTGTCATCGAATTGCATTACTATGAGTCATGATACTTGGAAGGAAATTTTTAGCTCACATGGTATATTATTTGGAACTCTTTCAACTGTTGAAATGTTGGAATTTCTTTATTGGATAGTTGAACTTCATTGAAATTTTGTTTATTCAGTTGAGGTCTGTGACATTGCACAACATGATGGATTTGATTGAAATGCCTTTTTGGAATAATGCATGGTAGAATATATTTTTAGAAAATTTTCAACACCTAAAATTGATTTAGTTTTTCAAAACAAGCAGACATTATTTAAGAAAATTTTCAAATATTTTCAGATATAATAGAACATGATTGTGTCCTTTATTTGTGCAAAATGAGAAGAAAAATATCTAGAATCATTTGAAAAAATAGAAAACTTTTAGGACACCTCATTTGTGATCATTTCTTTATTTTAATTTCCTTGACTTGAACTTTTGCTGGTTGAAATATGGTATTTCTAGATTGGTCTAAATACTAAAGAAGGTATTTTCTGCATTACCAAATTCAGATCAGTCTACTTCAGCATTAAACTTTCACTTTTGCAAGGTACTAATTAAAATGGTATTGGATATTTTCCAATGTCCTTTTCAGAGTAACGATCAAATATATTGTATAAATAATGGTAATTGAAGGTTCGAAATTTTTGCTATAAATAATATTTGCGTCGTCAAGAAATGATTTCAATCGATACTAGGAAGTTATTTTTAGTTTTCGTCAGTATATTTATCAGTTTGATGTATTATGGAAGCCATAAAGTATTTTTTTTCGGAAAATTTGAATTAATACATTCAATTTAGGTTTTTATTGTGACTCCAAGATACCTGAGATATTAAAGGCAGTCTGAGATAAGAAGAAATATAATTATTAAAAACCTTGAGAGAATTTCTTCAATTAAATATACTGCTAGTAAGAAAGAATGTTTATTGTTATCTTATCTGAATTTATTAGGTTTTCTATATCAATTTTCTGAAGTTGCCAGTGTGTCTCAGCATGATATAAAATCCCGTATTATGGGATTCCTCTTGTTTAAAATTTTATTACCCTGTTGATTAGATAAGATGCATCCATTAATCACCCATTTAATTTTTCTACACATTTATTTATACGTATGGAAAAATGGTTTGTGTTGTCCTATCCTATAACTTGATAATTGTTTGTTAACTAACCATTATTTGTTCGTTTCCTTTTTTGTGGTTTCCACTTGATTAAGTATCAATCTAGGTAACAATTTCACCTGATTTCGTTTGATTTTCTGTTGTATTATTCCTGGTAGTGCACCTGTGTTTGTTTTATTTTGATGTGATTAATATTTTACGATGAATTCATGCTTTCTGAAGTGGAGACGTAAGTTGCTATACTTTTATATGGATGACAGGTATGCCCAGTTGGGAGAGAATATCTGAAGATTTATTACCCAGAATGAAAATCACAAGGTTTGAAAAAAAAAGACATAATTCTTCAATAAAAATGAGTGAGAAGTCCATAAGAAGCATTCTAAAACCCAAACAACATGAGTGGGCATTAAACCTATCCTTTATTCACGAATGTAACTATTTAAGTCTATCCTTAGAATCCTTGGGGGTTATTTCACAAATATAACAAAACCATCCCATTTTTGAAACTACTATTTATAAATTCAGGAAATATGGACAAAAGAGCTCTTTTAGATGAACTACCTAATAGCTAGAACCAGTATGAGATTAATTTGACCTGATTCAAAACATTCAGTCGAACAATTTATAGAATATCCCTCTCTTATTATGTTTTGGAAATGTTTCACCTCAATGTTTCAACAGGTTTTGAATTGTTGATTCGTTTTTTTGCTAGTAAATGGAATAGTGTTGACAACTGGGCAAATAAACATATTCTTTCATGAAAACTTGGTCTATTTATATGATCAATATCTTGTTCTCAAAATATAGGCTGATTTCTAAACTTTGATAAATAAGTGTACATTTTTATGAATTGCCATTTATATCCTCTGAAGCACTTTACTAATATTTTCATATTTTTAGTGAAGTTTTGTCTCATAATTCTTAAACACAGTGCTAAAACATCCATTTCATGTTTCATTACATTTTAATCCAGGTATTCAGGTATGTTATATACACTGGGACAAGAAATTGAAGCCCAATGTGGAAATATTGAGCTTTAATTGATTGGCACAGTGTTTTTCATAACAATGCATTGCTTTTCAACGTTCCATGTGTTCCTTTTATGTTGGTTTCCAATTAATTTTCAATTGAGATGAATATTTCGTTTTTCATGAAGTAGTAAAAGTGAAATGAAGATTTCTAACTCTAGATTTTTTCCAATTTTGCAGTACCTCCTCAGAAACAATGCCTGGCCTGTTGATCATCCATTACGGACCCAATTATGGCCCATGCTCTGCACACAACACCAAAATGAAAAATCATCGAATTCCATCGAAGGATTCTACTGGGAGATGGTCAAACAGGTCAGTACACGAATCGGATCCGAATTTTTTACATCAGACATCTTTTCGTAACATATTGCTGACTATTCCAATCTTTCTAGGTTTTTGGAACCATGGAATTACCCGACAAACCGATAAACCTGCCACCGTTTGTAGAACCATCCCACTGCCATTCCTACTACCTGACGCACAAGGGTAGAGCAGCGGTAGACAGAGTAGTTTCAGTGCTGGGTTATGCGTATCCTGATATTGTGTACAGCCCTACAATATATCCAATATGTGCCCTTCTGCTTCACTTCATCTCAGGTAATTTTCACTTCGAAACGATGAGTAGTTCAAATGTACCATATGCTGGTTTTGGATTCTTTTCGTGCAGCTCTGTGTTGATGGTTTTAAACAGTTTTTTGGTGAATAACCAGCATTATTATACTATAGAAACTGAATATGTTGCTAGATTTTGAAGAAATCCTTCAATTTCTCTATTGATTCACCGACCAAAATTTAAAGTCAGATTTTAACGAAGTGACTTCATTTTTCGTCCTTTATGCCGAATTTTCATGGTTTTCTTTTCGTTTCAGAGGAAGAATGTTACAATTGCATGGTCTGCCTCGTCGTCTGCAAAGAGAAAACCTTCATAACCCAAACGAAACTGTTGTACGAGGTGACCTGGAAGACGGTGATGCAGATCAGCAAGAAACATGTGGTAGGTGCGATCAGACGACGAGAAAACTGGAGAAACTCTTTGTTTTGTTTCCTGTTTTGGTTGCAGAAAGGACCGGCCGTCTTTCTGCAAAGACACTGTAACAGTGCCAGGGCGGAAAGGATTTACGTGGATTGGATATGGTGGATATTTCAGGGGCTGCCCTTTCAGCATCTCATACGCATCATGGATTGCTTCTTCCACGAAGGGATAAAGGTTAGTGGGATTTTCATCCATTAACACTGTAACATTCCAAGTTTGTAAATCCTAGGAACATTATGAAAAAGAGAAAAGGGGCAACCCTGCTCTGAAGAGCTGAGGGTAGAATTACGTTAAAGGGGGGTTTATACTTATATTTTTGGCTTGTGATGTGATTGTCTAGATTGGTAGAACTCTATGTTATGTCGTAGTAATTCAGATTCGTAATAACTCAGATTAGTGAAATGTAGAATGGGAAATAATGAGGTAAAATAGATAAATAATACACTAGATTGGACATGAAGATGGAACAAGAGCCTTTATTCGTCCAGCGCCATAGTTCGAAGAACCACAGCTATATGAAGGAAAAACGAACGAGAATCAATTGAAACTCAAAGCAAAAAACCTTCTAGCATTACAGATGATACGTTTACAATCCATAGAACAATTATTAACAAGACGAGCACTGGTGATATGGAGCTTCCTATACTCCGGTAAGGTTATTACTGGCACAATTGTGATAAAGAGCAGAATCCAATACATCCAAAGGTTATAGGCATATAGAGTGTGTCACTTTATTGTTGCGCAGAGCTTTTAAAGTTCCATGTGTAAGAATCCTTCCTTCCAAGTGTGTGTGTGTGTGTGATTTTATTCGCGTTGGTTTGGAAGTGGACAATAAACTCTTTAGATTTCCTGTTGACTGATGAACGGTGGACCCGGGACGAAGCAATCCGGCCTAGGATACTTGCCCGGCTCACCAATGCCAATGAACAAGGCTTGTTTTACTGAGGACGTTCGTCTAAAGAACTCTCAGAGGCAAGTCTCCTCCACGATGCTAGGGAGGATGTTTTCCTTAGGCACAGGCGATATAAACAGTTTACCTTAGACCTCCAAACCATGTTTCCCCTGTACGTGAAATATTATACTAAAAGCAACAACTCCAATGCGTATACCATAATGTCGAGTGAATAGTTGAATGTGCAGTATAAGAATATTCCAAATGGGTTGGTAGCAGAACAGAGTTCCACAATATTCAATAGAAATGCAATAATAAGATACAATAAGCTTACATGAGATTAGATCCTGTGAAATGAAACAGAGTACATACCAGATAACAAGGAAGCGTCTTTAAAATATACTAAAATGGCGGATTCCTAGAAGAGGAACTCCATTTCAAAGGAACACTATTATGAACCAGAATATAAAAGTGAAAACAGACCGCAGCCGAGTGAAAGTGAAGTAAAAAAAGGCCCTTCCATTCTAGTCGTTTCGGAGGTTAGTTTTTCTTCCACAGAATCGTATTTCTTCGATGCTCACAGAAGAACGAGTTTACTTCTTGGTGGATCTTCGATATGATTAAAATCTCCTATTTATAAAGATGCGAATTGCCTAAAGTATTGCTCGAAGTCGTACTAATATTCATCATTCATAGAATTATAAAATAATATCAATAAGTTCATTCAACGTAGTTCCACGTTTCGACAATAGACGTTGCAAAGTTGGAAGCCATGGAGTCTGGCAACGGTGCATTTTATTTTATCGCAGGGTAGGAAATTCGGATATATTACAACACTAAACTAGTCAATGTGTCATATGTCATAAAAGATTGAGGTTATGGTTTCTTGCAGGTGTTCTACAGGACAGCGATGGCAATACTCATCCTGTTCTACAAGAGTTCGACGGCCCCCTCTAGCGAATACCAGGCGGAGATCCAGAAGAACGGCGTGGAAAGTGCCCTTCTGAAGTTCTGCAAGGAGATGCCGGTCACTCCGCAGAAGTTCCTCAAGGTGGCCTTCGGAATCAGGGGACTGAGCTCGGCCTACATCTCTAGGGTCTTCCTTAGGACGGAGATGGTGCTGAAGAGCAAGACCGTTATCAGCGGGTCGAGACAACTGGTCAGGTCGAGGTCGAGCGAAAACTTGCCCAACAGTCAGAGCCAGAACAACATACAGATGGTGTCTCACACGTTGACCATCAGGGAGGTGAGTGTTTCTTTTCCTTCGTTCTTTTCGTGTTTTATTCGGTCTCCCAGGTTACTTAAATCTTAGTTTTTCTCTTGATTACCATCGGAAGTTGAGAATTTCGATAAATCCTCTTGGTTTTGCGTTTCAGAGAATGCCCGAAGAGATGTACGATGACATGGTATCGTATTAGTTTTTTCTTTTTTAGTTCGACTTGTGTTCGCTGTGCCATATTGACTGTTGGCCTTTTTTGTTCCGTTTCATACTCGATGGGCTTTCAGTATTCGTTTCATCCATTCTGCTCAGAATAACCATCTGATCGTTCCATGTTCCGACAGGGGAGATTTCTGAAGTGTATCCATTACTTTTCAGGAAAGGAAGGATATCTCGGGTATTGTTATTATAAACAGTTAAACGGAAATATGTAATGAAATTTTTTTATGCCGGTTTGGTAGAGGGCTCTGGATAGTACGTTTTAAAGATATTTATCAATGTACAGGGTGTTCTACAAGAGTGTGCCATATCGAAATGGCATAATTTCTACACAAATCTGTTTCTTATTGCATTTGATGGAGAATTAGCACCAAAAACGATCATAGGTGTGAGATCGTGAATTCTACAGTTAAATTGGACGTTTTTTCTGTACCTGGAATAAATTTCAGTCGAATTTTTCGATCGGTCTAAAATTATACGAGAACTACCCAAAATATTTTCATTAATTTCATTTTCAGTATATTTTACGTGATGTAGAGAATATCTAAACTATTTTCATGTTTTTTTCACTTCTTCCTTTATGGGAACTAGATGCCAACAAAAACATGTATTTATACTAGAGAAACAATGATGAAATTGGAGAATAAATATTCAGGGTGAGTCTTTGACTTGTACATATATTTTAACTGTAGATTCCTCTCATCAAACGAAACACTTTTTTCCCATACCATTTTTCAAAATTCGGTTTGGTTTGGGAGATACAGGGTGTTGAAAATCCATGAAAAAACACTTTTCTGTTTATATCTTCGGAACCGTTATTTCGAATGAACTGAATTCTGGTTGAGTTTTTACTCTATTCATGGTGCATATTCCTCAATCGAAACCTATTCAATATCTTTACTAGTATAAAAGTTACAGGGTAGTCGACTCATCAATACACGCTAAAACACCATAAAACCACTTTAAAAAGATAAACGGTTCATATTTTCGAAAGAATCAATCATTTAAGAAACTAAAAGTATATCTATTTTGTTTCAATAAAACGCGTCGTTTTCGAGTTATTTCCAATTTTACCCGGAGAAATTTTACGAAAAAATCATTAGTTTCAAGAATAATCTGAATGCGTCTCTGAATTAAATATCATCGAATATTATTCCTTCTCTGGTCTTTAAACGAGTTTACAATGTTGTCACAGTATTTACCAACTTTGTCGAGATATTTTAATAATAAAATCCCACAAATGTAGGAGATAAAATTGAACACCAAGGAGGATTTAATACGCACAGTTTCTATTGAGAATTAATAGTTACCGGTCCATATTGAAGTTAAATGTCGATTAAATACAAAATTCGGATATGAATGATGAATCTCGATACAAACTACTTATTAAATTGAAATTAATGAAAAATAATACGATACCTGATAATCTGTGGCGATGTTTCTATCTAAACAACATCCTCTTGGAATTTTATAAACTCGACACGATTGAAATTATATTAATTCCCTTCACATAATAATCACATTAGAACAATAAGTCACTGAATGTATTCAGATTATTCAGAACTTCACATAATGTTTACAGTTTGTTCAGAGACTCTGGTTTGTTATTGTTTAACGTTGGCCTCCAGATAACCATACTTCGGTTTTCGCTGTACGCATGCGTGGTAAAATTTGACGGCAAAGTCGATTTATGATGGAAACGGCAGAATTCATAGATATTTATACCACGGTACACAAATGTATCGTGATTTTTACTATGTTACGTAAAAAATCCTTAACCTCAATGAAAATATCAACAAGCTGACAACATCTTCTTGAAATTTCTGTGCAAAAATTCACAGAATCGATACAAATTAGATTAGGTTAGGTTGTTAAATAATAAATCTGAATGAAAAGTCACTCTTCATGATTTTGTTTGGGAATTTCGAGGAAAATATGGACAAGTTATTAGTGTTTACAAACTAATCTGCAGAAAAATCGAAGAAGGAACTTATTTTGGTGGAATAAATGTGGCTTTTTAGTTGCAGATATAATCCGATGAAACTAACTGTTTTTGTTGAAATTATCGTGTTTGCAACATTTTTATTCCAATAAGGTTAGTACTTGACTACTTGAGTATTCCCTAAATTGGGCCTAAATGTATAAACTCAATTTCTATCGAGAAATATGAACTTTGAATAAATTCCACAGTATCATTTCAGGGACGTATTTAGCCCAATGTTTTTTTCAAATGTCTATATCTTTTTCAGAGCCGAATTCGGAAAAATGGAAAATGAAAAAAAGGTTTCTTTTGGCCTCAAGAATCTTCAGTTAAAATATATGTACAAGTCAAAGACTCATCCTGTAAAAAACAACAAAATTAACAAAGTTTACAGCTACCTCCGGTATAACAGTAATTGACAAAACATTAAAATATTTTAGATTTTCTCGGCATCTGTTATAACACACTGAAAATGAATTTCAAGAAAATATCTCGAGTAGAGATATCAGAAACTTCAGAGGTCCTCCCCAAGCTATATCGCTTACATCCCTACGTCTACTTCAACATCATCAGTGAAAGAAAACAGATGATATCTGCCCTTTTCACTTGTTAAATAACACCACGTCAATGCGCCATTGTATGTTGTGATGTAATGCACCACTAACTAATCCACCAAGAAAAGAGGGATCATAGAATCGAATTGGGACATGCGCAGATCCGAAAAAGAGTTGTCGAAGCCCATTTTTGACGCGAAACTTCTGATGTAGTGGGCGGGATCGACTGTAGGCGATCTCACTCTATCTCACCGCGCTGAGCAACACAAGAATCTATTACTGTATTCGTTTCTTTTAAGCATCAAATTTCAGATTTGGATGTCTTTTATATTTCTTCATTTCATTTTATCTTCATCTTTGAAATTTTGGATTTGATTCAAATTTGATGAAGTTAATGTTTTATACAGGTTCGGAAATATATGTTGGAAACATAGCCAATTGTCCAACGACGAATTGGCTTTGTTTCCAACTTAAATTTCCGAACCTGTATACTTTTAAAGATCCAAAGAGAATTATTTAGTAAATTGAAGCGTTACTCAGATTTTAGTAGATTTGCTTTCAGTTTCAAAATAATTTCCACCATAGGAGGTGAAAAATCAAAAAATAGTTAACCAAGAAACAAAACAATCAAACCACATTTGTCGACTTGCCTTTCAAAATTTATTGTTCTCATAAGCCATCAGTGTCGGCTCTTTGGTATAAAATTAAAAGTATTGTGTTTTTCCCCATGCTGCGTTAAGGGAGCTCATTCTCCTGGTCCACGTACTCTGTCCATGGGAATTTTTCCTGTGCAGAATGTGGATTCTGTTATACTTGCCCAGGAAGATGTAAGTCATTGGGAATCAGTTAAATTATATGGGTATTTCGTGTCTTTGAAAGAAATTGTGTTGGATTCTTTCGTCTGTGTTTTTATTTGAAGTTTCTTTTTGTTTTGTGTTTTCGATGTTGTATTCGATGGTAAGAGTTTATGGGTATATTTTGCGAAATTCAATACAGAGAATACTGTTACTGTGCATGAAAGTCTACATATTAGGAAATGCAAGACTGTTGAAAAAATAATATTCACTAACAAAACCACTGCATGTGGAAAATACGAAAAGCACAAGTCTCATTTGGAGATGCAGAATGTTATTTAATAAAAACAATGATTAATCTATTTTAATGGGTATCATCATTGGTTTATCATTTCGTTATATTTATGTGTATGGTGAAATATTGATATATGAATTTTCAAAAAAAAAATATCCGCAGTAATTCCAAATAAAGGGAATGATAATTGTCTTATTTAATTTCATAGATTCGTTCATTCTTTATGGAAAAATTAACCAAACATTTTTAATCCGGTATCTTTTTTTTTTTTTTCATTCTTCATTTTTGTGGTTCCGTTTCAATCTACCTCGTCATCGTCCATTACGTATTGTTATTTATTCCATCCAGCTTCTAACTCTGTGGTCTTGGCTGCCCGTACGTATCACCATGTACACCCCCATCTTGCTCTACACCACTGAAGAACACGGATGCTCCCTAACCACGTTTTACGTGAGGGTGGAACAGCACGAGCCCACCCTGCTGCTGATCAAGACGTGCAACAACGAAGTAAGTAGAGGGAAGTGGTAAGGTGGCTTTATTGTGGCTTATGCGGTGGTTGGGTTTTCGTTTTGGGAATATTTCGGTGCATGCGAAGGGTTTCTGTCGTGTCGACGCTCGTTGCTGGTGAATTTTAAAACTGGTAAAAGGAAGTTGACGGAAAACTCAATTCTTCATGTTGATTTCTCAATATGTTGAACGTGGAGTTCTCTATGTTTTGATGCCGAAGAGGAGATGCATAGAAACTATAGATCTTCTTCTAAGTTATCATAGAAAAGAAAGGTTCTATGGGAATATCCATAGAAGGGGTCCCGCTATTCTTCCATAACCACAATACATTATGTCTCTTTCAAATGAATATATATATATTATGTCATTCAAAATCAATACATGTTTCGATGTTAGACCATAGAAAGTGATGAAATTTTTGACATGTACTTCGTAAACACAAAAAAGACATCTGTCATCTGTCTAAAACCATAACATAACCTATTCCACACGAAAAATAGTGCCGAATCGATTCGAAGTTTTTGGCCACCATTTTTAGTATTGAGTTGTTACACCATGGTTTCTATGCATCTATCTACATCCCAAAATTGTTATTTTCTCAAATAGAACGCTTTCGCAACGTGGCTGTCGATATAAACTGCTCCACATGAGTTAGGGATATTGACTAAAATTACAAAAAAATATAGTTAAAATAAGATTTTTGTGATGAAAATTCATATTTATATGATTTCAAGTTGCAAATTAATTTTAGCCTGTAGGTCTGCAGCGTATACAGGGTGGTTAAGAAAAATCGAGTAAAATAACGAAATTTTATTCCCAGAGAATTCAAGCATTTTAAGGCTATCGATACAATGTATGGCCTCCACGGGCATCAATAACAGTTTGACATCTTCTTTGCATACTACACACGAGGTTGTTGAACATTTCTTGAGGAATTTGGTTCCATAAACGGGGCAGAAGCTCTCTCAGATCATTTAAGGATTCTGGGGTAGGTTGATGATTATCTAATCTTCTTTGGAGCATATCCCATGCATGTTCTATGCAATTCAAATCTGGTGAGTGCGGAGGGATTGGTAAATGTGGAATACCAAGCTCCTCGCGCGCATTCTCAACTATGGCTGCACGGTGCGGTCTAGAGTTATCGTCTAGAAATTGAAAAGTTCACCAATAGCCGCGTGAAAATTTGGCACAACATTGTCAATGATATGCTCCCTATAGTGTAAGGCGGTCATATTCCCAGGACAAATGTGTAGATCTGTGCGCCCGTTGAAACATATCCCGGCCCATACCATAACACTACTCCATCGGAATGGATGGACTTCTTGGACATAGCGACGATTACGGGGTATGCATGGGATTGTCCATACCCTTATTCTTCGAGAATCTGAAAATCGTCCATATTTGGATTAATCAGTGAAAAGGACACTACGCCATTGATCGTTCCAATTGATATGTTGCCTTGCCCATTCCAGACTTTGACGCTTATGGTCACGTGTTAATGGAACTCCTCTTAATGGACGTCTAGAACCTAGATTCACCTCTCTCAAACGTCGTCTGATGGTTTCGATGGAAACTTGGACCCCATCTGCATTTTGAAGAGTATTCCGTAGCATTCTACACGTAGGTGTAGGGTTTCTTCTTGCCGAAACGGTGATGAAACTATCCTGAGCAGGTGTTGTTTTTCGTCGCCCACCAAGCCTTGGTCTTTCCAACACGAAACCTGTCTCCCTGAACCTATTCCAAAGTCGAGATATCACACTTTGGCTGACTTGGAGCCTTCCCGCTACAACAACCTGAGTTAGGCCACCCTGTAGCGATAGCCCTATTAGCCTCAGCGCTTGTTAATTTACGTCTTGGAATTTTCAGAAAACTCGTTTCAACTCGAAGCCGTTGATAAACAGACTTCATTTCAAAATAAGAACATTCATGAAGCATATGGAAAGAACCAAACTTCAGAAAAAAGGCGACCAGATTGACGAAATGTCTCATACTAATTTTTATTGGCTCGATTCAAGTTGTTATTGAGTTTTAAATGACTTTGCAGCAATTTTCTCGAAGATTACATACTTTTAAAAACGATTGAATACGATATCCCTAAGTCTTGTGGAGCAGTATATTTGTACCATAACAAATTTGGAATTAAACATAGCATTGAAATCTTTCCTACTGACCAGTAAGATTTTCTCAACCAGATTTCCAATGCTATCTTGGAAGACCATTCTGTGTTTTCATTCTTGAGATAACAAAAACTCGCATGACATTGGTGCTTTTGTTGGAAATAAATTTTAATATTGTTCAACAGTTTTCTGGGTGAATTATAACCTTGTTGTGCATGCTTGTAAATAAATTTGTCAGTTTCAGCCACTTCTATGGATTTGGTACTGCCGTTTGTCACTTTTGACATTGTTGTTATTCAGGTGGTGGATGGTGTGGATATTTTGTATATTTTAGTGTAGAATCAGGTTTTGGAAAAAATATTTTGTGCTTAATTTGTAAAAGGACCTCTCCAAAATATACTGAGGACTGCACAAGATATTTTCTTTTTTTGTCTTCTGTCACTTATTTTTCTATGAAATGTTTCCATCAAATCCGATCTGCACGAGCCCTTTTCCAGGTTTTCGGCGCTTACTGCTCGTCCAGATGGTGCGAGCGAAACCAGAAAGATCAGAGGGGCAACAGACAAGCCTACTTCGGCACGGGAGAGACCTTCCTGTTCTCCCTCTACCCCGAGCGCGCCAAATACCCCTGGGTGGGCATAGACGCCGACAGGGTCGAGCACGGCGCCGAGCTCTTCATGGCCGCCGACACCAAGATGATAACCATCGGAGGAGGGTAAGTCCACGAAAAAAAATCAATCAAATCGGTACAAGAATTCGGCAAGAGGTATGCAGGGTGAGTGTATGACTTGTACGTGTATTTTAACTGTAGATTCTTGAGGCCGAAAGAAACCTTTTTTTCATTTTCCATATTTTCGAATTCGGCTCTATTCAAAAAATATTGCCATTTAAAAAAACAAGGGGCCAAATACGTGCCTGATACGATTCTCTGTCACGACCTCAAAGTTCATATTTTTCGAAATTGTGTTGATAGATTTAGGAAATACTCAAGTACCAATAAGAATGTTACAAACACGATATTCTTTAACAAAAACACTTAGTTTTGTCCGATTATTTCTGCAATTGAAAAGCCATATTTCTCCCACCAAAATAAGTTCCTTCTTCGATTTTGCAGAAGATAAGTTTGCAAACACTTACAGTGTGACAAGAAAAGCCTCGGACAAACTCTTTTCCATTTTACTTTATTAAACAGAAGAAATCAAAACAACAAATAATAATAGCTTGAACATTTGTTAATAATATATTCAAGCCGTTTCGAAGTGGCTTCCTTTGGCGGCGATACACAGCATCAGACGCTTCTTGAAATTTTCGGCAATGGGCCGTAGCTCCTCGGGCGTTAATCGGTTCCATTCCCGGCGCAGATATTGCTTCAGCGACTCCAAATTTGTGTTTTTTAGCACAAGCTGACAAGCCCTGTGCTCCAAAATCGACCACACGCTGTAGTCTATTGGGTTGAGATCCAGTGAGTAGGGCGGCCATTCTGCAGATGAGATGAATCAAGGAAAATGGGTCTTACACCATTCTTGCGTCATTTTCGCTCTGTGAGCCGGAGCGGAGTCCTGTTGAAAGGTCCAATGCGTATCGCCGAAGTGCTGCTTGGCCCACGGAAGTACTACGGCCTCGAGGATGTCGCAGCGGTAGACTTCTTGATTGATTTTGACCCCTTGATCCACGAAAACTAAGGGAGTTTTACCACTGCCGCAAATTCCGCCCCAGACCATGACGGATTGCGGATTTTGACGGTGTTCGACGATGGCCGATGTACCGGGAGCCTCTACGGACCAGACTATGTCGTTTTGGTGGTTGTGGGATTGTTCTACGGTGAAAAGCTTCTCGTCTGTGAAGAGAATTCGCTCCCATTGCTGACCGGCGGCGAGACGAAGGAGTTGGCGGCACCTTTGGAGTCGTACGCGCTTGTTTTCCTCCGTGAGGAGTTGAAATTTTTGGAGCTTGTATGGCTTGAGGTTGAGCTCCTTTTTGGCAATTTGACGGACTGATTCGCGGTTGATACCGGTCTCACAGGCTATTTTCCTCATGGAAACCCTCGGATTTCGATTGACTCGCTTCTTGACGATGTTGCGATTGCTAGGTGTATTGACAGTGCGTTTTCTACCACTTCCTGGACGACGACCATCACGGCCAAGCTCCTTGAAACGACGAATTGCATCGGACACGGTTTGTCGAGGCACATTGAGCAAACGAACAATTTCGCATTGGCGCCTACCTTGACGAAACAGCTCCAAAATCGCACTACGTTTGTTTGACATTCTAACACTCTGTGAAATGAAATTATATCAAACTGAAAATTCACATATTAGTACAGGAAAGTGTAGTGTAGAGAAACCAAGAGAATAAAAATTATTTGGCTGCGCTGAAATACTCTTGTTCCAGACCACAGCAAAATTTGTCCGAAGTTTTTCTTGTCACCCTGTATAGCTACAGTAAAACTATATGTACAAGCCAAAGACTCGCCCTGTATATGAATTTTCCACAGAACGACAGTGTGATTTCGAATAAAACCTAGGTGGGTTCCTTGGAATGGTCGATGGAAAATGTGCAGTATTTTTCTCGTACAATTTTTAATTTATCCCTCGAAGGTCATTCTTTGAGTATATGCGGACCCTTGAGCCTCATTTTTCGTTTTTCAGTGCCGGACAAGCGATCTGGATCGACGAGAACATCCGCTTTGGCAAGAGTGATGCTTGTTCGACATTCAATAACCCTCCCCTGTGTCCGGGTGGAGACTTTGAGATAAGGGTTGTGGAAGTGTACGGCTTCAAAATGAACGATTAAAAGAGTATGACGATCTCAATATTTCATGCACTTGGGCCGTTTGCACGCTCTTCGAAGTCGCTTCAACATTGGTGCTTTATACTCTTGTACGAAAAGGGCATTTGTCTACTATGTCTATTTCATGCGTGCCTGATTCATCCTCAATCATTCGATTCATTCTCTGGCTCATCTTCATTCGATTCTTCATATCATTAAGCTTTTTCCTTATGCGGTATGATTCTCTTACATCTTACAAGCATGGATATGTACTGTGACATGTCTACTAATGGTACTTGTGCTGACATACATTGATCCTCTTTAAATACAGAGTGGAACTATATTCTTATCTCCTAAACCTAAAGTGAAGGGTTTTTCAATAAGGAAATAAATTGAGAAACTAGACTCAAATTTTTGATGGAATCAGTCTTTACTTGCTGGAAATTCATGTTCAATAACAGGTAAATAAAATTCAATTTCCACAAACAATTGGAAATTGAATTTTATCTACCTGTTATTAGACTCAAATTTGATGCAATCACATCTCTGGCATGAAATCTACAACACTCGGTCGATTCTTGTGGTTTTAATCGAGCAAATGCGGGTTAATAACTCAAAATTGAAGATTTACTTCAGTTGGTGAAGATTCAGTACTTAAAAAGATCGATAGCCTTAGGTTCTTGGGTTAGATCATCTTCTGAGAGGGTGAGCCTAGGACTTAACGCTAACTTAGTCACAATGAGGTTTGAGAGTATCCAAATTTATGTCAACAGAGTGGAATGCATTGAAAAATTATGAGTTTGACTCGAATCTATCCACTTGAGCATGCACAGTCTATGTGGTTAGACTGTAGTGGTCGCCTGCTTATTTCGACTATAGCAATTCTACCTCTATTATCTTGACAGTCATTTTGACGTTGACAGATAAAACTGTCGAGTTCCCATTGGAAAACCTAATAATTGGGTCCACTTGAATGATGGTGCGAATCATATATCTAATAACATCAATGTGACTTTTACTCTCGCTATTCACAGTCACAGAGTGAAGCCAAATCGTTGGTAAGACTTGAATTGTAGGCATTTCGAAAATCGCTGGGAAACTCAGAGGTTATGTATATTCTGATAGAAAACAAATAGATAGATATCGATGATTATTATATGCCACTGTCCTAAAATATGAATAGGAGTTAACAGAACTTAAAGAAAACGGAATAAAGCGATTAAATAATATCACATGAAATTGTTAGGTTATGATATATGGTGCGAATGTATGTACTGAATGAGCTTTGTTGAAAATAACCATCAAAACAGCAAGAAAAGTGTAGATATGTTCTAACACTATTGCGATGTTGATCCATATTTATCTCAAATACTTACATATTCGCATGATGCCATTTATAGAAGAATCTTCCATTACGTATTCAGATTTTTTATGGTTTATTTCTTATTCTTAGATTATTCAAAATTCACATCAGATGAGAGAATAACGTTATAAAATAGAGGTAAATGGTGTTTTTTTTCAGGTTCAAACTTTGAATTGAAACGAAACAAAGGAAAATAAACTGCTCCACATGAGTTAGGGATATTGACTTAAATTGCAAAAAAATATAATTAAAATAAAATTTTTGTGATGAAAATTCATATTAACATGATTTCAAGTTGCAAATTAATTATAGCCTGTAGGTCTGCAGCGTATACAGGGTGGTTAAGAAAAATCGAGTAAAATAACGAAATTTTATTCCCAGAGAATTCAAGCATTTTTAGACTATCAATACAATGTATGGCCTCCACGGGCATCAATAACAGCTTGACATCTCCTCTGCATACTACACACGAGGTTGTTGAACATTTCTTGAGGAATTTGGTTCCATAAACGGGGCAGAAGCTCTCTCAGATCATTTAAGGATTCTGGGGTAGGTTGATGATTATCTAATCTTCTTTGGAGCATATCCCATGCATGTTCTATGCAATTCAAATCTGGTGAGTGCGGAGGTATTGGTAAATGTGGAATACCAAGCTCCTTGCGCGCATTCTCAACTATGGCTGCACGGTGCGGTCAAGCGTTATCGTCTAGAAATTGAAAAGTTTCACCAATAGCAGCGTGAAAATTTGGCACAAAATTGTCAATGACACGCTCCCTATAGTGTTAGGCGGTCATATTCCCAGGACAAATGTGTAGATCTGTGCGCCCGTTGAAACATATCCCGGCCCATACCATAACATTACCCCCTCGGAATGGATGGACTTCTTGGACATAGCGACGATTACGGGGTATGCGTGGGATTGTCCATACCTTATTCTTCGAGAATCTGAAAATCGTCCATATCTGAATTCATCAGTGAAAAGGACACTACGCCATTGATCGTTCCAATTGATATGTTGCCTTGCCCATTCCAGTCTTTGACGCTTATGGTCACGTGTTAATGGAACTCCTCCTTATGGACGTCTAGTACCTAGATTCACCTCTCTCAAACGTCGTCTGATGGTTTCGATGGAAACTTGGACCCCATCTGCATTTTGAAGAGTACTTCGTAGCATTCTACACGTAGATGTAGGGTTTCTTCTCGCCGAAACGGTGATGAAACGATCCTGAGCAGGTGTTGTTTTTCGTCGCCCACCAAGCCTTGGTCTTTCCAACACGGAACCTGTCTCCCTGAATCTATTCCAAAGAGATATCTCACTTTGGCTGACTTGGAGCCTTTCCGCTACAACAACCTGAGTTAGGCCTCCCTGTAGCATTCCGATAGCCCTATTAACCTCAGCATTTGTCAATTTACGTCTTGGCATTTTCAGAAAACTTTTCAAATCGAAGCCGTTGATAAACTGACTTCATTTCAAAATAAGAACATTCATGAAGCATATGCAAAGGAACCAAACTTCAGAAAAAAGGCGACCAGATTGACGAAATGTCTCATACTGATTTTTATTGGATCGATTCAAGTTGTTATTGAGTTTTAAATGATTTTACAGCGATTTTCTCGAAGATTACATACTTTTAAAAACGATTGATTACGATATCCCTAACTCTTGTGGAGCAGTATATTTTCCATATCAATGAAAGTGGCTTCGTTGCATAGAATATGATCTAACAGGTTTAGATCTTGGTAGCTTATTAACCGGACTTCAACGTGAATTTATTCGTTTATCAGTATTCATTTTGAAATAGTGATCTTACCTAACCACAAAGCAGCTGTCAGCTGTCAAAGAGGAATGTTGTCAACCATAGGCGTACCCAGGAAGCTCTAGGAGGGGGCAGCTGCACCCCCCCAGAGCTTAAAAATCCCTTGAAAACTCATGAAATAATAGCATAATATACGAAAATCAGTTCATTATTTCTATTCTGATTTTTTTTTGCCCCCCCTAGCTCAAAGGCTGGATACGCCCTTATTGTCAACTTCAAGATGTGAACCTCAAATGAAACACCTGAATATCCGTCGTCGATTTTTTATTAAAAAATAAGTCTAAATTTGAAAACAGATAAAAAGGTCCAGAAGTATCGAGACCCGTTAAAAATTTGAAGAGAACCTTTCAAGATGTCATTTTAGCCCATTTCCCAAAGTAGCCCAATTCCTCATAGATTTTATCACCTCGATTGTTATTGCAGGGAGGGACAGGCGATCTGGATGGACGAAAACATTCGCTTCGGCAAAACTGACCGTTGCACGACCTTCAATAACCCGCCTCTCTGTCCCAAGGGAGACTTCGAAATACGAGTATTGGAAGTTTATGGATTCGCCACCGAACAATGAAAAATTGTATGATTTGAGTGTATTTTCCGTTATTCCCACCTGTCTTTTTTTCGAAAACTGACGAAATGTACCTGGATTTGTAATTTGACGTATTCATTCCAGTGATGGTCGGATTTCCAGAGATTTATTTTTGACAGTTGACAGGTCGATTCGACCTGAGCAGCTTCGTTTTAAATTGGTGTGACAGTGGCTTGAATACCAATTTGTACAAGAGCACCAAGCCTCCAATCGAATGTCGATATTGACATTTAACTGACTGAACGTTTTAAATTTATAGTTCTTTCTACAAGAAGAGTTAGCTCAATCTTTTGACCAATCCATTTGATGAGAGTATTTGAAGGAATTTTCATTTCTTTCGTTTGGTATCTAGTCAATATAATAGAAATGCAATAAGTGTAGTATTGTTCGAAATTTTCGAAAAATACCCGATGTTATTTGATACTTTATTTGTTGGTGTGAGTACGATTTTTGGGATTCTCATTGCGACTGCTTGATGAAGTGTTATCACCCATATATTCCCAATTTTGTAAACTTGCTTGAATAATACACTTATATATGTGTTACTGTGAAATTTAAAATGTGTTAGCTTTTTATCGATGTTTATATCTGGAAATCTCTGGGGAGTCGGCTGTTGTGCTTGAGCAATCATTGTCATTGAGAGCGCGATAATTCGTGTGAATGACGAAAGTACTAGATTTCTAGTCGTAGTAGTGTATTATTACTGTTAGTTGTTATAAATGTGTATAAAATCAAACTAGTGCAATATTTTATTTATTGTATTCAATTACAAAACATGTATATATTAGTTATCGGTTATTGTTATTTTTATTTCATATATTTTAAAATGAACTACTTAAGTGAAACAAAGTGCCACAAAGTAGGTTTTTCAAATTTATAGTCATCAGCATTGTTCAATTGTTCGTCGTGACTAGAATATCAGTTTTGATCTATTGTCAAATTTTTTTAAGTTTAAGTTGACCTGTGACTAATTCATATCGAACTTTTTTATTCTATTTTTTATAATCGAACCTCATTAGATGTGTTCTTATCCAATATTATACGAATATTATGACTTGGTATTGAAAGTTTTGGAACATATCATGTCATATTCATTTCAAGATCAATTACTCCCAAAATATATAGCTTTGAGCCTATTGCTTGTAAATGTATTTCCTGATGTTTTTCATGTCAAAATGAAATAGATCGTTTACTATAGATTATGTTCTCCTTCATTGTATTTGTTTAAAAAAAATACCTTACTCAATACCCGTATTGTACCCACCCTGTATATCCGAAATGTCCCCGTGGTATTTTAAAACAATGTAGGGAACCTCATCTAACCTCAAAGTGAAGCAGAACTTCCTCCGAGATTGGATGTGTTAGATTCATGAAAATGATTGGAATTTTCAAAATTGAATTGGAGAAAACTTGTAAGTGGAAACATATATTTTATTCTTGTCAATATTTAATACAAATTCGTTCACAATAACCAAAAATACTTGACACAATATTAGGTTACCTAACCTAAAAATAAGGAACCATCTTTATTTCCTGTACTAGTTATCAAGATAAAAGTAAGTAGAAATAAAGTGTTTGATCACTCACAATTTTTCAATAAACTGAAAAAATACATATTACACTAATTGCTAATCATTGGTGCCATTTATTAAAAATAGAAGCGCGGATGAATGTGTGAAATAATGAAAAAATTACTATCAATCAAGTATAAGCATGAACTGCACCAATTAGTTGCGGTATTGAACAAAAATAATTTTTATCACAACATTATAAATATACAAAAGGCTTCAGAGCAGTTATCACTCATGTATCACATATATTTCGATTTATATATTTGGTACAACTATCTAGTGAAAGCATGATAATGTCTTCATAGGAATATAGTCCTCTTCTTGCTTCGATTCCGCGAACCTAAAGGAAAATATCGGTTAATTTTTTTATATGTGCAGTACAGGTCTATTCATTATTTCTTTTTAGGCAACATAATTGCTCATCATTGTATTATTACCTACAAACTCTGTTCATTGCATTATTTGGGTATAAAATATATGTTGGGGGAATTCATTTTGAATGAAAAGAATCAAAACATATATTCTTGATAAAAATTTACCTCGACTTACCTGGGTTTTACGAACAAGAAAAAATTTGCACAAAGAAAAAGCATGCTGCTAAAATTTAAGAATTTGCTCGAATTAGTGATTTAATCAATTGGTAAAATTATGAGAGCGATATATGATCGTTAATCGCTAGATCAATGTGAAAGTTGCTTACAAAATTTTTACGTCGACCTTATTCCAAATAAAATTCCGAAATTCCCCATTGGAAAATAGGTACTCTAAAGAAATATAATTCTCAAATTTGACGTAATGATCCGAACTCTATGATCATTTTGAATTATATTTTGTGACTTCGGTTTTCCTCTATTGAATTGAATTGAAAGGGGGCACGTCTTATTTATGAATTGTTAATTGTGAAATACACTGCGCAAAAAAATTAACGCACATTCTGAAAATCTCAATTTTAATGAAAGTTAACTCTACATTGACTTTATAACTTATTTTTTATGTTCTCTCGGGAAGGTTTTGAACGAAACAAGACATATTAAATGGAAGAAAAATTCAGGATTTCACCGAATCTTATGTGAAAGAAGAGAAATGAACAATTTTCAAAATACTGAAATGCTGATAAGTGATTTAATACTTGGTATTTCCACCCCTTGCGTTAATTACAGCTCGGCAACGACGGTTCATACTGAAAATGAGTGATCTTAAAATGTTCTGATCTAATCTTTCCCAGATTTCTCCGAGTTGGATTCCTAAGTCATTAAGAGTAGCTGGATGATTTTCTAAACTTCTCAGCCTTCTATTGAGGTTGTCCCAAACCTGCTCAATCGGATTGAGATCTGGACTTCTTGCTGGCCATTCCATTCCAGAGACTACTTATCAGCATTCATAGCTCCATTATCAATGACCACTAGGTCTGTGCGAGCAGTCAAAGATATTCCACCCCATACCATAATCGATCCTCCCCCGAAACCAGTAGTATTCAGGAAATTGCACTGAGCATATCTTTCATGTGGATGTCTGTATACAAGGGAACGTCGATCACAATGGTAGAGGCAGAATCTAGACTCATCTGTGAAGAGTACTCTTTCCCAATCGGCCTCTTCCCAATGGATATGCTCTCTCGCAAAATCCAAACGCGCCCTTCGATGGCCTGGGGTAAGAGCTGGGCCTCTTGACGCGACACGAGGCCTTAAATCATATTCTCTGAGGCGATTTCTTATTGTCTGAGTGCTAATTTGCACCTCATGAGTTTGCTCAAGCTGATTTTGAAGGAGGCGAGCGGTTGCAAACCGTTGTCTCAACGAAGAAACTCTCAAGTAACGTTCTTGAATGGCAGTTGTTACTCGTGGTCTACCCTGTCCTGGTCGTCGGACATTAATACATTCTCCCTGAATCGCTGCAACATTCTGGACACACTTCTATGGGAAACTCCAAACCTTTCTTCAATTCTTGTGTATGTCCAGCCTTCTTCTCGCAAAACTACCGCTTGGGCACATTCCTCTTGGGTCAAATTGCGTGTTTCGCGTTGCATAGCGACCGAGTGTAGAAAATCAAACGAAAGAAAAACTATTGATCACTAGAATT
The DNA here is from genome assembly GCA_951802165.1 of Adalia decempunctata. Taxonomy (NCBI): domain Eukaryota; kingdom Metazoa; phylum Arthropoda; class Insecta; order Coleoptera; family Coccinellidae; genus Adalia; species Adalia decempunctata. The sequence continues at coordinate 5,759,685 of OX637696.1, read as the reverse complement.
GATCGAGAACTGATTTTAGAATGGAGCCAATACATTCAAAATCTGATAATATCATCTTTTTTTATTCCTGCTGGGAGAAAACATCTGTATTGAAGAAAAACGTTGAAAGTGGATAACATATTATGCATGCATAATTCTGATAAAAATAATTATCATTGAGAACACCTTCAGTTGTAGAATAAATTTGAGATTTCCATAATGTGCGTTAATTTTTTTGCGCAGTGTATTTTCAACAACTTGAATCTGTGTTTATTTCATTTCTGCGAAAATTTTGTAACAATATCTTTCGGTGCTGCTAAATGAAGCATCGTATAATACTTGAGGGTAATATCAATAAAAATGTTCTCATAAGATAGTGCAAGTGCCTTGATTTGGATCATTCATAAAAGCATAGAACTTATAATGTAAGTTCTATGTATAGAACTCGATCCATAGAAATCCTGGTCGAAAGAAAATCTGAGCATTTGAACTACTTTCACTTCTCTCGAAAATAGCAACGTTTTTCCATGGAACTGAAGTTTTTAGTGAAGTGTACTATTTTTGATTAGTTTGGAAAATCAATTTTGCTAATACTCTATAAGTCTATAATAAAAAAGTAACATTATTCTCCTTCATTTGAAATGCTGAGCATTTTCATGCCCATTGTAGAGTGTAATAAAAATTGTTCAAAAGCGTTTCAAGCACACATCGACAACACCTATAATTCATAAAGATCATTTCCAGAATCTCTATGAACGATAGTCTGCAAGAACTAACTCTCATTGAGAAAAAAGTGATGAGGGTCTCCAAATAAAACAAAAATCATATGCCAGATTCTTTATTGGGTGATAATAACACTTCAAAATAAAGGATCTATCACAGTCTATCACACTTATGACACAATCATCAGAAACCTGGCAAGCTACAAAATATAGAATTTATATCTATTCAACTAAAACATATTTTTTCCCAATAAAGTTAGTGAATTTTTTTTGGTTTACAGTGTACGGTGAAAATCAGCCAAAAGCAAAATAAATCCAACAGAAAACTAAATTTAAAAGCAGTGTGCACAACATTCTTTTGTGTTTCAAATGAAGGTGAATAATGTTGGATAGTAGTTCAAATGAACTATCGTCATAGTACCTAGAATATAATTTTAAAGATTATGTTCAGCCGGTAAAGATTTCGATTTCTGTTGGAGTTATTTCAGCAGCTTGAATAGTTGATAGTAAAATATGTCTCTAGAAAATGAATATTCAAAAGTTAACTAATAATTTCTGAGTGCACATTATAAAAGAATAGTCTGCAATAAATCTAATCGAAGAAAACTTCAGTTTGCATAATTGACCGACACAACTAGGAATATTTCAATAAAAATCATGATATCACTTGAAAAACATGGTCATCATGCCTTCCATTCAAAAGCTGTTAGACAGAACAAGACACTTAACATCTATAAAACTAAAACTAATGTTTGGAAACTTGTTAATCGATGATCACTAGCAAAAAATAAAATCGTTCAAAATTTAAACAAACGTTCATTCCCTGTACAATTACCCTAACCACCACCTCAAATTTGATTTTTTGCTAGTACACACAACTATTTTCATGAAAGTGAGAATATGAGAAATGGAGAGTAAGAAAAGCTATTTATATTCGAGCAGGTTTTTTACTTCGGATACTAAAACGACTACAGATATATAGAATATAAAGAAACGAAAAATTGTTTTTAGGTATATTACGATTACAGACTTAACGCTCGATTTTAAACTCACATTGAGAGGTAGCCCCTTGCCTGGGATCTTCTGCGTCCGTACAAGTATGCCAGCAACACGATTACCACCAGAGCGGCCAGTGCACAGCCTACTGCTATTGGAACTATATCAGGCGTGGAACGAATGCAGTTGATTGCTGGAAAAACATATATTGCTTGAAGGCCAATTTTTTCGAGGAGGAAATGATTGTAATCTCCTATCGAATTGCAATTATTCACCCAAACAACGTTAATTCTCAGATTTCTCGATTGGACAATAAAAAGTTAATGGAGATTTTTTTTCAATAGTCAATTTAAACATTTCCACCAATAACTCAAAATCTTTATCAGTTTTGTCGAAATAGAAATAAAGAAATTAGATTTCAGATGAAATTGGTTAAAATATAGTTTCATTAGACAACAGAAATATTTGATTTTGATTTTTTTGACTGGAAGATGCAGATTCCTTTTGGTTTCATGTCGCTAGTGTAAAGGAAAAAAAAAAGCACAAGGGCTAATTATGCATAAGGACTGAACGAGAATAAATTCGCTATCACAAAAACGCTTATATCTTTTGAACCACTGGACCGATTTCGAAAATTAAACTCATTTTCGAATCATCTTCTAATTCCAATGAAAACTGTTTTTACAATAAAAAAACCAAAACTATTTTTTACAAAATTCATGGATTTTTTCTGGAATTCTTCCCATCATGCTTCTTATAGTGTTCTCATTCACTTTCTGGGATGCTGTCTTCCACTTTTGCTTGAATTCCGCTAATGTTTTCGTTGATTTCATAGTCTTCTTCAATTTTCTTTTTTTACCAGCGCCCAATATCTTTCGATTGGCCTGAGTTCTGGGCAATTTGGTGGATTGGCCTCTTTGGGGACAAAAACCACCTCATTAGCTTCGTACCATTCCTTGGTGGCCTTGCTGTAGTGGCATGAAGCTAAATCTGGCCAAAGGATTGTTGACACATCGTGCTCACGTAAAAATGGTAAAAGTCGCTTCTTCAAGCATTCCTCGATGTATATCTTTGAGTCAACAGAGCCTTGGCCAACGAAAAATTTGCTCCTTTTCCCACAAGTGCAAATTGCTTGCCAAACCAGGAATTTTTTAGGAAACTTTGCTTGTTTCTTCACGCGAAATTGTTCGTCAACATTTCCACGAGAATCTGCAGTATAAAATTCCTGACCAGGAAGTTGCGAGAAATCAGCCAAGACATAGGTTTCGTCGTCCATCACGCAACAGGAAAAATTTTTCAAGAAATCTTTTTTTAATTTCTTTGCTCTTGATTCTTCACAGCGTTCCTGTCTGGCACTTTCTGCACTTTGTGTGCTCTAAGCCCACAACTCAACTTGATTTTCTGAACGGTTGACTGCGAACAACCCACTATTTGGGCCACTTTCCGTACTGAAAGGTTAGGATTCTTCTGAAAAAGACTGATGGCTTTCTTCACTTTTTTTGGGCTATGAAACCCCTTTTTCCTCCCGGTTCCTTCCTTGCGGTTAATTGTAAGATCTTCGTTGAAGCGCTTAACAACTCTTGATACCGTTTCCGGACGAACGCGAGCCTCTTTTGCGATTCTTTTGAAGCTCCAATTTTGATTATTTTGAAGAAGTTTCACTATAAATTCTCCTGTTTTCACTTCGCTCGACATTTTGCGACAGAGAATTGGAATATCTATGAAGTATATGTTCCACATGTTTCTGACGTTCATAACAAAGCTAACTATGATCAAATTTTGATTTTTTTCTCAATTGGTTCAAGAGTTTTTGTGATAGCGAATTTATTCTCGTTCAGTACTTAGTAGCCACTCACCGTCTCCGAAGTCTGTGGTGTTGGTAGTCCTGAAAGCCTGTATCTGGAGTTGGCTAACCTTCAACGTGGCCTTGCAGTGGCTGCCATTTGTGGGGTTGATCAAAGTGAGACTCTGATCCTTGTTGCACTTGTAAGAATGTTTCAGGGGCGCTCCGAATATGCTCTGATTGTAGAAGAAGTTCATAGGGTCCGTTTCTGAAAGAAATGGAAGTTATTACGTCCTATACTCCATTCACTTTTATTTAATCACATAGGTCATGGTTTCGTTTTCAGGAGTTGGTGCCCCTGATGAAAAGCACAGAACATATGATGAAAAGTCAGTGCGCGCACAGAAAATATCGTTAGTGACAAAACGACGTTGCCAGTTTCTTTGTTTACATCAAAGTAAAAGTATCAAAGATATTCCACATTTTGTTAGGTTTACAAATTGTTCGCAGATTTTTGGTATTTAATCTATATTTGCAGGTGGGTTTTTCGTCGAATATCCAAGATTAACGTATGTTTATTGTTTTTAGCACCAGTTTGGAGCGTGAGGACGATTTTCAAGACCAGGACGACGAATGTTCACATTTCGAGGTGTGTACCCCTTCAATTTCGTTGAAAAAGTTGTTATTTGGACAGATATCGCAGTAGATGGATCGGATGGAGCCTCGAGAAGTCGATTAGGATGATATTTTTGATTTTCCAAGAAATTTGGCGATATCTGAGCCGATTTGCGAAAGTTAGGTACCTCACTAATGAGGTGGAACTTGGACATCATTCTCCTATAAGAAACGCCTTTCAAAGGTCGAGATTGTGAAAAATATGTTCTTTAGATGTTGTTTGAACAAACGCAGCCGAGTTTTATATCCCAACATTGATTTTAAGAAAGTTATCAACAATATAAAATTGACATTCTTGATTCTTGTAATTATTACCCATCAATTCATCTTATATCTTTGGGTTGATTTTTTAATGATTTCTTGATTAGAGTCAACAATTGATGTCGTCAAGTCTTGAACTTTCAGTTCAAGAGGATAATAAACATTAAATCTTCACAAGCATGCATATGAAAATCATGTGAAAGCAATGCAATTTTCTTCCATGGCGAAAAATAATATATTTCAACAGTGATCTCTTGTACTTTTCATGCAAATAACTAGAAAAGGGAATCCTTTCTATCAATCCATATAAACGTTAATTCTATTCGTCCATCACATCTTTTCCAATTCATTCATTTTCCGAATGAATTCACATTCTGAGAAATACGCTAAAAATGTAGAAAGGGCAACATAGTGTTGACTTGGAACATAAAAATATTTTGAAAAACGTCATAACTTCGATACAGAGTGGAATGTGTCAAGTTTCCAAGGCCAGAGTTGTGATTTTATAATTGTGAATGGAGTATACCTGATATCTCTGTAAAAAAAAGGGATATGTCTTACCATTTGGCGCATGCAGACCACTCAGATTCACCAGTATATGATCGAGGCTTATTTCGGAAGAGTTTGTGTTATTCATGAAATGGAACGAAACGTTGCTGGTCACATTCAGTTGTTTGTCCAACCAGGTGAGGGTGAAAGTACTGGTTTTGTCATTGTCGCATTCGCCGTTGGCTGTAGCATTGACAGGAACGTTTAGGATCGCGTTTTTGGTTTTGTTCTTCTCCTCGTAGTCCACCTCTGAAAAAAATAACAGACATACATAAACTTCCACCAGAATGAGAGCGATTTCAGTGCCATTCATTAGGGAATCCAACGACCTGTCAAATATTTTTTTGAGGTTAGCTGGTGGTCAAACAAACCAAGTTTAGCTTTGTTCATGTGGACATTAAAACCGTTTATTTGCTTGAAAAATTGTTTTAAGCGGAAATTTTTTCGATATTTCTAGTCAATCTTACTCTTAGGAATATCAGACCAGTGAAAATTATTTAAATTAAGTGCATTTTCAATAAAAAATGCCATAAATGTGTGCCAAAGTTGGATGTGCAAGTCGTTCAAATTATGAGGATTTTCTTGAATATTTTGGAACACCCAGTGTGTGTAACTTGGTGTATTATACACATATTAAGTGACTTATGAGGAAACAAAAGGAAATTGGGTCAGCAGTCATCAAAACTTGACAATATCGAAGATGAGAAACTAAAGTGAATGTGTCTTCGTAGACACTGAAATAAGCAGTATTCAGTTCATGTAAAATGTAAAACTGATGAATATTTAAAATTATATCATATAAAAGGATAAAGAAGTTACAGGGACAGAGCTCTGATTAATGTTCCTTCTCCAATACTTTCTCTTCAATCTCTTCGGGCTCCCAATACTAAAAGTTGTAATCATATGATTGAGTGAAATTTTCTTCGTCAGTGATACTTCAGGATACTTTTTGTTATTAGAAATCATAAAAACTCACTCGTTCACTCATGAAATGCATATAAGATAATAAAATTCCTCATATTTACTGCAAGCCAGCGACCTGTCAGAAAATTTATAGGTTATCTGGAGACAGGGCGCCACGTGGTTTGGATTGCCTAATTGGACCCTTACCGATCTGCATGGCCATCTTGGCCAAGATGCACTTCACATCGCTGCCGGGCTTGGTGACATTCCAAGTTCCAACCTCAGGCTTGCCAGGAGTCGGAGCAGGTGTCGGAGGGTTTGGTTTTGGCGTAGGAGTCGGTTTTGGAGTAGGGCTGGGTTTTGGAGTAGGGGGTACGGTAGTGGTCGTACTGGTTGTTGTAGTAGACGTAGGAGTTGCTGGTTTTGCCGTTGTCGTTGTTGTGGGGCTTGGTGGGGGGGAGGTTGGGGGATGTACACTACTTGAGGTTGGTGGGGGGGCTGGTTTTGTCGGGGGTGCTGGTTTTGTTGGGGCGGGGGGATCGGGGGACGTGGAATTTCCATCTGGGCCGATGGGAACTACTTTAGCACCGTCCTGGTTCGCTGAAAAAGAATAATTATGTTCGATAAATAATGTTACCGTGGCCAGCACGTAGTTTCGATCTCAGTCCTATTGAGTACATATGGGACAATCTTAAATGACAGATTCGGGGGTCAAACAACCTAAGGGGGTTCAAGACTGCTTTGATTCGGGATATTCCAAACATGATTAATGTAGAAATTAGTTCTTGAGGAGATAATATTCAATCCATGCTCAAATAAGACCAGAAAATTGTGATTCAAATGAACCACTTTTGATAGATCCAGTTTTTTTTGTGCTGAGTTGGTGAACCCTAAATTGACATCTTAGACTAAAGAAAGAGAGGACACGCCTGTCAATAATAAATAGTGAAGCCAATGATCATAATCATCAGATCTAAACTGGGTAACTGTACTTCTACGGGATCAAAATGTAGTAGAAATTCTTGCAACGTTGTGACGTTCTTTGAATTTTCTAATAAATAAATTCTGAATCAAAATGAAAAGTATTTTAGATTGAAATTCATTTACTCATTTGTGCGTGAATTAACACAGTTATAACACACGTGAGAAAAACAACTTTTCTGTCCCTCGCGCGAGAATTAATAAGACGCAACAAGGTCCTAACTACACATGTATCATGTTATATAATAAACTGCCGGACCAAGTCTAACGGTTGAATATTTCTGCGTTCAGCAGAAAAGTGAAAGAATTACTCTTAGAGCGAACAATTTATGAATTGAGAGAATTTCTAGAAGTTTTCCATTGATTTCTGACTTTTTTTACAAGTGTGATTGAAATGTGTTGAATTATGTGTTGTAAATATTTTGTAACTGTTCTGATTATCTTGGTTGACAGGCCATATAACTTTTTAATGGCATAATATTATTTATACACGATTTTACATGTATTTTGTGATCCAGTATGAATAAATGAAATGAAAATGAAATGAGGAATGAGTAGTTTCTTCAAATATTGTGCATTCTTCACATACTGATACTACAGTATCGGAATGTTCGCAATTTAAATATTGTGTTACTAATGACGTTTTGAACAGTGTTGTCAACGCGATATCGCGTATGAAAAGTGAAATTTGGATTTATTTCAGGATACTATTAGCAAAATACGTTGAAAAAATTATCCGTAAGTGTCTTTTTTGTGGTAAATTGGACAATTTGTTTAGGATTGACATACATTTCAAATTTGAGCGGTATTTATAAGGACTGGACGAGAATAAATTCGCTATCACAAAAACGCCTATAATATCTCTTGAACCAATTGAGAAAAAATCAAAATTTGATCATAGTTAGCTTTGTTATGAACGTCAGTAACATGTGGAACATTTACTTCATACATATTCCAATTCTCTGTCGCAAAATGTCAAGCGAAGTGAAAACACAAGAATTTATAGTGAAACTTTTTCAAAATAATCAAAAATGGAGCTTCAAAAGAATCGCAAAAGAGGCTCGCGTTCGTCCGGAAACGGTATCGAGAGTTGTTAAGCGCTTCAACGAAGATCTTACAATTAACCGCAGGGAAGGAACCAGGAGGAAAGAGGGGTTTCATAGCCCAAAAAAAGTGAAGAAAGCCATCAGCCTTTTTCAGAAGAATCCTAACCTTTCAGGACGGAAAGTTGCCCAAATAGTGGGTTGTTCGCAGTCAACCGTTCAGAAAATCAAGACGAGTTGTGGGCTTAGAACATACAAAGTGCAGAAAGTGCCAGAAAGGAACGCTGTGAAGAATCAAGAAGCGAAATCAAGAGCAGAGAAATTAAAAAAAGATTTCTTGAAAAATTTTTCCTGTTGCGTGATGGACGACGAAACCTATGTCTTGGCTGATTTCTCGCAACTTCCTCGTCAGAATTTTATACTGCAGATTCTCGTGGAAATGTTGACGAACAATTTCGCGTGAAGAAACAAGCAAAGTTTCCTAAAAAATTCCTGTTTTGGCAAGCAATTTGCACTTGTGGGAAAAGGAGCAAATTTTTCGTTGGCCAAGGCTCTGTTGACTCGAAGACATACATCAAGGAATGCTTGAAGAAGCGACTTTTACCATTTTCACGTGAGCACGATGTGTCAACAATCTTTTGGCCAGATTTAGCTTCATGCCACTACAGCAAGGCCACCAAGGAATGGTACGAAGCTAATGAGGTGGTTTTTGTCCCCTAGGCCAATCCACCAAATTGCCCAGAACTCATGTCAATCGAAAGATATTGGGCCCTGGTAAAAAGAGAATTGAAGAAGACTAAGAAATCAACGAAAACATTAGCAGAATTCAAGCAAAAGTGGAATACAGCATCCCAGAAAGTGACTGAGAACACTATAAGAAGCATTATGGGAAGAATTCCAGAAAATATCCATGAATTTTGTAAAAAATAGTTTCGGTTTTTTATTGTCAAAACAGTTTTCATTAGACATAGAAGATAATTCGAAAATGAGTTTGATTTTCGATATCGGTCCAGTGGTTCAGAAGATATAAGCGTTTTTGTGATAGCGAATTTATTCTCGTTCAGTCCTTATTATCATTCGCATTTGTTTACTCCAGACATTTTATTTGTAATTTTCCTCAAAATGCTACACGAAGCCTTTGGGAACTCTGCCTATCAAAACCAAAGCATTCAAAAGCGGTTGAAGGTCTTAATAATGTGAATTATGGAAAATAAAAATGTGGTCGAATAATAATAGCAAAAAATGTTTATTTCATTAAAATAATGATTCATGAATTCTTGTTTCGGAAAATATCGAAGGAAAAAATATGGGAATGACGCACCCTGTAACCGATCACAGTTCACGAATCGAGCGATAGTTTATCTCTTCATGAATCATTAGATTCCATTACTGGAATTCGTGATGATAAGATTTCGAATATGTAGTCTATCGAGTTACTCTATGTGGTCTAGTCTTCATCGATTTCCTCTCAAAAGTCTCTGTCGTCATTTACTACAAAGAAAAGAACCGAGTAATTTGCGGATTTACGCAAATATTCCTCTACCCCCACCATATTCCTATAATTATCTCTCATATATCGGACGGATATGTTATGCATGTAAAACCCACACATTTTGATTAAACCATGAATAATTAATCGTCTTGTCTACATGTTGAATATTATTTCAGTATCAAACTATACAGTTTAGTCTGTAGAAATATGGGAGAAGGGTGACACTTCTCTGACGTATAAAAAATGGACAGCATCGTTTCTAATTTCGGAAAAACTGATCGTATATTTTGAAAATGTTAGGTTATAGTCATTTTCCTGTCAAATGAATAAGCAACGTTGTCCTATCTGCATACGAGTTGGTAGTAATTACGCATTTATCAAAATGTTTATTTACTTTGAGAAAATATTATTTGAATTCAATAATTCCAAAGACCTTGCGAATGTTGAAGAAACTTTTTTCTCCGTTAATACTGGAAATATTTCACGTATATGAACATGGTTGAAAGATTCAGTTATGCTATTTTCTCGTACGGAAATTAAGAATCGAGGTTGAAATTTTACTGAAAAATAATGGACAGAATAGTCCGTTACTTTGTGATAGTTCATTCGAAAAAAAAATAAAATTACTCGAATAATCCAACAGAAAAACTTCTAAACGAACCTATGGAATTCCCCACTTTTTAAAATTCTCAAGAATTAAGCCTACAGAAGACATTTAAATAATTTTTGCACAACTTGAAATACTCCAGTATGGAAATGTAGTAGTACTACGAGACCTGTCACAGTTAAACCTTCAAAGAACTAACTCCATTTACAAAGTTGAAAAAGACTAAATAGAAATTAGCATTGGCAACGTCTCTGAGAATCAGTTTTAAGTAAAAAAAACCTGATAAACCTTAATCTTCTCCAAAGGGATAAAGTGAATGAAGTATAACTATTCACCCTGTCCAAACTGGTTATGGAATTCTGATTGTTTCTGAAAACTTATATGAACTCTTAGTCTAAGTATGAACTACTGGTATCGAAAACGAGCAACTGTTTCAACTTCATTAATTTTTCAATAGAAATCTTCTTTATAAAAAATCAAATCTTAAAATGTTTGTGGTATTGTGGTCGATTTTAATGGATAAATTCTTCGGCCAATGTAGATTTATTGCAAACTATTTTCATTAGTTCTATCCACCCTCTATTCGATCCGTTAGTAACAACTGATGGCATAGATAAATACACCATATTTGTTTAATATGTGTATTTGCACTCCATGTCACGTACAAAGAAAGTGTTATTACTTCTTGTTTAATGATTTGCGCTTAATAATTCGTATCAGAAAGCGTTTTGTTTTGTCATTCGCGAAATTATTTCATTATTTGTTCAGTGTCCTCAATGAAGGACTCATGTAGTCCGTATAGAATTTAAATTTTTCCCAAAACTTAAATATTTTATATAAGGACTGAACGAGAATAAATTCGCTACCACAAAAACCCCTATATCTCTTGAACCAATTGAGAAAAAATCAGAATTTGGTCATAGTTAGCTTTGTTATGAACGTCAGAAACATGTGGAACATTTACTTCATAGATATTCCAATTCTCTGTCGCAAAATGCCAAGCGAAGTGAAATCACGAGAATTTATAGTGAAACTTTTTCAAAATAATCAAAATTGGAGCTTCAAAAGAATCGCAAAAGAGGCTCGCGTTCGTCCGGAAACGGTATCAAGAGTTGTTAAGCGCTTCAACGAAGATCTTACAATTAACCGCAAGGAAGGAACCGGGAGGAAAAAGGGGTTTCATAGCCCAAAAAAAGTGAAGAAAGCCATCAGCCTTTTTCAGAAGAATCCTAACCTTTCAGGACGGAAAGTGGCCCAAATAGTGGGTTGTTCGCAGTCAACCGTTCAGAAAATCAAGTCGAGTTGTGGGATTAGAACATACAACGTTCAGAAAGTGCCAGGCAGGAACGCTGTGAAGAATCAAGAAGCGCAATCAAGAGCAAAGAAATTGAAAAAAAGATTTATTGAAAAATTTTTCCTGTTGCGTGATGGACGACGAAACCTATGTCTTGGCTGATTTCTCTCAACTTCCTGGTCAGGAATTTTATACTGCAGATTCTCGTGGAAACGTTGACGAACAATTTCGCGTGAAGAAACAAGCGAAGTTTCCTAAAAATTCCTGGTTTGGCAAGCAATTTGCACTTGTGGAAAAAGGATCAAATTTTTCGTTGGCCAAGGCTCTGTTGACTCGAAGATATACATCGAGGAATGCTTGAAGTGACTTTTACCATTTTTACGTGAGCACGATGTGTAAACAATCTTTTGGCCAGATTTAGCTTCATGACCCTACAGCAGGGCCACCAAGGAATGGTACGAAGCTAATGAGGTGGTTTTTGTCCCCAAAGAGGCCAATCCACCAAATTGCCCAGAACTCAGGCCTATCGAAAGATATTGGGCCCTGGTAAATAGAGAATTGAAGAAGACTAAGAAATCAACGAAAACATTAACGGAATTCAAGCAAAAGTGGAAGAAGCATCCCAGAAAGTGACTGAGAACACTATAAGAAGCATGATGGGAAGAATTTCAGAAAAAATCCATGAATTTTGTAAAAAATAGTTTTGGTTTTTTTTATTGTAAAAACAGTTTTCATTAGAATCAGAAGATGATTCGAAAATGAGTTTGATTTTCGAAATCGGTCCAGTGGTTCAAAAGATATAAGCGTTTTCGTGATAGCGAATTTATTCTCGTTATTCAGTCATTACCTAATTTTTCTTCCTTTTACCCCACTCCATCAACCAAAGCTGGTATGACTTTTACGAATGAAATTTATTCCATTTCATGAGGTAATAGCCTAAATATGATCTGTTTGCTAACGATAAATTATCTAGGTACTCAACCCAAGAAATAATCAGCATGCCAATTCACAACATAACAATGAACCAAAAATAGATTATCAACATGATTGAAATTTAAAAACCATAACAATGTAAAATAATTCAACTTATTTTATCCCACTGTCGGGACCCCAATGCATAATACGCCACTGAAAACAACAGGAGTAATTCTCAGAAATTCAAGCGAGATAATCCAATTGCAACAGCCTTGAATAATGAAACCACCATTTCGAAGTAGCTAAAGAAGGACAAATATAACTTATTTACTCCTCTCCACATGAAAACGGTGTTGAATTTCCTGGGCGACAAAAATATAGCAAAGAATCTCCGATTCCAAGATTTCCAAGGTTTTAAAGGGGTGTCAGCAGAAATCATCGTTAATTTTCTTGTTCAAGATAAGCTTTCAACATGTAAGCATATCGTCTATTCGAGGAAATGAAAAATAAACAGATAAATATTATCTGCATCCATTAAATTCAAAGATATCCGAACCTAACGGTTTTCATGAAAAAATTAGGTATTTTCCGAAATTAAAATTCATGCATAGAATAAGTAGCCCAATCACGAATCAAAGCGACCTGCAAAATTGAACACAAAGCCATGGAAATTCCTTCACAGGATCATTGACCAATGTTCTACTTGGCAATTAATTTAATTCTTACCTTCGGTATAAATGCACAGTACCAAAACGATGGCGAACTTAAGGAATCTCATATTTTTCTATTTACCACACTCTCTCGTGGCGTAATATTTGGATATCGGCGTTTCTATTTACAATTAAATTCAACTTCGGTAATTCTTCGTCACAGAATAACAAAGACAGACAGAAGACCGAATGGTAATTTTGAAGGAAGTCCAGTGAAATGATACCAACCTTTCAAATCGAATGATAGTGATTTTCACAGAAAACCATCGAATCATTTTATTCTGTGACGCGACATTTGACGTTATGAAGGTCAATCAACTTGTCGCAGAACCATAGAGATGAGTCAGAAGAACTTCTTCTTTTATTCATTTATTGTGCTCGGCAGAAGGGCACCGAAAAGTACTTGAGAACATTTCTGTGGTCAGAAAAATCAAGGGAAAAGTGTTGAAATTTAGTTTTTATATTATTTGAGTTCCATATAAAGATTGAAGAGAACTATATATCAAAGCCCAAAGAGAAAACCGCTGAATTTACGATGCAGTCCCCATTACCGTATAAATTCTGTGTAAATGGATTTTCATCTGTTATATTGCTCTTTTCTGATTTCTGAAAGTGGAGTAAATCAAACTTCTGAAAGTGAATGAAACTAATATTGTTAACGATAACATACATATTTTGGCACTTTGAAAATAACCAAAATTCATATAAATACTGATAGATACTTAGAAAAAAAATACACTTTAATCAATACAAAAATATTGATACTTAAATAGTTTAATAAAATCTACATGACAAAAGGAGTACAAAAAACCATAACCTCTTAGAGATAAGCGAAATAAAATATTTTAAGCCTAACTAATTAACAAATCTGGAAAGTAAGCAAATAAAACTGTGAAATATAAATATTCAGAGTCATAAAAGATGATATAATATATCTGTATATAAATACTATGAACTAATGCGTTTAAAAGTTTCAACTTCATTTCAAATGAGCGAAGCATAGGAACTGAGGATTTGTTGAAAACCCAGTTAGTTCAAGAAATGTTCAACATTTGGTAAGCTTTACCTTATACCTAATTTTCTACTTTTGTATGTCTTCTCTGTAACGCAGCGGCAAGATCCTGTTTTAATGCCTGCTGTTGTTTGGATTCACAAATAGATTGTACTGAACGTAAACTATTAACAATATCTTTAGTTTTGCTGAAGTAAATTTCGTTAAGAGTATTCCTAATCTTATTTTCCATATCTTCTACCATACGTCCAATATTGACAAGATGAGGATTAGCTTCACTCACTTGAGCATCCTGTTCCGTCTGGAAAATGTTAAATTTACTATATTGAAGTCAGAAAAAAGAAAATTTGATTGCTTCAAAATTTAGAACATCACATTACCTGTCTTGTGAGACTTCCGCCGAGATTCATAGTACCTGAACCCTGTTTGTTAGTTTGCAGCCAAAGCATGGCAGTGGATGTCATTTTATAATGGGACATACGACCAGAACTCTTTTCTTGCACTTCCACAACATGTATAGAGTCCCAACAACCTTTAATTTTCTTACTACCATCTCCTGTTTTCTTTACCAAAATAACGCCTGAAAAACAAAGCTTGAAAAACTTTTTTCGATGAAAAAGTTCGTTTCACCTGCAAATCCATGTTCTAAGTCCCAAAAATACACAGAGGAGACGCCCCCCTCAAAGTACATTTCTCTATACTGATCAAATGCATAATTGGCATCTAGCTCCAATTTTCGTAAACGTTCAGAAGGCATCGAGCCATCTTCTAAAGGGGGATAGTAGGTGTTCGACCAGGGCGATCTGTACGAATCCCCGTCTCTGTTGTAATCACAAAGTAAATAGTCTTTTCCAGTTTCTCTATCTTGAGCAATCTTTAGAGGTTGATCAACCGATGACAACAAATCTTCACATAAATTAGGAACTAGGTCAATTAGATCACTCAAGTTTTTCTCGATTTCTTGAGGAGGTAGTCTCCTCATCAGATCCAAAGCACAATCGAATTGTTGCTCGCCCTAAAATAAACAATATCAATTATTAACGAACCGATTGGATTAGGAAATCAGATGTTTTATGAATAATTTGACACTGACCATGTTTAATTTCTCGATGTATTGAAATAATCAGGTAGAGAATTAGATTTTGGATTTCCTTAAGACAAAATAAGTAGTAAGTAATTTAATTATCAATTTATCGGGACAAATTTGACAATCATACCATTAATTGTTTTTATTTTCTGTGAAAGCTGTCAAACTTCTGACAACCTTTCACTTCTTCTTCTTCTTAGAATCGCTTCATTGGAATTATTAAATTGGAGCAGAATGAATTATAATGGGATTGATGAATTTACGATGCTCAGGAAAAGAAACATGGCACTTCACCTTTCGTCAATTTTTGATGAATGGAGCGTAAATGATTCCGAAATTAAATGATCATCGGCAACACTGCAGGTTCTCCTGTCACTTTCTCGATTCCACAACTGTTTAAAAAATTAGCAACGTCGCATTTCCTGATATTCCATAGTTATGTACATAATGGTGAATAGTTTCGATATACTTTTAATCAATTTAAAGTTTATCTGCTGCAATTATTGCCCAATTAATTAAGTGATAGGATAAGTTATATAATTCCTCAACAATAAAATGGATCCTTCGGATAGAGGTAAGTCATTAATTTTCATAAAATTCAAAACAAAGTTGGGACAATGGTTGCAAAGTCAGGGTCGACCTATTTAGTTCAATGACCTAATACGAGTTAAAGAAGGCATTGTTTTCATAATTATCTCAGCTTTGGTGTTACTGGGAATGCCAGTATCAGATACAAATTCCAGGGAAAACTGGAGATATTGCTTTTGCTGAAGACAAAACTTGCTGACCTACTATCGGTTCTGTCAATGTCAGACTCAGCCGATTTGAGAGCTTTGCCCAGCGAATTCGATCTACATTCTCCAATTATTATGATTCAGTTTACAATAAATGAGATTATTTATTATTTGAGAAATTTAACGTGGAATGTGGATACGATTTATCATTCTATTGGATTTTACCCCTTTCGTTGACCCATATGTTTTGTTTTTTCTTGCTAATGAACTTTCGCAACGCAATAGCAAAAATAAAATACTCTATTCTATTTTACACAGTGTGAAAACGGAATTGCATGTCGGATTGATGATCCAATCTATAAATTTTTTTGAAATGAATCTACGTTTTTATGTAAATAGGTACCTAAATCATGTGAATATTTTTTTAATCTTGTTTTCGTACTTTTTCTAAAAATTTCACTAATATAAAGCTTCGTTTTTCAAAATATGATACTTTGGTAGGCTCGTCGTCTCTATAGGTGGTTTCCAGCGGAAGTTTGCAGGTAGATCAATCTACAGGTGATCATACTGCTTCGAATTTTAATGAGTTTAGAAGTGGCCCCTTGAAATTCACTGGACGAATAGCTATGAAATCATTGTTTTCAGGGAAATAATGGTTCGTGTGTACAGAGATAGGAATTTTTTGGGCCTCTTTATGTGCATGGACACCTGTTGACCTGTAACCTGAAAACACCTGGAGTTTTTTGGTTTTCGATATAAAATCTTTGAAAGATTTACGTTCGTCGTATGTAATTTTTACATATTTAATTACATACATGGATGAGCTCCTTTTCGCTTCCGCTATTTGACTCGAAGGTCATCTTCTACAGTACTAGTAGGTCAGAGGTGTCGATTGTAAAAGATGTTTCTAACGATTAAAGGAATTATACATTTCAATTCACAAAAATTTTGCATTCGATTGATCAGTTTATATAGGCTTTTCCAAAAAGAGCTGTTATTTTGAGATTCAAAGAAAAATGGCATTTTTTAGATGAATGATGTTTATTTTATGTCCACCATAGTTGCTGGATTCACTAATTCGTAGATTAAGAATACGCAATCAGATATTTTCTATAAAATATAGTTTTCGAGTAATGACCTTCAAAACAGCCTACAAATATGACTAAATTTTCCACAAAAAGTTGAAATTTTCCCGAAATATCAAACCTAGGATGTAACTAATTACAGATTCGTAATCTACGACCTCGAATTAGCGAATACAGTAACTTTGGTGGCCATCTGAGAGTATGATATTTCGTAGTTTTAGAAAAATTTTTCTCACGGATTTCCACCGAAGTTGCTGGATTCGAATTCGAGGGCTTAGATTAAGAATATGCAATCAGAACTCTCCCCGTAAAATATCAAGGGTTTCGTTGCTTGTTAAAAGTAAAAGTTGACCAGATCAATACCATCCAATTCCGGCCGTAAAAAATCTATATCATCTTGCGATAGCATAATCCATTCACCGTTAATGTTGCCCCTGCTTTCCCAAGAAAGTAAGATGCAATGACTGCCGGACCATAAACCGCACCAAACAGTCACACGTTGTGGATAGAGGGGCTTTTCAACAATAACTCAGTTTGCGTCAGTTTGAAGTTGAAAAACTTGATAAATCTAGATCATGGCCAACCGGGATACTACATAAGAGTGATTGATAATTGTGGTATGATGTACAGGGTGGCCAGATTTCGATGGTTTAATACTACAACTCCTAAACTATAAAAGATAGAGAAAAAGTAAGATTGATGTCATGTTCTCTTTTTTCGAGAAACAGAAATTGCTGAAAACCCCAAGTTGCTACGGCGCGGCGTGTAGTTTCCGAGCTACAGGGTGATTTTGGTATTTGGTCCATTAATATAATTGGCTTGCCAAATACACTGCGCAAAAAATTAACGCACGTTCTGAAAATCTCAATTTTAATGAAAGTTAACTCTACATTGACTTTATAACTTATTTTTTATGTTCTCTCGGGAAGGTTTTGAACGAAACAAGAAACATTAAATGGAAGAAAAATTCAGGATTTCACCGAATCTTATGTGAAAGAAGAGAAATGAACAATTTTCAAAATACTGAAATGCTGATAAGTGATTTAATACTTGGTATTTCCACCCCTTGCGTTAATTACAGCTCGGCAACGACGGTTCATACTCAAAATGAGTGATCTTAAAATGTTCTGATCTAATCCTTCCCAGATTTCTCCGAGTTGGATTCCTAAGTCATTAAGAGTAGCTGGATGATTTTCTGAACTTCTCAGCCTTCTATTGAGGTTGTCCCAAACCTGCTCAAACGGATTGAGATCTGGACTTCTTGCTGGCCATTCCATTCGAGAGACTTCAATCTCTTCAAGGTACTCCTGAACGATGCGCGCACGATGAGGTCTGGCATTATCGTCCATAAAAATGAAATTTTCACCAATGTATGGGGCAAATGGTACTACATGCTCTTCAAGAATGTTCCTTATATACTTATCAGCATTCATAGCTCCATTACCAACGACCACTAGGTCTGTGCGAGCAGTCAAAGATATTCCACCCCATACCATAATCGATCCTCCCCCGAAACCAGTAGTATTCAGGAAATTGCACTGAGCATATCTTTCATGTGGACGTCTGTATACAAGGGAACGTCGATCACAATGGTAGTGGCAGAATCTAGACTCATCTGTGAAGAGAACTCTTTCCCAATCGGCCTCTTCCCAATGGATATGCTCTTTCGCAAAATCCAAACGCGCCCTTCGATGGGCTGGGGTAAGAGCTGGGCCTCTTGCCGCGACACGAGGTCTTAAATCATACTCTCTGAGGCGATTTCTTACTGTCTGAGTGCTAATTTGCACCTCATGAGTTTGCTCAAGCTGATTTTGAAGGAGGCGAGCGGTTGCAAACCGTTGTCTCAACGAAGAAACTCTCAAGTAACGTTCTTGAATGGCAGTGGTCTACCCTGTCCTGGTCTTCGGACATTCATACCTGTCTCCCTGAATCGCTGCAACATTCTGGACACACTTGTATGGGAAACTCCAAACATTTCTGCAATTCTTGTGTATGTCCACCCTTCTTCTCGCAAAACTACCGCTTGGGCACATTCCTCTTTGGTCAAATTGCGTGTTTCGCGTTGCATAGCGATCGAGTGTAGAAAATCAAACGAAAGAAAAACTATTGATCACTAAAATTGATCGAGAACAACTGATTTTAGAATGGAGCCTATACATTCAAAATCTGATAATATCATCTCTTTTTATTCCTGCTGGGAGAAAACATCTGTATTGAAGAAAAACGTTGAAAGTGGATAACATATGCATGCATAATTCTGATAAAAATAATTATCATTGAGAACACCTTCAGTTGTAGAATAAATTTGAGATTTCCATAATGTGCGTTAATTTTTTTGCGCAGTGCAGTTTAGGAGTTGTAGTACTAAACCATCGAAATCTGGCCACCCTGTACATGAGGGTGATGGTGTCCTCTACCTCCGGACGTGGAGGATCTGTATCTACCACAAACAAACACTTTTAACGCGATGATCTGCCTTATCTGTTATCCAGTTGAGACGCCCATGTCCGTAGCGTAGAGAACTGGTGAGCGTCGTCGTCGTCGGTGACCTTCAAAAAACAACAGCCGATGCCTGCACGACTAAAAAGTGAATTAAACGGTAATCGTCTCAGTCTGTAACGCGAACCGAACAGCTCTAGCACGTCCGCGTGGCGGAAGGTCGAAGAGCCGAAAATCGGGCGCAAAAATCGCGAGTGCGATGTGCCGGTGTTAGTGAGCGAGGACGAGAGAAAAATTGAGGCGCAATTCGCGGCGTCCGCGCG
Organism: Adalia decempunctata; assembly: GCA_951802165.1. Taxonomy (NCBI): domain Eukaryota; kingdom Metazoa; phylum Arthropoda; class Insecta; order Coleoptera; family Coccinellidae; genus Adalia; species Adalia decempunctata. The sequence continues at coordinate 5,740,095 of OX637696.1, read as the reverse complement.
CGTCTTTCCGCGGCCCGACATGATCAAAAAGGAGAAGCAGATGCTGTCGGTGACGGCGATTATCGAGGGAAGTCAGGCGCACAATTGGAGCAGGGCTCTGGGGGACATGGGGCCCCAGAGGCTGTGTTTAGGTATTGTTTATTGCGTGTTCGGGAATTTTGTCTAACAGGTTGTGGGCACAGCTGGTACGATGTGTAGTTTCTTATTAGGTACAAGCAGGCCGTCCCAGCTTCGCCCGAGTAGAAATTTGTTTCACGCGGCGGTTTCATCTTCAAAACTTCAACCTGCCATATCTTTTGATGTACTCGTGTTAATTGTATGATGTGAAGGGCAAGTTTGTTCTAAATTAAATACTGGGGATAAATAACGTATACTCCATTCACTTTTATAAAGTATCCCGGGAGGCCAAGTTTTAGGTTTATCAAGTTTTTTCACCAGAAAAAATCGCAGGTTGGCACTTGTGAATGACATTACGTCAATTAATAAATGTCGGAGACGATGCCGGCGTTTATTTTTCATTATTAATTATCAAGCCTGGAAACTAAGAATGCCGAAGGTAGTTTCGAAAAAGCAGAGGTAAAGTAAATTTGGTATCGACAGTTCATGACCAGCTATCCAACATTTTCGACGTATAAGTGAGTGAAAACCAAGGTTTTATATTTTATATGAATAGATATTCATTTTTTAGCTGCACATAAACACAATTAGGAGGATTTTAAGTGAAAGAATTTCCTACTATCGGGGAACCCAAAAGGACACTGACTGAATACTTTATTTTGAAGAAAGATCTGCAACGACAAATTTGGAATTACATATAATTTGAAAAATGAACACGTTTCGATTGATACACTACTCACTTTTGCGAAAGAGCTGCCTTTTTCAACAGAACCCTCTATGCAGTGTGAAAGACCTAACATTTGGCTTTTCTAGTATTGCAAAAATGTCGAATACCCTCCTTATAAAACTAGTACTGTATCGAAGATTTTCTACGATCAAGGAGGTTCAACTGAATCAAACAAAATGAATTATATTATGAATATGGAAGAGGAAGTTGCTGCAAACCTCCTAGATAGAAAAATAACCAATTGGGAAAGGCTTTCTCTTTATAAGGGACATAAAGCTTCTTCGTAAACCTGAGGATCTCAAAAATAATTGCTTGGAGGACCAGATATGGTCGGAAGACCTTCGTTGTCAAGGACCAAATGTGGGTTATATACTATGTCCTGATGATTTTCTATCTCCTTTTCGGTTGCAGTGTTGCAGATTTCAAGATATTTTGTCAGTGTCAATCCAAAAGAAAGATGAAATGTTGTTCCTGAAGAAGATTCTGTCCGTTATGAATATGTCAGCATATTCTTTGAAAAAAATTACAAAATCTCTATACTTATTCAGAGGTTTATCGTTGTGCTCATGTATCATGGGTAAAAATGTATGATGTCCTATTCAAATCTGTTTTCCTAATACTGTAATTGCTTTGAACATGCCATATGTATGATACATTAAAGAATCTAATGCTCTTTCTCAAAATGAAACATATACATGTAAAGATGTTAGAAATTATTGTTTTGTGATGGAAAATTGTTGAAGTTTTTTTTTATTATGTATCAAAACCAATTTCTTTATTGTGTTACCGTTTTCTCAAGTTTTGTATCCAATCATTATATGCCAGTTGATATGATAATTAAATTTAAGACGTTTAACACCCACCTGGAGATTGAAAATTTGAATTGACTTCGAAGTATGTCCATAAAACATAATTCCATATCTTGCTTTTGACTCGAATACTGTATGATAGATGGTTTTCATGCAGAATTTATCCAGATATCTTGTCATTACACCCAAAGATAACAGACTGAAGCTAAGGTGCATCCCAGTTTAGAAATACGTTCTTCTTGATTCGGTTTACCTATCATTCACATAGATTCCCACGAACTTTGTAAATGGAGTTAGTTCTTTTAAGGTTTAACAGTGACACAGGTTTCGTAGTACCACTACATTTTCATACTGGAGTATTTAAAGGGGTGCAAAAAGGTATTTCAATTTCTTCTGTAGGCTTATTTTTTGGAAAGTGGGGAATTCCACTGTTCATTTATAAGTTTTTCTGTAGGGTTATGCGAATACTTTTATTCTTTTTTCGAATGAACTATCACAAAGTAACGGACTATTTTGTCCATTATTTTTCAGTAAAATTTCAACACTCGGTTCTTGATTTCCGTACAAGAAAATAGCATAACTGAATCTCCCAACCATGTTTATATAGGTGAAATATTTCCAGTATTTAGGCGAAAAAGTGTCTTCAACATTCGCCAGGTCTTTGGAATTATTGAATTCACATAATATTTTCTCGAATTCATTATTTTCCCAAAGTAAATAAACATTTTGATAAATACGTAATTACTACGACATAAATGTAGAAACGGCAACGTTGCTGGTTCAACTGACAGAAGAATGACCATAACCTAACATTTTCAAAATATACACGGTGAAATGTGTCAGAATTCCATGGCCAACCGGTATACTTTATAAAAGTGAATGGAGTATATTAGGTTGGATTAGGATCAATACCCAATTCATAAAAACACACTCCCAAATAGTGCATAATTTTGGAAAACATCTGATTACCATAAACAGGTAATAGCAAGTCAATCTTGAGAGATAGATACATGCTATCGCGGACTTTTTTGTAGAACTATTCAAGAGGTACATTTCCGTCATACATTGTATCCACGTAAGTCTTACGGTTTTTGCAGCGCACGTGAAAATAGCTGATTTTGGCTGATTTTTTTGTAATTATTGAAGTTATAGTAGGTATCCTTAATTTTTTCGGGTGAAAAATATAGCCTATGTCACTCAGGGATAATGTAGCTTTCTAAGGGTGAAAGAATTTTTGAAATAAGTCCAGTAGTTTTTGAGCCTATTCGTATCAAACAAACAAAAATACAAATCTTTCCTCTTTATAATATTAAGTATAGTATAGATATAACCGAGGTTTTAAGGAACCACCCTGTATGTTACGTGAACAAAGTATAATCCATTCACTTTTATAAAGAATGCCCGTTAGCCAAGATTTAGGTTTATCAAGTTTTTTTACTTGAAACTGCCGCAGGTTGGTACTCGTGAAATGTCAAATAATTCTCAGATACGTTGCCAATGCTTGTTTCTGTTGACTCTTTTTTAATTTTGTAAATGGAGTTAGTTCTTATAAGGTTTAACTGTGACACAGGTTTCGTACTAGGTAATAATACATTTTCATACTAGAGTATTTCAAGTTGTGCAAAAAGGTATTTAAATGTCTACTGTGGGCTTATATCTTAAGAATTTTGAAAAGTTGGGAATTCCATTTAGGAGTTTTTCTGTAGGGTTATTGGAGTACTTTTATTCTTTTTTCGGATGAACTAAGGACTGAACGAGAATAAATTCGCTATCACAAAAACGCTTATATCTTTCGAACCACTGGACCGATTTCGAAAATCAAACTCATTTTCGAATCATCTTCTAATTCTAATGAAAACTGTTTTTACAATAAAAAAAGCAAAATTATTTTTTACAAAATTCATGGATTTTTTCTGGAATTCTTCCCATTATGCTTCTTAAAGTGTTCTCACTTTCTGGGATGCTGTCTTCCACTTTTGCTTGAATTCCGCTAATGTTTTCGTTGATTTATTAGTCTTCTTCAATTCTCTTTTTACCAGGGCCTAATATCTTTGGATTGGCCTGAGTTCTGGGCAATTTGGTGGATTGGCCTCTTTGGGGACAAAAACCACCTCTTTAGCTTCGTACCATTCCTTGGTGGCCTTGCTGTAGTGGCATGAAGCTAAATCTGGCCAAAAGATTGTTGACACATCGTGCTCACGTAAAAATGGTAAATTTCGCTTCTTCAAGCATTCCTCGATGTATATCTTCGAGTCAACAGAGCTTGGCCAACGAAAAACTTGCTCCTTTTCCCACAAGTGCAAATTGCTTGCCAAACCAGGAATTTTTAAGGAAACTTTGCTTGTTTCTTCACGCGAAATTGTTCGTCAACATTTCCACGAGAATCTGCAGCATAAAATTCCCGACCAGGAAGTTGCGAGAAATCAGCCAAGACATAGGTTTCGTCGTCCATCAAGCAACAGGAAAATTTTTTCAAGAAATCTTTTTTTAATTTCTTTGCTCTTGATTTCGCTTCTTGATTCTTCACAGTGTTCCTGTCTGGCACTTTCTGAACTTTGTATGTTCTAAGCCCACAACTCGATTGGATTTTCTGAACGGTTGACTGCGAACAACCCACTATTTGGGCCACTTTCCGTCCTGAAAGGTTAGGATTCTTCTGAAAAAGGCTGATGGCTTTCTCCACTTTTTTTGTTGTTTGTAAACTAAAATAAGCACGCTCACAACGGAAATATTAAGAAATCTGATTCTTAAATATTCCAATGGCGTAACCGCTCTTGTACCTAGTCTAGTACTGTTGCTATCCATGGTTAAATCTCGCATTGTCTACCAATTTTGGACAATGGTACAAAGTTCAAGTCCATTCAGAATTGAATACAAATTTTTAGTAGGCTATGAAAAAAGGAATACATGATGAGGCGCAAAAAATAGATACGTATTATGTGAAGAGGGTTGCCAAACCAATAAATTTAACCTTGTTCGTTAGTTAAGTGACTTCTGAAGTACCTTATACGTAAATTGAATCCCACCAAAAACATTTCAGGCTAGGAGAGTTGCCATGACTAATGAACTCAACACATTCAATGTTTGAAAGCTATCAGATCTTATGCAGAGCCTAGATCTCAAGACTTAACTCTACAAGAAAAAAATTAAACTCAACATCACAATTCACAATTATAAAATCACAACTCTGGCCTTGGAAATTTGACACATTCCACTCTGTATCGAAGTTATGACGTTTTTCAAAATATTTGTATGTTCCAAGTCAACACTATGTTGCCCTTTCTACATTCTTAGCGTATTTCTCAGAATGTGATTTTATTCGGAAAATGAATGAATTGGAAAAGATGTGATGGACGAAAATAATTAACGTTTATATGAATTGATAGAAAGGATTCATTTTCTAGTTATTTGCATGAAAAGTACAAGAGATCTCTGTTGAAATATATTATTTTTCGCCATGGAAGAAAATTGCATTGCTTTCACATAATTTTCATATGCATGCTTGTGAAGATTTAATGTTTATTATCCTCTTGAACTGAAAGTTCAAGACTTGACGACATCAATTGTCGATTCTAATCAAGAATTCATTAAAAAAAATCAACCCAAAGATATAAGATGAATTGATGGGTAATTACAAGAATCCAGAATAATGTAAATTTTATTTTGTTGATAACTTTCTTAAAATCAATGTTGGAATATAAAACTCGGCTGCGTTTGTTCAAACAACATCTAAAGAATACATTTTTCACCATCTCGACCTTTGAAAGGCGTTTCTTATATGAGAATTAGGTCTTAGTTCCACCTCATTAGTGAGGTACCTAACTTTTGCGAATCTGCTCAGATATCGCCAAATTTCTTGGAAAACCTGAAAAATATCATCCTAATCGACCTCTCGAAGCTCCATCCGATCCATCTACTGCGATATCTGTCCAAATAACAGCTTTTTCAACGAAATTCCCGTGTACCCCTTCAACCTCGAAATGTAAACATTCGTCCTGGTCTTGAAAATCGTCCTCACGCTCCAAACTGGTGCTAAAAACAATAAACATACGTTAATCTTGGATATTCGACGAAAAACTCACCTGCAAATATCGATTAAATACCAAAAATCTGGAATATCTTTGATACTTTTACTTTGATGTAGACAAAGAAACTGGCAACGTCGTTTTGTCATTATCGATATTTTCTGTGCGCGCACTGACTTTTCATCATATGTTCTGTGCTTTTCATCAGGGGCACCAACTCCTGAAAACGAAACCATGACCTCCTATGTGATTAAATAAAAGTGAATGGAGTATACATTTTAGTCAAGATGGTCGACTTGGCCTTTTTGAGGTGAACGTATTGATTGATTTTCAAAAATCGAATGCAAATCTATATATATAAAAGAAAGATGTTGGTTACACCATTTATAACTCGAGATCGGATGGACTGTTTGTTATGAAACTTCATATATGGATTCGTCTACGGTCTGGTTATTATAAAATACAATAAAACTTCGAAAAAATCGATGAAAATTACTTATACAGGAAATGCTTTTCCTCCTTTTGAGTAAGGCCACTAGATGTCGCTACAGTTACGCTAACGCTTATTCGTTTGTACTTCATTTGATATTCTCCGCGTTAGATGGCGATAAAAACAAATAGTGTGTACAGTGACTATATTCCCTCTTCAGTCATTGTAATAGTGTGTCATTTGAGTTGCCTACGACTCTGCGCTGTTGGACAAAACCAAAATGTCTTAGCGTAGGAGTACAGATGTCTAAAATGATTAGATTCCGTTGAGATATGAGAAAAGTTTCGTTCTCACCACTTTAGATGGCGCTATTCAGTATTCACACATTATGACTGATGATTATTAGTTATTTTTATAGTTTTATTTATTCCAAATAACTTATTCGTGAAGGTACTACATTTGACATTATCACAATCAAATGGCGATGAATTTGTTGAGGCTTTCGCGGCCATCGATTGGTGTCATCTGTTCTTTTTTCGAGCATTTCGGTCGTCGTGGTTTGAAATGGTCGAAAAAAGAACATATGACATCTATTACTGTGTAATTTGCATAGGACTATAGCACCATGAAAGGCTATTTACAGATCCAGAAGCGGGTGAATATCACAGTGAATTTTTATCGAAGTAAAGTAAAGTAAATCGGATTTTGGCGATCAGTTCCAATCGTGAGATGTCCATTCTCATCTTTTCTCATAATTTTTAAAATGTTTTTAAATTTCTGTTTGGGTAATGAATATATTTGCGGAAATAACTGAATCCAAAATTGCCATAATTAGTAATTGACATATTATTTTTGTGTATCTGTTCTGTGTGACAGCTCATATCCATCGAAACATTTGAGAGTTCAAAAATCAGAGAGAACCGAGCCGTTGATCTCCGATCACCGGTGATTACGATTTGTGAAATCCACCGTAAGTATCATTTAGGCGGATCAAAGTTCCCCGGCCAGCTAGTACAACACAATAAATCTCAAAGGCTTATTTTTTTTATAATAAAAATGCAAGCCGATGGTTGGGCGCTTGTGTGGTTGTATCACGTGCACGGAACAAATTAATTAATTAAAAGTGGTTGATTTCTTGTTCCAGGCTTTCTGTATAGGTTTGAATGCACTGATCATTAGTTGCCCAACAGCGAATGGTGGACGATGGTTCGAATCATTCTATCGTCGCTTGCAAATTCCAAAACCGTCCCTCTAGTCGCGGAATTCTTCGCGTGCCGCCCGATTCCGCTTCCGCAGTCTGCAGCTTCGGATGCACTCGTCGCGGGGCCCCCCTGATTCATCTCGCCGTACGTGTTTTAGCGGCGCATCGCATTCCCGTCCTCGTTCCTCGTCGCCCCACTGCCCCCGGTGACCTTGGTTTTGTTTTCGTCCCGTGTCCGTGCGCGCGGACGGGCGGGGCGGCGTGCGGAACCCCCTCTCGCCGGCGAAATAGAACCTTGAAAACGAAAGACGTCTATAGGACGTTCGCGGGCAGGTACGGACTCTGCCGCTTCAAAAAGAATGCTTTTTTTCAGAAATTCGTATTAAAAGTCCTGTGAACTTTTTGTTTTCGATGTAAACGTTATGGTTAACATGCCAATTGCTCATAAAAATCTACACTCTAAAGAGTGATTTTTTTTTAAACCTTCGGACCCTCTTGTTTGTGCGTCACTGACTTTCCGAAACAATCTTCTTTTGTATCAAAACTTTTTGATCTCTCGCAATTTTTCCGTATCTGCTACTGTTTTCGAGATAAAAAGTAAACAATTCTAGGTCGTAAGATAGATGCATAGAAATACCTGGTGTTGGCACTGATTAGATTTTGTTTAAGACTTTCTGGTCGATCGAAAACGTGATATTTTGTGCAGCTTTTCATTTCTCCCGAAAGGGGTCGCGTTTTTTGTCGTTGCCGCAGTAGCGCCACGACCGATAAATATTGCGGATTTATTCCGGAACTAGTCCAAATCTGAAATCTAGGATGCCGTTTTGATCTACAAATTTTGGTCACAATTTTCAGTAGGGAGTCGTTACACTAGGTGTTCTATGCATCTATGTCGTAAGCTTTGGCATATTTCGATATATCGATGGTTTCTTCATAGATGCAAAGAAAAGAAATCTATTCTTCGCATCTATGTTTCTTCATTGATTTTGACAGGTCTAATTAAACTCAAAGCTTGAGAAATGCAGATGATAAGCCGAAAAATGTATTTGTCCACGACTTCCCTATAATCCTTACATTTCGAATGATCTTTGAGAAACTTAATGATAGTCATCATTCACCGGTGAATAATGGCAGTGGATAATGATTCATTAATCACTGCTGAATTGCACTTCTGTAAATTTTTAATTCGTCAGGATTCGAACCCGAGACGCCCTTTTTCCACGACGGAAAAATGACATCCAACCACCAAGCCATCAGCGCAATGACAATTAAGAGAAAAATAACCACTTAATGATTTTCTTCTATGATTCCCATTCAGTTTGACAAGCTGAAAAATATTCAAACCGTCTGTTTTCATTGAGCCTCCCATAAATTGTAATTCTTCTCGAAGATACCTGCATTACAGAGTCATGAAGAAATGTTGTGTACTCCACCAGAAATAAGACAGGCTGCAAGAAATACTGCAATACATCTATTGCCGAAAAAATCAAGGAATCTCCGCCTAAAAGCGTTTAATAATTTCATGGACTGAGAGCAGCTAATAAAATCCACTCATTTTCAGAGTCAGTTTTACTGGCTTATTTTTCGAAAATATCAGCTACCTATATAAACAAACAACCCTATGGGGCCATTATTCCATGCTCAAGAATACTCTCAACATAAATGAAGGCAACGATATTGGAAATTATGAAAAACTGCGTTTACTTTTAAAAAGGAAATCAGAAGGAAGAAAGTTAGACTTTTATTCCTGAAGCATGCGATCAAAAATATCTTGTGATGAAGGTGAAACACTAGCTTGCATACATTTGTATTTCATTTTCATCAGAGCGAAAGTATGGAAATGGATCGATGTCAACTGAACTTTTCGACGTTTATCGAGATTTTGCATTATTCAGTGCGAACACAGAAAATGTTATGTCAACGCTTTTGATAACTATTTTCGTTGTTGAAAATGCAGATTAAATAGAATTTTACCGAGGAAGTCGTGGACAAAGTATAGTATTCTATTCGCACATAATTACTATTATTCACTCGGGTGAATTGCGACACTCGCCTGGCGGCTCGCGTCGCAAACTTCCCCCTCGTGAATAATAGTAATCATTATGTGCTCATCGAATAATATACTATTTTTGTCTATAAAATAGATTGAATATTTGTATTCTTCCTTCTGTATTCTCGGCCTGCTTAAGAGTCTTCAGCCTTCAGAATAGGAAACGTATACCGCCAGATGGCGGTGCAGTGCATTAATTTCTATTTATTGGATTATTCAGTTTAATAGAACAAATTTTGGGGCGCAGGGAATATTAACAAGAAATTCTACCCTGAACTAGATCTCACAATGACTGTATAATACACTAATTTTCCTTCACCAGTCATCTGGGAGTAGATACCTGCGGGGCGTGTCATTTAAAAGAAATTCAATTCCACCTAAGAATCCACAATTGTAAGAAACAATTAATTTTCACTGATCGACGGCTAATAAAATCCTTGATAAAATGTCTCTGGTAAAAATGGATATTTATCATTTCGAATAGAAAAATTCTAGGAAATAAATTTCGCGAAAACAACACATTGTTGTAATATTATTTACAAAGAAACGGTTAATTCTGAAAGAAAAAGGAGATAGACGTTTAATTAACTAAATGATAGACTTCAATACTGAAATGAAAAGACACAAAAATATTTTTTCGTTTTGATGGTGGAAATGTAGAAAAATTACCAAAAATGATGGGGAATATCATTTTCATTCATTTAATACTAATAAAATATTTTTTTTATTATTTTTTTCTTTATACACTCATACATCCCTTCATCAATTCAGAAAGAAATAAATCGTTTCTGACTCCCTTTTTTTCAGGGACGTAGACCCTTAAATGGGGTTTCCATCAGAATTATTCATATACAGTTGCTATATCTATACTCCATTCACAATTATAAAATCACAACTCTGGCCTTGGAAATTTTACACATTCCACTCTGTATCGAAACTATGACGTTTTTCAAAATATTTTTATGTTCCAAGTCAACACTATGTTGCCCTTTCTACATTCTTAGCCTATTTCTCAGAATGTGAATTTATTCGGAAAATTAATGAATTGGAAAAGTTGTGATGGACGAAAATAATTAACGTTTATATGAATTGATAGAAAGGATTTCTTTTTTAGTTATTTGCATGAAAAGTACAAGAGATCACTCTTGAAATATATTATTTTTCGCCATGGAAGAAAATTGCATTTCTTTCACATAATTTTCATATGCATGCTTGTGAAGATTTAATGTTTATTATCCTCTTGAAAGGAAAGTTCAAGACTTGACGACATCAATTAATGATTCTAATCAAGAATTCATTAAAAAAAAAATCAACCCAGAGATATAAGATGAATTGATGGGTAATTACAAGAATCAAGAATAATGTCAATTTTATTTTGTTGATAACTTTCTTAAAATCAATGTTGGGATATAAAACTCGGCTGCGTTTGTTCAAACAACATCTAGAGAGAATACATTTTTCACCATCTCGACCTTTGAAAGGCGTTTCTTATAGGAGAATTAGGTCTAAGTTCCACCTCATTAGTGAGGTACCTAACTTTTGCAAATCTGCTCAGATATCGCCAAATTTCTTGGAAAACCTGAAAAATATCATCCTTATCGACCTCTAGAGGCTCCATCCGATCCATCTACTGCGATATCTGTCCAAATAACAGCTTTTTCAACGAAATTCCCCTGTACCCCTTTAACCTCGAAATGTAAACATTCGTCCTGGTCTTGAAAATCTTCCTCACGCTCCAAACTGGTGCTAAAAACAATAAACATACGTTAATCTTGGATATTCGACGAAAAACTCACCTGCAAATATCGATCAAATACCAAAAATCTGCGAACACAGAATCATAGAACATATACTTTTCATCAGGTGCACCAATTCCTGAAAACGAAACCATGACCCCCTTTGTGATTAAATAAAAGTGAATGGGGTATACCTGTATTTTCAATTTTCATTTATCCATCTGTCAAAGATTGTCAGAACGATATAGAGGCATAGAAACCCTGGTGTAACGACTCCCTAACTAAAAATTGTGATTGTGGCCAAAAATTTTAGAACAAATCGGCACTCCAGATTGTAGGTTGGGTCCTAGTTCGGAAATTTTCCGCAATATTTCACGATCGTTGCGCTATTTTTGTGTAAAACATGTTATGTTTTTAGAGAGATGACAGATGTCTGTGTACAGGAAATATATTTCAAAAATTCGTTTTATTTTCTATGGTCTACGATCAAAACATGCCTTGATTTCGAATGTCATATAAGATAGTGGTTATGATAGATGCATAGAAACCCTGATGTAACGACTCCTAACTAAAAATCGTGACCAAAAACTGTAGGTCAAAACGGCAATCTAGATCGTTGATCGGGTCATAGTTCCGGAATAATCCGCAATATTTCAAGGTCGTGGCGCTATTGCGGCAATGGAAAATAGTGCAACCCCTTTCGGGTGGAGTGAAAAGTAGGACCTCATCTTATATTTCCTTTCGACAAGTCTTGAACAAAATCTTATCAGTGCCAACACTAGCTATTCTATAATTTGTAACGCTATATTTAATAAATAATTTTCGACTAACTACAGCATGCAAGCTTAAAGCTTTTACCTCAATATTGAAGCAAGCCAGTTTCATTTCAGTTAACTCTGAATGTGATAAATGGAGAACATACGTCAATACTAAAAATATAATGCGAACATTGAAACAGCGATCTCATTGTCCGAAAGGCATCAGCCAAATTTGAGTAACGATCAAACTAATTAAAACAATCTATATCTCTTTGACCTTGACACAACTCGTTTGGCCAAACCATTCGATTTTGTGTTTGATTTATATTAATAACTCTTCTTATCTTCGTTATTAACTGTTACGATATTCCAGATGATTAATAATATAAAAAATTGCAGTAATTTTGTTGCAACAATTTTACCGATCATAAACTCTGGTTTCTAGCCATAATTTTTTATTATATAGTATACATTTTCATTGAAAAACTGGTAATAAACAAAACAACGAATGCTAATAAAAATCCTCATATGTTCAAAACGAGTACAGCAGTACAACAGAAATGCATATGCACATCATAAAAATTTATCTGGAGATATGTATGTAAGTCCGAACCTGCACCAAGGTTTAAAATAAATAATGATCGCCAACAGTTACTATGCTTTATGACGATTCATATTGGTGCCTACGCGTTAGCAGAATCTTCCCATGCCAGTGCATTCATCTTTCGTATACTTTTTCATGTTTTCGACACCTCCATTCTCATGAGTCAGTCGCCAAATTTTCTTCCAAATTTTACGAGGACTTTTCATGGCGTTGCGAATGTTGCCGCCATAATATTGAAGTCAATTCGCGAATTATGGAATCGCATGTTGGGATATAGGGACTATTCTAGTTGAAGAAATATCTGTAATAAAAGTGCAGACTTCGATCAAAATCATGATCTTCGACATCAAAAACATCAATATAATCGAAATCGGACCACAGTAGCAAAATTCGACCACCATCCTGAAGCTGCCACCTTGATTTTAGAAATTCTGACTGAGAAATCATTGTCTCCTACCAGGAAAATACTCTCTCACATAGTTTATACCATTGAGTTTAAATATCTATAGAGGATCAATGCAGTTGAACGATTTGATGCAAACATTCTTGGCAGATTAGTGCGACACATAGTAGCTACTAAACACTAAAGGAACTACATATGGACTGAACGAGAATAAATTCGCTATCACAAAAACGTTTATATCTTTTGAACCACTGCACTGGACCGATTTCGAAAATCAAACTCATTTTCGAATCATCTTCTAATTCTAATGAAAACTGTTTTTACAATAAAAAAATCCAAAACTATTTTTTACAAAATTAATGGATTTTTTCTGGAATTCTTCCCATCATGCTTCTTATAGTGTTCTCAGTCACTTTTTGAGATGCTGTCTTCCACTTTTTCTTGAATTCCGCTAATGTTTTCGTTGATTTCTTAGTCTTCTTCAATTCTCTTTTTACCAGGGCCCAATATCTTTCGATTGGCGTGAGTTCTGGGCAATTTGGTGGATTGACCTCTTTGGGGACAAAAACCACCTCTTTAGCTTCGTACCATTCCTTGGTGGCCTTGATGTAGTGGCATGAAGCTAAATCTGGCCAAAAGATTGTTGACACATCGTGCTCACGTAAAAATGGTAAAAGTCGCTTCTTCAAGCATTCCTCGATGTATATCTTCGAGTCAACAGACCTTAGCCAACGGAAAATTTGCTCCTTTTCCCACAAGTGCAAATTGCTTGCCAAACCAGGATTTTTTTAGGAAACTTTGCTTGTTTCTTCACGCGAAATTGTTCGTCAACATTTCCACGAGAATCTGCAGTATAAAATTCCTGACCAGGAAGTTGCGAGAAATCAGCCAAGACATAGGTTTCGTCGTCCATCACGAAACAGAAAAAAAATTTTCAAGAAATTTTTTTTAAATTTCTTTGCTCTTGATTTCGCTTCTTGATTCTTCACAGCGTTCCTATCTGGCACTTTCTGCACTTTGTATGTTCTAAGCCCACAACTCGACTTGATTTTCTGAACGGTTGACTGCGAACAACCCACTATTTGGGCCACTTTCCGTCCTGAAAGGTTAGGATTCTTCTGAAAAAGGCTGATGGCTTTCTTCACTTTTTTGGGCTATGAAACCCCTTTATCCTTCCGGTTCCTTTCTTGCGGTTAATTGTAAGATCTTCGTTGAAGCGCTTAACAACTCTTGATACCGTTTCCGGACGAACGCGAGCCTCTTTTGCGATTCTTTTGAAGCTCCATTTTTGATTATTTTGAAAAAGTTTCACTATAAATTCTCGTGTTTTCACTTCGCTCGACATTTTGCGACAGAGAATTGGAATATCTATGAAGTAAATGTTCCACATTTTTCTGACGCTCATAACAAAGCTAACTATGATCAAATTTTGATTTTTTTCTCATTTGGATCAAGATATATTGGCGTTTTTTTGATAGCAAATTTATTCTCGTTCAGGCCTTATAATCTGCCTATCCATTTTGTTTACTATTCATTTACAGAAATCTGTAGGATATTTATTTTCCTCTAGTTCTATGAATCACAAACAAAATTAATTGTAGTTTTATTGCATCCAATAAAATCAAGTGTGATGAAATACTGAACATCTCACATATTAGGCTTAGAAAATGATGCTTTAAGTTCAGCTATTCACCGCCAGATGCGAGGGGGAAAATTTTCGATTGTCTGAAACACTCTTTCCCCCCTCTATGAACGGGTGAAGGAACTACAACTAAAATCAGCTTCAAATCCTTCAACTGCGATGTTCCTCTATAAATATTTAAACTCAATGGTAGAGCTAGACTATCCAATTCCAAATTAACTTAATTTCTTTCGATCCAGGCTTGCCGCTAGACCAGGCGATGTCGCTCAGCTCGCTCAGTCCCCAATCGCCCCTGGACCTGAAGCCGGACGCGAGCAGTTTGGGGCAGTTCAGTCCCCAAGGACCCAACAGTCCCGGATCCTTCTCTCTGGGCAGCGCCAGCATGATGAGTCCCACCGGAAACCAGAAGGTCGGTTCTCCGTACCCCCCCAACCACCCGCTCAGCGGTTCCAAACACCTGTGCTCCATATGCGGCGACAGGGCCAGCGGAAAACATTACGGAGTGTACAGGTAAGATGTGGGTAGTTGATAGGATTTTTTGGGAGACGTGGCAACGGCGTATAAAGGGGGCCGCCGACCGCGAGGATTTGTTCGACGGACAAATCTTGTTTCAGCCAAATAGACAATATTTCTTCTATTCTTTTCTTAGACTATAGGAAGAAGAGACGCATCTGTCAATAATAAATAGTGAAGCCAATTTTCAAAATCATCAGAACTGGGTAACTGTACTACTACGGAATCAAAATGTATTAAACATTTTTGTAACGTTGTGACGTTCTTTGAATTTTCTAAAAGATAAACTCTCAATCGAAATGAGAAGTACTTCAGATTGAAATTCATTCACTCATTTGTGCTTGAATGTCAGAAATGGGTATTTGTTTCTTCAAATATTGTGCATTCTTCTTCATACATACAAGGTGAGTCTTTGACTTCTACATTTATTTTAATTGAAGATTCTTGAGGTTAAAAGAAACCTTTTTTTCATTTTACATTTTTCCGAATTCGGCTCTGTTAAAAAGATATAGCCATTTGAAAAAAAAATTGGGCTGACTACGCCTCTGAAATGATCTTCTGGAATTGATGCAAAGTTCATATTTCTCGATAGAAATTGAGTTTATACATTTAGGGAATACTCAAGTACTAACCTTATTGGAATAAAAATGTTGTAAACACGATAATTTCAACAAAAATAGTTAGTTTCATCGGATTATATCTGCAACTAAAAATACACATTTATCCCACCAAAATAATTTCCTTCTTCGATTTTTCTGCAGATTAGTTTGTAAACACTAATAACTTGTTCATATTTTCCTCGAAATTCCCAAACAATATCATGAAGAAAAACTTTTCATTCAGATTTATTATTAAACAACCTAACCTAATCAAATTTGTATCGATTCTGTGAATGTTTGCACAGAAATTTTAAGAAGATGTTGTCAGCTTGCTGATATTTTCATTGAGGTTAAGGATTTTTTACGAAACATAGTATAAATCACGATACAAGTTCTGAATACATTCAGTGAATTATTTGTTCTAATGTGATTATTATGTGAAGTGAATTAATATAATCTTAACCGTGTCGAGTTTATAAAATTCCAAGAGGATATTGTTTAGATAGAAACATCGACACAGATTATAAGTTATCATTTTATTTTTCATTAATTTCAATTTAATAAGTAGTTTGTATCGAGATTCATCATTCATATCCGAATTTTGTATTTCATCGACATTTAACTTCAATATGGACCGGTAACTATGAATTTTCAATAGAAACTGTGCGTGTTAAATCCTCCTTGGTGTTCAATTTTATCTCCCACACTTGTGGGATTTTATTAATAAAAAATATCTCGACAAAGTTGATAAATATTGTGACAACATTGTAAACTCGTTTGAAGACCAGAGGAGAAATAATATTCGATGATATTTAATTCAGAGACGCATTCAGATTATTCTTGAAATTAATGATTTTTCGTCAAATTTCTCCGGGTAAAATTGGAAATAACTCGAAGACGACGCGTTTTATTGAAAAAAATAGGAATATTTTAAGTTTCTCAAATGATTGATTCTTTCGAAAATATGAACCGTTTATCTTTTTAAAGTGGTTTTATGGTGTTTTAGCGTGTATTGATGAGTCGACTACCCTGTAACTTTTATACTAGTAAAGATATTGAATAGGTTTCGATTGAGGAATATGCACCATGAATAGAGTAAAAACTCAACCAAAATTCAGTTCATTCGAAATAACGGTTCCGAAGATATAAACAGAAAAGTTTTTTTTTCATGGATTTTCGACACCCTGTATCTTCGAAACCAAACCGAATTTTGAAAAATGGTATTGGAAAAAAGTGTTTCGTTTGATGAGAGGAATCTACAGTTAAAATATATGTACAAGTCAAAGACTCACCCTGTATACTGTAGCAACGTAATGTTCGCGAAACGGCTCGGCCGTTTTTACCTCAGATAATGAATGGGCACGTTATGGCAGCACTGTTTTCTGAATCTGTGGTCAGTTCATTCAATAATTTCGTTCCGCAATTTTAATTTAGTGTTGCTAATGACGTTTTGAACAGTGTTGTCAACACGATATCGCGTTGAAAAGTGAGATTTGGATTTATTTCTGAATATTATTAGCAAAAATCGTTGAAACAATGGTTCGTATGTGTCTTGTTTGTGGTAAATTAGCCTAGTTGAATCCTCATTTGAGTTGACACAGATATGTTCTACTCTTATTATTCCAAGTTACATTGGCGACATTGGCGTAGACTCTTAGATTGTTGGAATTTCACTTTTCAGATTCCAATGTTCGGAACATTGTATGAATTCGTCAAAAAGAGTTAAAATCAAATAATTTTATTTCCATTTTTCAATACCGATAACATCACGCCACTGGACCTTTCCAAGTTAGATTCTGCAATGTTGCCACGGTCATATATAAAATGACACTGCTATCCTTAATGCTATCTTCGTCCCACTCATTGAAAACTGACTAAATTTTGTCTTCCCCAATTCTCGAATTTATGGATGAGATGAGATGCCTTGCCTCCTCTTTCTATGGTCTAAGGTTCTATATTCTCCGAATGTCGTGGCAACGGTGAATGAAGGGTACCACCGACCGCGCGGATTTGTTTGACGGACAAATCTGGTTTCACCCAATGAAATCGCTTGAAACTATAATGTTTTCAATATGATATCTCTGTGTTTCAGCTGTGAGGGCTGCAAAGGATTCTTCAAAAGGACCGTGAGGAAAGACTTAACTTACGCATGCCGAGAAGAGAAAAACTGTATTATCGATAAAAGACAAAGGAACAGGTCCGTAACCAAATCATTTCTCGATGTGACCTAACCTGAATTTTCTTTCTTGTTTTTGCAGGTGTCAGTACTGTAGATATCAGAAATGCCTGCTTATGGGCATGAAAAGAGAAGCGGTTCAAGAAGAAAGACAAAGAACTAAAGAAAAGGAGAAAGAGAGAGAACAAGAAGTGATTGTCGAGGAGGTTGTAGATACCACGTATCTACATTTGCAGGTCGACATGACCCTCGAAAGACTGTTGGAGGCGGAAAAGAGAGTGGAATGTGCTGAGATATCTGATCCCTCAGAAGTATAACATCAATGATACAATAATAATGATAGTCCTTGAATTAATAATAATTTTTTGCAGAGTACGGTGGCAAACCTGATGCAAGCAACGAATGCGCAGCTTTATCAGTTGATTGAATGGACCAAACTGATACCCCATTTTGTTTCCCTCCCAGTCACCGATCAAGTGGCACTTCTTCATTACGGTTGGAATGAATTGCTTATAGCCACTTTTGCCTACAAGTCCTTGCATCTACAAGACGGCTTGATACTTGCCACTGGCTTAACAATAAACAAGTGTGTGAACTCGGTATATGTGTTGAGGATTTTTTTTAAACTGTATTATTCGCAGGCACACAGCTCCGACTATTGGATTGGGTACTATATACGAGAGGGTGCATTTGGAAATCATCCATAAGTTCAGGGAGATGAAGGTTGACAGGGCGGAACTGGCTTGTTTGAAAGCAATCATTTTGCTCAATCATGGTGAGTAGAATCTAAGGACTGAACGAGAATAAATTCGCTATCACAAAAACGCCTATATCTCTTGAACCAATTGAGAAAAAATCAAAATTTGATCATAGTTATAGACCATCCAAGAATGATTGACATCTTGGGGGGCTTTGGAAAATCGAAATTATGTTGGTAATGCCCATTCAGTAATATTTTGAGTTGCAGAATTTAGGTTGGTGTTGGAAATAACACTGACATTTTGTTCTGTCATTAATGTTTCGAACAAATTTGGCAAAAAATTGAGCAAGTGAAATAAATATCTTTGAAATGAGGCTCTTGAAGAGTGAACAGCTAAAAAATGGAAAGCCTGCACAGAGCACGTAGAAAAAGAAATGAGAGAAGATTAGTCAAAATATAAGCAATGTTATGATATATTGCTGACAAAACCTTTCATTATGAACATGACGAGTTCTGCCTAAATGAGGAAAAAATAGCATGTTCTGGTTGTTGAAACAGAATAATAGGAATATTTATATTTTTCATATTTTACACCTTCATTGTTCACAAATAATGAAAGTTAAATATATTAAATAGATCCATTGGTTAAGTTTTGTTTCTATCTTAGTGTCTTGATATCCATTACAAATTTCCCAATCAATTCACATTGCACTAACACGCTTCAAATTATCAACTAGATTTTTTCGGTTTAGCGAATATTCATATTGAACATTGAAAAGGACCGTGCTATTTAATCACCCACGATATTTTTCGTTACCAAACCAGAATTTCCAGGCTGTATGCTCCTATAATTGATTGTTCCAAAAAGTATCAATACAACATGAAAATAATATACTGCTGGTATACAGATTCACACGATGGTAATTGTAATTACGTAT
The DNA here is from genome assembly GCA_951802165.1 of Adalia decempunctata. NCBI lineage: Eukaryota > Metazoa > Arthropoda > Insecta > Coleoptera > Coccinellidae > Adalia > Adalia decempunctata. Next base: position 5,720,667 of record OX637696.1, on the reverse strand, counting down.
TTAAAAAAAATATCGTTCAATTTTTAGGTTATTTCTATATCTATGATGAAAGCACAGAAAATTTTTAGTTACTTGTTACTTTTTTGTAACTAGAAATAAAGCTTCGACTGGACTTTCAAGGCCTGCTCTGATGTCAATCATTCTTGGATGGACTATAACTTTGTTATGAGCGTCAGAAACATGTGGAACATTTACTTCATAGATATTCCAATTCTCTGTCGCAAAATGTCAAGCGAAGTGAAAACACGAGAATTTATACTGAAACTTTTTCAAAATAATCAAAAATGGAGCTTCAAAAGAATCGCAAAAGAGGCTCGCGTTCGTCCGGAAACAGTATCAAGAGTTGTTAAGCGCTTCAACGAAGATCTTACAATAAACCGCAAGGAAGGAACCGGGAGGAAAAAGGGGTTTCATAGCCCAAAAAAAAGTGAAGAAAGCCATGAGCCTTTTTCAGAAGAATCCTAACCTTTCAGGACGGAAAGTGGCCCAAATAGTGGATTGTTCGCAGTCAACCATTCAGAAAATCAAGTCGAGTTGTGGGCTTAGAACATAGAAAGTGCAGAAAGTGCCAGACAGGAACGCTGTGAAGAATAAAGAAGCGAAATCAAGAGCAAAGAAATTAACAAAATATTTCTTGAAAAATTTTTCCTGTTGCGTGATGGACGACGAAACCTTTGTCTTGGCTGATTTCTCACAACTTCCTGGTCAGGAATTTTATACTGCAGATTCTAGTGGAAATGTTGACGAACAATTTCGCGTGAAGAAACAAGCAAAGTTTCCTAAAAAAAATCCTGGTTTGGCAAGTAATTTGCACTTGTGGGAAAAGGAGCAAATTTTTCGTTGGCCAAGGTCTGTTGACTCGCAGATATACATTGAGGAATGCTTGAAGAAGCGACTTTTACCATTTTTACGTGAGCACGATATGTCAACAATCTTTTGGCCAGATTTAGCTTCATGCCACTACAGCAAGGCCACCAAGGAATGGTACGAAGCTAATGAGGTGGTTTTTGTCCCCAAAGAGGCCAATCCACCAAATTGCCCAGAACTCAGGCCAATCGAAAGATATTGGGCCCTGGTAAAAAGAGAATTGAAGAAGACTAAGAAATCAACGAAAACATTAGCGGAATTCAAGCAAAAGTGGAAGACAGCATTCCAGAAAGTGACTGAGAACACTATAAGAAGCATGATGGGAAGAATTCCAGAAAAAAATCATGAATTTTGTAAAAATAGTTTTGGTTTTTTTAATGTAAAAACAGTTTTCATTAGAATTAGAAGATGATTCGAAAATGAGTTTGATTTTCGAAATCGGTCCAGTGGCTCAAAAGATATAAGCGTTTTTGTGATAACGAATTTATTCTCGTTCAGTCCTTATTCGAAGTGTTTTCCTAACCCGAAAAAACTTTTTTTCGATAACATTTAATTTGATGGCTAGATGTCCGCGGTCTACAGTCGGTGCCAGAAGTGACGGTGCTTCGGGAAAAAGTCTACACCATCCTGGAAGAATACAATAAAGCCACGCATCCGAACGAAGCGGGAAGGTTTTCCAAACTTCTGTTACGCTTGCCATCTTTGAGGTCCATAGGTTTGAAACTTGGCGTTTCGGACCCTCTGTTCATCTTCAAGAAGAAGGAGAAAAAGGACGACAAAGAGAAATTGGACTATCTCAAAATATTCCTGAACGAACTTTACGAAATCTCTTCAGTACCAAACTCATCTTAAGCCGTGACGACGATCGAAAATTCAGCAGTGTTTTAGGTTACCTTTTGAGAAGGTACTACTCCGATATATTTTTTTCAATGCATTTCGTTGGACGTACTGGAACAAACACATTGACATAGAACCTCGATCAGCGAAACTGTGATAAGTGATTGGCTGGTTTCAATGAAAATATATTTATGGATTTGTTCGATCCACTGAGGACCGAGCTGAAATTTAGAGAGTGAGTACCTGATATTGTTATAGCAAAGAAATGGTTGGATATGCAGTTATTCACTAGCTGAATCGTCTTTTCTGGTTTTCCTCCACAAAAAAACAATGATAAAGATTATAAATGGTAAAAAAGTGTATATTTATCGATAAGATTTGTTTTTGAATCACAAATTATCAAAAAATTCTCAGGCGAAATTCCATTCCACAAAATAGGTTGGGCCTTTAGGACTTGTACATTTTTTTGAATTGTGCATTCTTGAGGTCGAAGGAAACTGAAAATTCTAGAAATCAACATCAGTAAGTATTCATTACAGTTCAAAAATCAATCTGGCAACATTGTGTACATGCAGTATGGTGATATTTTTGAATCCTGATTCGAGTTTATACTCCATTCACAATTATAAAATCACAACTCTGGCCTTGGAAATTTGACACATTCCACTCTGTATCGAAGGTATGACGTTTTTCAAAATATTTTTATGTTCCAAGTCAACACTATGTTGCCCTTTCTACATTATTAGGGTATTTCCCAGAATGTGAATTTATTCGGAAAATGAATGAATTGGAAAAGATGTGATGGACGAAAATAATTAACGTTTATATGAATTGATAGAAAGGATCCCTTTTCTAGTTATTTGCATGAAAAGTACAAGAGATCACTGTTGAAATATATTATTTTTCGCCATGGAAAAAAATTGCATTGCTTTCACATGATTTTCATGTGCATGCTTGTGAAGATTTAATGTTTATTATCCTCTTGAACTGAAAGTTCAAGACTTGACGACATCAATTGTTGATTCTAATCAAGAATTCATTAAAAAAAATCAACCCAAAGATATAAGATGAATTGATGGGTAATTACAAGAATCAAGAATAATGTCAATTTTATTTTGTTGATAACTTTCTTAAAATCAATGTTGGGGTATAAAACTCGGCTGCGTTTGTTCAAACAACATCTGAAGAATACATTTTTCACCATCTCGACCTTTGAAAGGCGTTTCTTATAGGAGAATTAGGTCTAAGTTCCACCTCATTAGTGAGCTACCTAACTTTGGCAAATCTGCTCAGATATCGCCAAATTTCTTGGAAAACCTGAAAAATATCATCCTAATCGACCTCTCGAGGCTCCATCCGATCCATCTACTGCGATATCTGTCCAAATAACAGCTTTTTCAACGAAATTCCCCTGTACCCCTTTAACCTCGAAATGTAAACATTCGTCCTGGTCTTGAAAATCTTCCTCACGCTCCAAACTGGTGCTAAAAACAATAAACATAAGTTAATCTTGGATATTCGACGAAAAACTGGCCTGCAAATATCGATTAAATACCAAAAATCTGCGAACCGTTTGTAAACCTAACAAAATGTGGAATATCTTCGATACTTTCACTTTGATGTGAACAAAGAAACTGGCAACGTCGTTTTGTCGTTAACGGTATTTTCTGTGCGCGCACTGACTTTTCATCATATGTTCTGTGCTTTTCATCAGGGGCACCAACTCCTGAAAACGAAACCATGACCTCCTATGTGATTAAATAAAAGTGAATGGAGTATACACAGATATGTTCTACTCTTATCATTCTGAGTAACAGTGACGTATATTCTTCGATTTTTAGAATTCCACTTTTCAGATTCCCTTCTGATATTGAGAGGAGGAAAATCAATTCTGAATTTAGCTGACTCTTTTCACCTAACTCAAAATCTGTTTCAATGTTCGGAACATTGTATGAATTCGTCAAAAAGAGTTAATTCACTTGTAATTTCATTTCCATTCTTCGATACCGGTAATACCCGCCACCTGGACCTGTCAAAGTTAGATTCTGCAATGTTGCCAATGCAGTATCTAATGATATTGATGTCCTGCATGCTATCTTCGTCCCTTTAATTGTAAACTAAATTTCTACAGTCTAACAGTGTTTCTAGTGATGAAAGGAATCTACAGATTGAAATAATGTACAAGTCGAAAGACTCGCCCTGTATTTTTGGAAGGAGAATTGAAACCAGGAATGATCTGTAATTTTATACATAAACTTTGATTTTAATGGAATATGTCAGGAATGTATTCTGGAATAAAACTAACAGAAATGCTGTTTGAGTTTCAAACCCTAAAAATAATTCAGAATTGATATTTGGAAGAATCAAGCGGCATATTCCAATAAAAAAAGATCCAAGATATCAATATGCTAAGATATAGGTACTAATAATGTTGATATATTCAAAGTGAACAAAGATAAGATTTCTTTCAGAAAACTACAAGTATTTATGAATAATACGAGAAAACTTACAACTATTAGATTTATTACATACTTTAATTGACTTACTTGATATAGGATATATTTTTTAACAGAAACTTATTATATTCGCACTGAAAATGTACAGAATCTATTTCGGGAATGTAAATAATATGCTTCAGATCACTTTCTTCAAAGTTGTTCCCTCCGTCTATATGTTACTTCAAAATTCTATTAATTTTAGGATGTACAGGACTAGAAATATAAGTATGAAGTTGTTAAATACAAGAATGTTAATCAATAAATAAACGATTTTATCATGTGCGTTTCCAGTAATTCGATTGAAAATCGCTGGTTACGATGAGTAGTGTCAAATTTTGCTCCTTGTAAAACGAGCGTGCCGGTTTCATAAAGAGAGTGTTTCCATTACTGTATAATTTGGATCTGTGATGAACGATGGAACTACTATATTAGTTATTTCTTCGGAAAAGGGTATTAATAGCTATATATTTTGAAACTTGATACAGATTATGATTGAGAAGTTATGACATGAATGAGTAATTTAAAAAATGTTAAATCTTTGATCTCTCAATATCTTGTAGCTCATTGAATTGTTATTTGATGTGATTATGAATTAAAAATTATAGATTTATTTTGCTGTATTTTATTCATTGTTCTTCACCAAGCAAACTGATATCTTCTGGTTTTCAAGAACGCAGATGAAGACCACTTTTCATGGCAGTTTCAATCATGGAGGTAAGGTATTTAGGTAATATTGGTTTGCCAAGAGATAAAGGCACTTGCCTGAAGTTTTTCATGTGATATTTTCATATTTATCGAATAGAGAAATACATCAGAATGAATTGCAAGGTTGGAATATGTTCAATATGGATATGATAACATAGATTTATTGATAAAAAAAATTAGTTACATAAATATTCTATAATATAATAAAGGATAAATATTTTTTTTATTAAAAAGCTTATTACATATAGAAGGCACATTGCAAGGCACTTAAGAAGCTTATATCTAGTTCCTAGTGGCACCGATTATAATTCACTGTATTTGCACAAGTACTTTTGATTCTATACATGGATATCAAAAATTCAACAAAATAATGCAATGATCCATCAAGTTAAATCTTTCAATCATCAAAAAGATTGAACTCCGTGTCAGTACATTTTCAAAAACCAGTATTAGTTGTTGAAATAAAATCACTAATACAAAGGCTACAATGATGATGAGATTCGAGAAAATCGTACATATTTTAGACAGACCTCATCTCGTAGAGTGGAAAATTAAATTTCCTAGAAAATTAGTACGATAAAAGCAAATTGAAAAGCATCGCAGTTAGACAAATAATATGAAGAATCACTAATTACTTCCTAATATTCGAGAATTTCTGACATTTTTCGAATTCATAAAGTTTCGCGTTGAAATCATTTCTTCTGGAATGAAGTGGGAAAGCCAAACTAACCATTTACTGGTTTCCTCGGAGAAGCATCATGTTGTCTCTTCAACCTCTTCCTCAATTCCATAGGGAACTTCTCAAAGCACTTCTTACAAACAGGCTTCAAATCCCACTCGTAAAATTTAGTTTTCTGATTCATCTTCTGATCACAAACGGCACAAGCAAAGTGATGAACGCACCACGCTTTATTCAAAGCAGTGAACACATCCCCTGCAATCACCTGGTTACAGACGTGGCACAAGTTCCCGAACAGTTGATGATAATGGGTTTCGCAATAAGCCAATCCTTTCTTTTCGTAATGCCGATGACCAAAGAAGGGCTTTTCGCATTTGGCGCAAGCGAAATGTTCCACATGCCAATGTTTCCCGAGAGCGGTGACCACTCGTTCTTCTATTGGTCGGCGGCAAGCTCCACAGATTGGGATACCCATTTTATCGTGGCATCTGAGGCAGTACAACTCGTTCATTTCGTTGGCTGCGAAACCAGGACGACTGCGTACTTCCCTAGCTGTAGCATCTAGTTCGATGCCACAAGCGGTACAGTTGAAATGGTAGGGGTGGTAAACTTCGCCCCGGAATTTGAGAGGTTGATCGTCTATTATTCCATGACACTTATGGCAGACGTGCTTTCCAAGACCTTTAGCTTTTAGTTTGGCATTGCATTCATGGCATAGAGCTTTGCCAGCATACTTGATGAAACCAGAATCAGCCAATTCTGTTTGACACATTTCGCAACAAAAGCATTCCGGATGCCATGATGCGTTCATAGCTTTTATTACTCTTCCAATGATAAAACTTCCGCATTTTCCACAACATGGGGCGAATAGGACTTGAAAATCCCTCTCGCAATATTTCCTGTCGTCAAACTCATAAAATACACCGTCCTCGAACTGTTGGAAACATTGGGCACATACAAAACATTGAGGATGCCACAGTTGCCCAGTTGAGTTGACTATCTTCTCGTTGGGGTCAAAACCCTCGTTGCATCGAGAACAAACCATATTTTCCATGTTTAATCCGCTCAAAGCAGTGATCAAGCTTGGCATGGGTGTTGGCGACATTCTAAAAATTCAAATGTTTGTTTCACTATCTTTGTGGTTATTCGTAATCGTTACCTCAAATTTGTTTCCGACAAATCACTGAAACATTATGAATTGTGTAGGCAGTTCTTATGAGGTAATACTAAGAAATAAATAATCAAATTACCAAAATTGGTCATGCAACTTTCTTGAAATAGAACGAGGAAAACATCTTCAGGGATTGACGTTTAACAAATAGGTGGGGACTGGTGAAGGAAAAAGGAAAATTACAGGATTCTATGCGCGTATCCGTCGAGGTTATGTAAAACTCATACAAGTAACTGTAAGGTGTGTTGCCGATGGTTTGAATTTCGAGGCGTTTATTTTTTTGTTCACCTCTATCGAAGTATATCCATTATATCCCCCAATTTATTATTGTTAATGTTACACGAGATGTTACATCTCTTTTCAAAAGAAAATATTAACTTTGTTGAAATCATGAAATCACGAAGATGAGGTAATTCTGCGTAATAACGAACAAGATTATTCCATGTACTTTTATTATTTTTCGTATTCAGAATTTTCTTCGAAGGAATCGTATTAAAATTCATCAGACCCATTAAAACAACAAGAATGCATATTATAATGAACATCTCATTAACATCATGAGTGTCATAGACATCTCTATGTTTTATTCTTGAGCCTTAGACCATAGAGAGAAGATTATCTTTTCTATGCCTTAGTGTCTTAGACCACAGTCTTGAGCAAAAAGATCATGGCTATAATTAACATATTAAGCGTCCTTAAGCCCAATAGGTAACAAACTCCCCCAGACCTGCAAACTTCCAACAGCTGACTTTCCCTTCCGATTGGATGCATCGATTGCGTCTCGAGTGCTCCATATCCCTCTCGCTATTTTCGTGCCCAGCTAGACGACGGGATGCTGCAGATCCCAACAGGGCACCTGGATGGACAGGTGACGATTTGTGAGCTGAATGGAGGACCTGCGACAGAAATCGCAGGCACATATGTGGTAATGTCAAAAGGGCATGTGCTCTATTGTATTTCTGTAACGGACTTTTCGAGAGAATTGCCCCTCCGGCTGCCTGAAAAGGATTGTTTTAGAAGTTCGAATCGTTACACCGCCCGGCAACGATACGCGCCGTTTCCGATTGCACCGATTCGGATTCGAGTACGTGAGTTTTGTGCAACAAAGAACAATTAATAGTTGTTGGTATCAATTTTTTTGAACTCAGATTTGCAATTTGCTTGATGACAGTTATTTCACAGATTCCTGTTCGATAATTTGTCCACATAATATTTAATTGTGTTGATTCCATAGAACTTACATTTTGTAACTATAAGTTTCTATGGTTGATTCACGGTTGACAGAAAATTAGTTGACACTTTCCACAGACAAATTCATAGATATTCCCATGCATCTGTCCATAGATATCATACTTATTACATTTCTATGCGGAGTAAACCATCTTATATCAATTTTAGTTTCCTGTTAATTAATGGAAACTGATTAAGTTTCCACAGATGAATCATTTGCCCACATGTTGTGTCTATCCATGAAAAATTGTTTCACCTGACGAAATCATCTGTGGATTCTCACCTGAGTCATAGCTGGAAGGCCCTGGTGAAAATTCAATTAGCGGAATGAGATGAATTTGCTCTACCCTGCAGGGATTGAGATGAGGGGTGAAAATAATGAATGTTCCAAACGTAAAGACAAAAGTGACAGTAGCAGGATGCGTAACATTTCATGTGAACAGGCATCATAGAACTTATTCTATTAGGTCTATGAAACACACAGATAGACCGTTTCATCGAAAAGCATTTCTGTTCTCAGAGGGGTCATAGAGAACAAAGAACTCGATTCATCTTTTTAGTATCCATTTTGCAAGTGCTAGTGAGCGCTCCCACCCCCTTTACTCATCGATGAGAACCACCGGGTATTACTAATCAATTATCGAGTTGAATGATGTCCAAATTCGATTTCCTCATTAATTGGGCTACATAATTCAGCCCCATCGTTGACATTTCGGATATCATCCCGGCACACTCGCCAGCATATGCTGCCAGTTCCGTGGGGGAGAGAATTATTGTTTGGCATAATCGTTTCCCACGAAAATATTCCTGTGAGAAAAAAATTTGGTGTGAACTTTGGTGGTTTGGAATTTGAATGTCGAGGATCTGACCTTAGATCTTAATTTTTTCTCGAGAGATATATGATACATGCTTCCTATAGGTGACGAATTTGTTACAGAATGGCCTTCTCTATGCCACCTAACTGACACAGAATATGATATACATTTCCCATCTGGAATTTAACGTTTTAAATATACTTGTGGGTAAATTCGCAATTGTCGGTTTGAGAAACCAAGAATAACTTATGGCAACTTAAAAAAAATGTACAGCATCTGTCAAATGAATTCTCTATGATCCCAGTTTGAGAATAGCCGACCTGTTGTCACAGAAATATTGGAAATTCTTTCTACTTGACGTAGATGCATCATGGATGCATCTATGATTCATCTATTACTTGACATTTCATCACTATGTCTGCATTTCTCTAATTCTGAGCCGAGAATCATTTCAAACGATGAACAAATAAGCTCCTGGCGACAATTCAGTGCTTAAGATGAGCCATTTTTTACTTCAATGTTTGAAAATGGGAGTTCCAATTCTTGCATCAACTGTCAAATAAATCCTCTATGATCCAAGATCTGGAGGGTTATCCATAGAACTTACTCTAAGTTCTATGGGACCATCATAGAACTAAGTTCTATGAGGGCTATTCTAAAATGGTTGCATATTTAACTGACCCGATTTTTTTCTTCGGCTCGCTATGTGCGGAAACTGTGTATTTCCTGGAGGCAACTTGTTCCCACTGGACCATTCTACCTGCCGAAAATTCCATTCGTTTCCGGTCTCCCCCTGGTCCATTTCCATCCGACGGACAAAAGATGATCTAAAACGTCCAAGTGCATATGTTTTCCCTGCTAGAGGGGGAGGAAATACCCGTCTATTTCCACAGGTTCTCACGCAGAGCTGAGGGGGATGGACGATGAATCTGATCTGAGAAATTAACACAATTAAAAGCTGCAAGCACAAGGGTCGCACGGCGTTAAGCAATTGCTACTTGTTGTTTACTTCCTATGCTAGGCAGTGTTCCCACGGGTTAACCCCGATGATAACACTTTGCTACCCACATTCAATTATAACGTCAAGGACGACTTTCGGTCTCATCCAAAAACCGATGGACTATGATGTTTCCACCGTCCGAATTTCTGAGTATTGTTTGTATCTTTTCTATTTGTTTTATTTTCTTTGTTTGTTGTTGCGAGTGGAAATTGACAGATGCGTGGGAATATAATATGGTCAGTGTATGCACTTGATTTTAAAAATAAATACGAGATTGGCGATAATCACAATGAATTAATTTATATTCCCATACACTTTCTTGGAAATTCACAATTTTAATCTCTCATCCACCATTTTTTATTTTATCGCGATCGGAAATGGAAATGTTACATTACACATTATCTATGACTGAGTCATAGAACGGGGCACACAGATCAATTCGGAGTCACCGGATAATTTTGTTTCACTTTGAAATGTCTATGGATTATCACAGAATATTATGACGTATATGCGTCATTTATCGAATGGAATTTTTTTTCATAGTTTTTTTTTGTTGGAGAGTTAAGAAACAGATTGATGGACTGTTTGAAAGGTGATGTGATAGCCGTTGTGAATTCTTAAGACTTTTTGGGGCCAAGGTGGGCCATTTTTTATTCAAAATTCCTGAATCACAGATCAGGGAGGTGTTGTTTATCGATGTTCTATCATAGATGTTGAAGATAGAAGTGTATCATTGGATCACAGAATATTCATTCACAAAATATTTTATGACATAGATAAAAATAAACTACAGAACTTTTTCCCTACGCCAGATTTTGGTTTTGTTTATCGATGTTCTATCATAGATGTTGCAGATAGAAGTGTATCATTGGATCAAAGAATATTCATACAAATAATGTTTTTCGACATGACTAATAATTAACCACAGAACTTTTTCTTGTTTTTCGACTGTATCATTGAAAATTTGTGGGAACCTTCTCCATGGTAGTTGGTACCATCCGACCGTACCATCAAACACTTATCTGCGATCATTCCTAATTGCCACGACCCGCACAACATTTCAGAAATTGGGTGATTTATGTGAGCCTTCTTGAAATTTCACTTTCGAGACGGACAGATGTAATCCTCGACCATGATGATCGTCTCTATCGATCAGGTATTTTAACACCCGCAGCGACCCTAGGGGGTCACATCTGCCCGAGTTGACCGTTGACCGGACCCGATACAACGCCGATAGATAATTATTACCGCGTGTATTATGGATCAGAAGTGTTGAAATGATTTTTTATGGCGTCTATTTATGGAAACTTGGGTGGGCGTTGGATGTAACTAGGTGCGATATTCAATAAATTCTAGATAAAGAGCCTTCGGGCGTCTTGGGGTGAAATTGAAATGATGGACAGCATGAGTTTGGTTTGGGCATCACCTGTCTGTTTTAGGTACGGTACGAGGTACGACTATCAATTTTAATCATGAGTATAAAACACAGATTTCCTTTTTTTATTGGACCTCGCTTGAAAAATTCCGAAGTACAAAATTCTCAAGACTTCTATTGCACGCTTTTTATACAACAATTTGCACCCAACTCCACTACGAGATCATTAAAATGTGCGGTGATATAAGATATTTAAAAATTGAAAAAACATATACATTTTTCAGTCAATTACATAAATAATTTTCCAATAAGAGGTGTTATTTTGAATATCCTGCTATTTCCGTAGATGTCCTTTCTGAAGCTGTCATTTTTTGACATTTGACTAGTAGAAACTACGCTACGTGCCACACAAGCAACGAAACCATCGATCTTTTACAGGAAAAGTTTCTGGACCGTGTTATCTCTCGAAGACCTCTTCCTTTGTGACCAAGTGAAAGAGAAGGTCCTCATCAAGCCCAGCGCCGATTCAAGACCTCAAAGATGGAATTCGTGAGGCTATCGAGGACATAGGGCAGCCACTTTGCGATTTGGTTATGGAAATTTTCATGAAGAGAATATTGTCCTGTAGTTGTGGTCGTGGTGGTCATTTGGCCGATGTTTTTTCCATTATTAACAGCATACATTAACTTCATAATGAAATAAACATCCGATCTCTTATCTCATTAAACTCAAAACAAAGCAGTAAAGAATATCTTCAATATAGAGAACAGAAACACCAACAGAACATGTATGTATATAAAATAACTAAAATACTTGATATACCTTCTGTATAAAAAGTACCCGGAATTGTAAAAAAAACACATAAATTTAAATTTAATCATCAATATTTATTTTGTCTCCTTCAAAATAGTCCCCATTGCTTACAATACAACTATGATATCGGCGAACCCACTTTTCCATGCACCGCTCATACGCCGCCAAAGGTATGGCCTTCAGTTCTCGTTGCGAATTTGTTTTGATGGCTTCAATGGACTCAAAACGCGTTCCACGTAGGGGCAATTTGAGTCTTGGGAATAGAAAAAAGTCGCACGGAGCTAAGTCAGGTGAATACGGCGGTTGTTCGATGGTATTTATTGAGTTTTTGGTCTTGTATTCCTTAATAATTATGGCTCGGTGCGACGGCGCGTTATCATCATGCAAAATCCACGAATTGTCTTTCCATAAATCTGGCCGTTTACGACGAACATTCTCACGCAAACGCCTCAATACACCCAAGTAATACTCCTTATTCACTGTCTGTCCTTCAGGAAGAAATTCTGAGTGCACAACACCACGATAATCGAAGAAAACAGTGAGCAAAACTTTAATTTTCGATCGACTTTGACGTGGTTTTTTCGGACCGTCTTTGAATGATTTGTACCAATCGTATGCTTGTGTTTTTGACATACAATTATCACCAAAGGCTTTTTTTAACATTTTCAATGAATCGGCACAAGAAAATTCGTTTGCAAGACAAAATTTGAGGCAAACTCTTTGATCAACTATTTTTTCCATTGTAAAATTCGCAGAGCACTTTTGAGGTCGACTGATACTGACAGCTGTTGTAAACACACTAGTTGACAGATCGCGCTCAAATTTGGCTTGGTAATAAAGGAAGGTCCTACCAACTTTAAGAAAAAAAAATTACCGATTCCTTTTTGGCGGTTCATTTAAATAACATTTTCCGGGTACTTTTTATACAGAGAGTATGTAGTTGAGTTGAACAAATTAAAACAGGTAAAACTAATATGTACATGGCATAAAGAATAATAAATTCAAAACTCAAATAAAATTGAACCAGACAATTCGATGTCATCATCATTCGACCAGACAAAGAGAGACATTCAGAAATGAATTTAGAAAAACAAATAAAACTAAGAATTCCCCTATTTTTATAAGGACTGAACGAGAATAAATTCGCTATCACAAAAACGCCTATATCCCCTAAACCGATTGAGAAAAAAATCGAAATTTGATCATAGTTAGCTTTGTTATGAACGTCAGAAACATGTGGAACATTTACTTCATAGATATTCCAATTCTCTGTCGCAAAATGTCAGGCGAAGTGAAAACACGAGAATTTATAGTGAAACTTTTTCAAAATAAGCAAAAATGGAGCTTCAAAAGAATCGCAAAAGAGCCTCGCGTTCGTCCGGAAACGGTATCAAGAGTTGTTAAGCGCTTCAACGAAGATCTTACAATTAACCGCAAGGAAGGAACCGGGAGGAAAAAGGGGTTTCATAGCCCAAAAAAAGTGAAGAAAGCCGTCAGCCTTTTTCAGAAGAATCCTAACCTTTCAGGACGGAAAGTGGCACAAATAGTGGGTTGTTCGCAGTCAACCATTCAGAAAATCAAGTCGAGTTGTGGGCTTAGAGCACACAAAGTGCAGAAAGTGCCAGACAGGAACGCTGTGAAGAATCAAGAAGCGAAATCAAGAGCAAAGAAATTAAAAAAAAATCTTGAAAAATTTTTCCTGTTGCGTGATGGACGACGAAACCTGATGGCTGATTTCTCTCAACTTTCGGGTCAGGAATTTTATACTGCAGATTCTCGTGGAAATGTTGACGAACTATTTCGCGTGAAGAAACAAGCAAAGTCCTAAAAAAAATCCTGGTTTGGCAAGCAATTTGCACTTGTGGGAAAAGGAGCAAATTTTTCGTTGGTCAAGGCTCTGTTGACTCGAAGATATACATCGAGGAATGCTTGAAGAAGCGACTTTTACCATTTTTACTTGAGCACGATGTGTCAACAATCTTTTGGCCAGATTTAGCTCCATGCCACTACAGCAAGGCCACTAAGGAAGGGTACGAAGCTAATGAGGTGGTTTTTGTCCACAAAGAGGCCAATCCACCAAATTGCCCAGAACTCAGGCCAATCGAAAGATATTGGGCCCTGGTCAAAAGAGAATTGAAGAAGACTAAGAAATCAACGAAAACCTTAGCGGAATTCAAGCAAAAGTGGAAGACATCATCCCAGAATGTGACTAAGAACACTATAAGAAGCATGATGGGAAGAATTCCAGAAAAAATCAATGAATTTTGTGAAAAATAGTTTTGGTTTTTTTTATTGTAAAAACAGTTTTCATTAGAATTAGAAGGTGATTCGAAAATGAGTTTGATTTTCGAAATCGGTCCAGTGGTTCAAAAGATATAAGCGTTTTTGTGATAGCGAATTTATTCTCGTTCAGCCCTTAGAAGCATCAACGCGTTTAACTCCATCCCCCCAAAATATTGTAAAAGTCAGAAAATGTAAAAAAGTGTGCCATAACCTGAAAAATTTTTCGAAACTAGAATAGACTTTTATTGTTGTTGTCGATGGGTTGAGAATACTTCGTTGTTTTATCTTCTAGTTTCTAATTATAATATTATCCGTAGGCCCTTGTGCCAGTAATGCATATTTCACTGTTAAAGATTATCACCTTTTATTGGAAAACCCTTTACTTGCTTGTAAAATGTCTTAAATGTCGTTCCTTTTCTTTTTACAGATATTTACTTTGTTCTTAACTGTATTCAAGATTGAATTCTCCCTTTACGATTTTCATATCGATATTTTGATATTTTCATATGAATTTCTATGTCGTCAGATGCGAGACAGTATGTGCTTGAATATTGAGAGTTTTTAAATGACATTTTCTTCATTATTCAAGCAGTAGTCGATTTATAGGCCTAGGAAATAGGAATGTATCCATATATATAAAAGAAAGATGTTGGTTTCACCATTTATAACTAGAGATCGGATGGACTGTTTGTTATGAAACTTCATTTATGGAATCGTCTTCGGTCTGGTTATTATAAAATACAATAAAACTTCGAAAAAATTGATGAAAGTTTTACTTATGCAGGAAATGCTTTTCCTTCTTTTGAATAAGG
This sequence comes from Adalia decempunctata, assembly GCA_951802165.1. Classification (NCBI taxonomy): domain Eukaryota; kingdom Metazoa; phylum Arthropoda; class Insecta; order Coleoptera; family Coccinellidae; genus Adalia; species Adalia decempunctata. Next base: position 5,705,582 of record OX637696.1, on the reverse strand, counting down.
CCACTAGGTGTCGCTACCGTTGATGCGTAGTCGTACAGAGAATATACAAGTCACTGTACGTAGTCGTAGGTTGATATTACCGCTGTTAGATGGCGATATGTGATTCGCATAGAACTCATGGTAACATGGAAGTCTATTGCCAGATCAAAAGCGGGTAAACTTATCTCAAGTTGGTGGAACAGTGAATTTTTACCGAAAGATCAAGTATCTGATATTGACGATCAGTTTCAAACGTGAGTTGGCCATCTTCATCTTTTTTCTTTATTTTTGAAATGCTTTCGAATTTCTGTTTGGGTAATAGATATATTTGCGGAAATAACTGAATCCAAAATTGCCCATAATTAGTAATTGACATATTATATTCGTGTTTCTGTTCGCACAGAGACAGTATTGTAAGCGTCAATAAATTTGAAACGTTTGCTCATCGGGCTTTCACTTATGATATACAATAATGTTTCATGGGTTGCCTAATCTGATCTGGTCGAATGACCATCAATAAATTTGAATATGAGTTCAACATAATTCACAGTGTTGATAATTTTGCCGTGTCGATCGTACTGTCGACATTTTAACATCTCGATTTGTCTTCTAACGAGCTTGATACCGTCAACTAAATTGAACAAATTGAAGAGAGATTGACAGCTCATATCCATGGAATAATGAGAATCGCGCTGCTCCACCAACTGAGATGTTTACCCATTATTTTGAGCTGAGCAGCATAGCTAAGATGTTTAAAATAATGGTGTGACCACTGATTAGATTTTGAGAATATAAGAAAAGTTTTGTTTTTGCCACTTCAGGTTGAGCTATTAACAAATGACTGATTTTTTAATTCTGGTCGACGGGCTGTGTTCATTAAAGGAATAATTTTTGTTCATATTCTTGACATTTTGATTCATATAAGAGGAAAGGTATAATATGGATTATACTCCTGCAATTCACAGTCACAATTAAAAACAAAAAGTTATATGTTCAAGTTCAACAATTAGTTACCGCTTAAATAAAGAGAATTATTTCCATGTGAATTACAAAATTATTAAAAGTTTGTATATTTTGAACTTTAATTTTGCCTAATTTTTTTCCTGCTTGAAAAAGAGCAATGGTAAGTGTATACAACTTTTAAGTATAATTCAGGCGGTACAAAGTTCGCCGGGCCAGCTAGTTGTAATATAAACTGCTCGCTTGCATTCCACGATTCTCATTCCCCAAATTTTCCTTAATCCCGTATACAAGACCAGACAACAAACTGTACCCCAAACAGTCTCTAGTCTCGTCCCATCAATCTGCCAGACTTATAATTGAACCTGAGGGGTGCCCAGCACACTCTCCAGTCTCCTCCACACTCCCGACATCCGAAGACAAATGCATTCCTATTTCCGTCTCGCGATAAAGGAAGCAACCACTCCTGCGTCATCTTCCCGTCTCGTGTTACTGGGGTGCGACGATGTCCGGCAACTGCGAGGGGGTTGCTTTTCGAAAACCAAACATACGCACGTACCGTCGTCCCACACACCTACGTGTATAAATAACTGTGCAGTATGCGAGCTTGATGGGCGGCTCGTGCAGATGTGCGAGGGGGCGGCCTTCAATGGGACGAGGACGCGTGGCGAAGTACTTTTCGGAGAGCCGTCCAAGGGGGTGAATAAAACCGTCGCTTAGTCGAATCAGCAGGGTTGGACTTCGCAATTCGGCCTTCCGATATGCTCGGACGCGAAGAGAACGCGGTGTTCCCCAAGGAACGGTTCTAGAACCCTTTCAATTCTCCACCTCTAGCTTGAAACGGATTTTCTAGAATTTGGGTCGAAAAATTAACGAAATTCGTTAAGAGCGAGTAGGAAAACTAATGTGATAGAGGCGCCACCGTAAATTTGAAGGAATATCTCCATAGAACTTACATCATCACTATAAGTTCTATGAATATCTCTCTAATTATGAATGAAATGTACAATGGCGCTCTATATCCGAAAATCGCTGAACTATGAAATTAGTGAATACGTGTACTCCATTCACAATTATAAAATCACAACTCTGGCCTTGGAAATTTGACACATTCCACTCTGTATCGAAATTATGACGTTTTTCAAAATATTTTTATGTTCCAAGTCAACACTATGTTGCCCTTTCTACATTCTTAGCGTATTACTCAGAATGTGAATTTATTCGGAAAATGAATGAATTGGAAAAGATGCGATGGACGAAAATAATTAACGTTTATATGAATTGATAGAAAGGATTCTTTTTCTAGTTATTTGCATGAAAAGTACAAGAGATCACTGTTGAAATATATTATTTTTCGCCATGGAAGAAAATTGCATTGCTTTCACATAATTTTCATATGCATGCTTGTGAAGATTTAATGTTTATTATCCTCTTGAACTGAAAGTTCAAGACTTGACGACATCAATTGTTGATTCTAATCAAGAATTCATTAAAAAAATCAACCCAAAGATATAAGATGAATTGATTAATTGGGTATTTACAAGAATCAAGAATAATGTCAATTTTATTTTGTTGATAACTTTCTTGAAATCAATGTTGGGATATAAAACTCGGCTGCGTTTGTTCAAACAACATCTAAAGAATACATTTTTCACCATCTCGACCTTTGAAAAGCGTTTCTTATAGGAGAAATAGGTCTAAGTTCCACCTCATTAGTGAGGTACCTTACTTTTGCAAATCTGCTCAGATATCGCCAAATTTCTTGGAAAACCTGAAAAATATCCTCCTAAGCGACCTCTCAAGGCTCCATCCGATCCATCTACTGCGAAATCTGTCCGAATAACAGCTTTTTCAACGAAATTCCCGTGTACCCCTTCAACCTCGAAATGTGTTATTTGTCCTGGTCTTGAAAATCGTCCTCACGCTCCAAACTGGTGCTAAAAACAATAAACATACGTTAATCTTGGATATTCGACGAAAAACTCACCTGCAAATATCGATTAAATACCAAAAATCTGCGAACAATTTGTAAACCTAACAAAATGTGGAATATCTTTGATACTTTTACTTTGATGTAAACAAAGAAACTGGCAACGTCGTTTTGTCATTAACGATATTTTCTGTGCGCGCACTGACTTTTCATCATATGTTCTGTGGACCTGTGGTTTTCATCAGGGGCACCAACTCCTGAAAACGAAACCCTGATCTCCTATGTGATTAAATAAAAGTGAATGGAGTATACATTGAACGCCCACCTTAAAGTGAAACCATTTTCGAATGCAACACACTACATTGAACGCCCACCTTAAGAAATCAAATGATTCCACTAGATTACAGGAATTTAGTGCGGTATTCTGCAGGGAACGGTTCTGGGTCCCTTTAAATTCGTTATTTTTGCAGTCTTCCTCGAATTCCTTATCATTTATTCAACTGAATTGATTACCTCGCAAAAAATTGCGATAATCTGACATCGTATTGTTTTCCAATGTGTGGTGTTCCGCAAGAGGACGTTTTGGGTCCTCTTGAATTTGTTTCATTAAAAGGGAAAGTTGTAGCGACCAATCGTAAAAAGTTCCCAAAATTGTAAAATTTCAATTAGATTGTCTGATATCTCTTAAAAAATTTCTACTGCTTGTCACTGCCACTGGGTTTAATCTTGTATAAAATTTTCTCGTGATAGGTGATACGGTCCTGTTCCATCCATATAGACATACAGGGACGCAGGGATTTATGGATGGTGATCTTTTGTAGAAAACGCAGGTGTCTTTTCGTTCTAAGCTGGATCTAGTCAATAGAAGAATGAAGATCTGTCGATCATTTTTATTGATTCGGCATTACTTTGTTGCTGATAAATCATTCCAGAGAAGAATGACTGTTTACGTTCTATTCGACATGGATGACGTTAGTTAAAGGATTGTTTTTTGAATGAAGTATTAATTTGAAGAATGTTGAATCCCAATATACACTGCGCAAAAAAATTAACGCACATTATGGAAATCTCAAATTAATTCTACAACTGAAGGTGTTCTCAATGATAATTATTTTTATCAGAATTATGCATGCATATGTTATCCACTTTCAACGTTATTCTTCAATACAGATGTTTTCTCCCAGCAGGAATAAGAAAAAGATGATATTATCAGATTTTGAATGTGTTGGCTCCATTCTAAAATCAGTTGTTCTCGATCAATTCCAGTGTGTGTGTCCAGAATGTTGCAGCGATTTAGGGAGACAGGTATGAATGTCCGAAGACCAGGACAGGGTAGACCACGGGTAACAACTGCCATTCAAGAACGTTACTTGAGAGTTTCTTCGTTGAGACAACGGTTTGCAACCGCTCGCCTCCTTCAAAATCATCTTGAGCAAACTCATGAGGTGCAAATTAGCCCTCAGACCATAAGAAATCGCCTCAGAGAATATGATTTAAGGCCTCGTGTCGCGGCAAGAGGCCCAGCTCTTATCCCAGCCCATCGAAGGACGCGTTTGGATTTTGCTAGAGAGCATATCCATTGGGAAGAGGCCGATTGGGAAAGAGTTCTCTTCACAGATGAGTCTAGATTCTGCCTCTACCATTGTGATCGACGTTCCCTGGTATACAGACGTCCACATGAAAGATTTGCTCAGTGCAATTTCCTGAATACTACTGGTTTCGGGGGAGGATCGATTATGGTATGGGGTGGAATATCTTTGACTGCTCGCACAGACCTAGTGGTCGTTGATAATGGAGCTATGAATGCTGATAAGTATATAAGGAACATTCTTGAAGAGCATGTATTGCTATTTGCCCCATACATTGGTGAAAATTTCATTTTTATGGACGATGATGCCAGACCCCATCGTGAGCGCATCGTTCAGGAGTACCTTGGAGAGGTTGAAGTCTCTCGAATGGAATGGCCAGCAAGAAGTCCAGATCTCAATCCGATTGAGCAGGTTTGGGACAACCTCAATAGAAGGCTGAGAAGTTCAGAAAATCATCCAGCTACTCTTAATGACTTAGGAATCCAACTCGGAGAAATCTGGGAAGGATTAGATCAGAACATTTTAAGATCACTCATTTTGAGTATGAACCGTCGTTGCAGAGCTGTAATTAACGCAAGGGGTGGAAATACCAAGTATTAAATCACTTATCAGCATTTTAGTATTTTGAAAATTGTTCATTTCTCTTCTTTCACATAAGATTCGGTGAAATCCTGAATTTTTCTTCCATTTAATGTGTCTTGTTTCGTTCAAAACCTTCCCGAGAGAACATAAAAAATAAGTTATAAAGTCAATGTAGAGTTAACTATCATTAAAATTGAGATTTTCAGAATGTGCGTTAATTTTTTGCGCAGTGTAACTAGTGTCCGTTGGATATCATCTCAATATCATTCAAATAGAAAACAAATCGAGATATTGTTCATGATATTCAATTACAGTATTTTCTATTTTTCGTCACTTCCGGTTATACGAAAAGTATCGAGTGTCTTTTTTAGAGTGAAATTTTCGGTAGAGGTAACTGGTGAATTGACAGAAGATGAGAGCCATGTTATTTTGACATTTCTGTTCAGTTTGATGAAATTTAAGTAGGTAAAATTTCTCTCTTGTGATATTCATTTTTGTTGCTTTTCGGAAATTTCGCTCATGACATTTTTTCATACAAATGTCATTCGCGAAATTTCCGAGCAACAAACTTTCATATTACAATCGAGAAATTTTGCCGGCAAAATTCCATCTCTAGTTGAATTACATTTGATTATTCCACTCTTTCCATTTTTAGTGAGGAAGTTTCCGTAGCAAATATCGTTTCATCCCGAAAAAAATTTCAAGTCGGCAAAACCAACATGTTGGTTTTTCAGCGACAAAATTTTTGACGTTTCTCGAATTCATAGATAGCTTCGGAAATAAATATCATAGAGAGAACAAACAACGTTTAGTGGTTTAGTTAATCTATGATGAATTCTAATTTGCCAAATAGCGCAATACACGTCAAATGTGAACATATTACCCTATTTTCTCGTGGAATACTCAAGCCGAATTCCACTCTAGATGAAATTTAAGAAGGTAAAATTTCTCTCTTGTAATATTCAAGTTTGTTGTTTTTCGGAAATTTCGCTCATGACATTTTTTCCAAAATCACTCGCCTGACGGCTCGTGATTTTGATACAAATGTCATTCGCAAAATTTCCGAGCAACAAACTTTCATATCACAATCGAGAAATTTTGCCGGTAAAATTCCATCTCTAGTGGTATTACGTATGACAAAAACATCTTTTTTGTGGATTTCATTCATGAAAATGAATATTCTTGGGAATGAATGAGATTGAGAAATCCAATATTATTGTAAAGCTCCTTTTCTACGATCGTAACAACTCGCGCTTATCTAAAGATATCTCCTCAAAATTCCTTCGAATCGCACCGAACTGGCGTATCGACAGCTGTCAACATAAAGCGAAAAGCAGATGCAGCTCGAGGCACGTAAGAATCGATAAAGTTTACAATCATTGGCATTATTGAACACCCCATTTTAGGTCAATCCTATAAGTATATCACAGGTGACCGTGCGACAATATTTATTTTCCAACTGAATATCAAACATTTTGATAGTGCCTTATTTTCTGTTTGGATTCGATAAGGAGAAACCTGTCATTTCCTTCGATCGGGAACAATGCTGGTGCTTTGATGGTCCTGCATGATACCTCTTGCTTGGAAAGTAGGCCGATAAAGTGACAGAGAAGAAATTCAGTCATTTCACTAACGTCCAAAAGGAGCTGTTTGTAAACTCCATTCACAATTATAAAATCACAACTCTGGCCTTGGAAATTTGACACATTCCACTCTGTATCGAAGTTATGAAGTTTTTCAAAATATTTTTATGTTTCAAGTCAACACTATGTTGCCATTTCTACATTCTTAGCGTATTTCTCAGAATGTGAATTTATTCGGAAAATGAATGAATTGGATAAGATGTGATGGACGAAAATAATTAACGTTTATATGAATTGATAGAAAGGATTCCTTTTCTAGTTATTTGCATGAAAAGTACAAGAGATCACTGTTGAAATATATTATTTGTCGCCATGGAAGAAAATTGCATTGCTTTCACATAATTTTCATATGCATGCTTGTGAAGATTTAATGTTTATTATCCTCTTGAACTGAAAGTTCAAGACTTGACGACATCAATTGTTGATTTCAATCAAGAATTCATTAAAAAAATCAACCCAAAGATATAAGATGAATTGATGGGTAATTACAAGAATCAAGAATAATGTCAATTTTATTTTGTTGATAACTTTCTTAAAATCAATGTTGGGGTATAAAACTCGGCTGCGTTTGTTCAAACAACATCTAAAGAATACATTTTTCACCATCTCGACCTTTGAAAGGCGTTTCTTATAGGGGAATTAGGTCTAAGTTCCACCTCATTAGTGAGGTACCTTACTTTTGCAAATCTGCTCAGATATCGCCAAATTTCTTGGAAAACCTGAAAAATATCATCCTAATCCACCTCTCGAGGCTCCATCCAATCCATCTACTGCGATATCTGTCCAAATAAAAGCTTTTTCAACGAAATTCCCGTGTACCCCTTCAACCTCGAGATGTAAACATTCGTTCTGGTCTTGAAAATCGTCCTCACGATCCAAACTGGTGCTAAAAACAATAAATATACGTTAATCTTGGATATTCGACGAAAAACTCACCTGCAAATATCGATTAAATACCAAAAATCTGCGAACAATTTGTAAACCTAACAAAAAGTGGAATATCTTTGATACTTTTACTTTGATGTAAACAAAGAAACTGGCAACGTCGTTTTGTTATTAAGGATATTTTCTGTGCGCGCACTGACTGTTCATCACATGTTCTGTGCTTTTCATCAGGTTCACCAACTCCTGAAAACGAAACCATGACCTCCTATGTGATTAAATCAAAGTGAATGTAGTATACTCCATTCACAATTATAAAATCACAACTCTGGCCATGGTTTCGTTTTCAGGAATTGGTGCACCTGATAAAAAATCTGTGCGCGTACAGAGAATATCTTTAATGACAAAACGGCGTTGCCAGTTTCTTTGTTTACATCAAAGTAAAAGTATCAAAGATATTTTGGCATGGGTACAAACGGCAAATTTGAATTGGACCAAAAATCGATTTATAAGCATGAATAAAGCAAAAGTAAGTACTAATCGCCTTTTTTACACTTGATAACGATGTTTTTTTTTAGGTATCTGGCCGTTTGGAAAGATTTCAAACGAAATTCCGGTCCCCCAGAAGTTTGGTTAGTTTCGGTATCGTTTTTGGTGCTCAAAATTCATTTGGAATGTGTAAATGGACAAAAAAGGCTTCCTTATACGAACTTTTCACGAAAGCGACCGGAAAATATGGTTCAGGTAGGATTTTCGAGGAATTATGAGGAAAGAACCTACAGAATGAAATTGCACGATTTTCGTAAGTAAACGGGTTTTGGATGGCCATCATCGATCTCTAAATGATTATTGTTGATCGTTTTCACGTTTCAGAAAAAGAACCACTTCGTATAAGCCAATTTTGAAGAAATTTGTGTATGTAGCATTCAACGGTAGGTATTTGCTCTTAATCGAAAGAATATATTATATCTAGTGCTACTTCTTTCAAAAGAGCCACAAGCTTTTAATGCTGTAGGGTCCCTATAATGCGGAGGAGTTTGTGTCTTATTTTAGAACAGGTGAATGATAAATGTGAAGCATATGTTTGACCTGTTCCATATTATTTGTACAACCTACTGTGGTTGTAATGTATGAATATTTTCTAAACTGATAAATTACTATACAGTCAGAATATTTTACTCCTTGTTCATAAGATCAATAAATGAAATGTATATCTTCTACTCTTATTTTTATTAAGTTAGCTATTAAGGTTATGTTCCAAGAAAAAGTTCCTGTTGCATCAGAACTCCCCTCAACTATTTGGATTCCAGTAGAGGGATATAATGTTCCATTATTCTTGATTCAACAATTGATGTCAAGTCTTGAACTTTCAGTTCAAGACGATAATAAACATTAAATCTTCACAGACATGCATATGAAAATCATGTGAAAGCAATGCAATTTTCTTCCATGGCGAAAAATAATATATTTCAACATTGATCTCTTGTACTTTTCATGCAAATAACTAGAAAAGGAATCCTTTCTATCAATTCATATAAACGTTAATTATTTTCGTCCATCACATCTTTTCCAATTCATTCATTTTCCGAATAAATTCACATTCTGAGAAATAAGCTAAGAATGTAGAAAGGGCAACATAGTGTTGACTTGGAACATAAAAATATTTTGAAAAACGTCATAACTTCGATACAGAGTGGAATGCGTCAAATTTCCAAGGCCAGAGTTGTGATTTTATAATTGTGAATGGAGTATATATACCTCTGTGATTTAAACTGTTTATTCACGAAATAAACATTTCTTATTCTTATGTCGCGAGAACCATACGTAAACAATCGTATCGCTTCTCTGTAGCGGCCTCCCACATATCGTACCGTTAAAATTTCACCTGAGCCCAGAGCGGTGCAAAAATTTATGGGCAATTCGGGCCGCTTCGAAACGATATTGTTTCATCAAGTGCTCGTGTACCTCGAGACTTCCTCGACCAATTCAACGGTCCACGACGATCGTAAAACGCGGGGATATTGTCTCTTCGAAGAAAACCAGCAGTTTGCGCGGTGTTTATTCGACCATTGCTTTTATTGTTATAAATAATTTGAATCAATTATAAGATAAATAGCTGGTGCGCGCGGGTGTGGCCCGGGTATCGACGGTCTCAGAGTGGACGCCAAGTCGGACAGAGGCGTATCCGGTAGTTTAGAGAAGTTAAGGTTTTGAAGCGAAATTTCAGCAACGATAGTACATGGGACAATCGGCAATGAACCCAAGAGGAAGACGATTAACAGGGTGAACTCTGGGAAAGAATCTTGTGACCGAACATATTTCGCAAACAATCGTTTGTACAAGCTGTATGACGTGGTGTCACATCCTGTTGGAACCCGATATCGTCAACGTTTAGCTGATAAATATTTGGCAAGAAAAATTTAGTCAGCACAGTTCGTTCATCAATTTATTACTAAAGTGATAGAACTTCAAATTGAAATAAGACACATTTAAATTGAGATTGAAGCCAATTTTTTTTAATTGAAAGATAATTCCATGACATTTACGAGGATATATTGAAGAATTCTTAGCCTACCATAGAACCAAACAAATTTCAATGTCAAAATATTTTATTACTCAACATATTCTCCTCTTAATTGAATACATTTATTACAGCGAACCTGCAACGTCTCTAGACCTTTCAAACAAAAATGTTTCTTCTTGCTCTGCAAACCAGTTCTCCACAGCTTTTATTACCTCCTCGTTGGAAGAAAATTTACGACCTTTTAAACTTTTTTTCAGTTGAGGAAAGAGATGATAGTCGGACGGAGCCAAATCTGGTGAATAAGGGGGTGTTCTAGTAATTCTAACCCTAAATCAACATGAGATTTGTGTACTAGGGCGTTGTCCTGTAAATACAAAATACCTTTGGGTAGCTTTCCGCGTCTTTTCTCTTTAATTTTCCCCGTAGAGTGGTCAGTAATGTCCAATAGTAATCTACATTTATTGTTCTACATTTATACAAAAAATCAATCATGATTACTCCATTGCAATCCCAAAAAACTGAAGCAAGAACTTTTCCAGTAGATTTTTGGACACGAAGCTTCTCACGTCTTGGGGAACCAAAGTGTCGCCATTCCATCGATTATTGCTTTGTTTCTGGATCGTAGAAATGTACCCAAGTCTCATCCATAGTAACAATTCGGTTTAAGAAGTCTACATCGTTTTCAAATCGAGCACAGATCGAACGCGATGCTTCTACCCTTGCACGCTTTTGGTCAACATTCAAACATTTGGGGATCCATTTTGCAGAAATTTTTCTCATGTGCAAAATGACGTGAACTGTATGATGAACGCGTTCGTATGAAATCTTCAGTTCTTCAGATATCCGTTTTAGCCCAATTCGACGGTCTGATAAAATCATGTCATGAACTGCATCGATATTTTCGGGGACTGACACAGAAACTGGCCTTCCCGATCGGTCATCATCTTCAATGAAAAATTTACCTTTTTTGAAGCTTGCAGACCAATTTTTCAAGGTCGCATACGAAGGACATTGATCACCAAGGGTATTAATCGAGTTGATTCTTGATCAACCTCCGATCACTGGTTATTACACGCCCTTGATGGTCACAATGAATTGTCAAACTTATCTCTATCTTTACTTTTCTTCACCAAATCATCATCTATACTCCATTCACAATTATAAAATCACAACTCTGGCACTGGAAATTTGACACATTCCACTCTGTATCGAAGTTACGACGTTTTTCAAAGTATCTTTATGTTCCAAGTCAACACTATGTTGCCCTTTCTACATTGTTAGCGTATTTCTCAGAATGTGATTTTATTGGGAAAATGAATGAATTGGAAAAGATGTGATGGACGAAAATAATTAACGTTTATATGAATTGATAGAAAGGATTCCTTTTCTAGTTATTTGCATGAAAAGTACAAGAGATCACTGTTGAAATATATTATTCTTCGCATTGCTTTCCCATAATTTTCATATGCAAGCTTGTGAAGATTTTATTATGTTTATTATCCTCTTGAACTGAAAGTTCAAGACTTGACGACATCAATTGTTGATTCTAATCAAGAATTCATTAAAAAAAATCAACCCAAAGATATGAGATGAATTGATGGGTAATTACAAGAATCAAGAATATTGTCAATTTTATTTTGTTGATAACTTTCTTAAAATCAATGTTGAGGTATAAAACTCGGCTGCGTTTGTTCAAACAACATCTGAAGAAGACATTTTTCACCATCTCGACCTTTTTCTTGTTTCTTATAGGAGAATTAGGTCTAAGTTCCACCTCATTAGTGAGGTAACTAACTTTTGCAAATCTGCTCAGATATCGCCAAATTTCTTAGAAAACCTGAAAAATAACATCCTAATCGACCTCTCGAGGCTCCATCTGATCCATCCACTGCGATATCTTTCCAAATAACAGCTTTTTCAACGAAATTCCCATGTACCCCTTCAACCTCGAAATGTAAACATTCGTCCTGGTCTTGAAAATCGTCCTCACGCTCCAAACTGGTGCTAAAATCAATAAACATACGTTAATCTTGGATATTCGACGAAAAACTCACCTGCAAATATCGATTAAATACCAAAAATCTGCGAACAATTTGTAAACCTAGCAAAATGTGGAATATCTTTGATATTTTTACTGTGATGTAAACAAAGATAAGTACTGGCAACGTCGTTTTGTCATTAACGATATTTTCTGTACGCGCACTGACTTTTCATCATATGTTCTGTGCTTTCCATCAGGGGCACCAACTCCAGAAAACGAAACCATGACCTCCTATGTAATTAAATAAAGTGAATGGAGTATACAAGCAGAGCCTTGTGACAAGTCCGAACCTGCCTAGTATCCCGATACCAACAGGTGATTTAATATACTCCGGGTTCCGTCTAGTTGATTCATAATTTGTTAGTTCACCGCTTCGCTGAATAATAAATAATCAATCGCAATAGCCAATTTTATTTCCACAATTGCCAGGTCCGATGCCTGACTGTGTTATGCTAATAAGATCGTACCTCGTCAGGATCATTTGCCTCGATGCCAACAGCACGACATTCCCAAATGAGACCTGGTACTGTTAGATTTTGGTACTACCGCGCTACCCGATGATTACAGGTCGATTGTATCGGAAACAATGGGGGTAAAATGATCGAAGACAAACGAGTTAATGATAGATGTCGATTCGATACGCTGTTTGGAATTGATTGGTCTCTTGGTATAATGGCAATCATTACATTTGTATTGGATAGGATTGATTTATCTGTATGGAAATACAGTACGAATTATACAGGTTGATTCACCAAAAAACTGCGTTAAAAATTTTCGAGAGACATTTGAATTAAGGTTGCCGTTCAGAGCGAGTAGGAAAACTAATCCGATAGAGTCGCCACCGTGCATTTTATGGAATACATCCATAGAACTCACATTTTCACTATAAGTTCTATGAATATCTCTCTAATTGTGAATGAAATGTTCAATGGCGCTCTCTATCCGAAAATCGCTGAACTATGAAATTAGTGAATATATCTCTTGAACCAATCAAGAAAAAATCAAAATTTGATCATATATAGTTAGCTTTGTTATGAACGTCAGAAACATGTGGAACATTTACTTCATAGATATTCCAATTCTCTGTCGCAAAAGTCAAGCGAAGTGAAAACACGAGAATTTATAGTGAAACATTTTCAAAATAATCAAAAATGGAGCTTCAAAAGAATCGCAAAAGAGGCTCGCGTTCGTCCGGAAACGGTATCAAGAGTTGTTGAGCGCTTCAACGAAGATCTTACAATTAACCGCAAGGAAGGAACCGGGAGAAAAAAGGAGTTTCATAGCCCAAAAAAGTGAAGAAAGCCATCAGCCTTTTTCAGAAGAATCCTAACCTCTCAGGACGGAAAGTGGCCCAAATAGTGGGTTGTTCGCAGTCAACCGTTCAGAAAATCAAGTCGAGTTGTGGGCTTAGAACATACAAAGTGCAGAAAGTGCCAGATAGGAACGCTGTGAAGAATCAAGAAGCGAAATCAAGAGCAAAGAAATTAAAAAAAGATTTCTTGAAACATTTTTCCTTTTGCGTGATGGACGACCAAACCTATGTCTTGGCTGATTTCTTGCAACTTCCTGGTCAGGAATTTTATACTGCAGATTCTCGTGGAAATGTTGACGAACAATTTCGCGTGAAGAAACAAGCAAAGTTTCCTAAAAAATTCCTGGTTTGGCAAGCAATTTGCACTTGTGGGAAAAGTAGCAAATTTTTCGTTGGCCAAGGCTCTGTTGACTCGAAGATATACATCTAGGAATGCTTGAAGAAGCGACTTTTACCATTTTTTCGTGAGCACGATGTGTCAACAATCTTTTGGCCAGATTTAGCTTCATGCCACTACAGCAAGGCCACCAAGGAATGGTACGAAGCTAATGAGGTGGTTTTTGTCCCCAAAGAGGCCAATCCACCAAATTGCCCAGAACTCAAGCCAATCGAAAGATATTGGGCCCTGGTAAAAAGAGAATTGAAGAAGACTAAGAAATCAACGAAAACATTAGCGGAATTCAAGCAAAAGTGGAAGACAGCATCCCAGAAAGTGACTGAGAATACTATAAGAAGCATGATAGGAAGAATTCCAGAAAAAATCCATGAATTTTGTAAAAAATAGTTTTGGTTTTTTTATTGTGAAAACAGTTTTCATTTGAATTAGAAGATGATTCTAAAATGAGTTTGATTTTCGAAATCGGTCCAGTGGTTCAAAAGATATAAGCGTTCTTGTGATAGCGAATTTATTCTCGTTCAGTCCTTATAACATTTTTTAAAATTCGGCATCGTTTGAAAGATATAGGGTGTGGAAAATCCACCAAAAACAATGCTTTAATTAGGTAATAATTTAATTAATTAATCCATTCCCATATTCATTAATCATAATCATTATTATTTAATCAGTTATTTATATAATTCGATGAAAATGAATTATTAATTAACCAATTGAATAATTAATTATTATTAGTTAATTGTCCGATATATTTGTTGATTTATCAATTTCAAATTAATTAAAAATGAATTAATAAACGAATTAACGAATACCCGAATTGATTTCCAATTAATCAATCAATCAATTTAAAATTAATAATTAATTGTTTAATCAATTATTTGTCTATTAGTTGGTTCAGTAATTGACCAATTATTTGGGTAATTTATTGATTAATTCATTGAGCAATCAATAGAGTTATCGATTGTTTAAGTAATTCAACAATTGCTTGAATAATATTTTCACAATATTGAAAAAAATGATAAATTATAGATATTAAGTATCAATTTGGGTAAAATACCTTTTTGTGATCTGACTTAGTGAAAACATCGACAAATCAACAAATAGATATCGAAGCTAGTATTCATAGAGAAATAGTTAATTTAAATCGCAACTATTACGTATTATCGGAACTGATATGATAATAAGTATATCCGAACACAATTTTCCCATAGTTTACACATCTAGTTCGTTAAATATGTTTGATTTTTCACTTTTCACACTCGATAAAGCCCTCTTCTAGGTCAAGTTTACGTTTCAAGTTCTCCAAATCTATTTGTACTGCAAAATCTCGATAAACCCAAATGCGGATTTCCATTTAGGTTACTCCCTTCCCACGCTCAAGTGCATTACTACGAAATGTGTTTGTTTGGTATCTACTCGAGTTGCAATAGTGATTTTTTCTATCTCATATTTCTTCAAGACGTAGACATTGAGTCTAGCAAACCTCAAGTTTACTCCTATACACTTGAAGCTTGAAGCAATGAACTCTCCGACAGAAAAGGTTGAGCCAGAATACTTCCAAAAACAACCAGATTTTTTTATGATTTTCAACATAATGCATCGGATTTAAATTTTAATATTCGGCATAAAATGTGACCACATTTTTTCAAGTCATAATAAATCACCAAAACAGAAACGGATAAATATAGACGTTCAGTATGTCATCAAGCGTACCATGACCAATTTGGACTCATCAACTGGCTACGAAAAGTTGCAAAATTCGATTTAGGTACCTACCTAAAAGCGTGCCCATAAAAAACTTTCGGTGTTTTTACCACAGAAACGGTTCTTTTCGGTATCTATCCGCTCAAGTTCTTTGGTCCTCAGCCGTGTCATTTATCTTCTAGAGGTGATGATACGATAATATTTCACCGGCATATGGCGTCCTTCCTCATAATTGGGAATGCACATGTTCTTTATCAGTTATGGCTCTAGCGTGTCTAATCCGAGTAGCAAAACTGTGAAACATGTGGATTTTCTCGATTCGTTTTGAATTGAAACACGTTCCAAATTTTTATGGGTCACCAGTCACCACGGAAAAATAGTATAGTATACTTACCTCTTCAAGACAGTTTTAGGATTACTGCATACAGCATAGCACCGCCATTGTGTATTCTATTTTAAGATAACATAATTCTTCTCTTCCTTATGCTCCAGGTACAGAGTGTTCAACTGCCACCATCACCTTGATCAGTAAATATTTGTCATCTGGTGGTGTCGACAAAATCGTCTTCTGTGAATCATTTTGGAGTGTCACAAATGTTGCCTAATTGAGTCAATAATGAAATGAGGAATAGTGCTTGATTCGACTAGTCCACGTATACGCACTCATTCACTTTTATTTAATCACATAGGAGGTCATGGTTTCGTTTTGAGGAGTTGGTGCCTCTGATGAAAAGCACAGAACATATGATGAAAAGTCAGTGCGCGCACAGAAAATATCGTTAATGACAAAACGACGTTGCCAGTTTCTTTGTTTACATCAAAGTAAAAGTATCAAAGATATTCCACATTTTGTTAGGTTTACAAATTGTTCGCAGATTTTTGGTATTTAATCGATATTTGCAGGTGAGTTTTTCGTGGAATATCAAAGATTAACGTATGTTTATTGTATTTAGCACCAGTTTGGAGCGTGAGGACGATTTTCAAGACAAGGACGAATGTTTACATTTCGAGGTTGAAGGGGTACACAGGAATTTCATTGAAAAAGCTGTTATTTGGACGGATTTCGCAGTAGATGGATCGGATGGAGCCTCGAGAGTTCGATTAGGATGATATTTTTCAGGTTTTCCAAGAAATTTGGCGATATCTAAACAGATTTGCAAAAGTTAGGTACCTCACTAATGAGGTGGAACTTAGATCTAATTCTCCTATAAGAAACGCCTTTCAAAGGTCGAGATGGTGAAAAATGTATTCTTTAGATGTTGTTTGAACAAACGCAGCCGAGTTTTATATCCCAACATTGATTTTAAGAAAGTTATCAGCAAAATGAAATTGACATTATTCTTGATTCTTGTAATTACCCATCAATTCATCTTATATCTTTGGGTTGATTTTTTTTAATGAATTCTTGATTAGAATCAACAATTGATGTCGTCATGTCTTGAACTTTCAGTTCAAGAGGATAATAAACATTGAATCTTCACAAGCGTGCATATGAAAATTATGTGAAAGCAATGCAATTTCCTTCCAAGGCGAAAAATAATATATTTCAACAGTGATCTCTTGTACTTTTCATGCAAATAACTAGAAAAGGAATCCTTTCTATCAATTCATATAAACGTTAATTATTTTCGTTCCTCACATCTTTTCCAATTCATTCATTTTCCGAATAAATTCACATTCTGAGAAATACGCTAAGAATGTAGAAAGGGCAACATAGTGTTGACAAGGAACATAAAAATATTTTAAAAAACCTCATAAGTTCGATACAGAGTGGAATGTGTCAAATTTCCAAGGCAAGAGTTGTGATTTTATAATTGTGAATGGAGTATAGCTAGTTTCACTTTCATTACAGCACAATCAAGTCGTATCTTGTCGAAATTTACCTGCTCTCAAAACTGCTTGACGATTATGGCACATATGAGGGTTGAATGCGGCTTGTGCCATACCGACAGATGTGTCAAATGTGTGCCTTATATCTAGATTTCAGCGGTTCCAAAAATGTAATATTTTCAACTTATTCATCCACCATTAACAGTTTCTCAAGGAGGGGTACTTCATTCAACATGTTTCCCTCAAGGATAATTAACAAAGTGGCACTATGTAATAATTGTAATCACTCTATGAGTCATTATATTTGATCAGTATTGATATTTAAGGACTCTGCATATGGGAAACTATTGTAAATATCAAAATATGTGTGCTATGGTTTTCATTAGGGGTTAGATCCCGAAGAACTTTTTGGTACCTCTGCTGCTTTTTTCACAGGGGTGGCATTTTCGCGGTCTTCTCCAAAGCTCAGGTAGCGACTAAACAGATGTTGTCTTCGGGTCTGTTGATCTACGGTAGCGCACCTTTCTGATTAAAATGCACATGATTTATAAGCCATAATTAAATTTCGAAGTGCCATTCCGACACTTTTTCCAGCACTTTTCACTGTTTTATCGCCATGTATCAGGTTACGATACGGGTTTGAGGAATACTAGGTTATTCGAGATGAGCACCTGTCTTTACCAGCCTGATTGCTTTGGTGATTTTTTTAATAAATCTATTTATGGAAGATTTGCGTTTATTGCTTTCGACCAGAATTTTTGTGCGAGCTTTTGAAAATATAGACGTAGGACTGAACGAAAATAAATTCGCTATCACAAAAACGCTTATATATTTTAAACCACTGGACCGATTTCGAAAATCAAACTCATTTTCGAATCATCTTCTAATTCTAATGAAAACTATTTTTACAATAAAAAAACCAAAACTATTTTTTACAAAATTCATGGATTTTTTCTGTAATTCTTCCCATCATGCTTCTTATAGTGTTCTCAGTCACTTTCTGGGATGTTGTCTTCCACTTTTGCTTGAATTCCGCTAAGGTTTTCGTTGATTTCTTAGTCTTCTTCAATTCTCTTTTTACCACGGCCCAATATCTTTCGATTGGACTGAGTTCTGGACAATTTGGTGGATTGGCCTCTTTAGGGTAAAAAAGCACCTCATTAGCTTCGTACCATTCCTTGGTGGCCTTGCTGTAGTGGCATGAAGCTAAATCTGGCCAAAAGATTGTTGACACATCGTGCTCACGTAAAAATGGTAAAAGTTGCTTCTTTAAGCATTCCTCGATGTATATCTTCGAGTCAACAGAGCCTTGGCCAACGAAAAATTTGCTCCTTTTCCCACAAGTGCAAATTGCTTGCCAAACCAGGATTTTTTTAGGAAACTTTGCTTGTTTCTTCACGCGAAATTGTTTGTCAACATTTCCACGAGAATCTGCAGTATAAAATTCCTGATCAGGAAGTTGCGAGAAATCAGCCAAGACATAGGTTTCGTCGTCCATCACGCAACAGGAAAAATTTTTCAAGGAATCTTTTTTTAATTTCTTTGCTCTTGATTTCGCTTCTTGATTCTTCACAGCGTTCCTGTCTGGCACTTTCTGCACTTTGTATGTTCTAAGCCCACAACTCGACTTGATTTTCTGAACGGTTGACTGCGAACAACCCACTATTTGGGCCACTTTCCTTCCTGAAAGGTTAGGATTCTTCTGAAAAAGGCTGATGGCTTTCTTCACTTTTTTTGGGCTATGAAACCCCTTTTTCCTCCCGGTTCCTTCCTTGCGGTTAATTGTAAGATCCTCGTTGAAGCGCTTAACAACTCTTGATACCGTTTCCGGACGAACGCGTGCCTCTTTTGCGATTCTTTTGAAGCTCCATTTTTGATTATTTCGAAAAAGTTTCACTATAAGATCTCGTGTTTTCACTTCGCTTGACATTTTGCGACAGAGAATTGGAATATCTATGAAGTAAATGTTCCACATGTTTCTGACGTTCATAACAAACCTAACTATGATAAAATTTTGATTTTTTCTCAATTGGTTCAAGAGATATAGGAGTTTTTGAGATAGAAAATTTATTCTCGTTCACTCCTTATACTACATTCTCTTAAAAGTCTTATGATTCTTAGAGACGTTGCCAATCCTATTTTCTATTTAATTCTTTTAAGGTTTAACTGTGACACAGGTTTCGTAGTAATACTACATTTTCATACTGCAGTATTTCAAGTTGTGCAAAAAGGAATTTAAATATCTTCTGTAGGCTTATTTCTTGAGAATTGTGAAAAGTGAGGAATTTCATAGGTCGGTCTGTTCGTTTAGAAGTTTTTCTGTTGGGTTATTCGACTACTTTTATTCTTTTTTCGAATGAACTATCACAAAGTAACGGACTATTCTGTCCATTATTTTTCAGTAAAATTTCAACACTCGATTCTTGATTTCCGTACAAGAAAATAGTATAACTGAATCTTCCAACCATGTTTAAATACGTGAAATATTTCCAGTTTTTGCAGAGAAAAAAGTTTCTATAACATTCTACAGGTCTTTGAAATTATTGAATTCACTTTCACATAATATTTTCCCAAAGTAAATAAACATTTCGATAATTACGTTATTACTACGAATTCTATGTAAAAAGGACATCGTTGCTTATTCAAATCACAGGAAAATGACTATAACCTAACATCTTCAAAATATACACGGTGATATGTGTCAGAATTTCGTGGCCATCCGGGATACATTATAAAAGTGAATGGAGTATGTAGATACATATCAGTATTTTCGATTATTGAACTGATGATATCTCTGGAATGGTCAATCGTAGGAAAAAAGTATTGTAATCATTTTTGTAGACGATTTTAGGATCTACAACTTTTGTCTCAACTATTTTTTGATATCATTTACCGTTTACTAGAAAAATGCATTGAACCGTTGTTGTCTGCGGTATTGACCTTTGACATAACTAAACGAATGCTTCCCATGTGAAAATCGATTTCCTATTGTTCGTTAACCCTTGACTGAATGACCACACATGAATTCATCCATTCATCAGTAATGACAGCCAGTGAACGCATTTCAGATGCCCACGGCCATCTTCACCCAATTTTTTCCGTCGTTTTTTCCTCCGAAAATCTCGAATTTCACAAGAGAACTTACCTGTAAGATCAACCCGAGTTCTTTTTTACAATCGGTTCTATGACAAGCGCCGCACAGCTTCAACCGCATTCTTTCAATACAAAATCATCGGAACAGGTTCCATCTCAATACAAAGCAGGAAAAGTGAACGAAATTCGATGCATATCACAGGTTTTTGTAAATGTCTACTTTTACGAACAATCCGGAGATGAAAGACTCTGTTCAGAGCATATTTTAAACCATTTATTCTGAACAATGAAGCGCCCGGATCACAATAGACATGGTGAGTACATTCGGCCAGAGAGATTGTTGCTTGTGGTGGCAATAAGAAGAGGTGGAGGATGGTGCTGGTCCAGATTGTAGGTGAAATAAACACCGGTGACTCCGTTGGGACGCACGGTTGTGGGATGTGGACCAATGGTGGAATATGTGCGTATTTTACATGGGAAATTTGTTCGTGTAATTTACATCCAAACAGGTCCATTTTTTACAAGAGATTCATGAAGTTGCAAGAAACATTTTTTCATGTTCTATTTCTCCATATTTGTTAAAATTATATAGCCATTGTCCAAAAAAAACTGAGTGAGTACGTGCTTGACAAGATTTTTGGTACGGATGTAAACACCTTGAATTTGATATTTCTTCATTGAAGCCGACAGAATATAGTCAGGAAATAGGTAGGTACTCTAATAACGTATGGTCCGAAAGTTTTGGGAAAAATTTCACCTGGTCTGATTGAGAAGCAACGTGTCAGGGGAATTATTAGGCTAATCGAAAATAATGGTCCCTTGTCTGTTATTTGAATTTTGATTTATAATAAGGATAGTTAAGTTAAATTGTTGAATAATTCGATAAAAATATAAGATTATTCAAGTCAGAGTTATATGCTTTTGAAAGTTTTCCCAAAACTTTCGGACCATACGTTAGTAATACTAGACCTATTACATAACAAATTATACATTATTACAGCCGCGATATTTCCTCCCGTACGTGCAGTTCTTTGTTTTGTTGTTGTTGTTGTTTGATCGATTAGAGAAAATGTTGTCCGAAATCTATCGATAGTTCGACGAATAAGCTGCTCTGATGGACGATATTGTAAACCATAAATTCCACGAAGTGCTCTATAAGTTTGGCGAATAGAACACTGATTTGAAAATGAATTTCAACAAATTGTGAACGTTGTTGCGGCGTGAGTCTTTCCATGATAATTTGTCAATGCTTACTGAATAGAAATGTCAAACCAATTTGGCTTCTACCTTCTGTCAAATCACAGTTATCTCTTTCGAAAATCACTCAGAACAAACACCCGATAAAGGTTGAAGACTCAACATGTATACTAATGGGTGCTTTTAACAATCATTTGGTACTTTAAGGAACTTTATTTCCTTCTTGGCAATTTTTTCAACGAAATATAGTAAATTGTACCGCAGTGTTGAATCAAACTATATTTAAACCTTGAATTCATTCTTTCCATAAAATTCTAGAAGATTCATATAAGTTTGGTCGAGTATTATGCGCAATTGAACCCTAGGCTTGCGTTGCATCACCCTGTATTGCTTCAGTCTACATCGTAGAAGACTACCTACTCACACATCAAAAGAAATTCTTCTGAATACGCCAGTACCTGTGCTCTTGAAGGGCTTCATTCACACAAATACTCACTCTCAAGCTTCTAAGCTCCGCCATTCTCATCAGCGAAATCCCATAATGCGTATGTAGAAAAACTCTAAATTCTTCACACTTTCATTTTACGCAATTTGCACCAGATCAATGCCGACTAAATCCGTCGTCGTAGGACCAAATCCGTAAGATCCAAGAAATATTTTCATTCCAATAATGAACTCAGGAATGTCATCTCTTTACACAGGTTCAACAAAAGACCTGGTCGAGATTCAACAAATACACCTGTAGTCCCGTTTTGCACAAAAAGATATTGATTTGCAGTGGAGCAGGTGTACCAACCTCCACTTTACCTGCCCGCACTGCGTTGGCGGTTCCAAAAAAAACACACACATACACTTGAACTTCATAGAACGTGAGGAATATTTCGAGGTCGGGTTTTGTTGAAGGCACCCTTTTGAGTTGAGACGGTCGATGGGTATTTAGATGAATCTCAAGATCTTGCCGGTGGAGAGGCTGGATCTTCGGGATCTCACAAACGCAGACCATTCTTGTGATGTTTTTTCTGGGGAGGAATGAGAGCTCCATATTGCATCAAAATTTCATCACTGGTGCTTGCCCTCAGAATTGAGTACACATTTTCGAAGTTTGGAAATGGAATGAAAAAATATTTTTTTCTAGATTCAATTTTGTCTCTCCCAATCTCACTATCTCAGAATTATCTTGTAATGTTTTTTATGGAAAGGAATAAAAGCTCTATATAGCACCAGAAATTCATCACTGTAGTTTGCCCACAGAAAAAATTACAAATTTTCAAAATTTGGGGATGAACTGAAAAAGAATATTTTTTTCTAGCTTTTATTTTTTCTCTCCCAACCTCACAACCGTGGACTCCTCAAGTAATGTTTTTTATGAAGATGAATAATAGCTCTATATTGCACCAGAAATTCATCACTGTAGTTTGCCCACAGAAACAATTACAAATTTTCAAAGTTTGGGGATGAACTGAAAAAGAATATTTTTTCTAGCTTTTATTTTGTCTCTCCCAACCTCACAACCGTGGACTCCTCAAGTAATGTTTTTTATGAAGATGAATAATAGCTCTATATTGCACCAGAAATTCATCACTGTAGTTTGCCCACAGAAACAATTACAAATTTTCAAAGTATGGGGATGAACTGAAAAAGAATATTTTTTTCTAGATTTTATTTTTTCTCTCACAACCGCGGACTACCCAAGTAATATTTTTTCTGGAGAGGAATAAGAGCTCTAAATTGCGTCACAATTTCATTATAAAATCACAACTCTGGTCTTGGAAATTTGACACATATTCTGACTGTATAGTAATTTATTAATTTATAAAATATTCATACATTACAACCACAGTAGGTTTGTACAAATAATATGGAACAGGTCAAACATATGCTTCACATTTATCATTCACCTAAAATAAGACACAAACTCCTTCACATTATAGGGCCCTCACAGCATTAAAAGCTTGTGTCTCTTTTGAAAGAAGTAGCACTAGATATAATATATTCTTTCGATTAAGAGCAAATACCTACCGTTGAATGTTACATACACAAATTTCTTCAAAATGGGCTTATACGAAGTGGTTCTTTTTCTGAAACGTGAAAACGATCAACAATAATCATTTAGAGACCGATGATGGCCATCCAAAACCCGTTTACTTACGAAAATCGTGCAATTTCATTCTGCAAGTTCTTTCCTCATAATTCCTCGAAAATCCTACCTGAACCATATTTTCCGGTCACTTTCGTGAAAAGATCGTATAAGGAAGCCTTTTTTGTCCATTTACACATTCCAAATAAATTTTGAGCACCAAAAACGATACCGAAACTAACCAAACTTCTGGGGGTACGGAATTTCGTTTGAAATCTTTCCAAACGGCCAGATACCTAAAAAAAACTTCGTTATCAAGTGTTAAAAAGGCGATTAGTACTTACTTTTGCTTTATTCATGCTTATAAATCGATTTTTGGTCGAATTCAAATTTGCCGTTTGTACCCATGTCAAAATATCTTTGATACTTTTACTTTGATGTAAACAAAGAAACTGGCAACGTCGTTTTGTCATTAAAGATATTCTCTGTACGCGCACAGATTTTTTATCAGGTGCACCAATTTCTGAAAACGAAACCATGGCCAGAGTTGTGATTTTATAATTGTGAATGGAGTATAGCATCACCTTGATTATCTCCAGAATCCATGGCAATCTCTGAAAACGAAAAAACATTGATCAGTTCTGCGACACTTTTCCGAAGGAAACAAGCCGTTCTCAGGCCCATTGTGCACCTCTCAATATCTCATTATACTCCGAATGCTGTCTGGCAGTCCGCCAACAAAACAACCGGGAATGTATCTAATTATTATGCTCGCATATATTTACGAAACATGCGACATAAAAGGGCTTAATCTTTTCGGGAATCTTTATGGGATACCGTCTTTGAATCTTCTGCTTCATGCGAGATCACGAACCTCTAGATCGACGACTGATTTGTTCACTTGCCGGTTCATGTTTATGAATTTCTTGATAATTTGAATAAGAGGCATATTTGAATGGGACTTTTTTGTCACCGGCGAGATCAGACTGTCTGCTCTCTGATATTTCCGACAGGGTTTAATGAACGGTAAGAGGATGAGGAAATTTGGAACAAAACGCGCGATAAATGGTTGGTATGGCTTTGTCGATGTCCGTTCTGACTCATGGTAATCTCGTCCCGAACGCTTCAGATTTGATCGAAGACAAGCGGCGATCAGCATTTCCGGGAAGCGAAGCAGTAGAGAATCAAATGAATCACATATACTCCATTCACATTTATTTAATCACATAGGAGGTCATGGTTTCGTTTTCAGGAGTTGGTGCACCTGATGAAAATCACAGAACATATGATGAAAAGTCAGTGCGCGCACAGAAAATATCGTTAATGACAAACCGACGTTGCAAGTTTCTTAGTTTACATCAAAGTAAAAGTATCAAAGATATTCCACATTTTGTTAGGTTTACAAATTGTTCGCAGATTTTTGGTATTAAATCTATATTTGCAGGTGGGTTTTTCGTCGAATATCCAAGATTAACGTATGTTTATTGTTTTTAGCACCAGTTTGGAGCGTGAGGACGATTTTCAAGACCAGGACGAATGTTTACATTTCGAGGTTGAAGGGGTACACGGGAATTTCGTTGAAAAAGCTGTTATTTTGACAGATTTCGCAGTATATGGATCGGATGGAGCCTCGAGAGGTCGATTAGGATGATATTTTTCAGGTTTTCCAAGAAATTTGGCGATATCTGAGCAGATTTGCAAAAGTTAGGTACCTCACTAATGAGGTGAAACTTAGACCTAATTCTCCTATAAGAAACGCCTTTCAAAGGTCGAGATGGTGAAAAATGTATTCTTTAGATGTTGTTTGAACAAACGCAGCCGAGTTTTATATCCCAACATTGATTTTAAGAAAGTTATCAACAAAATAAAATTGACATTATTCTTGATTCTTGTAATTACCCATCAATTCATCTTATATCTTTGGGTTGATTTCTTTTAATGAATTCTTGATTAGAATCAACCATTGATGTCGTCAAGTCTTGAACTTTCAGTTCAAGAGGATAATAAACATTAAATCTTCACAAGCATGCATATGAAAATTTTGTGAAAGCAATGCAATTTTCTTCCATGGCGAAAGATAATATATTTCACCAGTTATCTCTTGTACTTTTCATGCAAATAACTAGAAAAGAAATCCTTTCTATCAATTCATATAAACGTTAATTATTTTCGTCCATCACATCTTTTCCAATTCATTCATTTTCCGAATAAATTCACATTCTGAGAAATACGCTAAGAATGTAGAAAGGGCAACATAGTGTTGACTTGGAACATAAAAATATTTTGAAAATCGTCATAACTTCGATACAGAGTGGAATGTGTCAAATTTCCAAGGCCAGAGTTGTGATTTTATAATTGTGAATGGAGTATAGATACGAGGGTTGCCTTTTATATTTCGGGATTGGACAAGCCTGCTATCTGGCAACTGACAGCTCTATCGTAAAGTTTTACTCTTTTGAGGTTATGCGTACTCTGAAAGTTTTGACATACGAGCATTATTTGTGTTGAAGATTCATCTCAAAAGATACAATTGAATCGTGAACATTTTCGTGCGATTATTTTTCACAACTCTCGACGTGGATTAACTCAGCAACAGTGCATCGATGAACTTAATTCGATTTTTGGCGATGAAGCTCCATCAAGGAGCAGCGTTAATCGATGGTATGGTGAATTCAATCGAGGTCGTATTTAGCGCCAAGACGAATTTCGTGAAGATCGTCCAAAATCGTTTGTTGTGCCGGAAACCATTGATGCTGTGCGCGAACTGATATTGCAGGATCGTCATGTGACCTATCGTGAGATTGAGGCAACCTTAGGCATTAGTGGGACCAACATACATTCAATTTTGCATGAGCATTTGATGGTCAAAAAAATTTGTTCGCGTTGGATCCCACACAATTTGTCAAACGTCCAAAAAAAGGGTCTTGTTGATTTGTCGAAAGAAAGGCTCAAAAAATAGGATCACTGTGCTTCGAAACACGTCTTTGACATCGTGACAGGTGACGCATCGTGGATGTACGCGTATGTACCCGAAAGCAAACAGCAGTCGACTGTGTGGGTGTTTCAAAATGAGCCAAACCCAACAAAAGTTGTTCGCTCTCGAAGCACTTCCAAGCGAATGGTTGCCTGTTTTTTCGGAAAAACTAGACATGTCGCAACCGTACCACTAGAATAACGCAGAACAGTCAATTCTGAGTGGTACACAACCATTTGTTTGCCAGTTGTCTTACAAGAAATGAGAAGAACCAACAGCCGAAGACGGATCACTCTTCACCACGACAATGCTAGCTCTCACACGTCGGCTCAAACAATTGCAATTTTGAGCACTCAAAACATAGATTTGATGGGTCATCCGCCGTATAGTCCTGATTTAGCACCGAATTACTTCCTTTTATTCCCGTACGTAAAAAATAAGCTGAGGGGTCAACGGTTTTCGACACCTGAAGAAGCTGTTGATGCTTACAGGAAGCATGTTTTGGAGATACTTCAATCCGAGTGCAGATCTGCATGGGGAATATTTTGAAAACCAAAATAGTTATTTATGTACCAAGTGCGTTATATGGATCCTAACGCCCGATGGGCGTTAGGATCTAATAACGCTCGTGGTGCATACAAGATTTTATTTTTCACGTATATCAATTAATTACAATAAAATTCGATTGCTCCTATGATTTTTTTCCATTTAACTTTCAGTAATAACCATGGCACTATTTAATATTTTGAAGTTCTTTATTGCTGTCATCATTTTATTAAGTGAATGTCATTACTGTTTTCGTTGTGAAGATTTAAAGAAATAACAGAAATGAATAGCAATAATATAATTGAAAATGCAGCCAAAGCTGCAAATAATCTATTACCAGAAAAATCCAGACTCGTCTACGACAAGGATCATGAAACATTCCATCAATGGAAGTTGAAAAATGAAATAATTGCTACAGATAAAACAGTGTTATTGGCGTACTTTCAAGAATTGGTATGCTATTTTATTTTTCATTTTGTTCATGTGTGGATAATTTTTTTTTATTTCAGTCTGAAAAATTTTGTCCTGCGTCATTGTGGACGAAATATTCTATTTTGAAATCTACACTGATTGTCAATGCAAATATCAATATTTCACAATTCTCCCGGCTAGTAGCGTTTTTAAAAATGAAATCTAAAGGATATATTCCGAAGAAATCCAAAGTTTTGACAGCAGAACAAATTCATACATTCATCAATGAAGCTCCTGATGAAATTCATCTTCTTCATAAAGTAGTTCTAATAATGGGTGTTTTTGGAGGACTACGGAGAGATGAATTAGTGAAAATGTCTATCAAAGATATAGAAGATAAGGGTAGCTGTTTACTTGTTAAAATACCCGAAACTAAAACCGGTATGTCAAAAGGATTTAGCATTGTAGAGGAAGAAAAAATAGGAGCTTTGGGGCTGGTCAGAAAATATATATCCTTGAGACTTTTAATTTCAATTAAGAAAGACTTTGTTTTCGTTTGTTGAGTTGTCGTTGTTTTAGTATTGAAATTCTGCGAAATAAATAATTTCTTTCTAGCTTATTTTGCTTCTCGCACAACGAGCGGGCGTTATGATCCATAATGCCCGCTAAAATGCCCACGGGCATAATGAGTGTATTTATAGCAACCGTTTCTAAGGTAAAATAAACATATAATGTACAAGTGAAAAATAAAAAAGATTTTCGATGATCAATATTTGTCTTTGTTCTTTAATCCCGAAATATAAAAGGCAACCCTGTATTCTCGACCGAAAATCGGAAGAAGGGAAGCTGAATGAAACGACTCTGAAATCCACGAAAACATTTTCGGTAGTCTGAAAAGGAGGGTCCATTCTAAATTTGGTAACAGTAGGGCGACAAAACGATGGATGAAGTCAAGGTACCCCGCCCATCTCTTCTCCAGACTAAAACATTCCGTCTCAAGATGAATGTCCCCATACCTGCCGAGGTAATACATTGTTTCTTCGACACGTTACAATGGCGAGCAGATTCATTGATAGATGTAGCTCCATTCATTCGATATGTCCAGGAATGCAGAGCTACATAGGTAGAAATACGATCGAATCTTTTCTCCGGTGTATTTACCTCATCGAGAAAATGAAGCAGAAAATTCTCGGTTGAAAGAATTAAATACGACGATGTAATAAAAATTAGAACAGGTAAAAATAATACAAGGCATAAAGAAAAAAAATTAAAAACTCAAATGAAATTGAAACAGACAATAGGCGGTATTCCCTTCCGGAGATGGATCGGACACAGAACATCCAATAATTCGGATCTCTCTCTCTCTGGCTGAAAGAGAGGAGAGAGAGATCCGTATTTATTAGATGTTCTGTGTCCGTTTTCTCTCCAGATTGGTAATAACGAACGCAGTAAATACAATGTCCATCATCATTTGACCAGACAGAGAGGGACATTCAGAAATAGATTTAGAAGAACAAATAAAACTCAGAATTCCCCTATTTTTAGAAGCATCAATGTGTTTAACTCAATTCCCCCAAATATTATAAACGCCAGAAGTTGAAAGGAATTGTGCCATAACCTTAAAAACTTTCTGAAACTAGAATATAATTTTAAGTTGTTTGTCGATGAGTTGAGAATATTTTATTTTGTTGGTATATTATATTCTTGTTTCTAATTATAATATGTATTATTAGTAGGCCCTGGTGCCAGTAATGTAGGTACTTTACTGTTTAAGGGTCAACAACAAAGAAGATTATTATTATTATTATTATGTATTGATATCTAGTTAGCCTAGACAATTTCCATGCATAAACAAAATATTGCGATATCATATCAACGAACAATAACTTATTAGAAGTGGCAGTGTAGAGTTTGACGTCAAAAAAGTACACTAGCTTTACGCAATAAATAAAAAAAAGATGTCCACCGAAATTGTAAAAATCGAAAAATTGGAGTATCGAGCCATCCTCAAGTACCTGTATTTAAAAGGGTTAAGAGGTCAGCAGATTTACGAAGATATGCTTAAAACCCTTGGTGATCAATGTAGGTATGCGACCTTGAAAAATTGGACTGCAAGCTTCAAAAGCGGTAAATTTTCCATTGAAGATGATGACCGATCGGGAAGGCCAGTTTCTGTGTCAGTCCCCGAAAATATCGATGCAGTTCATGACATGATTTTATCAGACCGTCGAATTGGGCTAAAACGGATATCTGAAGCACTGAAGATTTCATACGAACTCGTTCATCATATAGTTCACGTCAATTTGGACATGAGAAAAATTTCTGCAAAATGAATCCACAAATGTTTGAATGTTGACCAAACGCGTGCAAGGGTAGAAGCATCGCGTTCGATCTGTACTCGATTTGCAAACGATGCAGACTTTTTAAACCGAATTTTTACTATGGATGAGACTTGGGTACATTTCTACGATCCAGAAACAAAGCAACAATCGATGGAATGGAGACACTCTGGTTCTCCAAGACCTAAGAAGTTTCGTGTCTAAAAATCTGCAGGAAAAGTTCTTGCTTCAGTTTTTTGGGATTGCCATGGAGTAATCATGATTGATTTTTTGGATAAGGGTAGACCAATAACTGGATATTACTATTCGACATTACTGACCACTCTACGGGAAAAATTGAAGAGAAAAGAAGCGGGAAACCTATCCAAAGGTATTTTGTTTTTACAGGACAACGCCCCAGTACACAAATCTCATGTTGCCGTGCAAAAAATTCGTGATTTAGTGTTAGAATTACTAGAACACCCCCCTTATTCACCAGATTTGGCCCCGTCCGACTATCATCTCTTTCCTGAACTGAAAAAAAGTTTAAAAGATCGTAAATTTTCTTCCAATGAGGAGGTTATAAAAGCTGTGGAGGACTGGTTTGCAGAGCAAAAAGAAAAATTTTTTTTGAAATGTCTAGAGACGTTGCAGGTTCGCTGTAATAAATGTATTCAATTCAGAGGAGAATATGTTGAGCAGTAAAATATTTTAACATTGAAATTTTGTTTGGTTCTATAGTAGGCTAAGAATTTTTCAATATATCCTCGTATGATACCATTTCGAAACGCCAACTCGAAAACCAAATTAATGACATGACTCAATTTCACTTAACCACGACATCCAAGTTCCTCCTATTCTGATAGCAATAAATTTATGGTATCAAACACCACAACATGAATTTATGTCTCTGGTTTCTTCACCAATTTATACGGTGATTAACCAGGACAGGACACGTGTATAGTTTTGGGAGGAGACTGCTTTCAAATATGGAAAAACGTATCACGAACCTGAACTTTGATTTTGGCACCAAACTGTGAGCATTACATTGTACTTGTTACCAGATTATGTATCTCGTCTACCAAATTTGGACCATTGGTGATTTATTGACAGAAGACGGGCGCCTGAGTGGTCTGAATTAGGAATGTAAGGACCGTATTGATTCAAAATTCCGTTCCAACAGTATTCTTCTTATGGTGACCATTCCAAAAATATACGAAACTTGGTATTTTGCCTAAAATCTTCACTATCTAAATACGAATTTTCCCAAGTATGGCATATTTTCAAAATTGGAATCTCCAGCTCTACTGAAATATACTGCTCCACAAGAGTTAGGGATATCGTATTCAAACGTTTTTAAAAGTATGTAATCTTCGAGAAAATCGCTGTAAAGTCATTCAGAACTCAATAAAATCAGTATGAGACATTTCGTCAATCTGGTCGCCTTTTTTCTGAAGTTTGGTTCTTTGCATATGCTTCATGAATGTTCTTATTTTGAAATGAAGTCAGTTTATCAACGGCTTCGATTTGGAACGAGTTTTCTGAAAATGCCAAGACGTAAATTAACAAACGCTGAGGCTAATAGGGCTAACGGAATGCTACAGGGTGGCCTAACTCAGGTTGCTGTAGCGGAAAGGCTCCAAGTCTGCCAAAGTGTGATATCTCGACTTTGAAATAGGTTCCGTGTTGAAAAGACCAAGGCTTGGTGGGCGACGAAAAACAACACCTGCTCAGGATCGTTTCATCGCCGTTTCGGCGAGAAGAAACCCTACATCTACGTGTAGAATGATACGGAATACTCTTCAAAATGCAGATGGGGTCCAAGTTTCCATCGAAACCATCAGACGACGTTTGAGAGAGGTGAATCTAGGTTCTAGACGTCCATTAAGAGGAGTTCCATTAATACGTGACCATAAGCGTCAAAGACTGGAATGGGCAAGGCAACATATCAATTGGAACGATCAATGGCGTAGAGTCCTTTTCACTGATGAATCCAGATATGGACGATTTTCAGATTCTCGAAGAATAATGGTATGGACAATCCCACGCATATCCCGTAATCGTCGCTATGTCCAAGAAGTCCATCCATTCCGAGGGGGTAGTGTTATGGTATGGGCCGGAATATGTTTCAACGGGCGCACAGATCTACACATTTGTCCTGGGAATATGACCGCCTCACACTATAGAGAGCATGTTATTGACAATGTTGTGCCAAATTTTCACGCTGCTATTGGTGAAACATTTCAATTTCTAGACGATAACGCTAGACCGCACCGTTCAGTCATAGTTGAGAATGCACGCGAGGAGCTTGGTATTCTACATTTACCACTACCTCCGCACTCACCCGATTTGAATTGCATAGAACATGCATGGGATATGCTCCAAAGAAGATTAGATAATCATCAACCTACCCCAGAATCGGAGAGAGCTTCTGCCCCGTTTATGGAACCAAATTTCTCAAGAAATGTTCAACAACCTCGTGTGTAGTATGCAAAGAAGATGTCAAGCTGTTATTGATGCCCGTGAAGGCCATACATCGTATTGATAGTCTTAAAATGCTTGAATTCTCTGGGAATAAAATTTCGTTATTTTACTCGATTTTTCTTAACAACCCTGTATACGCTGCAGACCTACAGGCTAAAATTAATTTGCTACTTGAAATCATATTAATATGAATCTTCATCACAAAAATCTCATTGTAACTATATTTTTTTGCAATTTAAGTCAGTATTCCTAACTCATGTGGAGCAGTTTATTTAGTACGTTCGAGAATTATTAGTGAGAGGCTCAAAATGATCCACATCCAAAGAGATGTTTAAATCGTCGACTGTGTATTCATTCATCATCGAATACTTTGTTGCCCCGACCTCAAAAGGGCTACCATAATTGATTTCTCAAAGCGAACGAGTCCAAATTATGAACACCTTTACACCTTTCCAATTTTCACATATAATTTGACCATAAAGCACCTCCGAAACCCGAAATTACTATTATTACCCCTTTAGGAAAGAACCAGGCTCGGCTTTAAAGCCAGCCATAGACGGTCGGCCCTGGTCTGATACTAGCGTGAGCTTAATTATAGGTTTACTGATGAAGGTATTGATATCTTTCTAAAAAACTGCATGCAGTCGAGAAATTCTTTGGCACAACTATAACCCTATATAATAAGGCGGTTTTGAATGTCATTTGAACTACTATTCGAAAGCTAAGGACATTGATGTCCTTGATGATTTTTTATTTAATGAGATACGATTGCAGAAATGTTTGATGTTTGATCGTGAAATAATTCTTTTGGATTTAATCATGTTTTGTTCATGTGTCAGAAACTCACTTTTTAATGCTTTTCTCTATTTTTATTTCGTTTTTAATAAGATCAAACGGTTCTACGCAGTCAAAAATGGAATTTTCCTTATGGCAAGATGTTTTATTTTCTTCAACTTTTAATGAATATACAGGGTGTTTGGAGGGTGAGTAGCCATAAGTAAATGGTGTATAGGTGATGCTCTTGGCTACTTGTTGCGCCTAATAAAATAACATTTTGCCCAAAGTTCAAGGTGTTATGATTTTTTTACCATTTTTCTAGAAATTCCCCATTTTTCTCATTAAAACCTTGAATTTTTTCAAATTTAATGCTCGAGGTGCCTATAAAATGATTAATTTCCTTAGTCTAGTCTTGTCTTATTCAGATCGAATCAAAATTTCATACAAACGTCTTCAAAAAACCTGACAGCGTCGTTTCAAACATCAAAATGAAAAAAAAAATAATGTTGTGTCCACTTTACAAAGTGAAATAAAAAAAAAATTTACATAGTGTTGGGTTTTAAAATGGCTTTAAAAACTTCTCTAGTTAATACTCTTTGCAATGGTATGTAACATGTACCATTAATAATCAGATAACTCAACAAAAAACCGTTTTGTCTTCATGGATGCCTTGAAAGGATGACGACAAAACTATTCCATTGAGCAGGCAAAATCTTTTCTCTCATTCTACCACAGCTAAAAATAGCGTCCTCTCTCTATCATCGGCTAACAATACTCCCAAGGGCGTCGCCAGGGAGGAGGCAGCTGCCCCCCGTGCACCCCCCCCCCCCCAATCAGAATAGAAAAAATGAACTGATTTTCGTATATTATACTATTATTTCATAAGTTTTTAAGGGATTTTTGAGCTCTAGGGGGGGGCAGCTGCTCCCCGTGTCCTCCCCCCAGCTCAAAAGCTGGGGGGTAATTACTACATTTTTGCAAGTCATTTCATAGGCCTGCAGTGAAGATGCAGTAATGAAGTTTTGAGTTCACTCAACATTTCGGTGGTTCATCAACATATCCTGTAGAAAACTAAAGATAGGGAACTTCAAATCATTTATTTTAAATCTTGTTCAAATTGTTGGCCATTATTTCTAATACATGCGTAACATCTCTTTCTTATTTCCGTTGTGGTATAGCTTAGTCCAATTTTTTGCTTCATTGTCACAAATGCATTAACTATTTTTTCTATTAATTGCTCTCTTGTGTCAATGGTTTCCGTATACACTAGATCTTTAGCACGACTCCAGACATAAAAATCAAGCGGTGTCAAGTCCGGCGATCTTGCAGGCCATGGGATAGGGCCATTTCTGCCAATCCAAGCGTTGGGATATGCATTATCTAAGTGTTGCCGGACTGCTAACGTCCAATGCGCCGGACAGCCGTCTTGTTGGAAAACAATGGGTTCTTCATTTTCAACACGGGGGGCAGCTGCCCCCCATAGAGCTCAAAAATCCCTTAAAAACTTATGAAATAATAGCATAATATACAAAAATCAGTTCATTTTTTCTATTCTGATTGGGGGGAGGGGGTTCGCGGGGGGCAGCTGCCCCCTCCCCGGCGACGCCCTTGGGAGTATTGTTAGCCGATGATAGAGAGAGCACGCTATTTTTAGCTGTGGTAGAATGAGAGAAGAGATTTTGCCTGCTCAATGGAATAGTTTTGTCGTCAACCTTTCAAGGCATCCTTGAAGACAAAACGATTTTTTGTTGAGTTATCTGATTATTAATGGTACATGTTATATACCATTGCAAAGAGAATTAACTAGAGAAGTTTTTAAAGCCATTTTAAAACCCAACACTATGTAATTTTTTTTTTATTTCACTTTGTAAAGTGGACATAACATTATTTTTTTTTTTCATTTTGATGTTTGATACGACGCTTTCAGGTTTTTTGAAGACGTTTGTATGAAATTATGATTCGATCTGAATAAGACAAGACTAGACTAAGGAAATTAATCATTTTATAGGCACCTCGAGCATTAAATTTGAAAAAATTCAAGGTTTTAATGAGAAAAATGGGAAATTTCTAGAAAAATGGTAAAAAAATTATAGCACCTTGAACTTTGGGCAAAATGTTATT
This sequence comes from Adalia decempunctata, assembly GCA_951802165.1. Classification (NCBI taxonomy): domain Eukaryota; kingdom Metazoa; phylum Arthropoda; class Insecta; order Coleoptera; family Coccinellidae; genus Adalia; species Adalia decempunctata. The sequence continues at coordinate 5,670,214 of OX637696.1, read as the reverse complement.
TTATTAGGCGCAACAAGTAGCCAAGAGCATCATCTATCCACCATTTACTTATGGCTACTCACCCTCCAAACACCCTGTATATTGTACTTTTATCGTGAATAAATCATTACCTGGAAATGATATCAATAACTAAGGACTGAACGAGAATAAATTCGCTATCACAAAAACGCCTATATCTCTTGAACCTATTGAGAAAAAAATCAAAATTTCATCATAGTTAGCTTTGTAATGAACGTCAGAAACATGTCGAACATTTACTTCATAGATATTTCAATAGGGCATTCTAATGACCTGTCAAAACAAATTCTCAATATGGCGGCTGAGGGCAAACCATAGAACTCATAGTACATGTACTATTATAAGTTCTATGGGGCAAACAATACGTTGGTGTTTATGACGTGTTATGACACTTCAGAAAGTTGTTTGCCCCATAGACAACTTGTTGTCTATGGTTTGCCCTCAGCAGACGCCATTTTAGGTCACGTGATTTAGAATGCCTAATTCTCTTTCGCAAAATGTCAAGCGAAGTGAAAACACGAGAATTCATAGTGAAACTTTTTCAAAATAATCAAAAATGGAGCTTCGAAAGAATCGCAAAAGAGGCTCGCGTTCGTCCGGAAACGGTATCAAGAGTTGTTGAGCGCTTCAACGAAGATCTTACAATTAACCGCAAGGAAGGAACCGGAAGGAAAAAGGGGTTTCATAGGCCAAAAAAAGTGAAGAAAGCCATCAGCCTTTTTCAGAAGAATCCTTACCTTTCAGGACGGAAAGTGGCCCAAATAGTGGGTTGTTCGCAGTCAACCGTTCAGAAAATCAAGTCGAGTTGTGGGCTTAGAACATACAAAGTGCAGAAAGTGCCAGACAGGAACGCTGTGAAGAATCAAGATAGGAAATCAAGAGCAAAGAAATTAAAAAAAGATTTCTTGACAAATTTTTCCTGTTGCGTGATGGACGACGAAACCTATGTCTTGGCTGAATTCTCGCAACTTCCTGGTCAGGAATTTTATACTGCAGATTCTCGTGGAAATGTTGACGAACAATTTCGAGTGAGGAAACAAGCAAAGTTTCCTAAAAAATTCCTGGTTTGGCAAGCAATTTGCACTTGGGGAAAAGGGAGCAAATTTTTCGGTGGCCAAGGCTCTGTTGACTCGAAGATATACATCGGGGAATGCGAGGAGGAAGCGACTTTTACCATTTTTACGTGAGCACGATGTGTCAACAATCTTTTGGCCAGATTTAGCTTCATGCCACCACAGCAAGGCCACCAAGGAATGGTACGAAGCTAATGAGGTGGTTTTTGTCCCCAAAGAGGCCAATCCACCAAATTGCCCAGAACTTAGGCCAATCGAAAGATATTGGGCCCTGGTATAAAGAGAATTGAAGAAGACTAAGAAATCAACGAAAACATTAGCGGAATTCAAGCAAAAGTGGAAGACAGCATCCCAGAAAGTGACTGAGAACACTATAAGAAGCATGATGGGAAGAATTCCAGTAAAAATCCATGAATTTTGTAAAAAATAGTTTTGGTTTTTTTATGGTAAATTCGTGTTTTCACTTCGCTTGACATTTTGCGACTGAGAATTGGAATATCTATGAAGTAAATGCTCGACATGCTACTGACGTTCATAACAAAGCTTACTATGATCAAATTTTGATTATTTCTCAATTGGTTCAAGATATATAGGCGTTTTTGTGATAGCGAATTTATTCTCGTTCAGTCCTTAAATGGAAGGAATTTTTTTTTAAGAGAAAACACAAACTAATTCAATGATTCGAATTTATTTCATTGGCGATTTCTACAACACATCATGTCAAAGCCACTGTCGAAGTGATACCAGGAAAAGTCGACCTCGTGATCTTCAAGTTCTGTTCACCATACGGAATTACAGAAAAACAACCAATCAATCTTCCATAAAAAAAACGTCGAATCTGAAAATCTGTCAGGCCAAGTTCATCTTTAAAACGTAATGGCTGCAGATGTACATGTAGGAAGCATCTGTAGATTCCTACTCAAATCAATCTGAGCACCTACCATTAGAAATTATAGGCAGATATAGCGATTGACTGTTTGCATCGATTAGATGTATGACTCACCGTGGGTTTCGTAATAGGCGAGCGCGCATAGGTGTGCATTGCCATATTACGCTTAGGTGAATTATGCAGATTTTAATTGATGCCCACCAATTTGTTTTGGCAGTCAGGTTGATCATAAATTTGCATGTATGCATCTGTATGGCTGTAGAATAATCCATTCTTTGGTAATGGCGAAAATTGAGTCGGCGTAGGTTTTTGTTTCATGGGCTTCTCATCAATGAACTTATTGAGGAGAAGGGTTGATAAATTCTCCCATGCCAGTGTACATGAAATTGTATAACTCACTGGATTTCCAGCATTCGATACAAACCAAAATTCCCATTACAACCTACATTTTCATAGCAAAGTAGGTCAGGTCAGATCAGGTCATTTCAGACGTCAGGTCAAGGTCAAAGACAAAGAACACAACTTCATTTTATAGCTTAGGAATGATACCATTAGGCAAAAATCGGACCAAGACAATGAATTGCTATTCGAATAGTGTCTACATAATGTTAATAAACTGCCCCACATGAGTTAGGGATATTGACTTAAATTGCAAAAAAATATAGTTAAAATGAGATTTTTGTGATGAAAATTCATATTAATATGATTTCAAGTTGCAAATTAATTTTAACCTGTAGGTCTACAGCGTATACAGGATGGTTAAGAAAAATCGAGTAAAATAACGAAATTTTATTCCCAGAGAATTCAAGCATTTTAAGACTATCAATACAATGTATGGCCTCCACGGGCATCAATAACAGCTTGACATCTTCTTAGCAAACTACACACGAGATTGTTGAACATTTCTTGAGGAATTTGTTTCCATAGACGGGGCAGAAGCTCTCTCAGATCATTTGAGGATTCTGGGGTAGGTTGATTATTATCTAATCTTCTTTGGAGCATATCCCATGCATGTTCTATGCAATTCAAATCTGGTGAGTGCGGAGGTATTGGTAAATGTGGAATACCAGGCTCCTCGCGCGCATTCGCAACAGTGGCTGGACGGTGCGGTCTAGCGTTATCGTCTAGAAATTGAAAAGTTTTACCAATAGCAGCGTGAAAATTTGGCACAACATTGTCAATGACATGCTTCCTATAGTGTGAGGCGGTCATATTCCCAGGACAAATGTGTAGATCTGTGCGCCCGTTGAAACATATACCGGCCCATACCATAACACTACCCCCTCGGAATAGATGGACTTCTTGGACATAGTGACGATTACGGGGTATGCGTGGGATTGTCCATACACTTATTCTTCGAGAATCTGAAAATTGTCCATATCTGGAGTCATCAGTGAAAAGAACACTACGCCATTGATCTTTCCAATTGATATGTTGCCTTGCCCATTCCAGTCTTTGACGCTTATGGTCACGTGTTAATGGAACTCCTCCTTATGGACGTCTAGAACCTAGATTCACCTCTCTCAAACGTCGTCTGATGGTTTCGATGGAAACTTGGACCCCATCTGCATTTTGAAGAGTATTCCGTAGCATTCTACACATATAGATGTAGGGTTTCTTCTCGCCGAAACGGCGATGAAACGATCCTGAGCAGGTGTTGTTTTTCGTCGCCCACCAAGCCTTGGCCTTTCCAACACGGAACCTGTCTCCTTGAACCTATTCCAAAGTCGAGATATCACACTTTGGCTGACTTGGAGCCTTTCCGCTTCAACAACCTGAGTTAGGCCACCCTGTAGCATTGCGATAGCCCTTTTAGCCTCAGCGTTTGTTGATTTGGCATTTTCAGAAAACTCGTTCCAAATCGAAGCCGTTGATAAACTGACTTCATTTCAAAATAAGAACATTCATGAAGCATATGCAAAGAACCAAACTTCAGAAAAAAGACGACCAGATTGACGAAATGTCATACTGATTTTTATTGGATCGATTCAAGTTGTTATTGAGTTTTAAATGATTTTACAGCGATTTTCTCGAAGATTACATACTTTTAAAAACGATTGAATACGATATCCCTGACTCTTGTGGAGCAGTACATTTAAAATTATAGCACAAATTATGTTGAAATTGCCCAAATATCAATTTTGTCTCGTAGCTCAACAGAAGAAGATGGATAAATGACGCATAGGGTTGAAAAGTTGTGGTACAGGTATCACCTAATTTGCCCAAATAATTCTTCCAGGACGATTCAGGACATCATTTATCAGAGTCGCTTAACTCCAAATACCATATCCCTGCTATTTGATAGATAAAAACCTCAACAACCATGCCGTAACATCATCACCTGAATAAAACAATTCACCCCAACCAAATAGCGATGTATCTCCACCATAGAGATACCATTATCGCGAAATTACTTGACTCAACCTACCAACCGACGACCGTTGGGTATCAGTTCAGGTCCCTCTAGCTGATAACCATGCAAATCAAAGTGCAAACAACTCTGGCCCACGATGATCATCATCCACATCGTCAAAGACCTTAAGGGAAAACGATTACGGCAAAACTATGACTAACTTTGTGCAAACATCGATTCAGGCGCACACACAGGAAGCCTAGCGAAATTGTTAATATGATCCATTGATCAAGTCGTTAAGAGAACGACATTCGCGGTCGATTGGGGCAGGGCCGTATCAGCGTTTTCTCACGACTCCTGAAAACACTGTATTCGCCATCAAAATAGACCTGATGCCATTCCACATTCCAATGTTGACGTTCTCTGCACCACTGTAATCGTTTCCGGCGATGCTCAACCGTCAGAGGTAACACAAGATGGGGTCGATAATGCTGCAGTCCAAAAGACCTTATCTGGCGGTAAACCTTTCGGACAGTTACAGGATGACCTTGTTCTCCTAACCACTCATCAACCAAGGATAGAGTTGTCGCAAATCGGTCTCTTATGGCCATAAGTCTTAGAAGTCGATCTTGAACTTCATTTGTGCCCCTTCGACGTCCGGTGCCTACTCTTCTTCGATTTTGGGCATTATCAAACTACACTTGACAACATCTCATAGCAGTAGTTGGATTTCTGTTCGTACGGTTAGCGATTTCTCGAAATGACAACCCCGCCTCCCGTAGACAAATAATTCGACCTCTTTCAAATTTACTTAGCTGGCGATAAATTCCGAGTACACGTGCTCTAGGCATTTTAACAACAACTAAACATCGACTTTGGATCTCCTCGAACAGCTGGTTTGTTGCAAAAAACGACTACAATATTTAAGTAACAAAAATGTTCAGGTACATGAAAATATCTTTATGATTTTCTTCTCCAAATTTAATCATTTACTCCTTGCTATACTATCTATGTTTCTCCAAAAAAAAATGTGAAATTTAAACAGCTTCTTCTGTGTGTTGCAGTTTCTTTGTCAGTTAGTATATTTGGTATAGTGATTCATGAATCTGAAGGAGTCTTGAAAACTCTTCTAGACTGCGCAAAAAAATTTACGCACATTCTGAAAATCTCAATTTTAATGAAAGTTAACTCTTCATTGACTTTATAACTTATTTTTTATCATAATTGGACTAGTAGAGATCTAGATCTAGATCTCTACTAGTCCAATTATGATATTTATTCTAGTTTGTTCCAACTTAGGGATATGATCCTCCTTTTTCATGTCTTATTTTTTATGTTCTCTCGGGAAGGTTTTGAACGAAACAAGACACATTAAATGGAAGAAAAATTCAGGATTTCACCGAATCTTATGTGAAAGAAGAGAAATGAACAATTTTCAAAATACTGAAATGCTGATAAGTGATTTAATACTTGGTATTTCCACCCCTTGCGTTAATTACAGCTCGGCAACGACGGTTCATACTCAAAATGAGTTATCTTGAAATGTTCTGATCTAATCCTTCCCAGATTTCTCCGAGTTGGATTCCTAAGTCATTAAGAGTAGCTGGATGATTTTCTGAACTTCTCAGCCTTCTATTGAGGTTGTCCCAAACCTGCTCAATCGGATTGAGATATAGACTTTTTGCTGGCCATTCCATTCGAGAGACTTCAACCTCTTCAAGGTACTCCTGAACGATGCGCGCACCATGGGGTCTGGCATTATCGTCCATAAAAATTAAATTTTCACCAATGTATGGGGCGAATGGAACTACATGCTCTTCAAGAATGTTCCTTATATACTTATCAGCATTCATAGCTCCATTATCAACGACCACTAGGACTGTGCGAGCAGTCAAAGATATTCCACCCCATACCATAATCGATCCTCCCTCGAAACCAGTAGTATTCAGGGAATTGCACTGAGCATATCTTCCATGTGGACGTCTGTATACAAGGGAACGTCGATCACAATGGTAGAGGCAGAATCTAGACTCATCTGTGAAGAGAACTCTTTCCCAATCGGCCTCTTCCCAATGGATATGCTCTCTCGCAAAATCCAAACGCGCCCTTCGATGGGCTGGGGTAAGAGCTGGGCCTCTTGCCGCGACACGAGGCCTTAAATCATATTCTCTGAGGCGATTTCTTATTGTCTGAGTGCCAATTTGCACCTCATGAGTTAGCTTAAGCTGATTTTGAAGGAGGCGAGCGGTTGCAAACCGTTGTCTCAAAGAAGAAACTCTCAAGTAACGTTCTTGAATGGCAGTTGTTACCCGTGGTCTACCCTGTCCTGGTTTTCGGACATTCATACCTGTCTCCCTGAATCGCTGCAACATTCTGGACACACTTGTATGGGAAACTCCAAACCTTTCTGCAATTCTTGTGTATGTCCACCCTTCTTCTCGCAAAACTACCGCTTGGGCACATTCCTCTTGGGTCAAATTGCGTGTTTCGCGTTGCATAGCGATCGAGTGTAGAAAATCAAACGAAAGAAAAACTATTGATCACTAGAATTGATCGTGAACAACTGATTTTAGAATGGAGCCAATACATTCAAAATCTGATAATATCATCTTTTTTATTCCTGCTGGGAGAAAACATCTGTATTGAAGAAAAACGTTGAAAGTGGATAACATATGCATGCATAATTCTGATAAAAATAATTATCATTGAGAACACCTTCAGTTGTAGAATAAATTTGAGATTTCCATAATGTGCGTTAATTTTTTTGCGCAGTGTATAATTGAAAAACAATCATACTTTTTGATATTTAACCATCATAACCATAGAATTTGTCTGAAACAGTTCAGTATAAAATGTACAATTCACAGATACAGCCTGTGCGATTTTTATCGTTCTCATTGAAGAACTAGTCAACTATTAAATTCATTGTCCATTCAATTTTGAGTTTTTTAGCGATATAAGACGTAATACGTTAAGTTCTGGTATGGAAAATCTTCGCTCACTGCCTAAGGTGAATTTTCGACAAAATATTCGACAAAATCGTATCCCCATCAGTTCATGACTTGTACATTCGTTCGAAGGCCGGTCCTGCGCTAGAACCGGCTTATTAAGAAACGTAGGGTGCCTTGCCTCGGCACAAAGTTCAAACCAGGTGTGTCTGGACTTGCTGCCGACCTGATTTCAAGTTCATACCAGGTGCCACTACAGAAATAAACCACAAGCACCCTTCCACTCGCATTTTTTATCGAACCCGAGCGCACTGATTTGGTTTTTAAAGAGTACCAAATCTGACAAACAAAGAACGATCGGGTAGCAGAGAAGCAGACGCGATACGTCGTTGTTTTACGATCGTCGATATGATCGCATTAGCCGAGAAATAATTAATGGGTCGATGGTATCGGTGGTGTGTTTTACAAATGGAATTAATTTCCTTTCTGTTCTCTGATGGAATCAATTGGTCGTTTTTTTTCGTTGGTTATCGCCGAGTGGATTGATTGAGAAGGCCACGGTTTGACGTGGTCTGGTTAGGACTTCGTGGTTGGTAAGATGCGTGACTGATTCGGTTTGTTGGATGGAAATTATGGGATGCTGCGATCATGCCACGTGTCTTCCGGTTTGTCAATCGCCAACACTTGGTCTTTATTCGAAAAACACTGGCATCCTGAAGAAATTATTCTAACTGACAAAGAAACTGCAACAACAGAAGGAGCTCAAGGAGCTGTTTGAATCAATTGTTTTTTCTGGTAAAACATAGATAGTATTATAGGTGTAACATATCTGAATTTCCTACCCTGCAATAAAATAAAATGCACCGTTGCCAGACTCCATGGCTTCCAACTTTGCAACGTCTATTGTCGAAACGTGGAACTACGTTGAATGAACTTATTTGATATTATTTTATAATTCTATGACTGATGAATATTAGTACGACTTCAAGCAATACTTCAGGCAATTCGCATCTTTATGAATAGGAGATTTTAATCATATCGAAGATCCACCAATAAGTAAACTCGTTCTTCTGTGACCATCGAAGAAATACGATTCTTTGGATGAAAAACTAACCTCCAAAAGGACAACGAATGGAAGGGCCCTCTTTTACTTCACTTTCACTCGACTGCTGCTATTCGTTTCACTTTCATGCTGGTTCACAATAGTGTTCCTTTGAAATGGAGTTCCTCTTCTAGGAATCCGCCATTTTAGTATATTTTAAAGACGCTTCTTTGTTATCTGGTATGTACACGATCTCCATTTAAATAACTGTTTCATTTCACAGGATTTAATCTCATGTATAAGCTTGTTCTATTTTATTATTGCATTTCTATTGAATATTGTGGAACTCTGTTCTACTACCAACCCATTTGGAATATTCTTATACTGTTCGTAAGGATTACTGCACATTTAACTATTCACTCGACATTATGGTTTAGGCATTTGGAGTTGTTGCTTTTAGGATAATATTTTACGTACAAATATCACTGGTTTGGAGGCCTAGGGTAAACTGTTTATATCGCCTGTGCTAAGGAAAATATCCCCTACAACAGTGGCCAGTGAAACTTCCTCTGAGAGTTCTTTTGACGAACGTCCTCAGTAAACCAAGCCTCGTCTTCGGGCCTCGGAGTACCCGATAAGCAAGGAAAGCTTTGAAGGTGCCATCGTTCATCAGTTAACAGGAAATATAAAGAGTTTATCGTCACTTCCAAACCAACGCGACTGCTAGGATCTCACACATAACACTTGGAAGGAAGGATCCTCACACTAGGAACTACAAGGATACTGCTTATGAATTTCATTAATAATCAGGTGACACACTCTATATGCCTATAACCTTTGGATAACTTTGGATGTATTGGATTCTGCTCTTTATCACAATTGTGCCAGTAATAACCTTACCGGAGTATAGGAAGCTCCATATTGTAGGTACATATCACCAGTGCTCGTCTTATTAATAATTGTTCTATGGACTGAAACATATCATCTGTAATGATAGAAGGTTTTTTGCTTTGAGTTTCAATTGATTCTCGTTCGTTTTTCCTTCATATGGCTATGGTTCTTCGAACTATGGTGCTGGACGAATAAAGGCTCTTGTTCCATCTTCATGTCCAATCTAGTGTATTATTTATCTATTTTACCTCATTATTTTCCATCCTATATTTCACTAATCTGAGTTATTACGAATCTGAATTACTACGACATAACATTGAGTTCCACCAATCTAGACGATCACATCACAAGCCAAAAATATAAGTATAAACCCCCCTTTAACGTAATTCTACCCTCAGCTCTTCAGAGCAGGGTTGCCCCTTTTCTCTTTTTCATAATGTTCCTAGGATTGACAAACATGGAATGTTACATAGGAGAAAATGATCAAATTTGGAGAGAAAAACGAAGGGTTTACATTTTTTTTTAAATTTGGTTATATTATGTTTGTAAACCGCGATTATCTATACACTCCCCAACACGTCTTGGCATTGATGCAATAAGATGGTCTATTTCTTCTTGAGGGATACTTTCCCAAGCTACCTACATATCTTAGTAACGAAAAATGTTGACATGTTTTCTCAAAATTTAATCATTGACTCCTTGCTATCTATCTATGTTTTCCACTCAAAAATAGGGTGAAAACTGGAACTAGAACTCAAGAATGCAGAGCAAATACCAACCAGTTATGAATATGGGTTATCTTGAGGAAGTAATCTGCGTTTCCATAAACGAGGAAATAATTCGCCAAATTCTTCGTTATGTCACAAATAAAACAGATATTCGACAACCTTGACAACCTCGGATATGTTTAGGAAGATGTTAATGATTATTGATACACGATTTAGTAGGTAAAAGATAACGAATTCAAATAAGTAGATGGAAAACTGACTCAGTGCACCGATCATGATTTAAGAACAAACAGAAAGCACTACTCTCATAGTTGCATGAAATAATCATGGAGGTATTACTCATTTTGAATTAATTTCCGCATATTATGAATATCAGGCGCCAACTCCAGGAAATTGCAAAAAATGTGGATGATTTCATTGATAATAAGTTTTACACGTAGTGTAATACAATATATTCCAGAGAGGATATTACGGTCCAAAATATTGAGACATAGCAATAACTTAAAGTAGGTTTGGGAGTGCTGGAGAAAACTCAATTGTCGTCTTACAAGGATATATTGAAAAATTCTTAACCTACTATAGAACCAAACAAAATTTCAACATCAAAATATTTTATTACTCAACATATTCTCCTCTTAATTGAATACATTTATTACAGCAAACCTGCAACGTCTCTAGACCTTTCAAAAAAAATGTTTCTTCTTACTCTGCAAACCAGTCCTCCAAAGCTTTTAATAACTCCTCGTTGGAAGAAAATTTACGACCTTTTAATTTTTTTTTTCAGTTGAGGAAAGAGATGATAGTCGGACGGAGCCAAATCTGGTGAATAAGGGGGGTGTTCTATAGTAATTCTAACCATAAATCACGAATTTTTTGCATGCCAACATGAGATTTGTGTACTGGGGCGTTGTCATATAAAAATAAAATACCTTTGGATAGCTTTCCGCGTCTTTTCTCTTTGATTTTTTCCCATAGAGGTTCAGTAATGTCGAATAGTAATCTCCAGTTATTGTTCTACCTTTATCCAAAAAGTCAATCATGATTTCTCCATGGCAATCCCAAAAAACTGAATCAAGAACTTTTCCAGCAGATTTTTGGACACGAAAATTCTTAGGTCTTGGAGAACCAGAGTGTCGCCATTCCATCGATTGTTGCTTTGTTTCTGGATCATAGAAATGTACCCAAGTCTCATCCATAGCAAAAATTCGGTTTAAGAAGTCTACATCGTTTTCAAATCGAGCACAGATCGAACGCGATGCTTCTACCCTTGCACGCTTTTGGTTAACATTTGGGGATCCATTTTGCGGAAATTTTTCTCATGTCCAAATTGACGTAAACTATACGATGAACGCGTTCGTATGAAATCTTCAGCGCTTCAGATATCCGTTTTAGCCCAATTCGGCGGTCTGATGTAATCATGTCATGAACTGCATCGATATTTTCGGGGACTGACACAGAAACTGGCCTTCCCGATCGGTCATCATCTTCAATGGAAAATTCACTTCTTTTGAAGCTTGCAGTCCAATTTTTCACGGTCGCATAGGAAGGACATTAATCACCAAGGGTATTAAGCATATCTTCGTAAATCTGCGTACCTCTTAACCCTTTTAGATGCAGGTATACTTGATGATGGCTCGATACTCCAATTTTTCGATTTTTACAATTTCGGTGGACATCTTTTTTTTTTTTATTTATTGCGTAAATCTGGTTCACTTTTTCGACGTCGAACTCTACACTGACACTTCTAATAAGTTATTGTTTTCTTTGATTTGGTATCGCAATATTTTGTTTATGCATGGAACTGGTCTGAGATAACTAGATATCATAATACATTCTCGTATTTAACCTCCTGCAATAAAAATCCCAGTAGTTTTAGAACTTTTTCTGTTTTGTTTCAGCTTTCCACCCTGTATATTTCTCATCGCGATTCGATAGATTGGGTGAAACCGAACTTAATTCACAGAAATCGACTAAAACAAATTGGCGGTGTTGCTTTCTGACAATGTAATCCTCAACTTTGTACCAATCAACCCCTTCTTCATTTTCCATAAATCTCACCACCTTCCCTTTCATCACGAACCGCCCGATATGAAGACGTCCAACATTGCCAACACGAAAACATAAAAACGATATCTTTACTACCAGTGCAGTCGTGGTGTAATTTTCACCTGGTTAATTATAAGGTGAACAACTAGAGAACGATTTATTTTAAGTCAGATGTTATGAGTGCTCATAACAGAAACGGAGTCTACTACATAATAATATATACTTAATAAGTCCACCGTAGAAAACGTTGCCACTGCCAGGTCCGTACCGGAACAAAATCCAATCGTATTTAATTTTATGTTTTGCGCAGAATCTATCTGATGCTATCTGTACATATGATTTTTAATAAAACACTTGTTCCCGAGCTGTTGTCGATGCTACATATACTTACCTACCCCAGTATTAATTATTAGTATTATTCTTATAAATAATATATCCGTACTTCAATAAAAGTGAAGTCCAAGATATTACAGATATGCTGCTCAGTTTTTTAGATATGGCCTCAGACTTTCAATAATAAACTTTGAAGCCCATTTTCGAAATCATCTGAACTAAACTGGGTAACTGTACTACTACGGAATCAAAATGTATTAAGGACTGAACGAGAATAAATTCGCTTTCACAAAAACGTCTATATCTCTTGAAACAATTGAGAAAAAATCAAAATATGATCATAGTTAGCTTTGTTATGAACCTCAGAAACACGTGGAACATTTACTTCTTAGATATTCCGATTCTCTGTCGCAAAATGTCAAGCGAAGTGAAAACACGAGAATTTATAGTGAAACTTTTCCAAAATAATCAAAAATGGAGCGTCAAAAGAATCGCAAAAAAGGCTCGCGTTCGTCTGGAAACGGTATCAAGTGTTGTTAAGCACTTCAACGAAGATATTACAATTAACCGCAAGGAAGGAACCGGGAGGAAAAAGGGGTTTCATAGCCCAAAAAAAGTGAAGAAAGCCATCAGTCTTTTTCAGAAGAATCCTAACCTTTCAGGACGGAAAGTGGCCCAAATAGTAGGTTGTTCGCAGTCAACCGTTCAGAAAATCAAGTTGAGTTGTGGGCTTAGAACATACAAAGTGCAGAAAGTGCCAGACAGGAACGCTGTGAAGAATCAAGGAGCGAAATCAAGAGCAAAGAAATTAAAGAAAAATTTCTTGAAAAATTTTTCCTGCCGCGTGATGGACGACGAAACCTATGTCTTGGCTGATTTCTCGCAACTTCCTGGTCAGGAATTTCATACTGCAGATTCTCGTGGAAATGTTGACGAACAATTTCGCGTGAAGAAACAAGCAAAGTTTCCTGAAAAATTCCTGGTTTGGAAAGCAATTTGCACTTGTGGGAAAAGGAGCTAATTTTTCTTTGGCCAAGGCTCTGTTGACTCGAAGATATACATCGAGGAATGCTTGAAGGAGCGACTTTTGCCATTTTTACGTGGGCACGAAGTGTCAACAATCTTTTGGCCAGATTTAGCTTCATGCCACTACAGCAAGGCCACCAAGGAATGGTGCGAAGCTTATGAGATGGTTTTTGTCCATAAAGAGGCCAATCCACCAAATTGCCAGGCCAATCGAAAGATATTGGACCCTGGTAAAAAGAGAATTGAAGAAGACTAAGAAATCAACGAAAACATTAGCGGAATTCAAGCAAAAATGGAAGACAGCATCCCAGAAAGTGACTGAGAACACTATAAGAAGCTAATGGGAAGAATTCCGGAAAAAATCCATGAATTTTGTAAAAAATAGTTTTGGTTTTTTTATTGTAAAAACAGTTTTCATTAGAATTAGAAGATGATTCGAAAATGAGTTTGATTTTCGAAATCGGGCCAGTGGTTCAAAAGATATAAGCGTTTGTGTGATAGCGAATTTATTCTCGTTCAGTCCTTACGAAGACTGCATCCTCTGTATTCCGTACAAATATGCACATTTTCAGAGCACACAGGATCTATGTTATTTTCACTTCAAGCGAAATGACAGATATTGAAAAAAGAACAAAGCCTTATGATGACACTTCAAAATGACGGTGTTGCCAGACGAAACTATGGTTGATAAACTAGCAACCATATCCGCCAACTTCAAAACTCCGGCGCGTGCCACCCCTTCCCGAAAGTACCACGAAAACCGTTCGATCCGGCCCTGCTAAATCATTAAGCGCAGATTCCTGCCAAAGTACCGGCTATCGGATGACAGGGGGTGACGAAATAAAACCAGAAACGACGACGACTCCCGTCCATAGGTAGCTAGCTGCGGCGGACACCTTTCCACCAGGGCAGATGGGGCCCCCGAAATCTTAACAATCACGTCGCCGGGGATCCCGTCCGTGCCTTGCCGTTGAAATTGCATCTGGCCCCGGAACTGGGTCCTCGCATTATCGTGCCGTACCTGAACCTGCCATTATTTCGGAACGCGATTCGGGGACGATCTAAAGTTGGATTTTCGGTTACGAATGGGGCATGTGCCACATTCGTAGCTTTGCTCGGAACTGGACGTGTATAATTTGATCGGTATCGATGTTTTATTGTAGGTTTATATGCTTTGAACGGTTCGTGAAAGGGGTAGTTTTCTCTAGGAAATGGGAGGTGTTAATGCTGTATGATTGTCTGAATTCTAGCTAATAAGTATACTCCATTCACTTTTATTTAATCACATAGGAGGTCATGGTTTCGTTTTCAGGAGTTGGTGCCCCTGATGAAAAGCACAGAACATATGATGAAAAGTCAGTGCGCGCACAGAAAATATCGTCCATGACAAAACGACGTTGCCAGTTTCTTTGTTTACATCAAAGTAAAAGTATCAAAGATATTCCACATTTTGTTAGGTTTACAAATTGTTTCGTCGAATATCCAAGATTAACGTATGTTTATTGTTTTTAGCACCAGTTTGGAGCGTGAGGACGATTTTCAAGACCAGGACGAATGTTTACATTTCGAGGTTGAAGGGGTACAGGGGAATTTCGTTGAAAAAGCCGTTATTTGGACAGATATCGCAGTAGATGGATCGGATGGAGCCTCGAGAGGTCGATTAGGATGATATTTTTCAGGTTTTCTAAGAAATTTGGCGATATCTGAGCAGGTTTGCAAAAGTTAGGTACCTCACTAATGAGGTGGATCTTAGACCTAATTCTCCTATAAGAAACGCCTTTCAAAGTTCGAGATGGTGAAAAATGTATTCTTTAGATGTTGTTTGAACAAACGCAGCCGAGTTTTATATCCCAACATTGATTTTAAGAAAGTTATCAACAAAATAAAAGTGACATTCTTGATTCTTGTAATTACCCATCAATTCATCTTATATCTTTGGGTTGATATTTTTTAATGAATTCTTGATTAGAATCAACAATTGATGTCGTCAAGTCTTGAACTTTCAGTTCAAGAGGATAATAAACATTAAATCTTCACAAGCATGCATATGAAAATTATATGAAAGCAATGCAATTTTCTTCCATGGCGAAAAATAATATATTTCAACAGTGATCTCTTGTACTTTTCATGCATATAACTAGAAAAGGAATACTTTCTATCAATTCATATAAACGTTAATTATTTTCGTCCATCACATCTCTTCCAATTCATTCATTTTCCGAATAAATTCACATTCTGAGAAATACGCTAAGAATGTAGAAAGGGCAACATAGTGTTGACTTGGAACATAAAAATATTTTGAAAAACGTCATAACTTCGATACAGAGTGGAATATGTCAAATTTCCAAGGCCAGAGTTGTGATATTATAATTATTGTGAATGGAGTATAGGCACATAGTACAGAAAAACTAATTACCAGAAAATAAATTCTGCTGCCTGGAGGAAAAGCTGTGGAAATTGAGTGCACTCACAGCGAGTGACATCAAATCGAGTGACCTGCTGCGGCCAATATTGTTTAAATTCGAATTAGTATACAGGGTGTCCCAAGTTCGAGTGCCTATTTGACGTTTCTGGAGAACTGGGCATATTCGAAATCTGAATATTGGGATTATGATATTGTTCGAAATTCTATACAGACCTTAAATATTTTCAGAGCCAGAGCACTCCCTGACATACAGGGAGAGAAAATAAATTTGCTCAAAAATTTTTTTTTACCTTTTTCCTACTGATATCTTATATCTTTGAACCACAGGACCATTTCGAAAATCAAACTCATTTTCGAATCATCTTCTAATTCCAATGAAAACTGTTTTTACAATAAAAAAAAACAAACTTTTTTTTACAAAATTCATGGATTTTTTCTGGAATTCTTCCCATCATGCTTCTTATATATAGTGTTCTTAGTCACTTTCTGGGATGCTGTCTTCCACTTTGGCTTGAATTCCCCTAATGTTTTCGTTGATTTCTTAGTCTTCTTCAATTCTCTTTTTACCATGGCCCAATATCTTTCGATTGGCCTGAGTTCTGGGCAATTCGGTGGATTGGCCTCTTTGGGGACAAAAACCACCTCATTATGTTCGTACCATTCCTTGGTGGCCTTGTTGTAGTGGCATGAAGCTGAATCTGACCAAAAGATTGTTGACACATCGTGCTCACGTAAAAATGGTAAAAGTCGCTCCTTCAAGCATTCCTCGATGTATATCTTCGAGTCAACAGCCAACGAAAAATCTGCTCCTTTTCCCACAAGTGCAAATTGCTTGCCAAACCAGGAATTTTTTTAGGAAACTTTGCTTGTTTCTTCAAGCGAAATTGTTCGTCAACATTTCCACGAGAATCTGCAGTATAAAATTCCTGACCAGGAAGTTGTACATCACGCAACAGGAAGAACTTTTCAAGAAATCTTTTTTTCATTTCTTTGCTCTTGATTTCGCTTCTTGATTCTTCACAGCGTTCCTGTCTGGCACTTTCTGCACTTTGTATTTTCTAAGCCCACAACTCAACTTGATTTTCTGAACGGTTGACTGCGAACAACCCACTATTTGGGTCACTTTCCGTCCTGAAAGGTTAGGATTCTTCTGAAAAAGGCTGATGGCTTTCTTCACTTTTTTTGGGCTATGAAACCCCTTTCCCCTCCCGGTTCCTTCCTTGCGGTTAATTACAAGATCTTCGTTGAAGCGCTAAACTCTTGATACCGGAAGAACGCGAGCCTTTTTTGCGATTCTTTTGAAGCTCCATTTTCGATTATTTTGAAAAAGTTTCACTATAAATTCTCGTGTTTTCACTTCGCTCGACATTTTGCGACAGAGAATTGGAATATCTGTGAAGTAAATGCTTCACATGTTTCTGACGTTCATAACAAAGCTAACTATGATCAAATTTTGATTTTTTCTGAATTGGTTCAAGAGATATAGGCGTTTTTGTGATAGCGAATTCATTCTCGTTCAGTCCTTATTTATCACCATTCCTAAACTTCAACACTTCCCTCGTTAGAAACCATAATGAATCACTCCTAATTCCCAATTTCTCAAAACCAATTTTCGCCCACGATAGATAAAATCTGACCACCCCTTAACATTTTAAAGGGGTTCGTTAACCAGCTCCGAAAATCCCATTTTTAACATATTACCGAAGGTCCGCAAATCACCGATAAAAATCAGCAATAGTTTCAGCCAACACCTCATCAAAGGGCTGCGACTGACTCTTCCGAAGTCTACACAACTTAGCGGCAGGTGAAGGATGAGACGCGCAATCATAATCTGATATAATGATCTCCGTGAAAACGATGAGTGGGCAATTTTTAACGGTAGTCAGAAATGAAAATTTAATTTGGGAGCTATCGATCGGTCTTTTCGGATGATTGGTAACATCGGAGAAGGTGCCAACAAGGTGGAATCGATATCTGGCCATTAAAATAATATGGGTGTTCTCTCGAAAACGATCGAGAGTTATGTCGTTTAGTTGTTAGGATTCGACCGATTAGAATTTGACCTGCAGGTGGTTTTTTACGATTTCTACAAAAGTGAATCGACCTCCGGAAGCCATGTCGTTTTGACATTTCTGATCAGTAAGCATTGACAAATAATCATGGAAAGACTCACGCCGCAACAACGTTCACAAATTGTTGAAATTTATTTTCGAAATAAGTGTCCTATTCGCCAAACTTATAGATCACTTTGAAATTTATGTTTTACATTATCGTCCATCTGAACAGCTTATTCGTCGAATTATCGATATATTTCGGACAACATTTTCTCTACTAGAAGCAACAACATAAACAAGACAAAGAATTGTACGTACAGAAGAAAATATCGCTGTTGTAAGTGATAGTGTTAATGAAGATCCAGATTTGTCTGTGAGTCGACGTTCACAACAAATTGGACTCTGAGCATCCAACAGATGGAAAATTTTGCGTAAAGATCTTGGTATACATCCATACAAGATCCAACTGGTTCAAGAACTAAAGCCACTTGACCATAATAAGCGTCGTTTGTTTGCTCATTGTGCCCTAGAACAGCTTGAAGTTGATCCACTTTTTCATCGAAAAATTGTGTTTAGTGATGAAGCTCATTTTTGGTTGAACGGCTACGTAAATATGAAAGTTTGTTGCTTGGCAATTGCCGAAAAGCAACAAACTTGATTAATATAATCGAAAAATTTTACCTGATGCTTAAATTTCATCTCGAGTGGTATTCGACATGACTATTTCACGAGAAAATGTGTCTAACAGTATTATGTTTACATTGGGCACTTATTGCACTATTTCACAAATAAGTATATACATCATAGATTAACTGAACGTTGTTTGTTCTCTATGTGGTATTCATTTACGAAGCTATGTATGAATTTGAGAAACGTCAAAAATTTTATTGCTGGAAAACCAATTTGTTAGTTTTGTCTGCTTTCATGTTTTATCGATGCGATAAGAGTTGCTATGGAAACTTCCTTACTAAAAATGCAATGAGTGAAATAGTCTTTCAAATGAAAAAATTGGCTTCAATCTTAATTTAAATGTGTTTTATTTCAATTTAAAAATCTCTCGCTTAAAAAAAAACTGATTCTTATACATATACTCCATTCACAATTATAAAATCACAACTCTGGCACTGGAAATTTGACACATTCCACTCTGTATCGAAGTTATGACGTTTTTCAAAATATTTTTATGTTCCAAGTGAACACTATGTTGCCCTTTCTACATTCTTAGCGTATTTCTCAGAATGTGAATTTATTCGGAAAATGAATGAATTGGAAAAGATGTGATGGACGAAAATAATTAACGTTTATATGAATTGGTAGAAAGGATTCCTTTTCTAGTTATTTGCATGGAAAGTACAAGAGATCACTGTTGAACTTGAAAGATATTATTTTTGGCCATGGAAGAAAATTGCATTGCAATGCTTTCCCATAATTTTCATATGCATGCTTGTGAAGCTTTAATGTTTATTATCCTCTTGAACTGAAAGTTCAAGACTTGACGACATCAATTGTTGATTCTAATCAAGAATTCTTTAAAAAAAATCAACCCAAAGATATAAGATGAATTGATGGGTAATTACAAGAATCAAGAATAACGTCAATTTTATTTTGTTGATAACTTTCTTGAAATCAATGTTGGGATATAAAACTTGGCTGCGTTTGTTCAAACAACATCTAAAGAATACACTTTTCACCATCTCGACCTTTGAAAGGCGTTTCTTATAGGAGAATTAGGTCTGAGTTCCACCTCATTAGAGAGGTACCTAACTTTTGCAAATCTGCTCAGATATCGCCAAATTTCTTGGAAAACCTGAAAAATATCATCCTAATCGACCTCTCGAGGCTCCATCCGATCCATCTACTGCGATATCTGTCCAAATAACAGCTTTTTCAACGAAATTCCCGTATACCCCTTCAACCTCGAAATGTAAACATTCGTCCTGGTCTTGAAAATCGTCCTCACGCTCCAAACTGGTGCTAAAAACAATAAACATACGTTAATCTTGGATATGCCACGAAAAACTCACCTGCTAATATCGATTAAATACCAAAAATCTGCGAACAATTTGTAAACCTTACAAACGGTGGAATATCTTTGATACTTTTACTTTGATGTAAACAAAGAAACTGGCAACGTCGTTTTGTCATTAACGATATTTTCTGTGCGCGCACTGACTTTTCATCATATGTTCTGTGCTTTTCATCAGGGGCACCTACTCCTGAAAACGAAACCATGACCTCCTATGTGATAAATAAAAGTGAATGGAGTATATATGGTGTGGTTTTATAGCGCTGAGAGTAAAAAAATGTAATTTTGGAAACGAACTATTAAGTTTTCAGTAGTGGAAATAGTTTATCTGCCGTCAAAAGAGTACGACTTCTGGAAAACTCTTCACAAGAAAATCGGTTAAAAAGCGATCCACTCGAGCCATTATCGCATCTCCCAGAAACAAATATCGATATCCCAACTTCTGGCTTTGGCACCTCGAAATTGGCGCCCTTTTAAAGGTGCATCCACATCGGCCATTCAGGCACACAAATAGTTATGTTTTTCATCGTTTACCCACCGTATATACCTACGGAGGAGATTGAATCCGGCGAATATAATAGCGAAAAGGCAAAGTGCAAGATGTATGGTAAGGCACAAGGTGCATACATCACAAAGGGAGAGAAGGGCACAAGGGATCGAAGGCACGCGTATGAGGGCAGCTGCAGCTTTAGAGAGACCGTTAGGCCGGTACGGCACCCTCTCCGCGCGTCTACCTCATCCCCTTTCCGCCGCATGTGTTGAGGTATGGCACGGCTAGATTTCGAAAGATGATTCGGGCAGGTTTTTTCACCTACGGAGTCTGTACTATATTTGGGATCCCCTATATTAATTAATTTTTTCTGTTTCCTTTTCCTTCCAGTCATTGTTGGGCGTTTTAAGGTCTTCCTGCAGCCTTAGCGGGGTCGTTTCTACATGTGCTAACTGGGGTTGTCGGTTGGGCACAACTCGATAGTATTTCAAGACTAGTTACTTTGATTATCCGGCTGCTT
The DNA here is from genome assembly GCA_951802165.1 of Adalia decempunctata. NCBI lineage: Eukaryota > Metazoa > Arthropoda > Insecta > Coleoptera > Coccinellidae > Adalia > Adalia decempunctata. Next base: position 5,649,352 of record OX637696.1, on the reverse strand, counting down.
TTCAAGTGGGAGGTCCCTCTTTGTTCGAGGGTAAAGATGTTGCCGAGTATCAAGGGACATTGTGGGCTGTAATGACACTGGTGATCTCATTATGAATTCAGGAAGAAGCAACCCTACGTTCGATTACTTATCCCCTTATATTATCAACTCCTTTAAAAGCATTTTCAGTTTTGTTAGGCCCTTAAGGTCTGAACGAAAATAAATTCGCTATCACAAAAACGTCTATATCTCTTGAACCAATTGAGAAAAAATGAAAATTTGATCATAGTTAGCTTTGTTATGAACGTCATGTGGAACATTTACTTCATAGATATTCCAATTCACTGTCGCAAAATGTCAAGCGAAGTGAAAACACGAGAATTTATAGTGAAACTTTTTCAAAATAATCAAAAATGGAGCTTCAAAAGAATCGCAAAAGAGGCTCGCGTTCGTCCGGAAACGGTATCAAGAGTTGTTAAGCGCTTCAACGAAGATCTTACAATTAATCGCAAGGAAGGAACCGGGAGGAAAAAGGAGTTTCATAGCCCAAAAAAAGTGAAGAAAGCCATCAGCCATTTTTAGAAGAATCCTAACCTTTCTGGACGGAGAGTGGCCCAAATACTGGGTTGTTCGCAATCAACCGTTCAAAAAATCAAGTCGAGTTGTGGGCTTAGAACGTACAAAGTGCAGAAAGTGCCAGACAGGAACGCTGTGAAGAATCAAGAAGCGAAATGAAGAGCAAAGAAATTGAAAAAAAGATTTCTTGAAAAATTTTTCCTGTTGCGTGATGGACGACGAAACCTATGTCTTGGCTGATTTCTCGGAACTTCCTGGTCAGGAATTTTATACTCCAGATTCTCGTGGAAATGTTGACGAACAATTTCGCGTGAAGAAACAAGCAGGGTTTTCTAAAAAATTCCTGGTTTGGCAAGCAATTTGCACTTGTGGGAAAAGGAGCAAATTTTTCGTTGGCCAAGGCTCTGTTGACTCGAAGATATACTTCGAGGAATGCTCGAAGAACAATCTTTTGGCCAAATTTAGCTTCATGCCACTACAGCAAGGCCACACCAAGGAATGGTACGAAGCTAATGAGGTGGTTTTTGTCCCCAAAGAGGCCAATCCACCAAATTGCCCGGAACTCAGGCCAATGGAAATATATTGGGCCCTGGTGAAAAGAGAATTGAAAAAGACTAAGAAATCAACGAGAACATTAGAGGAATTCAAGCAAAAGTGGAAGACAGCATCCCAGAAAGTGACCGAGAACACTATAAGAAGCATGACGGGAAGAATTCCAGAAAAAATCAATGAATTTTGTAGAAAATAGTTTTGGTCTTTTTATTGTAGAAACAGTTTTCATTAGTATATATACAGGGTGTTTGGTAATTCGACGTGAACCTTGGAAAGGGATATACTAGACGTCATTTGCAGTGAATTGCGTCGAGTAAAGCATGGTCCTAAAATCTATGGTTACGACGATAGGGCGATTTTTCAACTTTTTTGAAATTTTCTGCTTCGTTATCGAAAATAATCGATTTCGTAAAAACTACTCGACCCTAAATATTCAATGAATATTTTTTTCAAAGCTGAGGAGATGGTCCTCATTTCTTGCCAAAAAGTATTCACTAAAAATTCAGATAACCCGAGATATACAGGGTCATAAATGGCTGCACCTGTTTTCCTCATAAAATCTTGATAAAACAATTAAGAATTACTCGAGAAAAGTATCATGAACTTGGTGTACAAATGTAAGGAAAAACTTCTCTGTTTCATCAGCTTTCCAAAAAGGTACATAATGTCAATAATTCCTTCATGCAATCAACAAATATGGCCGAAAAACCAAGCAGACAACAGACTTTTTCGAGTCATTTAGTGATCGAATCATGGCCCGCTTACGGCTTACGAATCACGCCGAGTGAAATAAAGGATAATAGGATATCTGAATGACTCGAAAAAGTCTGTTGTATGCTTGGTTTTCCGGCCAAATTTTTTGATTGCATGAAGGAATTATTGACATATGTACCTTTTTGGAAAGCTGATGAAACAGGGAAGTTTTTCTTGACATTTGTACACCAAGTTCATAATACTATTTTCAAGTAATTCTCAATTGTTTCATCAAAATTTTATGAGGAAAACAGGTGCAGTCATTTATGACCCTGTATATCTCGGGTTATCTGAATTTTTAGTGAATACTTTTTTGCAAGAAATGAGGACCATCTCCTCAGCTTTGAAAAAAATATTCATTGGATATTAAGAGTCGAGTAGTTTTCACAAAATTAATTGTTTTCGATAACGAAGCAGAAAATTTCAAAAAAGTTGAAAAATCGCGATATCTTCAGAACCATAGATTTTCGGACCAGGCTTCACTCGACGCAATTCACTGCAAATGACGTCTAGTATATCCCTTTTCAAGGTTCACGTCGAATTACCAAACACCCTGTATATATATTCTTATGAAATGAAGCTGTACAGATTTGATTCCAAATATGGCATGTGTCTCGAAAAGGCAACAAGGAACAGATCATTCAAACAAAAATATTGATCCATTCCCCGCTCCTAATCTCAGTATTAGCAGAGGAATGTGAAACGGGGCACCATACAGTTCTGCGTATGATGCAAGAGCACAGCTAAAAACCTCAGCAAAAACTCTGTCTCTCCGTATAAGTGTAGGGATATTGGATTTGTGTACAAATATTCAATATTGGAGGGCATCTTCTTCGAATGTATTAGAAGATGATTCGAAAATGAGTTTGATTTTCGAAATCGGTCCAGTGGTTCAAAAGATATAACGGTTTTTTTGATAGCGAATTTATTCTCGTTCAGTCCTTATTTAATTCTTTCTGAATGCCCCAACTGAATAAAACACCAACGATTTCAAAATAGGCAGGAAAACACAGCAAGCCTATCAAAGAAGTATCTCTAATTTAATGTTTTGCTTATTGTTTTTCTAGGTTTACGTGGTGTCAAAAATATATGGTCACCCTCACCTGAGTGCCAAATCAAGAAAAACATGCCTGTTCCATTCAGATTTCGAAATGTTATACAGTGCGTCTAAATTATGAAACAAATTCATTTTCTCAGAAGAAAAATATTTGGCAACAAAATCCTGAAACAGTTCAATTTTTGTTTCACTTTAACCAAATTTTTATGCATTTTTGAAGGTTTTTTGTTGCACCCTGAGCCATCCCCATTAACCCTCTAAATTTAGGGAAAGTGCATCATGTGGTACTTTTTTGGCAAGGTATCTTCTTCACAGGCGTGCAGAAATTTTAAAGAATTTTTTTTGTTGGAAAATTAGTTAGTTCAAAGAGGTTTTCAGTATGTGCACTTTGTCATGGCTCATTTACTTTGAGACGATGTTACCTGATAAAATTTGTCACCGAATGAAAGACGACCATTACAGTTTTGTTCATGCACAACTTGAAAAATTAGAAAGTGTGAAACACTGCGCTTCAGTTATGATCTTAAGTAGGTATGTTATTAGTACGTTTCTACTGAAGTTGAAACTTTTCGATAAAATAATTTAATTCAAAGAAAGAGCCATGACAAAGTGGACATACTGAAAAGCTCTTTGAGCTAACTAATTTTTCTTGTAAATTTCTGCACGCCTGTGAAGAAGATAGTAAGACCTTGCCAAAAAAGTACTACATAACCCACTTTCCCTATTCAAAAAGTTTAGTTGGTTGATAGGGATGGCACAGGGTGCAAAAAGAATCCTTCAAAAATTTGGTAAAAGTGAAACAAAAATCGATCTGTTTCAGGATTTTGTTGCCAAATATTCTTCTTCTGAGAAAATGAATTTGTTCCATAATATTGCGCATGGCATAAGCCACTGAATTCCAGCATTTAATACACAAAAGTTATTTCGAAATTGTTCTTTTCTTTTCTATTCTTCCATTATCAAATCTCACAGTTATGAAATCAATATTTCAAAGTTATTATCAAGTAATGAATTTTAGCACTTGTGTAAGTAAGAAAAAAGCTCTCGACTCAATTGTAATATAGGAATTTTTTTTATATAGAAATACAGTGAGTTATAGAATCTCGGAATATCAAAGAAACAAGCATATTTTTTCTAAATTTGGCATTCAGATGATCATATTGTTTTCACACCACTTTACAGTCAACTTGAGAAATAAATAGGCAAAACATGAAATTTGAGCTAGATCTTTGTTAAAAAAAACTATGCATGCTCCCCAAAGATCAAAATCATAGTACACATCAGATAGCGTATCTATCCAAGAATGCTATTCAAAAAACAGATTGAAAAAATCCTTCATTTGGACGCATGCCACCAAAATAAGTAGCAAAGGTTGTGATTTTCTTGAATTTTTTAAAATGTCGAATATCTAGAAAACCACTGGACTTTTATCGAACATAAATCATATTTTTTTGAACCACCACAAAGTCCTTTACGCGAAGATTATGCATCCATTACGCCACACCCTGTACATGATAAAATAAAGTAAATGCAAAAAAGCATCCAAAGTTATCTGGATAGTCAGCTCATTTTCCAGGCCTCATAACCGCCATGTGTTCCAATTTCACACTTTGCACTACCTAAACCAATTCGAAACATCCAGACTGAGTTCTCCTCCATTTACCAAACACGTTTCAACTACGCTCAATAAAACTGCAAGGTCCACCTGGCGAATCCTCGAAACTTTTTTTTAAGAATCGTAGGGCGACAAACTCGAATCGGTCCTCTGTAAAAACCTATTCTAATGAACCTGTTCCCTTCATGTGGCAGATTCAGAAGCGAGTTACTCGAAGAATTCATAATATTATAATGGACACAGGTGTTCTTTTCCGATTCAAAAGGTACTGCAAAACTTGACTGATGAGCGAGCTGACTGGTCTTGAATCAACTAATGGTAGGCAAATACGTGTTGGACAATCTGAAAAAAAGTATACTCAGGGGTGAAAGAAATGAATGGAGAGGAAAAATGGATGGTGAGATTCAAGCGAGTGGCGATTTATTTTCATGGCCAATTAATTCGATTCAAATTGGACGCCTTAGTAGACGATTAGGGTTTCTAAGCCATTGCCTGATTAAGGACTGAACGAGAATAAATTCGCTACCACAAAAACGCCTATTTATCGTGAACCAATTGAGAAAAAAATGAAAATTTGATCATAGTTAGCTTTGTTATGAACGTCAGAAACATGTGGAACATTTACTTCATAGATATTCCAATTCTCTGTCGCAAAATGTCAAGCGAGAACACAAGAATTTATAGTGAAACTTTTCCAAAATAATCAAAAATGGAGCTTCAAAAGAATCGCAAAAGAGGCTAGCGTTCGTCCGGAAACGGTATCAAGAGTTGTTTAGCGCTTCAACGAAGATCTTACAATTAACCGCAAGGAATGAACCGGGAGGAAAAAGGGGTTTCTTAGCCCAAAAAAAGTGAAGAAAGCCATCAGCCTTTTCCAGAAGAATCCTAACCTTTCAGGACGGAAAGTGGCCCAAATAGTGGGTTGTTCGCAGTCAACCGTTCAGAATATCGAGTCGAGTTGTGGGCTCAGAACAAACAAAGTGCAGAAAGTGCCAGACAGGAACTCTGTGAAGAACCAAGAAGCGAAATCAAGAGCAAAGAAATTAAAAAATATTTCTTGAAACATTTTTCCTGTTGCGTGATGGACGACGAAACCTATGTCTTGGCTGATTTCTCGCAACTTCCTGGTCAGGAATTTTATACTGCAGATTATCGTGGAAATGTTGACGAATAATTTTGCGTGAAGAAGTTTAATAAAAAAATCCTGGTTTGGCAAGCAATTTGCACTTGTGGGAAAAGGAGCAAATTTTTCGTTGGCCAAGGCTCTGTTGACTCGAAGATATTACATCGAGGAATGCTTGAAGAAGCGACTTTAACCATTTTTACGTGAGCACGATGTGTCAACAATCTTTAGGCCAGATTTACCTTCATGCCACTACAGCAAGGTCACCAAGGAATGGTACGAAGCTAATGAAGTGGTTTTTGTCCCCAAAGAGGCCTATCCACCAAATTGCCCAGAACTCGGGCCAATCGAAAGATATTGGGCCCTGGTAAAAAGAGAATTGAAGAAGACTAAGAAATCAACGAAAACATTAGCGGAATTCAAGCAAAAGTGGAAGACAGCATCCCAGAAAGTGACTGAGAACACTATAAGAAGCATGATGGGAAGAATTCCAGAAAAAATACATGAATTTTGTAAAAAATAGTTTTGGTTTTTTTATTGTACAAACAGTTTTCATTAGAATTAGAAGATGATTCGAAAATGAGTTTGATTTTCGAAATCGGTCCAGTGGTTCAAAAGATATAAGCGTTTTTGTGATAGCGAATTTATTCTTGTTGGATTGCTTTTTATTTGTAAATGATAATAATTTGGAAGGTGACTTTTTGACGATCTTTTATTTGACAACTTATATGCAGTAATTTCTGTCTTCTATCCTATTTATTTTTTCTAATTTTGGGAAGTTAAAATGCTTCGGTGTTTCTCTTGTTTCATTTTGCTTCTGTTATTTTTTCCAATAAATAATTGCATTTGTTTTTGTACTTTATTACCGCAGTGCAAAAATCCAGTTCCTCTGTAATTTCTTCACTAAAATCTTCGTCACTGGGTTCTTCGTAACAAAGCAATTCTTTTATAATGTCGTCTAGGAAAAATACCTTTTCGGCTTTGCTTGAAACTTGTTGCAATAATTCTTTTATTTTTACCATGTCGTCCTGTTCTACCTTCTCAATATCTTGAAAATGTTTTCTTGCAGCGTCCTTGACAATCCTTCTTTCTGTTTTCAAGAACTGCATGCTCTTCTTCAAATTTACCAGGGATGCCAATTATGTTGGATTGCTTTTTATTTGTAAATGATAATAATTTGGAAGGTGACTTTTTGACGATCTTTCATTTGACAACTTTTTATGTCATTCTCACTCTTTTGTTATAACCACGACAACATACTTCAAAAATTATAACATGTACACTATGATGAAATAAATTAAAACAAGTCCCAACAATTCTCGTTCAGTCCTTATTTCAAGTCTAAGCGAGTATACTCCTTTAAAATCGTATGTATGGAGTTCTCAATTACTTCCGTTCCAACCCTGTGTAATGAAGAACACAATTAATATCCCCATTCAACGTTTTATATCGACAATCTTTATCGACGTCATAAGTTTAGAGTAACGCAGATTTCATATGACAGTCCCACAATACCTATATCGCCATTCCAATAAGATAATCTATTTATGGCGATGAAACAGCCATAGGTATATTCCAAAATCGAAGTCTGAGATTAAGAGCCAAGTCGAACGTTAATATGTATTAAATGTCAGACCGTTTATTGACACTAAATCTAAATGGAAATGGTAGAAACATTGGCAATAATATCAGGTGTAGTGCACTAATAATATGTAACTGCGGTATATATGATGCTTATTTTCCAAACTGCATTTCGAAGAAGTGATTGTGTTCGAGTTTTATGGCCAAGTTTTTACGGCAGGTTGTTCGAGGAATGAGATATGGTCGATCTGTGACCGGCGATGTATATATGAGGTTTTGATAGATAGGGTTTGGTTATATCAGTTCCACACTAAGAATATTACAAAAATTCTGAAAATTATTTACAATTTCATCTATTCCCATAGAATAATATGTATATCCATTATTCAACTGGTTTTTATCGGTAATATAGTCTCTATAAACCAATAACGTGAGTTATAATAACTCACGCCTATAACTCACTCTAATACAGATAGGAAAAATTAAATTACTCCCTTGGGAACTCTATTTCAGACATCAAGGTAACGTTCTCGCCATTAATTTCTTCCTTTTTCTTGGGTTTGAATATCCAAAAATTGCATTTGGAAAACATGAATTTTTCTACGGTATTCGATATCGAATCGATTTTCGACCACAGAGATCGCTTTTGACCACTGTCGTCAATTTTGAAAATCCAGATTAATTCGAATTTTACTGAAGAAGTCGAAGATAAAGTATAGTGTTCAATTCGCGGTAATGGTCATAACACACTTGATGAATTACACCCCTCGCCTGACGGCTCGTGCTGCAAAATTCATCTGCGTGTGTTATGACTTACATTACTCATCGGAACAATATACTAGTTCCAAAAAACAAAAAGGTATTGTTGTTGAGAAATCTAAAAACTCAAAACACCTTGGACTATATCTGTCCGAACTTGTTCTAAGTCTAATGAGCAAACAATCAATCTGCCATTCCCATAAGGTGACTAAAGATTACAATAATCATGTTTGCAATGTGTTATTGCAACAAATAAATCGCATTCTAACGTTTTGATTGAATTTTACTTGTTGCGTCTCTTATCACTCTGAATAATTTCTCTTCATTTCGTTATCTAGCATTAACTAAAGTTGTTATGTTGGAACCTAACCTGAAAAATAAACATCGTAACGTTTGGAAAGTGGTTAAGCTTGATGTTTACAAATATTGACAACCCTTATCTTAACTATCTTGTTTTTCATTTGGTACAACTGACCCTGGATCTGATGCTTGTTTAACATTTCAAATTGGTGAGTAACATAAATTCTTTTTACTTTTTCGATAATTGAAGAATTTCAAAACAATTCGGATTATCTAAAAAAAGATGTAACTTAAATTGAGTAAGAATTCAATAATAATTCTTGAAAAATACAAACACAACAAAATACAATTTGATTCCTAATATTTTCTGAAATAAATCCCATACACTTTTTGTAATGGCTAAAGCTTTATTTTGAATAGAATAAATTAGCTACCAATCATAAAACGATATTTTGAAATTGATATTTTCTATCGTTTTGTTTGATTCTTAGATTCCACAGTAAAGTTATGAAATCAATATTTAGTTTTTCAATTAAAAAAAACAGAGTAATCGTTAGATCTCTGCAATATTTGGGTTATTGAATATGTTTTTCGTTTTTCACGAGTACTAGCTATATTTTTGAAATAATAATCATGAAAATTTTTGAAGTTTATAGAAGATTAAATTGCCGAGGGCAAATAGTTGCGATTTTTCCCAGAAAATGATGAATAACCGTCGAAAAAAATCATTAAGTGTAGTTTCCAAAACGCTGAAGTTCAACCAGTTTTTTTTATTGAAAAACTGATTAAATCGAAAAAAAGTATGTATTTGCCCTCTGGACGATCTTCAACATCAATTAAAAAAAAAACAAGTCTCTACGTCCTAAATTAGGGTAGTTACTCGTGAAATAAAGAGACCACTTTTTGAATGGAGATTTACCACGATTCAAAAGGTGATACTTCCCCTTAAGAGAACTATAACTCCATTTACAAAGTTGAAATAGAGTACATAGAAATTAATATTGGCAACGTCTCTGAGAATTATTTTGCCATTGCCGATATTTCACGAATGCCAATTTTCGTCTGTTTAAAATAAAAAAAAACTTGACAAACCTAAATCTTGGCTAACCGGGATACTTTATAAACGAGAATGGAGTGTATATACTCCATTCAAAATTATAAAATCACATGGCCATGGTTTCGTTTTCAGAAATTGGTGCACCTGATAAAAAATCTGTGCGCGTACAGAGAATATCTTTAATGACAAAACGGCGTTGCCAGTTTCTTTGTTTACATCAAAGTAATAGTATCAAAGATATTTTGACATGGGTACAAACGGCAAATTTGAATTGGACCAAAAATCGATTTATGAGCATGAATAAAGCAAAAGTAAATACTAATCGCCTTTTTTACACTTGATAACGAAGTTTTTTTTAGGTATCTGGCCGTTTGGAAAGATTTCAAACGAAATTCCGGTCCCCCAGAAGTTTGATTAGTTTCGGTATCGTTTTTGGTGCTCAAAATTTATTTGGAATGTGTAAATGGACAAAAAAGGCTTCCTTATACGATCTTCTCACGAAAGCGACCGGAAAATATGGTTCAGGTAGGATTTTCGAGGAATTATGAGGAAAGAACTTGCAGAATGAAATTGCACGATTTTCGTAAGTAAACGGATTTTGGATGGCCATCATCGGTCTCTAAATGATTATTGTTGATCGTTTTCACGTTTCAGAAAAAGAACCACTTCGTATAAGCCCATTTTGAATAAATTTGTAACATTCAACAGTAGGTATTTGCTATTAATCGAAAGAATATATTTTATCTAGTGCTACTTCTTTCAAAAGAGACACAAGCTTTTAATGCTGTAGGGGCCCTATAATGTGGAGGAGTTTGTGTCTTTTTTTAGAACAGGTGAATGATAAATGTGAAGCATATGTTTGACCTGTTCCATATTATTTGTACAAACCTACTGTGGTTGTAATGTATGAATATTTTTTAAACTAATAAATTACTATACAGTCAGAATATTTTACTCCTTGTTCATAAGATCAAATAAATGAAATGTATATCTTCTACTCTTATTTTTATTGAGTTAGCTATCAAGGTTATGTTCCAAGAAAAAGTTCCTCTTGCATCAGAACTCCCTTCAACTATTTGGATTCCAGTAGAGGGATATAATGTTCCATTATTCTTGATTCAACAATTGATGTTGTCAAGTCTTGAACTGAAAGTTCAAGAGGATAATTAACATAATATTCACAAGCATGCATATGAAAATTATGTGAAAGCAATGCAATTTTCTTCCATCCGAAAAATAATATATTTCAACAGTGATCTCTCGTACTTTTCACGCAAATAACTAGAAAAGGAATCCTTTCTATCAATTCATATAAACGTTAATTATTTTCGTCCATCAAATCTTTTCCAATTCATTCATTTTCCGAATAAATTCACATTCTGATAAATACGCTAAGAATGTAGAAAGGGCAACATAGTGTTTACTTGGAACATAAAAATATTTTGAAAAACGTCATAACTTCGATACAAAGTGGAATGTGTCAAATTTCCAAGGCCAGAGTTGTGATTTTATAATTGTGAATGGAGTATATGTATCATCAATTCATTAAGCCTCACCCTGTAAATAGTTCATCCTAAATTGTTGATATTTTTCATGCCTACGCTATTTTTAATCTTCAACACGAAAATTAGGACAGAATAAAAAAATATGAATCGGTTTTGTCATTAAAGACTTCTAAATATCACTATCGAACATACAACAATTTTTTTTATTAAACCACTTCGAGATAACTCAGTATATAAAGGTTTTTGTAATTTTCATCATTGGAAATCCTTAGAAAATGGAGTAAATGAAAAGAATTAAACTCAACTTGTGAACGGAGAATAAAAATCCGTTTTTCGCCATTTCGAAATTATTTTTCCCAAAATATTCAGAAGTGACAAGAAAACGTTATTATGGGGCACAAAATATTCCTCAGAAACGTCCTTAAAAAATCCCCAACTCAACATAAAACATCATAATTACTCGTAAACCCAAAGTGTCCGAGTTTCTTTCTTGACCCACCGTCGCAGTCTCCCAATCAAAACCGCATATCCTTCGATTCTCCTCCAACCGCGCACTCCCAGACCGGCTAATTCCTTCCACCGGTAATTCCTCAACCTCCTCAATTAAATTACGAAATTACATACCATCTCTACACCTACCGAACATAAACAAAACACGATCGTAATCTATTCCTTTCGGAAGCTCACACCTGTGCTTTCCCTACCCTATCTCCGGCTCCCATTGGCCCGTCCAGTTCCGCTATCGGTTCTATTGGACCCACGGCACGTGTGCCCGGTGGTGGGGATGCGCCTATTTAGCCCGAGCCACCGGCTTGAGGAACTCAGATCAGCGCAGTACCACGAACCGTGAACGTGCCTTAGTACCTTGATAGTTTTGTTTGGTTCAGTGAACACGTTAAAGTGAGCCTTGATTTGGATTTTACGAACTGTTTTTTTGTGATTCGAGATTCTTGGATTTAAGGATATAATGCCTGTGTCCATGATGGCGAAGAACTACTCCAACTGTCCTCTGAAGAAGAGGCCCGTGCATATTGTGGATGACATCTCAGGTAGGTTGAATCTCCAAAAAAATTTGCCATCAACACCATAATGTGGAGATTTAAACCAGTGGGACTTACAGAATTTGTTTCATTTGGTATCTCAGCATCAGTACTCTACAGAATTTTTTCTAATACCTGCATCAAATCAAGAACAATTTCATGAATTTTTTAAGCACTTACTTTACAATTACCAGTTTATATGGATTTCATCTTCATTTCTCTTTAAAACTCAAACCAAAGGACTCTGGCTACAGAAACTCCTTTCTAGTATCATAAGACCCTCAAATTCAAACAAATCAATCATAAAATTCACTGTTACCTTTAATTCTTTCGGCATATTCACATTTGAAGAGTCCTAAAACATATCTTCGAACATCATCACTAAATCACCATTTCTTTACAGATGAACCCGAAGACCTGAGCACCAAACCAAAGGACCTGAGCCCAAGGGCCCCAGTATCATCCTCCACCACACCTTCGCTGCCCAGCCCTTCCAGCAGCACCAATACACCTCCACCATACTTCGACTACCCTTCAATATCACCATCATCATCGCCAGTGTCGTCACCATCTCCACCAGCCATCTACCACCCAATACCCTACCACCCAGCTTCTCTCAGCCCAGAATACGCTCCCCAAACATGGCACAACAGCGTGGCAGCTTCGTCTTACCCTTACGGATTTTTACCATACGGATACCACCATCACCACGATTACATGATGAGGTCATCATCACCCTACAGTGAAAGTTCTCTATCACCACCTCATCAGCCTACGCACCCTCTGATACCGCTCGCCATCAAGCCACCAGCGTACAGCGACCAATCTTCGTTGAGTCCCAATTCATCAACAGCTTCTCCACCACCAGAAATGCTACCCTGTCGCGAAGACCTAGAGAAACGCCACCAAGGAAACAGGCATCAGTGTCCAGACTGCGGAAAAAGCTACTCCACCTTCTCAGGACTATCCAAACATAAGCAATTCCACTGCGCTGCCGGCGACGGCCCGAAGAAAGTCTTCAACTGCAAATACTGCGAAAAAGTATACGTTTCCCTAGGCGCCTTGAAAATGCACATCAGGACCCACACTTTACCTTGCAAATGCGAGATTTGCGGAAAAGCCTTCTCTCGTCCTTGGTTGTTGCAAGGACACATCCGTACCCACACGGGAGAAAAACCGTTTTCGTGCACGCACTGTAACAGGGCTTTCGCAGATAGGTCCAATTTGAGAGCGCATCTTCAAACTCATTCGGACGTGAAGAAATACTCTTGTAAAACTTGCAACAAGACGTTTTCCAGGATGTCTCTTCTGACCAAACATGCTGAGGGTGGATGCTTAGGATCGACCAACATGATGCGAATGCCTTCAGAACAAATGTACTAATACTTTAGTCGATTACGAGTACAAAGAGTGTGCCTTTTATAGTCAGGTTGAGTTATTCATTATTGTTGTGGATATCTAAATTTTGTACAGTTCATGTTTTTGGAATCAAAGTTTTTGTATATATCAGAATGCGAGTTCAAATTTAGTCAGTGTCATCTTGTAAATATCTTGTACAGTATTAGTTGTTAGTTATTTATTTTTATATATTTCTAAATGTTTCTAGTCATGGAAGTGTCGTTCTTCCTCTTGTACATATTGCCATTTGATAGTGCCTTATCAAAGTATATCGAAGAGCTATTATTAAAATGTTATTTCCAATTATACACTCTCGTATCATTCCCATAATACCATACCCTCAAAACAATATAATATAAGTTTTCCCAAGACCTTTTGGTGGCCCAAAAAATCTACACAAAAACTGTTTTACCTTCCTCGCCATATCCGTTGGACAGATGGGTGCCCAAATTCGATATTACCGTGACAAAGGTACCCCATACTCACCTTACGAACCCCAAAATCGAACAAAAACTGGTACCTTATGAATGAAATTTAAACAGATATTGTTCCCTGTATGAGTTCGGTGTAGACCGTTAATAGGGGGACGAGGGGTGGTAATGCACCTTTAGCATTCGAAGAATGGAACTCGATTTACATATTTTATGGGTTGATGGGTCTATTTAACCATACATTGATACATTGGTGTCCGGTGTCAAGGACTCGGAAGTGGGATTTTTTGAGTTTTATCCGATGGGGAAATTTTGAATTGGGGCTCATTGTGACCCAGAGCTACTGAGTGACATTTAAAGTCCAAAAAATTATAAAAAAACCTGAGAAGTCATCTATTCAGGTATACTCCATTCACAGTTGTAAAATCACAACTCTGGCCTTGGAAATTTGATACATTCCACTCTGTATCGAAGTTATGACGTTTTTCAAAATATTTTTATGTTCCAAGTCAACACTATGTTGACCTTTCTACATTCTTAGCGTATTTCTCAGAATGTGAATTTATTCGGAAAATGAATTAATTGGAAAAGATTTGATGGACGAAAATAATTAACGTTTTTATGAATTGATAGAAAGGAATCCTTTTCTAGTTATTTGCATGAAAAGTACAAGAGATCACTGTTGAAATATATTGCATTGCTTTCACATAATTTTCATTTGCATTCTTGTGAAGATGTAATGTTTATTATCCTCTTGAACTGAAAGTTCAAGACTTGACGACATCAATTGTTGATTTCAATCAAGAATTCATTAAAAAAAATCAACCCGAAGATATAAGATGGATTGATATGGGTAATTACAAGAATCAAGAATAATGTCAATTTTATTTTGTTGATAACTTTCTTAAAATCAATGTTGGGATATAAAACTCGGCTGCTTTTGTTCAAACAACATCTAAAGAATACATTTTTCACCATATCGACCTTTGAAAGGCGTTTCTTATAGGAGAATTAGGTCTAAGTTCCACCTCATTAGTGAGGTACCTAACTTTTGCAAATCTGCTCAGATATCGCCAAATTTCTTGGAAAACCTGAAAAATATCATCCTAATCGACCTCTCGAGGCTCCATCCGATCCATCTACTGCGATATCTGTCCAAATAACAGCTTTTTCAACTAAATTCCCGTGTACCCCTTCAACCTCGAAATGTAAACATTTGTCATGGTCTTGAAAATCGTCCTCACGCTCCAAACTGGTGCTAAAAACAATAAACATACGTTAATCTTGGATATTCGACGAAAAACTCACCTGCAAATATCGATTAAATACCAAAAATCTGCGAACAATTTGTAAACCTAACAAAATGTGGAATATCTTTGATACTTTTACTTTGATGTAAACAAAGAAACTGACAACGTCGTTTTGTCATTAACGATATTTTCTGTGCGCGCACTGACTTTTCATCATATGTTCTGTGCTTTTCATCAGGGGCACCAACTCCTGAAAACGAAACCATGACCTCCTATGTGATTAAATAAAAGTGAATGGAGTATACTGCATCCGCCCAAAGCTGCTTGGCTTCCACCTAAAAATAATTTTTGTTCAACTCTTTTTATCTATTTCGTTGGTGTAAATTTTCGATGATCTTAATTTTTTTCAGTGGTTCCAATAACACGATATTCATAATATTCTGCGTTGGTACATTCAAAAGTCGTTATTTTGAAGCTTATTACCAAATTTCAACTTAATAAGATATGAAGTTCTTGCAATGTTAAGAAAATAAAATTTCAAAAATGAATAGCTCTGAAACCATTAGACGGATTTTGCTCATTTTTGAACTCAACTGGCGCATTTTGACCTTGAAAGTACACTAGAAATTTGAAGGCTCTATCCTCTATAGGTCTTTTCTTGGATATAATAAAATTCATATTTCTATTAATTTATTCCTTGAAGTAACACATCGTTTTGTGTTTTTTATCAATTTCCCCTTCTGGTAGTGATAGACATAATAATATGCATACAAATTCTTCTATAATGAAAAATAACATTCAAATTTGTCACAAACAAAAAAGTGTATCAAGCCTCAAAAGAATCAGAATTATGCAGAATTACCAAGCCGAAAAAATATTTCAGTTCCTTTACATTTTGGAGAACATACAGCGATATCTGTTGAGATCAGGGTGAACTATGAAATATGCAGGGGCGTATCTAAAGGTAACCGTAGAATTTATTAAATATTTAACCACGAAAGGGAAATCTTTTTTTTCGTTAAATAAACATGTTACGATGGTGGACTGTGAGTCGCCACAAACATTTTTGTTTATGACTCAAACAAGCACATTTTCATTGTTAGAAAGTTACATGATTGGAAAAATTATTCGAGCCATTCGAATCTTCCTTAATGGGTCTTTTGCGGAACGAATGGTGTGAGCTTGTGAACAGAACTCCAAAATGAAATGTCGAGAAAATAAAATAGAAAAAATTCTTTTTTTATGAGGGCTATATATGGTCGACTTTGGTATCAAAATGTAGGTTTTCGAGGTCGCTGAATTCAATAAAAAATATTCCAGGGCCCTAAATGGCATAGTTTAGATTTTCACATGTGAAATGTCATTTTTCGTTGAATTGAAAATTCCAAACTCTCATTGCTTCCGTCCATTTTGTCGTATCCTCTATTTGTTTATATTATTGTGATGGGCGTAGCTCAAAGTATATCTGCGCCAAATATAAGTGATTTTGAAAATTGAAATTTTTGGTTGAAAAATGACTAAGGGTTAAGGCCCCCTAAAAACAACGGTGTGAACAGAACTCCAAAATGAAATATCGAAAAAATAAAATTAAAAAATTTACTTATGAGTGTTACATGGCCGGCTTTGATATCAAAGCGTATAGGTTTTTGAGGTCGCTGAATCCAATAAAAAATATTCCAGAGCACTTAATAGCATAGTTTCGACCTTCACTTCAATATACAGGGTGTTTGGAGGGTGAGTAGCCATAGGTAAATGTTGGATAGGTGATGCTCTTGGCTATACTTGTTGCGCCTAATAAAATAACATTTTGCCAAAAGTTCAGTGTTATAATTTTTTGCCATTTTTCTAGAAATTTCCCATTTTTCTCAATAAAATCTTGAATTTTTTTAAATTTAAAAATATAAAATGATTTATTTTTTTAGTCTAGTCTTATCTTATTCAGATTGAATCATAATTTCATACAAACGTCTTCAAAAAACCTGACAGCGTCGTATCAAACATCAAAATGAAAAAAAATTGTTGTGTCCACTTTACAAAGTGAAATAAAAAAAAAGTTACATAGTGTGTTTTAAAAGCTTCTCTAGTTAATACTCTTTGCAATCGTATGTAAAATGTACCATTAATAATCAGATAACTCAAGAAAAAGCTATGTTAGATTAATTTTACCTGCTCAATGGAATAGTTTTGTCGTCACCCTTTTAAGGCATCCTTGAAGACAAAACGATTTTTTTTTGAGTTATCTGATTATTAATGGTACATGTTACATATCATTGCATAGAGTATTAACTAGAGAAGTTTTTAAAACATTTTAAAACCCAACACTATGTAAATTTTTTTTATTTCACTTTGTAAAGTGGACACAACATTTTTTTTTTCATTTTGATGTTTGATAAGACGCTGTTAGGTTTTTTGAAGATGTTCGTATGAAATTATGATCCAATCTGAATAAGACAAGACTAGACTGAAAATATAATTAATTTTATAGGCACCTCGAGTATCAAATTTAAAAGATTTCAATGAGAAAAATGGGAAATTTCTAGAAAAATGGCAAAAAAATTATTCAACACTTTGAACTTTGGGCAAAATGTTATTTTATTAGGCGCAACAAGTAGCCAAGAGCATCAGCTATCCACCATTTACCTATGGCTATTCACCCTCCAAACACCCTGTATATCTGTGCTAAATATGAGCGATTTTTAAAATCTTAGTTTTTGGGTGAAAAATAATCAAATCAGATATTCTTGGTAGTTTTCGACGACAGCTTGTGTTAGAGAATCTTGAGCTGTAAGAACACAATTGTATAAAATATCATGCGACTGCTCAAGCACTGAATGGACTTTAAACCCGATTAATTATGTTCCAAAACAAAAGAAGTCCCAGACATCATCAATCAGCGAAAATCTCCATATTTTTGGAAGTCAAACAAGGAATAATGAAAATTTCAGGCGACTTCCATGCAGTATGCATACAGGCATCAATCCGCATCAATAATTCTAACCAGTTTGGTCACCTTATGCTGATGGTATGCTAATTTACGCAGACGGCCATAAAACGATACTGAGATCCTCCCACAGACGTCAAAATCGGTTAGAATTGGTCCGATTGCGAGCGGTATAAAACGCGGTATAAACACCGTGTAACGTTACAATTGAAGCTCGAAAGGATTAAGTCATTTGTCAGGAGCGTAAACTTTATAAGTCGGTCAATTTCCATATAAGTTCTCTGATGGATACGGAAGTCCATCGAAATGGTGGTCTCATCCGGAAAAATCTTACATAACATATGCAGACATTCACATGACTAGCATTCGACATGTTCACATACTTAGTGGAAATTACATGGAAAAACGGAAAATGGAGCCTGAGAATTTGTTGACAACAGAAAATGTTTCATGCACATTTTGGCTAGGAGTAATACAGGGTGATAAGAAAAACTTCGGACAAATTTTGCTGTGGTCTGGAACAAAAGTATTTCAGCGCAGCCAAATAATTTTTATTCTTTTGGTTTCTCTACACTTTCCTGTACTAATATGTGAATTTTCAGTTTGATATAATTTCATTTCACAGAGTTTTAGAATGTCAAAACAAACGTAGTGTGATTTTGGAGCTGTTTCGTCAAGGTAGGCTTCAATGCGAAATTGTTCGTTTGCTCAATGTGCCTCGACAAACCGTGTTCGATGCAATTCGTCGTTTCAAGGAGCTTGGCCATGATGGTCGTCGTCCAGGAAGTGGTAGAAAACGCACTGTCAATACACCTAGCAATCGCAACATCGTCAAGAAGCGAGTCAATCGAAATCCGAGGGTTTCCATGAGGAAAATAGCCTGTGAGACCGGTATCAACCGCGAATCTGTCCGTCGAATTGCCGAAAAGGAGCTCAACCTCAAGCCATACAAGCTCCAAAAAGTTCAACTCCTCACGGAGATAAACAAGCGCGTACGACTCCAAAGGTGCCGCCAACTCCTTCGTCTCGCCGCCGGTCAGCAATGGGAGCGAATTCTCTCCACAGACGAGAAGCTTTTCACCGTAGAACAATCCCACAACCACCAAAACGACAGAGTCTGGTCCGTAGATGCTCCCGGTACATCGGCTATCGTCGAACACCGTCAAAATCCGCAATCCGTCATGGTATGGTCTGGGGCGGAATTTGCGGCAGTGGTAAAAATCCCTTAGTTTTCGTGGATCAAGGGGTCAAAATCAATGAAGAAGACTACCGCTGCGACATCCTCGAGGCCGTAGTACTTCCGTGGGCCAAGCAGCGATACGCATTGGACCTTTCAACAGTACTCCGCTCCGGCTCACAGAGCGAAAATGACGCAAGAATGGTGTAAGACCCATTTTCCTTGTTTCATCTCACCTTCAGAATGGCCGTCCTACTCACCGGATCTCAACCCAATGGACTACAGCGTGTGGTCGATTTTGGAGCAAAGGGCTTGTGCTAAAAAACACAAAAATTTGGAGTCGCTGAAGCAATCTCTGCGCCGGGAATGGAACCGATTAACGCCCGAGGAGCTGCGGCCCATTGCCGAAAATTTCGAGAAGCGTCTGAAGCATGTGTATCGCCGCCAAAGGAAGCCACTTCGAAACGGCTTAAATATACAGGGTGTTTGGAGGGTGAGTAGCCATAGGTAAATGGTGGATAGGTGATGCTCTTGGCTACTTGTCGCGCCTAATAAAATATCATTTTGCCCAAAGTTCAAGGTGTTATAATTTTTTTACCATTTTTCTAGAAATTTCCCATTTTTCTCATTAAAACCTTGAATTTTTTCAAATTTAATGCTCGAGGTGCCTATAAAATGATTTATTTCCTTAGTCTAGTCTTGTCTTATTCAGATCGAATCATAATTTCATACAAACGTCTTCAAAAAACCTGACAGCGTCGTATCAAACATCAAAATGAAAACAAAAATAATGTTGTGTCCACTTTACAAAGTGAAATAAAAAAAAAATTTACATGGTGTTGGGTTTTAAAATGGCTTTAAAAACTTCTCTAGTTAATACTCTTTGCAATGGTATGTAACATGTACCATTAATAATCAGATAACTCAACAAAAAACCGTTTTGTCTTCAAGGATGCCTTGAAAGGATGACGACAAAACTATTCCATTGAGCAGGCAAAATCTTTTCTCTCATTCTACCACAGCTAAAAATAGCGTGCCCTCTCTATCATCGGCTAACAATACTCCCAAGGGCGTCGCCAGGGAGGGGGCAGCTGCCCCTCGTGCCCCCCCCCCCCCCCCCAATCAGAATAGAAAAAATGAACTGATTTTCGTATATTGTGCTATTATTTCGTAATCTTTCAAGGGATTTTTGAGCTCTAGGGGGGGGGACTGCCCCGTAATTACCCCCCAGCTTTTGAGCTGGGGGGTAATTACTACATTTGCAAGTCATTTCATAGGCCTGCAGTAAAGGTGCAGTAATGCAGTTTTGAGTTCACTCAACATTTCGGTGGTTCATCAACATATTCTGTAGCATATTTTGAGCTGGGGGTGAGAACACGTGGGGCAGCTGCCCCCCCCCCCTAGAGCTCAAAAATCCCTCAAAAACTTTTGAAATAATAGCATAATATACGAAAATCAGTTCAATTTTTCTATTCTGATTGGGGGGGGGGGGGCACGGGGGGCAGCTGCCCCCTCCCTGCCGACGCCCTTGGGAGTATTGTTAGCCGAAAATAGAGAGGGCACGCTATTTTTAGCTGTGGTAGAATGAGAGAAAAGATTTTGCCTGCTCAATGGAATAGTTTTGTCGTCATCCTTTCAAGGCATCCTTGAAGACAAAACGGTTTTTTGTTGAGTTATCTGATTATTAATGGTACATGTTACATACCATTGCAAAGAGTATTAACTAGAGAAGTTTTTAAAGCCATTTTAAAATCCAACACCATGTAAATTTTTTTTTTATTTTACTTTGTAAAGTGGACACAACATTATTTTTTTTTTCATTTTGATGTTTGATACGACGCTGTCAGGTTTTTTGAAGAAGTTTGTATGAAATTATGATTCGATCTGAATAAGACATGACTAGACTAAGGAAATAAATCATTTTATAGGCACCTCGAGCATTAAATTTGAAAAAATTCAAGGTTTTAATGAGAAAAATGGGAAATTTCTAGAAAAATGGTAAAAAAATTATAACACCTTGAACTTTGGGCAAAATGATATTTTATTAGGCGCAACAAGTAGCCAAGAGCATCACCTATCCACCATTTACCTATGGCTACTCACCCTCCAAACACCCTGTATTATTAACAAATGTTCAAGCTATTATTATTTGTTGTTAATTTGTTCAAATTCTTCTGTTTAATGAAGTTAAATGAATGTTTCTTGTCACACTGTATAAAGGAATTTTAGGAGGAATACTTCCGTCATCTTAAGTGAATTGTCATAATGAATTTCATTGTGCTACATTTAGCGTTGACCCCCTATAAAGTGTTCGACTGAATTGAAAATCAGCATTCACATCCATTTCCTGTTCTTCATCTCTGTATTATCTGTACCCACATACCCTTCTTCTTTACGATCTTCTTCTTCTTTAACGATCATCACACCTGGTTCTCTGAGTGAACTCAAATCTGTCTCACTTTGTTTCTTTTCTTCATTCGACTCTAACAAGGTTAATCCTGAAATAAATGGAAGAGATTTCCTACCAGCCCAACCTGACACCGTTTACAAGGTGTAGTAGTAGTGAGTATTGAATAGAAAGGAAGGGGGAAAAGTATGTTTAAATATGCAGGAATATACAGGGAGATTTTTTCTTAACTCTCCCAAAATTATGCAGAGATGTACACATGGAGTTTTCATGAAATTCATTAGGAATGCCGAGAAAATCTGAAATATTTTTGTGTTTTTTCGTTTTCAGTTATACTGGAAGTAGTAATCCTTCGTTTTTACGAATACCATTGCGGATATTTCAGGGGGGGCATAAAAATTGCCAAGCAGGAGTACAGAGGGAGCCAAACTTGACACATTTGAATGTAAAGTTCTATTTATAAACTAGAAAAACAAAAACTGACGTTTTAGTGTTAGCGGGTATTTTCTGTAAATGTGCAGCATTAAAGAAAAGTGGCTGTATGTATCAATTTTCCTGTGGAAAATTCTGCGATTCTGTGAAAAATTTTTGTGGCACTTTTTTATGTTTGTATGTATTTATGTATTTTGTATATTTCGGTGGAGTTTGAAGTTGCCATTCCAGATATATACCTACTGCTCCACAAAAGTTAGGGAAATCGTATTCAATCGTTTTCAAAAGTATGTAATCTTCGAGAAAATCGCAAAAATCTTATTTTAACTATATTTTTTTGCAATTTAAGTCAATATCCCTTACTCATGTGGAGCAGTTTATATAAACAAAAACTGATGTCGGTATCTCATGGTTTTAGTGCTAGAGGGTGTTTTTTGTAAATATTCGTTCAACAAGAGTGGCTGTATCTTTTTTCCAGTAGAAAATTCTGCCATTCTGTCGGTATATTTTCTTAAAACAATAAATAAATTGGTTGAAGAACCAATTATAGTATATAACATTACTAGCAAGGTGAGAGGGTTTTTACTGGCGAATGGAGGATATAAATGACGAGCCGCAGGCGAGTCAGTTACCTCCTTGAGCCAGTAAAACCCGTTATCTTGCGTGTATTATTTTATATTGCATTTGTTTCTCATTTGTAAAAAGGTTAGATAAATTCCAAAAAAATCTCAATAATCTGTCGCAAATGTCGTAAGCTATGGAAGCGTTGCCATGAACTGTTTATTTTTCTTTACGTTTGTTTTGGCGAAAGCGAAAATGAATGTACCAAAAGAAATTATTGAGGCAGCCAGCAGTGTAGCTTCAAGTTTATTACCTGCAAAATCAGCTTCAAGGTACGAGCGAGAATACGACGACTTCAGAAAGTGGCCAAACAAAAATAATGTGATTGGGGTAACTGACAACTGAAGATGTTTTGTTGGTCTACTTGAATCAACTATCAGCTAGATTCAGCCCTAATACTTTATGAGCAAAATGGTCTATGCTGAAAAGCTGCTTAGAAATGAAAGAAAAAGCCCCTGTTCGCAGGTTTGTTTTCCTTAAAAAATTTATTGAAAAATATGAAGTTTAGTTGTCATTTGCAGATTTCAAAAGGTAATAGCGTTTCTGAAACGAAAAAATGAGCGTTATACGCCAAAAAAGGCCAAGGTATTAAGTAAAGAAGAGGCTGAACAATTTCTTTTATATGCTCCTGATGACCAGTGGTTGCTGGCGAAAATTGTAACAAAATTTGGGATTTTTGGATGTTGTCGATGTGACGAAATTCTCTCCTTAACATGAATGATGTAGAAGATATGAGAAAATACGTTATTGTGACATTGCGGCAAACAAAAAATTTAACAACAAGAAGATTCACCATAACCGATGATGGCTGCAGCTTCAAGCCCTGCATGTTATACAGAAAATATGTAAATCTTCTGCCTCCTGGAACAGAAAGCCTAAGATTTTTTTTGACATACCGACATGGAAAGTTCATTTCGCTTAACGCTGGCCAGCACACTATTGGTGGTGTCCCAAAGCAAATAGCGAAATATTTAGGTTTAAAAGACCCAGAGTTATACACCGGCCACTCTTTTCGCAGAACTGGAGCCACTATGGTTGCGGATTCGGATGGAGATATTTTAGCACTAAAGCGTGCAGGAGGGTGGAAGAGCACCGAAATTGCGATGAGTTATGTCGATGATTCGGTCAACAAAAAAATCGAAATGTCTAGCAAATTATTTGGTAGTAGGGAGAGTACAAATGTTCTGCAGTCCTCGAGTTCAGCAGTTTCTGAGTCAACAGATGGTTCATCATCATGAGTATCAACTCTTTCATCATCAAAATCTGTGTTACTGGAAATAACAATTGTACCATGATTTTGATATATGACGATAAAACAAAATTTTCTAATGTAAATAATACCACTAACTTGTAGAAATTTTGCAAGTTAACTGTCAGTTTTACAAGTTAGTGACTTGATAAAATAAACTTTCTTGATTAATATTATGTTTTTGGAAACTGACGTTTACAAATGAGAAACAGATAAAGTTTTTATCGTCGATCATTATTTTAGTTTCTTGCTTTTGTTGTCTCATAATAATAATGGTGTTCTGGCGAGAATAGTCCACTTCACGAAAAATGCCCATACCATCCTTTTCCAACAAACGTTTAAGGTGTATTCGGGTCGGTTCCAAAGGTCCCGCCTAATTTCTCCAATTTCTGTATCGCCAATATTCATAAGCGCGCGTTTCGAAACGGAATCAGCCTCGTTCCACAGGAAAAATGAATCATCCACGTATGCAAATCGGGCTTTATATAACGACACATTGTCCACCTGTAACTTATCGTGGCGGCTTTGTCTTAAATTTCCTCATGCTCGCCGGGGTCACATTTTGAATAAAGCCGTAAGGTCGTGAACCGCCTGCCTGCCTGCGCCCCCCCCCCAAGTCGTCGCCGTCGCTGGTACAGTTACTTTCTGGGCCAACCGTCGTATTTTGGTGGAGTATGAAAATGTCCGTGTATATTCTATTGTATGCAAATCCGGGCTGTACGGGTGAATAAATAAGGCTCGGGCATGCTCGCTCTTTGTCCGGAGCCACTCTTCGTGTGCCGTATCTTTTCCAGATGACGATGATAAAAATTCCTGGACCGCACCTCGGAGCAGCGCGTGCTCGCGAGGTGTTGGATTTCGCCAAGCACTCGATGTGAAGGGTTTTCCAATAAGACATTCAAAGAAGAATGCCATTTTTTTAAATAAATGATCGGATGTTTACGAGGATGTACCTATTGACGTCAAAAAATTAAACCAGAGATAAGCATTAAAAAAAAATATGTCTACCGAAATTGTATAAAAATAGAAAAATTGGAGTATCGAGCCATCATCAAGTACCTGTATTTAAAAGGGTTAAGAGGTAAGCAGATTTACGAAGATATGCTTAATACCCTTGGTGAAAACTTGGACTGCAAGTTTCGAAAGAGGTAAATTTTCCATTGAAGATGATGACCGATCGGGAAGGCCAGTTTCTGTGTCAGTCCCCGAAAATATCGATGCAGTTCATGACATGATTTTATCAGACCGTCGAATTGGGCTAAGACGAATATCTGAAGCACTGAAGATTTTATACGAACGCGTTCATTATATATATGCAGCGGCGGCCTTACCAATTGCGAGGCCCCGGGCGGCAGGTCTTTGCGAGGCCCTTTGTCCTTCGTGAAAAGTATGTCATTCGAATTTAAGTCGGGTCGTTTGGTTTAGGTATTTTGTCATGTTTGATAAGAACTGCCATAGTTTTACAACTAAATAAAATTTGTGTTTCAAAATATTTTACTTCGAAAGGTTTACAAATTCGGATAAGATAAATTTTAAAATTTATGTTAAATTTCAAAATTGATGTTCGCGGCTTTTTCTGAGACTCAAATCTTTAATTAGAACACAATAATCCAACGAA
This sequence comes from Adalia decempunctata, assembly GCA_951802165.1. Classification (NCBI taxonomy): domain Eukaryota; kingdom Metazoa; phylum Arthropoda; class Insecta; order Coleoptera; family Coccinellidae; genus Adalia; species Adalia decempunctata. The sequence continues at coordinate 5,623,931 of OX637696.1, read as the reverse complement.
TGAGTTACGTCATTTTCTATTGAAAGAATAGCAAGTACTGAAAGCCGATCTTGAATTCTTCAAATAAGTTTTGTTAATTTTAAGCCTCGAAAAACTCCTTTCAGCAGACGCAACTGCAACAGGTGTGGTGGAAATAAGAGCCGTTTCACATGGAACTGAGAGCCGTTTCACATGCGACTGATGTTCAGTCCTGATGGTCAGTCGGGACCGGCGTTTGAACTGGATTTTGCAATAATTTCACATGCATGCGTATCATCAGTCGACCCATGAAACAAGCATGAGCATCGGTTCGGCCTGCTGCATTTTCGTGTCTTCGAATCGAGTCGCGGCAAAAGGCACATAATGCATGCGCACCGTCAGTCCTGATGCGATTGCGGTGTTGCGCATGTTATTATTGAATATTCTTAGGAATTTCTACTTATTTACGAAAGGATTGTATTCATTCACCAATAATAGTGGATAATAGTCAATGGGTAGGAAAAAGTTAATTTTGAAACTGAAATGGAAATATGGAATACATCCCCAGAAAATTATAAAAATATTGATTTGAATATTGGGAGGATCTGGCTCTGATCTGTTTATGACAGGAAGATTTCAAGAATCTTTTTCAATTACGAAGCAAGTTTGCATATTCAACAACAGATTGATCGTGGATAATGATCTCGCTCCTTAGTTTTTTGTCTGAGGTCTTTAGCTTTTTATATACAAGATGACAGAGTAAATTTTAAAACTTCAAAAAAACTTGAACCAATCATCAAGTAGATTTCCCATATAACTTTTCGAACAAAGAATCCACACAATAATAATTCCAATATAAGAATTTCGAAATACGAAAAATGTTTTCACTTCGTGCGGGAATCAGACGGTTCTCGTACAAAGCAATTACAGTGTCACGCCGTGGCAGCAAATGGTCTTTGATAGTGGCGACTGACGAAACTCATCGATGTGAAAACAAATACCGCCGACTGATGATCGGTCCGACCGACCATCAGGACTGACCATCAGTCCCTTGTGAAACGGCTCTAATTCTCAGGACTATTTCGATAGTGGGGTAAACTTCAATTATATTTTTTTCTCTTATGTATTTCAGCACCGGGATAATATCGTCGTTTTACTCATACGCACTGATGAACATATTCTGTTCTTCGTACAATTCATGTCCATCAATATCACATGATTCTCCTACTGTCACGGACATTTGTAGCTGCATTGTTTAAAAAATTAACTATTATTGATTTACTTCAATTTTTTTACACATGAAGCCAAATATCCTTTCATGCTTGGGTTCTTGCGCGAGGCCCCTCCAAGAGCGAGGCCCTGGGCGATTGCCCCGTTCGCCACCCCCTAAGGCCGCCTCTGTATATATGCACTGCGCAAAAAAATTACCGCACATTATGAAAATCTCAAATTTATTCTACAACTGAAGGATGTTCTCAATGATAATTATTTTATCAGAATTATGCATGCATATGCTATCCATTTTCAACGTTTTTCTTCAATAGAGATGTTTTCTCCCAGCAGGAATAAAAAAAGATGATATCAGATTTTGAATGTATTGGCTCCATTCTAAAATCAGTTGTTCTCGATCAATTCTAGTGATCAATAGTTTTTCTTTCGTTTGATTTTCTACACTCGATCGCTATGCAACGCGAAACACTCAATTTGACCCAAGAGGAATGTGCCCAAGCGGTAGTTTTGCGAGAAGAAGGGTGGACATACACAAGAATTGCAGAAAGGTTTGGAGTTTCCCATACAAGTGTGTCCAGAATGTTGCAGCGATTCAGGGAGACAGGTATGAATGTCCGAAGACCAGGACAGGGTAGACCACTGGTAACAACTGCCATTCAAGAACGTTACTTGAGAGTTTCTTCGTTGAGACAACGGTTTGCAACCGCTCGCCTCCTTCAAAATCAGCTTGAGCAAACTCATGAGGTGCAAATTAGCACTCAGACAATAAGAAATCGCCTCAGAGAATATGATTTAAGGCCTCGTGTCGCGGCAAGAGGCCCAGCTCTTACCCCAGTCCATCGAAGGGCGCGTTTGGATATTGCGAGAGAACATATCCATTGGGAAGAGGCCGATTGGAAAAGAGTTCTCTTCACAGATGGGTCTAGATTCTGCCTCTACCATTGTGATCGACGTTCCCTTGTAAACAGACGTCCACATGAAAGATATGCTCAGTGCAATTTCCTGAATACTACTGGTTTCGGGGGAGGATCGATTATGGTATGGGGTGGAATATCTTTGACTGCTCGCACAGACCTAGTGGTCATTGATAATGGAGCTATGAATGCTGATAAGTATATAAGGAACATTCTTGAAGAGCATGTAGTACCATTTGCCCCATAGATTGGTGAAAATTTCATTTTTATGGACGATAATGCCAGACCCCATCGTGCGCGCATCGTTCAGGAGTACCTTGAAGAGGTTGTAGTCTCTCGAACGGAATGGTCAGCAAGAAGTCCAGATCTCAATTCTATTCAGCAGGTTTGGGACAACCTCAATAGAAGGCTGAGAAGTTCAGAAAATCATCCAGCTACTCTTAATGACTTAGGAATCCAACTCGGAGAAATCTGGGAAGGATTAGATCAGAACATTTTAAGATCACTCATTTTGAGTATGAACCTTCGTTGCCGAGCTGTAATTAACGGAAGGGATGGAAATACCAAGTATTAAATCACTTATCAGCATTTCAGTATTTTGAAAATTGTTCATTTCTCCTTTTTTCACATAATATTCGGTGGAATCCTGTATTTTTCTTCCATTTAATGTGTCTTTTTTCGTTCAAAACCTTTCCGAGAGAACATAAAAAATAAGTTATGAAGTCAATGTAGAGTTAACTTTCATTAAAATTGAAATTTTCAGAATGTGAATGTGCGTTAATTTTTTTGCGCAGTGTACTTGTCAAACGTCAAAAAATGACAGCTTCAAAAGTGTGATCTTCCGAAACAGCGGGTTATTCCAAATAATATCTCTTATTCGAAAACCCTTCACTTTTTCTTCGTTTTCTCTCTTTTATTCGGACCTGAGAGAGTTTTCCTCTCGATACGTCTCTGTCACAATAATGGCGTCGAGCAAATCCGAATTGGCCAACGTATTTCGAGCTAGACCACAATATCCTGCGCGTCTTGTGAATATGACAAAACTGGATGTTTGATCTTTGGGCAGTTGTTTGAGTTTCACTTGAACCCAATCTATAAAAATAAACAGATACTTAGATATGAAGACAAACACAGAACACAATCCGACCTGATATATATGTACCCTGTATTTGTTAGCCGATCGTTCTCCAACAGACATTTAAATATGTATTTCTCGTACGGGAACCTTTGCATTGATCTCTGCCAAGTTCACGGTCAAGTGATAAGCAGAGCGTTCCAAAGAACTATACGCCATTTCATTATCGACGATATGTCAAGGATATGTTCCTGAGAACTGAATTTTTTAGAAGAAAAACGCTTATATCTTTTGAACCACTGGACCGTTTTCGAAAATCAAACTCATTTCTGAATCATCTTCTAATTCTAATGAAAACTGTTTTTACAATAAAAAAACCAAAACTATTTTTTACAAAATTCATGGATTTTTTCTGGAATTCTTCCCATCATGCTTCTTTAAGTGTTCTCAGACACTTTCTGGGATGCTGTCTTCCACTTTTGCTTGAATTCCGCTAATGTTTTCGTTGATTTCTTAGTCTTCTTCAATTCTCTTTTTACCAGGGCCCAATATCTTCCGATTGGCCTGAGTTCTGGGCAATTTGGTGGATTGGCCTCTTTGGGGACAAAAACCACCTCATTAGCTTCGTACCATTCCTTGGTGGCCTTGCTGTAGTGGCATCAAGCTAAATCTGGCCAAAAGATTGTTGACACATCGTGCTCACGTAAAAATCGTAAAAGTCGCTTCTTCAAGCATTCCTCGATGTATATCTTCGAGTCAACAGAGCCTTGGACAACGAAAAATTTGTTGCTTTTCCCACAAGTGCAAATTGCTTGCCAAACCAGGAATTTTTTAGGAAACTTTGCTTGTTTCTTCACGCGAAATTGTTCGTCAACATTTCCACGAGAATCTGCAGTATAAAATTACTGACCAGGAAGTTGCGAGAAATCAGCCAAGACATAGGTTTCGTCGTCCATCACGCAACAGGAAAAATTTTTGAATGAAATCGTTTTTTAATTTTTTTTCTCTTGATTTCGCTTCTTGATTCTTCACAGCGTTCCTGTCTGGCACTTTCTGCACTTTGTATGTTCTAAGCCCACAACTCGACTTGATTTTCTGAACGGTTGACTGCAAACAACCCACTATTTGGGCCACTTTCCGCACTGAAAGGTTGGGATTCTTCTGGAAAAGGTTGATGGCTTTCTTCACTTTTTTTGGGCTATGAAACCCATTTTTCCTCCCGGTTCCTTCCTTGCGGGTAATTGTAAGATCTTCATTGAAGCGCTTAACAACTCTTGATACCGTTTCCGGACGAACGCGAGCCTCTTTTGCGATTTTTTTGAAGCTCCATTTTTGATTATTTTGAAAAAGTTTTACTATAAATTCTCGTGTTTTCACTTCGCTTGACATTTTGCGACAGAGAATTGGAATATCTATGGAGTAATAACTAGGAGCATTGAATAACTGGAGAGAAGGCTCCCCTACGAAAATGAACTGCCAAAAACGTCCGAACTTGTCAGTTCGCTGCAAGGTCACGAGATGGCGACAACGTCGTTCGTTCCTACAACATGGCTATCCTTAATAAAATTATCTTTAATGGTTATTAGTTGTTATTACTTATAAGGTCCCATTTATTACTATACCATAATATATATTTTTTTGAAAGAAAGCAATACATACTTGTTTTCGTAAATCCGACAATATAATGCATATAGCACGTGTAAAGAAAGGGCTACAAGGATCAGATTGAATATAGGAAGAAGAATCTGTTTCCCGCTCCGAATCTAAGTGTTAGCAGAGGGAATGTAAACGGGGTACCATACAATTCTGCGTATGATACACGAGAACAGATAAGACCTTAGTCTTCCCGTATAATAATAGTGATACTCACCTGAATGTTCGCTTTTTTCCGATAAGGATATTGTTTTGACAAATTTATTACCGGTCACAGACTTCCCATATAATTGCGCATAAAAAGTTGATTAGAATAAAGCGATGATATGTCATCAATATTGTCTATGTTATGATTTATGGCCATTTTCAATTGAAAAGAAGCATACATAAATGTATCAATAACAATGACAGCCACATTATATTCTTTGCAATTGTAGCGCCATAGAACAAGATATCTGACATGTTGCTGAATAAACGATCTCAGCGTCATCTATCGGGCGTCACACGAAACTCTAACCTCCGCCGTTATTGGCAGTTCAAAATGATCTGTCGAGCGTATGAAGCCTTCCCTCCAGTTATTCTATGCTCCTAGGTAATGATGTTCCACATGTTTCTGACGTTCATAGCAAAGCTAACTATGATCAAATTTTGATTTTTTCACAATTGGTTCAAGAGATATAGGCGTTTTTGTGATAGCGAATTTATTCTCGTTCAGTCCTTATGCATTTCAGCCCCGAATGTTGAACTCTTGCACCAGTTCCCGCAGATTCCTGCCTCGTTTTTTCCGCCCAAATATTCGGCTTTCTACAAAAACGATCGGTTTTTGCGAATGTCCAACGGTACCGAATTTAGGATGATCCTATAGCGTAGTCGCTCGTGAATTCCTCAGCGCTTTTTATTTTCCGATATCGCCGTTCTCTAGCCTGAAATATAGCCGAAATATCTCTAAAACATCCAGATCGCTCTGGGCCATCACGAAATTAACTGAAGAGATCTAATTCCGATCTGTCGGTAATCTGCTGTCCCAACAATGTCCGTCTATTTATTTATTTCTTCTTTAACGCGAGACAGGCGGACTGGTTGATCCGATCTTCGAGATGATCGTATCGAGAGATACCGCGTTCATGTGGGGAATATTTCGATGAAAACTAACGGTAGATCTGTGATCCTCGACGCGACAAGGCGGCGTTCGGTCCGAGGACAGGCACGGATTTTTTCCCATTGGAAATTTCTGCATGTAATTCATAGAATTCAGACAGCCTGAGCCCCACGATGGCATAGTTCCAGATACGATCACCCCGTATAGGGTTTGCCTCGCCCATATTTTTCTATGAAGGCTCCACGTTGGGCGCCAATTGAATAAAACTCTGCAACGCTACATATTCGAAGTTGTATTGAAATTATAAATAGGTTCATGCGGTTTTGATAATTACCAATTTATCAATTCTTGTTGAATCTGGCAACACCGTCATTTTGAAGTGCCTTCATTTCAATTTTTTGGGTTCAAAACGATAAAGGGAAAAGAAGGCCTATATGGACATGTTTGGTATCAAACTATAGGTTTTCGATGACGCTCTATACCTTCAAGTCGCTATCTAGCATACTTTGGATTTTCACCTTTTAAATGGCATGTTTTGAAAAATCCGAAATTTAAAATTGTCATAACTCCTCTTTTTGGGGTCCTATCCACTTTTTGTTTGTGAGTTTGTTAATCAGCATTATCTAGAGATTCTCTGAGTATAATAAACTCGATATCGAATATCTCAACTTTTTGGGTGAAAAATGACAAAGGGGTAAGACCCCCCGAAAACACAATATTTGTCATCACCAAGAAATCCGTGGCGAATCCAAAATCGTTTTCCAATCTCGAAGATCTTCTACCCATTCGAATCATGCAGAATACTCATTAGACTGATTAGTAACACCTATACTATAGGTAAGTGCTCTGAGGGTCCGAACAAAACTCGAAAATTAAATTTGGAAAAATAAAAACAATTGAAAGTCGACTCAGAGAAGGCTTATATAGACATGTTTAATATCAAAATATAAGTTTTCGAGGACGGTCTATCCAATTAAGGACTGAACAAGAATAAATTCGCCATCACAAAAACGCCAATATCTCTTGAACCAATTGAGAAAAAATTAAAATTTGATCATAGTTAGCTTTGTTATGAATGTCAGAAACATGTGGAACATTTACTTAATAGATATTCCAATTCTGTCGCAAAATGTCAAGCGAAGTGAAAACACGAGAATTTATAGTGAAACTTTTCCAAAATAATCGAAAATGGAGCTTCAAAAGAATCGCAAAAGAGGCTCGCGTTCGTCCGGAAACGGAATCAAGAGTTGTTAAGCGCTTCAACGAAGATCTTACAATTAACCGCAAGGGAGGAACCGGGGGGAAAAAGGGTCTCATAGCCCAAAAAAAGTGAAGAAAGCCATCAGCCTTTTTCAGAAGAATCCTAACCTTTCAGGACGGAAAGTGGCCCAAATTGCCCCAAATAGTGGGTTGATCGCAGTCAAGAGTTCAGAATATCAAGTCGAGTTGTGAGCTTAGAACATACAAAGTGCAGAAAGTGCCAGACAGGAACGCTGTGAAGAATCAAGAAGCGAAATCAAGAGCAAAGAAATTTAAAAAAGATTTCTCGAAAAAATTTTCCTGCTGGGTGATGGACGACGAAACCTATGTCTTGGCTGATTTCTCGCAACTTCCTGGTCAGGAATTTTATACTGCAGATTCTCGTGGAAATGATGACGAACAATTTCGCGTGAAGAAACAAGCAAAGTTTTCTAAAACATTCCTGGTTTGGCAAGCAATTTGCACTTGTGGAAAAAGGAGCAAATTTTTCGTTGGCCAAGGCTCTGTTGACTCGAAGACATACATCGAGGAATGCTTGAAGAAGCGACTTTTACCATTTTTACGTGAGCACGATGTGTCAACAATCTTTTGGCTAGATTTAGCTTCATGCCACTACAGCAAGGCCACCAAGGAATGGTACGAAGCTAATGAGGTGGTTTTTGTCCCCAAAGAGGCCATCCACCAAATTGGCCAGAACTCAGGCCAATCGAAAGATATTGGGCCCTGGTAAAAAGAGAATTGAAGAAAACTAAGAAATCAACGAAAACATTAGCGGAATTCAAGCAAAAGTGGAAGACAGCATCCCAGAAAGTGACTGAGAACACTATAAGAAGCATGATGGGAAGAATTCCAGAAAAAATCCATGAATTTTGTAAAAAATAGTTTTGGTTTTTTTATTGTAAAAACAGTTTTCATTAGAATTAGAAGATGATTCCAAAAATGAGTTTGATTTTCGAAATCGGTCCAGTGGTTCAAAAGATATAAGCGTTTTTGAGATATCGAATTTATTCTCGTTCAGTCCTAATGCTAATTGAAAGCTTCCCCTCATCTTCGTTTACTTTTAATTTCCAACGACATTGTCGTGTGGACAAACCCCTCATAAAATAGTAATGATCCATATTTAAATTAAATATGCTCTGCGAAAGGCAACCTCCTTTTTTATTCGATTAATCTTACGATCACCAACTTCATACTTTCTCTGCGCAAATCGACAATTCAGATTGTATATCGAAGTTTTCTCTGTCATTGCACATTTTTCAAAAACGAAATGAGTCAGCCTTTGTTGAAGCGAAAGTGTGATAATTCATCGGAATATGTCGACGGATAATGAATTAAAGTACCAGAGTGGCAACACGCCAATGAATAAGAAAGAACGTCAGGTGCAATGGTGCAAAGCACTTACGCGGTTTCGTAATAAAGACAATCTTAAAGACTTCACTGAAAAGTAATCAAAGTTTTTCCTAGAATCGCTGAATTTCAAGATTCAAATGTTCTAATATTTTGGTAAAATGCAGTACTCGACCTACTGATCAAAAGTGTCCATGGCCCCAACTCAATCCTATGATTAGTTTTTGAGATACAGAGCGTTGAAGTTGAGAATTACCCACTTTTACTACGCGCGTATCTCGAAACAGAATCGAATGAACTTCAATCTTTCTCAAGAAACATTTCATTCTATCCCCAGGGAGCAACCATGACGAAGAATATGACCAAAAATCGTTACGAATACAGGGTTATCCATAATTGAATGCATGCCCGATTTTGAAAGTATAAAATATGTCAGTTTCAGAGCGAGAACGTTCACAAAATGAACTATTTCACTAGATATGTTGTTGTTACATCGAAAAAACATGAAATACCCAGACTGCATACTGGGTGATCCATTAATATAGAAACTACTCACAATGAGAGTAAAATGGACACCTGTATTTTTGGGTTGATTTAAGGTGTTTGTTTGATTTTTTCAGATAATATCATCATGGACTTCAAAGAATACAGGGTGATTCAGTCATGATATAAAATTTGAACCTCACGAAAATACCCAAAAACCACTTTTTTTTTCATCACCCTCTACTTCAAGATTAACTTCGTTGAGGTGGGGGTTTTCTTTCACCAGTGTACTTGATATAAAAACATCAATATGGCTGAGAGTTTTTATCCACTTCCCATGACCAGATTTTTTATTATGTTATACTAGCTAGCTCGGCGAACTTTGTTCCGCCTAAATGATACTTACGGTGGATTTCAAAAATCGTAATAACCGGTGATAGGAGATCAACGGCTTGTTTCTCTGATTTCTGAACTGTCAAATGTTTCCATGGATATGAGCTGTCACACAGAACAGGTACACAAATATAATATGTCAATTATGGCAATTTTGGATTCAGTCATTTCCGCAAATATATTCATTACCCAAACAGAAATTTCAAAAATTATGAGAAAAGATGAGAATGGACATCTCACGATTGAAACTGATCGCCAAAATCCGATTTACTTTACATTTCGATAAAAATTCACTGTGATATTCACCCGCTTCTGGATGTGGTAATAGTCTTTCATGGTATTATAAGTCCTATGCAAATTTCATAGTAATTGATGTCATCTGTTCTTTTTTCGACCATTTCAAACCACGACGACCGAAATGCTCGAAAAAAGAACAGATGACATGAATCGATGGCCGCGAAAGCCTCAACAAATTCATCGTTATTTTGAATGAATAAAACTATAAAAATAACTAATAATCACTCATAATGTGTGAATAGCGACACCTGAAGTGGTAAGAACGAAACTTTTCTCATATCTCAACAAAATCTAATCATTTTAGAATTTTTAGACATCTGTACTCCTACGCTAAGACATTTTGGTTTTGGCCAACAGCGCAGAGTTGTAGGCAACTCAAATTACACACTATACAGTGACTATAGTGAGAATATAGTCACTGTACACACACACTATTTGTTTAAATCGCCATCTAACGGGGAGAATATCAAATAAAGTACCTACGAATAAGCGGTAGCGTAAGTTACAGTGACTATATTACCATTATGGTAATATAGTCACTGTAGCGTAACTGTAACTTTTGCGACACCTAGTGGCATTACTGAAAAGGAGGAAAAGCATTTCCTGTATGAGTTAAATTTTCATCGATTATTTCAAAGTTTTATTGTATTTTATAATAACCCGACCGTAGTCGAATCCGTATATGAAGTTTCATAACAAACCGTCCATCCGATCTCGAGTTATAAATGGTGTAACCAACATCTTTCTTTTATATGTATATATAGATATATAGATATAGATGAAAGTGAAGAGAGTTCGCCCCCATTGCTGACCGGCGGCGAGACGAAGGAGTTGGCGGCACCTTTGGAGTCGTACGCATTTGTTTTCCTCCGTGAGGAGTTTAACTTTTTGGAGCTTGTATGGCTTGAGGTTGAGCTCCTTTTTGGCAATTTGACGGACTGATTCGCGGTTGATACCGGTCTCACAGGCTATTTTCCTTATGGAAACCCTCGGATTTCGATTGACTCGCTTCTTCGATGTTGCGATTGCTAGGTGTATTGACAGTGCGTTTTCTACCACTTCCTGGACGACGACCATCATGGCCAAGCTCCTTGAAACGACGAATTGCATCGGACACGGTTTGTCGAGGCACATTGAGCAAACGAACAATTTCGCATTGACGCCTACCTTGACGAAACAGCTCCAAAATCGCACTACGTTTGTTTGACATTCTAAAACTCTGTGAAATGAAATTATATCAAACTGAAAATTCCCATATTAGTACAGGAAAGTGTAGAGAAACCAAGAGAATAAAAATTATTTGGCTGCGCTGAAATACTTCCGTTCCAGACCACAGCAAAATTTGTCCGATGTTTTTCTTGTCACCCTGTATTAGAACATTTGACGGAACGCCATTTGCCATAAGGGAAGTGCGGGGTTCTTTGCCTCGCCAAGATAAGAAAATTTCTTGCAATTATTGCACTTCAGAAGAGGTTTTTAGTTGAATATAAAGTAGAGTTCAGGAGAATCTCACAGACACTTTTTACGATCGCCAAACGTGAAAACGTTCAGGTTGTGAAAACAATACCGAATCAGGTCGCCGTGGACAGGTGCAAAACGAGGGTAAAATCGTGCACTTTTAACGATTCCAAATATCAAAGGTCCTCTATTCCGATTTTGAAATATAGCCGAATTTTCTCGAAAGGAACCAGGTCGCCTGAGGCTGTCACGACGCGATCTAGAGAGATCTATTTCACGTCGTCTCCGAATCCGCTTATAGCGAACACTATGCGCCTTTGATAAGTCCATTATTGGGAGTAAAAGGTATCTATCGACTGTGAGAATTATGGCCCGGCGAGATTATTATTGTGAGGAACGGGACATTGAGAGGAAATATAAATTTTTGAGATTGTTAACTGCGACGTAATGAGTAAGGAATATAGGACTAATCCTCTATTAGTCTATTTGGGATATGATTTTAATTGGGATCAAATACGAGGATATATTGAAAAATTCTTAGCCTACTATAGAACCAAACAAAATTTCAATGTCAAAATATTTTATTACTCAACATATTCTCCTCTTAATTGAATACATTTATTACAGCGAACCTGCAACGTCTCTAGACCTTTCAAAAAAAATGTTTCTTCTTGCTCTGCAAACTTTTATTACCTCCTCGTTGGAAGAAAATTTACGATCTTTTGAACTTTTTTTCAGTTAAGATGATAGTCGGACGGCACCAAATCTGGTGAATAAGGGGAGTATTTTAGTAATTCTAACCTTAAATCACGAATTTTTTGCATGGCAACATGAGATTTGAGTACTGGGGCGTTGTCCTGTAAAAACATAATACCTTTGGATAGCTTTCCGCGTCTTTTCTCTTTAATTTTTTTTCGTAGAGTGGTCGGTAGTTTCGAATAGTAATCTCTAGTTATTGTTTCACCCTTATCCAAGAAATCAATCATGATTACTCCATGGCAATCCCAAAAAACTGAAGCAAGAACTTTTCCAGCAGATTTTTGGACACGAAACTTCTCAGGTCTTGGAGAACCAGAGTGTCGCCATTCCATCGATTGTTGCTTTGTTTCCGGATCGTAGAAATGTACCCAAGTCTCATCCAAAGTAACAATTCGGTTTAAGAAGTCTACATCGTTTTGAAATCGAGCACAGATCGAACGCGATGCTTCTACCCTTGCACGCTTTTGGTCAACATTCAAACATTTGGGTATTCATTTTGCAGAAATTTTTCTCATGTCCAAATTGACGTGAACTATATGTGATGAACGCGTTCGTACGAAATCTTCAGTGCTTCAGATATCCGTTTTAGCCCAATTCGACGGTCAGATGAAATCATGTCATGAACTGCATCGATATTTTTGGGGACTGACACAGAAACTGGCCTTTCCGATCGGTCATCTTCTTCAATACCTCTTTTGAAGCTTGTAGTCCAATTTTTCACGGTCGCATTCGAAGGACATTGATCACCAAGGGTATTAAGCATATATCTTCGTAAATCTGCTCACCTCTTAACCCTTTTAAATACAGGTACCAGATGATGGCTCGATACTCCAATATTTCGATTTTTACAATTTCGGTGGACATCTTTTTTTTTTAATTTATTGCCCAACTTTTTGACGTCGAACTCTACACTGACACTAATAAGTTATTGTTCGTTGATATGGTATCGCAATATTTTGTTTATGCATGGAACTGGTCTAGGCTAACTAGATATCAATACATCCTCGTAGATGGCGAATTCTGTGACATTTTAACGTGAGAATGAACGAATAGTTATTCAGTAGTTCGTCATTCAGAATTTGATATATCTCTCTTGAGGTCATATGAGAAGATGATATGCTAATTTCTGAAAATGAAGCTCTCTACTCATTCTTCCAAAGATATTATTTACAGTGAAAAACAAAAACACATGAGCTCACCTTTTTTGAACGCTTGTTCTACTTCAACATGAGCTATATAATTTCTCCATGTCTGTGTTTTGCAAATTTTGAGCCTGGAATGATTTGAATCGAGTTCGTAGAAATTCAGAACAAAGAATTTGATTCAGATGAAATTTTTTATTTAATCTACATGCAAAAATTTGTCGAGATCACATGAACAGAACTGTATTTACAATTTTTGCGAATTTCTAAACGAAATTTCATATTGTGCAATAACAGTTGTCAAATACTTTTCTTTGGATTCTTGATGGCGAATCTACCTACAAGGCGGATGAACGAGCTCTCAAAAGCTCCTCACTTTTTTTTATGTAATGCCATCAGCGAAGATGACTTCTGCTTTTATTGAATAGTGTTCATTTTCTTTAGTTTCGGTTTGTTTTTGTTAGTTTGTGATTGTTTCTATTTGTTCGTCTCTATGTATGTCGCTTTGTGAATTTTCGGTTTCTTGTAATTCTTTTGTTCATTCTGTTGGATTTTGATTTGTTGGTTTGTATTCTTTGGATTATGTTTGATTTTTATCTGTTAATCTTTTGCGTTTGCTTTTGATGTTTGTTTGGTTCGATTTTGTTCGGAATTGTTTGTCTCTATTTATTTCCGTTGGTTCTTGACGATTTGTGTTAATTTTGTTCTTGATTTGTCTTTCTGTTCGTTAGATTCAATAAGTTTCTCTTTGCTTTCAAGCGACAATTCGTTGATTTCTCTTTTTGATGTTCACAAAGGCTTAACTTTCCTGTTTTAGGATAGTAGAAAATAAGTACATTTTTTTATGGCGAACAACATTTTTAATTGGGAAATTGAAAAGGACGCATCAGTCACGTGAGTTGGAATATATTACTTCAATATTAATTTGCATAATTCTGAACTTTTCTTGATGTTTTTTTTTTGTTTCGGTATACCTACCAACAAGAAGGTCATATTCCAGAGAAGAATATGTAGAATGTTTCAAAAAAGAGATACATACATATATTAAGGTCGCCGTTCAGAGGGAGTAGGAAAACTAATCCGATAGAGGCGCCACCGTGCATTTTATGGAATATCTCCATAGAACTTACATTATCACTATAAGTTCTATGAATATCTCTCTAATTATTAATGAAATGTACAATGGCGCTCTCTATCCGAAAATCGCTGAACAATGAAATTAGTGAATATTTGGATGAAGCAGGAACTATTTCCCGCCATATATTTGAATTGGGCCATTCTCTGCCAATTCCGTATTTCAAATTGTTTTTCTGAACGAAATTATCTGTAGATTCACTTTTAATCGGAAGTTGAACTATTTTCATGGGTCTTTCGTTTGAAATAAAACAGAAGCATGAGTTGTCTCATTTTCTTCTATTTTTGAAAGAAAAAGAATTAACTGTCGGAATGAAATCGATTTTAATTATTTAATTAAGAACTCCAATCGTTTCTGAGTTTACCCACAAAATTTCAGTTCTCAAAGTGAAACCATTTTCAAATGCAACTGGAAATAAAAACACAGTACATTGAACGCCCATCTCAATGAAATATAATAGACTTCGAAATTATGTAGGTTATTTATTTATTATTTTTGAGTTGAACTACTTTCATTATTATGTGAGGTCAAATTTTTTTAAGCTGGTTTGTTATTATTGTTTGTCTCTACGTTTGATTTCGTATGTTCAAAGATGTAATTTTTGTTCGATATTTTTTGTTTTTCATTGTTCATTGTTGTTTTTTTGTTTGTTTTAATTGCAGGGTGTTGAGTTTGTTCGTCGGTCCTTTCGTTTGGGAATGCTGTGAAAACAAAGAATTCTTAACAAAATCTGATTGATGCATAAGTGTTGTCTGAGGATGTAGCGAAATTAAATATCGCCAAAGGAAGAGGAATATAATTGGGGATGATTTCTAGACTGACTATTAAACCTTTATTAATCTTCTTTTATGGGCATCTTCTCACAATATCAAGAATGCCAAAGTAACAAAAAACTAAACAATTTATCAGGATCAACAAATCCAGCCTAATTTTCGGACAGGAACCGTAAAAAACGGAATCCAGATCACCCAAACGACCCACTTTACTACCCGATCTCCCATTCACCAAAACCTCCTTCACAAATACCCGGTGAACGTCCCATATACACACACTCACACATCCTCGCCGGCGAAATATGAATAAAAAAGATCATCGGATACGAGGAGGCTCATCTTCCTGTGATCGACGGTCGAGCTACCTGCCGCATCCGGCCCGGATTGTCTGTCTGTCTGGAACGCATCTCCGAGTGATTTACTCCTCCGCGTGTTCGACCCAGATGTGCACGCTCACTTTGTTTTCGTTTCCTGCACCTTATCGGGCGCGTTGCTCCATTCAGGACCGTTTTCGAAGGGTCTATCGCCCTTTGCCGAGCCAGGAGAGAGGTGAACTTTATGAATGTCGAAGCGTTTTCGGGTTACGCGTACGAGGCGCGATCAGAAAATACGTTTCGCGGTTTCTACTTTCTACATGTCTATAAAGTTAGCAGTGCCACTTGCGAGAAAATCAATGAAACCTATTGCATTAATTGTCGAGAATTTATCGTGAAAGAAAAAAATTTGTCGCGTCCTTAGTTTTTTTTCTACGGGGTGGCTTTGCTAACTTAACGTTAAGTTAGCAGAACCACTTTTTCAATATCGAACAAATATCATGAAAATGGTTATAAATAATTGTCGAGTTATTGTCGAAGTCCATATGAAGTAAAAAAACAGAAAAAATTCATTCCTTTTAGTTTATTTCACACCTTTTTCACGCGATTTCGTGATATTTCTGGAGTTATCGCATTTTTGGCAACAGCGCATTCGTTATTGACTTTTTTTATTGCATTGATTGTTGAATACCTCTCCCGAATTTCTCGTCAAAGAAAAAAATTGTCGCGTCCTTAATTTTTTTCTTTCACGACAAATTCGGGACAGGTATTCGACAATTAATGCAATAAAAAGAAAGTCAATAACGAATGCGCTGTTGCCAAAAATGCCATATTTTCAGAATAGGGAAATCGCGAGAAAATGGAGTGGAAATTTGCTAGAAAGATTAAATTTTTACTTTATTTGAACATCGACAATTACTCGACAATTTTTCATGATCATCGTGACGATATTCGACCACTATTTGTTAAATTAATATAAAGTAAGCAAAGCCACCTAGTAGAAAAATAAACGAAGGTCGCGACAATTTTTTTTTTTTCACGACAGATTCGAGGCAGGTTTTCGACAGTTAATGCAATAGAAAAAGAGTCACTTACGAATGCGCTGTTGCCAAAAATGCGATAATTCTAGAAATATCTCGATCTCGCGGGAAAAAGACGTAAAATAAACAAGAAGGAATGGATTTTTTGTGTTTTTTCTACTTCATATGGACTTCGACAATTACTCGACAATGATATTTGGTAGATATTGAGGAAGTGGTTCTGCTAACTTAATGTTAAGTTAGCAAAGCCACACCGTAGAAAAAAAACTAAGGGCGCGACAATTTTTTTTTTCACGACAAATTCTCGACAATTATTCGACAATTACAATAGGTTTTATTGATGTTCTCGCAAGTGGCACTGCTAACTTTATAGACATACTTTCTACAGTTTCTACACTTCCACAGTGACTTCGGAGTGAGTGGATGGCGAACGGTTACGGAGCGTCTAAACAATCTTGTCATTTAAAAACATATACCTAAACTTCTGATCTTTTTATCGATTTTTCACAAAACCTCCTGTTTGATCTCACTGCAGATTGAATTTTGAAAATTACAAAAACTTGTATGCGAAAACAACACTATGAATTACTACATTGTAAACCATATTTCTTCGTAAAATTTTTAGTTACTGTCCACTGCACAGTGTGAAGACATGAAGATTAATTAAAAAAACAGCCATTTTATCTTTGGGAATATGTTTCATTTCTATTACATCCTATTCTCAATCCAAGTTCCTAGAACATATAAATTTAAACAGAGCCAGTTCTGTAGGATGAGAGATATTTGTCATTTTTTCCCAACATTACTGGTATTATTATATTTTATTTAAAATACAAGGCTGAGGGTGAATACAGACTATTCTGACGTGACGTGGAATCACGTGTAGCAGTGCTCACATTAGCCTAATATGAACGTGAACGTCAAAATGTCAGTGATATGAAA
The DNA here is from genome assembly GCA_951802165.1 of Adalia decempunctata. Lineage (NCBI taxonomy): Eukaryota > Metazoa > Arthropoda > Insecta > Coleoptera > Coccinellidae > Adalia > Adalia decempunctata. The sequence continues at coordinate 5,606,659 of OX637696.1, read as the reverse complement.
ATGTAACACATCGTTCTGTGCGTTCACGTTCATATCAGGCCAATGGGAGCACTGACGATGCCTGACGTGACGTGAAATCACGTCACGCCAGAATAGTCTGTATTCACCTTTAGAAACTGAAGTCGTTGTTGTCCAAATCAGTGTTATTTCGTTTTTTTAATAGGAGATAATGAAAATAGGAATTGTATTCCAACCTTTCTCTCAATCACAGCGATACTTTCTCGACGTTTCAGTACAGGAAGGGCCGAAAAAAGTGGTAATTTGGAACTGACTCTATAATTAAGCCTTTTCCGATGAATTGAATAAAAGTCCTAAATCTCTCATCGACCCTAAATACTTTGTCAGCCGTAAAACCCCAAGCGTCGATCGCTTCTCGAAAGGCATAAAAACGAAAATGAGCGAAAAATGTCGGCGCATATTTCGAATATTTATGCGTCGGCAGTGACGCCCATTTTATTGTACACGGTAATTATTTTTGAGGGTTTTTATTATACGTTTCGGATATTTCGATATTAACTCACGACGTTTACGATCGCGGTCATAATGAAAGCCGTGGTCGAAATCTGCAAAAGGCGTTCTTAAAGTTTGGCAGCACCGTACACTCGAAATTATGACGGACCGATCGACAATCGACTCTTTGTTTTTTTTTTCTTGACTCGACGCTGGAATGCGAATTGTGATTGAAGTCGTACTCGGGTAGTGGGAGTTCTTGACAATCCGACCAACTGTCAAGTGCCTTCTTTCAAACGTTGGGTTTTCTATCTACGAGGATATATTGAAAAATTCTGAGCCTACTAAAGAACCAAACAAAATTTCAATGTCAAAATATTTTATTACTCTACATATTCTCCTCTTAATTGAATACATTTATTACAGTGGACCTGCAACGTCTCTAGACCTTTCAAAAAAATGTTTCTTCTTGCTCTGCAAACCAGTCCTCCACAGCTTTTATTACCTCCTCGTTGGAAGAAAATGTACTACCTTATAAACTTTTTTTCAGTTGAGGAAAGAGATGATAGTCGGACGGAGCCAAATCTGGTGAATAAGGGGGGTGTTCTAGTAATTCTAATCCGAAATCACGAATTTTTGCATGACAACATGAGATTTGTGTACTGGGGCGTTGTCCTGTGAAAACAAAATACCTTTGGATAGCTTTCCGCGTCTTTTCTCATTAATGTTTTCCCGTAGAGTGGTCAGTAATGTCGAATAGTTAATCTCCAGTTATTGTTCTACCCTTATCCAAAAAATCAATCATTATAACTACATGGCAATCCCAAAAAACTGAAGCAAGAACTTTTCCAGCAGATTTTTGGACACGAAATTTCTTAGGTCTTGGAGAACCAGAGTGTCGTTATTCCATCGATTATTGCTTTGTTTCTGGATCGTAGAAATGTACCCAAGTCTCATCCATACCTAGTAACAATTCGGTTTAAGAAGTCTACATCGTTTTCAAATCGAGCACAGATCGAACGCGATGCTTCTACCCTTGCACGTTTTCGGTCAACATTCAAACATTTGGGGATCTATTTTGCAGAAATTTTCTCATGTCCAAATTGACGTGAACTATGTATATGATGAACGCATTCGTATGAAATCTTCAGTGCTTCAGATATAAGTTTTAACTCAATTCGACGGTCTGATAAAATCATATAAAATCATGTCATGAACTGCATCGATATTTTCGGGGACTGACACAGAAACTGGCCTTCCCGGTCGGTCATCATCTTCAAAGGAAAATTTACCTCTTTTGAAACTTGCAGTCCAATTTTTCACGGTCGCATACGAAGGACATTGATCACCAAGGGTATTAAGCATATCTTCGTAAATCTGCTCACCTCTCAACCTTTTTAAATACTGGTACTTGATGATGGCTCGATACTCCAAGTTTTCGATTTTTACAATTTCGGTGGACATCTTTTTTTTTGTATTGCGTAACTCTGGTTTACTTTTTTGACGTCAAACTCTACACTGATACTTCTAATAAGTTATCAAACTCATTCTTCGGTCAACTTCTTTATAAGTTCCGCAGTTTCAGGAGTCTCAGGAGATTGTCAATTTTTAGTATTTGTAATTGGTACGAACTGAGGTAGAAAAATTGAAATAATAAAGCACGGCCTTTGCATACTTTCGATCAGATCCTTGATGTGGCCTTGATCAATTTCTCTCCAGAGTTGTGGTAAAAGCCCTTTGAGTTCTTGAAGTATAAGTAATGGTGGTTGATGAGAATCCAAAAAAATATTCTCCTAGTACTATTTTCATCCATCAGGTCTAAATCTATCCTTTTTTCTCCTTTCGTTTGAGTCGTAGTTGATCGATTCTCGTAATTCTTGTAAGGACTGATCGAGAATAAATTCGCTATCACAAAACGCCTATATCTCTTGAACCAATTGAGAAAAAATCAAAAAAATTTATCATAGTTAGCTTTGTTATGAACGCCAGAAACATGTGGAACATTTACTTCATATATATTCCAATCCTCTGTCGCAAAATAACAAGCGAAGTGAAAACACGAGAATTTATAGTGAAACTTTTTCAAAATAATCAAAAATGGAGCTTCAAAAGAATCGCAAAAGAGGCTCGCGTTCGTCCGGAAACGGTATCAAGAGTTGTTAAGCGCTTCAACAAAGATCTTACAATTAACCGCAAGGAAGGAACCGGGAGGAAAAAGGGGTCTCATAGCCCAAAAAAAGTGAAGAAAGCCATCTGCCTTTTTCAGAAGAATCCTAACCTTTCAGGACGGAAAGTGGCCCAAATAGTGGGTTGTTCGCCGTCAACCGTTCAGAAAATCAAGTCGGGTTGTGGGCTTAGAACATACAAAGTGCAGAAAGTGCCAGACAGGAACGCTGTGAAGAATCAAGAAGCGAAATCAAGAGCAGAGAAATTAAAAAAAGATTTTTTGAAAAATGATTCCTGTTGCGTGATGGACGACGAAACCTATGTCTTGGCTGATTTCTCGCAACTTCCTGGTCAGGAATTTTATACTGCAGATTCTCGTGAAAATGTTGACGAACAATTTCGCTTGAAGAAACAAGCAAAATTTTCTGAAAAATTCCTGGTTTGGGAAGCAATTTGCACTTGTGGGAAAAGGAGCAAATTTTTCGTTGGCCAAGGCTCTGTTGACTCGAAGATATACATCGGGGAATGCGAAGAGGGAGCGACTTTTACCATTTGTACGTGAGCACGATGTGTCAACAATCTTTTGGCCAGATTTAGCATCATGCCACTACAGCAAGGCCACCCAGGAATGGTACGAAGCTAATGAGGTGGTTTTTGTCCCCAAAGAGGCCAATCCACCAAATTGCCCAGAACTCAGGCCAATCGAAAGATATTGGGCCCTGGTCAAAAAGAGAATTGAAGAAGACTAAGAAATCAACGAAAACATTAGCGGAATTCAAGCAAAAGTGGAAGACAGCATCCCAGAAAGTGACTGAGAACACTATAAGAAGCATGATGGGAAGAATTCCAGAAAAAGTCCATGAATTTTGTAAAAAATAGTTTTGGTTTTTTTATTGTAAAAACAGTTTTCATTAGAATTAGAAGATGATTCGAAAATGAGTTTGATTTTCGAAATCGGTCCAGTGGTTCAAAAGATATAAGCGTTTTTGTGATAGCGAATTTATTCTCGTTCAGTCCTTAATTCAATGTTACGCACTGAACCATCCACATCCCTTTAGCCATGAAACAAATAAATCAATCGATTCATATCTGATATCGGTGCCTCGCCCTTGTCCGCCCGATCGGTATCTTACAAAACACCAGTAATTTAGAAAAGTAACCATAATATCGTGATAAATGTGTCGAGAAATGCTCTATATACCTTGCCTAACCTTGATTGTTACAAAAATTTTTCGGGTGCACCTCAGTTTTAATTGGAGTTAAATAACCTTTTCGGAAAGTCGTGATCGCTACTACTGAATCATAACGGTCGCATATTTTCGCGGCACCCACATACGAGCAACAGGTGCCACTTTTTTCGTTCGCCGTTCGCTTATTACGAGCGAAAGACATAAATCATACTAAACAAATTCGAAAGGTTGGTCCAGATCGCCGATAAACCGATAGAGAACAGTCCTAGAGTCGAATCTTTATCTGATTTCGGCCCAAATTGAAATGTGTTGACTCCTGACCTCAATTATTGATTCTTAAACGCTATTTTTCACGTCGACGAATTGCGAAAGCAGAACAGGCTTCAGAGCACATGCATACAACAGTGCATAGAGCAAAATTAAGGCTGAGTTGAGAAAGTTCAGAAATTTTTTGATTTTGACTACCCTTTTCAGTTTTAGGCAATTTTTTGTCGTTTTCTAACTGTATCTACAAGTAAAGAGCCTCTGAATTTACTTCATTCACTCTTATAAAGTATCCCGGTGGACCAAGATTTAGGTATACTCCATTCACTTTTATTTAATCACATAGGAGGTCGTGGTTTCGTTTTCAGGAGTTGGTGCCCCTGATAAAAAATCTGTGCGCGTACAGAAAATATCGTTAATGACAAAACGACGCTGCCAGTTTTTTTGTTTACATCAATTGAATCATTGAATTGGACCAAAAATCGATTTATAAGCATAAATAAAGCAAAAGTAAGTACTAATCGCCTTTTTACACTTGAAAACGAAGTTTTTTTAGGTATCTGGCCGTTTGGAAAGATTTCAAACGAAATTCCGGGCCCCCAGAAGTTTGGTTAGTTTCGGTATCGTTTTTGGTGCTCAAAATTTATTTGGAATGTGTAAATGGACAAAAAAGGCTTCCTCGTAGGACCTTCCCACGAAAGTGACCGGAAAATATGGTTCAGGTAGGATTTTCGAGAAATTATGAGGAAAGAACTTGCAGAATGAAATTGCACGATTTTCGTAAGTAAACGTATTTTGGATGGCCATCATCGGTCACTAAATGATTATTGTTGATCGTTTTCACGTTTCAGAAAAAAACCACTTCGTATAAGCCCATTTTGAAGAAATTTGTGCATGTAACATTCAACGGTAGGTATTTGCTCTTGATCGAAAAGATATATTATATCTAGTGCTACTTCTTTCGAAAGAGACACAAGCTTTTAATGCTGTAAGGACCCTATAATGTGGAGGTGTTTGTCTTATTTTAGATAAATGATAAATGTGAAGCATATGTTTGACCTACTACATTTTATTTGTACAAACCTACTGTGGTTGTAATGTATGAATATTTTTTGAACTAATAAATTACTATACAGTCAGAATATTTTACTCCTTGTTCATAAGATCAAATATATTCCATGGCGAAAAATAATATATTTCAACAGTGATCTCTTGCATTTTTCATGCTAATAACAAGAAAACGAATCCTTTCTATCTATTCATATAAACGTTAATTATTTTCGTCCAAAACACATCTTTTCCAATTCATTCATTTTCCGAATAAATTCACATTCTGAGAAATACGCTAAGAATGTAGAAAGGGCAACATAGTGTTGACTTGGAATATAAAAATATTTTGAAAAACGTCATAACTTCGATACAGAGTGGAATGTGTCAAATTTCCAAGGCCAGAGTTTTGATTTTATATTGTGAATGAAGTATAAGTCAAGAATTTTTATTTGAAACTGACGCAGGTTGGTACTAGTGAAATATCGAATAATTCTCAGAGACGTTCCCAATGCAATAATTTCTATGTAGGTATGTACTCTTTTTTAAATGTAAATGGAGATTGGAGTTAGTTCATTTAAGGTTTAACTGTGACACACAGGTTTCGTGATAATACTACATTTTCATGGAGTATTTCAAGTTGTGCAAAAATTATTTAGATGTCTTCTGTAGGCTTATTTCTTGAGACTTTTGAAAACTGGGGAATTCCATAGGTCCGTCTGTTCGTTTAGAAATTTTTCTGTCGGGTTATTCGTGTACTTTTATTCTTTTTTCGAATAAACTATCACAAAGCAACGGACTAATCTGTCCTTTACTTTTCAGTAAAATGTCAAAAGGCGATTCTTGATTTCCGTACAAGAAAATACTATAACTGAATCTTCCAACCATGTTTGTATACGTGAAATAAACTGCTCCACATGAGTTAGAGATATTGACTTAAATTGCAAAAAAATATAGTTAGAATAAGATTTTTGTGATGAAAATTCATATTAATATGATTTCAAGTTGCAAATTAATTTTAGCCTGTAGGTCTGCAGCGTGTATTGGGTGTTTAAGAAAAATCGAGTAAAATAACGAAATTTTATTCCCAGAGAATTCAAGCAATTTAAGACTATCAATACAATGTATGGCCTCCACGGGCATCGACAATAGCTTGACATCTTCTTTGCATACTACACACGAGGTTGTTGAACATTTCTTGAGGAATTTGGTTCCATAAACGGGGCAGAAGCTCTCTCAGATCATTTAAGGATTCTGGGGTAGGTTGATCATTATCTAATCTTCTTTGGAGCATACCCCATGCATGTTCTATGCAATTCAAATCTGGTGAGTGCAAAGGTATTGGTAAATGTGAAATACCAAGCTCATCGCGCGCATTCTCAACTATGCCTGCACGGTGCGGTCTAGCGTTATCGTCTAGACTCTAGAAATTGAAAAGTTTCACCAATAGCAGCATGAAAATTTGGCACAACATTGTCAATGACATGCTCCCTATAGTGTAAGGCGGTCATATTCCCAGGACAAATGTGTAGATCTGTGCGCTGGTTGAAACATATCCAGGCCCATACCATAACGCTACCCCTCGGAATGGATGGACATGGACTTCTTGGACATAGCGACGATTACGGGGTATGCGTGGAATTGTCCATACCCTTATTCTTCGAGAATCTGAAAATAATCCATATCTGGATTCATCAGTGAAAAGGACACTACGCCATTGATCCTTCCAATTGATATGTTGCCTTGCCCATTCCAGTCTTTGACGCTCATGGACACGTGTTAATGGAACTCCTCTTAATGGACGTCTAGAACCTAGATTCACCTCTCTCAAACGTCGTCTGATGGTTTCGATGGAAACTTGGACCCCATCTGCATTTTGAAGAGTATTCCGTAGCATTCTACACGAAGATGTAGAGTTTCTTCTCGCCGAAGCGGTGATGAAACGATCCTGAGCAGGTGTTGTTTTTCGCCGCCCACCAAGCCTTGGTCTTTTCAACGTGGAACCTGTCTCCCTGAACCTATTCCAAAGTCGAGATATCACACTTTGGCTGACTTGGAGCCTTTTCGCTACAACAACCTGAGTTAGGCCACCCTGTATCATTTCGATAGCCCTATTAGCTTCAGCGTTTGTTAATTTACGTCTTGGCATTTTCAGACAACTCGTTTCAAATCGAAGCCATTGATAAACTGACTTCATTTCAAAATAGAACATTCATGAAGCATATGCAAACCAAACTTCAGAAAAAGGCGACCAGGGGCCCGATTCTCAAATGTCTATTGGGTCAATGTCGCATGCGACATCACCAGATTGTCGAATGAAATCAAAAATTGGTATTCTCAAATGTCGCATTAGACAAATTTCGATAGACAAGAAGACGAGTGGGTAGGAGCCCCTCGACATTGCTTTTATCAACCTTATTGTCAAAAATGAAAATGAAGTGTCAGAAGTTTTTCCAATTTGCTCTTGCTTTTTTGCTGATTTTTCGATAAAAACAACCACTCTAATCTATGGATCCCCGACATAAGGGGCCTGTAGCGTTCCTCGAACACCTGAAGAACAGAAGAATCATCACTTGGAAGATCGGACCAGTGTGTTTCACTTTCGACATTGTCATTTTCTGCGAATGAAATAAAATTTGTACGTTTGCGAATCCTTTTGCAAATGATGGACGAAGAAGTAGAAATTCTACAAGCTATTCAAAACCTGGAGGATAATGAAGAAAGAAGCTGCAGAATTTGTTAGGCATACCCATTGTTATTATGATTATTTCAGGACATTAAATGATAACATGTTTGTTAAGAGATTTCGATTATTTAAAGATTCAGTAAGAAATTTAATAGATACCCTGTCTCCCTATGTGGAACCTAGGACTAATGAGTCTGCACTAAATCTAGAAGAAATGGTAACATCGAAACACGTATCTTTTTCATTTTGCAGTATCTGATTTAATTTTGATTTTTGTTTTACCGAGTAATATGTTTCCTTAACAGTTTCCATCTCGAACCTCGATTGCAGTGAAATTGCCTTCAAATTATTTAAACTTTAACCATTGAGTTCATATATTTGAATGCTTCAACGAACTTTATATTCTTCTTTGATTCTCAATGCAGAGTTGCCAGATATCCTTACTCGACATAAATGTCGAGTGACTTCCCAATGTCGAGTATTTCACGAGAATACCTAATTCGAAAGTCAGTAGCCATTTGCACTCGACATATTGTCGCGTTCTCCATTTCTGATAGACATTTGAGAATCGGGCCCCAGATTGACGAAATGTCTCCTACTGATTTTTATTGGATCGATTCAAGTTGGTATTGAGTTTTAAATGATTTCACAGCGATTTTCTCGAAGATTACATACTTTTAAAAACGATTGAATACGATATCTTCAACTCTTGTGGAGCAGTATATTTCCGGTATTAACCACTGGCGGATCCAGGCAGTTTTTCGGGGGCATGAATTGATAGAAATTTTCTATCAACATTATAGGAAATTAGGGAAAGATTTTGCGGCATGCAGACAAATTTTTGTGAAAATCCGGAAAAAGTCACACACCGAGCAGGAATCGAACCTGCGTCTTCCACTTGCCGGGCGGATGTTCTACCGCTAAGCTACCAGTGTGTGTGATACCTTTTCCGGAATTCAGTATCATACGGTTCACCTCGTATGTAGTGAGAGGGGGTTCCTAGGTGGGGAGCACTGAGGAGCACTGATTCTTCGTCATCATTAGCCAGAGGACTCCATTTATCCTTCACTTTTACGTCATCGAATTTTTTCCGATTTCAGTTTTAGGTCAGATGTTGGATTCCGACCAATGATGAAATACTTAAGCCGAGAATTAATATATAAATGGATTTTATCGTCTGTGTGAATAATTAGGGAAAGATTTTGCGGCATGCAGACAAATTTTTGTGAAAATCCGGAAAAAGTCACACACCGAGCAGGAATCGAACCACTTGCCGGGCGGATGCTCTACCGCTAAGCTACCAGTGTGCAAGTGGAAGACGCAGGTTCGATTCCTGCTCGGTGTGTGACTTTTTCCGGATTTTCACAAAAATTTGTCTGCATGCCGCAAAATCTTTCCCTAATTATTCACACAGACGATAAAATCCATTTATATATTAATTCTCGGCTTAAGTATTTCATCATTGGTCGGAATCCAACATCTGACCTAAAACTGAAATCGGAAAAAATTCGATGACGTAAAAGTGAAGGATAAATGGAGTCCTCTGGCTAATGATGACGAAGAATCAGTGCTCCTCAGTGCTCCCCACCTAGGAACCCCCTCTCACTACATACGAGGTGAACCGTATGATACTGAATTCCGGAAAAGTTATCACACACACTGGTAGCTTAGCGGTAGAGCATCCGCCCGGCAAGTGGAAGACGCAGGTTCGATTCCTGCTCGGTGTGTGACTTTTTCCGGATTTTCACAAAAATTTGTCTGCATGCCGCAAAATCTTTCCCTAATTATTCACACAGACGATAAAATCCATTTATATATTATAGGAAATAAAGACTTAAAATGAAAGTTTTTCATTGAAAATACTAGGGATCGATCGAACTACTATCAAGGGACTATTGTCAATTTCGAGGTCCAAGGGGGACCATGGCCTTGCATCCGCCAGTACACTAAAGTGTATATTTACATAGAGCAAGTCATTGACAATATTATTCCACTGTTTCGTGCAGCTATTGGAACAAATTTCTTATTTTTGGACGAGAATACGCCTCCACACCTTGCGAGAATTGCCGATTAAGCTCTGAAAATTCGTGGTATCAGCATAGCATAGCTCAGTATACTCAGATGCAGTAAATGAAGAGTTCTCTTGAAAATACTCGAATATTCTCGGTGGCAACAAGACAGCATCCACCGAATCCCATGTGTTCATCGTGTCTCGCTCCTTGCCACCTTACGCCACGTCAACTAGATCTGAAATATGTTTATTTTCTATATGAGAGTATATGGAACCCTCATCAGAATAACGGAAACGGCTGCGTTTGTTTTTGCCACTTGTTCCACATCTTCATCGGATCTCTCCAGCCGTCCATCGGGTTAATGGACCGATTCTATCGATTTTCAAACGACGAAAACTCTTCTGGTCGGGTGCTGGGAGCACCTAACGCAAACAAATCTGGGGCTACCATTGCGTCTTGGTCCGGAAAGGAGTATCGGATGTCACGGAGGTAAGCAAGGTTGATTTAAATTGGGTGGCTCTGGATGAAAAAACTTGGGCGGATACATCCTCTGAGGGAAGCAGACGGGGGAGGTTTGAGTCTTTGGGATTAACCAAGAAAGAAACATTAAAATAATCGATATCAAATATATTTAGAGCACTCTTGGTCCGTTCGGTTGTAAACCCTCTCACAACCTAAACAAATCTATTCATCGATATTTTCGATATATGAATGCCGAATGACAATGACTGTGATTTGACAGAAGGATAAAGCAATGTTGTTTCGACATTTCTGTTCAGTAAGCATTGACAAATTATCACGGAAATACTCACGCCGCAACAACGTTTACAAATTGTTGAAATTTATTTTCTAAATCAGTGTTCCATTCGCCAAACTTATAGAGCACTTCGTGAAATTTATGGTTTACATAATCGTCCATCAGAGCAGCTTATTCGTCGAACTATCGATAGATTTCGAACAACATTTTCTGTACTCGATGCAACAAAAACAACAAAACAAAGAACTATACGTACAGAAGAAAATATTGATGCAGTAAGTAATAGTGATAGTGTTAATGAAGATGTTGCCCTTTCTACATTCTTAGCGTATTTCTCAGAATGTGAATTTATTCGGAAAATGAATGAATTGGAAAAGATGTGATGGACGAAAATAATTAACGTTTATATGAATTGATAGAAAGGATTCCTTTTCTAGTTATTTGCATGAAAAGTACAAGAGATCACTGTTGAAATATATTATTTTTCGCCATGGAAGAAAATTGCATTGCTTTCACATAATTTTCATATGCATGCTTGTGAAGATTTAATGTTTATTATCCTCTTGAACTGAAAGTTCAAGACTTGACGACATCAATTGTTGATTCGAATCAAGAATTCATTAAAAAATATCAACTCAAAGATATAAGATGAATTGATGGGTAATTACAAGAATCAAGAATAATGTCAATTTTATTTTGTTGATAACTTTCTTGAAATCAATGTTGGGGTATAAAACTTGGCTGCGTTTGTTCAAACAACATCTAAAGAAGACATTTTCACCACCTCGACCTTTGAAAGGCGTTTTTTATAGGAGAATTAGGTCTAAGTTCCACTTCATTAGTGAGGTACCTAACTTTTGCAAATCTACTCAGATATCGCCAAATTTCTTGGAAAACCTGAAAAATATCATCCTAATCGACCTCTCGAGGCTCCATCCGATCCATCTACTGCGATATCTGTCCAAATAACAGCTTTTTCAACGAAATTACCGTGTACGCCTTCAATCTCGAAATGTAAACATTCGTCCTGGTCTTGAAAATCGTCCTCACGCTCCAAACTGGTGCTAAAAACAATAAACATACGTTAATCTTGGATATTCGACGAAAAACTCATCTGCAAATATCGATTAAATACCAAAAATCTGGGAACAATTTGTGAACCTAACAAAATGTGGAATATCTTTGATGTAAACAAAGAAACTGGCAACGTCGTTTTGTCATTAACGATATTTTCTGTGCGCGCACTGACTTTTCATCATATGTTCTGTGCTTTTCATCAGGTGCACCAACTCCTGAAAACGAAACCATGACCTCCTATGTGATTAAATAAAAGTGAATGGAGTAAACATATGTGAAAAATTCACAAGAAGTTCGGTTACATTGCACCCTGAAATATTCATTGTGGGGGTGTGCTTTACATACTGGAAGTATCATCGGTCCATATTACTTTTAAAACGATGCTGGAGCTGATGTAACAGTGAATGGTGCTCGTTACAGACCGATAATCAATGTTTATATCGACACAGAAGTGTTTTGGTTCCAACAAGATAGTACTACAATGCTGCTACCGTAACAAGTAATTTATTTAGAGAAAGATTTGGCGATAACATCATTTCCAGAAATGGTCCAATTAATTGGCCTGCAAGATCATGCTACATAACTCCAATGGATTATTTTCATTTGAGTTACGTCAATTGAGTCATTGGTTTATGGTGATAAATCAGAAACAATAGACGCTTTGGAAGCCAACATAACTCGTGTTATTGCTGAAATAAGGCCTGAATTACTAGAAAAAGTGGTGCAAAATTGGTCTGGTCGATTGCGGTTCTCCAGAGCTAGTCGTGGTGGACATATGCCAGAAACTCTTTTCAAAACATGAATATCATAAAATTATCTTTCCAATAAAAAAGAAATTAAGCTTCAATCCTAATTTAAATGTATTTCATTTCAATTTAAAGTTTTATCACTCTAAAAAAAAATCACCTTATACATTGCACTGGCTCCACCCTGTAAACTATCGAATATTTTCCAATTATTTACCGCGGAATGAGCCTGCGACCATATCAAGTTAACATTATCGTAAATTCCGCTAGCGCTCCGTCGCCGTAAAAATAATACGAGCCCGCAGTTGGAGAAAAAGAAGTGAAAGAAGCTCTCGAGTTCGCCTATCCATCACTGGATAATCGCTTTATTTTCATCGTGGTCGTATATATATGTGGCCACCTACAGCCGGTATTATTTCGTATTTAAAATGGTTTATCGGCCGGATTTTCAGAACCGGATTCCATTGACACCGGGAATACGGTCATTTTTCGGAAACGTCAAGAAGCGGGAAGCGATCCGTTCCATTATTTTCGCATTGTTGTACCGGACAACAGATCGATTTTCAGGCTGCACAAGAATGTGCAGACAGTAAGACAAAGGACCCCGCACTTTCCTTATGGGAAATGGCGTTCCGTCAAATGTTCTAAAATTTTGGTATATTGTAGTACTCGACCTGCTGATCAAAAGTGTCCATGGCCCCAACTCAATCCTATGACTAGTTTTTGAGATAAAGGGCGTTGAAGTTGAGAATTACCCACTTTTAATATGCGCGTATCTTCCACAAAAAAAAATTGTTCGAACACGCTCATCTCTGGAAAATATGGAGGTTTCCAGATCATTTTCCGGATTTCCCAAGCCCTGACGGCATTCCAATAAATTTGGAAAGTTGTATCTTGTAGAGAATCTAGAAACACATCTTCCACAAAAAAATTTTTTTCGAACACGATCATCTCTGGCAAATATGAAGGTTTTAATTTGAAGGAAAACCGTTACTGGGTCATTTCTCGGATTTCTCAAGTCCCAGACGGCATCCCAAAAAATTTGGAGAGGGGTATCTTGTAGAGCATGCTAAAACACATACTCCACAAACAAATTTTTCGAACACGCTCATCTCTGGAAAATATGAAGGTTTTAATTTGAAGGAAAGCCGTTGCTGGGTCATTTTTCGGATTTCTCAAGTCCCAAAAAGCATCCCAAAAAATTTGAAAAGAGTTATCTTGTAGAGAATCTAACAACACATCTTCCACAAAAAAATTTTTTCGGACACGATCATCTCTGGAAAATATGAAGGTTTTAATTTGAAGGAAAACCGTTACTGGGTCATTTTTCGGATTTCTCAAGTCCCAGACGGCATCCCAAAAAATTTGGAAAAAGGTATCTTGTAGACCATGCTAAAACACATCTTCCACTAAAAAATTTTTTTCAAACACGCTCATCTCTGAAAAATATGAAGGTTTAAATTTGAAGGAAAACCGTTGCTGGGTCATTTTTCGGATTTCTCATGTCCCAGACGGCATCCCAAAGAATTTGGAAAGTGGTATCTTGTAGAGAACCTAGAAACACATCTTCCACTAAAAAATTTTTTTCAAACACGCTCATCTCTGAAAAATATGAAGGTTTTAATTTGAAGGAAAACCGTTGCTGGGTCATTTTTCGGATTTCTCAAGTCCCAGACGGCATCCCAAAAAATTTGGAGAGTGGTATCTTGATCTTCTAGAGCATGCTTAAACACATCTTCCACAAAAAAATTTTTTTCGAACACGATCATCTCTGGAAATATGAAGGTTTTAATTTGAAGGAAAACCGTTGCTGGGTCATTTTTACGGATTTCTCAAGTCCCAGACGGCATCCCAAAAAATTTGGAGAATGGTTTCTTGTAGAGCATGCTCAAACACATCTTCCACAAAAAATTTTTTTCGAACACGCACATCTCTGGAAAATATGAAGGTTTCAATTTGAAGGAAAACCGTTGCTGGGTCATTTTTCGGATTTCTCAAGTCCCAGACGGCATCCCAAAGAATTTGGAAAAAAGGATCTTGTAGAGCTTGCAAAAACACATTTGGAAAATGGTATCTTGTGGAGAATCTGAAAACACATCTTCCACAAGAAAATTTTTTTCGAACACGATCATCTCTGGAATATATGAAGTTTTAATTTGAAGGAAAACCGTTGCTGGGTAATTTTTCGGATTTCTCAAGTCCCAGACGGCATCCCAAAAAGTTTGGAGAGTGGTTTCTTGTAGAGCATGCTAAACCACATCTTCCACAAAAAAATTTTTTTCGAACACGCTCATCTCTGGAAAATATGAAGGTTTAAATTTGAAGGAAAACCGTTGCTGGGTCATTTTTCGGATTTCTCAAGTCCCTGACGGCATCCCAAAAAATTTGGAAAATGATATCTTGTAGAGAATCTGAAAACACATCTTCCACAAGAAAATTTTTTTCGAACACGCACATCTCTGGAAGATATGAAGGTTTAAATTTGAAGGAAAACCGTTGCTGGGTCATTTTTCGGATTTCTCAAGTCCCAGACGGCATCCCAAAAAATTTGGAGAGTGGTATCTTGTAGATTATGCTAAAACATATCTTCCACAAAAAAGTTTTAATTTGAAGGAAAACCGTTGCTGGGTCATTTTTCGGATTTCTCAAGAAACATTTCATTTCATCCCCAGGGTGCAACCATATAGAGGAATATGACCGAGAATCGTTACGAATACAGGGTTATCCATAATTGAATGCATGCCCGATTTTGAAAGTATAAAATGTGTCAGTTTTCTGTAATATAAAAATTATTTATTTATTTATGTTATTCTATTCTTATTCCAGCATAAAATAAATCTGGTCATATCGTTTGGACCGAAAGTTTTGGGAAAAATTTCAAAAGCATATAACTCTGACTTAAATAATCTTATATTTTTATCGAATTATTCAACAATTTAACTTAACTATCCTTATTATAAATCAAAATTCAAGTAACAGACAAGCGACCATTATTTTCGATTTGCCTAATTATTCCCCTGACACGTTGCTTCTCAATCAGACCAGGTGACATTTTTCCCAAAACTTTCGGACCATACGTTAGGAAATTGATGAAAACTCTCAGACGTAGTGATGGTTTTATATCAAGTACAGTGGTGAATGAAAGCGTAACGGAGTTAATCTTGAAATAGAGGGTGATGAAAAAAAGGTGGTTTTGGGAATTTTCGTGAGGTTCTCAGTTTATATTCTTTGAAGTCCATGATGATATGTTCTAAAAAAATCAACCCAAAAATACAGGGTGTCCGCTCAACCTTCATTGTGAATAGTTTCTATAATAATGGATCACCCAG
Source organism: Adalia decempunctata (assembly GCA_951802165.1). NCBI lineage: Eukaryota > Metazoa > Arthropoda > Insecta > Coleoptera > Coccinellidae > Adalia > Adalia decempunctata. Next base: position 5,590,935 of record OX637696.1, on the reverse strand, counting down.
TATGAATTCTAGGTATTTCAGGTTTTTTCGATGCAACAACAACATATCTAGTGAAATAGTTTATTTTGCGAACGGTCTCGCTTTGGAACAGACACATTTTATACTTTCAAAATCGGGCATGCATTCAATTATGGATAACCCTGTATTCGTAACGAATTTCGGTCGTATTCCTCTATATGGTTGCTCCTTGGGGATGGAATGAAATGTTTCTTGAGAAAAATTGAAGTTCATTCGATTCTGTTCCGAGATAAGAGCGTAGTAAAAGTGGTTAATTCTCAACTTCAACGCCCTGTATCTCAAAAACTAGTCATAGGATTGAGTTGGGGCCATGGACACTTTTGATCAGTTGGTCGATCGAGTACAGCATTATACCAAAATTTTAGAACATTTGACGAAACGCCATTTCCCATAAGGAAAGTGCGGGGTCCTTTCTCTCATTCATTGGTCCAAAGCCAGGAGACCTCTTATTGAAAAACTCTTCATCATCCCAGGAGGCCTATAGATTCGACAGAAAAGTTGACGAACATGTCAAGTCTGAACACCGAAGACCTCAACCATCTCGAAAGGTCACCAGGGTTCAAAAAACCAAGAAACACAAAAGGTACATGACTCACAATCGAACGATTCAGGGTGTAGGTACTACATGAATGCGGTCTCATATAGGCACAGTACTCGCTGCCCTAAATAATGACGCGAATTAAAATCGTAAGAAACGAGCTTCCGTTCGAAAAGATCTCGATGATCTAATCTGTCGGAAGTGACTCGTGAGCTACTTGAATGAGCAGGAATAATAATAATAACTTAACCTGGCCATTAAGCCGCTCCGTTCCAGCAAACTCATATTCGGGTCATACTCGACCGAAGAAGAGGGTGCGGAAAAGTTTCAAGGTGTAGACCGTACAGGCTGTTACGATTGGATTGTTTCTTCGCAGGTATATATGTTCTCCTGACTACTGAGCCGAATCACTAGTGTTCAACTTGTCTCAAAGAACGATAACCATATAATTCGGAGATTGAGAATTGAAATGCAAGAAAAATTCAAGCTGAAACAGGTGTCTTGAAACGTTCACAATTCATATTTTTCCTACCACAAAGGACCCCCGCAAAGGACTTTCCTTATGGGAAATGCGTTCCGTCAAATGTTCCAATATTTTCGTATAATGTAGTACCCCATATATTGATTTAAAGTGTCTAAAGTTGAATACAGACTATTCTGATGTGACGTGATTCCACGTCACGTCAGGCCCAATCAGTGCTCCCATTGGCCTAATATGAACGTGAACGCACAGAACGATGTGTTGCATTTTTATATCACTCACATTTTGACGTTCACGTTAATATAACATATTAGGCCAATGGGAGCACTGATTGTGCCTGACGTGACGTGGAATCACGTCACGTCAGAATAGTCTGTATTCACCTTAAGTCCCCAACTCAATCCTATGACTAGTTTTTGGGATACAGGGCGTTGAAGTTGAGAATTACCCACTTTTACTACGCTCGTATCTCGAAACAGAATCGAATGAACTTAAATTTTTTTCAAGAAACATTTCAATCCATCCCAAGGGAGCAACCATATAGAGGAATATGACCGAAAATCGTTACGAATACAGGGTTATCCATAATTGAATGCATGCCCGATATTGAAAGTATAAAATATGTCAGTTCCAGAGCGAGAACGTTCGCAAAATGATCTATTTCACTTGATATGTTGTTGTTACATCGAAAAACCTGAAATACCCAGAATTCATACTGGGTGATCCATTATTATAGAAACTATTCACAATGAGGGTTAAGTGGACACCCTGTATTTTTGGGTTGATTTAAGATGTTTGTTCGATTTTTTCAGAACATGTCCTCATGGAATTCAAAGAATACAGGGTGATTCAGCCATGAAATAAACTGTGAATCTCCCACCTTTTTTCATCACCCTCTATTTCAAGATCAACTCCGTTGAGGTGGAAATTTTTTTTCACCACTGTACTTGATATAAAAACATCAATACGGCTGATAGTTTTCATCCACTTCATATGACCAGATTTTTTTTATGTTATATGAAAATTATTTATTTATGCTATTCTATTCTTATTCCAGTATAAAAAAAAATCTGGTCATAGGAAGTGGATGAAAACTCTCAGCCTTATTGATGTTTTTATATCAATTACAGTGGTGAAAGAAAACTCCCACCTCAGCGGAGATAATCTTGAAATAGAGGGTGATGAAGAAAAAGGTGTAAACAGAGTAGTGAATATTATGTTGGTACAAGAATTAACGGACAGCGATAGCAGACTTTCGTTTATGTGAATATCATCATTATATTTTAATATTATTCTCATCTGTATTCTGTATGTGTTCAAGTTTTTTTAGTACAAAATACATTTTCCCCATATGCAATATTTTGCAGTTGATTTCACCTTGGTTATTACTCTCAGACGTACTGAAGAAGTCATTAGCCCGGAAATTAGTTATAAAACCATGAAAAATATATTAAAAATTATAAAAACCACAAAAAAAAATACATAAATTATAAACACGATCATAAAATGGTGAATATACAGGGAGGGCTTTTCAAAACGAAACAGACGAGACAACGGGCGGAATAAATTTGTTTCGAAAAAATGCTCGGATACGTCGATTTTTGTTTCGAGGGGGACAACTTTTAAGGTCAAATTCACAACTATATCGCTCCAACCCTTAGTGTTAGAACACCAACCCCTAAATTTTGAATAGGGAAGATAGGGTGAGTGATACCTCATTTGAAAGGCCTTTTCATCATGAATTCAGCGTATTAATTTTTTCTCATTTGACGCATTCGTTTTTGAGATATTCAATTTTGGATTTCGTACAGTACCGTTCATTCAGCTAACCATGCTATGTGAATTCATCAATTATTTGACTAATTCATTCAGTGGTTAAGACAACTGAAATCCTGGATACGCCACTGTGTCCACTTGACTCTCATTGTAAATAGTTTCTATAATAATGGATCACCCAGTATGAATTCTAGGTATTTCAAGTTTTTTCGATGTAACAACAACATATCTAGTGAAATATTTCATTTTCGAACGTTCTCGCCTTGGAACTGACATATTTTATACTTTCAAAATCGGGCATGCATTCAATTATGGATAACCCTGTATTCGTAACGATTTTAGGTCATACTCTTCTATATGGTTGCTCCCTGGGGATGGAATTAAATGGTTTCTTGAGAAAAATTGAAGTTCATTCTATTCTGTTTCGAGATACGCACATGGTAAAAGTGGGTAATTATCAACTTCAACGCACTGTATCTCAAAAACTGGTCATCGGATTGAGTTGGAGCCATGGACACTTTTGATCAGTTGGTCGAGTACTACATTATACCAAAATATTAGAACATTTGACGGAACGCCATTTGCCATAAGGAAAGTGCGGGGTCCTTTCGTACTTCGAATGGACAACGTCGGTAACAAAGAAGACCCAGAGCTCTATGGTTTACCCACTTCCCCCGACTCTGTGGTCTGAAGTTCAAAAAGGGGGGTACCCAACTACCCAACCAAAGAAGCTGTTTATCCTTCTTTTTTTACTACCTGTCTAGTAACTGTCATACAGCGCCTTCAGTTAGTCTCAAGGCTCCTACAGACTTCTTGATTTTCCTGCTATAAAGGACCCTCTGTATCCTTCTCAAGGTGACAACCTTTATGACGCGCTTGCATTTCGCTGCGAACAGCTCTGAAAACAGTTGACGAATGGTTCAAGAAAAAAAACCTGGACATAAAATAAATTTACTTTTTACTTAACACGCCCAGTACACGAAAATATTAATCGACCGTTATACAAGAACAATTAATTGAACCAGTAGCAAGTTACTAATTGATTTTCGAGATGTAAATTTTCCACGGAACCATTTTCGATTATAAAAACACGAATATCGAAAATCGACAAATCCAATTTGGTATTTCCCTCGATAAAATCTCTCTTGGAATCATCTCGATCGAATTAAGTCCACCTTAACCATTTTTCACGCGGACGTAACAAGAACAACTTCTGTTCAGTTCCCGATAGAACGATCGCATAAATCTCGAAAATAAAACCTCCATTAGATACCGACTAACAAACTAGTACGCTATCAAGAACAGGTATACGCGGCCTGAAAAAGTATAACGCTTAACACAAATAACAGCTTTTAGAAATATATAGAACGCAAATCCGAAAAATAAGCCGCGAGTTTTAAAACGAGCCAGAGCTCACCGAACAACACAACGAATTCTAACTGTATTCGCGGTGTGGGAGTGGACTTAGATTAATCGGCAGTATTCGAATTTGCCTTAGTATATTACGAACAGGTATATATAAATATAATACAGTCAATTTCCAGCAGATAAAGAAATTATTTCGAAATATGGGGCAATCGGACATTAACTTGGCTGGGTATCGATAATTTATAGCAATCGCAGATAAGGCTATAACCTTATGGGCAGCGCAACTAAAATTTATGCTAATCGCGAGAGATAAAGCTCACTTACCTGATCTGGACCGTACAATTATCTATCTTTCGTTTTATTGTGTTGGAGTTGATGAAATAATTTCAATACTGGGTTCCCTCCCAACTCTGATAGGTAGATACGTATAATATACCTAGTTCTTCGCATGATATGTTGATTACTATGCCTTCATTGATAAATCATCGATTCATTGAACAGGTGGGACACAATCAGTTTTTACAACAATTTATTAGAAGTGTTCAGAAAACGAGGTCAAGAAGATTAGCTACTTTTGAGTGAAATGCTCAATTTGTAATTCTTGTGAAAAATGATAATGGTTTTTCATGTATACACCCATCGTCAAAAGTTTTGGCCCCCCTAGGTTTCTGAATATAATATTTTTCTCTATTTCAACTGTAATATACTGCGCAAAAAAATTAACGCACATTATGGAAATCTCAAATTTATTCTACAACTGGAGGTGTTCTCAATGATAATTATTTTTATCAGAACTATGCATGCATATGTTATCCACTTTCAACGTTTTTCTTCAATACAGATGTTTTCTCCCAGCAGGAATAAAAAAAGATGATATTATCAGATTTTGAATGTATTGGCTCCATTCTAAAATCAGTTGTTCTCGATCAATTCTAGTGATCAATAGTTTTTCTTTCGCTTGATTTTCTACACTCGATCGCTATGCAACGCGAAACACGCAATTTGACCCAAGAGGAATGTGCCCAAGCGGTAGTTCTGCGAGAAGAAGGGTGGACATACACAAGAATTGCAGAAAGGTTTGGAGTTTCCCATACAAGTGTATTCAGAATGTTGCAGCGATTCAGGGAGACAGGTATGAATGTCCGAAGACCAGGACAGGGTAGACCACGGGTAACAACTGCCATTCAAGAACGTTACTTGAGAGTTTCTTCGTTGAGACAACGGTTTGCAACCGCTCGTCTCCTTCAAAATCAGCTTGAGCAAACTCATGAGGTGCAAATTAGCACTCAGACAATAAGAAATCGCCTCAGAGAATATGATTTAAGGTCTCGTGTCTCGGCAAGAGGCCCAGCTCTTACCCCAGCCCATCGAAGGGCGCGTTTGGATTTTGCGAGAGAGCATATCCATTGGGAAGAGGCCGATTGGGAAAGAGTTCTCTTCACAGATGAGTCTAGGTTCTGCCTCTACCATTGTTATCGACGTTCCCTTGTAAACAGACGTCCACATGAAAGATATGTTCAGTGCAATTTCCTGAATACTAGGTAATGGTTTCGGGAGAGGATCGATTATGGTATGGGGTGGAATATCTTTGACTGCTCGCACAGACCTAGTGGTCGTTGATAATGGAGCTATGAATGCTGATAAGTATATAAGGAACATTCTTGAAGAGCATGTAGTGCCATTTGTGAAAATTTCATTTTTATGGACGATAATGCCAGACCCCATCGTGCGCGCATCGTTCAGGAGTACCTTGATGAGGTTGAAGTCTCTCGAATGGAATGGCCAGCAAGAAGTCCAGATCTCAATCCGATTGAGCAGGTTTGGGACAACCTCAATAGAAGGCTGAGAAGTTCAGAAAATCATCCAGCTACTCTTAATGACTTAGGAATCCAACTCGGAGAAATCTGGGAAGGATTAGATCAGAACATTTTAAGATCACTCATTTTGAGTATGAACCGCCGAGCTGTAATTAACGCAAGGGGTGGAAATACCAAGTATTAAATCACGTATCAGCATTTCAGTATTTTGATGATTGTTCATTTCTCTTCTTTCACATAAGATTCGGTGAATTTTTCTTCCATTTAATGTGTCTTGTTTCGTTCAAAACCTTCCCGAGAGAACATAAAAAATAAGTTATAAAGTTAATGTAGAGTTAACTTTCATTAAAATTGAGATTTTCAGAATGTGCGTTAATTTTTTTGCGCAGTGTATATAATATTTTAATTATTATTCAATAATTCATAGAAAAATCAATACAGAATTATTTCACAATTCAGGGTTCCTGTTTCCGAAATAATTTCCAGCTCATTTTCAATTTTGACATAAAGTTAGATCCGCATTTGTCAATTTAAGAAACCACTGAAGGAACATGTTTGACAGCTGTCAAAAAAGTTGCCATTTTAGGCCAGAATCACTCAACATAAATGACATGAGGTTCCAACAAGACGGAGCCACACGCCACATAGTTGGTCAAACAACTGACCGTTTGAATACAAATCTGTTGTCCTCAGTGAAAAACTGTTTACTGATTAAATACGCTGTATACACAAAATAATTGAGATTGGGTGTTATCCTTTCTGGAACTTATTGAACAGAACAGAAAAAACTGATTTCGTTTTCGAACCGTCTCAAATTATGTCGTAATTTTTTCTCGTCTTGACCTTAACAAAACGGTGGTAAATTACAAGTGGGAGCGAAACATAAACTACTGATTAACAATTCAAAATCGGTTAATGTAACTCGCATGAATATCCGGCGAAGGAATATTAATATCCCGAAGAACGAGACCCGCAGTGAGTCTGATTTTCATTTCAAAGTTTCACGAATACATCAAATAAACATGATTTCTCGGTAAAGCACGGTTCACATTTTCCGCTGGACATTTGCATAACAATTAAAAACTTGTACTGTCAAAAACCCACGTCGTATACAGAACCGATATAAATTATCGGCACGAAGACAAGACAATTGGGCAAATTGAAGAATGGAAACTATACAGTCAGTCGACCGGACTTATGAAATTCTTATGAATTGATTCTTTCGATGTTTTGATTATGACTTATCACCCATTCTTTGGCAGAAGAACTGAAGAAATGGTATGAAGATTTCACATTGATGCCAATGAATTAAACAGGTATCAATAATAAAATCCTATCTCGAAATTATCTGTGAAAGTTTGTGTCAAAACATATCATCGAGATTTATCGAGAAACGTCACCTTACTTCTATGATTCTCGTAATCGAAAAATTATTGAACATTCTTCGAAAATCGCTAGAATGTTGCACATAAAACATTAATAGAATCTATAAAATAGTGTGATAACACATTTACCTCTATATCTTCTCATTTTTTCCAGTAATGAGCAATTTTCTTTCCAGTTTTAATGCGAAATGTAAACTCTGACAGCTCCCGACAATTTTCTCTTATATCTTCTTCAAAATCGTCGAAAACCACTGAAATCTTGACGCAAAAGTCGAAAAAACTTCCGATAACACACATTTCATCAATTTCTCACCACAACTCTGAGGATTTATTTCGAAAACACACAAATTTCAACTTTACATGACACCCCCACTCTATTTAATGTAAGCAGGAAGCATCATCGAATTGAAATATCAATGATCCTTCCAAAATTTTCTCGCGAAACGTCAAAAGTTTGTGTGAGGATCACAGAAAAACAGTCATACATAGAAAAACGAGAATATCACAGACCAAAATACCTCAAAATCTACATAGAGTTATATTTCGATTTCTCTTGAACCACAGATCAAGCCTATACCTTGTTGCAAAGTTGACCAGCTTCTTCGTATCTCATTCTTAGATGGCTAGATATAGCTGGCGCCACTTGTAATCTCATTCAAGGTGGATTCGTGAATCGACACACCTTGCATTGTTACACTCGTATAATAATCATAGGTAATAAAATTGTTAAAGGCTACGTTCCGTCTGACCGATCCAATATGCCTATTTGTAAATCGTTATTGTTTTTGTTGGGAGTCAATTACGAATTACGATGTATGAATTAAGGTATCTGGCTCTATTCAGTTGTCAGGTCGACTCATAAAAACGGAACAAGAAATACAGTGTGACAAGAAAAACCTCGGATAAACTCTTTTTCATTTAACTTTATTAAACAGAAGAAATTGAACAAAACAACAACAAATAATAATAGCTTGAACATTTGTTAATATGTAATATATTTAAGCCGTTTCGAAGTGGCTTCCTTTGGCGGCGATACACAGCTTCAGACGCTTCTTGACATTTTGGGCAATGGGCCGCAGCTCCTCGGGCTTTAATCGGTTCCATTCCCGGCGCAGAGATTGCTTCAGCGACTCCAAATTTGTGTTTTTTAGCACAAGCCCTGTGCTCCAAAATCAACCACACGCTGTAGTCCATTGGGTTGAGATCCGGTGAGTAGGGCGGCCATTCTGCAGATGAGATGAAACAAGGAAAATGGGTCGTACACCATTCTTGCGTCATTTTCGCCGGAGCGGAGTCCTGTTGAAAGGTCCAATGCGTATCGCCGAAGTGCTGCTTGGCCCACGGAAGTACTACGGCCTCGAGGATGTCGCAGCGGTAGACTTCTTGATTGATTTTGACCCCTTGATCCACGAAAACTAAGGGAGTTTCACCACTGCCGCAAATTCCGCCCCAGACCATGACGGATTGCGTATTTTGACGATGTTTGACGATGGCCGATGTACCGGGAGCCTCTACGGACCAGACTCTGTCGTTTTGGTGGTTGTAGGATTGTTCTACGGTGAAAAGCTTCTCGTCTGTGAAGAGAATTCGCTCCCATTGCTGACCGGCGGCGAGACGAAGGAGTTGGCGCCACTTTTGGAGTCGTACGCGCTTGTTTTCCAACGTGAGGAGTTGAACTTTTTGGAGCTTGTATGGCTTGAGGTTGAGCTCCTTTTTGGCAATTTGACGGACTGATTCGCGGTTGATACCGGTCTCACAGGCTATTTTCCTCATGGAAATCCTCGGATTTCGATTGACTCGCTTCTTGACGATGTTGCCATTGCTAGGTGTATTGACAGTGCGTTTTCTACCACTTCCTGGACGACGACCATCATGGCCAAGCTCCTTGAAACGACGAATTGCATCTGACACGGTTTGTCGAGGCACATTGAGCAAACGAACAATTTCCCATTGACGCCTACCTTGACGAAACAGCTCCAAAATCGCACTACGTTTGTTTGACATTCTGAAACTCTGAAATGAAATTATATCAAACTGAAAATTCACATATTAGTAGGTACAGTAAAGTGTAGAGAAACCAAGAGAATAAAAATTATTTGGCTGCGCTGAAATACTAGTTTTCCAGACCACAGCAAAATTTGTCCGAAGTTTTTCTTGTCACCTTGTATAAATTGCTAGATGGCTATCGCTGTTGTTTTTGATCACCGTGTATAGTTCAAATCAGCAAAGTTGTAGTATTTGTCCTGAATCGTCAAAATCTGGGGACAAAATTGACATATGTCAAAAATCTGACAAGTGATTGACATATGTCAATTCTGTCAACAGATTTTTGACGATTCAGGACCAATACTACAACCTAGGAGCATAGAATAACTGGAGAGAAGGCTCCCCTAAGAAAATGAACTGCCAAAAACGTCCGAACTTGTCAGTTCGCCGCAAGGTCACGAGATGGCGACAACGTCGTTCGTTCCTACAACATGGCTATCCTTAATAAAATTATCTTTAATGGTTATTCGTTGTTATTACTTATTAGGTCCCATTTATTACTATATCATAATATATATTCTTTTGAAAAAAAGCAATACATACTTTTTTTCGTAAATCCGACAATATAATGCATATAGCACGTGTAAAGAAATGGCTACAAGGATCAGATTGAATATAGGAAGAAAAATCTGTTTCCCGCTCCGAATCTAAGTGTTAGCAGAGGGAATGTAAACGGCCAAACGGGGTACCATACAATTCTGCGTATAATACACGAGAACAGATAAAACCTCAGTCTTCCCGTATAATAATAATAATACTTACCTGAATGTTCGCTTTTTCCGATAAGGATATTGTTTTGACAAATTTATTACCGATCACAGACTTCCCATAAAATTGCGCATAAAGAGTTGATTATAATAAAGCGATGATATGTCATCAGTATTGTCTATGTTATGATTTATGGCCATTTTCAATTAAAAAGAAGCATAAATGTATCAATAACAATGACAGCCACATTATATTCTTTGCAATTGTAGCGCCATAGAACAAAATATCTGACATGTTACTGAATAAAGGATCTCAGCGTTATCTATCGGGCGTCACACGAAACTCTAACCTCCGCCGTTATTGGCAGTTCAAAATGATCTGTCGAGCGTATGAAGCCTTCCCTCCAGTTATTTTATGCTCCTAGCTACAACTTTGCTAATTTGAACTATACAGGGTGATTAAAAATAACGGAGATAGAGAAAGTACCGAGAATTAATGATTTGAAAAAAACTGGAAACTCCGGGTCCCTACGAAACGTACGATTCGGCACAGGCGTTCCCCAAGCACCCTCCCCCCCGCGTGCCGGATACGTTTTGTCGTCGTCTTTCGGAATTTTCGTGTAAATCGAAAATCGTGACAAGGCAATTTAACGATGCCGCTCTTATCGGCCTCTCGGATCTGCATTTGCCACGGACGGGACGGTCGCGTCGTCCCAGTTCCACAAGAGCCGGAGTGCGGAGGTGTCGTCCAAAATTCGGCGAACGACCTTGCCTAGTGACCTTTGCCAAAGTGCACGCACCACGTGACGCGTATATCGATACGATGGAGATAAGGGGAACAACGGCGAGTGAGATTTCACATTTCTTCAGAGACGCATCCAGGTACTGCAGTGGCGTTCGGTTATTACATAAAACTGCGAAATTTGAAATGTCTCCAACTTATCAGAGTATCAGACTTTTTAATCATCTTCCTCGGTTCATACAAAGTCTAGAAAAAAAGAATTCAAGATAGTAGTTAAGGAAGGATTTATTATTGAATCAGTGTTTTTATAGTGTCCAGGAATATTACTGTAGTAACTTTGAATATGTTTGAACGGATGAATGTAGATGTTGTATAAATATTGTATCTATATAATTTGACGTGTCCTATACATAAAATGTATGTCTCAAAGGATAAATAAACATTATTATTATTATTCTTCTTCATCGGTCTCCCGTTCTCAGCTTGAGCTGGTAATTCTTCTATGAACCAGTGAAAAAACATTTCAGTTCCTCCCACTAGTTCAGAAATTTCCGCACGATGTGATAGGTTTGCAAATCCACAGCCTGCTGTGCACATCGCGATCTTCTGGGATAATTCGATCCCTTGAAGATTTCTCTTCTCCATCCAGGAAGTGGTTTGTCCTCGCAATCGTTCACGTAATGAAAAGCTCGCATTACTTCAATATTCATTTCGCGGCTACACTGGATACGTGCGTTGTGAGCTCCCCTGCGGGCAGTCCTCCTCACGGTGGTCGAGCCAGCAGGTGGAGTGGCATCTCGATCTTCTGCCATGATATCGGTTTCCACTTCTCGTTCATGGGTTTGCCACCATTTACCCTTGGTGGCCCAGGTAACTCGGGCCGTGGGGACGTCACCCCCCATGCGGCGTGGCAGAAACCAAACCACACCCGTGCGGTTGCCAATTATTATTATTATTATTATTATTACATATTACATATTCTCTCCACTTGCTCCGTGAGCGTTCGATAATTCGATCTATCCTCTCCGTCTTCTCCGATCCGAGTTCTGTTATTGCAAACGACGTGAATAGATCGATATCCTTTCTATCTCTTCGAAAAGCGGAGTGAACAGTGAACGGGATAAACACTTCAAACCATAGATCTAGGAACTTCCAGGACAAATAGAATTTGATAGGGCTGAAACACATTTCCAAAGATGGAATTGTTTTTCAATTAATTTCCACACTGTGTTGTGGACATGTATACTCCATTCACTTTTATTTAATCACATAGGAGGTCATGGTTTCGTTTTCAGGAATTGGTGCTCCTGATGAAAAGCACAGAACATATGATAAAAAGTCAGTGCGCGCACAGAAAATATCGTTAATGACAAAACGACATTGCCAGTTTCTTTGTTTACATCAAAATCAAAGTAAAAGTATCAAAGATATTCCACATTTTGTTAGGTTTACAAATTGTTCGCAGATTTTTGGTATTTAATCGATATTTGCAGGTGAGTTTTTCGTCGAATATCCAAGATTAACGTATGTTTATTGTTTTTAGCACCAGTTTGGAGCAGATTTGCAAAAGTTAGGTACCTCACTAATGAGGTGGAACTAAGACCTAATTCTCCTATAAAAAACGCCTTTCAAAGGTCCAGATGGTGAAAATGTATTCTTTAGATGTTGTTTGAACAAACGCAGCCGAGTTTTATATCCCAACATTGATTTTGAGAAAGTAATCAACAAAATTAAATTGACATTATTCTTGATTCTTGTAATTACCCATCAATTCATCTCATATCTTGATTTTTTTTAATGAATTCTTGATTAGAATCAACAATTGATGTCGTCAAGTCTTGAACTTTCAGTTCAAGAGGAGAATAAACATTAAATCTTCACAAGCATGCATATGAAAATTATGTGAAAGCAATGCAATTTTCTTCCATGGCGAAAAATAATATATTTCAACAGTGATCTCTTGTACTCATCATGCAAATAACTAGAAAAGGAATCCTTTTTATCAATTCATATAAACGTTAATTATTTTCGTCCATCACATCTTTTCCAATTCATTCATTTTCCGAATAAATTCACATTCTGAGAAATACGCTAAGAATGTAGAAAGGGCAACATAGTGTTGACTTCAAACATAAAAATATTTTGAAAAATGTCATAACTTCGATACAGAGTGGAATGTGTCAAATTTCCAAGGCCAGAGTTGTGATTTTATAATTGTGAATGGAGTATACTGAAAAATTTACGCACAATACATCATATTTGAGAATGTATGGATCGATTTCCAATATGGAAATCTTCCCTTTGTATCGTTCTTGATGATAATCTTAAGTCCAATAATATACAGGATGAGTCTTTGACTTGTACATATATTTCAACAGTAGAATCCTATCATCGAACGAAACACTTTTTTTCCATACCATTTTTCAAAATTCAGATTCCTTTGGAAGATACAGGGTGTCGAAAATCCATGAAATTAACAATTTTCTTTCTATATCTCCAGAATCGTTATTTCAAATGAACTGAATTTTGGTTGATTGTTTACTCTATTCATGGTGCATATTCCTCAATCAGAACTTATTCAATATTTCTCCTGGTATGAAAATTACACCGTAGCCAACTCATAAATCCACGCAAACCTACTTGAAAAAGATAAAAGTGTCATATTTTCGAAAGAATCAATCATTTTTGAAAATAAAAGTATTATTATGTATTATTTTTGCAAACATACGTAGTTGTCGAGTTATTCCTAATTGTATACGAATGAATGAATTTCAAGAATAATCTGGATGCTTTCCTGGATTGAATATCATGTGATATTTTATTATTATTTTTACTTTTCTGGACTCTGAAAAAGTTGACAATGTTGTCAGAATGTTTATCAACTTTTTCGAGACTAAAATCTAGAATCTATATGATGGAAATACGTTTGATGTAGAGATATGTAATAATAAAATCCCACAAATGTGGGAGATAATATTGATCACCAGGGGTCAATTATTCATTCAATAAGCACAGTTTCTATTAAAAATTTATTGTTACCGGTCCATATTGAAAATAACCGTTATACTATCATTTGAAGATAAAATTAAAAATCTGGCATCCTCTTCTCAAAAGCCCTGTGAAATGATATCCATAGAAGATGAGTTAGTCTAGGTCATTGACCTAGCTAAGAGTTAGGTTGAATTATCATAAATTGAGTGAAAAATCAATTCTTTAAGAGATATTTTCGAGATATCGAAGAAAATATGAACAAGTTATTAGTATTTACAAAATGATCTCCAGGAAAATCGAAGAAGGAACTTCTTTTGGTGGGAGAAATATGGCTTTTCATTTCTAGAAATAATCGGATAAAACTTCGTTTTTGTGAAGGAATATCGTGTTTTGTACATTCTTATTCAAATAAGGTTACTACTTGAGTATTCTCTAAATGTATCAATTCAATTCCAATCGAGAAATATGAGCTTCGAGGTCTTTGCAGAGAATCGTATCGGTTAAAATTCTAAAAAGTATAACGTTTCCGAAAAGAAACAAAGCGTAGGAATGTGGTTATTTTAATATCATAGAATCTTAGTCTGTGTTCTCAATTGATATTAAGCCAACAATACTTCAAGTTTCAACGAAAAAAAACTGAGAGGGTAATTACAAGTTATTCAATGAATATTTCAAATCCAGCGTATTCTGATAGATTTCGAAGAGCCACCCCGTATACGCTGATACACAAAATTACATCACCTCACGCTATCTGCCATCTAATCGTCCCAGTTCGATTGGGATAATCCCGATAATCTATAATAATTGCTCCCTTTGTACCCGTAAGCTACAAAGTAACGGTCTTTGGGGGTCAACATTGGTCGAGCTGTGACACAGTGAGCATCTCTCTTATCTACAGACGGAAATCTCGAGATGGCAGCCAGAAAGACAGCCTGTCAACTTTTATTCGGCAAAATGAAGATACGTGCCCGCTGCGGGCGCGTCGCCCAATGCAAAACTGCGAGAAATTTGACAGGACCACAGCCTATTATGCCGTCAGAGATGCGTTCATCAGACGCAACAACGAACGGCATTGATTGGGAAATTCTTCGTACTCTGTGCTCTTGATTCACCCAGTACCCTGTCCAGCTTATTGCCTTATGTGTCCTCATTCTTTTGGAAGAATTTTAATAAACAAACGCTTTCAATAATTCATAGTTCACCCTGACTAGCTGGGATAGAGTATACTCCATTGTTGGCTAAGATTAAGGTTTATCAAGTTTTTTTACTTAAAACTGACGACGGTTGGTACTCGTGAAATGTCAAATAGTTCTCAGAGACGTTGCCAATGCTAATTTCTATTTACTCTTTCTTAACTTTGTAAATGGAGTTAGTTCTTTTAAGGTTTAACTGGGACACAGGTTTAGTAGTAGTTTAGTTACATACATTTTCATACTGGAGTATTCCAAGTTGTGCAGAAAGGTATTTAAATGTCTTCTGTCGGCTTATTTCTTGGGAATTTTGAAAAGTGGTAAATTCCATAGGTCCGTCTGTTCGCTTAGAAGTTTTTCTGTCGGGTTATTCGAGTACTTTTATTCTTTTTTCGAATTCGAATGAACTATCACAAAGTAACGGACTATTCTGTCCATTATTTTTTAGTAAAATTTCAACACTCGATTCTTGATTTCTGTACAAGAAAGTAGCATAACTGAATCTTCTTACCATGTTTATATACGTGAAATATTTCCAGTATTAGCAGAGAAAAACATTCGCCAGGTCTTTGGAATTATTGAATTCACTTAATATTTTCTAAATTTAATTATTTTCCCCAAGTAAATAAACATTGTGATAATTACGTAATTACTACGACCACTATGTAGAAAAGACAACATTGCTTAGTTATCTGTCAGGAAAATGACCATAATCTTATATTTTGAAAATAAACACTGTGAAATGTGTAAGAATGTCAAGGCCAACCGACAAACATTATAAAAATGAATGGAGTATATTTATAAATCTTTGCAGGAGTAACAAGAAATTGGCATCAGATTTGCTAGGCGTAATTGTACCTGAATGCAAAGTTTCATAAACGCAGTTCTTCTCGTTCTTCGCTTGGTTCCATATTTCACCCTAGTCTTGTAAATTGTTCTTCGAATGTCTAACGAATAGTTCGGTCTTTTTCAAGCTTAACTCAGTGGACTACGAAGAATTCCTGAGTGTGTATTAGAGTTCACAACCTGAACCTGCCTGACATTATGCACTGTGAGTTCAAAAAGATAATGAGATCTACACAATCGATAATGAATTCAAAATAGCGAATTCAATTCAGGTCATTCCTCTTTGGAATAATCAAAGCAATCAAACAATTTTGTATGCTTGATGAGTGGCTATTTTGAGTTCATAAATCGTGAATATTCATGCTCATTTTTTTAATGACACATCGAGGGATATTCCATTAGAAAAGTTTTATGGGCACAGTTGGCAAAACCTACCCTGTAACTTTTTTGTTACCGTTTTGAAAGTTGCTGGTTTTTGTCATAGAAATGTTCATTTATGAGAAATCAAATGTTAACTCTATCATATCTGAATGGTATTTTTGCTCCTGGTTTGATAACTTTTTCAGTTTGAGGCAAGTTTTTGTCGTTTGCTTTTCTGAGAATTTTGTATCAGTTATTTTATATTCATCAAGGCTACTTCAACAATATGATCGAAAGTATGCAAAGGCCACTCTTTCTACCGATCTTCATTTTTTAATTTTTTGAGTGAACCGAATTCGTACTACAAAAATTGAAGATAAATTTTCACCTGAAATTGGGAAACTTTTCTGGAGAAGTATACTCCATTCACTTTTAGAATGTAAAATTGGATAAAATTAAATTCGAATAGCCTTGTTTGGTTAGAAACTTTCTCATCTGTTGTATGTATACTCCATTTACTTTTAGAATGTATCCAGATTGGCCATGATTTAGGTTTATAAAGTATTTTTACTTAAAACTGACGCAGGTTGGTACTCGTGAAATGTCTAATGATTCTTAAAGACGTTGCCAATGCTAATTTCTACGTGCTCTTTTTCAACTTTGTAAATGGAGGTAGTTCTTTTAAGGTTCAACTGTGACACAGGTTTCGTAGTATTAGGTACTTCATTTTTCATACTGGAGTATTTCGAGTTGTGCAAAATAGTTATTTTCCTAACAAGTGCGGAAAGTGATATTTTCCCGCACGAAACTGCCGTTACCCGAACGACGCGAAGCGGAGTTCGGGTAAGCAGTTGAGTGCGGGAAAAACACTTTCCGCACGAGTTAGGAACAATATTTTTTCTACAAGCGCTTATACGAGATCGATTTCAACACACAGATCAAATGTGAATTGATCATTCTAAATACACATGAATGACAAAAGTCTCTGACAAGTCGTTACCATTGTACTCTCATCGTTGACCTTCGGTCCATAGAGACTACAAGCCTATGAAATAAATTTAAACTGTAATAATATTCATAAATTCTTTATTAATTGAAAAGAAAACTAGACTAACAGCACATAAAAATGAATTTTGATAAGGAATCTATGTACATTCTGTTTCTTCCCATTATTATCAATATATTCATTAGAAATATTCAGTTATTAGTTATATTTATTGTAAACGTGCAGTTGGTCGCGTTATGCAAATTTATAGCAGAAGCCATCATATTGGTCGAAGTCAGCTGCTCCTTGGAAGATAATGATTCTGTATTACAGTTTGAAGAGGAAGAAGCAAAACGTTGAATATATGCCATCATATTGTTCGAAGGCTCTTTGGAAGGTAATGATTCTGTATTACAGTTTGAAGAGGAAGAACCATTCAAATTAAGAATTTTAGTGGACATGTTTTTTTCTGGTTAATAGATTCTTCCAAGTATCCCTCAGCAACAGCAGTTGACTTCCATCCTCCTAAACGTTTAATATTTGTGATACCTTCTCCACAATTGGCTAGGAAAGTAGCCGAGGAGCGCCTAAAACTGTGTCCTGTGTATAATTCCGGATTTTGTAGGCGTAAGTAAGCTGCAATTTCGGACGGTATTTTTCCTATTGTATTGATTCCGACAGGTTGAATCTTACATTTTCCCCGATTATACTTTATGAAAATTCGGCGATGAGGTATTTCCTTTGGACGTAAATTCATATATTTTCTGTATATGTTCAGAAAATATCCATTATTGGTGTCTTGGGATATAACAAACGATCTTGGTGAATGATTTTTGGAGTCCTTAATATTGACGATGATCAAGTCTCCTTTATCATCTATATCGTCGATGGTGAGTTTTGTAAGTTCCTCTCGTCTGCAAGCACCAGCTAATCCAAAAATTGTTAACAACTTCATCATCAAGTAAATTTCATCAGATGCCTCACTCATGAATTTTGTTATTTCCTCTTCATTAAAAGTTTTGGCCTTTTTTGGACGAAATCCTATATTCTGTCGTTTAATGAAGGCAGTTAATTTATGGAATTTTCCAATATCCAAATCCTGTTTCAGTTTACAAACACTCTTTATCATTGAATATCGGGACCATAATGTGTTTGGTCTCCAAATTTTGGACATTTCCAAAAAATACGCCGAAAACACTTCCTCCTTCCTCGGTTGAACCTTTTTGGAATTACACCAATCAATGAATTCTGAATATTGCTTCTCATATTTTATCTTCGACTTGGCCGGTAACAAATTTAAACTCGCGTCATAAGAAGCTGCTAATATTTCTTCGGGCAGGCCATCATCAGATCCCGAAGTATCCATTTTACCGGAGCGTACTGATTGAATTCGAGTTGATATTGTTTATATTTAAACACAATTTCATAATATAATGACAATGTATTAATTCTTATTCACATGCCGTTTCCATAGTAACTTCGTCGGTGGCATAGAGATATATCATTATTCAGTTTATTCTTTAGAAAAAGCGTGCGAGAAAAGCCCTTGCTAATCCATTACCACACGCATTTGCGTGCGGTAATGGAATAGCAGGGGTTTTTCCCACACTGTTTGGCAATGTGACTCTTTACGAATTGAAATACGTGCGGGAAAGAGAATGAAAGTGCACGCTTGTAGAAAAATGTATTTAAATATCTTCTGTATGCTCATTTCTTGAGGATTTTGAAAAGTTGAGATTTTAATAGGTCCGTTTGTTCGTTTAGAAGTTTTTCTGTCGGGTTATTCGAGTACTTTTATTCTTTTTTCGAATGAACTATCACAAAGTAACGGACTATTCTGTCCATTATTTTTCAGTGAAATTTCATCACTCGATTCTTGAATTCCGCAAAAGAAGCATACATGAATCTTCCAATCATGTTTATATACGTGAAATATTTCCAGTATTAACAGAGAAAAAAGTTTCTTCAACATTCGCCAGGTCTTTGGAATTATTGAATTCACATAATATTTTCTCAAATTCATTATTTTCCCAAAGTAAATAAACATTTTGATAAATACGTAATTACTATAGGTACGATTTCTACGTAGAAACGACAACGTTGCTTGTTCATCTGACAGGTAAATGACTATTACCTAACATTCTCTAAATATACACGGTGAAATGTGTCAGAGTTTTATGGCCAACTGGAATACTTTATAAAAGTGAATGGGATATAAAGGGTGTTCCTGAATTTAACGTACAAACGAAAAGAGGAGATTCCTTGAGTAAGTTTAAAAAAAAATCCCATAAACGTGGGGTCGCAAAAGTTTCGTTTTTGAGATACAGGGTGTAGTAGGAAATATTTGAACGAAAATTATAAAAACAGGTGGATTGGACGGGGTGGACATCAGTCTAGGCCCGCCATATCTCCAGACTCAAATAGTTTATAATTCTTTTTTTTCTGGATTTTTATGAAAATTTTGATTTTTCCGAGGATTTCGAGATATTCATTCAAATTTTTTTCTCGAAATCGGTAGTAGATACGACAAAACTACAGGAGACCGAAAAGTTTAGTATAACAACAAAGCTTTTCTTTACATTTTTCCAAATTAACATTTGCTCACCAAAAAAAAGTTCTAGAGGAAAACAGGTGACAGTGTTCCAGAGAAAATATCACCCTGTAGATCTGCTATCGAAATTGCCATGTCACATGATGAGAAGTCTATGCCAAATTTCAGTTAAATATCTTGTAAAGTGTAGATACTATGAGAAAAAAACTTGAAAAAAATTCAAACTTCAACACTCTGTATCTCGAAAACGAAACGTTTGCGACCCCATGTTTATGAGACTTTTTTTTCTAAAACTCACCCAAGGAATCTCCTATTTTCGTTTGTACGTTCAATTTAGGAACAACCTGTATATTTTCATGTGGTCATGAATTTGTACGTCATCAGGCGCGTATCCAGGGGGGGGGGGCTATTGGGGCTCTAGCCCCCCCCCAAGGCGTTCGCCTCAGGCGAAAGCCAGGAAAGCCTCATTCTTTCCAGAGGATCAAAAAGATGGAAAAAAAGTGGGCTACTTCAACTCCGGATGATTCCAAATAATGTGCTTCATCTGCACTTTCAGCTCTAGAGAAATGTAGCGGAGATTTCTATCCAAATTTATACATATTGCTTCAAATATTTACACTGTGTCCCATTTTGGTTGAGATTGCACTGTATTATCTCAGCTATGATTGAAGATAGAGACATGCGGTTATCGCGAATCTGTATCACATTTTCGTAAAACTTTCAAAGCCACAAACAGAAATATTCCAACTACTCCTTGTTCCTAAAATACAGGGCGAAAACGAAAATGTTCACTTTTGGAAATGTAATTATTTCTTAGGCCCTGTATAAGATAGGAAAAAAATGAATACTGCTTATAATAGATATTTTTACATAGAAGTCAGTGCTGTATTTGAAATTTTTGTTGAGAGCACTGTTTTTAAGATTGAACACAAACTTGGTATTTTTAAAATGTATCACCCTGTTTATTTCATCGTCAAATTTTCGCAATTTTTTTTCTGAATACATTGATGTATCACAACCCAATCTTCAATAAGTTTTAACTTTGAGAATCAGAAAAATCCAAATTGATGATTTGATACTAGGCCATGAATCCTCTCACACATGCATTAAAATTGAACATGCATAAAATATTGTTTTGTTTATTGCATTCAAGAAAACTGAATCACAAACAGAGTCAAAACAAATCAATGATGATGGCTGACGGTGAAAACATGGAATTTCAAAATCTGAAAAATATTATATGAAAATATGAAATGTAAGCATATCGGCGTTATAATATAGATGAGCCCCAACCAAAGAAGCATTCAGAAACCCACAAAGGCAATTCTTAATAATTTTAAATGTCGAATTGAAACAGTGTGGTTTATGTATAAGACAAAATGGACAACAGTTTGAACAACTTCATTAGATCTATATGCTTATTTTTGGTTTATGTAATAAATTGTCTGATTAGAATCTTGTAAATCCATCAGTTAATGTTAAATCTGTACCGATATATTTTTTTGTTTACAACATTTTTAAGTTTATGTTGAAGAGTGATATTTTGAGTTGATGTTCAAAATATAATTGAATAAAAAGGAATCACATGGCGTTTCGAAAAAGTAATAATTTAATGCAGGTGGGGAAGAATTCATGGCCTACTATTAAAAAACAAACATAAATATGGATTTTTCTGATTTTTGAAGCTATAATTTATTGAAGATAAGGTTGCGATACATCAAGGTATTCAAAAAAATCGCAAAAATTTGACGTTTAAATATGCAGGGTATTCGATTTAAAAAATACCAAGTTTGTGCTCAATCTTAAAAACAGGGCTCTCAATATCTCTTATAAACCGTTTTTATTTTTTTCCTATCTTATACAGGGCCTTAGAAATAATTACATCTCCAAAAGGGAACATTTTCGTTTTCGCCGTGTATTTCAGGAACAAGAGTAGTTGGAATATTTCTGTTTGTAGCTTTGAAAGTTTTACAAAAAAGTGATGCAGGGTCGCGAAAATCGCATATCTCTATCTTCAATAATAGCTGAGATACAGAGCAGTCTCAAACAAAATGGTACACACTGTACTTCCCGTGTTCCCGTAACAACGGCTGAAGCAGTTTTTCTTAAGACCTGGCTCAGAACCTATGGCAGAAAACCGCTTGAACGGATTAACTCTAAATTAGAGCCCCTAATGCACATAAATTACGAGATAGTCATAGATACAGAAATGGTTGTAACCAGATTTGCTAATGCTGGCGCTTGGAACTTTTATTTAATAACTAAAAACTAATAAACCCTTGGATGATTCAATATTAATTTATCTTTTACGTGGACACCCAGTATTAGATGCTGACGTTCTAAATTGAGTAATTTCCAGGTCCGTCGAGTTTCCGATAAGCCCAACAGCATCCATTGTGTCCGGAACAACCTGATGCGGTCCTATTTCTCCTGTGAAACTCAAAATTTTGGTCACCTGATACCTTTTCACTTTCTCCGCCACCGTGTCCCGGCAAACAACAAAAAATCTCACCTGCAACCGCGTCTTCGGAAAGGCCGAAGTCGCTGGTTCCCATCTTTCAGGTCCTCGGATCGGCCAATCCGACAGCTACCTGTCCCCCAGAATCCCGAAACGGGCCACTCCATTAACTCTGATGGGAATCGTCACGAATACTCGGTTACACACCCTTTTATTTCGATTCTCACCCCAACAATTACGCGTCGGGTTCTAGAGATGACGGGTAAAGATGCGAGGAGGACTTGTCGCTTATGAATACGGCTTTGTGTATTCCTAGATTTGTTACATTGTGTCTGGACGACTTGGGAATACACGCATTTTCGGACATTATGTAAATTGGGTCTGGTGACTCGGTGAGAGAGGTCGATTCGAGCGAGACTTTGGAGATGTCGATCTGATTTTGACATTCGAGTCGTTTCTTGTCGGTTGTTCTGGTCGCTGGGCTTTAGAAAATTAACGTCCTTTTGAGATGGTGAAACACCACGTAATTTTTATTGGGTTTATCTTGAAAATTGTTGTTCATTAGATACTGTATATTGAGTTGTCGTTTATACAGGGTGTCCCGGAAATGTGGGAAATCTCTCGGATTCAGATAAAACATAAAAAAATAAGATGACAAGTTCACATAATTATTTTTCCTAGCGGCCCTCCCTACGGAGATACGGCCTCCTGAATGGAAATCCATTTTACTGGAATAAATCTCAAACTATTTAATATAATTTTAAAAAAAATTGACATGATGAACAGTAGTGAAGACCATTTAAAATACTGCCCTTAAATTTAAATTAGCTCCTTTAGGTTACCAGGGGCGGACTAGGCTGTACATTTTAATGCTTACATTTTCAACGCCCTGTATGATAAGAAGTAGAGAAAAACAAATTTGGATATCTTGAACATTAGGCTAAAAAAAGGTACTCTTGTTTATTGTCGATAAAATGAACCGTTTTCAAAAAACAAAATTACGAAGATTCTTAACTATGCAGTTTTGGCACAGAAAGACACGGTAAAAAAAAAATTTCAGAAAGGACCCCGCACTTTTTCTATGGCAAATGGCGTTCCGTCAAATTTTCTAAAATTTTGGTATAATGTAGTACTCGACCTACTGATTCAAAGTGTCCATGGCCGCAACTCAATCCTATGACCAGTTTTCGAGATACAGGGCGTTGAAGTTGAGAATTACCCACTTTTACTACGCCCGCATCTCGGTACAGAATCGAATGAACTTCAATTTTTCTCAAGAAACATTTCACTCCATTCCCAGGGAGCAACCATATAGAGAAATATGACCGAGAATCGTTACGAATACAGGGTTATCCATAATTGAATGCATGCCCGATTTTGAAATTATAAAATATGTTAGTTCCAGAGCGAGAACCTTCGCAAAATGATCTATTTCACTTGATATGTTGTTGTTAGATCGAAAAAGTCTGAAATACACAGAATTCATACTGGGTGATCCATTATTATAGAAACTATTCTCAAGGAAGGTTAAATGGACACCCTGTATTTATGGGTTGATTCGAGGTGTTTGTTTAATTTTTTTAGAACATATCATCATAGACTTCAAAGAATACAGGGTGATTCAGTCATGAAAATAATGAACTTTGAACCTCACGAAAATACCCAAAAACCACCTTTTTTTCATCACCCTCTATTTGAAGATTACCTCCGATGAGGTGGGAGTTTTCTTTCACCATTGTACTCGATATAAAAACGTCAATACGGCTGAGAGTTTTTATCCAATTCCTATGACCAGATTTTTTTTATGCTGGAATAAGAATAGAATAACATAAATAAATTATTTTTATATTACATAAAAAAAATCTGGTCATAGGAATTGGATAAAAACTCTCAGCCGTATTGACTTTTTTATATCAAGTACAATGGTGAAAGAAAACTCCCACCTCATCGGAGGTAATCTTCAAATAGAGGGTGATGAAAAAAAGGTGGTTTTTGGGTATTCTTGTGAGGTTCAAAGTTCATTTCATGACTGAATCACCCTGTATTCTTTGAAGTCCATGATGATATGTTCTAAAAAAATTAAACAAACACCTCGAATCAACCCATAAATACAGGGTGTCCATTTAACCTTCCTTGAGAATAGTTTCTATAATAATGGATCACCCAGTATGAATTCTGTGTATTTCAGACTTTTTCGATGTCACAACAACATATCTAGTGTAATAGTTCATTTTGTGAACGTTCTCGCTCTCAAATTGACATATTTTATAATTTCAAAATCGGAAAAGCATTCAATTATGGATAACCCTGTATTCGTAACGATTTTCGGTCATATTCCTCTATATGGTTGCTCCATGGAGATGTAGTGAAATGTTTCTTGAGAAAAATTGAAGTTCATTCGATTCTGTACTGAGATGCGGGCATAGTAAAAGTGGGTAATTCTCAACTTCAATATCTCGAAAACTGGTCATAGGATTGAGTTGCGGCCATGGACACTTTGGATCAGTAGGTCGAGTACTACATTATACCAAAATTTTAGAAAATTTGACGGAACGCCATTTGCCATAGAAAAAGTGCGGGGTCCTTTCTGAAATTTTTTTTACCGTGTCTTTCTGTGCCAAAACTGCATAGTTAAGAATCTTCGTAATTTCGTTTTTCGAAAACGGTTCATTTTATCGACAATAAACAAGAGTACCTTTTTTTAGCCTAATGTTCAAGATATCCAAATTTGTTTTTCTCTACTCCTTATCATACAGGGTGTTGAAAATGTAAGCATTAAAATGTACAGCCTAGTCCGCCCCTGGTATCCTAAAAGAGCTAATTTAAATTTAAGGGCAGTATTTCAAGATGTCCTTACTACTGTTCATCATATCAATTTTTTTTTAATTATATTAAATAGTTTGAGATTTATTCCAGTAAAATGGATTTCCAGTGACGTCATTTAGGAGGCCGTATCTCCGTAGCGAGGGCCGCTAGGAAAAAAAATTATGTGAACTTGTCATCTTATTTTTTTATGTTTTATCTGAATCCGAGGGATTTCCCACATTTTCCAGGACACCCTGTACTAGACAGGGGCGTGAGCGGGTTCCATTAGAGTTATCTGGGTGCTCATTCAATAATCCTTGAATTAATTGATGGAATTCCCCCACTTCCTCTGTTCGTTAATTCATTTGGTAAATCGAATACCTTCTATGAGAATCACCACCAACTATAAAAGCAGCAATATTTTCCATATCCTTTTTCCCAATTCCTCGCGTGAGCTCACATGACGTGACAACAATTTGTATGCACCCTAAGAGCCCAAAAGTAAACAGCAGTCGACTGTGTGGGTGTTTTAAAATGAGCCAAACCCAACAAAAGTTGTTCGCGCAGGAAGCACTTCCAAGCACATGGTTGCCTGTTTTTTCGGAAGAACTGGACATGTCGCAACCAGACCACTAGAACAACGCAAATCAGTCAATTCTGAGTGGTACACAACCATTTGTTTCCAGTTTTCTTCCAAGAAATGAAAACCAACCCCCGAAGACGGATCACTCTTCACCACGACAATGCTAGCTCTCACACATCGGCTCAACTCAAACAAATGCATTTTTGTGCACTCAAAACATCGATTTGATGAGTATAGTCCTGACTTTGCATCGAATGACTTCTTTTTATTCCCGTACGTGAAAAATAAACTGAGGAGTCAACGTTTTTTGACACCTGAAGAAGCGGTTGACGAGTTCAGAATGCATGTTTTGGAGATACCTCAATCAGAGTGGCAAAAATGCTTCGGAAATTGGTTCAAACGCATGCAGAAGTGTATAGATCTTCATGGGGAACATTTTGAAAGACAATAAAAGTATTTTCGATGATTAATTTGTTCTTTAATCCCGAAATATAAAAGGCAATGGAAACATCAAAGCAAGGAATACTCGCTACGTTAACTTTACGTCACTAGGTGACTTAACCCCTAATGCAGCTTGTCCATTAAGGAAATAAGAGCACCAACACTGACCTCTTCCCTCCCCCGCTTCAGCCACGTAAAACAAGCCACGACCAGCCACTTATCGGTGTCAATGTAATATGACCATGTATGCAATTCTTAATATTCATACTCCTCAGTTCAATACCAGTACCAGCGACGTAACCTAAATGCTTTGTTGTCGTAAAT
Organism: Adalia decempunctata; assembly: GCA_951802165.1. NCBI lineage: Eukaryota > Metazoa > Arthropoda > Insecta > Coleoptera > Coccinellidae > Adalia > Adalia decempunctata. Next base: position 5,564,523 of record OX637696.1, on the reverse strand, counting down.
AAGGAAGTCGGTATTGAATTCAGACCGTGTCTGTCTGTCTCTGATTTATTTTTATGGGTGCAAATAAACAGCCGCCAGGTTTATAGGATAATTACTATCAAAGTTGGCTGTCTGCCCGGCGAGCTCGGCGCTTTCCAAAGCGAAAACTCTGCCGATGTGGGTGATTCATTGCGGCCACAGGGCGGTATGGTGGAAAGAACAATGAGCTGCCTGGTAACTTGTTAGTGTAAACTGGGTGTGGAGCAGGTACTTCCATTTTCAAACTATTTCGTTCTGCCGTGAGTTGCACGGAGCAATTAGACACGATTCTGCTCACTCCGTAAAGTGTGGCCATCGACTCTTGCTACACTACTACTACCACAGAAGCGTGGAACGACTCATGACAGTATCTACCTTGACAGTCTAGAACTGGACATAATTTTTCCGGAGGGGTAAAACCAATCCCACCAAAAACATTATGTATAAACTAGCCAAGTCTCGATGGAGCTGCTAGTTTATCTCTAAAAAGTAATGAAATCTAGAAAAAGTCGAGCCAAGTTTAAGGCTCCTTACTGCGATGTCTTTATTATTATAGTTAATGTTGTGTGACATTCTTTATACGTTAGAGGGTACAAGTAAATTTTGCTTACACGTAATGCTATATATATCTGTTGTAACTACCAATGTTTGTTAAGCGAGATAATAGCCCATGCTGGTATTGGTAATTGGACTCTAGTGTCTCATTTTAGGCTGTTGTTGACTGTGCAACACATATGCATTCAGCATTGACAATGCTGACTTGTGCTCTCTTCTTTTTGCAGCGTCAAATCGACCACCGACCTAAAATAAAATAGACGTAAAGACGGTCTTCTATAAATGATTAGAAGTCCGTCTGTACTGGAAATTATTTTTTATATTGTTTGTTTCAGGCTCGTATTATTGAATACGCAGCTTTATCAAGCCTAAAATTGACTGGTTGTTGAATGAACGTTTTCCAAGTGTCAATTTTCCATCGTCAATGGGTTGCGTTTCTGGCGACAGATTGGTGCAATGGTGTCATGGAGCACCTGGTTTTGTACCCTTGGGTACCCTTCAACGGCCAAGTCACACAACATTAACTATAATAATAAAGATATCGCAGTAAGGAGCCTCAAACTTGGCTCGACTTTTTCTAGATTTCATTACTTTTTAGAGATAAACTAGCAGCTCCATCGAGACTTGGCTAGTTTTTACAGAATGTTTTTGGTGGGATTTCATTTCTTTTTGTAGAAACGTGGGCATATTGATCTATTTTATTAGATCTTCCTATTTGACACTTTTTTTAGGAGTAGTTTTTTTATTACAAATCTTTATTTCTTTCCGTTCTGAACTATGGAAGATAGAGCCTCCGATTATTCTTTATTGATTTCAGCGTCCTCGAAAACCTATAGTTTGATACCAAACTTGTCCATATAGCCCATCTCTTACCCGATTCTTTTTCGGATTCAATTTTTTCTCTCCCAATCTAACCACCGCAGACCCATCTGATGATGTTTGTTTCTGAAGAGCAATAGACGTTCTATATTGCACCAAAATTTCATAGCATTTTTTTATTCAGTGATACAGAGCGAAACACAGTTTCTTCTTCATCAAGCTCTTCGGAATGAAAAGAAGATATAGAGAACATAACTGCTTTTACAGTTGCTGGTGATTCTGATAGAAGAGATTTGATTCGCCAAATAAATCAACGAAGAGAGGAAGTGGGAGGATTACCTCAAATATAGTACAACAATTGTTGAATGAGCACCCAGCACCCAAGCTTGTTGTCGTACATTCTGATCCCTGTACTCTGATGAAGAATGATCATAGATCACTTCACGAAGCCTGACAAGTTCGATCAAATTTTCATCCATTTTCACTTCATCAATCACTTCACAAAATATCCGACGTGATATCACTTACGGTTAGAAAATGTGAATTTGCGGGTAGTTCTGGTGTGCTATCAAGTGACAGCAGATGCTAACTTCGTGAATGCGTGAAATGATAACAATTGAAACAAGCCTAATTCTCAAAAAATATTTTTGAAGATAAGCTTTTATAACAACACTCATCCGCCATTTTGAAGCCGCCATTTTTAAGTCGCCATCTTGAATTCCTCGATTTTGAAGAATCGTAATTTCCGACGCAGAAAACCCTCATATACCAATTTTGAATAGAATATGATCATAATCACACAACTCGTCCGCCATATTGTGGCCGCCATCTTGGATTTCCCAGTTTTGACAAGAGTATCATCATTATCGAACCCAAATAATCCCAGATACTAATTTTGAATGGAATCGGATCATAATTACAAAACTCATCCACCATTTTGGAGCCGCCATTTCGTTTTTTTTTATAAAAAATATTTCATGATGCATTGTCACCAGAATAAGGTACACCTGCAAAATTTCGAATCAATCGGACAATTAGAAGTGTGTCATATTTAACTTGCAAGATTTGATTACAGACAGACACACAGACACCGGGACAGGTGAAACTAAATAAAAGCTTATAAAAAGGATAATAATCGGGTGATCAGTCTTATACACAGTGATAATTTTTACTGTCTCATTTATTGTTCCGGTCTAGCTTTCGAAAACCTATCGTTTCCTTGAACAATAAATGAGACAGTAAAAATATCACTGTGTATAAGACTGATCACCCGATTATTATTTTTTTTTCAATTTATATTCTGAAGTCGATATTCACATATTGAGTATGATAATAATGTGTTTCCAAGCGAATAAACTTCCATACATTATTGTGGTTGCACATTTTGCGAAGATGACGTGATAGCACGTGAGCTCACGTGACGTGCCAACAATAGTACTCCAGATTTTCGATTATCCTAGTTTTTATAGTTTTCCCTTTATGTGGCCATTCAACCCTAACTCTGTACCAAATTTCAGCTCTCTGAGTTTATGGGAAGTACTAGTTCTATTTTGATGATCATGAGTGAGTGAGGGTCGAAAATGCGAAACTTTGCTTTCGCTTAACTTCGGAACTAAATGACCTACACACTTGAAATTTTCGATTTTAAGTACGTGATTATAGCTTACTGGATGACGAAAACTTCGGCGTTCTGGTCTTATCCGGAGGTTCTCAAATAGGGGCCTGAAAATGCGGCGAAATGGTTCGGGTAAAGATAGTACGGCAGTGTTTGCTTCGCGCTCGACTTGGCGGGGCCACTGCCGTGCCCCCCAATGTTCAACTGATATTGGCTTTTTCAGGGCGAAGTATTCAGTTTGTTCTTCTTCAGTTCAATAATTTTTTGTATAGCAAAAAAGCACATTTCAAGTTTTATTCGACGTCGCCAGCAGATCTCTTGGTATGCTACAGGTTGGTCGAAAACAAGTCCAAGTGGCCAATATCCTCTATGTCAGCAAGTCTGATATCAATTTTACTGTGAGACTGTGACGGTATTTTGCTACTGGAAGTACTGGAACTGTTGTCAAAGACCCAAAGGTGGTAGACCAAGTGCTACAACGCCAGGAGAAGACCGTTCTTCAACTCGTTCTGTGGAGAGACAGCCTCTCAGAGCTTGCAGTCTACGAGATGCCCTAATCACAATCAGAAAATGTATTCATGAAATTGTTCATCTGAGGAAAAGTGTTATGGTTTGGGATGGAGTTTGTTTCGATAGCAGAACCATGATGTCCCAGACATATGTTGATCGTCACCTCCATTAGAATCTCCTGACTTTCTTTTGACATTGCTCGGTTAACCAAACTGAAGGGTTTCCAATAAGATTTGTTATTTTGACTTTCAAAGAAAAATGCCATTTTTTTAGATAAATGATCAGATTTTTATTTCATTAGAAAGAGGAAGGTAGGCTGTTAATAATGGGAAATGCCATCAGCCAAATGACTACCCCGACAAAGACTACTGGACCATAGTCTTCTCATGAATCTTTCTTTAACCAAAACGCAAAGTGGCTGCCCTCTGTCCTCGATAGCCACCCAAAAATATTCGAGTTGTACGAACCGTGTCTGCCAAATTTTCAGCATTTTTTTAGTGCATTTCATCATTTCAATGCGTTGTTTAAGCGTGTATCGTTCCATTTTTATCAATGGCGTAGTTTCTACTTGTCAAATGTCAAAAAATCTACCGAAATAGCGGGCTATTCAAAATAACACCCTTGATGGAAAAACCCTTCATAATTCAGTCCAGGTCTCGCTAAATCCGATTAGGAAATTGACGAAAAATTAGATTGTTTGTCGTCAATTTTAAAGAAAGTCTCAGAAAGCTTCAAATTGCAGAAACTACAATCTTTCACCTCTCCAAACCCATCGATTTCGCAAACATCACAACCATCATCTTCAATGTCACCTGATGAGATAAACCATTTGTCTTGATTTACAATGTTTACACCTTCTTTTATCACTGTAAACACAACCAGATCCCTTATCTCACCCCCACATTGTCTGTAATTTGTACAGATGGTCCGTCGAAATTTTACCTTCGATCAGTGTCACAAAGTCTTTATCGGTACTTTTCGCTTATCAGTTGACACGAACCAAGATCATGATGGACCGAATAGAATAAATAATTTATTGACTATTGACCTGACTGATATTTATTCGAATATTTGGACGCGTTTCTTGTTGGGATAGCTTAGGGAAATTCTAGGAATCGAAATATGTACATTTCTTGGGGATGATTCACAACAATCTCTTAGCATACACTATACATGGGTTCCGCATGAGAATTGATAGAGAGGAACATGTTTGAGAAATCTCAACATCACTAAGGATTCAGATTCACCAACATACGAGGATATATTGAAAAAATCTTAGCCTACTATAGAACCAAACAAAATTTCAATGTCAAAATATTTTATTACTAAACATATTCTCCTCTTAAATGAATACATTTATTACAGCAAACCTGCAAAGTCTCTAGACCTTTAAAAAAAAATGTTTCTTCTTGCTCTGCAAAGCAATGCTCCACAGCTTTTATTACCTCCTCGTTGGAAGAAAATTTACGACCTTTTATACTTTTTTTCAGTTGAGGAAAGAGATAATAGTCGGGCGGAGCCAAATCGGATGGTGATTAAGGGGGTGTTCTAGTAATCTTTACCCTAAATCACGAATTTTTTGTATGGCAACATGAGATTTGTAAAAAATTTCCGCGTCTTTTCTCTTTAATGTTTTCCCGTAGAGTGGTCAGTAATATCTAATAGTAATCTCCAGTTACTGTTCTACCCATATCCAAAAAATCAAACATGATTACGCCATGGCAATCCCAAAAAACTGAAGCAAGAACTTTTCCAGCAGATTTTTGGACACGAAACTTCTTAGGTCTTGGAGAACCAGAGTGTCGCCATTCCATCGATTGTTGCTTTGTTTCTGGATCGTAGAAATGTACCCAAGTCTCATCCATAGTAACAATTCGGTTTAAGAGGTCTACATCGTTTTCAAAATCGAGCACAGATCGAACGCGATGCTTCTACCCTTGCACGCTTTTGGTCAACATTCAAACATTTGGGGATCCATTTTGCAGAAATTTTTCTCATGTCGAAATTGACGTAAACTATATGATGAACGCGTTCGTATGAAATCTTCAGTGCTTCAGATATCCGTTTTAGCCAAATTCGACGGTCTGATAAATTCATGTCATGAACTGCATCGATATTTTCGGGGACTGGCAAAGAAACTGGCCTTCCCGATAGGTCATCATCTTCAATGGAAAATTTACCTCTTTTGAAGCTTGCAGTCCAATTTTTCACGGTCGCATACGAAGGACATTGATCACCAAGGGTATTAAGCATTTCTTCGTAAATCGCTTACCTCTTAACCCTTTTGAATACAGGTACTTGATGATGGCTCGATAATCCAATTTTTCGATTTTTACAATTTCGGTGGACATCTTTTTTTTTAATTTATTGCGTAACTCTGGTTTACTTTTTTGACGTCGAACTCAACACTGACACTTCTAATAAGTTATTGTTCGTTGATATGGTACCGCAATATTTTGTTTATGCATGGAACTGGTCTAGGCTAACTAAATATCAATACATTCTCGTACAGGGTGTTGTGTGATGAAAAGATGATATGGTACCTAGAATTTTGTCTTATTCTAAATTCCCAGTGGTGAACCTGAAATGAATGAAAATCTGTAAAAGGATCGCTCAGTATCGGATCATCCGTACACAGAGAGGAGAAATCAGAGCTCAAGAAACGAGTCTCATGTAGTGAGCATACGGAGCGAAAGTTGAACAATTGCACCCACACTCGACGAAGGTACAGGTGGACTCCTTCTCGATGGCACCAAGAAAGAAATTAATCGATAAGCGGTAGCGATCGGTCGGTGAAATCTATTTTATATGATATCAACTTCCGTTCTTATATTTTACGACTGCTTGGCACGGAATATTATCGACGAGGTACATTATACTGGATGTCAGACAGAATTTGGATCGATGGCTTGGATGATAGGTCAGGAAATTTCAACAGAACTACAGACATCGTCAAAAGTCTTGTATGTAACATGACAATTTTTTGTGTGTGGATTATTCACTATTTAAACACCGCACCGCACACAAAGGGTTCAAATAATTCTTCAAGAGAACAGTATCCAGAGAATGAACTGTCCAGCAAACTTACCGGACACGAATCCAATTGACCACGTATAGGATTCCGTAGGGAGAGCAATATCCAATCACCAAAAGCCACCTTTATCTTTTCAGGAATTCAATTTAGCCCTTCAGGAAGAATGGAACGACATGCCTGGAAATATCATTGATGACTTGATTCGTGGAATTCCTAGGCGTATTGGGCAGTTGATTGAAAGAAGAGGTGGTAATACGGACTATTGAATTTGGAGTCAGTCGTGGAATAACTATAATTAATCAAAAATAAATAATCCATAAATTAAGATTTTTCACATTTTTTCTATTTTGCCTCATCCTGCAAAAAGCAACGAGTAACAAACAAAGATTGTCAATCAAGTATAATGAAGTTGAAATAGAGGAAAATATTCATCTCATTTCCAGAACATAGATTGTTTATTCCTTAAGAAACCTAGGGATGCAAAGACTTTTTACGATGTGTGTAAATAGATCTTAATTGCCTATATTCTTTCTTATTTCTCCAACCTTAACCTAAACAAATTTATATATTCATTCATATACAGGGTGTCACATTGAAAAATTACCCAAAGTCGTTGAATTTTCTTTGTTCGTCTCCAATAATAATCTACGAAAATACCAAATCTCGTTGACTAGATAGTCAACTTTCAGTTTCTCTGACACCGAAAACTCCTCAAACTTCTAGGAATTCGCTCAAATCCAAGGTTCCCATGGTAATCCTCTTAAACAGGTCTCTTTCCGTGGGATCACCGATTTTGGCGAATTGTTAATAAACGCAATTGTGAAAAAGGGTGTGTGTAACCCAATATTTCTGGCGATTCCCATGTATAAAGTTGCACTGAAGGTTGCTTCTTTTGTCAAACAGGTAGCCATTCATATGAGAGCGGTGCCAGAAAGGAATATCTACTTATGGTATGTTTGGCAAGATCTCGACTCTGTGTGTTCTTTGTTTCGGTGCTATGGGAAGGAAGTGAACAGGTTGAGTAGGGAAGTGGGCTCTACAGGGTGGGAACAGGAAGCTTTTTAGGGTTAACACATCAAGATCGAATAAGATCAATAAGAGAGCAAGATTTCAGTGTTTAATAAAACAACGTTTTCTGTAACAAGGTAATGAACTGTATATACCACTGACAAAGAAACTGCAACACCCAGAAGGAGCTGTTGAAATTAGAATTTTTTTTTGGAAAACATAGATAGTATAGCAAGGAGTAAATGATTTAAATTTGAAGAAAAAATGAAGGGTTTGCAATTTTTTTAATAAATTTGCTAATAATGTGTTTGTCCACCATAATACACTTCCCAACACGTCTTGGCATTGATGCAATAAGATGGTATTTTTCTTCTTGAGGGATACTTTCTCAAGCTACCTGTACTTCATGACTCAGAGCAGCCAATGTCCGTGAGGGTTGGGGTAAATTTCCAAGCTTTCTACCCTTGATGTCCCAAACATGCTCTATGGGCGAAAGATCGGGGGATCTGGGCGGCCATGGTAAAATATTCACATGGGTCGCTTCAAAAAAGATTAAACTAACTCTGGCAACATGAGGTCGTGCATTATCTTGCTGAAATATTGGATTCTCTAGCCGGTTGAGGTAAGGGAGAGCATATGGCTCCATTGTTTCTTGAAGGTAACATAGCGCTGTCATGTTAGAATAAAGACGACCTACTTGCATGTGCAATAGCACCCATACCATAAAGCCAACAGTCCGGTGGTGTACATGACGCTCAACATCAAACTGAGGTTCACGTCTTTCTCTCTGACTTCGTCTTACCCGTCTTCAGCCATCTTGTGCACCCGGGGAGAATCGAGATTCATCAGAAAAGACGACCTGATGCCATTCGACACCCAAATGTTGACGTTCTCTGCACCACTGTAATCGAACACTTAATAAAATCCACAGTATTTACAGAAAATTTGGAGGATATACTCGAAGAAAAAAGGATTCGGTATTGAGAAATACTAATTTGCTTGAAAGATCAACGACTAGATCATTTTCCGTGTGAAGGTATTTCCGCTGATAATTTGGGGTCTTGCGGCCCAAAAAACCCGAATGAGGTGAATTGGGGCCTCAGCAAACGTCCAAGCCATAAAACTCAATACTCGACCCCATTCCTGTACCATCTCTTCTTATTAGTACGTAAAAATTGACGTTGATTGCAATTTAACAGCCATAATTTTAATTAGTCAATGCGGAACAGCAGGTAAATGATATCAGTGCCAGTTCAGAAGGTACTTTGATGGCTCGAAAACACCTTCCCTCGAATTTATACAAGGTTTATTATTTTTCGGTACAATGTTGTGTTGTTGCACTTTTACACTTGGCATTAAATAACAGTTACTGTCCGACAGGAATTTCTTTTAGGAATTTATGTAGCTACGCATATTTTAATGTCAACCTGTTATTTATGCGAAGAGATTTGTCGGTGAAATGGCGATGAGGCATTTCACTGCGAAGTTATGAGATAAGAGAGTCGGAAAAATGTTGCACGAGTTGCTTATGCTCAATAACTATAGAATAATAAATTATGAAGCCAATTTTCAAATTCATCAGAACTAAACTGGGTAACTGCATAATACGATATCAAAACGTAGTAGAAATTTTTGCAACGTTGTGACGTTCTTCGAATTTTCTAATAAATAAACTCTCAATCAGAGTGAAAAGTGCTTCAGATTGAAATTCATTTACTCATTTGTGCGTGAATGTCGAAAATGAGTATTTGTTTCTTCGAATATTGTGTATTCCTCACATTACATATTCTAAAATATCGTAATGTTCGCGAGACTGAAGATTTCATACGAACGCGTTCATCATACAGGGTCTTTCACGAGGAACCTCACCCATATTTATACGGGAAACTACTGAACGTATTTTCATGAAATTCAGCACTTATAAGTATTTCACGATGCTGATGAAATCTAAAATATTTTCAAGGCATGAGCACCTCCGGTTATTCCGGCAATGACGTCAACTTCCGTTTTTCAAATTAGAACACTATTTTTTTATTGCAGAAATAGATTCCTTAGAAAATTTCAAGTTATTTTGATGTAACATTTTTCAGTTTTGGTTGGAAAATTCTCTCTGAGCGGGAAAATTCGAAAAAAAAATCGAAAATAGAGCTCCGCTGAAACAAGAGTAACTTTGAGGTTTTTGGATGGAAAATTTTCATTTTTGGGATTTTTCAAGATGTAAGATTGGTGTATCCACTTTAAAAATCGAAATCGCGATTCATGATACAGGGGGTGTAAAAATCGCTTTCAAAGTTAGGGATGACAAAATCGTGAAAAATCAATTTTTTCAAATTAGAACCCCATTTTTTTATGGCAGATATTGAATCTACGTTAAAAAATAATGTGAGTGTATGTATCACACCCTTGCCCTAAAGTGGATATTTTCTGAGTTATTTACAAAAAACAGTTTTTCGTCTTGAATTTTCAGCTATTTCTTTTCCCTTCACGCCAAAAAGATGAAATTTTCAGGAACTGTTACTTAAACCATGTTTTAGATTTTACTACCCTAATATGCAACAGAAAAAAGTTACAGGTTGTTCCTAAATAGATGGCGAATTTGGATTCGAATTTGTATCGGAAACCTCTTTATTTCAACTAATCGGCCATCGGTTTTCTCTCCAGTGATAAATAAATAATTCCTTATGAACCATATGCAAAAACTTACCATGTTTTACATTCTTTTTTTTTAATGATAGATATCATTAATTACATCTGCCAAATTCCTCTTTATTCAGTAGCATGTAATTAATGATATCTATCATTAAAAAAAAAGAATGTAAAACATGGTAAGTTTTTGCATATGGTTCATAAGGAATTATTTATTTATCACTGGAGAGAAAACCGATGGCCGATCAGTTGAAATAACGAGGTTTCCGATACAAATTCGAATCCAAATTCGCCATATATTTAGGAACAACCTGTAACTTTTTTCTCTTGCATATTAGGGTAGTAAAATCTAAAACATAGTTTAAGTAGCAGTTCCTGAAAATTTCATCTTTTTGGCGTGAAGGGAAAAGAAATAGCTGAAAATTCAAGACGAAAAACAGTTTTTTGTGAATAACTCAGAAAATATACACTTTAGGGCAAGGGTGTGATGCATACACTCACATTATTTTTTAACGTAGATTCAATATTTGCAATAAAAAAATGGGGTTCTAATTTGAAAAAATTGATTTTTCACGATTTTGAAACTTTGAAAGCGATTTTTTCACCCCCTGTATCATGAATCGCGATTTCGATTTTTCAAGTGGATACATCAATCTTACATCTTAAAAAATCCCAAAAATGAAAATTTTCCATCCAAAAACCTCAAAGTTATTCTTGTTTCAGCGGAGCTCTATTTTCGATTTTTTTTTCGAATTTTCCCGCTCAGAGAGAATTTTCCAACCAAAACTGAAAAATGTTACATCAAAATAACTTGAAATTTTCTAAGGAATCTATTTCTGCAATAAAAAAATGGTGTTCTAATTTGAAAAACGGAAGTTGACGTCATTTCCGGAAGAACCGGAGATGCTCATGCCTTGAAAATATTTTAGATTTCATCAGCATCGTGAAATACTTATAAGTGCTGAATTTCATGAAAATACGTTCAGTAGTTTCCCGTATAAATATGGGTGAGGTTCCTCGTGAAAGACCCTGTATAGTTCACGTCAATTTGGACATGAGAAAAATTTCTGCAAAATGCATCCCCAAATGTTTGAACGTTGACCAAAAGCGGGCAAGGGTAGAAGCATCGCGTTCGATCTGTGCTCGATTGGAAAACGATGTAGAATTCTTGAACCGAATTGTTACTACGGATGAGACTTGGGTACATTTCTACGATCCAGAAACAAAGCAACAATCGATGGAATGGCGACACTCTGGTTCTCCAAGACCTAAGAAGTTTCGTTTCCAAAAATCTGCTGGAAAAATTCTTGCTTCTGTTTTTTGGGATTGCCATGGAGTAATCATGATTGATTTTTTGGATAAGGGTAGAACAATAACTGGAGATTACTATTCGATATTACTGACCACTCCACGGGAAAAATTTAAGGAGAAAAGACGCGGAAAGCTATCCAAAGGTATTTTGTTTTTACAGGACAACGCCCCAGTACACAAATCTCATGTTGCCATGCAAAAAATTCGTGATTTAGGGTTAGAATTACTAGAACATCCCCCTCATTCACCAGATTTGGCTCCGTCCGACTATCATCTCTTTCCTCAAATGAAAAAAATTAAAAGGTCGTAAATTTTCTTCCTACGACGTGGTTATAAAAGCTGTGGAGGACTGGTTTGCAGAGCAAGAAGAAACATATTTTTTTAAGGTCTAGAGACGTTGCAGGTTCGCTGTAATGAATGTATTCAATTAAGAGGAGAATATGTTGAGTAATAAAATATTTTGACATTGAAATTTTGTTTGGTTCTACAGCAGGTTAAGAATTTTTCAATATATCTTCGTAACTTTCCATTTTCCCAATTCCACAATGAACTTTCAACTACTGAAATCCAGTCCTGTGCTCCTCGTTAGTACCGTTTAAAATTCTCATACAAGGGTTCGCGTTACAAAAGGTAAGGCACAAGAAATTGGTGTACCTGCAGTGTTACACCTGGTTATGCACTTCATCGACTTCTTATCGGTTTTTTACAGCCGCAAACGTTTCCCAAATATTTTAATTCGAGATGTGAATATGCAGTATGGGAGGTTTCTGTCCGATTGTTGTGTTAAATTATGCTGATGATCGTTTACCTCTCGGTAGTTATTAACAATTAAGGAATTTATGGTCGAAAAGATTTGGGTTTTTATATTCGGCGAGGAATATTATGTTGTATTGAGGTTGGGTGGGGGACCACCTATCTGAGGACTTGATTTTGTTCGTTTTTGGTACGTGCGTTCAATAACACCGTTAGATTCTCCCAGAGTTTTGTTTTATTCATGAATATGGTGTTTTTATTCACCCAAAATTTGAGATTTTCAAAATCGCTCATATTTTGCACAGAGATACTTTGAGCTATGCTGATCAAAATAATATAAACAAATAGTAGATTCGACAAGAGGGACGGAAGCTATGGGAGTATGAAATTTCGAATTTAAAAAAAAATGCCATTTCACAGGTGAAAATCTAAACTATGATAATTAGGGCTCTGGTATATGCTTTATTGAATTCAGCTACCTCGAAAACCTACATTTTGATACCAAAGCGAATCATGTTCCTTTCAAAAGACTAGATTTGTTGTTTCATTTTTTCGATAATTAATTTTCGAGTTTTGTTCACAATGTGAGATTACTCGAAATGTGAGTGTTATTCATTCGCAAAATGGCTATTACTGACTATTACAATACAATTACATCGCTATATCCTTCCAGATATATTTTTCTTTTGACTGATTCAGTGATTTTAAGAGGTTACTCTCCTTGCTCATTCCATTTGAATTTCGTTCCTGTCCAATTTTCGTCTTGGGTTTTTAACTGCTTAATATGTTTGTCGAGAGTCCAATTATTAATAAAAGTGACGATATGGTTGTTCCTGTGGATATTGAAGAGTCTGCAAAAAGAGCAATTCTGGAACTCCTACCTAAAAAATCTGTTCAGCAGTACGATAATGCATATTTCCTGGCCTAGTGTAAATTGAAAAATGTAGAAGGGAACTTCAGTGAACCTGTTTTCCCGGCATACTTAGAAGAAAAATCAAAAATATGGAGTTTATCAACTTTGTGGAGCAAATTTTCAATGATAAAGTCAAGCACCCTCATTAAAAATGGTGTGGATGTTATTAAATATTTTAAGGTAATAGCATATTTGAAACGGGAAAGTGAAGGATATCGTCCTAAAAAATCGAAAATTCTCACTCGTGAACAAGTTGAAAAGTTTATAAATGAGGCACCAGATGAGAAATACTTGATGGTTAAGGTTGCAACTATTTTCGGATTATTTGGAGCCGGTCGGAGTGAAGAATTGTGTAATTTATCAGTGGAAGACATCGAAATAACAAATAAATCGGTTATACAACTTCCAAACACAAAAACGAAAGTCAGTCGTTCTTTCAGTATTATTGCGAAGTATGTTGACTATTTTCATAAGTACTTTGCACTGCGCCCTTCTGTCATCAAACAATCGTCGTTTTTTCCTGAAATACATAAATAATAAATGCAGTGCCAATCCAGTTGGTATCAATACATTTGGGAAAATTCCATCTATTGTTGCCGAGTTCCTCAAACTGCCAGCAATATACAGGACACTGTTTTCGAAGATCCTCCGCTTCATTGCTAGCAGAATCAGGAGCAAATATTACGGATATAAAAAAACATCGTGGATGGAAGTCTACGACGGTAGCCAAAAGCTATGTTGATCATTCCATTGCATATAGAAATGTCATTGCTGAAAAAATTCTCCCAACCTCAACAGATTTTGGATCATCATCATCCAATATTGTACTTCCGGTTTCTACAAGTACTGATGGTGCTGAGGATTCTAATAATGTGTTGCGAAGCTCCCTAACGTCACAGGGCATTAATGTTAGTAATTGTTCTAGTTTTACGATTAATATTAATGTTCATAAGTAATGATTGTTAAATATTGATAATGAAAATTTGCAATTACTGATTTTTTTTCATCTGATTTCATCGTAAGAAAATGGAGTGCTAAAAATATTTTTAACACTAATGTTAAAAATATTTTTAACACGCTTCCACGTAAACAATCAATTTTAACATTGTTTGCTGTCATTAAAAGTGTCACTTTTAATGGCAGTTGTACAAAAATAATATTATTTGTCGATCAATTCGTGAGGAATATATCAGCACCTGTTGAAATTCTCAACTGGACCTATCGCTTTCCCGCGTCCAAGGCCTCCCTATACGACAATGTCGTCAAAACCGACCATTACACCATTAAAAATCCCTGGAATCCGTTCCACATACAAGAAATACCGTTCAACAAAAGGCCGGTGCCAGAAAATGAATTTCTCGTTCTCTTTAACCGAACCAGACGAGATGAGCTTACATACACAATCATGTTTGACCCAAAATGGCAGCCATAAACCTTTAAGTAGGTTTATGCACCTCGCTTTGACGACTTTTTGATCCCGAACGTCGGAGATGTAACGCAAAAAGACAAAAAGATCATGCAAATGACCCGGGCACAATGTCGACTCGATCGTTGTGAAATATGCTTACGAAAATGGCCAGTATGGTACGTTCTCGGTCGAAGAGGATCGCTCTTCGAGGATGTACAGGCTGTGCGAAGGTAGGGATCCTTTATGCCAGGATTTTTCGACCCCAAAATGTTTTTCAGGTTTTCATGTGTAACAGTTCCGGATTTCCTAAGCTTGACATGATAAAAGCTATTGCCAGACTTATATTTTCATAGCATACCCATACGCCCAACTTTGCAACGCTGTATTTATAGACGATGGCATAAGATACCAACTGACAAAGAAACTGCAACACTCCCCAACACGTCTTGGCATTGATGCAATAATATGGTCTATTTCTTCTAGAGGTATACTATTCCAAGCTCCCTGTACTTCATGTCTCAAAGCCGCCAAAGTCCGTGGGGGCTGGGGTAAATTTCCAAGCCTTCTGCCCATGATGTCCCAACATGCTCTATGGGCGAAAGATCGGGGGATCTGGGCGGCCATGGCAAAAGATTCACATGGATCGCTTCAAAAGAGTTTCAGCCAACTCTGCCAACATGAGGTCGAGCGATTTCTCGAAATGACAACCCCGCCTCCCGAAGACCAATAGTTCGACCTCTTTCAAACTCACTTATCTGGCGATAAATTCCGCGTACATGTGTTCTAGGCATTTCAACAACAACTAAACATCGACTTTGGATCTCCTCGAACAGCTGGTTTGTTGTAAAATTTTAAAAAATTGCAAAAAACGACTACAATACTAAAGTAACAAAAAATGTTTACATGAAAAATCTTCACGATTTTTTTCTACAAATTTAATCATTTACTCCTCTATACTATCCATGTTTTACCAAAAAAGTTTAAAAGTTGAACAGTTCCTTCTGGGTTTTGCAGTTTCTTTGTCAGTTAGTATATTTGAACCAGTTGAGGTATTCAGGAAAGCAACAAGCCACACAATTTTCAATCACACTGAATCAAACTCATAAAGGGATTTTTCTGCAATTGGGTTATGTTTATCCACAATTTGTTTATACTAGAGAAATTAAGTGGAATCCAATCAGACCCTTGGGGAACTCCTATATAGAATTCCAGGCCATCTAAGCGTTTTTAAATTCTTATCAGAACAAGAAATCGAATTGAAACCGTTTTTGAGAAATTGATTCGATTGATTGATCCTGAATAGTCAAGCTCATGTCTATAAAGTTAGCAGGGCCACTTGCGAGAAAATCAATGAAACCTATTGCATTAATTGTTGAGAATTTGTCGTGAAAGAAAAAAATTTGTCGCGTCCTTAGTTTTTTTTCTACGGGGTGGCTTTGCTAACTTAACGTTATAAGTTAGCTGAACCAATTCCTCAATATCGACCAAATATCATGAAAATGGTTTTAAATAATTGTCGAGTAATTGTCGAAATCCATATGAAGTAAAATAAAAACACAAAAAATCCATTGCTTCTTGTTTATTTTACGTCTTTTTCCCGCGAGTTCGAGATATTTCTGGAATTATCGCATTTTTGGCAACAGGACATTCGTTATTGACTTTTTTATTGCATTAATTGTCGAAAACCTGTCCCGAATTTGTCGAGAAAGAAAAAAAATTGTCGCGACCTTAATTTTTTTTTCTACGGGGTGGCTTTGCTAACATAACGTTAAGTTAGCAGAACCACTTTCTCAATATCGACCAAATATCATGAAAATGGTTATAAATAATTGTCGAGTAATTGTCGAAGTCCATATGGAGTAAAAAAACACAAAAAATCCATTCCTTTTAGTTCATTTCACTTTGGCTTTGCTAACTTAACGTTAAGTTACCAAAGCTTTGCTAACTTAACGTTAAGTTAGCAAAGCCACCCCGTAGAGAAAAATTAAGGACGCGACAAATTTTTTTCTTTGACGACAAAGGAAAATTGAGTGGAAATTGCTAGAAAGATTAAATTTTTTGGGTGTTTTTCACTCTATTTGAACATCGGCAATTACTCGACAATCTTTTATGATCATCGTGATGATATTCGTCATTCGACCACTATTTGCTAAAAATATAAGTTAGCAAAGCAACCTAGTAAAAAAAACAAAGGTCGCGAAAAATTTTTTTCTTTCACGACAAATTCGAGGCAGGTATTCTACAATTAATGCAATAGGAAAAAGTCAATAACAAATGCGCTGTTGCCAAAAATGGGATAATTCCAGAAATATCTCGAACTCGCGGGAATAAGACGTAAAATAAACAAGAAGGAATGGATTTTTTGTGTTTTTTTTTTTACTTCATATGGACTTCGACAATTATTCGACAATTATTATAACCAATTTCATGATATTTGGTAGATATTGAGAAAGTGGTTCTGCTAACTTAACGTTAAGTTAGTAAAGCCACCCTGTAGAAAAAAACTAAGGAGGCGACAAATTTTTTTCTTTCACGACAAATTCTCGACAATTATTCGACAATTATTCGACAATTAATGCAATAGGTTTCATTGATTTTCTCGCAAGTGGCACTGCTAACTTTAAACATGTCAAACTATATTTTGGATCATAGTGAGAGTCTGATTCCTCACTGGCATCCTTACGGTGAAAACAGACTGCAGAAAGGCATTTTTCGCATAACAGGACAAGTGCTTCGTTGTTCATTGAAACCAGCCATTTTATGAAACGGCTTTTTAATAATGTCGTTCGATAACTTAATAAAACTGCGCACTTCGTATACCTCTTAGACATGGACATAAATTAACTTTTATACCTTCCAATGGGGCAACGGTCATCCATATTTAACGACTCGCCCAGAGCTCTCCAGAGATTATTTCTGGGTCATTTTCACCGTGTCCCGTGTCTGTAAGTGCAAAATGCATTCTGCAATTATTGCATGATCGTTTTATACAGGACTAACTAGCCCGGCGAACTTTGTTCCGCCTAAATGATACTTGCGGTGGATTTCACAAATCGTAATCACCGGTGATCGGAGATCAACGGCTTGGTTCTCTGATTTTTGAACTGTCAAATGTTTCCATGGATATGAGCTATCACACAGAACAGATACACAAAAATAATATGTCATAATATGTCAATCACTAATAATGGCAATTTTGGATTCAATTATTTCCGCAAATATATTTATTACCCAAACAGAAATTCAAAAACATTTCAAAAATTTTGAGATAAGACGAGAATGGACATCTCACGATTGGAACTCATCGCCAAAATCCGATTTACTTGACATTTCGATAAAAATTCTCTGTGATATTCATCCGCTTCTGGATCTGTTAATAGCCTTTCATGGTACTATAAGCTCTATGTAAATTACACAGTAATTGATATCATATGTTTTTTTTTCGACCATTTCAAACCACGACGACCGAAATGCTCGAAAAAAGAGCAGATGACATCAATGGATGGCCGCTAAAGCCTCAACAAATTCATCGCCATTTATTTGTGATTATGTCAAATATAGAACCCTCACGATTACGTTATTTGGAATTTGGAATAAATAAAACTATAAAAATAACTAATAATCATCAGTCATAATGTGTGAATAGCGCCATCTGAAGTGGTAAGAACGAAACTTTTCTCATATCTCAACGAAATCTAATCATTTTAGACATCTGTACTCCTACGCTAAGACATTTTGATTTTGCCCAACAGCGCAGAGTTGTAGGCAACTCAAATTACACACTATTACAATGACTGTATAGGGAATATAGTCACTGTACACACTATTTGTTTTTATCGCCATCTAACGCGGAGAATATCAAATGAAGTACAAACGAATAAGCGGTAGCGTAACTGTAACTGTAGCGGCATCTAGTGGCCTTACTCAAAAGGAGGAAAAGCATTTCCTGTATAAGTAAAATTTTCATCGATTTTTTCGAAGTTTTATTGTATTTTATAATAACCAGACCGTAGACGAATCCATATATGAAGTTTTATAACAAACAGTCCATCCGATCTCGAGTTATAAATGGTGTAACCAACATCTTTTTTTCATATATATAGATATGGTTTTTCAAGTGTCAATTTCACGGGTTTTGCTTGTATTCGACAAAGGAATATGGATGGTAATGCTTTTAGGCAATGAGATATGATCAGAAAGTACTGGGAAATTGTAATTTCAAAAATTAAATACATATCCAAATTCGGCTGGAATATCCTATTTGATTCAATCGAATACTATGGAAATATTGGGAACATAAATTCAGTTAGGTTCGACTGGATTATACAAAATTTATCTTGAATATATCTAAATGTTCAAATATCAATCCCTCCCAAACGATGGATCCTATTTCGACCATTTACCAACCCAAATGGGGCATTTGGACCTCGAACATGAGAATTTCAAGTCTTGACTTTCTCTTTCGAAAGAATTTGTGTTTACGGCCTGCCAGATGGGACAGACGGTCGGACGGACAATTCCAGCATTTGGAATGATAACATTGATAACTACCTTATTTGAACAAGTGCGTGAAAGCTTATACTTGAGGCTATTGCTTGTATAAATTGTTTGTTGTTTATTTCCCTCATATTTATTTCTTGTTCTTTTATTTGGGTGACAGATGCATCACGATGAAAATCTGGATAAAAATTTTCCGATCCTGCCAGGATTCGAACCTGGAATCTTCTGATCCGTAGTCAGACGCGTTATCCGTTGCGCCACAGGACCTTATAACAAATAGAGATCACCTGATTTCTTCCCGGTGTTAAGACAACCTAATAATAATAATAATATACCGAGTTCACCGGGAGGCATCCGGAACTTCAGAAGACGGAAGGGAATCATTCAAGAGAAATCTTCAAGGGATCGAATTATCCCAGAAGATCGCGGGATGTGCACAGCAGGCTGTGGATTTGCAAACCTATCACATCGTGCGGAAATTTGTGAACCAGTGGGAGGAACTGAAATGTTTTTTCACTGGTTCATAGAAGAATTACCAGCTCAAGCTGAGAATGGGAGACCGATGAAGAATAATAATAATGAATATTTTATAAGACAAAAATATACCTAGAGACTTGAATTGTTCATCTTTTTTTTTCGAAATAACCGAAATTTTCCAACATATGGAAATTTTGCCGCAATATCATATTCCCAGATAGCCCCCAAAGTTACTGTATTCACTAATTCGGGATCGTAGATTACGAATCTGTAATTAGTTTGTTCCCAGGTTTAATACTTCAGGAAATTTTCAACTTGTGGAAAATTTTCCAAAATTTTTGTAGTTTTGGATGCCCATTACTCGAAAACTATATTTTATAAAAAATATCTGATTACATTTTCTTAATCTACGCCCTCGAATTAGTGGATCCAGCAACTTTGGTGGTGATCCGAGAAATTCTTCTTCTCAAAATACGCGAAATATGGAAATTTTGCCGAAATATCATATTCCCAGATAGCCACCAAAGTTACTGTATTCACTAATACGAGGTCGTATATTACGAATCTGTAATTAGTTTTTTTCTAGGTTTGATACTTCAGGAAATGTTCAAGTTTTTGTGGAAAATTTCCGAAAATTTTTGGATTTTTTAATGGTCCCAGCTTCGCCCGTGTAGAAATTTGGACTGCCAAATGTTAATGCAATATTGAATATATGCTGGTCCCACTAATGCCTAAGGTTGCCTCAATCTCACGATAAGTTGTAAAAAATAATCGCACGAAAATGTTCACGATTCAATTCCATTTTTTGACCAAGATGTCCAAACTTTCTGAGTACGCATAACCTCAAAAATGTCTAATTTTACGATACAGCCAGATTACAACAATTGGGTTGTCCAATCCCGAAATATAAAAAGCACCCTCGTATATGTACTTTCAAGTGACCAAGCGTGGTTGCAGAATTTCCGTTCCTTCCAAACAATCCGTATGTGGACGCAAATAGCCCACGAAAGTCTTATCCGCAATCTTTCGATTAACCATTGAAACAAACGCAAATCTTCGTAAAAATCACGTGGTAGACCATGGAAAGGAATGTTATCCAGTCTAAACTTTCTGGTGCACACTCGATAATGGCTTGATTCTGAGCAATTTGAGCCATACGTTAATGGACATACCGCTCGGACTGCTCCCTTATCAGATATCAAACAATAACTGTCTGTTGGTTGAAAACAAGGTGAATTTCTAAACCAAGTGTGTGGTCTTTTCCCGTTACCACGACGGCCAAGTGTAAGTTAATATCAGTCAACAATGACCGGGGCGACACTCACACCTGATTTAATGGTAGTGATTTTTCAAATCGCGAGATTATAAAATGGTTGTCGTTATTAATCTCGATCTGCTTCCTCCAGTTTTGATGGTGGATCAGCGAGAATCGACCTTGTGTACGTTTTCGATATGGAGGAGTCTGCAAATTCCCCCCGAAATCTTTTTAACATGAATCTTTTTTTGTTGTTTTTGAGCTCTGTGATATTTAAATTCAAGGTTATTCAATGGATTTGTGTTTTCTCTTCAGAAAACCCTAATTTCCTTTTGAAATATGTTTATGTAGACTTCAATAAAGTCATAACGGATTTTCCAATGAGAGGTATTATTTTGACATTCAAAAATGAATGCCATTTTTTTAAATAAATGATCGGATGTTTATTACATTATGAAGTGGAAGGTATGCCGTTAATAATGGAAAGTATCATCAGCCAAATGACCATTACAACTACAGGAAATATCTATAAAATAGAGACAGATCTCCTACTCTTCTACGGTGACCTACTATTCTCCAGAACACCGTAGAAGAGTAGGAGATCTGTCTCTATTTTATAGATATTTCCATGGGCGATGCTCTTCTGAATTATCAGCAATCGTTCCCCCTCTGGCAGCCTCGTCAAGTTAAGTCTTCACATCCCTTCGTGGTCACTTTGGCGACATGCAGAACATCCTCTCATCCAGCTAACAGCGAGGCTTTGGAACACATTGCCTAGGCACCAGAAGTTCAAGAAGAACACCAATTCCTACCTGCTTGCCCTTGGTTCCCGCGATGTTCCCTGAACATTACAGGGTATTCCTTTTTGTGAGAACCACAGCTTAAAAAACAAAAGGACCATATCCTTCTCATGAAATTTTCCATAACCAAATCGCAAAGTGGCTGCCCTATGAACTCGACAGCCTCACGAATTCCATCTTTGAGGTCTTGAATCGACGCAGAGCTCTGGGTGTAGATCTTCTCTTCCCCAAAGGAAGAAGTCGCAAGGTTTTAAATCACAAGATCTTGGTGGCCAATTGTGATCACCTGTTCGAGAGATAACTCCAAATACTTCAATATGAATAAAAAAGCCAACGAAAGTCATCGTATTTCAGTGGAAGTTCATGGTGACAACTGACAATGCTCTAGCTGGATTGAGAGTTTATGGATGAAGAATTGAAGGCGAGGGTTGATGAAGATCCATCACAAATGCAAGAGTAACTCGCAAAAACACTTGGAGTCAGTCAACCAGCCATTAGCCATTGTTTGGAAGCAAAGGGAGTGATCCGAAAGGTAGTAAATTGGGTGCCATATGGCAAGCTTAAGACGAATATTAAAATGAGATTTTTGTGATGAAAATTCATAATAATATCATTTCAAGTTGCAAATTAATTTTAGCCTGTAGGTCTGCAGCGTATACAGGGTGGTTAAGAAAAATCGAGTAAAATAACGAAATTTTATTTCCACAGAATTCAAGCATTTTGAGACTATCAATACAATGTATGGCCTCCACGGGCATCAATAACAGCTTGACATCTTCTTTGCATACTACACACGAGGTTGTTGAACATTTCTTGAGGAATTTGGTTCCATAAACGGGGCAGAAACTATCTCAGATTATTCAAGGATTCTGGGGTAGGTTGATGATTATCTAATCTTCTTCGGAGATTGCAATGCATGTTCTATGCAATGCAAATCTGGTGAGTGCGGAGGTATTGGTAAATGTGGAATATCAAGCTCCTCGCGCGCATTCTGTACTATGGCTGTCACGGTGCGGTCTAGCGTTATCGTCTAGAAATTGAAAAGTTTCACCAATAGCAGCGTGAAAATTTGGCACAACATTGTCAATGACATGCTACCTAAAGTGTGAGGCGGTCATATTCCCAGGACAAATGTGTAGATCTGTGCGCCCGTTGAAACATATCCCGGCCCATACCATAACACTACCCCCTCGGAATGGATGGACTTCTTGGACATAGTGACGATTACGGGGTATGCGTGGGATTGTCCATACCCTTATTCTTCGAGAATCTGAAAATCGTCCATATCTGGATTCATCAGTGAAAAGGACACTACGCCATTGATCGTTCCAATTGATATGTTGCCTTGCCCATTCCAGTCTTTGACGCTTATGGTCACGGGCAGGGCCGATCCTAGCAGGTGTGCAGCGCGTGCCCCGCACGCATATTCATATGTTACCGACACAAACACAAAATCGGTTTTCCGAGCGATGCTGAACACGTAATAATAAGTTGCCGACGTAATTCTTAGTTTTGTCTGTAACTTAACTATTATGCGAGTAGTGGTTTTATCAAACAAGTGCATTCAGTTATCGCAATATCGCATATTTTTAATACTGCTTATTTCATTACCAAGATGAACCCAGTAATTCACCAATATTCTACTGAGGGATCCAAATATCAGAATGTGAATACTATAAAGAAATATGGGCGCACTAAGAAGATAGAAGGGATGAAAATCCCCGTTCAGCCAACTTCTGTTAGTAAAAGGAAAACTTAGGTGAGAAGTATACTTTGTTTAAACTCTGTAAAATGTAAAGTTTACTTATTTCAATTGCAATGTAATGAATCAGCTTCACTAGTGATTCAGTTTGCTTATAACGTGAATCATTTTTATTAAAAAACACCTACCTGGATTTTTTTGGTCAGTCAGTTAGTGTCATTTTTTGGGTAAAGTCACTGCATGATATGTTGGGAAAAATTTAAATCATTTTGAATTCATAAAAAACATAAAAATTTTGGTTGTAGACAGTTTTATGCCATACTAGTATTATAAATAACTATTACATCAAATGATGAGCATTTCAAACTCAAAATAATAACTATTTTAGGTGACTGGAACTAGAAGACTTACCAGCGGAAATTCCAGAAAGCTGAAGAAAGCGCCCCACAATTTGAAGGAATGTGTCAAAAAAAAAATGTAGGATTAGGTGACAATAAGAGGAAAAAATAGACATATGTCTGTATTATATATTTTATATATATTAAATTTTTTATAGTTTATTTCTGGAAACATATATTTTGTTCAGACTGTAATAATCAACCATCCTCGCTAATATATCAAGTTTTTTTTTCAATACCTGTTATATGTATATAAGGAGCCGATGGACTTGTTGCTTGTATAAGTTACCGACAGAATCTTGAAGTTACGTCGGTAACTTATACGAAATCATTCGGCTTCTCGGCGTGCTTGGTTGTGTCGGTAACATATGGATATGCGCCCCGCACGCGGGCGGCTAAACGCATGGGGCGGCCGCAGGCCGCCACATTTTTTATGTCGATTTGTAAAAAATATGATTTTCAACAAATCTTAAAGAGATTTTTTTTTAATTATTGATTATGACTTTCCAAATTTTGAATGAGACGAGAAAAAAATTAAATGAAACTTCAGAAGAACGTGATACAAAGATCGAAAAAACTACCATCTGAGAGCAATTATCGGTATCGATAGGGTCTCGAAATAGGACTGGTAAAAATTACCAGATGTTGGAATAGAATCAATCGCGTTGTCGTGAAAACAAAAATAGCTGGGGTGCAATTATCATGGTTTGTAATGAGGCTTTATGCAGTTACTGCCATAGCTTCATGTTTATTTCTCGTTGCCACAGTTCTGAATTCCGGTCGCATACGTGTGAAAATTAATAATAATCCACCTGTTACATACTAACGAACAAATTTGAGTGTGGACACTGTTTTTTATTGTAAAAAAGTTTATATAGCCCAAGGTAAGTGTCAATGACATTTTTAGATCAACTCAAAATCCAATATTATTATACTGTTTTTCAAATTTGAGACGGTCGCGGGTCGCCGTAGTAGGAAAGTGGCGTTGTTATTCAGTCGGTTCAATAGAGATGGGCTTGTGTGAAATCTTCCACACAGATATCAAGCCATTGAACTATTAACGAATTATATTGTTGCTAGTTGCTATATTCTTTTATTTTGATTTTTTCAAAGGAATTTCTCCGAAAATTTAATTTATTTTCATGAAATACTTATTAGAAATTATTGTTAAAAATGATTCAATTTCTTGTTTTTCAAATTTTACATTAGCCATAAGAATTTTATTAACATTGCTTGTCTCTGTTGCTTCAGGAGAAAGGAGTTTCAGTAAATTGAAAATAATTAAAGATTACTTGAGAAGCAATATATCACAGGAGAGCATGGGCGTAGCCAGCTATGGGCAGGGGGGGCAGCTGCCCCCCCCCTGAAAGAAAAAATGAATTAAATTTGCCTATTTTTTTATCCCTAAATTTTCACATTTTGAAAGACCATGGAGGATGACCATGGTTTGCCCCCCCCTGTATAAATTTTGCCCCCCCCTGTATAAATTTTGCCCCCCCCTGTTATAAATCTTGGCTACGCCCTTGCAGGAGAGACTCTCGAATTTGGCCATTATCTCTATTGAATCTGAAATATCGGAAAGAATTGATATGAACGAAATTATTGATTTATTTGCTTCTCGAAAATCTAGGAAAGTTATTTTATAGGTACCTGTTCATACGTATACATACTAGTCATTAGTACTCATTACAGACTGAATAAAAGACTGTTCCTAGTTCGTATTTATACTTTTTGTTATATATTAGTTTGAAAGTGTATTTTCTTGTAGTATTCATTTTATGTTTCCTTACATTTTTTTATTGAATGGTTTTTGATGGGTTTTTGGTTGGAATGTCCTGTTTATATTTATATTTGTTGTTACATATAGGTTTGTTTTTTTTAATATCAAGTTTATTTT
Organism: Adalia decempunctata; assembly: GCA_951802165.1. Taxonomy (NCBI): domain Eukaryota; kingdom Metazoa; phylum Arthropoda; class Insecta; order Coleoptera; family Coccinellidae; genus Adalia; species Adalia decempunctata. The sequence goes on along the minus strand of OX637696.1, from coordinate 5,538,904 downwards.
CTTCATTGAATGTTTTTTTATTTCGTTAAAATGGATAAATGAAAGACTTTTAGTTCCTGTTTGTACACATAGTTTTTCGTAACATATAAGTTTGTTTTTTTAGTATTTAGTTCGTTTTTCTTTCCTATATCACATATTTTTTTATTGGATATTTTTTATTTTGTTGAAATCGATGTATAATGTATCTAGTACATGATACATCATCTAGTACACGAATACAGTAGTATTGAAAATATGTATATATGCGTTTATGAAAATTGCATTTTCATTGTGTAAGATAGCATAAAAATCTTTGGAGAAGATGTCGGAGGGCAGAGAGCTCATCGAAATATTCACGGGAAAAGTAGCGGGGTTATCCCCCCCTTGAATCTAATATGAACAGTGTTTTCCTAACAATAAAAGGAGACCCATCAAAGATTTTTTTCACATATGTCAAAAAAGGATATATTTTTTTGTCTTTGGGGCGGCACATAAGGATTCTGCACGCGGGCGGCCAACACCCTAGGATCGGCCCTGGTCACGGGTTAATGGAACTCCTCTTAATGGACGTCTAGAACCTAGATTCACCTCTCTCAAATGTCGTCTGATGGTTTCGATGGAAACTTGAACCCCATCTGCATTTTTAGGAGTATTCCGTAGCATTCTACACGTAGATGTAGGGTTTCTTCTCGCCGAAACGGTGATGAAACGATCCTGTTTTTCGTCGCCCACCAAGCCTTGGTCTTTCCAACACGGAGCCTGTCTCCCTGACCCCATTCCAAAGTCGAGATATCACACTTTGGCTGACTTGGAGCCTTTCCGCCTACAACAACCTGAGTTAGGCCACCCTGTAGCATTCCGATAGCCCTATTAGCCTCAGCGTTTGTTAATTTACGTCTTGGCATTTTCAGAAAACTCGTTTCAAATCGAAGCCGTTGATAAACTGACTTCAATTCAAAATAAGAACATTCATGAAGCATATCCAAAGAACCAAACTTCAGAAAAAAGGCGACCAGATTGAAGAAATGTCTCATACTGATTTTTATTGGATCGATTCAAGTTGTTATTGATTTTTAAATGATTTTACAGCTATTTTCTCGAAGAATACATACTTTTAAAAACGATTGAATACGATATCCCTAACTCTTGTGGAGCAGTATATTTTGCTTGATTGAAGAAGCTTAAACACTGTTGTAGATTTCGATCAATATAACTGACGACAAATTGATTGCGGAGGACCTCATCTCCGTTCGTTTGGAGTGATTGTAAACGACTTCGGGCCGGTCCCGCACACGTCACGAGTGATGCCCATCGGGACCATTAATATCAATCAAAAAACGCTTTTCTGGTACGCTGGCAGCAATATCTCGGCGACATATCAGAATTCCAGGACCATTCCTCGTACCTTACATCGTGAAACTGATTCGGATCACTCCAATTTTCACTCGGGCCACAGAGTTGGGCAAGAGAGCACAGATATAATTTACGTTCGATCTATATATCATTTTAGAGGTTGCGACACGTTTTCGACATGGATAGGAGTCTTTTATTCGTTTTAGATGAATCATTTGTTAATTGGATTATCGTAGAAGTGAAATTTACGTAATGGTATATAGGAGCCTGCGGCGTAGCGGGTGTAAGAGCGATTACAATGGGGTTTAGGCTGGGTCTATCCTCATTATCTGATTCTTGTGGGCCTACCTTGAGAAATTCAGAACAGGTAGGAGTTTCGTAATGCGAAAGACGTAGAAAACAATTATTGTTACATGCTCCTATTCCAGTTCACTTGTTTGTGTTTATCTGATTGCGATCTTGTAATCTGCGCTTTGGTACATGGAGTTGAGAGTTTGCAACTTCTTTAGTTTGGGTGACAATGCAATATGATACCCGGGGATTTTTGCATCATCCCGTGTTGACGTGTAATATGAAATGTGCAAAATCATTATTCTAAATTGTACTTCTTCGACTTTTTTTCAACTGTAGATTCTCGAGGTGAATATTTTTTCATTTCCTAAGATTTCGGGTATTTCCGAAAGATATAGGGTATCGAGAATCCATGAAAAGAAACTCTTTTCTTCAGAGCATAAGTATCTCTGTGCGAAATATAAGCGATTCTAAAATTTTCCCCTCAAAAACACTTTTTAGTTAATTTAAAAAAAATCTGGAATGATGTTAAGGTGTTTATTTGTTTCTCATTTGTAAACGTCAGTTTCCAAAAACACAATATTAATCAAGAAATTTTATTTTATCAAGTAACTTGTAAAACTGACAGTTAACTTGCAAAATTTTTACAAGTTAGTAGTATTATTTACATTAGAAAATTTTGTTTTATAGTCATATATGTTGAAAATCATGATACAATTGTTATTTCCAGTAACACAGATTTTTGATGATGAAAGAGTTGATACTAATGATGATGAACCATCTGTTGTCTCAGAAACTGCTGAACTCGAGGACTGCAGAACATTTGTACTCTCCTTCTTACCAAATAATTTGCTAGACATTTCGATTTTTTTGTTGACCGAATCATCGACATAACTCATCGCAATTTCGGTGCTCTTCCACCCTCCTGCACGCTTTAGTGCTAAAATATCTCCACCCGAATCCGCAACCATAGTGGCTCCAGTTCTGCGAAAAGAGTGGCCGGTGTATAACTCTGGGTCTTTAAACCTATGTACATATTTCGCTATTTGCTTTGGGACACCACCAATAGTGTGCTGGCCAGCATTAAGGGAAATGCACTTTCCATGTCGGTATGTCAAAAAAAATCTTAGGCTTTCTGTTCCAGGAGGCCGAAGATTTACATATTTTCTGTATAACATGCAGGGCTTGAAGCTGCAGCCATCATCGGTTATGGTGAATCTTCTTGTTGTTAAATTTTTTGTTTGCCGCAATGTCACAATAACGTATTTCTCCATATCTTCTACATCATTCATGTTTAAGGACAGAATTTCGTCACATCGACAACATCCAAAAATCCCAAATATTGTTACAATTTTCGCCAGCAACCACTGGTCATCAGGAGCATGTAAAAGAAATTGTTCAGCCTCTTCTTTACTTAATACCTTGGCCTTTTTTGGCGTATAACGCTCATTTTTTCGTTTCAAAAACGCTATTTCCTTTCGAAATCTGCAAATGACAACTAAACGTCATATTTTTCAATAAATTTTTTAAGGAAAACAAACCTGCGAACAGGGACATTTTCTTTCATTTCCAAGCAGCTTTTCAGCATAGACCATTTTGCCCATACAGTATTAGGGCTAAATCTAGCTGATAGTTGATTCAAGTAGACCAACAAAACATCTTCAGTTACCCCAATCAAACTATTTTTGTTTTGCCACTTTTTGAAGTCGTCGAATTCTCGCTCGTACCTTGAAGCTGATTCTGCAGGTAATAAACTTGAAGCTACACTGCTGGCTGCCTCAATGATTTCTTTTGGTACATTCATTTTCGCTTTCGCCAAAACAAATGTAAAGAAAAATAAACAGACATGTTCATGGCAACGCTTCCATAGCTTACGACATTTGCGACAAATTATTGAGATTTTTTTGGAATTTATCTAACCTTTTTACAAATGAGAAACAAATAAAATATAAAACAATACACCCAAGGTAACGGGTTTTACTGGCTCGAGGAGGTAACTGACTCGCCTGCGGCTTGTCAGTTATATCCTCCATTCGCCAGTAAAAACCCTCTTACCTTGCTGGTAATGTTATATACTATATTTAATGAAAAAGTGATTCAAACTATCCGAATCTGAAATAATAGTCATTCTGAGCATTGATAACACCCATACCTTGAGTGGTGTGTGCTTGAGAACAAAACTCGAGAATGAAATACTAAAAAAAATTAAATGAGAATTTTTATTTATGAAGAATATACGGCCGACTATGGTACCAAAATGTAGGTTTTCGAGGTTGCTGAATTCAATAAAATATAAACTGCTCCACATGAGTTAGGGACATTGACTCAAATTGCAAAAAAATAATGTTAAAATAAGATTTTTGTAATGAAAATTCATATTAATTTGATTTCAAGTTGCAAATTAATTCAAGCCTGTAGATCTGCAGCGTATACAGGGTGGTTAGGAAAAATCGAGTAAAATAACGAAATTTTATTCCCAGAGAATTCAAGCATTTTATTAAGACATCAATACAATGTATGGCCTCCACGGGCATCAATAACAGCTTGACATCTTCTTTGCATACTACACACGAGGTTGTTGAACATTTCTTGAGGAATTTGGTTCCATAAACGGGGCAGAAGCTCTCTCAGATCATTTGAGGATTCTGGGGTAGGTTGATGATTATCTAATCTTCTTTGGAGCATATCCCATGCATGTTCTATGTAATTCAAATCTGGTGAGTGCGGAGGTATTGGTAAATGTGGAATACCAAGCTCCTCGCGCGCATTCTCAACTATGGCTGCACGGTGCGGTCTAGCGTTATCGTCCAGAAATTGAAAAGTTTCACCAATAGCAGCGTGAAAATTTGGCACAACATTGTCAATGACATGCTCCCTATAGTGTGAGGCGGTCATATTCCCAGGACAAATGTGTAGATCTGTGCGCCCGTTGAAACATATCCCGACCCATACCATAACACTACCCCCTCGGAATGGATGGACTTCTTGGACATAGCGACGATTACGGGGTATGCGTGGGATTGTCCATAGCCTTATTCTTCGAGAATCTGAAAATAGTCCATATCTGGATTCATCAGTGAAAAGGATACTACGCCATTGATCGTTCCAATTGATATGTTGTCTTGCCAATTCCAGTCTTTGACGCTTATGGTCACGTGTTAATGGAACTCCTCTTAATGGACGTCTAGAACCTAGATTCACCTCTCTCAAACGTCGTCTGATGGTTTCGATGGAAACTTGGACCCCATCCCCCATCTGCATTTTGAAGAGTATTCTGTAGCATTCTACACGTAGATGTAGGCTTTCTTCTCGCCGAAACGGTGATGAAACTATCCTGAGCAGGTGTTGTTTTTCGTCGCCCACCAAGCCTTGGTCTTTCCAACACGGAACCTGTCTCCCTGAACCTATTCCAAACTCGAGATATCACACTTTGGCTGACTTAGAGCCTTTCCGTTACAACAACCTGAATTAGGTCACCCTGTAGCATTCCGATAGCCCTATTAGCCTCAGCGTTTGTTAATTTACGTGTTGGCATTTTCAGAAAACTCGTTTCAAATCGAAGCCGTTGATAAACTGATTTCATTTCAAAATAAGAACATTCATGAAGCATATGCAACGAACCAAACTTCAGAAAAAAGGCGACCAGATTGACGAAATGTCTCATACTGATTTTTATTGGATCGATTCAAGTTGTTATTGAGTTTCAAATGATTTTACAGCGATTTTCTCGATGCTCAGTTATCTGACAGAAAAATGACCATAACCTAACATTGTCAAAATATACACGGTGGAATGTGTCCAGGATGCTTTAGCGAAAAGGTATTCCATCAATTTCTCATAAACCTCGAAGTGTAAAGCGGTAGCTCACCCTAAAATCACCCCAAACCCCATTTTGCGGAAATGTATCCCCATAGTGACATCGTTGACATCGGGAAAAGATACCCCGCACTCTATAATTACGATTTTTCGTTCGAATCGATCCATCAGACCCCGGGAATAGCCTCGGTGACAGCTGTTCGATTTTTCATTTCGGGCAAGTCGGAAGAATTGAGGAATGTCATAGAAGGAAACAGGTGACCGGAATGAGCTTAGGTACACTCGATTCCGTGGTGTCTGCGTACCATAACGGCGGGTAATTACACGTACGTACAGGTGAATAGGAGCGACACCGAAAAAATTCACGATTAGGGTTTTATGATACAAACATTGGTAGGACTTTGTTTGAATTGTTGGAAAACACTGGGGGTTGATTATGAATAGGTGTGGGTAAGGGATGTTTGCGGTTTATTTTTGAATGTCGAACAAATTTTGAAATAACTTTGCAAGTAGTAAAAAGAGAGAATGCTGAAATTACCATTTTCGAAAAAAATTCCATTTCACTGGTGAAAATCTAATCTGTGATAGTTAGGGCTCTGTATAATTTTTTATTGAATTCATTGACCCCGAAAACCTACATTTTGATACCAAAGTCAATCTTGTACCTTTCATAAACCAAGAATTTTTTTATTTAATTTTTTCGATAATTGAGTTCGGAGTTTTGTTCACAATCAAAAGTTGAGATTTTTAAAATCTCTCATATTTAGCACAGAGATACATTGAGCTATGCTGATCAACATTATATGAACAAATATTGTATACGACCATCAGAGGAACGGTAGCTCCGAAAGTTTAAAATTTCCCCTTTTGACAAAAAAGCCATTTCACAGGTGAAAGTATAAACTGTGATAGTTAGGGCTCTGGAATATATTTTATTGAATTCAGGGACCTCGAAAACCTACATTTTGATGCCAAAGTCGGCATCATAAAAAAGAATTTTTTCAATTTCATTTTTTCGATATTTCATTTTGGAGTTCTTTTCATAAGCACACAGCGTTCGTGGGATCGGTGTTATCGTTCCGATAAAGTTCTATTATGGAAGATTTGTAGGGCTCGATTAACTTTTGCAATCATTTACGCCTTCGGAACCTTCCGAATGCACTGTTTTATTGACAAATATGGTGTTTTCAGGTGTTCTTACCCCTTAGTCATTTTTCACCCAAAAACTGAAATCGCAAATACTTTGGACTGCACAGATCACAATAATATAAACCAAAAGTGGATATACGACAAAAGGGCCGAAAGCTATGAGAGTTTTAAAATTCCAATTTTTCGAAAAATTCACAGATGAAAATCTGAACTATGATAGTTAGGTCTCTGGAATATACTGCTCCACAAGAGTTAGGTATATCGTATTCAATCGTTTTTAAAATTATGTAATCTAAAAATCGCTGTGAAATCATTTAAAGCTCAATAATAACTTGAATCGAAACAATAAAAATCAGTATGAGACATTTCGTCAATCTGGTCGCCTTTTATCTGAAGTTTGGTTCTTTGCATATGCTTCATGAATGTTCTTATTTTGAAATGAAGTCAGTTTATCAACGTCTTCGATTTTAAACGAGTTTTCTGAAAATGCCAAGACGTAAATTAACAAACGCTGAGGCTAATAGAGCTATCGGAATGCTACAGGGTGGCCTAACTCAGGTTGTTGTAGCGGAAAGGCTTCAAGTCAGCCAAAGTGTGATATCTCGACTTTGGAATAGGTTCAGAGAGACAGGTTCCGTGTTGGAAAGACCAAGGCTTGGTGGGCGACGAAAAACAACACCTGCTCAGGATCGTTTCATCACCGTTTCGGCGAGAAGAAACCCTACATCTACGTGTAGAATGCTACGGAATACTCTTCAAAATGCGGATGGGGTCCGAGTTTCCATTGAAACCATCAAACGACGTTTGAGAGAGGTGAATCTAGGTTCTAGACGTCCATTAAGAGGAGTTCCATTACCACGTGACCGTCGTGACCGTCAAGCGTCAAAGACTGGAAGTGGCAAGTCAATGGCGTAGTGTCCTTTTCACTGATGAATCCAGATATGGACGATTTTCAGATTCTCGAAGAATAAGGGTATGGACAATCCCACGCATACCCCGTAATCGTCGCTATGTCCAAGAAGTCCTTCCATTCCGAGAGGATAGTGTTATGGTATGGGCCGGGATATGTTTCAACGGACGCACAGATCTATACATTTGTCCTGGGAATATGACCGCCTTTCACTATAGGGAGCATGTCATTGACAATGTTGTGCCAAATTTTCACGCTGCTATTGGTGAAACTTTTCAATTTCTGGACGATAACGCTAGACCGCACCGTGCAGCCATAGTTGAGAATGCGCGCGAGGAGCTTGGTATTCCACATTTACCAATACCTCCGCACTCACCAGATTTGAATTGCATAGAACATGCGTGGGATATGCTCCAAAGATGATTAGATAATCATCAACCTACCCCAGAATCCTTAAATGAACTGAGAGAGCTTCTGCCCCGTTTATGGAACCAAATTCCTCAAGAAATGTTCAACAACCTCGTGCGTAGTATGCAAAGAAGATGTCAAGCTGTTATTGATGCCCGTGGAGGCCATACATCGTATTGATAGTCTTAAAATGCTTGAATTCTCTGGGAATAAAATTTCGTTATTTTACTCGATTTTTCTTAACCACCCTGTATACGCTGCAGACCTACAGGCTAAAATTAATTTTCAACTTGAAATCATATTAATATGAATTTTCATCACAAAAATCTTATTTTAACTATATTTTTTGCAATTTAAGTCAATATAATGGACAGAATAGTCTGTTACTTTGTGATAGTTCATTCGAAAAAAAAATAAAAGTACTCGAATAACCCGACACAAAAACTTCTAAACGAACAGACGGACCTATGGAATTCCCCACTCTTCAAAATTCTCAAGAAATAAGCCTACAGAAGACATCTAAATACCTTTTTGCATAACTTGAAATACTCCAGTATGAAAATGTAGAAGTACTACGAAACCTGTGTCACAGTTAAACTTCAAAAGAACTAACTCCATTTACACAGATGAAGAAGAAAAATAGAAATTACCATTGGCAACTTCTCTGCGAATTATTTTGACATTGCCGATATTTCACGAATGCCAACATGCGTTAGTTTTAAGTAAAAAACTTGATCTAAATTTTAAAATTGTGACAAATAAATGAGTTAAGTTAAAGTAGAATTCCTATACCCCAATACCATTCATAAAACCAGTGGAATAAGTAAATAAACTAGTAACCACATCAACTTAGTTCCGTACCAAATCCCCACCCTGTATATTCCTATCGCTAAGTCCTAATAAAATTATCACGAACACAACAGTTGTTTCAATTCATTACTCATTTTATCTATTGAATGTAACATCAGTAACCTATTACATAAAAATATACTTCTTTCATTCCACCTCAGTATAAATTCGAAATGACCGAAACATCCCTCTATTTGACACATGTCTTTTGTTCAGAAGTGCCTTGTCATCAATGCTCAATTATCGGATCACATGTTTCAATCGTTGGAAAATGATATCACCATATGGTAGAAGAGCAGTAGGAGGTGTGTACAGGAGGATTTAGATGAAACACATTTATATCTACCTGGAACACTGGATAATTGATACTTTGGGGAGTTTGGTTATAATTCGCAATAGTTTGTTTGTCATTTTATAAATCGAGCCAATTTGCAGAGTTAGCTTGAAGTATCGGGGCTTTTTTAGAGTGATTTGGCAGAAGGTAGAGAAGCCATGTTCAGTAAGCATAGACAAATTACCATGGAGAGACTCACGCCGCAACAATATTTACAAATTGTTGAAACTTATTTTAAAAATTAGTGTTCTATTCGCCAAACTGATAGAGCACGTCGTGAAATTTATGGTTTACATAATCGTCCATCAGAGCAGCTTATTCGTCGAACTATCGATAGATTTCGGACAACATTTTCTCTACTCGATGCATCAACAAGACAAAGAACTGTACTTACAGAAGAAAATGTCGCTGCTGTAAGTGAGAGTGTTAATGAAGATCCAGATTTGTCTATTCGTCGACGTTCTCAACAAGTTGGACTCAGTGCATCCACCACATGGAAAATTTTGCGTAAAGATCTTGGTCTACACCCATACAAGATCCAAATGGGTCAAGAACTAAAGCAACTTGACCATAATAAGCGTCGTTTGTTTGCTGATTGGGCCCTGGAACAGCTTGAAGTTGATTCACTTTTTATCGAAAATTGTGTTTGGTGATGAAGCTAATTTCTGGTTGAACGGCTACGTAAACGAGCATAATTGCCGTATATGGAGTGAAAACAATCCTGAAAAGGTTCTGCAGGTTCCATTGCATCCTGAAAATGTACTGTACGGTGTGCTTTACACGCTGGAGGCATCAGCGGTCCATATTTCTTTGAAAACGATGCTGGAGTTGATGTAACAGTGAATGGTGCTCGGTACAGATCGATGATCAATGATTATTTGTTTCAAAATTTGAATGGTATCGATCCAGAAGTGTTTTGGTTCCAACAAGATGATGCTACACCTCAAGCTGCTACCGTAACAATTGATTCATTGAAAGAAAGATTTGTCGATAACATTATGGAGAAATGGGTTATTTTCTTCGGGATTATGTCAAGTCATTGGTTTATGCTGGTAAATCAGACACAATAGACGGTTTGGAAGCTAACATATCTCGTGTTATTGCTGAAATAAGGCCTGAATTGCTCGAAAAAAGTGGAAAAATTGGTCTGGTCGACTGAGGTTCCTCAGAGGTACTCGTGGTGGACATATATACTCCATTCACAATTATAAAATCACAACTCTGGCCTTGGAAATTTGACACATTCCACTATGTAGTTATGACGTTTTTCAAAATATTTTTATGTTCCAAGTCAGCACTATATTGCCCGTTCTACATTCTTAGCGTATTTCTCAGAATGTGAATTTATTCGGAAAATAAATGAATTGGAAAAGATGTGATGGACGAAAATAATTAACGTTTATATGAATTGATAGAAAGGATTTCTTTTCTTGTTATTTGCATGAAAAGTACAAGAGATCACTGTTGAAATATATTATTTTTCGCCATGGAAGAAAATTGCATTGCTTTCACATAATTATCATATGCATGCTTGTGAGGATTTACTGTTTATTATCCTCTTGAACTGAAAGTTCAAGACTTGACGACATCAATTGTTGATTCTAATCAAGAATTCATTAAAAAAAATCAACCCAAAGATATAAGAATAATGTCAATTTTATTTTGTTGATAACTTTCTTAAAATCAATGTTGGGATATAAAACTCGGCTGCGTTTGTTCAAACAACATCTAAAGAATACATTTTTCACCATCTCGACCTTTGAAAGGCGTTTCTTATAGGAGAATTAGGTCTAAGTTCCACCTCATTAGTGAGGTACCTAACTTTCGCAAATCTGCACAGATATCGCCAAATTTCTTGGAAAACCTGAAAAATATCATCCTAATCGACCTCTCGAGGCTCCATCCGATCCATCTACTGCGATATCTGTCCAAATAACAGCGTTTTCAACGAAATTCCCATGTACCCCTTCAACCTGGAAATGTAAACATTCGTCCTGGTCTTGAAAATCGTCCTCACGCTTCAAACTGGTGCTAAAAACAATAAACATACGTTAATCTTGGATATTCGCCGGAAAACTCACCTGCAAATATCGATTAAATACCAAAAATCTGCGAACAATTTGTAAACCTAACAAAATGTGGAATATCTTTGATACTTTTACTTTGATGTAAACAAAGAAACTGGCAACGTCGTTTTGTCATTAACGATATTTTCTGTGCGCGCACTGACTTCTCATCATATGTTCTGTGCTCTTCATCAGGGGCACCAACTCCTGAAAACGAAACCATGACCTCTTATGTGAATGAATAAAAGTGAATTATACTGGAAATTATTTTTGAAACATAAATGTCATAAAATTATCTTTCAAATTAAGAAAAAAAATTGGCTTCGATCTCAATAAGTGGGATTTATTTTAATGTACAGTTCTATCTCTCCAAAAAATTATCTTAACACAAAATTACAAAAGGTTTATTGTGGACCTCGAAGGTGGGAGGGGGGTATGAATGCAACTGCTGGAGCTCAACCATTCGAAAGTCCACCAAGATTCACTTTCATCGACGCATAAACAAACCCATTCGACAAACCAGAAGAATCCGAGTTTTACAAGAATAAAAACAGCGATCGCATCAATATGATGGATGGCCTCTGTTACCTCATTTAACGATACTTACGATAGTGACTCGGTGCAAAACGAAAGTAAATCAGGAGTGAATAAATACCGCTGGACGACTTCCCGAGTCCGCAAACGAGATATTTACATTTACCTACACTTGACCGTCTCATTTTCCGCACTACATGACACGCCATAGGAGGCCACGGTGACATTGATGAATTCCGGAGGTATCTCCTACACGGGGATTATGTGAAATGCTGGATGGTTCTTGATGTTTTAATGGCCGAATGGATGATTCCGCGGCTGATAACGTTAATTTCGACCACACAAAGATGTTCTTTGTGTACAGATTGTCTGTGGAGAGGAATATCGAGAATTCAGAGAGGTGCGAAAGGTTAGGAATGCGAATGGTTTCTGTGGTTTGAGCAGTAGGGACTTCTTTGTAAGATTTCATTGGCTTCATCAGACCGAATGAATTATAGATATTCCTCATATAGTTATCTATTGGACTGATCCAAAACGCAAGTTTGACCAAACAATCAACTTTTTCATCGAAAAATTGTGTTCAGCGACGAAGCTCATTTTGGGCTCAAGGGATACGTAAATACGAGTAAGCAGAATTGTCGATTTTGGAGTGAAGATCAGCCAGAAGCATTGCAAGATCTACCAATGCATCCAGAAAAAGTTACTAAGGACTGAACGAGAATAAATTCGCTATCACAAAAACGCCTCTATCTCTTGAACCAATTGAGAAAAAATCAAAATTTGATCATAGTTAGCTTTGTTATGAACTTCAGAAACATGTGGAACATTTACTTCATGGATATTCCAATTCTCTGTCGCAAAATTTCAAGCGGAGTGAAAATACGAAAATTTATAGTGAAACTTTTTCAAAATAATCGAAAATGGAGCTTCAAAAGAATCGCAAAAGAGGCTCGCGTTCGTCCGGAAACGGTATCAAGAGTTGTTAGGCGCTTCAACGAAGATCTTACAATTAACCGCAAGAAAGGAATCGGGAGGAAAAATGGGTTTCATAGCCCAAAAAAGTGAAGAAAGCCATCAGCCTTTTTCAGAAGAATCTTTCCGTCTTTCAGGACGAAAAGTGGCCCAAAGAGTGGGTTGTTCGCAGTCAACCGTTCAGAAAATCAAGTCGAGTTGTGGGCTTAGAACATACAAAGTGCAGAAAGTGCCAGACAGGAACGCTGTAAAGAATCAAGATGCGAAATCAAGAGCAAAGAAATTAAAAAAAGATTTCTTGAAAAAATTTTCCTGTTGCGTGATGGACGACGAAACCTATGTCTTGGCTGATTTCTCGCAACTTCTTGGTCAGGAATTTTATACTGCAGATTCTCGTGGAAATGTTGACGAACTATTTCGCGTGAAGAAACAAGCAAAGTTTCCTAAAAAATTCCTGGTTCGACAAGCAATTTGCACTTGTGGGAAAAGGAGCAAATTTTTCGCTGGCCAAGGCTCTGTTGACTCGAAGATATACATCTAGGAATGCTTTAAGAACCGACTTTTACCATTTTTACGTGAGCACGATGTGTCAACAATCTTTTGGCCAGATTTAGCTTAATGCCACTACAGCAAGGCCACCAAGGAATGGTACAAAGCTAATGAGGTGGTTTTTGTCCCCAAAGAGGCCAATCCACCAAATTGCCCAGAACTCAGGCCAATCGAAAGATATGGGGCCCTGGTAAAAAGAGAATTGAAGAAGACTAAGAAATCAACGAAAACATTAGCAGAATTCAAGTAAAAGTGGAAGACAGCATCCCAGAAAGTGACTGAGCTATAAGAAGCATGATGGGAAGAATTCCAGAAAAAATCCATGAATTTCGTAAAAAATAGTTTTGGTTTTTTCAATTTAAAAACAGTATTCATTAGAATTAGAAGATGATTCGAAAATGAGTTTGATTTTCGAAATCGGTCCAGTGGTTCAAAAGATATAAGCGTTTTTGTGATAGCGAATTTATTCTCGTTCAGTCCTTATTTGGAACGAATTATGGGCTGATTGCTTCACTGGACGGTACTTTTTCAAAGATGATGCGAATCGTAAAGGAACTGTGAATGGTGAGCGCTACCGTGAGATCATATCCAACTTGTTTCTGCCGAAAATGGAAGAGTTTGACTTGCATGACATGTGTTTTCAACAAGACGGTGTCACGTACCACACAGCACGCCAAACAATGAACCAATTGAGAGGCAAGACTATTTTTATGGGGCTATGTTAAGGCTCATGTCTGTACTGACAAGCCTGCTTCAACTGACGCATTGAAAGACAACATTGAAGCATTTATTCGTGAGATATCGGCCAAAATGTTGGAAAGAGTTTGCCAAAATTGGACTAAGAGCGGTCAACATTTACATGAAATAATCTTGAAACATTAAATTATGTAGACCGTACTATCGATTCAAATAGCTCAATATGATTTCAGAGTACATGCAACCTCTATACTCATTCGAAAAACCATTCAAAACACAGCTCGACTGGAACAGATGGGACTCGAGTATAGAATCACAATCATCTGCAGAAATAGTCTGGTACACAGACGGTTCTAAGACAGATGAAGGAACAGGAGCGGGAATACATGGAGTGAGGCCAAGAAGGGATTACATAATACCTCTCGGCAAACACGCCACGATATTTCAAGCTGAAACACATGCCATTAGGACATGCATACAGAAGAACCTGGAAAGTGGCTACCAAAGAAAACACATCCACATTCTCTCTAACAGCCAGAGCGCCATCAAAGCTCTCAACTCGACACAGATAAAGTCTAGACTCGTCTGGGAATGCCTCCAGGACCTTCTGGAGCTGGCTAAACACAACAAGGTCACTCTGATGTGGGTGCCAGGTCACAAGGGAATAGCGGGCAACGAAAAAGCAGACCAGTTAGCAAGACAAGCATCTGAAACGCCATTCATAGGGCCAGAACCTGTGCTTGGAATCAGCAAAAACCGATGCAGGACCCTGATTGAGGAGTGGATAAAACAAAGACACCGACAACACTGGGAACAGAGCGACGGGCAAACACACAGCAAAGCCATGGTAGGACGCACAAGCCAAACCTTGACAGCTGACTTTTTGAATCTAAACAGAACAAAGGCAGGTATAAGAGTAGGTCTACTGACGGGACACTGCGGCCTTAGAAAACATCTGAACACCATAGGAATACTTGGAGAACCCGTGGATTGCAGACTCTGCGGTGAAGAGGAAGAAACAGCCTCTCACATTACGCCCTGGGAAGAAGGCGCCACAGAATCTTCGGAGAATTCAATCCGGAAACGGGAATGAATCCGAAAAACCTCATAAAAAGGCTACTGAACCTTATAAAGGACACAAACCTATTCTCGTGAGGAACCACTGACGAAGGAGTGATACAATAGACCCAAGTTGGTCGCAGTGTCACAGGGAGGCCAAGCGCTAACCCGGTCTCTTGTTTGTCAGCTTGTCAATCAATCAATCAATCGATTCAAATAGAGATTTCATGCATTCTTCAATATTTCATGTGTTTTTTTAATTTCCTATATGTAGCTCTTAAAAAGTCACCATTTCAGTTCACTAAACAACATTGCAGCTGACAAATAGTGTTTCAAGGACATCACAGAACGATTTTCTGTAGGCAATAATATTTCATTCCTTATGTACCAGATATTGGGAGAGAAACTCCAAAAAAGTTTCAACGAATCCTCCCACATTATCCTACAATCAATGCATAATATGTGTAGCATTGAGGTGACGTTTCATAGTGTACATTTTCAGCGAAATCTGGGCCAAGCCTCAGATAAACCTGGCGGAAAAATACTTGTCCTCGAGTCCGATTTCCACGAAACAAAGACAGCAATTAATCTCTGCCCCTTATATAGGTCCACTGGCGTACACGAGGAAGCAAAAAGAGAGACAGAAAACTGCGACATCGAGGCAATAAAGCATTGTGTATAATTAGCAATGTTTGAAGAACGAAATAGATCACGTGCAGCAAATTCATACTCTAATACACACCTAAGATAGAGAATTATCATCGAAGTATGTTAATCATATGAGACACTACCTATATCCATGCCATTAATATTCTAATCTGACATTGTCTGGCTCAATTTCTCGGAGTACCTGAGCTCTAGACAAGTCCCGGAGCCGATAAAAATCCGCGCCGTGAAAGCAGTCCGGGAGATACTTCACCTATGAATAATAGAGTCGGCTCTTGTTCAAATATTTTCATAATCGAGAGACACCCGCCCCCAAAATATGATCTAGATAGCGGGCGATAGGTATTTCTGGGTCAAGAGAATCGATCATGAGACATAAGTATCATTTGTGAGAGTTCGCGGTATATGGTTTTCTATCGATTGCTAATTGTGTACCATTTTTAATGGTATGGAACCGACTTGTGAAGGTGGCTTATTATTAGTACATCCTGGACGGATGAGAGTATAGAGAAATATACTGCCCACAAAAGTTAAGGAACTGGAAATGTTGAGACAGTCAAAAGTTTTTTCACCAATTTTTTTAGTTATGAGAAACTTGAATGTTTCATTACTTATCCAAATATTTGGTCCATTTCTTTACATGTTTGACAGTTCCAGGTAAAAATTCATCTCAAGTATCTGTAGCGTAAGCTCAGTTCACTGAAAAAATTTGAACAAATTTAAGTCAGTAAAGAGTTTTGGTCACCTCGAATATCAACCACAGCCTGACAACACCTTTGCATTATTTTGAGCAGATTATTGAAGAAGCCTTCATCAAGTTCTTTATAGTTGATTCCATGCGTGTTCAATAGGATTGAGGTCTGGTGACCGCGGCAGCATGGGATCATACCAATAGCATTTTTGGGTCAAGATTACGTCCAGGCAATATTTCAAACAAATTTTCAGATTCTAAATTCAAGTTGATCTTGAGAACATGACACAATAAGATGAACAAGATTCGGGAACTTTTGAAACATTCACAAATTTTGTGATCTTCATCAACTTTTGTGGAGCAAAGCATTTCGTTAATGATTGGGTATTGTTGAGGGGCAGTATCACCTTTTGAATCGTGGTAAATCTCCATTCAAAAGTGGTCTCTTTATTTCACGAGTAAGTACCCTAATTTACGACGTAGAGACTTGATTTTTTTTTAAATTGAAGTTGAAGGACGTCCCGAGGGCAAATAGTTTTCTTTTTTTCTATTTAATTAGTTTTTCAATTAAAAAAACAGGTTAATCGTTAGATCTGGAGTTATTGAATATGTTTTTCGTTTTTCATGAGTACAAGCTATATTTTTGAAATAATCATCATGAAAATTTTTGTAGTTTATAATAGATTAAATTGCCGAGGGCAAATAGTTGCGATTTTGTCCAAAAAATGATGAATAACCGTCGGAAAAAAATCATTAAGTGTAGTTTCCAAAACGCTGAAGTTCAACCTGTTTTTTTTTAATTGAAAAACTGATCAAATTGAAAAAATCGCTACTATTTGCCCTCGGCAATTTAATCTTCTATAAACTACAAAAATTTTCATGATGATTATTTCAAAAATGTAGCTTGTACTCATAAAAAACGAAAAACATATTCAATAACCCCAGATCTAAGGATTGACCTGTTTTTTTTAATTAAAAACTAATTAAATCGAAAAAAAAACTATTTGCCTTCGCGACGTTCTTCAACTTCAATTTAAAAAAAATCAATTCTCTACGTCGTAAATTAGGGTACTTACCCGTGAAATAAAGAGACCACTTTTTGAATGGAGCTTTACCACGATTCAAAAGGTGATACTGCCCCTTAAGATGACCTCTAGCCCCAGTTCAGATAAAAAAGACTGTGACACCGATAGGAAAGAACGATTTAGCGAACTAAAAGATCTATACAGGTTGACCCTGTTCAAGAAGTCCATCCCTTTTTAATAGGCGCCATTATGCTTTGGGTGGAGATTTTTTTCGATAGTTGAACCATTCCTCACAGTTACTTAACAATGGTTCAATTGACCTATTCGTAATAGGTAATGTTTCAAGAGTTATTGGAAATTTTTTCAAAAAAATCCCTTAAAATTCAGAAAATGCATGAAATCTTTATTCGAGTCGATAGTACGGTCCATTTAATTTAAAGTTTGAAGATTATTTCATGGAAATGTTGACTGCGGCTGCGCCTTAAGAGGGGTTTATACCGCGGGGCTTCCTGAGCGCACGTCAAACTCTACCCACGTCTTACCCCTCAACCCCTCTAAGAAATCGTCGATTTTCAGGACGTCCGAAGATATCACAGACATTCCTCGTATTTACCGTCCTTTTCTTCCACATGCAGTTTTCTGTTACGTACAGCATTTACCAAGGGAAGGACGGAAGTTGTCGAATGCCCAGAATGCCCTCGTATATTCACGAATGAACTGGGATTATTTACGAAACTTTCGACAACACTGTAAATTCACAGGAAAGAGTCTTACCTCTGTGCCCTTACGTTTGACGAGATGGGAAGAAATAATTCCCTCAGTTGTAGGGTATTCCCACTTTCAAGGTTGAGGTCTATAATATTGATTTTAGCTCAACGACCAGACAGGCATGCTACCTGTGTTGAAAGATGTGAAGGAAAAAAATAAGAATATATTACTACTTCTTAGTTGTACGAATTGATTGCGAATTTCTGTTTTGATTGTAAGTTAGGTTCGGAAAAGAGTCGGGGGACTAAAAAAATCATGCACATATGAATCTACAGTATATAAAAAATTGTAATTGAGACTAAAAATCTAAACCGAAATTTTTTAATGAGTTTAAATTTGTTTATTGTATGAGAAGCTGTATCAAAGGAATTGTATATATTCACATTATTAGTTACAGTAATAGGCAATATAGGTAGGTATATGAAACTTTACTCCAGAGAAAAAAATATCGAAAATCGTTTTTCAAATTAGTACCCTTTTTTTATGATTGCGTTTTATTGTGCGAAAAAAAATAATGATAATTCTCTAAGTTTTTTAATTTTTTTTTATTGAAGTACAATAATTATTTTTCTTTGCAGAATCAAATTAAACCATGGTTTAAACAGAAATGTACCTATTCAGAATTGAATACTTAACAAGTGCGAAAAGAGTTATATTTTTCCGCACGAAACTGCAGTGCGGGAAAAGATATCAATTTGATCTCATCACACTGATCAAATTCAATTTGATATATTCAAATAATTTCATACTGATGTCAAATTTTAATTCACATGTCGTTTCCATAACAACGTCGTTGGTGGCGTTTGGTGCATAGGAACATATCGTAATTCAGTTCATTCTTCAGAAAAAGCGTGCGGCAAAAACCCCCGCTATTCCATTCCCGCACGGAAAGTGTGCGGGAATGGAATCCTTTTAATTAATTTCCAAAATGGTTATAAGTTTATTTAATTGAAAAAAATTAAGATCATTCGGAAACTATATCTACTTATTTTTTTCGCGAGCTGTTCATATGTGGATACAGGTTATGGAAGTCCATTTCCCACAAAAAATACAAACCAAAAAAATCCTTCATATGAAAAGTGACCTTCAAGAAATACTCAAAACGTAAACCTCTCTGCTGTCTCCTGCTACGCAAAGCGCCATACATAACGCAGATAACGCAAATGCGGACCTAATTGGGCCGCTTATTCGTTTAATACCGATCCGATCAGCCGCACGCCGTCCCTGCCGATAAAACTATTTATTGTTGCCCGAGTGTCGTAGGATTCAGTTGATGCTTCCAGGAAACGCCGCTCCTGACTACGAGACTGACCCGTTTCCACCTGAAAAAAAAGTTCGGCCCACACCGACCTAGTCAGTGTCTATTGTTACCACTTATTGTTTGTTTATATGGGTTTATGGATTGAAGTCGTGAACTCTTGGTCTCTTTGATAGTCCTACGTCTTTGAGACGAGGAGTTATGGCTCAAACGTTGAGCTATTATGGTCGTTACAGCACTTCTATGTAGTTGTATTTGGTCCCTGATTGACTTCGAGGTTCTTCCTCGAAAAGCCAATTTTCAGCAAACTTTTGATTTTATTAATCAACAGAGAACCATTCGAATCTTCAATAATTCACAGAACGACCACACCTGGACCAATCTCTGCTTTTGAACAAAATTGACCATATTCATCAGCTTTCGGTTGCAGCTTTTTGAGCATCTTTGGGTTGGTACCAATGTGTTATCAATGTCATTGTTTAATGTCAAACGTCATTACTCATTATTTATATTTACAATTTTTGAAGTTTTGAACGTGCTATTTATTTTGAATTTTTGGTAAAAATTAATTCTAAAAAGGTGTAGGTATATTTTGAGTACATCCAGCATGTCAAGGAGTACAGTAATCCTCAATTGGGTTCATGATCTGTATTTCAGCAACCCCAATATTGTTGAAAATGTTGTGTGGAGCACTGATAAAGCCGTAGCTCGGCCAAATATTCCAAATTAAAATTCCATAGGTTTCCAAAGGATAAAGCACTTGCTACAAAATGGTTATATTCTCTATCCGAGTACACGAATTATATTGGATGCCACAGAAATAAGAATCCAAAAACCATCTGATTATAATGATCAAAGCCAGACATATTCGCATTATAAATCCACAAATACTGGAAAAGGATAAATTGCCATATGTCCCAATGGTTTTGTGTCAGTTGTGTCTGAAATATATCCAGGTAGAATTCATGTCGAGAGGAAAATTGGTGAAGTGAAAATTTTCAATATGCTGAAATCTACGATTCCCATCAGTACCATGGACCAACTGAATAAGATATGGACAGTTTGTAGTTTGATTCCCAATTTCTCTAAAGCACCCCTTCTAGATCGAAGAAGTATATAAGTAATATAAAACTATTTAATTTCAATAATTGTTTTCATTTCTAAATGTCCCTTCCCTATGAATGTGCAGATAATGTTGATATACAGTCCACTTATAATGAACTCGCATATAATGGAAACTCCCATGTAATGAACCAATTTCCAAGTACCGAATTAAAACAATGTAAAATCCTCGGACAAGATGGACTCGTTTTTGATGAAACCTCGCCTGTAGTGGACTGAAAAAGTATTACAAGCAAGTTTTTGTGGAGATCCACTGTCACGAATTGAATTTCTCCATGTCTGTTCTCTTCCAAAAATTCAAATTAGATAGCACGTTCAAAACTTCAAAAATTGTAAATATAGATAATGAGTAATGACGTTTGACATTAAACAATGACATTGATAACACATTGGTACCAACCCAAAGATGCTCAAAAAGCTGCAACCGATAGCTGATGAATATGGTCAATTCGAAAATTAATTGTAGAAAGAATTGAAATGGGAAATTTCTGTATTTATGATGACTATATGGCCGACTTTTGAATCGAAATGTATAGGTTTTCGAGGTCACTGAATTCAATAAAATACACTGTGCAAAAAAATTAACGCACATTATGGAAATCTCAAATTTATTCTACTACTGAAGGTGTTGTCAATGATAATTATTTTTATCAGAATTATGCATGCATATGTTATCCACTTTCAACGTTTTTCTTCAATACAGATGTTTTCTCCCAGCAGGAATAAAAAAAGATGATATCAGATTTTGAATGTATTGGCTCCATTCTAAAATCAGTTGTTCTCGATCAATTCTAGTGATCAATAGTTTTTCTTTCGTTTGATTTTCTACACTCGATCGCTATGCAACGCGAAACACGCAATTTGACCCAAGAGGAATGTGCCCAAGCGGTAGTTTTGCGAGAAGAAGGGTGGACATACACAAGAATTGCAGAAAGGTTTGGAGTTTCCCATACAAGTGTGTCCAGAATGTTGCAGCGATTCAGGGAGACAAGTATGAATGTCCGAAGATCAGGACAGGGTAGAACACGAGTAACAACTGCCATTCAAGAACGTTACTTGAGAGTTTCTTCGTTGAGACAACGGTTTGCAACCGCTCGCCTCCTTCAAAATCAGCTTGAGCAAACTCATGAGGTGCAAATTAGCACTCAGACAATAAGAAATCGCCTCAGAGAATATGATTTAAGGCATCTTGTCGCGGCAAGAGGCCCAGCTCTTAACCCAGCCCATCGAAGGGCGCATTTGGATTTTGCGAGAGAGCATATCCATTGGGAAGAGGCCGATTGGGAAAGAGTTCTCTTCACAGATGAGTCTAGATTCTGCCTCTACCATTGTGATCGACGTTCCCTTGTATACAGACGTCCACACGAAAGATATGCTCAGTGCAATTTCCTGAATACTACTGGTTTCGGGGGAGGATCGATTATGGTATGGGGTGGAATATCTTTGACTGCTCGCACAGACCTAGTGGTCGTTGATAATGGAGCTATGAATGCTGATAAGTATATAAGGAACATTCTTCAAGAGCATGTAGTGCCATTTGCCCAATTAATTGGTGAAAATTTCATTTTTATGGACGATAATGCCAGACCCCATCGTGCGCGCATCGTTCAGGAGTACCTTGAAGAGGTTGAAGTCTCTCGAATGGAATGGCCAGCAAGAAGTCCAGATCTCAATCCGATTGAGCAGGTTTGGGACAACCCCAATAGAAGGCTGAGAAGTTCAGAAAATCATCCAGCTACTCTTAATGACTTAGGAATCCAACTCGGAGAAATCTGCGAAGGATTAGATCAGAACATTTTAAGATCACTCATTTTGAGTATGAACCGTCGTTGTCGAGCTGTAATTAACGCAAGGGGTGGATATACCAAGTATTAAATCACTTATCAGCATTTCAGTATTTTGAAAATTGTTCATTTCTCTTCTTTCACAGAAGATTCGGTGAAATCCTGAATTATTCTTCCATTTAATGTGTCTTGTTTCGTTCAAAACCTTACCGAGAGAACATAAAAAATAAGTTATAAAGTCAATGTAGTTAACTTTCATTAAAATTGAGATTTTCAGAATGTGCGTTAACTTTTTTGCGCAGTGTATATTTCAGAGCCTTAACTGTCATAGTCTGGATTTTCACATGTGAAATGGCATTTTTCGAAAAATTGGAAATTTCAAACTCTCATATCTTCCGTTCCCCTTGTCGTATCCACTATTTGTTTATATTTCGTTGATCAGCATATCCCAGAGTATCTCTGAGCAGAATATGAGTGATTTCAAAAACCTCAAATTTAGGGTGAAAAAGTGACTAAGAGGTAAGACCTCCTATAATCACCATATTCGTAAATAAAACAAAAATCTGGGAGGATTTAAAGGTGTTATTGAATTGGAAAGTTATTCGAACCATTCAAGTCTTCAATAATAGCCATTTAGCGGATCGATGGTTCCCATACCTTGATTGGTCTGAGCTTGTGAACAAAACTCAGAAATGAAATATCGATAAAATAGAATAAGAAATTTCTTTATTTATGAGGGTTATATGGCCGATTTTAATATGAAAATGTAGGTTTTCGAAGTCGCTGAATTCAATAAAATATATTCCAGAGCCCTAACTGTCATAGTTTAGATTTTCACCTGTGAGATGGCATTTTTCGAAAAATTGGAAATTTCAAACTCTCATTGCTTCCGTCCCTGTTACCGTATCCACTATTTGTTCCTTGTATTTTGATCAGCATAACCCAAAGTATCTCTGTGCAAAATATGAGCGATTTGAACTTCCAGGTGGACAATTATCAAAGTCCATATTAGCAACAAATATTTGAACTCAATGATATTAGTCATGAAAGCACTGACTTGAAAAATGATTATGTATTGACCCTTAATAAAGAATTCCTCTCACCAACAAGATAACTTTCGAATGAAGAGTCCTATAGAGACTTGAAATATACAGGGTGGCTTTTTTGAGTCCCAAATGGAAATATCGACACTTCATACAAAACTCATTAAAGTGAGCTGGATCCATAACTCAACTTACTCGTTTATGGCATTTCCGATCCTTTTGTCCATTCTCGAAAAGAATATAAAACATTTTTAAAGCCTCTTCTAATAAAATTTGATGTCCAAAATAACGGATTCCGACCAAAACGCCGCCAGAGAAAGTAATTTCCTTCGACTTTTAATTTTACGCAATCGCCATTGGTAGAACTGCCTTTACAAATCGAGCTTTGTTCCAGAACAATTGTTCGGAATTGCGAGCAGGTCTAATGCTGAAAAATCCGTGGCAAACGAACTATTGACCAAGATTAATGAATAGATATTATAAATGCGTCGCTAATAAACACCTTTATGGCCACATTTATGAATAGGTCGAGGCAGATCGTGAAGAAAGTGCCAGTGCATGGTGGCACCAGATGGCGTAATGTTCACATTATACGGCATGGTGCAAAGTGCTCCGAATTGAGCGCTTTATCGAGCTTTAATTAGGAAGAAACTGAATTAGGTTCTTCATTGATGGCCATTGAGTGGTGTTCTAATTGTAGATGAATTTTCGGTAGATGTCACTTTTGAAGCTGCCATTTTTAGACATTCGACAAGTAGAAACTACGCCATTACTTAAAATGGAACGATATATAATTCAACAAAACACCGCATTGAAATTATTAAAATTCATTATAAAAATGGTGAATATTTTGCAGAGACGGTTCGTGAAACTCGAACATTTTTGGGTCGTCGTGAAGCACCTTGTCGAACCGCAATACAAAAATTGGTGGAAAAATTTGAGCTGTTGGGACAAGTTAGTGATGTGAAAAATAAAACCCGTGCACGTCGCTCAATAACAGACGAGAATATTGCTGCTGTAGCCGAAAGTGTTGAATAAAACCCAGGTTTGTCCATTCCTCGCCGTTCTTTGGAATTAAGCATTCCACAAACGTCATTACACCGCATTTTGCATAAAGATTCGGGTCTTAAGGCTTATAAAGTTCAGTTCACACAAGAACTCAAGCCGGCCGATCATCAACAACGTCGTGTCTTGGCTGATTGGGTCCTTGAAATGCATGGAAACGATCCGGATTTCCATCGAAAAATCATCTTGAGTGATGAGGCCCATTTCCACCTCAGTGGCTTCGTCAACAAGCAAAATTGTCGCATCTGGGGCTTGGAAAACCCAAGAGATATGTTGAGAAGCCTCTCTATCTTCAACGTGTCACTATTCGTTTCGGTTTATGGTCCGGCAGGGTCACTCAATCTTACTTTTTCGCGAATGAGGCTGGAGCAATAGTTACGCTGAATGGATTGCGCTATCGAGAGAAGATTAATGATTTTTCATGGTCGGAATTGGTTGGTATTGATCTGGACAACGTTAACTTTCAACAAGACGACGCTACGTGCGACACAAGCAACGAAACCATTGATCTTTTACGGAAAAAGTTTCCGAACCGTATTTTATCTCGAAGAGGTAATCACAATTGGCCATCGAGATCGTGCGATTTAACACCGTGTGACTTCTTCCTTTTGGGCCATCGACCATGTGAAAGAAGGTCTACGCCAAGAGGAGGAAAGTGGTGAGTTGCAAGTACCGAAATTATTGCAGAAAGTACAAATCAATGTCCCCAATTTTAATCTGAGATCTTTTGAAATTTTTCATGTACCTTTTAGAAGGACAATAAATGCTTCCAAAAACTCTCCATTAATTAGAATGTTCCGAGCCTGCGATGAGATACGAATTGTCGACACGTATTTTATTGTGCTAACATCAAGCTTTAACTCAAAAAAATTTCTGATTCAGTGACCTTTTCGTTGTTTTTTTGGTGTGATTTGGTATAGAGATTTTCTTTGGTGTTTTTTTTTGTTTTTCATCTTAATGTAATTTGTGGACACTTTTTATAGGTTTGATTTTTCCTATTTGGATTAGATTGAGTTATAGGCGTGAGTCTATAAAAAGTATCCACAAATTAAATTATAACTATAACTCAAAAAACATTTTCTGATTCAGTGACCTTCTCCTTGTTTTTTTGGTGTGATTTGGTGTAGAGATTTCCTTTAGTGGTTTTTTTTTTGTTTTTCATCTTAATGTAATTTGTGGATACTTTTTATAGGTTTGATTTTTCCTATTTGAATTAGAGTGAGTTATAGGCGTGAGTTAGATTAGGTATAACTACTATAACGCCTATAACTCACTCTAATACAAATAGGAAAAATTAAATTACTTACGAAATGAATAAGAAAGTCGAATCGTTTGGGAACTCTATTTCAGACATCAAGGTAAAAAAGTTCTCGCCATCCATTTCTATATTTTCTTGGGTCAGAATATCCAAAAATTGCATTTAGAAAACCAGTGGCGGATTTACGATTTCAAGGGCCCTACGCTTCAAAACTTCTGGGGCCCCTCTGAAACATTTTTGATTTTTTTCAAAAGAATTTTTTAATTAAAACTCACTTCTTCAAAAACAAAATATCAAGTTTATTAATAAAATACAAGGTATGTATATCAAAACAAAATATAAAAGATGAATAAAAATCTTAAAAAAGGGAAAAATACCACAAAAATTAAAATACAAAATATCCCTAGAATATCATATCTGCCAATTTTTTATTGCGGCATCGAAATTAAGGAATAAAGAAAATCATGACAAAAGATACAAGTATCGTAAAGCTGCATATCCGTTACCTACAAAATGAAATTGCACTAAAAAAATTGTTTTCTTATTTTAATATCAGAAAATTCTTTTATTGCAGAATCATAATCGAGACTGCTCGTTATATCACTTTCGATAGAAAGTATTCCTAAAAACTGCAATCTATTTTCTGTCATAACAGTTCTATATTTATTTTTTATCCGAGGATGTAGTGCTGTGGTATGGGCCGGGATATGTTATTTTTCACTTTACACCCCTAAACGAATCAACATCTGGTCGGCCATTCTGTAGCACATTCCTAGATTTTAGAGGAAATGCCGACAAATGTATTCAATTATGATGTAATTGTCAACATTGGAATTCGGCCGCCACCCTTGACGGAATTTATTGCAGGCAGACAAGATAATTGGAGACAGTACGCTGAATCTCGAATGGTGTGTTTTTTCCAACATCGAAGTTTTGCTCTGAGGCTTTTGTTGTTCATTGCGTTTCATGTGAATGTAATAATCCATAATTCACAAGTTGCCTCTGAGCTTCCTATAAAATATAGTACAGCCTGACTATTTTTTTTCACATTTACAGACTGAATTTTATTCTAGAAAAAAAAATTAATTCGATCGCCGGGGGCCCCTATGGACCTCGGTGCCCTACGCTGCAGCGTACTAAGCGTACCGGTTAATCCGCTACTTAGAAAACGTGAATTTTTAACGTTTTCTACGAGATTCGATTTCGACTCGATTCTCGACCACAGAGATCGCTTTTGACAACTGAGTTGTCAATTTTGAAAATGCAGATTAATTCGAATTTTACTGCAGAAGACGAAGATAAAGTATAGTGTTCAATTCGCGGTAATGGTCATAACACATTTGATGAATTACGCCACTCGCCTGACGGCTCGTGCTGCAAAATTCATCTGATTCGTGTGTCATGACTTACACTACCTCATTGAACAATATTCCTTCATCTTTCAACGATAAACCGGCTCTAATTTGGCAACAGTCCTGAACAATCATAATTCCGATACAACAATAGAATTCAGTAAAATAGTTGTTAATTTCGGCCTCATTCCCTCATCGTTAACCGGACTCGAAACCATAAACAAGCCGAAACTATCCGTCCACTTTCTTTTTCAATAAAACACCGATAAACCCATCAGGACCCGACTTATCTCCCACAAAACCGCTCGTACCCAAATAGGGCATCGCAGTGGCGCACCGAGGGGGGGGGCTGTCGGGCTGCAGCCCCCCCCGAGCTGTGACAAAGAAAAGTAATTCAAATATTTCCATCTTATTGTTTTTCTAAAAGTGATAATAATTATTTTAAAACAGAATGGAAACTTAAACATTTCCTTTACAGATAGAAATAGGGATTGATATACATATTATACAGGGTGTTTCATTGGTGAATGAACATACGTAAACCTGAGCTAGAGCTAGGCGAGTCCAAAAAACCGATATATGATAGGTCTAATCAATTCCATAACCCAGATACAGAGTGGTTTATGTATTCACCAAAAATTTCAATTCCTCATAACTTCTGAACCAACTAGTATAGCTGGTTGATATTTGGAACGTATGATTCACTTCTACAGGTCGATCGATTTACTTTTGAATTTCCAAAAAATTTCAGGTCCGTATTTGAAAAATATGGGACTTCTTCCAAGCTGAGATTCACCCTGTATATTGAAATTTTGGGATTTTATTGAGATATTTGAAAGGAGAAGAAAATTTTCAATGTGGTTCAGTAGATTTCATTGTCCCGCACGTCATTTTGCTCAAAGAGAGCTTAAGGGAAAGATCCAATTGAATATTGGAATTCCACAAAATTCTCAGAAAAATCGTACATTATGATCGAATTGATCTCCAGAAGGTACAACGATTGGATCCAGGTGATGAAATCAGAAGAACTAACTTCAGTAGCTGGATTTTACGAAATGAAAGAATTGTCAACAGAATTTTATTATGCAATGAAATACGTAATAATCCAGACATGATCAAAAAAAGTATCAGACATATTTTTTGAACAGGGCAAGAATGTGTATTGAACAAAATGGTGGTACTTTCGAGCACCTTCTGTATTTCACGTTGAGTTTTTATGTTTCTTCAGTTATTTATTCATCTTTGTTGACTTCAACTAAATTTTTCTCGATGAATAATGTTTTTCCGGAAATAACTCCAAATGATATTCCACAGAATATTATGAAATTCGAACGTGCAATTAGTGGGACAAAAAAAAATTCAATTAGATCATAATGTACGATTTTTCTGAGAATTTTGTGGAACTCCAATATTCAATTGGAAATGACGTGCGAGACAATGATATCTACTGAACTCCATTGAAAATTTTCTTCTCTTTTCGAATACCTCAATCAAATCGTAAAATTTCAATATACAGGGTGTTGAATCTCAGCTTGGAAGAAGTCCCATATTTTTCAAATACGGACCTGGAATTTTTCGGAAATTCAAAAGTAATTCGATCGACCTGTAGAAGTGAATCATACGTTCCAAATATCAACCGACTATACTGGTTGGTTAAAAAGTAATGAGGAATTGAAATTTTTGGTGAATACATAAAGCACCCTGTATCTCGGTTATGGAATTGATTAGACCTATCACGGTTTTTTGGACTCGCCTAGGGTAGCTCTAGCTCAGGTTACCGTATGTTCATTTACCAATGAAACACCCGGTATAATAACGAATGCGATATATCCATTACTTAAGAAGGTTTTCGCTTGCGGCGCATTTTTTAAATTATATAACTTACAAAAACCTGATTACTCTTGAGCAGCCCCCCCCGAATAAAATTTCTGGGTGCGCCACTGGGGCATCGACTCATAAACGCACTCAATCAACGACGACGACATTTACTTTCCAAGTTCGTGGGTAATCCGATGCGGCGTTAATTCCGGACCGGACAATTCCGAACGAGCCTGTATAAAATGTTATTACGGCGTTTACGGGCCCGTTCCTTCTTTTCGTCCGTTTTCAGCGGGATATCTAAATCCGAATCTGATTTACACCTTGAGCGTTCACCTGTTGCGAGAGCAGAGGGCAAGGAGGTCAGAGCGTTGCGGTTCGCGTGTGGGCGCCACTGGATCGGGGAGAAAGAATAGATCCATCGCCGCAGCATCAATATCTGATCTTAATGGGGGCAGGGTCGAATCAGGCCGCGTACCCGAGACAGGTTGGATTTAATTCTTGAATTTCTTCGGAAATCATGGAACGGATCTATGGAGTTTTCAGGGGGACCTTGAAAATTTTCAACCAAGAGTACAGAGTGAGCCATAATGGATACGTTTGAATCTAAAGTCCTATTTATGAACTAGATAAACAAAAACTTATATCTGTGTCTCATCGTTTCAGTATTAAGCTGACGTTCAATGTAGTGTGTTTTTATTTCAAGTTGCATTTGCAAATGGTTTCACTCTGAGAGTCTGAGAAATGAAATTTTGTGGGTAAACTCAGAAAGGTTTGAAGTTCATAATGAAATAATTGAAATTGATTCCATTTCGAAAGTTCTTTTTTTTTCTTTCAAGAATAGAAGAAAATAAGCCAACTCATGCTTCTGTTTCATTTTTAACGAAAGACCCATGAGAATAGTTCAACCTCCGATTAAAAGTTAATCTACAGATAATTTCGTTTTGAAAATCAACTTGAAATACGGAATTGGCAGAGAATGGTCAAATATTTAGCGAGAAAAGGTTCCTGCATATTCACTAATGAAATGACAATGAAGTGTCAGACGTTTTTCGAATTTGCTCTAGCTTTTTTGCTGATTTTTCGCTAAAAACAACCACTCTAATCTAAGGGAGATGATCCCCCCAACATAAGGGGCCTGTAGCGTTCCTCGAACACCTGAAGAACAGAAGTATCATCACTTGGAAGATCGGACCTGATCGAAAGATCCTCCCGATCCATGAGAGAGTTAGGACTTTGTGAAAAGGTTTATTTAGCAGGTGAAGTATTTTTTCTACTGCTTCTTTCTCGTTTTTCTTCTTTTTTGTCTTGTTACAGATATAATTTCGAGATATTTGCCTCCAATTCGATGAAAAGGCATGTTTTCAAGCACAAGGAGCTCTGTAACATGGATAGCAGCATATTTTTTTGAACAAATTCAGTATCACCACACAAACACGGGGAGACAGAGTTTTTTCAGAGGTTTTTATCTGTTCTCGTGTATCATACGCAGAATTGTATGGTACCCCGTTTACATTCCCTCTGCTAACACTCAGATTTGGAGCGGGAAACAGATTTTATTCTTTTATACAATCTGTTCCTTGTCGCCATTTCTTCACACGTGCCATGTGCCATATATTGTTTGATATTACAAAACAGTATGTAATTCTCTCTTTCAAAAGAATATATATATATATATATATATATATATATACTAATTTCATAGTTCAGCGATCTTCGGATAGAAAGCACCATTGAACATTTCATTCATAAGGAAAGAGATACTCATAGAACTTATTGTAATAATGTAAGTTCTATGGAGATATTTCATAAAATACACGGTGGCGCCTCTATCGGAGGCTTACTCGTTGTAATCGCCGACCTTGAAGGGTGTTTTTTGTAAATTCGGAGTTTCTGTGAAAACATTTCTGTGGCAATTCTTCATGTACCTACCATTCAATGGTGTCGCTATATTTTCCTAAAAAAATGCTTATTGAACAATTTTTGATTCCATATGGGCTTCTGACACTAGAGATTTTTGCTTTTTTTCTGTAGAGTGTGGTAGTCATTCCAAAAATATAGAAAACTTGGTATTTTGCCCGAAATCTTCACTGTCTAAATCAGAATTTCACATTTTGCACTATCTTAAGAAACATTCCAATTCTGTTCTTCACCACTTCAATCATAATACACGAGGAAACTTGTAATCTCTAATTTTCGATGATGAGTTCGGTATAATACCAAATTTGGTCTATTTTTAAAATTGAAATTTCAAGCTCCACAGAAATATTAAGGATGTACCCATCGAAATAAGAAAGTATTCATGTGTTTCCAGTATGCTTTATGTCATTTCCCTTCAAATATTTTACATCCCATTCGATTCTTGCCCGCATCAAAATATTTTCATAAATATCTTATGAATTCTACCTGTGCTTCAAGAAATAGGTTTGACAAGAAAAAAGTTAAAGCAGATTTTCCAAAAGGCACATTTGCGAAAAAACCCTTGAACTCGAATATAATAGATATGCTGTTTTCAACATGAAAATTAACTTCCATCCTCCAAATACCGACATCTCTAGCAGCGCTTAAATGTAGCTACATAATTTCTTATCGATTTTTTTATTATTTATTCCCTTTTCAATGATCAGGAGTATACACTCAATTCACTTTCATAAGGTAGCCCGGTTGACCAAGATTTAGGTTTATCATGAGCGAAATTTCCGAAAAGCAACAAACATGAATATAACAAGAGAGAAATTTTACCTGCTTAAATTTCATCTCGAGTGGTATTCGGCATGACTATTCCACGAGAAAATACGGTAATATGTTCACATTTGACACGCGTATTGCGCTATTTGGCAAATTATAATTCATCAAAGATTAACTAAACCACTAAACGTTGTTTGTTTTCTCTACGATATATATTTCCGAAGCTATCTATGAATTCGAGAAACGTCAAAAATTTTATAGCTGAAAAACCAACTTCCTCACTACGAATGGAATGAGTGGAATAGCCACTTAAAACTGACGCAGGTTGGTACTCGTAAAATGTCGAATAATTCTCAGAGACGTTACCAATGCTAATTTCTATTTACTCTTTTTTACTTTGTAAATGGAGTCAGTTCTTTCGAGGTTTAACTGTGACACAGGTTTCGTAGTAGGTACTACTACATTTTCATACTGGAGTATTTCAAGTTGTGCAAAAATTATTTAAATGTCTTCTGTAGGCTTACTTCTTGAGAATTTTGAAAAGTGGGGAATTCCATAGGTCCGTCTGTTCGTTTAGAAGTTTTTCTGTCGAGTTATTCGAGTACTTCAATTCTTTTTTCGAATGAATCACAAAGTAACGGACCATTCTGTCCATTATTTTTCAGTAAAATTTCAACACTACATTCTTGATTTCCGTAAAAGAAAATAGCATAACTGAATCTTCCAACTTTTTTTATATACGTGAAATATTTCCAGTATTAACAGAGAAAAAGTTTCTTCAGCATTTGCCAGGTCTTTGAAATTATTGAATTCACCTAATATTTTCTCAAATTCATTATTTTCTCAAAGTAAATAAACATTTTGATAAAAACGTAATTACTAAGATCTCTATGTTGAAAGGACAACGTTGCTTAGTAATCTGACATCAGGAAAATGACTATAACTCAACATTTTCAAAATATAAACACGGTGAAATGTGTCAGAATGTCATGGCCAACATAAGATGAATTCTTATGCATTTATGATTTTGTTGAGTCTTGCAGTTTGAAAAAGTCAGATCTTTATCATATTATTTGAATTATTAGAAACTGATTGAACAACCCTTCAGTATTCATTGTTTTCCTCTAAGGGGGGGCATAGCCTCCCTCAAATTGGCCAGTGCCTAGGCCCTAGGGCCTAGACGATCAGACCTTCAAAATTCTCCACGCAAAGGGATGAAACCCGCATACCCCTAATAATCCACTCTAATAAACCCCAAAAAACCAACAGACGTCGCCAGATAACAATCTAACCACCATTTCCTAAAATTAATAGAAGCCACTCTTAAATTCATTCAAATTGATTCAAATTTCAATTGCACCATAAGCTACAGTACGTTACTGTAGTTAATTAGCCCACGCACCACCGCCCCCCCGCCAAACCGCCACAGCACACGACGACGGTGTTTTGTTCCGGGTGGTAGATTCCGGTAAAGTGCGGAGTGTGCCATGATCGCGCGAGCCAGGTGACACCTGACATTCTGCAGGCTCGTGCAACTGCTATTGTCGGACGACGTATCAGGGCTTTGTTTTTGGGGTGGTTTTTGAGTCATGTGGTCTTATAGGGGCGATATGGTACAATTGCGCTCCGTGCAGGGATGTACGGTTTTAATTTGAATTAACGAGAAGGCTAATTAGGGATGAATATTCTAGAGGGACTGAAATTCTCCACAGGAAATTGTTCTAGCTGGAGTTATACAGGGTGTTCCCAAAATTGAGGTACAAATGAAAAGGGGAGATTCTTTGAATCATTTTAAGAAGAAAAAGTTTCATGTACATGAGACCGCAAAGGTTTCGTTTTCGAGATACAGGAGAGGGAGAGAGAGAGAGAGAATTGATTGTATCGAAATCTTCAGAAAAATTAAAATAGTCTGCAAATTCCAGTTAGTAAGCTGTGGTCACATGGTGTTTACTCTAAATTATAATATCTAAACTCCATTTACTTTTATAAAGGATGCCGGTTGGCCAAGATTTAGGTTTATCAGTTTTTTTTTCACTTGAAACTGACGAAGGTTGGCACTAGTGAAGAATCGGCAATGTAAAAATAATTCTCAGAGACGTTGCCTTTATCTAGAGATTGAATATTTGAATTGACTTCAAAGTATGTCCATAAAACATAATATATCTTGCTTTTGACTCGAATACTGAATGGTAGATAGTTTTCATGGAGAATTTATCCAGATATCTTGTCATTACATCCGAAGATAACAGACTGAAGCTAAGCTGCATCCCAGTTTAGAAATATGTTCTCGCAATTCAGTGTATCCTTCACATAGATTCCCAAGAAATTTGTAAATTGAATTACGACAGAAAAAGGAAAATTCTTAGCCTACTATAGAACCAAACAAAATTTCAATGTCAAATATTTTATTACTCAACATATTCTCCTCTTAACTGTATACATTTATTACAGCGAAACTGCAACGTCTCTAGACCTTTCAAAAAAAAATGTGTCTTCTTGCTCTGCAAACCAGTCCTTCACAGCTTTTATTACCTCCTCGTTGGAAGAAAATTTACGACCTTTCAAACTTTTTTCAGTTGAGGAAAGGGATGATAGTCGGACGGAGCCAAATCTGGTGAATAAGAGGGGTGTTCTAGTAATTCTAACCCTAAATCACGAATTTTTTGCATGGCAACATGAGATTTGTGTACTGGGGCGTTGTCTTGTAAAAACAAAATACCTTTGGATAGCTTTCCGCGTCTTTTCTCTTTAATTTTTTCCCGTAGAGTGGTCAGTAATGTCGAATAGTAATCTCCAGTTATTGTTCTATACTTATCCAAAAAATCAATCATGATTACTTCATGGCAATCCCAAAAAACTGAAGCAAGAACTTTTCCAGCAGATTTTTGGACACGAAACTTCTTAAGGTCTTGGAGAACTAGAGTGTCGCCATTCCATCGATTGTTGCTTTGTTTCTGGATCGTAGAAATGTACCCAAGTCTCATCCATAGTAACATTTCGTTTTCAAATCGAGCAAAGATCGTACGCGATGCTTCTAACCTTGTACGTTTTTGGTGAACATTCAAACAGGAGGTCGAGATTTCATGCATGGTTTCATAAATTCTACGACACTATGATTGAAGAAAGAGAGGAAAGACCGATAAAGACGATAAAAAGGAATAATTCAAGGAAATGGAAGAGCACATACGTCATTATATTAGTTAGTTTTTTATATTTCAAAAGGGCAAAATTATTGTTTTATATTGTTCATAACCGTTTAGAATAAGATTTATTTTTGCTGTACACAGTCGTTCACCTCAGAGTGAATACTCCACAGCTGTAAAGTTCGGGTTTATCTGTAATATGTTACTGAATAAACTCTATTCTATTCTATTCTATTCTATTCTATTTGGGGATCCATTTTGCAGAAATTTTTCTCATGTCCAAATTGACGGGAACTATATGATGAACGCGTTCGTATGAAATCTTCAGTGCTTCAGACATCCGTTTTAGCCCAATTCGACGGTCTGATAAAATCATGTCATGAACTGCATCGATATTTTCGGGGACTGACATAGAAACTGGCCTTCCCGATCGGTCATCATCTTCAATGGAAAATTTACCTCTTTTGAAGCTTGCAGTCCAATTTTTCACGGTCGCATACGAAGGACATTGATCACCAAGGGAATTGAGCATATCTTCGTGAATCTCCTTACCTCTTAACCCTATTAAATACAGGTACTTGATGATGGCTCGATCCTCCAATTTTTCGATTTTTACAATTTCGGTGGGCATCTTTTCTTTTTGATTTATTGCGTAACTCTGGTATTGTTTTTTGACGTCGAACTCTACACTGACACTTCTAATAAGTTATTGTTCGTTGATATGGTATCGCAATATTTTGTTTATGCATGGAACTGGTCTAGGCTAACTAGATATCAATACATCCTCGTCGTCCTTTTAAGGTTTAACTGTAACACAGGTTTCGTAGTACTACTACATTTTCATATTGGAGTATTTCAAGTTTTGTGCGAAAAGGTATTTAGATGTCTTCTGTTGGCTTATTTCTTGAGAATTTTGAAAAGTGGGGAATTCCATAGATCCGTCTGTTCGTTTAGAAGTTTTTGTGTAGGGTTATTCTTTTTTCGAATGAACTATCACAAATTAACCGAGTATTATGTCCATTATTTTGCAGTAACATTTCAAAACTCGATTCTTGATTTCCGTACAAGAAAATAGCATAATTGAATCTTCCAACCATGTTTATATTCGTGAAATATTTCCCGTATTGACAGAACAACATTGCGATGTAATCCGACAGAAAAATGACTATAACCTAACATTTTCAAAATATGCACAGTGAAATGTGTCAGAATGTCATGTAGAACTGTGTATCATTCCAAAGAAACCAAATGGCTTGTTCTTCCCCATTATGCATGTAGAAAACGCTGGGGCATCCCTTGAAAAGAAGAGCCAACGACTTTTCACGCTCTGCGCTTTTTAAAGTAACAGGTGGTGTCAGTTCTAGTTCAAGCATGTCCAAGGTATTACAGATAAGGTGCTGGTCGTGTGCTGGTGGCAGCGCGGAAATTCTAATTTCCTAATTATAAAAAACTAGGAAAAGACCTTATGGAAAAGGTGTATATTCGCCGTGCTTGAGAGCTTTTACAGGAAGAGAAAGGCAGGTGATTGCGAAGGGGAAGGAA
The DNA here is from genome assembly GCA_951802165.1 of Adalia decempunctata. Lineage (NCBI taxonomy): Eukaryota > Metazoa > Arthropoda > Insecta > Coleoptera > Coccinellidae > Adalia > Adalia decempunctata. The sequence goes on along the minus strand of OX637696.1, from coordinate 5,502,716 downwards.
GTCGGTGGTTATTTCACTTTAGAAATTGCGATATATGTGTTTTAATTTGTCATTATGGATATTTCGAAATCGAGGTCGGATACAAACATAGGGAGGTTTGAAGAATGCTAGGTGTTCAAGAGATTTCCTTTTTTTCGAGCTTGTCCAAATTCGTTGCGAGAATTTTTTTCTAATGTGAAGAAAAAAATCACAACAAATTGCAAAGCCTTCTTTAGAATGAGCTTCGATAAACTTTGAAAATAAATGACCCTGCTGGACTAAGGACTGAACGAGAATAAATTCGCTATCACAAAAACGCTTATATCTTTTGAACCACTGGACCGATTCAGAAAATCAAACTCATTTTCGAATCATCTTCTAATTCTAATGAGAACTGTTTGTACAATAAAAAAACCAAAACTATTTTTTACAAAATTCATGGATTTTTTCTGGAATTCTTCCCATCATGCTTCTTATAGTGTTCTCAGTCACTTTCTGGGATGCAGTCTTCCACTTTTGCTTGAATTCCGCTAATGTTTTCGTTGATTTCTTAGTCTTCTTCAATTTTCTCTTTTTACCAGGGCCCAATATCTTTCGATTGGCCTGAGTTCTGGGCAATTTGGTGGATTGGCCTCTATGGGGACGAAAACCACCTCATTAGCTTCGTACCATTCCTTGGTGGCCTTGCTGTAGTGGCATGAACCTAAATCTGGCCAAAAGATTGTTGACACATCGTGCTCATGTGAAAATGGTAAAAGTCGCTTCTTCAAGCATTCCTCGATGTATATCTGTTAAGTCCAGGAATGTCCTGTTGAGTTTGGGGCCTGTTTTATGGACCAAGGAAAGAAATGACTATTTCAACTTTATAAATCTATTTGACAACTACTGACAACTACTACAATTGTTTGATATAACTAGATTAAATATGAACTATGAACATTATCATAATATAGATCCAACATCCTCCGGCCTAAGGAAAATGTGTATACTTTAGTGTTCCTTCAAAATTCGACGATACTGCTTCAATCTCTGAACCCACTCCAAATACTCTCTCTTTCCCTCAACACTCCTGAATTTCACTTCTGAATCTTGCTGGTCGATTTCGTATATCTTCTCAGTGTAGCAATGGTGCTTTTGGTGTGTTTTGGACCTATGCCTTCTTTCTGCACCTTCATGTTGGTGCTTCTCCCGATGTTCATACCAATTTTTATTAGCCTCATACTTTAACCTAAACTGTTTGTCATAAATTTCCTGGAAAATATCTTTGAAACGTCCATCATATTTCTTGAGGATAGTGTTTTCAGTGTTCCAACACTTTGGATAACCCGTTTCCAAGGCGACTTGGAATGATGAATGTGTAACAATTGATTCATCAGTATTGAACATTCCCATTGCAACACCAGGTCCCATATAAGTACTGACTTCATATTTGATTACCTCACCTACTTCAGGTGTGAATACCATTTCCAACTTCTCTGCTGATGGCACCACAAAAGCTTCATACTGATCATCATGAGCATGATGACCAGTAATAATTGGTTTATTCCAACCTTTGACTAATGTAGATTTTCTCGAAGAAACATTTGACAGTTCCTTTATTTCTTCTTCGATCTCTATAATTTCATTGCGTAATAATTCTTGCTCCTTGAATTCTTTTATTAATTCGTCTCTATTAAGTGGTTCTTCCGACATCAAAATTTCTTCTATTTTATTATCAAGTTCGAAAATTCTTTTCGCCTTATCGTCAATTATTCTTTTCCATATTCTACTCTCGTATTCATCCTTGGTCCCAGAACTGGAACGTACATCAGTAAATATCTTGTTAATTTCAGTTCTCAGGGCTTCCCGTTTTAACTGCCAACCAAGCAACATCCTGGCAGGATCGCCAAATGTTAAGTCCAGGAATGTCCTGTTGAGTTTGGGGCCTGTTTTATGGACCAAGGAAAGAAATGACTATTTCAACTTTATAAATCTATTTGACAACTACTGACAACTACTACAATTGTTTGATATAACTAGATTAAATATGAACTATGAACATTATCATAATATAGATCCAACAATATCTTCGAGTCAACAGAGCCTTGGCCAACGAAAAATTTGCTTCTTTTCCCAGAAGTGCAAATTGCTTGCCAAACCAGGAATTTTTTAGGAAACTTTGCTTGTTTCTTCACGAGTAATTGTTCGTCAACATTTCCACGAGAATCTGCAGTATAAAATTCCTGACCAGGAAGTTGCGAGAAATCAGCCAAGACATCGTCGTCCATCACGCAACAGGAAAATTTTTTCAAGAAATCTTTTTTTAAGTCCTTTGCTCTTGATTTCGCTTCTTGATTCTTCACAGCGTTCCTGTCTGGCACTTTCTGCACTTTAAATGTTCTAAGACCACAACTCGACTTGATTTTCTGAACGGTTGACTGCGAACAACCCACTATTTGGGCCACTTTCCGTCCTGAAAGGTTAGGATTCTGAAAAAGGCTGATGGCTTTCTTCACTTTTTTTGGGCTATGAAACCCCTTTATCCTCCCGGTTCCTTCCTTGCGGTTAATTGTAAGATCTTCGTTGAAGCGCTTAACAACTCTTGATACCGTTTCCGGACGAACGCGAGCCTCTTTTGCGATTCTTTTGAAGCTCCATTTCGATTATTTTGAAAAAGTTTCACTATAAATTCTCGTGTTTTCACTTCGCTTGACATTTTGCGACAGAGAATTGGAATATCTATGAAGTTCCACATGTTTCTGACGTTCATAACAAAGCTAACTATGATCAAATTTTGATTTTTTCTCAATTGGTTCAAGAGATATAGGCGTTTTTGTGATAGCGAATTTATTCTCATTCAGTCCTTATAAATATTAATAGTTGAGGATAGAGAGGCTTTTCAACAATAACTCTTGGGTTTTCAGAGCCCAAGATGAGACAATTTTGCTTGTTGACGAAGCCACCGAAGTAGAAATGGACCTCATCACTCAATATGAGTTTTCAATGGAATTCAGGATCATTTTCATGCATTTCAAGGACCCAATCAGCAAAGACGACGTTGTTGATGATCGGCCGGCTTGAGTTCTTGTATCAACTGCACTTCATAGACTTTGAAACCCAAATCTTTATATAAAATACGGTGTAATGACTTTTTCGGAATGCCTAATTCCGAAGAACGACGAGGAATGGACAAACCAGGGTCCTCTGCAACACTTTCGGCTACAGCAACAAAACTCTCGGCTGTTCTTGAGCGACGTGCACGGGTTTTAATCTTCACATCACTAACTTGTACTAACAGCTCAAATTTTTTCACAAATTTCTGTATTGCGGTTCGACAAGGTGCTTCACGACGACCCGAAAATGTTCGAGTTTCACGAACCGTTTCTGCCGAATTTTCACCATTTTTGTGGTGAGTTTCAATCATTTCAATGCGTTGTTGAAGCGTGTATCGTTCCATTTTGATCAATGGCGTAGTTTCTACTTGTCAAATGTCAACAAATGACAGCTTCAAAAGTGATATCTATCGAAATAGCAGGCTATTCAAAATGACACATCTTAGTGGAACGTGCGTTAAAAAATATGAAACAATAATCCAATTCCTCACACTCCAAATTTTTCCGACCGGTTTCCCTCGTCGCGTCTGGGTGCCATCTTTAAAAAATTGCGTGTCCGCCTTCCTAGGTATTATTTTACGCAAGAATAACTGTTGTCGACCACACAGTCGGTTTAGAAATTTGCGTTAGACATGAATTCAACAAAAATTAATCATTCGATTACACGAAGGACTGATTTCCGATGTAAAAAGTCGAGTTTATGCCTCACCTGTAACTCGATCCGAGACAGGTCCATGTTATATCGATTTATGTTATCGGGGAACGATCTTCGATAAAAATATCGCTAATGAGTGCGATCTATCGAGAGATAGGTTCTACTACTTGTCGATGGTTTTCAAGGAGGTATTCGACCAGAATCTGGTGGTTCTTGAGGTACAGGTTGCGTAGATTCTAGCTAGAGACTGGCGAACATTTTGATCGACTCTATCAGAGAATATACACACTCAAATTTATTCTACAACTGAAGGTGTTCTCAATGATAATTATTTTTATCAGAATTCATGCATATGTTATCCACTTTCAACGTTTTTCTTCAATACAGAGGTTTTCTCCCAGCAGGAATAAAACAAGATGATATTATGAGATTTTGAATGTATTGGCTCCATTCTAAAAATCAGTTGTTCTCGACCAATTCTAGTGATCAATAGTTTTTCTTTCGTTTGATTTTCTACACTCGATCGCTATGCAACGCGAAACACGCATTTTGACCCAAGAGGAATGTGCCCAAGCGGTAGTTTTGCGAGAAGAAGGGTGGACATACACAAGAATTGCAGAAAGGTTTTGAGTTTCCCATACAAGTGTGTCCAGAATGTTGCAGCGATTCAGGGAGACAGGTATGAATGTCCGAAGACCAGGACAGGGTAGACCACGGGTAACAACTGCCATTCAAGAACGTTACTTGAGAGTTTCTTCGTTGAGACAACGATTTGCAACCGCTCGCCTCCTTCAAAATCAGCTTGAGCAAACTCATGAGGTGCAAATTAGCACTCAGACAATAAGAAACCGCCTCAGAGAATATGATTTAAGGCCTCGTGTCGCGGCAAGAGGCCCAGCTCTTACCCCAGCCCATCGAAGGGCGCGTTTGGATTTTGCGAGAGAGCATATCCATTGGGAAGAGGCCGATTGGGAAAGAGTTCTCTTCACAGATGAGTCTAGATTCTGCCTCTACCATTGTGATCGACGTTCCCTTGTATACAGACGTCCACATGAAAGATATGCTCAGTGCAATTTCCTGAATACTACTGGTTTCGGGGGAGGATCGATTATGGTATGGGGTGGAATATCTTTGACTGCTCGCACAGACCTAGCGGTCGTTGATAATGGAGCTATGAATGCTGATAAGTATATAAGGAACATTCTTGAAGAGCATGTAGTGCCATTTGCCCCATACATTGGTGAAAATTTCATTTTTATTGACGATAATGCCAGACCCCATCGTGCGCGCATCGTTCAGGAGTACCTTGAAGTGGTTGAAGTCTCTCGAATGGAATGACCAGCAAGAAGTCCAGATCTCAATCCGATTGAGCATGTTTGGGACAACCTCAATAGAAGGCTGAGAAGTTCAGAAAATCATCCAGCTACTCTTAATGACTTAGGAATCCAACTCGGAGAAATCTGGGAAGTATTAGATCAGAACATTTTTAGATCACTCATTTTGAGTATGAACCGTCGTTGCCGAGCTGTAATTAACGCAAGGGGTGGAAATACCAAGTATTAAATCACTTATCAGTATTTCAGTATTTTGAAAATTGTTCATTTCTCTTCTTTCACATAAGATTCGGTGAAATCCTGAATTTTTCTTCCATTTAATGTGTCTTGTTTCGTTCAAAACCTTCCCGAGAGAACATAAAGAATAAGTTATAAGGTCAATGTAGATTTAACTTTCATTAAAATTGAGATTTTCAGAATGTGCGTTAATTTTTTTGCGCAGTGTAGTTCATGGACAAACCATCGATTTGTTTGAGAGGCCAAGCTACGTTGAAATTTTGTCCAAGACAATAAAATTCAAGCTCATCTGGGTCACAGACGATTTTTTTGATACCTGCAGTCAAATTCGTTCTGGTCAATTTTTTTTCAATCGATCTCTTGAAGTGTCAAATACGAATCTACCTACAAGGTGGATGCATTTATTGAGATGCAGAGCCTGCGTTCGTCGAGGAGAATTCGGTAAAAATTCGTTGAATCGGAATGAAACAAAACGAGTGTAGAAAGCAAGCATCGGGCAGAGGAGTTGTATGCATCGTATAATAAATACCTTAGTGGGTGTTGTGTGATTTAAACAAATCGCGAGAAGGTGTGGGCTACACCTGAGTGACGACGACGATGATGCCGACAGAGCAATGGCCCCAGATCCACCTGAGTCTCCAGACTCGTTTGATGGACCTCGAGAGAAATTTTACTCACACGAGGATATATTGAAAAATTCTTAGACTACTATAGAACCAAACAAAATTCCAATGACAAAATATTTTATTACTCAACATATTCTCCTCTCAATTGAATACATTTAGTACAGCGAACCTGCAACGTCTGTAGACCTTTCAAAAAAAATGTTTCTTCTTGCTCTACAAACCAGTCCTCCACAGCTTTTATTACCTCGTCGTTGGAAGAAAATTTACGACCTTTTAAACTTTTTTCTGTTGAGGAAAGAGATGATTGTCGGACGGAGCCAATTCTGGTGAATAAGGGGGGTGTTCTAGTAATTCTAACCCTAAATCACGAATTTTTTGCATTGCAACATGAGATTTGTGTACTGGGGCGTTGTCCTGTAAAAACAAAATACTTTGCGCGTCTTTTTTCTTCAATTTTTTCCCGTAGAGTGGTCAGTAATGTCGAATAGTAATCTCCAGTTATTGTTCTACCCTTATCCAAAAAATCAATCATGATTACTCCATGGCAATCCCAAAAAACTGGAGCAAGAACTTTTCCAGCAGATTTTTGGACACGAAACTTCTTAGGTCTTGGAGAACCAGAGTGTCGCCATTCTATCGATTGTTGCTTTGTTTCTGGATCGGAGAAATGTACCCAAGTCTCATCCATAGTAACAATTCGGTTTAAGAAGTCTACAACGTTTTCAAATCGAGCACAGATCGAACGCGATGCTTCTACCCTTGCAAGCTTTTGGTCAACATTCAAACATTTGGGGATCCATTTTGCAGAAATTTTTCTCATGTCCAAATTGACGTGAACTATATGATGAACGCGTTCGTATGAAATCTTCAGTGCTTCAGATATCCGATAGCCCAATTCGACGGTCTGATAAAATCATGTCATGAACTGCATCGATATTTTTGGGGACTGATACAGAAACTGGCCTTCCCGCTCGGTCATCATCTTCATTGAAAAATTTACCTCTTTTGAAGCTTGCAGTCCAATTTTTCACGGTCGCATACGAAGGACATTGATCACCAAGGGTATTAAGCATATCTTCGTAAATCTGCTTACCTCTTAACCCTTTTAAATTCAGGTAGGTACTTGATGATGGCTCGATACTCCAATTTTCAATTTTTACAATTTCGGTGGGCATCTTTTTTTTTTAATTTATTGCGTAACTCTGGTTTACTTTTTTGACGTCGAACTCTACACTGACACTTCTAATAAGTTATTGTTCGTTGATATGGTATCGCAATATTTTGTTTATGCATGGAACTGGTGTTGGCTAACTAGATATCATTACATCCTCTTTTCATAATATTCCTCTGCTTCTTCTTCTTCTTCTAGAAGTATGAGTTCGTGCAATTTTTTCGTAAATAGAAACACTATTTCGTAGAAAGGGCTTATGATGACACTTCAAAACGACTGTTTTGTCAGATGAAACAATGGATATTGAACGACGGGGTCATTTTTTTCGGCAACACTGATTTTGACAGCTCACGCACGATTCGTGTTTTGTGTCACCGGCAAATGAATGAATTTTCAGGGGCCCCGAAAATTGCACTGCCTTGGCCCTAGGGGACCCCCACATGGTTAATCCGGCCCTGGCTTGTTGACAAAACTCGAAGATGCAAATCATAAAACCCAAAAAATTCATGGTACATAAGGGTTATATGGTCAAGTTTGGTATCAAAATGTAGGTTTTCGTGGACGCTGAATCCAATAAAATATAATCCAAGGCCCTATCTATAACGGTTTAGATTTTCACCTGCGAAATGCCATTTTTTCAAAAAATCGAAATTTCAAGTCGTCATAGCCCCCGTTCCAGTGATCGTATCCACTTTTTATTTGTATATTGTTAATCACAATTGACCCAAGTTTCACCTAGAACAATAAAATCGATATCGAAAATCCCAACTTTTTTGGTGAAATATGCATAAGGGGTAAGACCCCCCAAAAACACCATATTTGTCATCACCATACAATCCCTGAAAAATCAACCGGGGTTATTGGAATGTTCTTCAACCTATTCGAATCATTCAGAATAAACATTTTGCCGGTCTATAACGCCCATATTTTGACCGATCTGAGCTTGTGAACAAAACTGTAAAATGAAAAATACGAAACATAAAACCCTAAAAAAACATGGTACAGAAGGGTTGTATGGTCAAGTTTGGTATCAAAATGTAGGTTTTCGAGGATGCTGAATTCAATGAAATATAATCCAAAGCCCTATCTATAACAGTTTAGATTTTCACCTGTTAAATGGCATTTTTTCGAAAAATCGAATTTTCAAGTCGTCATAGCTCCCGTTCCAGTGATCGTATCCACTTTTTATTTGTTTATAGTTAATCAGCATTGTCCCAAATATCACCTAGAACAACAAAATCGATATCGAAAATCCCAACTTTTTTGGTGAAAAATGCATAAGGGGTAAGACCTCCCAAAAACACTATATTTGTCATTACCATGGAATCCCTGAAGAATCAATCGGAGTTATTCGATTGGAATGTTCTTCAACTTATTCGAAACATTCAGAATAACCATTTTGCCGGTCTATAACGCCTATATTTTGGCCGCTCTGAGCTTGTGAACAAAACTCGAAAATGAAAAATAAAAAAAAATAAAACCAAAAAAATTCATGGTACAGAAGGGTTATATGGTCAAGTTTGGTATCAAAATGTGGGTTTTCGAGGACGCTGAAATCAATAAAATATAATCCAAGGCCCTATCTACAACAGTTTAGATTTTCACCTGCGAAATGGCATTTCTTCAGAAAATCGAAATTTCAAGTCGTCATAGCTCCCGTTCCAGTGATCGTATCCACTTTTTATTTGTTTATAGTTAATCAGCATTGTCTCAAATATCACCTAGACCTACAACAACAAAATCGATATCGAAAATCCCAACTTTTTTGGTGAAAAATGCATAAGGGGTAAGACCTCCCAAAGACACTATATTTCTCATCACCAAGGAATCTCTGAAAGATCAACAGGAGTTATTCGATTGAAATGTTCTTCAACCTATTCGAATTATTCAGAATAACCATTTTGCCGGTCCATAACGTCTTTATTCTGACCGCTCTGAGCTTGTGACCAAAATTCTAAAATGAACAACACAAAACCCAAAAAATTCATGGTACCTAAGGGTTATATGGTCAAGTTTGGTATCAAAATGTAGGTTTTCGAGGACGCTGAATTCAATAAAATATAATCTAAAGCCCTATCTATAACGGTTTAGATTTTCACCTGCGAAATGGCATTTTTTCAAAAAATCGAAATTTCAATTCTTCCCGTTCCAGTGATCGTATCCACTTTTTATTTGTTTATTGTTAATCAGCATTGTCCCAATTTTTGAAAACGTTTTCACTGTACGGGAAGTACCTATTCTATCGATAGTTGTCACCACAAGGACATAGTTTTGTTTAGGTGTGAATTCAATGTTTCAGAGTCTATCCTGACTCCGAGGGCCTACTAAATCATTCCCAGAAACAATCATAAGGTAGGTGGCGTAAAGTGAATTTGAAAAAGAGTTCCAATTCATCACGCCGCCATGTGTTATCCCCTTCGCATCAACCCTGTTCGTTTTATAAAGAGCCCACCTAATGAAATGACCGGCATTTTAGAAAAACCTGATAATATTTATGGGTCCATCGTTTAATTGGGCAGTCAGATAATTGATAGGAGCATTTTACAACCGCATCACGTGCCTTGACCATCTGTGAGGCGACCCATACCGGTCCGCCGTTGCCAGGTTGGGGTATTTTATCCCGATTCCGGAATTGTCAGAGAACAATTTTTTGAATAATTGTAAATTTTGAGCCCAAAATCCAACAATTCACTATCAAATTGAATAAAATGTGAGATGCCCATTAGATTGAACCGGTTATCGATAAGTAAGAAGAGAAATTATAAAAATCAATTGCAGAAAACGAAAATGAAATGGAAATTTAAACACTTTGAAAAATTGTAAGAGAAACATGTTATTAATTCAAATCCTATAAGTTGTTTATTACGTATACGAATTTCTGAAATTTTATACCTATACTCCATTCACAATTATAAAATCACAACTCTGACCTTGGAAATTTGACACATTCCACTCTTTATCGAAGTTATGACGTTTTTCGAAATATTTTTATGTTCCAAGTCAACACTATGTGGCCCTTTCTACATTCTTTGCGTATTTCTCAGAATGTGAATTTATTCGGAAAATGAATGAATTGGAAAAGATGTGATGGGCGAAAATAATTAACGTTCATATTATGAATTGATAGAAAGGATTCCTTTTCTAGTTATTTGCATGAAAAGTACAAGAGATCACTGTTGAAATATATTATTTTTCGCCATGGAAGATAATTGCATTGCTCTCACATAATTTTCATATGCATGCTTGTGAAGATTTAATGTTTATTATCCTCTTGAACTGAAAGTTCAAGACTTGACGACATCAATTGTTGATTCTAATCAAGAATTCATTAAAAAAATCAATCCAAAGATATGAGATGAATTGATGGGTAATTATACAAGAATCAAGAATAATGTCAATTTCATTTTGTTGATAACTTTCTTAAAATCAATGTTGGGGTATAAAACTCGGCTGCGTTTGTTCAAACAACATCTAAAGAATACATGTTTCACCATCTCGACCTTTGAGAGGCGTTTCTTATAGGAGAATTAGGTCTAAGTTCCACCTCATTAGTGAGATACCTAACTTTTGGAAATCTGCTCAGATATCGCCAAATTTCTTGGAAAACCTGAAAAATATCATCCTAATCGACCTCTCGAGGCTCCATCCGATCCATCTACTGCGATATCTGTCCAAATAACAGCTTTTTCAACGAAATTCCCGTGTACCCCTTCAACCTCGAAATGTAAACATTCGTCCTGGTCTTGAAAATCGTCCTCACGCTCCAAACTGGTGCTAAAAACAATAAACATAAGTTAATCTTGGATATTCGACGAAAAACTCACCTGCAAATATCGATTAAATACCAAAAATCTGCGAACAATTTGTAAACCTAACAAAGTGTGGAATATCCTTGATACTTTTACTTTGATGTAAACAAAGAAACTGGCCACGTCTTTTTGTCATTAACGATATTTTCTGTGCGCGCACTGACTTTTCATCATATGTTCTGTGCTTTTCATCAGGTTCACCAACTCCTGAAAACGAAACCATGACCTCCTATGTGATTAAATTAAAGTGAATGGAGTATAGGTAATAAAATTCACATTAGAAGTCCTGAAAGATGATCGAGAATTCCTTTTAACAATTCCATTCACTTTTGACTCCTTAGCGAGCACAGAAAAATGTTCAGAGAAAATGGTCATTTTGTGAATCGATGATATGGCAACCCCGCTTCGGGAGCAGGGACAACAGTTGTAGGTCCATTAAATTAGATGGACCCATCGGACAACAGTTGTTGTTTCATTAAATGAAATGGACCCACCGAAACGTGTGCCTTATTGTGTTTCGAATGTTTGGTTTCACTTTTACTACCTGATTCCGTTCTGTTTTCGGTTTTAATTAGGTATAGGTGCCACCTTTCGAATTTAGATCGCGACAGGCAATTTTACGCACTGTATCTTTTACACCTGTTGTTATCGCAAGTTTGTACGTTTCTTACGATGAAAGATGGTGACACTTGACAGAACTACGCAATAATAATCTTGAATGCGTTGACATTTCGATCATTTCGTTCGATTCTATGAAGAAAGCAATCATAGATAAATAACACCGAGGCATTCGCCATTCTGTAACATTCTTCTGAACGGATAAACGAACTTTTTTTTATGACTTACCTAGAAAATTACCATTCTGGACTCTATTACTTTAATGAAGAGTAATATTTTTTGATCACGGTAAACATGGAAATTGAAAATGGGCACTAAAAGCTTTTGAGCCGTTTTAGCGTTCGTTCTCTATCTCGTAAATTGATCCTTCATATAGGCAGATTCACTTTCAAGAATCCAAGGGAAACAAGTTGACAGCATCCAAAGAAAATTTGACAGAATGCAATCGTCCATGAACATGGATATGTTTTCTGATAATAATTCGATAGAATTTAAATGTTTTTTTTTGTAATAGAAAAAATTATCTTCTCAAAGTATTTTTGTCAACTGGTTCCTCTAAAAAAAGTGGACCAGCCTGTACATTTTATCACTTTTCCCTCGCCAGTTCTCGAGAGTCTAATGAACCAAGAACGAAGTCCTGAACAGTGTGGGAACTCATTCTTTTCCTAATCAATAGAATCACGGAAATCAAACATAAATGTCACCTCCTTTGTCCGGGAATTGTTGGCAGTTAGTACATATTCATCAATGGACATTATCGTTCTTCGAATCGTCTCGTGTAGGGGAATAAATACATTCGTAATAACCCCCAAAGTTATGCTAATACGAATTGTTAGACTTGGACACTTGAAAACCTGCTATGCCCGATCTGATAAGGTTGGTGAGGTATCGGAACAAAATAAATATGCCTCTTTCAAACGATTTGAATATGAAAATGTGTGGTAAAATTCATATTGATTCGTTTCACTTACAAGCCAGACTTGGTAATTATTCTGAATGGTGAATAGGAAATTTTCCGAGAAGATGCCTAACTTACCTACCTATTCTATGGAAATGAATTGAGTTTAAATAAGTTTATTTTGAAATTAAACGGTGACATCTATCGCGAATGTCTCGAACTTATAACTTCTTCGAGCCATACAATATAGAGATCTGTATTCAGTCATAAGAAGTTCAATATTTCGTCAACAGATAGCACCCTCCTCGATCCGTCTAACTTCTGGTATTCGACGACAGATGGCGCGATGATTGCGCAGGATGTATCAAGGGTTGCCTAAAAATTTTGTGAAATCTTAATTTTTTCTTTTACTCCAATGACCATATACCTCCTTGGTTCACTTTTTGGAAATTCAGATAGATGGGATGATGGAAATGAAGCAATGCTTGATTCCTAGTGCTACTCCGACGAGAGCTTTCATTCTATTCTAGAGACATCTATACTAGGGCCCCTCCAACAGAGAAATCCGGGCTCCAAATAGAAAACTTGAAGCTTTCTCGAGGTTATTCACCAGGACGCTTTCCGGCTTTGGCGGCTTTCGTTTCGTGCTTACGTTGCGTCAATGTCAAGGATGTGAAAAGCTCCACTTTGTTGATTATTAATTTTTTGATTGTACTACAATTTATATGCATTCGTTCAAAGTTCAAACAAAAATTTCGGCCTATTTCGTGTGCATTTTTTCAATTCTCGAAAGGGACCAAACTGCATCAATTCTTCATTTCAGTAACTATTTCCACATCATATACTGAAAAATTTCCTTTTGAAAAACACTCGAGCCATGGAAGACTTTCAATTTATCACCGATGATATTACACCTGAGAATGAAGCAGTTATGGAAAGTTTATTAACTGGAAATGAAGCTCAATTGATGGAGCTTTTGAAAAAGCATCAAGGTAACTTGGGTGTTTGATGCATGATTTTCGGGATTCTTATGAAATTAACTATCGACCTTCCTCTCAACATTCCTCGAATAATTGTGTTCATATGAGGAGCTCAACTCATGCATTTACATTCTCAAATTATGGAAAAGTGCAATTTTGAAAAATGGAAGTTTACCTAATCAATCACAGATGGCTCTGGCATATCAGCGAATTCGTGATACAAAATAAAATTTGAAAAATTGAAAACAATTTTGTGTTTTTCGAAGAATTATTCGTTCGTATATCAATTTCAATCATAATGAACTATACATTCTCAACTTTCAATAGGGATTTAACATCTCCAAAATGGTTTAAATTCAATTTTTCTTCAATAAGAAACTCTTTTGCAGAAGAAATCGACGTTCACAAATTGTGTAGGAACGGAACAACTATAGCTTGTGCTGCTGTGAAAACCAGGAACATAGATATCTTCAAGACAATATTAGGAGACCAAAGAAATTGTGGGGGACAAAGGAACTGTAAACGATTAAGAAAATCAGACTCTTCCGTGGAATTCCCTATGAGGGATCTTTCAAATTTTGCGTGTCAACACAGAAGTTCTTTAGAAAGAGGAACAAACCAAGAATTTAGAATCGGTACATACTTCGATCCCATAGGCAGAATCTCACAATTAGACAATTATGGAAAAAATGTTTTACATTATGCTGTATCGTTGAATGAGTTAGTGATGGTTGAATATTTAATAAGGAAATTTAGGGACCTTAGCTGTAATCAATTCGATAGGAGTATGAACTCTCCGCTCCATTTAGCAGTTATTAGAGAAAGTAGAGAAATGGTGATACTTTTATTAAGTTTAGGAGCAACTGTAGACCTTAAGGACAACGAAGGCAAGACCCCTTTGCATATAGCTGCCGAAAGGGGCTCAACAGAAATGATCGAAACTCTATTGGAGGCCAAAAGTGACATAAACGCTTTAGATTTTACAGGACAGAGTACATTAATGTTAGCCACCTTGTATAATAACTATGAGGCTGTAGAGCTTTTGGTCAAGCGGGGAGCCAAAGTGAATTATGAAGACGATAGAGGTTTCACAGCTTTGAAAAGGGCGGTTTATGTGAAAAACTCCAAAGTTACAAGAATACTGGTGGAGAACGGAGCCAGGATTTGCGAGAGTATGAAATTGCTGCATCTTGCAGCGGTCTACAATCAGTTGGATATAGCGAAGAGTTTATTGGATGGGGGAGCTAGGTTGGAGTCTAGAGATAACAAAGGCTATACTCCTCTTATGCGGGCTATAGAGTATAGCAATTACGAGATGACCGAATATCTCTTGATGAGAGGTGAGTAATGATATTAAAATTCTTCAATAGTAAAAAATTGACAGCTGTCAAAATAAAATTGACAACTGTCAGAATAAAATTGTCAGCTGTCAAAATAAAATTGATAGCTGTCAAAAAGAATTGACTTCTCGTAGGTGCTTAATTGACCCATTTGTTTTCCAGGAGCCGATCCCAATTTCCCAAACAGTCTCTCCGAATCGACCTCACTCCACTTATGTATATTCCACATAAAAGACAAGAACGTGATAGGACCATTTATAGACTTATTACTCAAGTATGGAGCGGACGTGACCCTAGGTTGTCGGTATGCCTTCGACGCCCTCTATTATTCTTTCAAATTCAGAAACGACGCTGCCGCCATTCATTTGATAAGGACCGGTATGGACGTGAATCATAAACACAAACTTTGCACGATGGATTACCTGAGTTCTTGCTTGTTCCACTCCGAATATTCAGCGCCCATCGAGTGGATCATGTTGTCCGGGTTTAAGATGGAAAATTACGTCGATGGGCCGCTGAATCTTGAGAAGGAGTTGACTCCTAAAAAGAGGTCCTTGCACGAGTGGTTGCGCAGCGTGAAATCACTCAAAGACTTGTGTAGAATGAACGTCAGAAGGTTGGTGCATCACAATGATATCCCGAACTTACCCTTGCCGCAAGCTCTCCATAAGTTTTTGCGGTTGGAAGTACGTTAATTGTTATCGTTAGAGAGTGTTTTTATTTATGTAACGTATGGTTCTGAAGTTTTAGTTCAATTTTTGCAACCACAAACATCGCATACCAACATTGAATTCTAGGGGAAGTGTCTTATAACTCGTAGCTTAGAGGTAAGAGTACTTGACTAGCAATGAAGGATGCAGGTTCGATTCTCGCTCAGGGTTTAATTTTTTTCCGGGAATTTTTTCATACTAGAGGACATGACTGCTTCAATACGCGCATTTTTTTACTGAATCTCACCATGAGGATTTTTTCTCCAAAATTTCCGGACCATACGTTATAATACAGTAATGCCCAGAATACGAAGATGGTTTGTTTGAACTATTTCAAATGAGGATCATTACAGACACAGGGTATTACTTTGTAATTAGAAATGACAGTACAAATATTAATTTGATAAAGTAAGGGAGTTGTAGAAATTCCTATGAAGTGCAATTTGTATTTAGACGAAAATTGTTGAGTTATGTGCAAATACCTACACTTTGTTATGGTTTTTACTTAGGTGTTTTTTTACTTAGTATACAGAGTGTCCCAAATTCTAATTGTCTTTCCTGAAGAACTCGATAGGATAAAACCATGGTCTGCATCTTTGAGTTAAAGACGAGGGTTAACCTTTCAAAAATTGTTTCATTTCTTGTTATCAAAACTGAAGAACTTTTCAGACAGAGGACATTGAATTTGGGACAATGGTTTGTGTTTTGTCTAATTATTGTTAAGATTTTATTGGTTTTTCTCAATCTATTATTTTCATAAAATGTTTACAGATGTTGCATTTTTAATTTAATTAATACTTTATAGAATTTATATTACTCGAAGAGGACTTGCATTTTATATTTCACCTCCAAGACATGATTTATTAGAGGTAGCAGATACCACTAGTTGAATTTGTAGACTGTTTTTATGTGTTCAAACTTTAATATTGAGAGAGATACTTAGCCGATATTTTTTAAGTCTGAATAGGTTAATTTTTTTATACCCGATACCTTATCTCTTCTCAACTCGAATAAACGTTATGAATAATCATTCATGTAGTTTCTTCTGTACCCAAAAAGAAAAGCTGCGTGTTTTTATATACATCAGTGGGAGCTAAAAATTAGAATCCGTAGTAGTACAGTTACCCAGTTTATTAGTTCTGATGATTTTAAAAATTGGCTTCACAGTCTTTCTATTTGATGGTTTTGATGGGATCTGGATATTTAATAGAAAGAAAAAGACTCAAATGAATTGATCATCTTTATTTCATCTTTAAAATAATTGTGTTTGCTTTATTCAATTATGTCAATATATAATTTGCTTTAATCAACTTAATAAAATGAATCGAAGGCATTTGAGATCTATAACATGATTATTTCAGCAGTGTATTATTTTTCTTTCGAATAATAAAGAATTAATAAATTTCCGGCCACCATATACGGCACCTTCACAAATTAATCGAAAATACAAATTAATATTCATACAGTATAACAAGGTAACTCAAGATTATTTTCAAGATCAATTTTTTCCTATTCCATTACATACTTCCTGTTGTTGGATCGTATGTAACGAAACATAAATTGGGTTGCTCTGAAACAAGCAAACCGTCCTCAGTTTTATCAATATTATCGTTCAAAAAGGTCATATTTCCATCTAATAGTAAATGGGAAACGCTTGCTTCTTCCTCAACTTGGTCCACCAACCTCTGCAAGAGAAACATAAAAATCATAAATATTCTGAGCTAGTTCACCTCGAAGTCAGCAGGGTTCGAATTGCTGAAAATGAATCACAGGGTGTTTCAAAATTGAGGAAGGAATATGTTTTTTATCTGGGACATTTGAACTACTTTTCCTCTAAACCTGAATTAACTTAATAAAGGGTCTAATAGAGGGTGTTATTTTGAACAGTCCGCTGTTTCGGTACATGTCACTTTTGAAGCTGTCATTTCTTTGAATTTGACAAGTAGAAACAACGCCATTGATAAAAATGGAACAATACAGGCTGCAACAACACATGGCATGGGGGAAATGAGGCTCAATTTGTTGCTGCATCAAGATGAGAACCCAATTTAATCGAATGTGATATTCTTCTCTATACCTTTATTTTTTTTCTATTGCTTCTTTTGCTTTTCCTTATAGATCTCATATTTTTAGATTGTAAATCCAGTATGAGTTGAAAATCTCCGCACGTAACTACTTTTGGTGTATGTAAAGTGAATATAAATGAATAGTTACAGAAAAAATGAATGTATACTCCATTCACTTTTATTTAATCACATAGGAGGTCATGGTTTCGATTTCAGGAGTTGGTGCTCTTGATGAAAAGCACAGAACATATGATGAAAAGTCAGTGCGCGCACAGAAAATATCGTTAATGACAAAACGACGTTGCCAGTTTCTTTGTTTACATCAGAGTAAAAGTATCAAGGATATTCCACATTTTGTTAGGTTTACAAATTGTTCGCAGATTTTTGGTATTTAATCGATATTTGCAGGTGAGTTTTTCGTCGAATATCCAAGATTAACGTATGTTTATTGTTTTTAGCACCAGTTTGGAGCTTGAGGACGTTTTTCAAGACCAGGACGAATGTTTACATTTCGAGGTTGAAGGGGTACACGGGAATTTCGTTGAAAAAGCTGTTATTTGGACAGATATCGCAGTAGATGGATCGGATGGAGCCTCGAGAGGTCGATTAGGATGATATTTTTCAGGTTTTGCAAGAAATTTGGCGATATCTGAGCAGATTTGCAAAAATTAGGTACCTCACTAATGAGGTGGAACTTAGACCTAATGCGCCTATAAGAAACGCCTTTCAAAAGTCGGGATGGTGAAAAATGTCTTCTTTTGATGTTGTTTGAACAAACGCAGCCGAGTTTTATACCCCAACATTGATTTTAAGAAAGTTATCAACAAAATAAAATTGGCATTATTCTTGATTCTTGTAATTACCCATCAATTCATCTTACTCTCTGTATAAAAAGTACCCGGAAAATGTTATTTAAATGAACCGCCAAAAAGGAATCGGTAATTTTTTTTCTTAAAGTTGGTAGGACCTTCCTTTATTACCAAGCCAAATTTGAGCGCGATCTGTCAACTAGTGTGTTTACAACAGCTGTCAGTATCAGTCGACCTCAAAAGTGCTCTGCGAATTTTACAATGGAAAAAATAGTTGATCAAAGAGTTTGCCTCAAATTTTGTCTTGCAAACGAATTTTCTTGTGCCGATTCATTGAAAATGTTAAAAAAAGCCTTTGGTGATAATTGTATGTCAAAAACACAAGCATACGATTGGTACAAATCATTCAAAGACGGTCCGAAAAAACCACGTCAAAGTCGATCGAAAATTAAAGTTTTGCTCACTGTTTTCTTCGATTATCGTGGTGTTGTGCACCCAGAATTTCTTCCTGAAGGACAGACAGTGAATAAGGAGTATTACTTGGGTGTATTGAGGCGTTTGCGTGAGAATGTTCGTCGTAAACGGCCAGATTTATGGAAAGACAATTCGTGGATTTTGCATGATGATAACGCGCCGTCGCACCGAGCCATAATTATTAAGGAATACAAGACCAAAAACTCAATAAATACCATCGAACAACCGCCGTATTCACCTGACTTAGCTCCGTGCGACTTTTTTCTATTCCCAAGACTCAAATTGCCCCTACGTGGAACGCGTTTTGAGTCCATTGAAGCCATCAAAACAAATTCGCAACGAGAACTGAAGGCCATACCTTTGGCGGCGTATAAGCGGTGCATGGAAAAGTGGGTTCGCCGATATCATAGTTGTATTGTAAGCAATGGGGACTATTTTGAAGGAGACAAAATAAATATTGATGATTAAATTTAAATTTATGTGTTTTTTTTACAATTCCGGGTACTTTTTATACAGAAGGTATATCTTTGGGTTGATTTTTTTAAATGAATTCTTGATTAGAATCAACAATTGATGTCGTTAAGTCTTGAACTTTCAGCTCAAGAGGATAATAAACATTAAATCTTCACAAGCATGCACATGAAAATTATGTGAAAGCAATGCAATTTTCTTCCATGGCGAAAAATAATATATTTCAACAGTGATCTCTTGTACTTTTCATGCAAATAACTGGAAAAGGAATCCTTTCCATCAATTCATATAAACGTTAATTATTTTCGTCCATCACATCTTTTCCAATTCATTCATTTTCCGAATAAATTCACATTCTGAGAAATACGCTAAGAATGTAGAAAGGACAAGGCCAGAGTTGTGATTTTATAATTGTGAATGGAGTATAGAAGTCTAGTTTTTGAAGGAACCTCTGGGATGAGGCGTAGACATTTGCCAGCTAGGTGGGACACTGTACATTAAACTGTAATCAGGTGTTCCTGCTAGGGAGTAATATAAGATCTGCCGTTTCAGTTGGTTGCTACAGCAGGGGGACTATGTGGCACTGATGGAGGCTAACAAGCCGGAAACCGGTCTGTCATTGTCTTGCTGTGGTGGTGACACCAGTGGTGTACTTCGGAAATTAGATCTCCGCTATTCTAACAAAAAAACTCACCTCCATGTTGGCAACCTTCGAATCCTGCAGATCCAGGGCGACCAGAGTACCGTCCGGCAGCAACCCTTGCAACTTCTCCTCCCCGTTGGTGATGCTCGTCACCACGTTGATCTGCTGCCCGTCTTGCGTGTTCAAACTCAACGGGTTGCCCTCTTGGTCGATGAGCTGTTGGATGTGCATGCAGTCACCCTTGAAGTCGAGCACGTCCTGATCGCCCATCACCACGTCCGATTGCGCCTGTTCCAGGTCCATGAGGGGCACTTCGATGTTTTGGATGCTCGGGTCTTTGGGGCTCTCGTAGTAGACGTAGAGGAGGTTGTTGGCTTCGGAGTCGAGCAGGGGCAGGTCCTGGGTCTGGTCTTCTTTGGGTTTTTGCTGGTGGATGCGTCGGTGTTTGGTGAGGTTCGAGTGGTCGGAGAAGCCTGAGGACGAGAATGTTCTTTGTGGGGAAAGAGGTTATGTCTGAGGGGAGGTGCTACACGTCCGAGCTCCCTTTAAAATTGGGCTTTTTATTTCCATGATATCTCAGTTCGTAGGCGGCGTAGGCCAACAATTTTTTTTTAATTAAAACTTAATCATTTCTCTAAGGACTGAACGAGAATAAATTCGCTATCACAAAAACGCTTATATCTCTTGAACCAACTGAAAAAAAAAACAAAATTTGATTATAGTTAGCTTTGTTATGAACGTCAGAAACATGTGGAACATTTACTTCATAGATATTCCAATTCTCTGTCGCAAAATGTGAAGCGGAGTGAAAACACGAGAATTTATAGTGAAACTTTTTCCAAATAATCCAAAATGGAGCTTCAAAAGAATCGCAAAAGAGGCTCGCTTTCGTCCGGAAACGGTATCAAGAGTTGTTAAGCGCTTCAACGAAGATCTTACAATTAACCGCAAGGAAGGAACCGGGAGGAAAAAGGGGTTTCATAGCCCAAAAACAGTGAAAAAGCTATCAGCCTTTTTCAGAAGAATCCAAACCTTTCAGGACGGAAAGTGGCCCAAATAGTGGGTTGTTCGCAGTCAAACGTTCCGAAAATCAAGTCGAGTTGTGGGCTTAGAACATACAAAGTGCAGAAAGTTGCAGACACGAACGCTGTGAAGAATCAAGAAGCGAAATCAAGAGCAAAGAAATTAAAAAAAGATTTCTTGAAAAATGTTTCCTGTTGCGTGATGGACGACGAAACCTATGTCTTGGCTGATTTCTCGCAACTTCCTGGTCAGGAATTTCATACTGCAGATTCTCGTGGAAATGTTTACGAACAATTTCGCGTGAAGAAACAAGCAAAGTTTCCTAAAAAAATTCCTGGTTTGGCGAGCAATTTGCACTTGTGGGAAAAGGAGCAAATTTTTCGTTGGCCAAGGCTCTGTTGACTCGAAGATATACATCGAGGAATGCTTGAAGAAGCGACTTTTACGATTTTTACGTGAGCACGATGTGTCAACAATCTTTTGGCCAGATTTAGCTTCATGCCACTACATCAAGGCCACCAAGGAATGGTACGAAGCTAATGAGGTGGTTTTTGTCCCCAAATAGGCCAATTCACCAAATTGCCCAGAACTCAGGCCAATCGAAAGATATTGGGCCCTGGTAAAAAGAGAATTGAAGAAGACTAAGAAATCAACGAAAACATTAGCGGAATTCAAGCAAAAGTGGAAGACAGCATCCCAGAAAGTGACTGAGAACACTCTAAGAAGCATGATGGGAAGAATTCCAGAAAAAATCCATGAATTTTGTAAAAAATATTTTTGGTTTTTTTATTGTAAAAACAGTTTTCATTAGAATTAGAAGATGATTCGAAAATGAGTTTGATTTTCGAAATCGGTCCAGTGGTTCAAAAGATATAAGCGTTTTTGTGATAGCGAATTTATTCTCGTTCAGTCCTTAAATGTGCATCACTCGCTTTTGGGTTTTCATGAATCTTATATGTACTTGGATCAATCATCGGATGAAGCTGAGTCCTTCCTGTCCAATATTTTCAGTGAATTTTAATTTTACCAAAACTGAGTTTTCTGGAAATTGGCTTAAGATAGAAGGATTCTGTTTTCACTAAAATTCATTAATCTTATATGTACTTGGATCAACTATATCAAATACGAGGATGTATTAATATCTTGTTAGCCTAGACCAGTTCCGTGCATAAACAAAATATTGCGATACCATATCAACGAACAATAACTTATTAGAAGTGTCAGTGTAGAGTTCGACGTCAAAAAAGTAAACCAGAGTTACGCAATAAATTAAAAAAGAGGTGTCCACCGAAATTGTAAAAATTGAAAAATTGGAGTATCGAGCCATCATCAAGTATCTGTATTTAAAAGGGTTAAGAGGTAAGCAGATATGCTTAATACCCTTGGTGATCAATGTCCTTCGTATGCGACCGTGAAAAATTGGACTGAAAGCTTCAAAAGAGGTGAATTTTCCATTGAAGATGATGACCGATCGGGAAGGCCAGTTTCTGTGTCAGTCCACGAAAATATCGATGCAGTTCATGACATGATTTTATCAGACCGTCGAATTGGGATAAAACGGATATCTGAAGAACTGAAGATTTCATACGAACGCGTTCATCATATAGTTCACGTCAATTTGGACATGAGAAAAATTTCTGCAAAATGGATCCCCAAATGTTTGAAAGCTGACCAAAAACGTGCAAGGGTAGAAGCATGGCGTTCGATCTGTACTCGATTTGAAAACAATGTAGACAGACTTCTTAAACCGAATTGTTACTATGGATAAGACTTGGGTACATTTCTACGATCCAGAAGCAAAGCAACAATCGATGGAATGGCGACACTCTGGTTCTCCAAGACCTAAGAAGTTTCGTGTCCAAAAATCTGCTGGAAAAGTTCTTGCTTCAGTTTTTTGGGATTGCCATGGAGTAATCATGATTGATTTTTTGGACAAGGGCAGAACAAGAACTGGAGACTACTATTCGACTTTACTGACCACTCTACTGGAAAAAATTTAAGAGAAATGACGCGGAAAGCTATCCAAAGGTATTTTGTTTTTACACGACAACGCCCCAATATACAAATCTCATGTTGCCATGCAAAAAATTCGTTATTTAGGGTTAGAATTACTAGAACACCCCCCTTATTCACCAGATTTGGCTCTGTTCGACTATCATCTCTTTCCTCAACTGAAAAAAATTTTAAAAGGTCGTAAATTTTCTTCCAACGAGGGGGTAATAAAAGCTGTGGAGGACTGGTTTGCAGAGCAAGAATAAAAATTTTTTTTTGAAAGGTCTAGAGACGTTGCAGGTTCGCTGTAATAAATGTATTCAATTAAGAGGAGAATATAGTAATAAAATATTTTGACATTGAAATTTTGTTTGGTTCTATAGTAGGCTAAGAATTTTTCAATATATCCTCGTAAATTCGAAGTGAATTTTTATTTTACCAAAACTGAGTTTTCATGAAATTGGCTCGAGATAGAAGGATTCTGTTTTCACTAAAATTCATGAATCTTATATGTTCTTGGATCCACTATGATCGGATGAAGCAGAGTCCACCCTGTCCAATATTTTCGATCAAAAAAGCTCCAAGCCTATTTCTTCCTCTCTTACCTTTCAAGCAAATCTCGCAAGAATGCGGCTTCTCTCCCGTGTGGAACCTCATGTGTTTCTTCAAGCTGTGCATGGCGATGAACGATTTGCTGCACAGCTCGCACTTGAACGGTCGGTCGTTCAAATGCCTGCGGCAGTGCTCCTTCCAACTGTCCTTGTGGATGAACGTCTTGACGCAATACTCGCATTTCCAAGGTCTCTCACCCGTGTGCCGTCTAGAGTGCAACTTTAGCTGCGAGGAGGTCGTAAAGCTGGTGCCGCACACCTCGCAACAGAAGGGTTTCTCGCCTGCGGTAAGGAGAGAATCCAGAATCGGTCGGAGTCGAGAACATTCTTTTGACAGCTGTCAAAAACATTGACAGCGGCTGTCAAAAAAATTTGACAACTGCTGTCAAATAAATCTATGATCCCGGATATGTTGTCACAGAAATATTGCTATTTTGCTGATGCGTAGCTAAGATGTCTGAACACATGGTGTATACTCCATTCACTTTTATTTAATCACATAGGAGGTCATGGTTTCGTTTTCAGAAGTTGGTGCCCCTGATGAAAAGCACAGAACATATGATGAAAAGTCAGTGCGCGCACAGAAAATATCGTTAATGACAAAACGACGTTGCCAGTTTCTTTGTTTACATCAAAGTATCAAAGATATTCCACATTTTGTTAGGTTTACAAATTGTTCGTAGATTTTTGGTATTTAATCGATATTTGCAGGTGATTTTTTCGTCGAATATCCAAGATTAACGTATGTTTATTGTTTTTAGCACCAGTTTGGAGCGTGAGGACGATTTTCAAGACCAGGAGGAATGTTTACATTTCGAGGTTGAAGGGGTACACGGGAATTTCGTTGAAAAAGCTGTTATTTGGACAGATATCGCAGTAGATGGATCAGATGGAGCCTCGAAAGGTCGATTAGGATGATATTTTTCAGGTTTTAAAAGAAATTTGGCGATATCTGAGTGGATTTGCAAAAGTTAGGTACCTCACTAATGAGGTGGAACTTAGACCTAATTCTCCTATAAGAAACGCCTTTTAAAGGTCGAGATGGTGAAAAATGTATTCTTTAGATGTTGCTGAGTTTCATATCCCAACATTGATTTTAAGAAATTTATCAACAAAATAAAATTGACATTATTCTTGATTCTTGTACATAATTACCCATCAATTCATCTTATATCTTTGGGTTGATTTTTTTAATGAATTCTTGATTAGAATCAACAATTGATGTCGTCAAGTCTTGAACTTTCAGTTCAAGAGGATAATAAACATTGAATCTTCACAAGCATGCATATGAAAATTAGGTGAAAGCAATGCAATTTTCTTCCATGGCGAAAAATAATATATTTCAACAGTGATCTCTTGTACTTTTCATGCAAATAACTAGAAAAGGAATCCTTTCTATCAATTCATATAAACGTTAATTATTTTCGTCCATCACATCTTTTCATCATTCATTTTCCGAATGAATTCACATTCTGAGAAATACGCTAAGAATGTAGAAAGGGCAACATAGTGTTGACTTGGAACATAAAAATATTTTGAAAAACGTCATAACTTCGATACAGAGTGGAAATTGCCAAATTTCCAAGGCCAGAGTTGTGATTTTATAATTGTGAATGGAGTATAGCTAAGATGTCTGAACACATGGTGTATGTACTCGTCAATTTTTTAATGGAATGACATTCGACCAAATCGAAAATATTAGCAATGTTTCGTGGCGGCACAGCAATGTCATTTCAGGGTATTTTCCGTTGATCGATTCGATAGATATATCAACAGCTGATCTGTCAAGATCAATTATGGCATGACGACAGAATGGCATCTTTTCGTATTGAAAGTTTTATACTTTTCCTCAGATCTTATATTCATCAGGATGTCAAGAATCTAAACACACATTATTGCTCGACAAAATTATCGACTATTAAAAGGACAAGTTCGCCAGAATAAATTCAAATACATATTTGAAATCTATACTAATATTATAAAGAGGAAAGATTTGTATTTTTGTTTGTTTGATACGAATAGGCTCAAAAACTACTGGACCGATTTCAGAAATTCTTTCACCCTTAGAAAGCTACATTATCCCTGAGTGACATAGGTAATACTCTTCACCCGAAAAAAATGAGGATACCTACTATAACTTCAAAAATTACAAAAAAATCAGCCATAATCAGCTATTTTCACGTGCGCTGCAGAAACCGTAAGACTTACGTGGATACAATGTATGACGGAAATGTACCTCTCAAATAGTTCTACAAAAAAGTCCGCGATAGCATATATCTATCTCTCAAGATTGACTTGCTATTACCTGTTTATGGTAATCAGATGTTTTCCAAAATTATGCACTATTTAGGAGTGTGTTTTTATGAATTGGGTATTGATCCTCATCCAACCTAATACGTTATTTATCCTCAGTATTTAATTTAGAACGGAATTGCCCCTCACATCATACAATTACAACGAGTACATCAAAAGATATGGCGGGTTGAAGTGTTGAAGATGAAACAGCCGCGTGAAACAAATTTCTCACCGGGCGAAGCTGGGACGCCTTGCTTGTGGTATATAATTTAGATCTTAGACCAATGAAGTCCGTCATGATTTTCCCATTATTTTCATCCTTCATAAGACCTAACACCTTCTTGTAACTGATAAAAAGCAGTCATAATTTGTGAATAGCGCCACCTGTAGTGGAAAGAACGAAACTTTGCTAATATTCTCAATTTGGTCGAAACAGTATCTAATCATTACCTAACCTATACCATTATTCTAGACATCTTAGGCGTAGGCCAAGGTTTTCATCTATGAACTATCTTTCATAAGTTAGTATGGGCTATTAGAGTCTTCAACTCGAAAAACAGCCTCTGTAGACCATTTTTTTAGATGAATTATCGGATGTTTATTCCATTGTCAAGAGGAAGTTATGCAGTTAATACAGGGTGACAAGAAAAACTTCGGACAAATTTTGCTGTGGTCTGGAACAAAAGTATTTCAGCGCAGCCAAATAATTTTTATTCTCTTGGTTTCTCTACAATTTCCTGTACTATTATGTGAATTTTAAGTTTGATATAATTTCATTTCACAGAGTTTCAGAATGTCAAACAAGCATAGTGCGATTTTGGAGATGTTTCGTCAAGGTAGGCGTCAATGCGAAATTGTTCGTTTGCTCAATGTGCCTCGACAAACCGTGTCCGATGCAATTCGTCGTTTCAAGGAGCTTAGCCATGATGATCCTCGTCCAGGAAGTGGTAGAAAACGCACTGTCAATACACCTAGCAATCGCAAAATCGTCAAGAAGCGAGTCAATCGAAATCCGAGGGTTTTCATGAGGAAAATAGCCTGTGAGACCGGTATCAACCGCGAATCAGTCCGTCAAATCGCCAAAAAGGAGCTCAACCTCAAGCCATACAAGCTCAAAAAAGTTCAACTCCTCAAGGAGGAAAACAAGCGCGTGCGACTCCAAAGGTGCCGCCAACTCCTTCGTCTCGCCGCCGGTCAGCAATGGCAGCGAATTCTCTTCACAGGCGAGAAGCTTTTCACCGTAGAACAATCCCACATTCACCAAAACGACAGAGTCTAGTCCGTAGAGGCCGTCGTCGAACACCCTCAAAATCCGCAATCCGTCATGGTCTGGGGCGGAATTTGCGGCAGTGGTAAAACTCCCTCAGTTTTCGCGGATCAAGGGGTCAAAATCAATCAAGAAGTCTACCGCTGCGACATCCTCGAGGCCGTTGTACTTCCGTGGGCCAAGCAGCACTTCGGCGATACGCATTGGACTTTTCAACAGGACTCCGCTCCGGCTCACAGAGCGAAAATGACGCAAGAATGGTGTAAGACCTATTTTCCTTGTTTCATCTCATCTGCAGAATGGCCGCCCTACTCACCGGATCTCAACCCAATGGACTACAGCGTGTGGTCGATTTTGGGGCACAGGGCTTGTGCTGAAAAACACAAAAATTTGGAGTCGCTGAAGCAATCTCTGCGCCGGGAATGGAACCGATTAACGCCCGAGGAGCTGCGGCCCATTGCCGAAAATTTCAAGAAGCGTCTGAAGCTGTGCATCGCCGCCAAAGGAAGCCGCTTCGAAACGGCTTGAATATATTATTAACAAATGTTCAAGCTATTATTATTTGTTGTTGTTTTGTTCAATTTCTTCTTTTTAATAAAGTTAAATGAAAAAGAGTTTGTCCGAGGTTTTTCTTGTCACACTGTGTAAGCAATATCTTCTTGCAGCAACCAAATCATCAAATATCAACCAACTCACCGGTGTGTATCCTGAGATGCTCCAACAGGTTCCCCTTCTGCGAGAACCTCTTCTGACACACCTCGCAGAAGAAGGGCTTCTCTCCCAGATGCCACCTCATGTGCAGATTCAGCGACGTCTTATGGGCGAAGCTTTGCCCGCACCTGGAGCAGACGAAATTCTTCTCCCCCGTGTGCGTTGCGTTGTGACTGATCAGGTTGGTCTTCGTCTTGAAGGCCGAAGAGCACAGGGTGCACTTGAAGGGCCTCTCTTCCGTGTGCACCAACTGATGGCGGTGCAACAGCTGTCGGTGCTTGAAGGTCTTGTTGCATTTGTTGCACACGAATCGTTTTCCGTTGTTGTGCTCCGCGTTTCTGTGGTAGATCAGGCTGCTCGCGTGATTGAATTTCTTCTCGCACACCTGGAACGAAAATTGATACAACCATTTTCACAAGTCGTGAAATACCATGTGGCAACGCCGTATTTTCGACGCTATGTATGATACTGACGAAAGAATTCTTGCTCTAACCGTTTATTATTCGAATTTTAGGTAAAAATCGATTCAAACAAAAATCTATCAAGAAACAAACTGCACCCCAATCCACTTGTTCACGTTACTCAGCGTTGCCTAATTATAAAGCATCTGTGTCAGTGTGCTATCACTTTCGAGCATAGAGATAACAATACACTATCTCTGTGCTTCCGAAACCATAAAAATACGCGTAAACAATACATAAATGTCAACAGGAAATGTTGTGGTTCATTAAATCAGAAATGATTAGATTTACAACTTGCTGGAAATGAATAAAAGGAGAAAATTCTGGCTCATTGGTCTCACATGTTGCACCTCCTGATTCTACTGTTGAATATGTCGGGAAACGACGAGACTTTTCTATACTTCGCCTATGGCAGCAATCTGCTCGAACAGAGGATTCGCATAAAGAATCCGAGTGCTGAAAGGGCAGGTATAGCGAAGCTGCAGAATTACAGGTTGGATTTCAACAGATATTCGAACAAATGGAAAGGTGCCGTAGCTACTATTATCAAGAAAGAGGGCCATCACGTTTGGGGGGCCCTTTGGACTTTGAATAAGGAACACATGGAGACTCTAGGTGAGATATAAAATATGTTCCATTTTCCGAATTTTGCCTAATTTTTGGCCTCTGAACAAATTTTCGAAAATCCATCCAATGAAATATCGAATCAATATTTTCCAGATAAACAAGAAAGTCCAGGCTACGCGGCGCTATCAGTGGACGTAGAAACTCCCAGTGGAGAAACGAAAACTTGCAGAGTGTACATACAGACAGACAACCCCGAAATAGTTGAAAAAATCGAAGATTTACCTCACGACCGCCAACCTTCCTACGCTTACTTGAAAACCATCTTGGAAGGAGCGAAAGAGTCTAATTTACCGGAAGATTACAAGACGTTCTTGGAGAAAATACCCCATAATGGATACAAGGGAAAAGTTGAAATACCAGTGAATTTGAACAATGTTAATTGATCGTATTGAAGAAAATAAAGTCAATTCTACTTTTAGTAACCAAATATTTTCTGCAAATACTCCAAACCATAAGTCAGAATTTTCTTGTTCATGGACAACTGTCGAAAGAAAACAGCCTTTGAAAATATTGATAGTTATACTATTTTTTTTTCATTCTTGTTGAATAGAAGGTAAAAATACAGGTTGAATTCTTTCAGGATTCACCCAATCATTAAATTTTCTAAGTTATATTAAAAAAATCTGAAATTCTTTTAATCATCTCTATGTTTCTATTTTCTATGTTGGTGATCATAGAAAACAAGCAAGATGCATAGAATACCAGCATCCAGAATTGTCAAAAATTGGTGTCATAGACTCTCATCAATGATAATAGATGCATAGAAACTATTATATGCCACTGAAATATTTTCAGGTTAGCTAGGTTATTTTTGCGCACAAAGTTGAATTAATTCTATTTGTTTTAAGGTTCGAATTAAACCTAAGTGGAAGATGCAATAATTTCAATATCACTCAATTAAGATGTCTAGAATTTAGACATCTTACACTTGATAATAATATGCAATCTTGCAATATTTGGCAATTCTAGTTGCTCTTCTGTGTGCTTGCTAGTTTTCTATGATAACTGTCATAAAAGATAGAACCATAGACATGATTTAAGCAATTTCACAATTGATTCTTTTATGTTACTCAAGAGACACTGTAAAAAAGACGATTTAATGGTCAAATTGATTTACTCACCTCGCAGGAAAGCAAACCCTTGTGCCTTTGCAGGTGCAACTCGAAAGTCTTCCGGTACGAAAAAGACCTGTTGCATTCCGGGCATTTGAACTGTTTCTCGATCTGATGTTTATTTTCCATATGTTCTGCTAAATCGATCTCACTTTTGAAAATTTCACTGCAAGTATCACAACTGAAGGATTTATCACTATCATCGTTCACTCCCTCTTCGTTGATCTCTTGCAGCTCAGTTCTAGAACTTGTGTTAGGGCTCGAACTTTCTGGGTGTTCATTTTTTTCTGATTGCGATGACTCTGACCTGGGTATTTCGCCTGTTTCACTTTCTTCTATTTCTTCTGTTGTATCTTTATGAGTTTTATCATTTGGAACGTTGAGTGTTGAATCAATTTTGATTTCTGAGCTGAGTATTTCGCCTTCTTCCAATACTTCCGTTATATCTTCCTTATGCATGTTACCGATGTGTATTTTAAGTCTTGATTCGGTTATGAATTCTTTGTTACATTTGCACTTGAATTTCCTTCTTCTCTTCCTTCTCGTTATAGCTTGAGAAATATAACGTTATAAAGGCATATGTGAGATATAACAATACTAACCACTTTTTTTAAATCCATCGATTTTCCTACTCATCACCAGCGCTCCCTCCGTTTTCTCCCCGTTTTCAATCTCCATTCTCCCTATAACCTCCATCTCTAATTTTGAAGAAATTTCGGAATCTAAATCATCCTCCTCTATTCCTTCTTTACGTAAAATATCATCTAACTCTTTTCCCTTTAATTGAAGAACAATAATCACAGTTACCATGCCAAATTCATCCATAAATATACTAAGAACGTACCTGTACTGTTTCCGAGAATCTGGCAGGTATTTTTCTATGCCTCTTCCCATCGTCCACAACTTCCTCCCCAATTTTATTATTAGGTTCTTCTACTACTTCTTCTATTACATCTTCTATTACGTCTTCTACTGCATTTTTATCTACAGGTTGCTTTCTAGGTCTTCCTCTTTTTCTTTTCACATTCATTAAAATATTCATGTTTGTAAACATGTCATGATCAGCCCCATACAATGGATTATCTGTCCCTGCATTCTGCAGAACTGATAAAGAAAGACCCACTCATTATTTGTAATTTCTCATTTTAAACATATTCATTGAAAACCCAAAACCAGAAATTAAACAAACATTTTAAACCTGCACCAGGTAATTATTTGATAATTATAATACTTCCCTCTCGAGAAATAAACAATAATGCATGACTCTACCATGAAACTACTTCTGTAATTATATACATACATAGAAAAGTATTCCCTGCACAATGATAAACTAAGATAATGAACATACACATGTTGATTTAAAAAGTTTCCAGAATGAGAAATTACCATAATGGAAACGAGTTGCACTTACAACTACCTCTCATTCTATCTATTCACTCACTCTGAATGAAATATTTTTCCCCAGTTTCAACGGAACGCACTTCTAAGGTGCCTGTTTTCGATCTCCTATTTAGATCTTGCAACTGTATAAATTGAGTATTCTTCAAACCTTCCAACACTGTCTTCAACTCATTCTGTCCTTCAATGATAAGATCGAAAAATAACTTCGTGGCCTCCAATTGTATTTCGCAACCTGGGCATATTTTATCTGGATATTTCCCATCGTTTTCAACCTAAAAACGTAATCTCGTATTCTAGTTCAACTGCATTACTCTAAGCTCAGACCTTTAAGGGTAGGTATTTATTGATGAGAAAGCTCAAATTGTGTTCAACCTCTTCTGAAAAAATGTACGTCCCATTAAGATTCACTTGACCGCAAAGTCTACATAACGGTGACTCTGTTGACGAAGCATTCTTTAATAATTCTGTCATTTCATAAATGAGAAACGAATTAGGAAAAATTCAATTTCATGCAGAATTGCAAAGTAAATAGAAAATAAAAATCAGTTGTAAATATTGGCGATTCCAACCACCGATGAGGGCGCTGCTGACTGTAAACAAACATGGCCGAATTCCAGTAATCTCTTTTGAAGCTACGTTGTTTTGATATGTAAAACAGATTATTTTAAGTGATTTTCTTAGTTCTCGTGATGATTTTGTGCATAATTTCGGTGAATTAATGTATTATTGACAGCACAGTGTCGAGTTTATAAAATTTTGTTATACAATTTGGCTTTTTTCCCTTCTAATGGGATCGACAATTCACGAGGTATACGATGGAAATTATGTAAATAAATTATTTTTTTGAATGTTCTTTATTTTCATGGAAATATACTACAAAATAGCAACACAAAAAGATTCACACCTGCCTAAACTATGATCAGAATGTGAATATGTTCTGATGCGACATGACAAACATGAAGATCTGTATGGTATATCCTCATAATTAAATATCACTTGAATATTCCCAAAATGTTAAGCAGTAAATTCATCAATTCAACCTCAGAACTTGGCCACTGAATACAACCTTCCAAAATATTTGCTAAATACTTAATATATTCACTAAAAATATTGTTCGCAGTTGTTCAAGAAACAACGAAAATCTTTTCAGCAAGTTTTCTCCATCTATAGTTTATCCATGCTTTTCTTCAGTCCAATTTAGCGGAGGCATTAGTGATAAATAGTATTAAGGCATCTTTCTCAGGAAATTTATGAAAACGTATAGACTGGTGTTTATTTTTCCTTGAAGAACAATTGAAACCACAACAGTTGAATACAGTTTTTTTTCAGCACTAGAACTAAGCTTACTCATTGTTCTATAATCAATGCACTGGCCTGAAATTAAACATAACATTAGCATTAAAACATGAACCCCTTCGCTCAGATACTTCACCTTATTTTTTAATTCCTATCTTACAGAATAATAAAGGCACAGCTCAGTACCGTGAATTACGATGATCAATTTCGTAACACTCTTATTGATAATTGTGGTATCAACCTTTCACATCAGTTAAAACTGCACCAGAAAATCAAACTCAAACAAGACGTCTGGTGGTCTGGTAACCTAAAACATGATAACTTTGTGAATAATATTTTAAATGAATAACACTGATATAAATACCTTCTCAACAATTTTTATTTAAGTACTAATTAATCTGTTCAGAACACTATAAAAACTTCGAAATATCACTCAAGAATACCTGGATATGAAACAAAATATTATTGCTCAAAAGCACGCGAAACATAGAAGATCTCAACGGATTACTTGTTCCATAGTTTGGCGTTTTTGCCGAAAGAGGGCGCTTTGATCTTTGGATTCGCCAATAACAAATTCTCCATGTTCTGTGTTCTCGTTTGTCATTTGTCAAATTGTCATTGACAATTTGTCAACCATAAAAATTAGACCATAGATAAACATGCTAATCCATCATTTTCGAAGAAAAATCTCACATATCTGTGAACAAATCTCAAATCTGTGATCGTTTACTAATGACATATCTGTACCACAAATTCTTAACCTATAAAAATTCTTAACCTTCAAAAATGTTTGGTGTCTTGCTTTGAAAGTGTATATTTATTTTAAAATTCAACTGTACTTGACAAAAATAAAATGTCGAAACCTACAAGAAAACGAAAAAGTGAAATAAAAATTGAGGTTCAAATAGATGAACCGAAACCAAAACATAAACCATATGATGAAAGAGCTCAAGCTGAAGATGATGTCCTTGATAAAATTTTATTTGGTGGATCCACCACATTCATGAAGAATTTGGAGGAAGCTGAACAAGAAGAGGCGAAAGAAGATTCAGATTCTGACCGTAGTGAAATAGACAGTGATAAAGAATGCGAAATCAAAAGTGCATGGGACGATGAGGACAACGAAATAACAGTTGGACAAGCTTTGAAAGCTCAGCATAGAACATTGCCAAATGGCGGAATAAATGACAGAAGTAACAACTATTCGAATCTTCTTCAACATAAATTTGAATCGCTACATGCACGTCCCAAATGGGCTAGGGTAGACAGACCAGTGGAAGATTCCGATGAAGACGATGAAATATTACAAACTTGTGGGTTTACCAAAAAGCAGCCATCCCTCTTTCTACCTCCATCTATCCTGGAATATAAAGAAACTAGAAATTTGAACAGTGAAACATACAATGAAGGACCGTATATAAACGCCATTGAATTCCTCAAAGAATCTACTGTTGCACTAATTGCAGGCCAAAGTGGATGTGCTTCACTTTATGCAGTTCACGGTAAGAAGAATACCAAATTGCACTCCATAAAATACCAAAATTATCCAATTTTTTGTGCCAAAATTATCGAGAATAGTCAGGAAGTGTTCTTTGGGTCTCGTCATCCCTACTTTCACAGTTTCGACCTTATGGCTGCTAAATCTACTAAAGTTCGTCTTCCTTCTGGTTTGACAACATGTAAAAAGTTTAATATATCGTCCGATCAAAGTTTAATGGCCATAGCAGGTAAATGTGGAGAAGTCCATTTGATGTCCACAAGAACTAAAGAAAGGATCTGTGTTTTAAAACAGAATGATGATGTTACTGCACTTTCATTTGGTTCCGGAACTGATTTACTGTATTCTCACAGTAGCTCTGGAGAAATTACGATATTTGATGTGAATATGAGACGGGTAAAGCATAAATTTATGGACGAGGGATGTTTAGAAGGAACAACGATAGCTATTTCACCTTCAAACAGATTTTTGGCTGCTGGATCAGCACAGGGAGTAGTTAATCTGTACGATACCCACTCTATTTATCAGAATGAGGCTCCAAAACCAGAAAAGGCGTTGATGAACTTGACAACTAAAATTTCATCAATAGCATTCAATTGTACATCGGAAATGTTAGGATATGCATCTTCTGATATTCCTAATTCGGTTAAATTATATCATATCGGCACACATAATACATTTAAGAATTTCCCATCGTTCCAAACCAAATTTGGAAATATAAATATAATTAATTTTTCGCCAAATAGTGGTTATGTTGCTTTTGGAAATTCCAAATCGGCTGTTTCTTTGTGTAGACTTAACCATTACAAAAATTATTGAATAAATTCTTTATTTTGTTATAAATTTTTGTTTTAATACAACCTTGAGCTCTTTGAATTTCGCTTCAACTGATCATTTATTGAAAAAAGCAAATAAAATTCAAAGCCAACATTCTAGATAACAATAGTAAAACTTCACAAACAACAAATGAAAATTGGGGTAGGTCAAACAGTACAAAGAAACCCATGAAGATAGTTAGATCTCCTTAAGCACATAAATGGAGCTTCACCCTGTATTCAGTTGAGTTTTCCTGACATCAGGTTATCAAGTCTATCTAAAACATGTTTAAAATTAAACTTGTCCTTATCACTCTTCAATATGTTACTATTTCTGGAATAATCTCCATCTTTTACATCACTTCTTTTCTCTGCTATCATCCTCAAGTCAATTTTTTTGTCCCTATTCTTCCCGTTGAACCCGAACAATAAAACTGGCAGATCATCTCCAAAACTTCCAACAGCTATCATATTGTCCTTTGGATGAAACTGAAGTGCGTGAATAGTAACAGTTTTATTTTTATAAGGAACCAAACTACCCACACATTTTCCTGTCTTCACCTTCCAAATATTCACTGAGGAATTCTCACTTCCAGCGATAACAAAATTGCCACATGGTGAAACTGAACAAGAGGTGTGAAATCTGGTATTCAATCCACCCTGTAGCCAATGCACCACAATTGAGGACTCTAAATCCATTATTCTGAGGATGTTATCCCTGGAATGAACCAGAAGTCTTTTTTCTTTGGCTAGAAGTTCTATTTGGTTTATTATAATTCCTTCAAGACCCATAATATTAATTTTTTTATGTAAAACCCAAGTGTTCTTTTGTTTGTACCATTCTATTATAACTCCGAGAGAATCTGAAGATAAAACTGTGTCATAACTTTTTTTGAACAACAAACTAGTTATATATCCCTTGTGACCATCTAGTTCTTGATATAACACATACTTCGATGAAAGTTCTTCGTTATTCCATATTCTTAATTTGGTATCATAACAACCGGTCACTATAACATTACCACTTATATCATTTGCATATACAAAGTTAGGATGAGGCAAAATCTGAAGAAATGTAACTTGGCCCACATCCCATATTGAAACAGAACAATCAGCCGAACAAGCAATAATTAAAGTATCGTCAGGAGACCAACGGATGGCATAAATGAGATCTTGATGGCCAGGTAAGTAACAAACTTGTTCGAAAGTTACAACAGAAAAAATAACAATACAGTATACATTATTCAACTTCATACTACATGCTAATAGAGACCCGTTGTTACTGAATCTTAGAGTGAAACATCCTTCTTTTTCTGTTTCAAACTGTGCTAAACAATCATTGGGTAGTTTTGTTATTTCTTTGCTATTTCTTCTCCATTCTTGATTCTCATCCACCGTGTTTTTTAGATAAGAAATTATGTTATTTTTGAATTCATCTTTTTGAAAAGTTTCCTTGCCAGTTTCAGATATTCCATCTGTTTTATTTTCCAGTTGACTTAAAGTTCTTGAACTTGCTGATGTTTTATCCTTTACTTCACTCTTTGTAATCGAAATGTATAAACTGGAAGGATACTTAGCAAGCTTACCTTTGTTCCAAGTTTCCCAAATACAACATTTTCTATTATCTTCTTTCTTTGAAGAACAGTAATATAGCTGAAGTCTCATATTTTTATTGAAATTTAGAATATCATACTTTCCTGCAACTTTCAAAAACGCAACTGCGATTCTATGCCATCCCTTTGTTTTATTTTTGATCTGAGGAACTGATAAAAAATCTAATACTTCAAAAAATATTATCGTATTTTCTTTTTGTTCAACGAAATAATCATAATCTTCGTTTATTAAAATCGTTTCTTCCCATGATGGTACTAAAGACCTTTTTTCTTGTAAACTGTATGGATGAGTCATTATTGGGGCTATATAATCTAAATTATCTTCATAACGATTCACAGATTTATTATTAATTTTTTTGGAAATATAATTTCCAGTGTGAATATCGACAATATGAATTTTCACAACAGGATGAGTAACAAGAGAATTAAGCAGTAATTTATCTGTTCGATGTATTTTTATATTCAAGATATTATTTGCTACTTTTTCATCGGCTAATTTGGGATCCTCTCTCGTTATAATCTCATCATGAATACTTGCTTTTGATTTTATAAATGTTTTGCTTTTAATGACAGAAATCTTCGTAGAATTAGAAGAATTGGATCGATTTTCCAATATAGATTCTTTAGTAGCTTCAGGACTATAAGTATGAGACCCATTTTTAACTTGTACATCAACAATTTTAGAAACACTGTCTTTTTCATGTATAATAATATCGCCAATTTTAGGCTCTGCTTTCTTAGAAATTCTAAATGTCCTTTGGCTTGATAATTCATCATCTTGAGTATTCACAATTTTTGGGGAAGATACTTTGTACGTATTGGTACTAGACAATGAAGAAGCGTTACTTTTATTTTTGTTCCCATCTGAAGATATCACTTTCGGAGAGCTGATTTTGAAGGTTTCATTACTGGAATGAGGCGATAAGGTTGAATTTTCGAGATTTTTCGATCTCAATTTGGTTCTAGGTTTGGGTATAGGCTTTACTTCGTGTACTGAAGCACTATTTTCGAAGAATTTGTTTAGTATAAACTCCTTGTTTTCTTCTTCGTTAGGATCGCTGAAGTTATGTATTGGAAAGATAGATTGTGGTGATCTAGTTTTTGGTTTTGGATTTTCCTTCATGCTTGACTGTGAGGTTTCTTGTAATGCGTTTTTCAGGATGCTGTCGAATTTTTCTTTAGTTTCTCGTACAACACTCCTCTGCAATAAGTGCTTTTGTGGAGAACCACTCATTTTAATTAAATTCGAACACGAAAATTATAGTTTTATGTTTGACTGTTTATATTCAAGAGAATTTAATTGAAACCATGGTAACAATAGTAGATATAAATATGCATTTGTACGAGGAAATATATTTTTTTCATATTAACCAGAATGGAAAAACACATACCTGATGCCCTTTATAATCGATAAAATATCCTCATCAAAGAAAAATACTAAAAAAACAAAAATCTAACGAAATCAACATTTCAAATCAGTAGCAGTACATTTCAAATTTAAAATCACTTGACTGCTACTTTGGAACTACTAATTCTTGAAGTGCGCCTGAACTAAAACTCATCAAATATCCAAAAAAGTTTTAATTAAAACAACATTAAAGTTCGAATATAGGACATTATTTAATTTATATTCGAATTATCAATTCTGATTCTTGCATTAAAAACTCTGATTTTGGCTTAATAACGATTCAGTGTGGTAGATCAAACGGATATTAATTCCTGCTGTCATTTATACGTCAGTGGAAAATCGGAATGTTTTGAATATTATAAGATTTTCAAGTGGAAAAGAACTTGAAAATTGCGAACATATCGATGAAAATCAATTATTCTTCTACCTAGTTAAATTTCCCCATAAAAAATGGCTGATTCAATGCCTTCCCCTCAAAATACAGGAATGCAGCAGCAGACCACTTCTGTTACAATCGTTGAAACTGAGGCAGACCAGGTATGTTGACACTTTTATTTCGTCATTCCAAAGGAAACATTTATTTACATAAATTTATCGTCGAGTGTTTAATTTTCCATTACATTGATATCGACGTATCATTATGGTTACAATGAATTTGGTCAAAAAATTTGTTATTAAACAATTAAAATCATCATCATTGATAATTGGATGTAGAAAATTATCCAGTAATGCCCCAAAAGATATTTTGGAGGGTGTCAGAGTCATAGATTTGACTCGAATTATAGCTGGACCGTTCTGTACAATGATTTTGAGTGACCTGGGTGCTGAAGTCATTAAGATCGAGAAACCTGGATCAGGAGATGAAGCTAGAAAATGGGGGCCTCCATTCATTAACAACACATCAGAAAGTTGCTATTTTGTGGCTGTGAATAGAAACAAAAAGAGTGTGTGTGTTAACTTGAAATCAGTGGAAGGAAAAGAAATCATTTATGATTTAGCAAAGTCTGCCGATGTGCTTGTGGAAAATTACGTTCCTGGCACTTTGGACAATTTGAAATTGGGTTATGAAGATTTGAAGAAAGTGGCACCTCATCTTATATATTGTTCTATTACTGGGTATGGATCTGAAGGGCCTTATATGAAAAGGCCAGGATACGATGTTATAGCCCAATCTGTTGGGGGCCTTTTAAATATAACAGGACCAATTGACGGTGAACCTGTTAAAGTGGGTGTAGCAGTTACAGATTTAGCAACTGGATTATACGCACATGGGGCCATTTTAGCAGCTTTAATCCACAGGAATAAAACAGGAAAAGGCCAAAAAATTGACTGCAATCTCCTTTCTACTCAAGTTGCAAGTTTGATCAACATAGGGTCAAATTATTTGAATGTCGGTAAAGAAGCGCAAAGATGGGGGACAGCACATGAGAGTTTAGTGCCATACCAAACGTTCAAGACGCTTGATGGTTATTTGACTCTGGGAACAGGGTCAGATCTTCAGTTTGAAGATCTGTGTGCTAGAATTGGACGGAGAGATCTCAGCGATGATCCTAAATATAAAACGAATGCTCTGCGAGTCCAGAACCGTACCGAATTATTGGAAATTTTAGAAACTGAGCTAAAAACTAAGAGTAACAAGGAATGGATGGAAATCTTTGCCGGTGGTTCGTTCCCTTGTGGCCCTGTGAATGAACTGAGTGAAGTTTTTTCGGACCCACATGTGGAAGCTATAGATTTGGTGAAAACGGTCGAGCATCCGAAAACTGGGAAAATTAAAATTGTTGGGCCTCCTGTTGAGTACAGTGATGGTTTGAATGAGGTCAGATCTGCGCCCCCTTTGCTTGGTGAACATACTGAAGAAGTTTTGATGAATTGTTTGAAATATGATGAGAGAAAGATTGAAGATTTGAGAAGGAAAAAAGTTATTCAATGAATATTTTTCAGAGTACTTATACATAAGATTTTTTTTACATGTATGGATTGATTTATCTAATGGGTAGCCTGGGTAGCCATTTTTATTATTAAATAATGATACATTTCACGTTCATATATTCTATACAAACTGAACTTTGATTCACAGGAATAGGACAAATTGTAAATGAAGCGACTTACAATTACAATTTGTCCTATTCCTGTGAATCAAAGTTCAGTATGTTTACTCAAGGACGTGAAACTATGGATTTCATTCTATACAAAGTTATAATGATGAGTTTATTTTGTTACATAATGATTAATAAAGAAATTAAAATATAAAGTGTTAGCGACTTATAAAATTATGAAGAAAGAAAATGAAATTCTTTCAGAGTCAAGAAGTAGCAACTTTACGGTTGCGTTTACGAAAGCCAGCAACCGACAAAAAAGTTCAGTGGTCGACAGAAACTGTAGACAATGAGAATATGAACAAAAAGAAATCAAAATGTAAGTTCATATTTAATTTGAATTTTTCGATTTTCTGATTTTCATAGGATTGAAAATTATGTTTTCTTCCATTGTAACTTTCCAGGTTGTTGCATTTACACAAAACCACGAAGTATAGACGAAGATAGCACAAGCAGTTCTTCGTCTGATTCAGACGAAGAATGCGAACATTGCAAAGGTCATATCAAAAAGAAGAAAAAACACCACGGACACGACCACTCAGCGCATGCGCATCCGTTTTGTAATGAGGGCACTAAACTTTCAGAAAATGAGACTGGTCCTTCGAACGAAGGAAATGTCGAGAATTGAGTGTTCTTGATTTTAATTGTGATATTGTATATTTCGTGAAATTTCACGTCAATTTTAAATGTTGTGGGAAGTTCAAGTATGGATTGATGTCATCATGATAATTATTATTGATTTAATGATTATTTTTTATAATAGTCATTGTTAACGTAATTATGTTGCAAATTTAAGATTTATTACTCGTTGCAGGTCATATTTGAAAACTTTCTTATATAATTTTTGATTAATTTCAATCGATATTTCATATTGCTCAATATTTAGAACTCTGTTATTGAATATTCAAAGTTTACTGATGGAAACAGTATAATGTGCTTTTTATTCCAATTTCAGTAGTGCTTCAACTTAATATTTAAGTAATAGATGTTAAGAACACAATCCTTACAAAAATTTGATGAATGTGTTTTCTTTGTCACAGATGTTACAAAATAAAAACACTTGCTGAGATCTATTTCATTTTTTTCATAAATAAAATTGGGGTTATAGTGCAATTCTTGAAGAGTATTTTATAAGATTAGATGCAAATACCTTTTTTGAGGGGTAAAAGATGTACTCACCCTGTAG
This sequence comes from Adalia decempunctata, assembly GCA_951802165.1. Classification (NCBI taxonomy): domain Eukaryota; kingdom Metazoa; phylum Arthropoda; class Insecta; order Coleoptera; family Coccinellidae; genus Adalia; species Adalia decempunctata. Next base: position 5,461,389 of record OX637696.1, on the reverse strand, counting down.
AAGGCTATGATGTCCCCATCAAAAGTTCTCGTGAAGTTATGAGTTCAATAAACAATGCTTAAAGAATAAAAAATATATTTTCGTACGTATAACAATTCAGTTTTTCACAAATTCCATTAAATCTAAGTACAAAAATTCTATAAATCGACATTGAAATTTGTATACGAATTTCGATGAAATGCAACGTTTCTGTACAACAATAAAATAAATTCTCTGTAATATGGTTTTCAGAATCCTCCTTGGAATATTGTATAAATACATTTATGATTGTTTCGTATGCTCTGTACATTCTTTCTAATGCTTAAATATGTCCATATTCTTCCAATAAGGACTCGCCGTAATGTGTTACTACGTAATCATGATAGTACATCATGATGCAGAGAGGTTGCCCCAGAATAAGTGATGACCATACAATAAGATTACCCCATCGAGGTCCAAATCTCTTTTCTACGTAATTGGCGAACGATGACAGTGGTATTTGGGACATCATACCAGTGAACGCCCAGATTTTATACGTTTTCAGAGGCACACTTACCTGAAATAGGAAAAAATCAAGGAATCCATCAAAATACTCTAAAATCTCCAAAAACATCCACACAACTGTTCGATTTCGAAATACGAAACAAAGAGTAAGAAAAAGAACCTTCTCTTTGCCAAGAATGCAGAACCATAGAAGATATGAAGTTTACATGCATGTGTCAGAGAATCTTATCAAGTCATAGCACCATATATCTAATAATTCCAATATGGGCCATGAGCCAATCAAAACTGAAGCTGGGATTTGGTAAAAATCCAGATCTGCGCTTGTGCGGCAATATTGAAAATAAAAATATTTTTTTAATTCTGTCTCTCTCCGACACATCGTATTATGTCGTGAAACGTATGTCATTCATAACTTCATGTGAATAGTTTCGATCATAACCTCACAATTTCATGTGAAATGTTTCAATCGCTTCATTCCGTTTTCTTCAAGTCCTAAATATCATTGCTAACTCCTATTCATATTCTAAAATTGAACTGAAAGTATTCAAGTGACATATTTTCATTCTCGATATCTATTTTCTTGTTGTATTTCAGAATAAACATAACCTCCAAATTTCTCGCAATTTTTGAATTGACGCAAGCGTACAACTCAAGCTTTACCAAAGATTTGGCTTCACTTTGAGACTGTGAAAAGCAGGGGTATAATCCATATTGATGTTATTAGATATATGCATAGCACAGACCAACTGGTCTGTGGTCATAGATACAAAAAATCATATCTGTGGATTGAGCGGGAGTGTCCAAGAGGCATAGAATATTATGTAACTCACCATGTATTCGTGGAAGAAAGCGCTCAAGAAAAACACAGATATTCCGGCCATCGTCTTGTTGAAACCCATCTCGACAGAGGGCAAATATAAATGTCGGACAGCCCACCTATGTACGGGTAAATTCCAATTTCTCCAAAACGTATCAATGTTGTTTGCATTCCACCAATCGGCGTAGAAATTTCTATCGGCAAACTGCAGCAGCTCGCCAATAAGATTCAGGTAGGAATGGAAGGTAATGTAGAAGAAAATGAGCCAGGTAAGATGATTAGGTATCTGAAAAATAAACCATCGTTATAATTATAACATTACCATTGCCGTCCAAACTTACCGCAAGCTTTAGCAACCGCTCTGTGGTCTGTGTAATATCCATATTGCTGAATGGTATCAAAGAATTGATGATTGAAGGAATCATGTATTGCTGAATTACACAGAATACTATCTGAGTTCCTGCTACTACTTCGAAAATTCTCTTTATGAGGAACCTTTTCCTTATTCTTTCTGTTCTTGGAAAATTGAGCTCATAACATAGAGTAGGCGCGCATAGAAAGTAAAACATGTCTCTTAGATTGAGATTGTCTGGATATTGCACTAATTGTTTCCCTTTGGTTTCTAGTTTTTCTGTAGGCAAATCCATGCTGTTATCTGCAGCTGAAAACGCAATCCTCTAGTTTATATAATTAAAAAAATATTTCTGCATACTAACATCTAGATAAGGTACTAAAAGATGCTGAAGATCTCCTCATGGTATTCCTTTTCTTCTGATGAGAAGTCCTACACCACATGTTAACTTGGATGTAGGACCACATTTTCAAAAACAAAACTGTGTAAAATGATGTTACGCAAGAGGCACCAACTGGAAAACCGAAAAACAGAATGAAAATGCAAGACGCTTTTGATTTTTTTTTATTTTACCCAGGGTGAATCCTTCTTTAACATGTATCACCACCATGGGAAGCATAATTAGAACTATTAAGTTTAAGGTATGGGTGACCATCCCTAGCAGGTGGGATATAACTTCCTGAAAATTTAAATTTAGTGAAAAAAACGATTTTCGAAATTTGAAGCTAGGAAAAATTCATAATTGTTAAGCAATGAGGAACATTGAACATACAATCAATACATATATGCATTTCTATGCATCTATATCAATACATAGATGCATAGAACACCTGGTGTAACGACTCCCTACTAAAAATCGTGACCAAAATTTGTAGATCAAAATGGCATCCTAGATTTCAAATTTTGGACTAGTTTCGGAATGAATCCGCAATATTTATCGGTCGTGGCGCTACTGCGGCAACGAAAAAAAACGCGACCCCTTTCGGGAGAAATAAAAAGCTGCACAAAATATCACGTTTTCGATCGACAAGAAAGTCTTAAACAAAATATAATCAGTGCCAACACCAGGTATTTCTATGCATCTATATCAATACATATTGGCGATTTGATTTCCAACATGTACGCAACATTTCTGTATTGATCCCGATTCCTGATGAACGTGGACATTTTTTGGTGTACATTATTGAAAGCAGAAAATTTTATTTTTAATTAATTAAACCGGGACAGCGCGTACGCAGTCCCGACTACCAAAAATTACGCGCCCGAGTTATCCGCATTAGGGATAATCGCAGAGGTCAGCCCAATCGAAGTGCAATGAAAGGGCCTCACTCCGGGGGAACCGCCTTATTGATCACGGTAACCCCTACGCCAGGTAAGTATGAGTTGTGCAGCGCAGAACTGGAATATAAACCTCTTCGAGATATTCTAGTGAGGCATGTGAAGTTGGTGGCGCCACCACCGGAGCAACTGCGAAACATTCGTAACAATTAAGAAGAAACCTGCATTTAAGATGCCAAGGTCTTGCTTATGGAATTATAGCAATGAAGTGTAAAGATTTGAATGAAAAACAGCTAGTAGCGATTTTTCGACAATACTTACCACCGACAAAGCTTTTTCAACAAGAAGGCACGTTGATATAGGAACTAATGAATCTGAAAATTCAACATCATTAAATTTTTGACCAGAGCCCAATATTGTTTCATGAAATATTTACATAGTATCAAAACTACAGCTGGATGACCACTTCCACCATCGTTTAGGCCACTCAGTACGTATATCCATTGTATGGGATCGACTCTTATACCATATCTGCAATTTAAGGGCAAAATGAGTTCATCTGCTTTTATCTAGAATGAATGGAGTACCCACTTAATGAAATTTTCTAGTAACAGTCTTACACTTCCCATGGATAGTAAAAGGAAAGCCCAGTTCACGAATCCGGTGAAGTTGTTGAAGCCGGATGTCCACGAGAACAGAGAATCTCTGGGCCTGTGACATCTGAAAAGTTCATCAACAATTATTAATAACAAGTTCTTTAGAAATTTCTGTTTGGCCAAAGCCGCTGTAGCAATAAATCCACTAATAAAAACTTCTTAAAATCTTTGTCTCTATTCCATCTTCATAATTTTAAAAGGCTATATAATTTAGATATTCAACAAGTCCATACAAAATGAAGATCATCAGTCATTAGGTAAAGTACCAATCACATTTTTTGTTTGCTCAAGGCTACATTGTCTATATCTCATTGAAACTGAGAAAAAATTACTGACATGGAAACATATCATCAGTTGATATGAATTCATAAAAATAAAATTGTTCATCATACGATAGACGGATAGAATGGTTCAAGATGTGTTATGAAATAAATTATTTTCGATAAAAATTATATCATGATCATTTCAATTAAATGCAACTAGCTCCATTCTCTGATGAATAAATTTCATATCATTAAAAAGGATCAATCATTAGGTACAATATAACAAGATTTTTCAAGGTCTATATTTGTACCTATACATCTCATATTTCAAAAAGATAAGAAGCAAATGTTCATTTTATATTAAATTGAGGAATCATAGTATCTCATTGAAAGAACTCAATTTTCTGGCTTCTTCAGAACAGTTATATACAGACTGGTTCATTTCGTACTAGCGGTACTTTGAGTGTCTACAGAGATACTTTTTTTGTATATCCAACATCCTTGAATTGATGCTGTAGCACTTGAATGTCTCATTTTATGGCTTCGAGAAGCTAAAAAACATGCTTGCAATATTCCATTAAATTTTTCCTGAATTTCTACAAATGAAACAACGTACATTACAGTTCATTTACTAGACTAGATAAACAAATGGGGAATGCCAAACCATTGTTTTTCACAATAATCATATGAATGATTCATTATATTTAAAAGTGCATTCTTTCATTGGCCTGTGTTATTCGGAAATAGCACACAATGGAGAAATAATAATGTTGTTGTCCATAGAGGAACAAATTTCCAGATGTATAATATCAATGTTCAACAACAAGAATAAAACTCAATTTTATTACCGTAGTCATAAAGTAATTGAATGCACAATGATTCTACCATTAATTTTTTTCATATACGAGTAGGCAACCAAACAAACACCAGTATTTATTACCAGTTGCGGATAAAATAATAATACAAAGTTCGATTAATCTAACGATGGAATGCACATCGAATACGTTTGTTTTTCTATGACGTGAACATAGGTTAATGCAGTTCATATTGGATTATTGGATAGGTAGAATGGAGGAAATTGATTATAAACTGCAAAAAAATTAGAGAATAATTGCAGTCTCTTGAATACACTGCAAAAACTACTACCTTGACCATATTCCTTATTATTCTTCCATGTCAGAGTGAACGAACATGAAATGTAGGACGTTTTCTAGGTCTGAATTCACAAATTCTCAACGTTTTTACTTATAACCTGAATTATCAGTCAGCTTTATTTTATCCAGAATAATACTCATCTAATAAAAATTGACAATCTATCTAAAAATACAAGGATGGTACTTACGGTTTATCTGGCTGAGAATATCGTAGTTTTTTCTCGACAGCCTGTATATCTTCGGCACGTGTGACACTTTGGGCCCTCCTGCACCTAACCCCTTCCTGTTCTCTTGTCATTGTTCTTTTTATTTTTTTCAAAGTATCATTCACAATACATAACGGAAGCAAATCCGTTCATAACTCACTCTCGGTGGACTGTTTATGTGTTTATCCCAGCGATGTCAGGCGTGTAGTTGTGAAGCCGAATTAGTAGGATTATGTACGGGGGGAGCACGAAAGAAAAATTTGGGCTTGATTTTATGTAATGTTTAATTTTGCTATTAATCGGAGAAATTGAGTAATTGGAGCATTACTGAGGGGATTTTCATAGGTTTGACTCATTTGTGACGATATTTTTTGATGTAAGAGAATGTGGATATTTAAGAGATTTAAATTCCAGGGTCCTCTGCCCAGGTGTTAGCTTTCTAAGTTTTATTATCGCTATTATAGTTCTGTGAATCACCACAAGTTTCTGTGATTTCCTATCATAAATTTAGCATATTGAGAATTTTCATTATCATATTTAACGAATTCCCTCTTTATCAAACAAATAAGTAGGTTAATTTTACCTTGACCCTGGTATAAATGAGTCCTATACTAATTATATTACACTTGTGCATTATCTTTCATTGGCTTATCATATTTTATCTCTCAGCTTATACTGAGTACGCGCTCAAATTGGAATTATTTAATAGGAATCTGATCATTATCCATGTTTCTCCTGATTTTTGTGAAATTATTTTTGAACGATCGTCCCAAAAGTATCACCGAGAACAATAGAATCGATATCGAAAATCCGAATTTTCTTGGTGAAAAATGCATAAGGGGTAAGACCCCCCCAAAAACACCATATTTGTCTTCACCAAGGAATCCCTGGCGAAATCAAAGCCCTTTTTCAATCTTGACGATCTACTACACATTCCAATCATGCAGAATACCTATTAGAATGATCAGAACCTTTGAGTGCTCTGAGCGTCTGAACAAAACTCGAAATTGAAATTTGCAAAAAATAAATCAATTAAAAGTCGACACAAAGAAGACCAATATGGACATGTTTGATATCAAAATATAGGTTTTCGAGGACGCTCTATCCAATTAGGACAAATTCAAGTCGCTATCTATCATAGTTTAGAATTAGATTTTCACCTGTCAAATGGCATTTTCTGAAAAATCCGAAATTTCAACTTGTCACAGCTCCCGCCCCTGTGATCGTATCCACTTTTCATTTGTATATTCTTAATCAGCATTGTCCAAAAAGTATCTCTGACTCTGAGCATAATGAAATCGATATCGAAAATCTCAACTTTTTGGGTGAAAAATGACAAAGGGGTAAGATCCCCCAAAAACACCATATTTGTCATCACCAGAATCCCTGGCGAATTCAAAGTCGTTTTTCAATCTTGACGATCTACTACCCATTCGAATCATGCGGAATACCCATTAGACTGATCAGTACCACCTATACTTTGAGTGCTCTGAGCGTCTGAACAAAACTCGAAAATGAAATTTGGAAAAAATAAATCAATTAAAAGTCGACACGAAGAAGACCAAAATGGACATGTTTGGTATCAAAATATAGGTTTTTGAGGACGCTCTATCCAATAAGAACCAATTCAAGTCGCTACCTATCATAGTTTAGATTTTTCACCTGTCAAATGGCATTTTTTCAAAAATCCGAAATTTCAAATCGTCATAACTTCCCTCGTTGGGACCATATCTACTTTTTGTTTGTATATTGTTAATCAGCATTGTCTAGAGTATCTTTGAGCATAATAAAATCGATATCGAAAATCTCAACTTTTTGGGTGAAAAATGACAAAGGGAAGACCCCCCAAAAACACCATATTTGTCATCATCAAGGAATCCCTGGCGAAATCAAAGTCCTTTTTCAACCTTGACGATCTACTATCCCTTCGAATCATGCAGAATATCCATTAGACTGATCAGTACCACCTATACTTTGAGTGCTCTGAGCGTCTGAACAAAACTCGAAAATGAAATTTGGAAAAAATAAATCAATTAAAAGTCGATACGAAGAAGACCAATATGGACATGTTTGGTATCAAAATATAGGTTTTTGAGGACGCTCTATCCAATAAAAACAAATTCAAGTCGCTATCTATCATAGTTTATATTTTCACCGGTCAAATGGCATTTTTGCAAAAATCCGAAATTTCAAATCGTCATATAACTCCCCTGCTTGTTGGGATCATATCCACTTTTTGTTTGTATATTGTTAATCAGCATTGTCTAGAGTATCTCTGAGCATAATAAAATCGATATCGAAAATCTCAAGTTTTTGGGTGAAAAATGACAAAGGGGTAAGACCCCCCCAAAAACACCATATTTGTCATCACCATGGAATCCCTGAAAAATCAACCGGAGTTATTCGATTGGAATGTTCTTCAACCTATTCGAATCAGTCTGAATAACCATTTTGCAGGTCCATAACGCCTATATTAACTTTTTCATGTAAAACACTTTTGGAGATGGATTTTGGCATATAACTAAAACGTTTTAAAATACAACAGAATTTTATTCGAAAATTATTTGCTCGTTACATAAAAATATAATAATCTAAAATAAAATAAAATTATAATACAGAATGTAAACAGAGAGTTTAAAAATAAATCCCTGAACATTTGGACGGCTTCAAATAAGGCTAATAAAAAATATAAACAACATATAAAATATAAGCATTGTCTTAAAGTTAAAGATAAACATTTATATAAAATGAACGTAATAATTAGTGATGTGATTCTTATTTAACTATACACGTATGTAAAGCTGTAGCAAAAAATCAATATACAAATTCCTATAACTACGCAATTCAATTTTCATATTACAGTATTCGTAGAGAAAGGCAATAATTGACATATTTTGTAAATATAATTTTACAACAATATGATAAAGGCCCTAAGAGCAATTTAATTGAATTTTGATTGAATTTTTTCGAGTTAATCAGATACATTTATATACAACCATTCTTTCAAATTTTGGTTTTCAGTAATTGTCAAAAAATGTTATCAATAAAAAATGAATTTTCACTTAATATTAAATAGTAGCACCAAATAGTTATATTTGGATATCTACTAGGCCTACCTATAGTACGGAGTTCATTTCCACGAATATTTACTTCGAAAGAGTAAATTATTCAAAAAATAAAAAAACAAAAATAATACGATACACTACATTAAATTCTTACATATTTAACTGTTGATGAAATATTTTCGATGTGATGAATTTGTACTAGCTGGATTAAATCGTTTTTATTCATATTTAATTGTTCTAGACTCTAGAGCGACGTAATGAGAGAATGAAGTGAGAAAAAAATCTTAAAAACTACTCAACACTATAATTACTATGTACAATCATATCCGAAAAATCGTGAAAGATTTTCGAATACGATATTTAGCTGCTTTCAGAGTTTCTGTTCCTTCTGGAATAGTTTATATGTACAGGTACTATTCCATTTAATTTACAACTTAAAATAAATTAAACCTAAAATACTCACACATATTATTACATCTATTCAATGCAATTTGAAAAAAATCTGATTTGGATAACTGTCTTATTGACCCAGGAATATTTGAAGGTAGAAAAAAGATGGAATAAAAAAATATAAATTTTAGAAGTATCAAAGAAGAAGAAGATATTTACAAAACGATATACCAAATTATATGGTATAGATCTGGCAATCTGAAAAATTTTGAAATGACGATCAATGACCAAATTCAATATTTTAATATTGTAAAGGGCTATCCAAAAAACCAGCAATCTTGAAGTTTAACGAAACGTATAGTTGAATATAGAAATTCCATCACATATACAAGAAGAGATAAAGCACATTCATAAGGCAGTTACTGAAAATACAAAGGAAATATATACTTTCGACTCATCCCCATGTATTTATTTTAGAACTATCTATTTTGGACCTATCTTTAAAAGCGATGAGTGAAGGCAAGCTTTTAATTTTGGGAAAAGCGAGCTGAGTATAAATTTTCAATAGATCCAATTGACTGGCACCCATTGATGCTCAATTGTCAAAGTATCTAAAGCTTCGACTATTTCACGGAATGACACATCGAAATCGTTATTTACAATCACTTGGTTTATGTATTTGTCGTATGTCCTCTGCATACTGGCACTCTCCTCCAAGGATCTCCTCAAGTCTTCCTCCTAAATTTACGAGTAAGAGATAATTGATAGATTTCTTTAACCCTTTATGAATAATGCAAATGTTCAAGCTGAATACGGCTTGAATAAAGGTATGAAAAGCCTATATACTAACTACTAACTTATAAGACATAGTTCGAAGATAAAAACGATTTTTTTTAATACACTGCGCAAAAAAATTAACGCACATTATGAAAATCTCAAATTTATTCTACATCTGAAAGTGTTCTCAATGATAATTATTTTTATCAGAATTATGCATGCATATGTTATCCACTTTCAACGTTTTTCTTCAATACAGATGTTTTCTCCCAGCAGGAATAAAAAAAGATGATATTATCAGATTTTGAATGTATTGGCTCCATTCTAAAATCAGTTGTTCTCGATCAATTCTAGTGATCAATAGTTTTTCTTTCGTTTGATTTTCTCCACTCGATCGCTATGCAACGCGAAAAACGCAATTTGAGCCAAGAGGAATGTGCCCAAGCGGTAGTTTTGCGAGAAGAAGGGTGGACATACACAAGAATTGCAGAAAGGTTTGGAGTATCCCATACAAGTGTGTCCAGAATGTTGCAGCGATTCAGGGAGACAGGTATGAATGTCCGAAGACCAGGACAGGGTAGACCACGGGTAACAACTGCCATTCAAGAACGTTACTTGAGAGTTTCTTCGTTGAGACAACGGTTTGCAACCGCTCGCCTCCTTCAAAATCAGCTTGAGCAAACTCATGAGGTGCAAATTAGCACTCAGACAATAAGAAATCGCCTCAGAGAATATGATTTAAGGCCTCGTATCGCGGCAAGAGGTCCAGCTCTTACCCCAGCCCATCGAATGGCGCGTTTGGATTTTGCGAGAGAGCATATCCATGGGAAGAGGCCGATTGGAAAAGAGTTCTCTTCACAGATGAGTCTAGATTCTGCCTCTACCATTGTGATCGACGTTCCCTTGTATACAGACATCCACATGAAAGATATGCTCAGTACAATTTCCTGAATACTACTGGTTTCGGGGGAGGATCGATTATGGTATGGGGTGGAATATCTTTGACTGCTCGCACAGACCTAGTGGTCCTTGATAATGGAGCTATGAATGCTGATAAGTAAGTATATAAGGAACATTCTTGAAGAGCATGTAGTGCCATTTGCCCCATACATTGGTGAAAATTTCATTTTTATGGACGATAATGCCAGACCCCATCGTGCGCGCATCGTTCAGGAGTACCTTGAAGAGGTTGAAGTCTCTCGAATGGAATGGCCAGCAAGAAGTCCAGATCTCAATCCGATTGAGCAGATTTGGGACTACCTCAATAGAAGGCTGAGAAGTTCAGAAAATCATCCAGCTACTCTTAATGACTTAGGAATCCAACTCGGAGAAATCTGGGAAGGATTAGATCAGAACATTTTAAGATCACTCATTTTGAGTATGAACCGTCGTTGCCGAGCTGTAATTAACGCAACGGGTGGAAATACCAAGTATTAAATCACTTATCAGCATTTCAGTAATTTGAAAATTGTTCATTTCTCTTCTTTCACATAAGATTCGGTGAAATCCTGAATTTTTCTTCCATTTAATGTGTCTTGTTTCGTTCAAAACCTTCCCGAGAAAAAATAAAAAATAAGTTATAAAGTCAATGTAGAGTTAACTTTCATTAAAATTGAGATTTTCAGAATGTGCGTTAATTTTTTTGCGCAGTGTAATTCGATGGAATGAACGTCTAAAAAACTTACCTCGTATAAAGACGCAAGAGATTCCAAAGTTCTAGCCCTTCTTGAACTGTATCGTATTGAAGATTGACGATCAAACTGGAAAAAAGTTATTGAATAGCACAAAAGTTGTTAAAAATTGACCAACATTTTGAAGTAGAAAAATCGAAGCAAATTTCATAATTAAAATTTCCTATTTCGGCAACGATCTAGTCGGTCTCATGAAAAAATCAGGCCTACCTGCAGTCGCCCTTTGCATATACAGGGTGGTCCATGTAAATCACGTTTTCTCTACTCAGCCATCAATGGCAGATATTCGAGTATTTCTTTTGCAGTCATATACAGGGTGAGTCTTTGACTTGTACATATATTTTAACTGAAGATTTTTGAGGTCAAAAGAAACCTTTTTTCATTTTCCATTTTTCCGAATTCGACTCTGTTAAAAAGATATAGCCATTTGAAAAAAACATTGGGCTAAATACGTCCCTGAAATGATACTGTGGAATTGATTTAAAGTTCATATTTCTCGATAGAAATTGAGTTTATACATTTAGGCCCAATTTAGGGAATACTCAAGTAGTCAAGTACTAACCTTATTGGAATAAAAATGTTGCAAACACGATAATTTCAACAAAAACAGTTAGTTTCATCGGATTATATCTGCAACTAAAAAGCCACATTTATTCCATTAAAATAAGTTCCTTCTTCGATTTTTCTGCAGATTCGTTTGTAAACACTAATAACTTGTTCATATTTTCCCCGAAATTCCCAAACAATATCATGAAGAGAGACTTTTCATTCAGATTTATTATTAAACAACCTAACCTAATCTAATTTGTATCGATTCTGTGAAATTTTGCACAGAAATTTCAAGAAGATGTTGTCAGCTTGCTGATATTTTCATTGAGATTAAGGATTTTTTACGAAACATAGTATAAATCAGGATACATTTGTGTACCGTGGAATAAATATCTATGAATTCTGCCGTTTCCATCATAAATCGACTTTGCCGCCAAATTTTACCAGGCATGCGTAGAGCAAAAACCGAAGCATGGTGGTCTGGAGGCCAACGTTAAACAATAACAAACCAGAGTCTCTGAACAAACTGTAAACATTATGTGAAGTTATGAATACATTCAGTGACTTATTGTTCTAATGTGATTATTATGTGAAATGAATTAATATAATTTCAACCGTGTCGAGATTATAAAATTCCAAGAGGATGTTGTTTAGATAGAAACATCGCCACAGATTATCAGGTATCGTATTATTTTTCATTAATTTCAATTTAATAAGTAGTTTGTATCGAGATTCATCATTTCATCGACATTTAACTTCAATATGGACCGGTAACTATGAATTTTCAATAGAAACTATGCGTATTAAATCTTCCTTGGTGTTCAATTTTATCTCCCACATTTGTGGGATTTTATTATTAAAATATCTCGACAAAGTTAATGAATATTGTGACAACATTGTAAACTCTTTTAAAGACCGGAGAAGGAATAATATTCGATGATATTTAATTCAGAGAAGCATTCAGATTATTCTTGAAATTGATGATTTTTTCGTCAAATTTCTCCGGGTAAAATTGGAAATAACTCGAAAACGACGCGTTTTATTGAAAAAAATTGGAATACTTTTAGTTTCTTAAATGATTGATTCTTTCGAAAATAAGAACCGCTTATCTTTTTAAAGTGGTTTTATGGTGTTTTAGCGTGTATTGATGAGTCGACTACCCTGTAACTTTTATACTAGTAAAGATATTGAATAGGTTTCGATTGAGGAATATGCACCACGAATAGAGTAAAAACTCAACCAAAATTCAGTTCATTCGAAATAACGGTTCCGAAGATATAAACAGAAAAGTGTTTGTTTCATGGATTTTCGACACCCTGTATCTCCCAAACCAAACCGAATTTTGAAAAATGGTATAGGAAAAAAGTGTTTCGTTTGATGAGAGGAATCTACAGTTAAAATATATGTACAAGTCAAAGACTCACCCTGTATAGAAAGTTTTGTAACGCATTCTAGAAATATTTTCGAATATACAGGGCGTTCCATTTAAAAGAAATCTTCCTAACTATTTTTAAATATTTCGATTCCTCTATAAAAGATTGATGATCCTTCATCATTAAGTTGAAAATTTTCAGAGACTAAATAAACATGGGAGGAGATAATGAAGATGAAAAAAACATTCGATATTATGTAATTTTATCAATTCTGACACTGTCGCAGTTCGTATCAAATATTAATTTTTCTGATGATTTCGAAAGAACACGGATTCAATCGATAATTTTTGTGACATCTGTCATTTTTCTGATATCTGTCAATTTTATGACATCTGTCAATTTTTCTGACAGCTGTCAAAACGGATGTCAACATTGCGGGAAATACTGAAAATTTCCGACCTTATCTTCACGAAAAAGTACCAATTTCACCTACCGATAAGTTCCTGGTGGACAGATTCCTGGTAGACAGATTGCGACTAGAATATCTCAAGTTGTTGGAACTTCTTCCGATGGTGGCGGCGTCGTACAACGTTTTCAACTGTTCCATACCTGGGGCAGCTACGAAGATGACGTACGGCAAAAATTCGGAACTGTTGTGCAGGATTTTGAGGGCCAGCGGACTGCAATCGAGAACGCACATTCTTCCCTGATGGAAAATCGAATCGTTTAGAAATCACAGCCTGTATAAGATTATAACGGTTCAAACGTACCTGCTTGATGATGTCTCTGATAGAATCCAAGTGCGTTCCGTAAAGATGGCCGTTATATTCGCCATATTCTAAGAATTTGTTGTTTTTTATGTCTTCTTCCATGGTTTCCCTATCTATGAACCAGTAGCTCTGGCCGTTCTCTTCTAATACTCTTGGAGGTCGAGATGTGTCTGAGAAGATCAGTAAATGTCAATCAATATACCTCTAGATCCGCCACTGATGACTGTACATACTAATTTTCAAAGTGCATTTAATTTAAAAGCAATTTTAAAAGATTTGACTGAAAGTATACGAATGTTATTTTTATTAGTTCCACATTTTAAATAACCGGAAATGGCATTCATACACAAATAGGACACGAATACAAGATTGCATTAGCGATAAACCTGAAATCTATATTGCGTAGTTACTTCCATAGTATTAAAAGGTCATAAAAGATGTTGATGAATAGTTAAGGTTTGGTTCTAAATAATACCCATTCATTCAAGCTTGGTATCAATGATCAGGATGTGATTGAAAAATGGAAAGTGAGTATCGATTCACGAAGTGATGTAACACAATCCTCAAATAGTACAGCGTTTGTATTCAGGAGCAGTCCAAGCAAGCAAGGTTGAGAAATCAGCTGATAAAGTTACACAGGAACGCGTTTTTTCTCGTCACTCATCAGAACCATTGGCCCAATTGACTGGCGCCGATGGAAAATCACAGAAAGGAAATATGTCATTTACATTTGAGTGAAAACAGAGATATAATCATAGAGATTGTATACAAGCCGTGGAATTTCCTCTATCTATGGTTATGAGGTTTTCCAATGGTTTGTCTAAAATGTGGATACAGGAGAAGACAACGAAAAACAACAAGAAAAGTGTGCCCAACATCTCCTTGTTTATATTAATTCATTACTTATTTTTTATGGATCCATGGACAAAGAACAAATCTATGTATACTCCATTCACTTTCATAATGTATGAAATTCTGACACATTTCACCGTGAATATTTTGAAAATGTTAGGTTATAGTCATTTTTCTGGCAGATGAATAAGCAACGTTGTCCTTTCTACATAGAAGTCATAGTATTTACGTATTCATCGAAATGTTTATTTATTTTGGAAAAATAATGAGTTTGAGAAAATACACTGCGCAAAAAAATTAACGCACATTCTGAAAATCTCAATTTTAATGAAATTTAACTCTACATTGACTTTATAACTTATTTTTTATCTTCTCTCGGGAAGGTTTTGAACGAAACAAGACACATTAAATGGAAGAAAAATTCAGGATTTCACCGAATCTTATGTGAAAGAAAAGAAATGAACAATTTTCAAAATACTGAAATGCTGTAAGTGATTTAATACTTGGTATTTCCACCCCTTGCGTTAATTACAGCTCGGCAACGACGGTTCATACTCAAAATGAGTGATCTTAAAATGTTCTGATCTAATCCTTCCCAGATTTCTCCGAGTTGGATTCCTAAGTCATTAAGAGTAGCTGGATGATTTTCTGAACTTCTCAGCCTTCTATTGAGGTTGTCCCAAACCTGCTCAATCGGATTGAGATCTGGACTTCTTGCTGGCCATTCCATTCGAGAGACTTCATTCAACCTCTTCAAGGTATTCCTGAACGATGCGCGCACGATGGGGTCTGGCATTATCGTCCATAAAAATGAAATTTTCACCAATGTATGGGGCAAATGGCACTACATGCTCTTCAAGAATGTTCCTTATATACTTATCAGCATTCATAGCTCCATTATCAACGACCACTAGGTCTGCGCGAGCAGTCAAAGATATTCCACACCATACCATAATCGATCCTCCCCCGAAACCAGTAGTATTCATCAGGAAATTGCACTGAGCATATCTTTCATGTGGACGTCTGTATACAAGGGAACGTCGATCACAATGCATAGCGATCGAGTGTAGAAAATCAAACGAAAGAAAAACTATTGATCACTAGAATTGATCGAGAACAACTGATTTTAGAATGGAGCCAATACATTCAAAATCTGATAATATCATCTTTTTTTGTTCCTGCTGGGAGAAAACATCTGTATTGAAGAAAAACGTTGAAAGTGGATAACATATGCATGCATAATTCTGATAAAAATAATTATCATTGAGAACACCTTCAGTTGTAGAATAAATTTGAGATTTCCATAATGTGCGTTAATTTTTTTGCGCAGTGTATTATGTGAATTCAATAAAGACATGGCGAATGTCGAAGAAACTTTTTTCTCTGTTAAAACTGGAAATATATGTCATGTATATAAACATGGCTGGAAGATTCAGTTATGATATTTTCTTGTACGGAAATCAAGAATCGAGTTTTGAAATTTCACTGAAAAATAATGAAAGGAATAGTCCGTTACTTTGTGATAGTTCATTCGAAAAAAGAATAAAAAGTACTCGAATAACCCAACAGAAAAACTTCTAAACGAACAGACGGACCTATGGAATTCCCCACTTTTTAAAATTCTCAAGAAATAAGCCTACAGAAGTCATTCAAATTCCTTTTTGCACAACTTGAAGTACTCCAGTATGAAAATGAAGTAGTACTACAAAATCTGCGTCACAGTTAAACCTTAAAAACTAACTTCATTTACAATGTTAAAAAAGAAGTAAAAAGAAATTAGCATTGACAACGTCTCTGAAAATCATTTGACATTCAACGATTACCAATCTGTGTCAGTTTCAAGTAAAACAACTTGATAAACTCAAATCTTGCCCAACCGGGGTACATTATAAAAGTAAAATATGGAGTATATTCGCCATAGATGAACTGACATTTACTCCAACTTTTCGTTAACTGCATGCTTAGTTTGATTTTCGAGAAATTTTCCCCGAAATTAAAAGATTCCTTACAAAATTTGGGATTTATTCGTAGAAAATTTGCAGAAGAAGAATATAACTGTGCCTTGCCCACAACAACGGTTGGCAACAGTGCAGACACAAAGCGTTATACAGGGTCTTTCACGAGTTCCTGAAAATTTCATCTTTTTGGCGTGAAGGTAAAAGAAATAGGTGAAAATTCAAGACGAAAAACAGTTTTTTGTGAATAACTCAGAAAATATCCACTTTAGGGCAAGGGTGTGATGCATACACTCACATTATTTTTCAACGTAGATTCAATAGCTGCCATAAAAAAATGGGGTTCTAATTTGAAAAAATTGATTTTTCACGATTTTGTCATCCCTAACTTTGAAAGCGATTTTTTCACCCCCTGTATCATGAATCACGATTTCGATTTTTAAAGTGGATACATCAATCTTACATCTTGAAAAATCCCAAAAATGAAAATTTTCCATCCAAAAACCTCGAAGTTATTCTTGTTTCAGCGGAGCTCTATTTTCGATTTTTTTTTCGAATTTTCCCGCTCAGAGAGAATTTTCCAATCAAAACTGAAAAATGTTACATCAAAATAACTTGAAATTTTCTAAGGAATCTATTTCTGCAATAAAAAAATGGTGTTCTAATTTGAAAAACGGAAGTTGACGTCATTTCCGGAAAAACCGGAGGTGCTCATGCCTTGAAAATATTTTAGATTTCATCAGCATCGTGAAATACTTATAAGTGCTGAATTTCATGAAAATACGTTCAGTAGTTTCCCGTATAAATATGGGTGAGGTTCCTCGTGAAAGACCCTGTATTCATAGATCATAGATCTTACAGTATTAACACAAGTTCTATGGTTATATTCTATATCTGCAGTCCGAAAATAAAATTTGAATTATCAAGCTTCGAATTCATGCACATAAGCATGTATGAAGAATTCCTTCATCCACCTAAAGCCATGTGATATGAATAATAAAGCTGAAGCAAGAGTCGTAGATCCCAAGACAGGAAAAGAAAGATAAATATTTCTATGCACTATTTCTCCTATCTGTGAACAATATGAAATCACACAGCCGTCTCCATGGAAGCGGCTGTACGTCAAAACTTATTTCCGTGACTCAAGTGGGGCGTGAGTCAACTAGACCAATGCTCTCGACAAAATTGCGAAATATCAAGTAATTTCGATTTCGTTAAAAATCAGTGTAAGAAGTTGAAATCTGGCGCTGACCAACCTGGAGGGGACAGCTAGAGAAAGTAGATGAAAACTTACGTGGTATCACCCCGCCAAACTTCTCGGGATCACTATTAATCAGTCTATTTTTCAAAGTCCTCTTCCCCACCCCCTGCGCACCGATCAAACACAACGTCTTTCTCTTAAACGGCGGCATCCGCGTCACTTCCTCGTACAGCAACAGATCCGCCTTGTCGAAGTCCCCGTTGCTCTTCGACTTGTAAATAATCTTCTTCTTCTTCTTCGAGATCCTAGCTCCGCAGATGCTGATCTTGTGCACGAAGTCCGCCTCCGGAGGCACGAAGGCCTTCCTCCTCTCCTCCAGCTCCAAGGAGGGGATGAGCCCGGTGGAACCGCTCCCGTTCACCTTCTTCGCCTGCCACCAGTTGGGGTCGCGCTGGTCCACCACCTGCAGGATGTCGCCCCTCTCGAAGGCTAGGCCGATCTCTTTGCAAGGCAGCAGGGTGTCCTCCTGAGGGTCGTACTCGAAGAGCGCCCTCATGAAGCACTGAAATTCGTCAAAATTATTGGTTTATAGTGAATATCACTGAGGAAATAAGGCTTTTTCGGTTTCATGAATGAGTGGAGTGGCCCATTTTTATTACCGTTTAACGGCCAACTTCCGTTTGTCGGCCATTTTGAGTTTCAATTTTCGAATTCTACAGCGAATACTAACCGTAGATCTTTTGAGGGTGCCGTTTTTGTATCCGTTGGAAGTCACCAAGGCGGCGTGGGTCTCTTGACTGCTCTGGCCGACTTTTAGGGTTACAGATTCGTTGCTTTTCTGGATCTCGCTCTGGAGGTCTTCAGGCGTCTTGACAGGCATTCCGTTGACTTCTAAAATGACGTCGCCGACGTGTAAGAGTCCTTGCTTCTCTATCATTCCCCCTTCAATGATTCTGGCTATGACCAAGTTTTCATTTTCGTTCACTTGAATCTGGAAGAAGAATATCAAGATTGTTTCTACAAAAGTGTTTTTTGAAGACTCTAGATTGAGGAGCGTTCGGAATTAGTCAAGACAAGGTGTAGAAATGAAAGTGGACATTCTGAGTTATATAATAATGCTAAGCTTGTACGTTTTCTCTTCAGCCATTGAAATATTATGATCAGATTCGAATGAAAGGCAAGCAAAATTCGAAAGATATGAAAAAACCCTTTCCACTCACCGTAAGTCCAAGGGGCTCGTTCCCCTTCTTCCTTATCCCCACCATTCGCATCATTTCGCCGGTTATCTCCTTGATCTCTGACGGCGTTTCGACTTTGATCTCTTCAGCCTCTGCCTTTTTGAGATTCCTGATGCTAGGATCAGATACGCACTTGGCTACTTCATCGTGTATTTCCAAGAGGGCTTTGAAGTGGGGCTTGCCGAGGATGGACGATAGTTCTTTGGCTTCTCGGGTCCTGGAGATGTTACATCGGATCAGGAGCTCTTTGAAGAGGTCCTTGGTTTCCGCCGATGTCGGTTTCGGAAGGGAGGGGGGCTGCTCTAGACGGTCTTGTACCTGGAATGAGGGTTTGGAAAGGGTTAGCTCCTTGTGGTATTGTTTTTCGTCGTACAGGGTGGTCCATATAAAACAGGCCAGTTAGTATGACGGAAAAGGTCAGGCCAGGTCAAATTTTATTTGGTGGGGGACTCCTTTTGTATGCAAACCCTTCAAGAATGTTAAATGACAATTGGGGTCGAATGACAGAGCATTTGGAAGATTTTTGCAATTGTATCGGATGTTTTTTTAAGTGATAGAATTTTCCTTAGACGAAGGAACTCTTTCCTTTGGTTTGACAGAAGGTAGAAGCCATGTTGTTTTGACATTTTTTGTTCAGTAAGCATTGACAAATTATCATGGCAAGACTCACGCTGCAACAACGTTCACAAATTGTTGAAATTTATTTTCAAAATCAGTGTTCTATTCGCCAAACTTATAGAGCACTTTATGGAAATTTATGGTTTACATAATCGTCCATCAGAGCTAACTATCGTTAGATTTCGGACAACATTTTTTCTACTCGATGCAACAACAACAACAAGACAAAGAACTGTACGAACAGAAGAAAATATCGCTGCTGTAAGTGATAGGCAGTGTTGATGAAGATCCAGATGTGTCTATTCGTCGACGTTCATAACAAGTTGGACTCTGTGCATCCATCACATGGGAAATTTTGCGTAAAAATCTTGGTTTACACACATTGAAGATCCAACTGGTTCAAGAACTAAATTGCACCCTATTCTGCTACCTTAACAATTGATTTATTGAAAGAAAGAATTGGCGATAACATTATTCAGAGTGTTGCTAAGGTCACCAAAAATGGAATGAGTGGAATAGTCTTTCAAATAAAAACTTGGCTTCAATCTTGAATCAAATATGTTTTATTCCAATTTAAAGTTTTATCACTCTAAAAAATCACTTGATATATTCATGAATATGCTGGAAAAATTCTGTTTGCGTTCATTCAGGCTTAAGAAAGTACAGGGTGTTCCAAATTCAATGATCACTGAGAGCATCTCGAGAACCATAAGGGTTAGAGAAAAAATGTTAAGGACTCCCGATCTCTTTTTTCAAAATAATCAATAAATCAATTGCCTGCAAACAGATCCGAGATATCTGAATTGGTTCTCGAGCTACAGGGCGTTTCTGAAAAATTGCTGTTTCAAATATTTCGCTATATCTCGTTTTCTGTTAGAGATATCACGAGAATTGCAAAAAGTTTTCTTTTGTAATTTCCATTGCCTATACGCTGCTTCCATCTGATCCGAAAAGTGCTAAAGAGAAAAGTTTGTGTTTTTTAAATGGGACACCCTATATTTTTCATTATTGCTTCTTAGCCGCAGATTCACCGAGTATCATCCTGTAACCGGTTTTTCGAAAATCTGATTCGTTTCAGAGATATTGAGTTTTTCGTCTTCGCTTGAATTGGGACAGCCTGTATATGAAGGTTTTTCTTTCATTTGGAGATATTTCATTTCTATTTTTTGTCTATTCTGTTTTTTTGAGTGAACTGAGCTTCTTGAATGAAAGAGATATCATAAAGATTACAATATTTTCTGAAAATTTCGATTCTATAAAATGGAAAACTTCATTTATTTTGTAAATGACTATATTCCATATAATTGAAAATCTAATTTGTCTAGTGTGTAGTGAATAATTTTAACCAAATGATTATCTTGGAAAGAAGAAATCATCAGATACAATTCGAACATTCATTATAGATTTTTTTAAGCATTCATTTGTATAAAAGTTTTTATTCGATTAATGTTAGGTTTTCATAAAATCGAAAATAAAATATCTCCAAATAAAAGAAAAATCTTTATATACAGACTGTCCCAATTCAATTGGAAACGAAAAACTCAATATCCTTGAAACGAATCAGATTTTCGAGAAACCGGTTACAGGGTGATACTCGTTGAATCAGCGGCTGAGAAGCAATGATGAAAAATATAGGGTGTCCCATTATAAAAACACAAATTTTTCTCTCTAGCACTGTTTGCTGGCAATTGATTATTTTGAAAAAAGAGATCGGGAGTCCTTGAACATTTTTTTCTCTAACCCTTATGGTTCTCGAGATGCTCTCAGTGATCATCGAATTTGGGACATCCTTTACTGAGATGATGAATTTTTTTATAATTTGCTTCCAATTCAAATGTTTTCATCAACAATTATGATTTGATCTGCATTCTCCTTTCGTTTGACTTGTTCTTAACAGGACAGCCCATATGGTCTTTCAGATTTCGATTGATGACGAAATATCCCTGCTAAAATGAATGGAGTATACGTAAATATTCTTATCAGATATGCTTTGCATTGGTCAGCGCTTTACTTTTGTTTGATGTAGATATTTCATAGGCATGATCGTAAGTAATATGAACATACGATGACCTACATTATTCCTAATGAAGTAGCGTTAGTCACTGCAGAATAGTGACCTCAAGGGAGTACAACGAACGCAAGAATATTGTGCATGTACCTACTTGTTTAGTTACTAGAATCATAATAATCCATTTTTACTCAAATTTTTCCAAACCAGAAGTATAAAAAGCAACAAAAGCTGACTCAGAATACAACACTGTGGAACTCAATATCTGTTAAGTATTCGGCTCGATTTGACAGTGTTTATCCAGGGTGTTCAGGAATTGGCGCTACAAGAGGAAAATAGAGATTACTTGCATAATTTCAAGAAAAAAAGACTTACAAACATGGGACCGCAAACTTTTCGTTTTCGAGATACATTGTGTTAAAGTTTCATGTCTTTTTCAAGTTTTTTCTCAAAGTATCTGCATTTCACAAGATATTCTACACTGCGCAAAAAAAGTAACGCACATTCTGAAAATCTCAATTTTAATGAAAGTTAACTCTACATTGACTTTATAACTTATTTTTTATGTTCTCTCGGGAAGGTTTTGAACGAAACAAGACACATTAAATGGAAGAAAAATTCAGGATTTCACCGAATCTTATGCGAAAGAAGAGAAATGAACAATTTTCAAAATACTGAAATGCTGATAAGTGATTTAATACTTGGTATTTCCACCCCTTGCGTTAATTACATCTCGGCAACGACGGATCATACTCAAAATGAGTGATCTTGAAATGTTCTGATCTAATCCCTCCCAGATTTCTCCGAGTTGGATTCCTAAGTCATTAAGAGTAGCTGGATGATTTTCTGAACTTCTCAGCCTTCTATTGCGGTTGTCCCAAACCTGCTCAATTGGATTGAGATCTGGACTTCTTGCTGGCCATTCCATTCGAGAGACTTCAACCTCTTCAAGGTACTCCTGAACGATGCGCGCACGATGGGGTCTGGCATTATCGTCCATAAAAATGAAATTTTCACCAATGTATGGGGCAAATGGCACTACATGCTCTTCAAGAATGTTCCTTATATACTTATCAGCATTCATAGCTCCATAATCAACGACCACTAGGTCTGTGCGAGCAGTCAAAGATATTCCACCCCATACCATAATCGATCCTCCCCCGAAACCAGTAGTATTCAGGAAATTGCACTGAGCATATATTTCCTGTGGACGTCTGTATACAAGGAAACGTCGATCACAATGGTAGAGGCAGAATCTGGACTCATCTGTGAAGAGAACTCTTTCCTAATCGGCCTCTTTCCAATGGATATGCTCTCTCGCAAAATCCAAACGCGCCCTTCGATGGGCTGGGGTAAGAGCTGGGCCTCTTGCCGCGACACGAGGCCTTAAATCCTATTCTCTGAGGCGATTTCTTATTGTCTGAGTGCTAATTTGCACCTCATGAGTTTGCTCAAGCTGATTTTGAAGGAGGCGAGCGGTTGCAAACCGTTGTCTCAACGAAGAAACTCTCAAGTAACGTTCTTGAATGGCAGTTGTTACCCGTGGTCTACCCTGTCCTGGTCTTCGGACATTCATACCTGTCTCCCTGAATCGCTGCAACATTCTGGACACACTTGTATGGGAATCTCCAAACCTTTCTGCAATTCTTGTGTCCACCGAGATGTCCACCCTTCTTCTCGCAAAACTATACCGCTTGGTCAAATTGCGTGTTTCGCGTTGCATAGCCATCGAGTGTAGAAAATCAAACGGAAGAAAAACTATTGATCACTATTGATCGAGAACAACTGATTTTAGAATGGAGCCAATACATTCAAAATCTGATAATATCATCTTTCTTTATTCCTGCTGGGAGAAAACATCTGTATTGAAGAAAAACGTTGAAAGATATGCATGCATAATTCTGATAAAAATAATTATCAACCTTCAGTTGAAGAATAAATTTGAGATTTCCATAATGTGCGTTAATTTTTTTGCGCAGTGTAATAAAACCTAGCATAGATATTATAAATAACATCAGGGTGATATTCTTTCTGGAACACTGTCACCTGTTTTCTTGTCGAACTTTTTTTGGTGAGCCACTTTTAGTTTTGAAAATTGTAAAAATAAGCTCTGTTGTTGCACTTAACACTAAACCTCATGGTCTCTTGTAGTTTTGTCGTATCTGCTACCGATTTCGAGAAAAAAATCTGAATCGACTATACAAGAAAATATTTGCTTATCGAGAACTTCCCAAATTTTTTTCGTTTGTGCGATCAACTGTTTCGAATGGTACCCACAGGAAAAATGATCTGACCCTGATCCTATCAGGTTACTGCCTCCAACACTACTATCAAAAAACACATCAATTAGTCATTGTATTATGACTTTTCGAGGATGTGTACCTGTTGTGGGAATCCGGACTAGGACAACGAATGAAAATCGCTTCGTTATCATTTAAAACAATAACAAACAAACGAAAAGACAATGCTGACTTTTCACAACATAGCCTTGATGGTCACACGGATTGTCGAATTATCCAATTATATGAGCAATCGTTGTTGATGTTTTGATATTATATTATGCTAGTTTTATATTTCATCCGGATATCATATCCTGAATAATGGACAGGAATCAATAAATTTTTATTGTTATTTTATCTTATTTCGGAGGGTACTAAATCGGTTGTTGACGTCTCAATTGTCATCTGATACCTCTCTACAAATGAGAAGCTTTTCTTCTTGAGATTAACTATAAATTTTCACCAATAATGCATTCATTTACTCTGTTTTTCCTAACAAAATTTGACATTTCAAATTTTCGTAAAAAGCATTGGTCTAGTTGACTTTGCACCGTAGTTCAGTCATAGAAATAAGATTGTCTTCAGAAAAGGTTTCGGGTTTCGTTCCATGATCTATATTCTATATCATTAGGGCATAGAGTGAGAAATCCGTTATATTTTCTTCTTGAAACGGTGTACAAAAGTAAATGACGTAGAACCGAAGTGTAATTCTCTTCTCTTGACTTATCCCACATTCAAACTTTGCATGGAGGGAAATGAAAGGACTTCAAAAAGTTGGGAAATTTCTTGACCACCCCTGACCTGCATAAATAAAGAAGCTGTCAGCTGTCTATACAGGGTCTTTCACGAGGAACCTCACCCATATTTATACGGGAAACTACTGAACGTATTTTCATGAAATTCAGCACTTATAAGTATTTCACGATGCTGATGAAATCTAAAATATTTTCAAGGCATGAGCACCTCCGGTTTTTCCGGAAATGACGTCAACTTCAGTTTTTCAAATTAGAACACCATTTTTTTATTGCAGAAATAGATTCCTTAGAAAATTTCAAGTTATTTTGATGTAACATTTTTCAGATTTGGTTAGAAAATTCTCTCTGAGCGGGAAAATTCGAAAAAAAAATCGAAAATAGAGCTCCGCTGAAACAAGAATAACTTCGAGGTTTTTGGATGGAAAATTTTCATTTTTGGAATTTTTCAAGATGTAAGATTGATGTATCCACTTTAAAAATCGAAATCGCGATTCATTATACAGGGGGTGAAAAAATCGCTTTCAAAGTTGGGGATGACAAAATCGTGAAAAATC
The DNA here is from genome assembly GCA_951802165.1 of Adalia decempunctata. Classification (NCBI taxonomy): domain Eukaryota; kingdom Metazoa; phylum Arthropoda; class Insecta; order Coleoptera; family Coccinellidae; genus Adalia; species Adalia decempunctata. The sequence goes on along the minus strand of OX637696.1, from coordinate 5,436,105 downwards.
AATTTTTTCAAATTAGAACCCCATTTTTTTATGGCAGATATTGAATCTACGTTAAAAAATAATGTGAGTGTATGCATCACACCCTTGCCCTAAAGTGGATATTTTCTGAGTTATTCACAAAAAACTGTTTTTCGTTTTTCCTGAAAATTTCATCTTTTTGGCGTGAAGGGAAAAGAAATAGCTGAAAATTCAAGACGAAAAACGGTTTTTTGTGAATGACTCAGAAAATATCCATTTTAGGGCAAGGGTGTGATGCATACACTCACATTATTTTTTAACGTAGATTCAATATCTGCCATAAAAAAATGGGGTTCTAATTTGAAAAAATTGATTTTTCACGATTTTGTCATCCCTAACTTTGAAAGCGATTTTTTCACCCCCTGTATAATGAATCGCGATTTCGATTTTTAAAGTGGATACATCAATCTTACATCTTGAAAAATCCCAAAAATGAAAATTTTCCATCCAAAAACCTCGAAGTTATTCTTGTTTCAGCGGAGCTCTATTTTCGATTTTTTTTTTCGAATTTTCCCGCTCAGAGAGAATTTTCCAACCAAAACTGAAAAATGTTACATCAAAATAACTTGAAATTTTCTAAGGAATCTATTTCTGCAATAAAAAAATGGTGTTCTAATTTGAAAAACGGAAGTTGACGTCATTTCCGGAAAAACCGGAGGTGCTCATGCCTTGAAAATATTTCAGATTTTATCAGCATCGTGAAATACTTATAAGTGCTGAATTTCATGAAAATACGTTCAGTAGTTTCCCGTATAAATATGGGTGAGGTTCCTCGTGAAAGACCCTGTTTATTAGTTCTGTGATTTTTCAGACGGTATAGGTCAACTGGGCAAATGCATCGACATTCGTTTGAGCCACATGAAATGTTTGATGAATTCCTATATTTTTTATTCCCAATTCAATGGATTCAAACAAGTAGGGTTTCCGTTTGAAGAATACATGGCTTTTCGAGATTTGTAATTGTATAATTCTCTTCTGGTCTCACGGGAATTCTGAAAATATTTTAGAAAATAGCAAATTCGAAATCGATCTCCAAATGTCTAATGAGCCACATTAGTTGAAAGACCCATTGACTAATGGGTGAAAACGACCTTCAATAAAACAGATCTGGCTTATCTAGCACCTGATGAGTCACCAATTAATATTAATCGTTATTTGAGGACTTCGAAAATTCAACAATTAACGTTGATGGAAGTTCAAGTACTGTCTTACGTGTCGTTACAGCATGTTTCACCTCTGCACGTATACAGAGCTTGAATTCATTCATTCTGACTCATTTGATTCAATTAATGAGCTATCACAGCCGACCAGAAGAATGTTGCTGCTTATATTTCAGAACTTTGTCAACGACTTTAATATTCATGAAGCTAACTGATTTAATTTTTCTCAGGAATCGTGATTCGATGGTTTTTATTATTACAATGTCACAGTTCCATCAAAAATTTAGTTTTTTTTCTATTCTTCTATAAGGACTGAACGAGAATAAATTCGCTATCACAAAAACGCCTATATCTCTTGAACCAATTGAGAATAAAATCAAAATTTGATCATAGTTAGCTTTGTTATGAACGTCAGAAACATGTGGAATATTTACTTCATAGATATTCCAATTCCCTGTCGCAAAATGTCAAGCGAAGTGAAAACACGAGAATTTATAGTGAAACTTTTTCGAAATAATCAAAAATGGAGCTTCAAAAGAATCGCAAGAGAGGCTAGCGTTCGTCCGGAAACGGTATAAAGAGTTGTTATAAGCACTTCAACGAAGATCTTACAATTAACCGCAAGGAAGGAACCGGGAGGAAAAAGGGGTTTCATAGTCCAAAAAAAGTGAAGAAAGCCATCAGCCTTTTTCAGAAGAATCCTAACCTTTCAGGACGGAAAGTGGCCCAAATAGTGGGTTGTTCGCAGTCAACCGTTCAGAAAATCGAGTCGAGTTGTGGGCTTACAACATACAAAGTGCAGAAAGTGTCAGACAGGAACGCTATGAAGAATCAAGAAGCGAAATCAAGAGCAAAGAAATTAAAAAGAGATTTCTTGAAAAATTTTTCCTGTTGAGTGATGGACGACGAAACCTATGTCTTGGCTGATTTCTCGCAACTTCCCGGTCAGGAATTTTATACTGCAGATTCTCGTGGAAATGTTGACGAACAATTTCGCGTGAAGAAACAAGCAAAGTTTCCTAAAAAATTCCTGGTTTGGCAAGCAATTTGCACTTGTGGGAAAAGGAGCAAATTGTTATGGTCAATATCTACTTTAGGTCCCCCTCTCCGATTTTTAAAATATTTTGTCTCGTGATTGTATATGTTGAAGACATCCAAGGCTCTGTTGACTCGAAGATATACATCGAGGAATGCTTGAAGAAGCGACTTTTACCATTTTTACGTGGGCACGATGTGTCAACAATCTTTTGGCCAGATTTAGCTTCATGCCACTACAGCAAGGCCACCAAGGAACGGTACGAAGCTAATAAGGTGGTTTTTGTCCCCAAAGAGGCCAATCCACCAAATTGCCCAGAACTCAGGCCAATCGAAAGATATTGGGCCCTGGTAAAAAGAGAATTGAAGAAGACTAAAAAATCAACGAAAACATCAGCGGAATTCAAGCAAAAGTGGAAGACAGCATCCCAGAAAGTGACTGAGAACACTATAAGAAGCATGATGGGAAGAATTCCAGAAAAAATCCATGAATTTTGTAAAAATAGTTTTGGTTTTTTTATAGTAAAAACTGTTTTCATTAGAATTAGAAGATGATTCGAAAATGAGTTTGATTTTCGAAATCGGTCCAGTGGTTCAAAAGATATAAGCGTTTTTGTGATAGCGAATTTATTCTCGTTCAGTCCTTACTAGGTAGATCTACTATAGGTAGATGTACTAGTGTAGATACTATTTTATTCCCAGTAAAATCGTCGGGGCCATATAAATGGTCAAAATAAGAGCAAAAGAACGAAAGTCAACTGGAGTTAATTCTCAACTTTCATTTTCCTATCTCTGAATTAATTCAATTGAACTTCCACAGTTACAGGATGTTTTAATTCTACCGATTCTCGCAAGAAATACGAGTCATTTATCAACTCCAATTAGATTCTCTGAATCTTAAACGACTGATTCATTTTTCGTGAATAATGGTATGCTGATTTTTTTAAGGAAAGCTTTGTGATTATTCAACTGATATATTTTCATCACAAATTCGAATTATCTGAAGAAAATACAGCATTGACTTGAAGTAAGGAGCTCCCTCATTCACGTTGTAGGTAGATTCGCATTTTCTAGCCGAAGAAATTAATTTAAACATATTTTGTACACAGGATTTTATGTAGTTTCTGGTAAGACTGAAGATAAAAACGAAACTGGAAGATTCCTACTGTAATTTTAAGAAGAAAAAGTTGAATAAACACGGGACATCGAACGTATCTTTTTCGAGATACAGGGTGCTGAAGTTTAAATTTTTTTCAAGATTTTTCTCGTTGTATCTGCATTTCAAAATATATTCAACTGAAATTTGTCATAGATATTACAATTTAGAGTTTACGCCATGTGACTTGTCAATTTCGATTGCAAATCTACAGGATGATCATTTTTCTGGAACACTGTTTTTCTACAGATTTTTTTTTTTTGTGAGCCACTGAAAAATTGTAAGAAGAAGCTTTATATTATGCTAAACTTTATTTGGTCTTGTTGTTTTGTCGTACTCGCTTCCTATTCCGAGAAAAAAATTTGAATGATTCCCTTGACATCATCATAAAATGGTACTCAGAAACTCTTCATCCACCATTATTTCCAAATTAGCCATATATTTCGACTTAGGCATATCAACCCACAATTCCAAAATTTCGATACCCTAACTTATACAGAGTGTTCACAACTTGAGTGCAAAAAAATCGAATATATAAGAAAGAGTGCTTCATGTGCAAACCCTAAAGTCTGTTGTCAATATCAGATTGCCAATAGATTTCCGGACACCCAGTGCACCATCAAAATACACAGTATCATTCAAAGTATGGAAGGAAATATAAGGTGTATGACTAGTGTAGTTATGAAGGCTGGGATACCCTGTATAATGAGTTTGTTGGTCGAATGGTGAAATCCTGTGTATAATGCAATGAATAGAGGTGAAAAACTGAAATGAATCAGTGGTTTCTGTGAAATCTCGGTGCCAAATAAGCCATCAACCTACTTTCTACAATGCTGTGATTTAAATGATATTTTTCAGGCAAAAGTAACTACGCTTTTTAAGAAATCTCCCAGAATTATATTCTTGAGCTACAGAACGATTCAAAGCGTCCAAATTTTCATTGAGTTCAAGTTTAATTCGTCATTTCTCCACAATGAAGAGAAATATTCCCGCGATGTTCCAAACAATGCGTAAAGAACGCTTGTTTTATACGTTGCTAGTGAATTCCATCACCATCACCTTACAGGTGTGGCCCACGGCAGGAAATCGTCCTCAAGAATCCCAACAACGTCCAAGAATGAAAACCAAACACAATTTTCTTCGTATTTCCACATCGAAAAAACCAAACAACAAATGCATATTTACCTGCTACGAGTTTAAATCACCAGAATGGAAATTCAACCAAAATGACGTCACCTTTGGAACAGGTTGACCGTTCGAAGGCACTAAAATCGGCCACTGATCGGAAACTAGCCGGTGAAAAAGGGCACGCAAAGCGGTAGGGTTTCGTGTGATTCGCGATCGAAGGACCATAAAGGGTTTCGTTACAAACAAAAGGCGATGCGGGCGTTTCACAGGGTGATTAGCGCTTGGTTTGTCCGCGCGTACCAATGGGTTCTAGAATTCTGATGTGTGAAAGGTAGAAACTGGTAACAAAGGTAGTCGATGGTAGGGGGACGAGTAGGTAGTGACTTTGGAGTCGAATTAGATAGCGGGTCAGGTTTGGGACGATGCGGAGTTTTGATAAGGACAGGTGGATGTCGAGGGCTTGAGGGTGGAATTGAAGACGGCTTGTTTGGGTTTTTGGAAGGTTTGATGGGTCTATTCATACTTTTCGTGGAAGGGAGAGGTATAGACTTCATAAAACTCCGGGGATTATATAATTCCAAGTAAAAAATTCCGTAGAAGTATAAGCTTTTCAACAAATAACAAAATAAGATTGGAAATAATGTTAACCCCAAGTTTTTATTCATAATCTCTTTCATAAGAATATATATTTATACAGGGTGACTGGTGACGTAAGGGACAACGGCTAAGTGGAGATAGAGGACCTCAAACTGAATGAGAATTTGGGTTTCAAATGTCCCATAAGGGTATTCGTTTCGGAGATATAGGGTGATTTATGAAAAAATGCTAAATCTATGAACTCCCATATCTTCGTTAATATGATATGTTTTTCGCTGATATTTTACATGTTTGTTCATACAGGCATTTTCTGTCGGCATAAGAAAAAAAAATTGAAAATATTGCTACCCGTACTCAAAAATTTCAATTTACATGTCAAGTGAGAAATATCACACGGTATATATGGGATAAAATAGAATCAAATAGAAATTTGAAAAGAGGGAAAAAAACTGATGAAATATCTGTTTTTTGTTTGAATGGCACAAATTTTCCTTCGTTTCTATGATATGTTGAAGTAAGAATATTACAATATTTTTATATTCAAATTATGAAAATTAGTACCACTGATATAAAAAACCTTGAATTGGAGGCGATAAAATGAGCCTGGCATCAAAATATTCCATCAAATCTTGAAATCTATTTTTATCAATTAATATTTCGATGCTATATAAAATTTCAAAATGAAATTTGTTGTAGATGGGGTTTTATATGGCATCGAAATATTAATTGATAAAAATAGATTTCAAGATTTGAAGGAATATTTTGATGCCAGGCTCATTCTAGCGCCTCGAATTCAAGGTTTTTTCTATCAGTAGTACTAATTTTCATGATTTGAATATAAAAATATTGTAATATTCTTACTTCAACATATCATAGAAACGAAAGGAAATTTGTGCCATTCAAACAAAAAACAGATATTTCATCAGTTTTTTTCCCTCTTTCCAAGTTTCTATTTGATTTTATTTTATCTCATATACCGTGTGATATTTCTCACTTGACATGTAAATTGAAATTTTTGAGTACGGGCCAGCAATTTTTTCAATTTTTTTTCTCTTAAACTGACAGAGAATGCCTGTGTGAACAAACATGTAAAATATCAGCGAAAAACATATCATATTAACGAAGATATGGGAGTTCATAGATTTAGCATTTTTTCATAAATCACCCTATATCTCCGAAACGAATACCCTTGTGGGACATTTGAAACCCAAATTCTCATTCAGTTTGAGGTCCTCTATCTCCACTTAGCCGTTGTCCCTTACGTCACCAGTCACCCTGTATATACATTGCGCAAAAAATTAACGCACATTCTGAAAATCTCAATTTTAATGAAAGTTAACTCTACATTGACTTTGTAACTTATTTTTTATGTTCTCCCGGGAAGGTTTTGAACGAAACAAGACACATTAAATGGAAGAAAAATTCAGGATTTCACCGAATCTTATGTGAAAGAAGAGAAATGAACAATTTTCAAAATACTGAAATGCTGATAAGTGATTTAATACTTGGTATATCCACCCCTTGCGTTAATTACAGATCTTAAAATGTTTTGATCTAATCCTTCCCAGATTTCTCCGAGTTGGATTCCTAAGTCATTAAGAGTAGCTGGATGATTTTCTGAACTTCTCAGCCTTCTATTGAGGTTGTCCCAAACCTGCTCAATCGGATTGAGATCTGGACTTCTTGCTGGCCATTCCATTCGAGAGACTTCAACCTCTTCAAGGTACTCCTGAACGATGCGCGCATTATCGTCCATAAAAATGAAATTTTCACCAATATATGGGGGCAAATGGCACTACATGCTCTTCAAGAATGTTCCTTATATACTTATCAGCATTCATAGCTCCATTATCAACGACCACTAGGTATGTGCGAGCAGTCAAAGATATTCCACCCCATACAATAATCGATCCTCCCCCGAAACCAGTAGTATTAAGAAAATTGCACTGAGCATATCTTTCATGCGGACGTCTGTATACAAGGGAACGTCGATCACAATGGTAGAGGCAGAATCTAGACTCATCTGTGAAGAGAACTCTTTCCCAATCGGCCTCTTCCCAATGGATATGCTCTCTCGCAAAATCCAAACGCGCCCTTCGATGGGCTGAGGTAAGAGCTGGGCCTCTTGTCGCGACACGAGGCCTTAAATCATATTCTCTGAGGCGATTTCTCATTGTCTGAGTGCTAATTTGCACCTCATGAGTTTGCTCAAGCTGATTTTGAAGGAGGCGAGCGGTTGCAAACGGTTGTCTCAACGAAGAAACTCCAAATCTTTCTGCAATTATTGTGTATGTCCAGGTCCACCCTTCTTCTCCAAAAACTACCGCTTGGGCACATTCCTCTTGGGTCAAATTGCGTGTTTCGCGTTGCATAGCGATCGAGTGTAGAAAATCAAACGAAAGAAAAACTATTGATCACTAGAATTGATCGAGAACAATTGATTTTAGAATGGAGCCAATACATTCGAAATCTGATAATATCATCTTTTTTTATTCCTGCTGGAAGAAAACATCTGTATTGAAGAAAAACGTTGAAAGTGGATAACATATGCATGCATAATTCTGATAAAAATAATTATCATTGAGAACACCTTCAGTTGTAGAATAAATTTGAGATTTCCATAATGTGGGTTAATTTTTTTGGGCAGTGTATATATATTCATAATCTCTGAAAATAAAACGAATTATTGGATTCTTTGACGTAGCTTTTTCTATGAATATCAGATTCAAGAAATTTTCGCAAGGAAATGCCTACTAGCTTTGTTGTATACAGGGTGTTTCTGAATTTTTACGAAATATATCAAAAGGTGATTACTTGTTCAAAATAAAGGGTAGTTTGTTATATGAATGATGGGTCAAAAGTCAAAACTTAGGGAGATATCGCGGTTCAAAGATGGCGGAAAATTGATGTTTTTATTTTGTATCTTAAAGACGAAAAGCAATAGAACGATGATATTCTATGGAAGTAATACAAGCTGACAAGAAAAACACAAATTTTGCTGTGGTCTGGAACAAAAGTATTTCAGCGCAGCCAAATAATTTTTATTCTCTTGGTTTCTCTACACTTTCCTGCACTAATATGTGAATTTTCAGTTTGATATAATTTCATTTCACTGAGTTTTAGAATGTCAAACAAACGTAGTGCGATTTTGGAGATGTTTCGTCAAGGAAGGCGTCAATGCGAAATTGTCCGTTTGCTCAATGTGCCTCGACAAACCGTGTCCGATGCAATTCGTCGTTTCAAGGAGCTTGGCCATGATGGTCGTCGTCCAGGAAGTGGTAGAAAACGCAGTGTCAATACACCTAGCAATCGCAACATCGTCGAGTCAATCGAAATCCGAGGGTTTCCATGAGGAAAATAGTCTGTGAGACCGGTATCAATCGCGAATCAGTCCGTCAAATTGCCAAAAAGGAGCTCAACCTCAAGCCATACAAGCTCCAAAAAGTTCAACTCCTCAAGGAGGAAAACAAGCGCGTACGGGTACGACTCCAAAGGTGCCGCCAACTCCTTCGTCTCGCCGCCGGTCAGCAATGGGAGCGAATTCTCTTCACAGACGAGAAGCTTTTCACCGTAGAACGATCCCACAACCACCAAAACGACAGAGTCTGGTCCGTAGAGGCTCCGGGTACATCGGCCATAGTCGAACACCGTCAAAATCCGCAATCCGTCATGGTCTGGGGCGGAATTTGCGGCAGTGGTAAAACTCCCTTAGTTTTCGTGGATCAAGGGGTCAAAATCAATCAAGAAGTCTACCGCTGCGACATTCTCGATGCCGTGGGACTTCCGTGGGCCAAGCAGCACTTCGGCGATACGCATTGGACCTTTCAACAGGACTCCGCTCCGGCTCACAGAGCGAAAATGACGCAAGAATGGTGTAAGACCCATTTTTCTTGTTTCATCTCATCTGCAGAATGGCCACCCTACTCACCGGATCTCAACCCAATGGACTACAGCGTGTGGTCGATTTTGAAGCACAGGGCTTGTGCTAAAAAACACAAAAATTTGGAGTCGCTGAAGCAATCTCTGCGCCGGGAATGGAACCGATTAACGCCCGAGGAGCTGCGGCCCATTGCCGAAAATTTCAAGAAGCGTCTGAAGCTGTGTATCGCCCCCAAAGGAAGCCACTTCGAAACGGCTTAAATATATTATGTACTAACAAATGTTCAAGCTATTATTATTTGTTGTTGTTTTGGTCAATTTCTTCTGTTTAATAATGTTAAATGAAAAAGAGTTTGTACGAGGTTTTTCTTGTCACACTGTACTATTATGAAAACACACTTTCTTGATATTTTTTCATGTTTTTAGAATGAGTGGAGAGGGTGAAGTAGAATACACATATCATTTTTGTTTACTAAATTCAAGGAAAAACTCACGCAACGACATTGATAGAACAAAATCCTGATAGTCTGATTTGGTTAGAAACTTTTCCATCTCTTGTATTTTTCTCGTTTTGAAATAAAAAAATAAAATGTAAATCAGTTCTAAAATAAATTGCCCTTATCAATTGCATTTTATTTTTTTATTTCAAAACGGTACATTTCACGAGAAAAATACAAGAGATGAAAAAGTTTCTAACCAAAACAAAAATTCTCTCCAAGTCGTTGCGTGAGTTTAGGAGCATCCTATTTTTTTCGCGGAGATGTACTCACCTCAACAATATTCCTCAATACGGGACTGTCCATTAGTCCTTTTAAAAAAATTAGATCAGTCTCTGCCATTCCGACGGAACAGTTCATTTCTCCTAAGTTTTTCCTCACATGGTTTAAGGCATCTGAAAAAAATCAAAAATGAATTCTCAAATTTGAAAATCAGTCGAAAGTACATTCTCCAGTTTACTTCGATAGAACTGACGTACGTTTCGTCATTTCTGGTAAGACTTCATCAGTGTCTTACCAATTATAAATAATTTCTACAGGGTAACGACTCAATCAATCAAATTTTCAAAAATCAGTCGATACCGAATGAAACTATTATGATTTCAATGTTTCAAAATAGAAGATTTCAAATCTAAAGGTGATAATATAATAATTATAGCAGAATTCCAATCTTGAGATCTTTCGACGATAAATCGATTTTCTTCGAATTCGATATACAACCTAGAAATAAATTGAATTCGGCAAGTTCAAAATAAACCAACTTTGAAAGATGAGGAATAAATCAGTCAATGGAACATCTAGATACCTTGGATTGACGTCACGCTTAATTTACGGCAGAATTGCTACGATCTCCATTACATCATTGTGAGGGAGTGACGAGGAAAAGTTCGAATTGCATTCCTTGAAAGCTTTCATCCAAAAAAACACAACCAAAATTGTGTGGAATCAACGCAGTATTATACAGAAATATCTGTGCGTTCAAAATACACTGCGCAAAAAAATTAACGCACATTATGGAAATCTCAAATTTATTCTACATCTGAAGGTGTTCTCAATGATAATTATTTTTATCAGAATTATGCATGCATGTTATCCACTTTCAACGTTTTTCTTCAATAGAGATGTTTTCTCCCAGCAGGAATAAAAAAAGATGATATTATCAGATTTTGAATGTATTGGCTCCATTCTAAAATCAGTTGTTCTCGATCAATTCTAGTGATCAATACTTTTTCTTTCGTTTGATTTTCTACACTCGATCGCTATGCAACGCGAAACACGCAATTTGACCCAAGAGGAATGTGCCCAAGCGGTAGTTTTGCGAGAAGAAGGGTGGACATACACAAGAATTGCAGAAAGGTTTGGAGTTTCCCATACAAGTGTGTCCAGAATATTGCAGCGATTCAGGGAGACAGGTATGAATGTCCGAAGACCAGGACAGGGTAGATCACGGGTAACAACTGCCATTCAAGAACGTTACTTGAGAGTTTCTTCGTTGAGACAACGGTTTGCAACCGCTCGCCTCCTTCAAAATCAGCTTGAGCAAACTCAGCAGGAGCAGGTGCAAATTAGCACTCAGACAATAAGAAATCGCCTCAGAGAATATGATTTAAGGCCTCGTGTCGCGGCAAGAGGCCCAGCTCTTACCCCAGCCCATCGAAGGGCGCGTTTGGATTTTGCGAGAGAGCATCCATTGGGAAAAGGCCGATTGGGAAAGAGTTCTCTTCACAGATGAGTCTAGATTCTGCCTCTACTATTGTGATCGACGTTCCCTTGTATACAGACGTCCACATGAAAGATATGCTCAGTGCAATTTCCTGAATACTACTGGTTTCGGGGGAGGATCGATTATGGTATGGGGTGGAATATCTTTGACTGCTCGCACAGACCTAGTGGTCTTTGATAATGGAGCTATGAATGCTGATAAGTATATAAGGAACATTCTTGAAGAGCATGTAGTGCCATTTGCCCCATACAATGGTGAAAATTTCATTTTTATGGACGATAATGCCAGACCCCATCGTACGCGCATCGTTCAGAAGTACCTTGAAGAGGTTGAAGTCTCTCGAATGGAATGGCCAGCAAGAAGTCCAAATCTCAACCTCAATAGAAGGCTGAGAAGTTCAGAAAATCATCCAGCTGCTCTTAATGACTTAGGAATCCAACTCGGAGAAATCTGGGAAGGATTGGATCAGAACATTTTAAGATCACTCATTTTGAGTATGAACCGTCGTTGCCGAGCTGTAATTAACGCAAGGGGTGGAAATACCAAGTATTAAATCACTTATCAGCATTTCAGTATTTTGAAAATTGTTCATTTCTCTTCTTTCACATAAGATTCGGTGAAATCCTGAATTTTTCTTCCATTTAATGTGTCTTGTTTCGTTCATAACCTTCACGAGAGAACATAAAAAATAAGTTATAAAGTCAATGTAGAGATTTTCAGAATGTGCGTTAATTTTTTTGCGCAGTGTATATGTGGGCTCAAAATATTCACTTGCACAAGAAATAATGTCGTATTTATTGACCGGAACTCTACAGGGTTATCCACCTATTTCAGAGAAATAGATCAAATATTGCCGTTCCAAATTTTCGTGATAATTTCAAAACTACAGGTATGATGGAGATGAAATTTCGTATTCAGATAGAGGATTACGTATTCAAGAAACGTGCGAAATTTTGTCCGGATCGCTCAACCAGAACCATATAAAATTCTGGAAATTATCGAAATAAATCCCAACATTGTTTCGACCACAGATCCGTGACGATTTCTCTGGAATTTGCTGTCAAATAATCTGTTTGACTGCTGTCAGTTTTTTGACAGTTGTCAATTTTTTTGACAGTTGTCAATGTTTTCGACAGATGATGAGTAGATTCCGTAATAATGCAAAAATTAAATTTGAGAAATTAATTACATACTCCGAAACTATTGAACCGATTTTGCTCATTTCCGAACCAAACTGGTGCATTTGGATTTTAGAACTATCCTGAAAATTTCAAGACGTGTTTACAGAATCCTGAACGTTTGATGGTTAATCTTTAGGACATCATTTGATAATTCGCTCTTGTCACTACTCAAACTTGTTAAAACAGTGTCAACAAACATATTCGAAACTATTCTTGTTAAAAAATGACTTTTCCCGGAGCTACCCTGAAGATGACTAATTAACAGGACCGAAACGTCGAAAAATTAAAAACTCGATTAATTCGTGATTTCACTCGTAGAATTGACTGCAAATTGAGTTCCTCCAACAACTCACCTTCTTCTCCTTCGATCTGTTCCTGCCCCCCCAGCAACCTCCCTTTATCACCCGTAATATCCTCCTTGCTGATCCACCCCATCGCACACCTCACCACTTGTCTCTACCTAGACGAGCGACGTGAGATTCGTAACATTCGCTTCGAAAACGATCGATTTCAGCTTATAGACGTCGCGACGTCTCTAGGTGGCGTCTGCCGACATGACTGAACCTCAACCTATTCCGCCTCTCCTTTTTTTCGTTGCCATAGGAACAGGTGATCCAGATTCGACGCTCCTACTTTCGAAATCGCGGATCGACACCTAGCGCCGCGACGGCGACGACAAATTCGACGCTGATTCGCGATAGTTGCAGGCAGTGACGTCGTTGCGGTCGCTGAAGTTTCGAAAGTTCAAGGTTGCGTCGGGGTGGCCTAGGTGGGGGTTTCCCCTGGTTCTGCGTCATTTTTATTCTATGGATTAGGAAATGTCAAAACATACAGTTGTTTTTTAGCCACAACGCGCTAAAATCCGCGAGATATAAATTTTTCTACTACATCTCCTCGAAATCTGAATCGAAAATCTGCTTGAAGATTTTTTATTGGAAATGATCTGTGCATATTTATATTCCTTCAGATTTTGCACCGAATCTGTTACACCCTGTATACATGATAATGTCACTATTTGGTCAGAGATAAAGCTCAATTCATCTACTTCAATGTTATGAATGTGAAAAATGACCGAAACTTCTCTCGAAATACCTGTATTTTTCAAGAATTACCTACCTATTCCTTTCTCCCTTATAGTAAGCTTTCCATCCTCTAAAATTTCTTTCTTTTTCTTGAACGAATATTGAGAACATACGCACATCGTTGCAGATCAACAAAGATTCATTTTTATCGTTCATATTTAGAGCACTGCACAAAGGAAACCCTTTTATGAAAACTTTCTTGCAGTTACAATCTGCAACTGCATTATTGAATAGGTAAATACTGTGTTTAGGAAATCGATTTGTATATTTATTTATAGCTCGTCTTGGTATGAGAGATGCAAGGGTGAAGACAGCTCAACGCTCATTGAATCCAATGCTTTGGCAATGGGAAACTGATGAAAAAATTACATACTCCAATATTTGGTTTTCGCAAAATAACTTGAAACGAGCCTTAAAGAAAATGTTATCAAATAGTGCAGTTGGCTTTAGGACGTTGGGAAGTAGGGTTCATGTTTTGTGAGCTTTAATGAAAGAATCAGATCAGTAATCAGTTTTTTCCAAAGTCGATATCGGCATTCTCTGTATTTTTTTAACGCGTCTTCTATGGCCAAATTCAAGAATGCTTTTTTTTATTCTTCTGTGATTATTTTGGTTGTTCTGTGATCAGTCAAAGTGAGGTTATAGCGGAAACCGACTTATTTGAAATCATAGCGTTTTTGATTTTTCAGTTGTATTGTCTTAAATTACACAATGTCCGACTTTTCGGAGCTTCTGCAGGAAGCAGAAAAGCTAACAACAAATCTAGAAGGCACCAGCGAACTGCCAAAAGTAGAGAGATCACTGCGACAAGTTTTGGAGGCATCCAATGAACTCTACAGCAGGGTTGCACAAACCGGAGCCAAAGATATCCAAGCGTACTGATTGATAAACTGAAATTTAACACCGAATTATGCCCCATTTTTTTCAGGAATTTGTTATTGGGGTCCAAGGGTATCGACTTGCCGAAAATTGTGCAAAAGTTGGAATCTATCAGCACGAAAAGAACATTCGAGCCTATTGAACCGGTTGAAGACTTGGATCTTGGTAGTCTCTTGGAAAATGAAGTACGAAATTGTATCTTGAACGTTGTCGAATCCGGTTATAGCTCGGTATGTATATTTTTGAGTAATCTTGATCTCGACTAAATTAATTTGTTGAAGTGCTTGAAATCGGTGTATGAAAATGCTTGGGAGCACCAAGCGGGAGAATGGAAACAGGAAAAACGTAAAATATTGCATTCCATGATAGCCCCTTCAGGATCTTTCCTAGAACTCGGAAGCAACAAAAGTATATTTATGGAAGCTGCACCTCCCACTACACCATTTTTAGGTACCAGTGAAACTTTATACGCTTCTAAAATCATGGAATACAATAACAATGTAACGAAAAACTCGCCACAACAAGATTTAGTTTCTGTCTTTACAAAGATATCGCAAGAATTTAAAGACGCAGTAAGTTGAATGATATTTTGTTGTAATGATTTTCACACTGTTTAAACCATTCGTAGAAAGTCAAGGATATGTGGGAGATGTTGAAATATATGATTGATTTACCCCCATACCCTCATTCTGATGATCCAATCAAAAATAGGTATTCAAAACCAGTGATAAATGCTTTGGTGAATAGGGGAAAGAAATATTTGGAAGATAGGTAAGTTTATCATACTTTTTAGTATTTCACAATTGAATGTATGTGTGGATTCATATTTTCAGATACAAAACTTACATGAACAATATTATAAACGAAAATTTGACTATGGCTCTCAGGGGTGGCATCCCCGGCACCTACCATTTGGTGAAGAGTTTCGTCGGTATTCGTTTACAGGGTGAATATTACGGTCTCAACGATGGGTCGATCGAAGACCGTCCAATTTGGCCAATGGTGTATTATTGTCTGAGAGCTGGCGACTTGAATGCAGCCATCTATTGCTTGAAAAGGCACAATTCGGATTTTAGGGAGATCATCAACATATTAGAGGCAAAAATCAATAACGCTTCTCCTGCAGATTACGCCAAATTGGAGAGCAGTGTAAGGTAGGAAATAATGAGTAATTGTAGATGATTGAGTGGGAGGAAAATATCGAATTGGGGGTTTTTAGGTTTGCTTATCGGAGAACCGTCCGCAACGAGACAGATCCCTTCAAGAGAATAATTTGGTCTGTGTTGGGATGTTGTGACATTGTAGACGAACACTCTGAAGTTGCCAGAACTGCAGATGATTACCTTTGGCTCAAATTGAGTCTTGTACGGACTGATTACGATAAAGAGGATCATATTAAATATGAGGAATTACAGGTGAGTCAATCTATGAAGTTTTTGAACTATTTTCAAACCCACTCTTTTAGAGAATGATTTTGGAAGAATACGGAGAATCTCATTATGACGCATACAACCAACCGCATCTTTACTTCCAAGTTCTCTTGCTGACGGGGCAATTCGAAGCAGCTCTTGAATTTTTAGCCAGAATCGAGAGATACAAAGTGCACAGTGTCCATATGGCCATCGCTCTCAAAGAATTGTATCTTTTAGGTGGACCTTATGACCCAAGCGCCCCACTCAGTATGTACCCTCAATATTTCCTCAATTTTTCTCTAATTCAATTTTATTTCAGTCAGTATTGATCCGATGGATCCCAAACCTGCTCGTCGTTTGAACATATCTCGCCTGATACTCATTTATGTGAAAAAATTCGAGATGGTTTGTTTGAACGAAGCCCTCCATTACTTTTATATTTTGAGGAATATAAACGATTCCGATGGCGTCAATCTATTCAAGATATGCACCAAAGATTTAGCGTTGGAAACAAAGTCTTACGAACAGATCCTCGGAAAGATTCAGAGGAACGGAATAAGGAGCAAAGGACTGGTGGATCAGTTCAATTCCTCGTCTATAACGGCCGAGAATATCGCTGAAATAACCGCGGATGCTCTCTGCAAGAAGGGGTTGTTCGAGGATGCTATCGAGCTTTACGATGTAGCCAATGTGAGTTATAATCACTATTTTAGTTTAGTCTTTTTTTATTTTGGTTTTTTTTACAGTTGCAAGAGATGACTTTGAATCTGTTATGTTCGTTGCTTTCTCAAGTGGTTCAATTGCCACCTCAAGCGGGTTCTTTGAGGGACAGGTTGCAGCAGAAGTCTAACGAGTTGGCGGAGCGTTATGAGAGAGAAGGTTATAGAAGTTCTACGAATATCGTTATTTCGTTCTTGAAGCTCAAGGATTTACTCACATTTTTCAATTATTATCATTCGAAACAGCATAATTTGGCGCTTAAGGTGAGTTTTCTTGGTTTTCTCTTGAACTTTACAGGAAATGGAATTTTATTGCTCAACCAGGAACATCAGCAATGAAAGCGGTTCATCATGGTTTTAATGCGACAAAAAAACGGCTAGAAATCAAAAGCGATAAAAAAAGAAAGGAAAATAATGTGATTTCTTGAATTCATTGTTTTTATTGTATGTTTTTTATATGTTTAATATTTTTTTTTGGAGTTTGTGGTTAACTGACCAATTTATTATAATGTACCTGTAGGCCTTGTCATCAGTTCGCAGGAACTGTTTTAAGGTCAGCTGTAAATTGCTTAATAAATAAATAAATAAATATTGAATTAGGGTTGAAAGCACAGAATAAATACTACAGTTCTCATTTTGTGCTAATGTCACGAAAACTTGTCCAATTTAAATAAAAATTAGGAAACGTTTTTTGCGGTACGATTCTGTCAAGACTGAAGGTATATTCCATCATATTTTTCAGACATTAGGAGACATTCAACTGATACCCTTGCAGTCGCATGAGTTCGAAGAAAGAGTGAAAGGGTTTGACAGATTAAGCATAGAACTTTGCAAAGTTATTCCGGATGTCATATTGGCCACAATGAATATGCTTTTCGCCCAGTATCAGAAGTTGAAAGGAAACGAATACTTACCTTCGAAATTCAAAAATGATGCAACGGAAAACGTAAGTCAATTATAAATTATCGTTTTCTGTAAACTAATGACTTGTTTTTCAGCAATTAAAGTATCTGAGACAACAAGCTAAAATCCTTACGGATTTCACTGGATTGTTACCTTACAGAATGCCGGGAGACACGAATAGCAGATTGGTACAAATGGAAATTTTAATGCATTGAACAGAATAAATCAATTTTAAATTCATGTTCGATTAAATCACTCCGGCATCTTCAGATTCAATCATATACTTTTTCACCGAGATGTCCCTTGAAAAATCTACGGAATGACCCATCTTCATCTGAAAGTCATGTATTCATGAAAGACACTAGACGATTTTAATCGACTTACATTCCGGTAATCCAACAGCATACTCTTGAATGCCTCAAAATTAGAGAATGTGTCCAAAATTTCGAATATTTGCCCATCCAACTCGTTTTCTCGCCTCCTGTAAATATTTTTTACATGATTGAATAAAATAATGAATAATAAATCATTTTTTTTTTCGATTCCTTGTTTTTGTACACAGAACATCAGTATTTTGAGATTAAAGAAGAACACGAGCCATTGAAATAATATTCTATGGTCTGGCGAAAATATTTCGTGAACATAGAATATTCTATGCATCTATCTGTGAACCAAAATAGGAAACCATAGAAAATAAATATCCCAAAAGTACATTTTTGTTGTATTTTGAACTACATGAATCCTGTTTAGGTAACTTTAGGTGAGTTTTATCTAAATTATTGATACCTACTTGAGCTCATTCTCCAAAATAGCCATATCGAAGCCGTTGATATTTTTTCTCAACTTTTCTTCGATATATTTCTCGATGGTTTCTAGGTATTCTTTGAATATGTCCGTGTAAATTAATTTATTCTCTTCAGCGTCCTCGAATTCACTCCAGTATTTGTCCATAAAACTCGTTAATAATTTGGAAAAGTCGTCCTCCATAATTATATCTTCGATATTTCCGATAACTGTGGCAAAATATCCGTCACTGTCATTTTCGATACTCATATGAGATAGTTCCAAATCTTCGATATGTTTCTCTAATAATTTTCCTGAAAACGATCTGGTGTGAATTATACGGTTGCGACATGTTTGGTTATTATACTTTCGGTGTCATTCATTTTGAAAATATTGTCGGAGCTTCTTTAACTTTAATTTTGCTCATTTCCAAATGATTTAGGCCATTGCTTTGGAAACGGTTGCTATGAGCGTATTTCCGGCAATAAATAGAATGGATATCGATTTTAGGTCCGGCAGTATATTTTGCCCTGGAGAAAAAATCAATAATCCATGTTTCTTTGTATTTGAGGAACTAATTTTTTTGCCTAAAGGGTAAAATATGTATTTTTCGTACGAGGCCGGAATATTTCTAATTTGCGGTTGCCGAAAGATATTATATTCATGTTTGATTTTGAAAAATTGGTACTCAGAGATTTGAACAGTGAGATCTAGGAGCATAGAATAACTTATTCTATGCTCCTAGGTGAGATCCCTCTGATTTTGATTACATGGTCACATAATTCTATGCTTGGAGTCAATATGAATTAGCTTTTCTATGCACCTATTTTCTATGGTTCTCCCCTTGATGACGAAGAAAGAAAAAAAAAGGAGAAATAAAATTCATACAATTCTATTCCAAATGTTTATTTAAAAAAATATCTTCTAACAGGTAAAAGTTCACTGGTTATCCTCGAATTTCAAACAGTATAAATAATTCAATACTTATTCCTTATTGTAAAACATAGTGCAAGTTCACTGGAAGAAATTTAAAACATTAACATCACCGAATTCGTCACTTTCATCGAGTAATGAAGAATTCACACTATCACAGGCAATATGAAAGTTCACAATATATTCGGCATTAGTCCTCTGTACAGAAATGGCAAAAGGATCTGTAGGATGAAAAGTGAAAGCTACCAGTCTTCGGGGTGAAGGCAATGAGCTGCGTCCCATGATGCCAGCGTATATCTTGAATTTCAGAAAACCAGAATCTCTTGCATAAAACCTAAAGAACAACGAGAATCAAATAATAAGAAATATTATAAGAACGAGAAGAATACGAAGATGAAATTGATGAATTCATTTTTTTAACTCACCTTATGGGATGTTCCCCCCAAGCTTTTGGCCTCTCTAGAACAGAGACCCATTTATCGTCATAACTGAATAAAGAAAAATCAAGGTATGGAGATGAGCTGTACGATTGGGCACTTATAGGTAATTGAGCTAAGATTCTCTTAGTTGCCTCGGTGTTCCCACCAAATTTTGCATTTACAATGGTCTGCTTGAACCTGAAAACAATTTTAAGATTATCAAAACCTCAACAATAATTATATGAAAAGAGAACGAAACTACTGATCCGACTTTTTCACTTTCCAAAAAAAAGACTGAAAATAGCACATATAAATTCATTGAAAACTTATCAACCTACCTCTGCTGCAGCAGTTTAGCATAGAGATTGTTCGAGGGACTGCAACTGAAGTGAGTATCACAGTAAATATTGATATTCCTAAAAGAATCACAGAAATCTTCAAACAGCTGCAAAAACCTTCTTGACGTATTCTCATACACAGCAATCACCTTGCACTCTATAATATTGAACACTACGAAGAAAGCTGGTTGACTATTCCCATCCGGGATTTTCATAGTAACCGCATCCTCCGTAGTATACTTCAACAGTAGGTGCTTCTCATCTAAAAGTTGCATCTTCCATATTCGCAAAGAATGGAAGATATCAAAAAAATAGTAGAATTTTCTTAGATCGCTTGGTCCCAAAGATTTTGCACGGTGATACAAGAAGGTGTGTATTCTGTGTTTAAGAGAATTTATGGAAGTTTCTCGGAATGCTCTTTCTTGAGGATAGACAGAAGAGTATATGTAGTGGTCGTCTTCGAAACAGAAACGACCTATTGTCTTTACGTTGACAAACATTCCCTCCAGTATTTGGAAAATATGAATACTTTGGTGCTGAACTGAAAGTACTGCTAAGGTGTCTTTATATAAATAGAGACCTTGGTTATGGGATAAGTAGATTTTGTCTACTTTGAATTGCCTAGTATCACATAGTTTTCCTGTCTGTAAATCTATTAGATATAAAGTATAATCTTCTAGTGGTGATCTGAAAAATTCCTTATATCAAAAAGGTAAACGTGGAATAAATTCAAATGAAAGTGAAGCCAATGGTTGTAGCTTTAGGAATATATAATGTATAAAAATCATACTTGAGATTAGGAGTTATGGCTTCATTGTTTGTGTATATCTCATAAAAATGAGGTCTTATTTCTTCCGGTATAAATGCTGCAGAGCCAACAATAACATATCTACCATCTTCACTGAATAGACTACACTCTCTATTCAACTGTTCACTTCCGCTGGAAACACTTATGCTATACTTCAACTAAAAAACAAAGTTTTAATTCAAAAAACCATACTAATTTGCATAAGTACATTGAAGAATCTATCGAATATAAGATTCTTTATCTCTGCTATCTTTTGGAAGCTCCGGTTTTCGTTGACATAGTTGAGCAGATCTGCTGCTGCCGCTGCTCCCTGGTACGTATAAACTTCCAGGTATGTTTGATCGGCAGAGAAGGCAATGCAATATTTTCCATCTGGACTAAATTTTCGTAGAAAACAGGGTGGTTTCTCCACATTGATTATGGTGAAATTGGGAAATATATTTTGATAAAACTGTCTTGCGGTATGAAAATGGGTTCCGGGCTTCTTGGCACCGAATATTTGTCTGTTAGCTAGACGAACAACTATATTTTGAGGAGGGATTTTTCTCACTTTCAAAAAGTATTCCATGTCTGAAAATTCTCATTTTGTTTAGTTCACAGTTAGTGGATAGCTAATGCATTTCGATTTCTGAACGCAAATATCAAAACAAAACCGAAAGAATTTGGAAGGTTACGTTAACATAACCTCTATTTGAACCACTGACCGATAGATTTGTGCATCACATTTGAATCGGGGAATGATTTAGTTTAGCATAGCTCACGGTCTCAAACACTTTGAGTATCCGTGAGCATAGCTTTATTTTTCGTATGTTGGGTCCAAACATGGTGAAATATAATAATTATTCATTAATATATCATAAATTGATTTCATCTCGGAGTCGCCCATTCAAAGTAAACAAATAAAATTAGAACATCCACATTATTCTATGTCCGCAATGTTAAATTAGGTTACGAAAACAGAAGAAATCAGTAAAAATCTGATATTAAAAAACTGTTATTACTGAACTCCAGGATGGCTTTATCGAATCCATCAGGAAATCCAAACACTGAAGATGAGGAGCTTACGCTTCCTAGAGCTAGTATTAATAAAATGATCAAGGAATTGGTGCCCTCCGTAAGGATTGCCAATGAAGCTAGAGAGCTGATTCTCAACTGTTGTACAGAATTCATTCATCTCTTGAGTTCAGAAGCTAACGAAATATGTAACCAGCTTCATAAAAAGACAATAAACGCCAAACATGTTTTAATGGGTATGCATTGTATGCAATTTTGAGAGTTTCCAGCTGCTTTTTTTCAGTTAATTTTAATCATGTCTAGGGTTCTGTTATAATTCTTTGGAATTACAGTTGCAATGTGTTTCAGCATTGGAGAAACTAGGATTCTCTGACTACCAAGGTGAAGCAGAAGCAGTTTTGAAGGATTGTAAAGCTGTTGCAGCTAAAAGAAGAAGGCAAAGTACCAGACTTGAGAATTTGGGTATCCCTGAGGAAGAATTATTGCGACAGCAGCAAGAGCTGTTTGCTAAAGCTCGTCAAGAACAAGCCTTTGCTGAGCAGCAGCAGTGGGAACAGATTCAAGCTGCTGCAGCTCAACAAGTAGGCTCAATCTTGCCATTAGATGACGATACAGATGATTATTCTTGAATACATTCTTGAAATACATATTTCAAGTCAATAATGATTTGATTTTGGAATATATTTCGAAATATTGTGTACTGTTATGGCTTTATTTGTCAATTATATGTTTTTCATCATTTTTAATTTTCATAAAATTAATTTAAATCATTAGGCTTTCAAATTGAAGTGAAATCATTGCTATCGGGTACCATTTCTTCAAATTAAATGTAATAACATCAACAAACCAGTTTAATTCATTAAAACACTCTTGGCTCTTATGATCCGCTACATGTTCATTATGTACATATTTTTATGAAATAAAATCACTAGTTAATCTATAGAGTATTCCAGTATTCAATTCGTGTGATTACCACATAATCCTCACATCACTGCTAGATTTACTCAATCCCACTTAGATTTTTTTTTAACGAATTCTTCTTTCCCGTCATTGGTGATTGCAGAATAATATCCCATAGATTCGTATTTATGTCTCATATAGGTGATATATCCAAGACACCCAGTAAAAACAACCAGTCCTAGTCCCATTATGACCAAATTCTACAAGATATTATGATTAATTGAAAGAGTCGGTTGCTTTCTAATCAAATACACACTGGTTTCACATAGAGCTCAAAATTGAGAGCTCTGAAGAGGCTGGTGGTTTTAACAGATCGCAATCCCTCCCCAGGAG
Source organism: Adalia decempunctata (assembly GCA_951802165.1). NCBI lineage: Eukaryota > Metazoa > Arthropoda > Insecta > Coleoptera > Coccinellidae > Adalia > Adalia decempunctata. The sequence goes on along the minus strand of OX637696.1, from coordinate 5,413,148 downwards.
CAGGTGGTTTTTTTGGAACTTCGTTTTCCGACATGCTGAATAGATTATGGGCAATTTATTGAAATTCACGTTTTTGTTTGTTTTGATTAAACATAACCTGCGAAATATTTGAAGGTTATGTAAGACGCACAGAAGTTTTACTGTTGACAGATCGAATACAGATCATAGAGAAAAAAATTGTTTTCAATGGTGGACATTTCTGTTTGGTACTGAAAAATATAAACAAAATTCAACTTTTGAAAATGGCAACTATCTGCGACTTGCCTGATGAGATAATAGAATATATATTATCCTTGGTGTCCCCGTACGAAGACCTACACTCTTGTATGTCTGTCTCGAAACAATGGAGAAAATACGTAAAAAGTAAGAGTCTAACCTCCCAAAAAATTTGTTATTTACTGTATGCCCAACTTTTATGTATGGCATATGCTTTATAGGATATAAAGTGACTTGAATATGTTATTTTTCAAGATGTTGTCAAATCCAGAAAGAGGAATCTCAATAGATCTATCGCTAATTTCGACGTCAAATGGAATACTTATGAACCAACCGAAGACAATAGGTGCATCGGAAGAAGGTATTCTCATGCTGCTGCCTTCTTTGATAATTCTATGTACGTGTTTGGAGGATGTACCTGCTCCATGACGACTTATAATGACTTATGGAAATATGACTTGACAAAAAGAGAATGGATAAGACCGTTAGCTACTGGATCGTACCCCTCTCCTAAAGCTTGTAGCTCTCTTGTAAATTACAAAAACACATTAGGTAAGACAAAATGTTACGCTTTGTGTCGATATTTCTCTTGAATTTTCCTGAAGTAGAATTTAAGAGGAGTGAGAGAAATATTTCACTTAGTCCTTCATTCTCTTTTAGTTTTGTTTGGAGGTTGGACCTATCCACCCTCTTACCCATTATATCAAAGTTGCCATCTGTTCAACGAACTTCACATCTATGATATTCAAAGCAATCACTGGAACTCGGTTGAAACTTTAACAAAACCTCCCCCTATGGCAGGTCATTCTATATCCATTATAGATAATCACATGATAGTTTTCGGGGGTCTAATAAAACACGAAGATAACGTAGAGTCAGAAAAATCAAATGATGTGTGGTTGCTTAACTTAGACAACTGGACGTGGGCTAAGAAAGAAGTTGAGGGTAAGATCAGAGTGCTTGGTCGTTATCAAGCAGTGAAGAAATGAATTGTTTAGGTCAGAGGAGACCGGTGTGTCGATTCGGTCAGACGCAGGTGGTTTTGAACAGTCAGAATATTTTGATTCTTGGCGGTTCTGGCGGTACACATGTGGATTATAGTGACGCTTGGATTCTCAACATGTCCAATGAGCATGAATGGAAATGGTTACCGGTCGAAGTCAAGGGCAAGGCGAATAAACCTAAGAATATTTGGAGTAATCCTGGATGCAAGGTAAATCTCAATATTTTTGACGTTTTCAGGCACAGATTTTTTGTTACCTGAAATTAAATTTGGCATGAATTCGAATCATAGATAGACTACACGTTCTATGATCCAGTCACAGAACGCCTTAAGGTTTCTGTGGTCTAATCACATTCAGCTGGGTTGCCAGTTTTATTTGTTTTCAGGAATTTTATGACATTTTAGACTGGTCTGTGATAACTTAGTTTTTTTTCTGTGTGTGAACCACAGACTAATAGTTGCACTGAATTCCACAGGTGGATGATAAAATTGTGGTTCTGAATAGGTTACAAACAGACACAATTTTTCCTCTGAACAGTTCTAGGACTCCCCCACAATATACTAAGGAAGTTCCTTCTAATGCAGGTCCATCGTCAAGTAAAAAGCCTGATTTAGATGACAATGTCAATGGTAAATGGGGCACATTTAGATATCCCGACCCGAGTGAAGCACCAAGTCCATTTGTGAGTAAAACTTTAGTTCTTGATCTTATTGACTGTAACTGAAAGGTGTTTTTCTTGTGCAGGCTCCTCCCAGAATAGGGAGTCAGAGAGAATTGTACATGGAGGGAATCTTCCCGAACGACAAAAAGTTTCGGGCAGATTTGAACAAGAGGAAAATATCGTACAAAGAAAAACAGAATGAGGTCAAGGGGAAATTGAACAAATCTAAGCATAACTTAGGTATTTATGTTCTCGATTTGGAACATGCGACAGACAAAAAACCTTATGTGACATGGTTGGCACCTAAAGGTTTCAATAAAGGACCTCAAGAAACGATTTTGTATACCCTTATTGAGGGAAATTCAGAACTTATAATGTTTGGGGGTATAGAAAGTGATGGTGCCAATATAGGACTAGGAACCGTAGATTACCCCATCACGAATTCTATACATGTTATTTCCTGCAATATCGATGTGATATAATTTTCTTTGAGAAGAAGTATGAATTATTTGAGATTTTTATTTTTTGAAAAATACATGTAAAATAACGAAATCAATATATTTGAACCAAACAGCAGAAGAAAATGTTGTTTAATTTTTTACCTATCCAGTTGTCATCTTCTAAAACACAGCATTCTTTGCTGCAGTAATTTTTCGGTAAGTATTGAACATCTTGTCATTAACGCATTTATTTTAATTTTCGACAGCTCACGACGCTTTGAGAACATAAAGAATTGAATGCAAAAGCCATCAGAAATTATTTATGAAGATAAAAAAATGGCGTCTGTAACACCGTCTTTGTCTCCTCCTGAAGCCGCCCCTGACTATCCTAAAAGTAACCATGAGTTTTTTTTTATAAAAATTAGCTTGAAATAGGAAATAACTTCTTTTTTTGTGAACCAGTGTTGAAATCCTCACCGGAGCTCTATTCTTGTTTCAATATATTCTCGAAAACTCTTTTTTTCTTCCGAAAAGATATTGAAAATGAATTGAATTCCTTCTAGTTCACTGAAGCACTCATAGATGGTTCTGACCATCATCCATAAAATTCAATGAAATCGTCAATTTCTTTCATACTTATCTAGCAAAATGAAACTTTGAATTGTTCCTGATTATTTTTCCCTTAATTAAACGCAATTTTCATCTCTGCAAGTTAAAAATAAAAGACCAATGGAAAACAGCGTCCTACAATTTAGAAGAAGCACCGAATTGTTGTTTTAAATGCGCGCGCATAAATCGAGTTTTAAAATGGCGAGTGATTTGATTTGGGTGTTCTGTCATTTTTAAATCTACGAAAATCAACTTTTATAAATGGCGTAAATAATTCACACTACGAATATTGTACATTGTAAATAGTTTCTTGTATAGTTAGTGATAATATTTTGTGTTGTGAATACGAAATCTTCTGTTGATTGGTAATCAATCTTTGGAGTCGCCGTATAGGAGGATTTCTAACATAATCGGCGGCTGGTTCTTGGATCTCAAAATATTGAAATCAGCGTAATTACCCAGTGTTTGAGAATATAACGTGACTGAATCTCATATAGGTATGTACGGTATCTTATTTTGAGTAAAATATAATCGTAGTGATTATTATATTGGTAGTATTCATTGTGTATTATTAGTTGCCTTCGCCATTGCCAGTTTGTTTGTGACCGGGAATATGAAATGTCATCGTTGTAAACAAATGTCAGATACTAGCATTCATTTACAGCAGAATCAGTTTCTTATCCCTTGAAAATATCGATAATAACGTTCTGAAATCTGAAGTCTTGATAACTCGTTTGAACAAAGCCTTCCACCAAATGTCATAAACATCATTCAGCTTAATTACATGAACTGTCTCATTTCGGTGACACCCGCGTTGAAGTTGAAGCTTCACCGAAGGGCCTGCTTGATAATTCTGCTTCAAAATATCCGGTATGATTCTTCATTCACTGTTAATTTGGGTATTTTTATTTGAAGGACCCAAATGAAGTGGTTGGGTAGTGGTGAAGGAGATGAAGTTTTAAAATTAGAAATGGAAAGAGGACCTCAAAGAACTCAAGATGATGCTTCAGTTGGCTATGTCTTTCAACGTCCTCACGATCCGGAATTTCCAACATTTGCGCCCAAACAGCTACGTTGGGCTAATATGGCTGGAGACGACAGTATAATAGATGTTAGTCATTAATTTTTAACACTACTGGTAGTTTTACTAACAACTTGCATCGATCTAGATTAGGTAGTGGATGATTGGATTGCATTTTGGCTTGGTGTATCTCCTTCCTGCGGTTTCAGTATGTTCCGGAGTGATAGAGTGTATGTTGCGTTTGGAGTGCTCTTGAAATCCTTATTTTCTTCATTGGCTTACCTTATGCTGATAATGAAGATCCCTTAAAAGCTTCATTGTTTTGATTTCATCCATAGACATAGAATAGATATTACTATAGACATAGACTATGTCTATGAATAGATTCTATGTCCATGCACATAGAATAAATTCTATGTCTATGATTTCATTCATTCCCTTGAATCCCTTGTCCTTTCGTTGCTGCTGCAAATGGTAATAATTTCATTTCACAGTTATAAACAATGATATTCCGCAATGTTGAAGCAGTGAAATTTATCATATCAAATAATAGAGGGAGATGATTAGAATGCTGCTGATTACCCATAGACATAGAATATCATTATTCTTTTTGTTTACCTGACCTCATAAGTCATACTTCATGCAGGCATACCAATATGATACTCAAAGTATAGTTTGAACTCATTGTCTAGTCTGCCAAGGTTTGATTGAATGATTATTTCACTGAATTTTATTGTTAGTAATTCAGCAGAATATCGTTTTCTTAAACTAGCTTTGATATCTTGTTTGTGCAAATTGTGGATCAAAACAACAAGTGTAATATCACAGTTCTGTGGTAAATTGCTTCTGTATCTATTAGTTATTTATCTATTTTGTTTGCTGACATTATGCTATATAGGGAGCCTCCATAAATTATTGGAACAAAGATATAAAAAACATTGAAAAAATTTAAATGTTTGCCTTAATTTCTAACATTCAGAAGAAGGAATAAGAATAGCAAAACCATATTTCTGATGAAAATTCAATAGAATCAATTCAATTTAATGATAAAAAAGGCTTTGTAACTATTGGTTCACACAACAAAATACCATCCGTGTTCTACTAGGTTTACAATGCCTTAGATATGAAAAATAAATAGAAATCTCACACATATCTTCTCTTGAACGTATTTTCCCTACCAAAATATTCACAGGAATTACAATGTGCTTTGTTTTTCCAGAACCCGGACAAGTGGAAGTACCCGGTCAACTCGAAAGTGACCACCCCAACGAACGTAGGTCCTTATATGGGCTCTAGTGGAATGTCAGCTGGTTTGTACGATTTCGAGCAGAGCAAGAATATACCTCAGGAGCACCTCGTTTATATGTCTAACATTTCCAACGTCAACCAGATACAGAGCGGCATGTCCATGCATCCACCTCAGTATTTACCGCAAACCCTGGCACAACAGATGCCTTTCAGGCAGCTACCCCAGCAGGTGAGTGTCTTTGGTTTTGAATTCTTGATCGATATTGGTTTGAAATAAGGAACGAAAATTGAATAGTTTGGTTTGTATGGTTAGAATACTAGCAGAGCTTTTGGACAAGTGAAAGATTTGGCAACGTTGCTGTATCTGTCAAGTTTGGACAGTATTGTCTACTGAGATTGCTCTATGACCTGAAGATATTGTAATGCTGGTTTTCCACATGGTGAAAAATTGGACAACACTAGTCGCTACTTTCGGAAGATTTTTAATGGTTAACTTTTACTTTTTCATTGTTGTTTTAATTGTGATATCGTGTCAACCAGTTTGAATGAGCGTAGTTTGAGTTCAAGTTAGACTTATTTAATTTTTTTATTCCTTTCTGACGAATAATTGCAAAAAAAACTTTCTGAACAATATTTCGGGTAGGCATTTGATTTTAGGAAGAAAATGCGTTGATATTCTTCCCTCCCAATTCAAGAGAACGTCCTCAAGCTTGGGAAATAACAAGTAAATGTGGAGAGCGTGGACATAGTTGCAATATTAGACTAAAAACATGCCTTGTTGATCTGTTTCATACTTGAACATAAAGAGGACTTTATAGTTGTGATTTGTGGTACGGTACGGTGAAAATTTTACTTTTCGGACTGCAGTGCAGCGTGTGTCTTGTACAGGAATAATCAATTGAGGCAAGGTTCAATTTCCTGTCCCCGATGATGTAACTGGAGATATTCGTACGTGAAAATTGAAAGTTCTTATCGGAAATACAGATAAAAGCGAATTTTTAACGGAACTGATCCGTGGGAATATTTTGGTGCTCTGTATGCGCTTTGATTGTACTCGAATGAATGACGAATATCTTGATTTACAATCGTTAAAACGTTGTTGCTAATTTTTTCGTTTTGATCTTTCGATCTAAAAGGTTTTCGAATAAGGGAATAGCCTACTATTTCGGTAGATGCCACTTGAGAAGCTGTCATTTTTTGACATTTGACAAGTAGAAACTACGCCATTAATGAAAATGGAACGATACACGCTTCAACAACGCATTGAAATTCGCTTAAAAATGGTGGAAATTTGGCAGAGACGGTTCGTAAAACTCGAACATTTCTGGGTCGTCGTGAAGCACCTTGTCGAACCGCAATACAGAAATTGGTGGACAAATTTGAGCTGTTGGGACAAGTTAGCGATGTGAAGAATAAAACCCGTGCACGTCGCTCAAGAACAGCCGAGAATATTGCTGCTGTAGCCGAAAGGGTTGAAGAAAACCCAGGTTTGTCCATTCCTCATCGTTCTTTGGAATAAGGCATTCCACAAACGTCATGAAACCGTATTCTGCATAAAGATTTGGGTCTTAAGGCTTATAAAGTTCAGTTAACACAAGAACTCAAGCAGGCTGATCATCAACAACGTCGTGCCTCTGCCGATTGGGTCCTTGAAATGCATGAAAATGATCTGGAATTCCATCGAAAAATAATCTTGAGTGATGAGGTGCATTTCTACCTCCGTGGCTTCGTCAAGAAGCAAAATTGTCGCATTTGGGGCTCAGAAAACCAAAGAGTTGTTGCTGAAAAGCCCCTCTATCCTCAACGTGTGAGTGTTTGGTACGGTTTATGGTCCGGCGGGATCATTGGACCTTACTTTCGAGAATGAGGTTGGAGCAACAGTTACTGTGAATGGATTGCGCTATCGAGAGATGATTAAGCATTTTTAAAGGTCGGTATTGAACCGGACAACGTTTACTTCCAACAAGACGGCGCTACGTGCCACACAAGCAACGAAACCATGGATCTTTTCCACCAAGATCTTGTGATTTAACACCTTGCGACTTTTTCTTTTGGGGCCATGTGAAAGAGAAGGTGTACGCCAAGAGCCCAACGTCGATTCAAGACCTCAAAGATGGAATTCGTGAGGCTATCGAGGACATAGGGCAGCCACTTTGCGATTTGGTTATGGAAAATTTCATGAAAAGGTCCTGTAGTTGTGGTGGTCATTTAGCTGATGTTATTTTCTATTATTTATTCAATACAATGATTTATAAAAGGAATCGTATTTCGTTGCGGACCACTGTCATGAACGTTTGAAGTGGTGCAGAGAACGGTAGCATTGGCAGGTAGAATGATTGATTTAAGACGACCACATTGTCAATTAATCAATGAATGCTCTGGTTTCAAAAACCCACTACTCCATTTTAGGTGAAAAATGAGTTAGATACGGAACTGGATTAGTATTCTCCTTGTGCACAATCCAGTACTAAGGACTGAACGAAAATAAATTCGCTATCACAAAATCTTATATCTTTTGAACCTCTGGACCGATTTCGAAAATCAAACTCATTTTCGAATCATCTTCTAATTCTAATGAAAACTGTTTTTATATAAAAAAACCAAAACTATTTTTTACAAAATTCATGGATTTTTTCTGGAATTCTTCCCATCATGCTTCTTATTGTGTTCTCAGTCACTTTCTGGGATACTGTCTTCCACTTTCGCTTGAATTCCGCTAATGTTTTCGTTGATTTCTTAGTCTTCTTCAATTCTCTTTTTACCAGGGCCCATTTCTTTCGATTGGCCTGAGTTCTGGGCAATTTGGTGGATTGGCCTCTTTGGGGACAAAAACCACCTCATTAGCTTCGTACCATTCCTTGGTGGCCTTGCTGTAGTGGCATGAAGCTAAATCTGGCCTAGAGATTGTTGACACATCGTGCTCACGTGAAAATGGTAAAAGTCGCTTCTTCAACATTCCTCGATGTAAATCTTCGAGTCAACAGAGCCTTGGCCAACGAAAAATTTGCTCCTTTTCCCACCAGTGCAAATTGCTTGCCAAACCAGGAATTTTTTTAGGAAACTTTGCTTGTTTCTTCACGCGAAATTGTTCGTCAACATTTCCACGAGAATCTGCAGTATAAAATTCCTGACCAGGAAGTTGCGAGAAATCAGCCAAGACATAGGTTTCGTCGTCCATCACGCAAAATTTTTTCAAGAAATCTTTTTTTAATTTCTTTGCTCTTGATATCGCTTCTTGATTCTTCACAACGTTCCTGTCTGGCACTTTCTGCACTTTGTATGTTCTAAGCCCACAACTCGATTGGATTTCCTGAACGGTTGACTGCGAACAACCCACTATTTGGGCCACTTTCCGTCCTGAAAGGTACGTTAGGATTCTTCTGAAAAAGGCTGATGGCTTTCTTCACTTTTTTTGGGCTATGAAACCCCTTTTTCTCCCGGTTTCACTATAAATTCTGGTGTTTTCACTTCGCTTGACATTTTGCGACAGAGAATTGGAATATCTATACTCCATTCACTTTTATAAAGTATCTTGGTGGGCCATGGTTTAGGTTTATCAAGTTCTTTTACTTAAAACGGACGCAGGTTGGCAATCGTGAAGATCAAGCGACATTGCCAAGTCTACTTTCTATTTACTCTTTTTCAACTTTGTGAATGGAGTTAGTTCTTATAAGGTTTATCCTGTGACACAAGATTCGTAGTACCACTACATTTTCATACTGGAGTGTTTCAAGTTGCGCAAAGAGGTATTTAATTGTCGTCTGTAGGCTTATTTCTTGAGAATTTTGAAAAGTGTGGATTTCCATACGTCCGTCTGTTCTGTTCTTCTAAAAATTTTTCTGTCGGGTTGATAAACTATCACAAAGTAACGGACTATTCTGTCCATTATTTTTCAGTAAAATTTCAACACTCGGTTCTTGATTTCCGTACAAGAAAATAGCATAACTGAATCTTCCAATCATGTTTATACTCGTACACGTCAAATTTTTTCAGTATTAACAGAGAAAAAAAGTTTTTCAATATTCGTCAGATCTTTGGAATTATTGAATTTACATAATATTTCCTCAAATTCATTGTTTTCCCAGAGTAAATAAACATTTTGTTAAATACGTAATTTCTACGATTTATATGTAGAAACGGCAACGTTGCGTTCATACCTGACAGAAGAATGACTATAATCTAACATTTTCAAAATATACGCTGTGAAATGTGTCAGAATTCCAGGGCCTCCCGGGCTACTTTATAAAAGTGAATGGAGTATATGAAGTAAATGTTCCACATGTTTCTGACGTTCATAACAAAGCTAACTATGATCAAATTTTGATTTTTTTCTCAATTCGTTCAAGAGATATAGGCGTTTTTGTGATAGCGAATTTATTCTCGTTCAGTCCTTATATTACAATTCAAAACCCAGTAAATCCTTTGAAGTAGGAGGTTGGTTTCAAAACCCGAACAATCCAAGCTTATTCGGGTCAAAACCTGACATATCGGAACAGTTTTTTGATATTTTCCAACATTTGTGCTAAACGGACTTGTCGGGTGTTGAAACTAGAGGATACAAGTTCAATAAACTATTCTTTATGGATGTAATAGTTCAAATTTCCATCCCCATCATTCCGACCGTCGGTCCGTTTTTCCGAGCGATCCTCCACCCTAACGATCCGGCAACGTAGCCCCGGAATCCCCGGATATTTTCCCGTCGTAGGGTACACAGACACGACACAACCCGACCGGTCGTAAACACAAGCCGCACACCGATCCCCCTTCGTCGTCGCTTATCGGCCTTCGTTTTTCGTTCGCGCGCCGCGGTGCACCTTCCCCGAGCCCACCTCGTCGCCGCGCGCACGCGCGTCCGCCTCCCCCTCTCCCGTTCTTTGTTCGTCGTCGCTTCGCCGATCAGTTGGACGCAGCATTTCGTCGCGTAGTGATCGCACGAGGCAAAAACGGTACGATCGTAGCTTTAGTTCGCGATTTCGAACCGACGTGACGCCGGACCGTAGTTTCGGTGTGTATAGTGTGCAATAAGGATTACGAGTGTCCAGTTTTTGTTATGTTAAACACGTCGTTTTGAATATTATGAAAGATATGGGTCCGGACATGGTAACTATGATACTTTTATACCTGTATAGTGTATATCCTCACAATAAACACCTCTATTAATCCGTACGGCGTTCAAGCACATGTTTCTCTATTTGCGGCACGATCTCTCGACTCTCCTTAAGTTATTTTCTTCCATATTTTTTTCGTGCAACAGGTTTCGTGCCTTTGTTGTCGCTCCGTTCTGTTTACAAGGTTCAGGTAGTGGTCGAATAGGAGGAAGGTTGGGTAGGGGGTTATTAATGCACCAGTCGACTGGTCGTGCCCTAGCGTGGACGGTTTCCGTTTGTTTATGCACCCGAAGCTAAAGCGTCGATTGGGTAGTTCGCCAACCACCGTGACTCGACGTGAATTTTTCAAGGATCTAGTACGCGTAGGGGGTCACTGCCACGAATCGGACATGTTTATTTATATTTTTCGCGTGACTGCGGCATTTTTTTGAGGTCGATCGAGATATCTTGGCTGAAAACCGGTAGACGATGATTTTCGTTAGCGTTTTTGAGGTTAGGATGGGGATATGATGTTTTTCTATGAGGTTCATAGAATGTCATCTGTCCTATGGTCTTCGTAAACCAAATCTAGGATTGCAGATTCTTTGTTGACGAAATTGTTCAGAAAGTTTCTAGATTCTTTTTGAAAGGATCTGTATTCCATTTTTCTGATTTCTCAATGTTCGGCAAGTTCGTTTTTCTGATCAAAACGAAAACACAATAAGAGGCTGAATAACCTATGATAGAGCATGATTACAGATAGATATATTCTATGCATCTATGATCACAGAAATGACGATTGACATAACGTAAAGTATGTGGTAATTCGAACGTAAAACGTTTGTTATTGTTCCCAAAACAAAACGTTATATTTACGTTAACGTTTCACGTAAAAACGTAAAGTTGAATTCAATAAATCTTGACGTTCTTCTAACGTTCAGATCTAGTTATATTTTTAGGGTTTTTCAATCTGAACAGTTTTTTACATTCATAACTAGGAGCATAGGTTTTATTCTATGCTCCTAGTTCATAATGTCAATAATTTGACCCTGACAGTTCAAAAGATTTCGAAAATCGAAAAGTATACTCCATTCACAATTATAAAATCACAACTCTGGCCATGGTTTCGTTTTCAGGAATTGGCGCACCTGATGAAAAATCTGTGCTCGTACATAGAATATGGTTAATGACAATACGACGATGCCAGTTTTTCTGTTTACATCAAAGTAAAAGTATCAAAGATTTTCCCCATTTTATTAGTTCGTATCGATCGGTGATTTTGGGGAGAAAAATCGATAGGAAATCGCCTATTTTTCCGTTCTTCGGCGTCCAGAAGAAGTTTCGTGCAAGTGTCATTTTTTCCTTTCACGAGTTTTGGCGTGAGTACGAACGGCAAATTTGAATTGGACCAAAAATCGATTTATAAGCATAAATAAAGCGAAAGTAAGTACTAATCGACCTTTTTACACTTGATAACGAAGTTTTTTTAGGTATCTGGCCGTTTTGAAAGATTTCAAACGAAATTCCGGTCCCCCAGAAGTTTGGTTAGTTTCGGTATCGATTTTGGTGCTCAAAATTTATTTGGAATGTGTAAATGGACAAGAAAGGCTTCCTTATACGATCTTCTAACGGAAGCGACCGGAAAATATGGTTCAGGTAGAATTGAAATGTGTCACTGGAGCTTTCATTCCTTTGCCGAAAGTAGAAAAAGGCTATATTGAACCAGAATACATCGGTTTTTTCCATATTCCAGGAGTTTGTGTCTTATTTTAGAATAGGTGAATGATAAATGTGAAGCATATGTTTGACCTATTCCATTTTATTTGTACAAACCTACTTGGTAGTAATGTATGAATATTTTTTAATCCAATAAATTACTATACAATCAGAATATTTTACTCCTTGTTCATAAGATCAAATAAATGAAATGTCGTCAATCTTGAATTTTCAGTTCAAGAGGATAATAAACATTGAATCTTCACAAGCATGCATATGAAAATTATGTGAAAGCAATGCAATTTTTTTCCATTGCGAAAAATACTTAATATATTTCAACAGTGATCTCTTGTACTTTTCATGCAAATAACTAGAAAAGGAATCCTTTCTATCAATTCATATAAACGTTAATTATTTTCGTCCATCACATCTTTTCCAATTCATTCACATTCTGAGAAATACGCTAAGAATGTAGAAAGAGCAACATAGTGTTGACTTGGAACATAAAAATATTTTGAAAAACGTCATAACTTCGATACAGAGTGGAATGTGTCAAATTTCCAATGCCAGAGCTGTGATTTTATAATTGTGAATGGAGTATACAATTTACGTTTGAGTTACGGAAACTGAGGTTGAAAAATGTTCAAATAATTCTAGAACTGCATTGTGCTCATGGTAATGAATAGAAAACAGTTTGAAAAAATGGAATGGTTTGAAGCTTTTGAGGCTTGTTCTCCATCTTGTTTGTAATTTGGCAATCCCATTGCAAGGAAACAATTGAAAAATATCAACAGCAGCAGAAATCAAGAATTTGAGTGTAGTTTGGATACTAATTCATCATCTGAATACAAAATTATATCTTGATCGATAGAAATAATAATAAATGAATAGGAGGAGAGAACTTAAACTCCCTTTTGTTGAAATACCAACTTCCTTTGTTCTATACTATACTAAACTAGTAATTTTACCCTAAATTGAGGTTTTTCAAGATAAATCTGTCATGAATCCAAATATAAACGTATTTTAAAATGACGTAAACCCAATAATGTACCTGTTATTGATGAGATAATAATAATCTCTCTAATTCTTTGGGCCCTCGACCTTTATTATTTTTTCTGTGTGTTCTTTCAGATCTATTCTGACTAAATTTTAGTAATTATCTTCATATCTATTCTCAGTAGATGCTTTTCTTGATAAGGAGAATGTATTTCAAACACTGACTAGTGTCCCAATGATATGCCCCTGTGGAACTCCTCAAAATCCGACATTTCCCAGATTTTCTATCAGATTCGTGGTTCATCTCCTGCATCTCAAACCGTCATTACCATTCAATTTGTTATTTATCTTGATGGAATTGTTTGAATTATAAGACGATTATTGTGAATTGTTATTTTAGCCAGTTCAAATGGACGATTTTTTTTATATAATATGTCAACTTGAATGGATTTTAACAATTGGGTATTGAGTTTTAAGTTATGTGTCTCGTGATCTTGGACGATGCTTCGATCTGTCCGAGACTTGAGATCGTTTCGAGCCTTGTACGGGAGTGAATTACGAAGTGACCTCGTCGGGGAACTTGAAATGAGGCTGTGTTGTCTGGCATCTCCCGGACTAATTAATTGTAGGGACGACTGAGATGTTTGAGAGGTTCTCAAGATCTCGAGTTGAAGATCGATGGGAGTATCTGATGTCGAGTGCAGGCATTAGTTTTCCATCTTTCTTGTGGTTCTATGTCGTTGAAAATGGTTTCTAGCTACTATTTATCAATGGAGATACACCGCGCAAAAAAATTAACGCTCATTATGGAAATCTCAAATTTATTCTACAACTGAAGGTGTTCTCAATGATAATTATTTTTATCAGAATTATGCATGCATATGTTATCCACTTTCAACGTTTTTCTTCAATACAGATGCTCCCAGCAGGAATAAGAAAAGATGATATTATCATATTTTGAATGTATTGGCTCCATTCTAAAATCAGTTGTTCTCGATCAATTCTAGTGATCAATAGTTTTTCTTTCGTTTGATTTTCTACACTCGATCGCTATGCAACGCGAAACACGCAATTTGACCCAAGAGGAATGTGCCCAAGCGGTAGTTTTGCGAGAAGAAGGGTGGACATACACAAGAACTGCAGAAAGGTTTGGAGTTTCCCATACAAGTGTGTCCAGAATGTTGCAGCGATTCAGGGAGACAGGTATGAATGTCCGAAGACCTGGACAGGGTAGACCACGGGTAACAACTGCCATTCAAGAACGTTAGTTGAGAATTTCTTCGTTGAGACAACGGTTTGCAACCGCTCGCCTCCTTCAAAATAAGCTTGAGCAAACTCATGACGTGCAAATTAGCACTCAGACAATAAGAAATCGCCTCAGAGAATATGATTTAAGGCCTCGTGTCGCGGCAAGAGGCCCAGCTCTCTTACCCCAGCCCATCGAAGGGCGCGTTTGGATTTTGCGAGAGAGCATATCCATTGGGAAGAGGTCGATTGGGAAAGAGTTCTCTTCACAGATGAGTCTAGATTCTGCCTCTACCATTGTGATCGACGTTCCCTTGTATACAGACGTCCACATGAAAGATATGCTCAGTGCAATTTCCTGAATACTACTGGTTTCGGGGGAGGATCGATTATGGTATGGGGTGGAATATCTTTGACTGCTCGCACAGACCTAGTGGTCGTTGATAATGGAGCTATGAATGCTGATAAGTATATAAGGAACATTCTTGAAGAGCATGTAGTGCCATTTGCCCCATACATTGGTGAAAATTTCATTTTTATGGACGATAATGCCAGACCCCATCGTGCGCGCATCGTTCAGGAGTACCTTGAAGAGGTTCAAGCGAGGGGTCTCTCACTGGGGAAATTTAGTGTACACTCACGAGGAACTGAGGGGGAAATGAGGGGAAATGAAAGGCATTGAGGGGCAATGAGAGGAATTGAGAGGAAATGAAAGGCAATGAGAGGAAATTCGGAGGCAATGAGGGGAAATGAGGAAGCAATGAGAGGAAATGAGTAAAGATCATAAGAAATTAATATATAATGGGGTGTACTTTTCATTTATTTCCACAATTTTATTCTATTACACAAACCCCAAAATAAGAAATAAGAGTAATAAACGGAAATAACGAGTGCATTTATTCAAATAAGAAGAACGTGAAGACCGACAACCTCTACGCCCGAGACGCCTGCGTCACGCGTCAACTGGCAGATTTAACCCTCGATATAACCAAAGAACGTATACTCCATTCACTTTTATAAAGTAGCCCGGGAGGCCCTGGAATTCTGACACATTTCACCGCGTATATTTTGGAAATGTTAGGTTATAGTCATTCTTCTGTCAGATATGAACGCAACGTTGCCGTTTCTACATATAAATCGTAGAAATTACGTATTTAACAAAATGTTTATTTACTTTGGGAAAACAATGAATTTGAGGAAATATTAGGTGAATTCAATAATTCCGAAGATCTGACGAATATTGAAAAACTTTTTTTCTCTGTTAATACTGGAAAAATGTCACGTGTACGAGTATAAACATGATTGGAAGATTCAGTAATGCCATTTTTTTGTACGGAAATCAAGAACCGAGTATTGAAATTTTACTGAAAAATAATGGACAGAATAGTCCGTTACTTCGTGATAGTTCATTAATCCGACAGAAAAACTTTTAGACGAACAGAACAGACGGACGTATGGAAATCCCCACTTTTCAAAATTCTCAGAAATAAGCCTACAAACGACAATTAAATACCTCTTTTCGCAACTTGAAATGCTCCAGTATGAAAATGTAGTGGAACTACGAATCTTGTCTCACAGATAAACCTTAAAAAAACTAACTCCATTCACAAAGTTAAAAAAGAGTAGGTAATTAGAAAGTAGACTTGGCAATGTCGCTTGATTTTCACGATTGCCAACCTGCGTCCGTTTTAAGTAAAAGAACTTGATAAACCTAAACCATGGCCCACCAAGATACTTTATAAAAGTGAATGGAGTATATCTGAAGTACTGGCGCTAGAATTGTACGGAATAACAAATAATATCTTCAAGAAGTTTAGTGCATTTCAGAGTGCAATAAAATAAAAGAACGAAAGGTAGGTAAGTAGTATAAGTTCCTTGTTAAGTTTGCTCCTGTTCTTTAAAAAGATTGAAAACCTCCTTATACTATACTTTCAAAATGATCGTATCCATATCTAGTTATATTTTCCCGCTCTCTATTTTGGGGGTTCCCCGGTGATTCCTGCTGGATACTAATGTACCCAGAGACCATAGAATCTTCCTGTTTATAAGGACTTGAATGATTGTAGACTTCATTATTTTGGAGAGGAGCGTACTGAAGAAACCATAATTCTTCTCCCATATTACTATTGTAAAGGAGATTTGTAGAATGTCGACCTCTTTACAGGGTGAACCAAATTCGAAGTTTACTGAAAGCATCTCGAGAACTATAGGGTTAGAGAAAAAAATGTTCAAAGACTCCCGATCCGCTCGCGATCTCTTTTTTTTTCAAATAATCAATAATCGAAACGCAGATCCTCGATATCTTCATTTGTTCTCAAATTACAGGGCGTTTCTTGTCTTTCTCATTCTCAACATCCTTAGCATAAACCGTTCTCATAACATCAAAGTGGGAGAATGTGGAAAGGTCATGCATTTTCTAAATTTCAGAAAGATCATCACAGGGTGTTTCAAATTTTGTGTCGAAACTGTGATCGTAAATTGGCCAAATTTATTCAGAATTGAATACGCAGTCATATCAAAAAGAAAAAAAGTCTAGCAATTTTTCACTAATTGTAAGTAAAACATAAATTCCTAGACGAAATTTTTGTTTTCAGATACCGATATATTTTAATGGGTAGAAGATGAAAAATAGTTGAAATTCCTTCATATTTGAAAAACTTGCTAAATATATCAGGTTATGATAACAGGGAATTCAAAAAGACTCATTAAAATATAAAAAAGTTTTTGTTTCAGTTCTCACATATAAATGTTATGTCATTAAATAATTTAGTCATTATAAGTTCTAAAAGAGTATGGATATTTATTTTTGTTTGTTAGACCAATAAATATTTTTTCTGATAATTGTTGTATGCATTTCCTTGATGAACATTTTGTCGACGTCTTATTTAATGTATTTTTATCCGATTTTTTTCTTAAGCTTATTATATAATGTATAATATAGCTTAAATTAGTGGAAATGAGGGGTAAATGAGAGGGTAATAAGGAGGCAATGAAGGAAAATGAGGGGAACTGAGGAGGCAATAAGGGTAATGAGGAGGCAATGAGGGGAAATGAAGGCAATTTTGGGGAAATGAGAGGAATTAAGGGAAATTAATGGGGTAATAAGGAACTTTTTTCTCGAAGGGGCAATTTAGTGTACAAAATTCAGTCAGTGAGAGACCCCTCGGGTTCAAGTCTCTCGAATGGAATGGCCAGCAAGAAGTCCAGATCTCAATCCGATTGAGCAGGTTTGGGACAACCTCAATAGAAGGCTGAGAAGTTCAGAAAATGATCCAACTACTCTTAATGACTTAGGAATCCAACTCGGAGAAATCTGGGAAGGATTAGATCAGAACATTTTAAGATCACTCATTTTGAGTATGAACCGTCGTTGCCGAGCTGTAATCAACGCAAGGGGTGGAAATACCAAGTTTTAAATCACTTATCAGCATTTCAGTATTTTGGAAATTGTTCATTTCTCTTCTTTCACATAAGATTCGGTGTTTCGTTCAAAACCTTCCCGAGAGAACATAAAAAATAAGTTATAAAGTCAATGTAGGCTTAACTTTCATTAAAATTGAGATTTTCAGAATGTGCGTTAATTTTTTTGCGCAGTGTATTTTGAGAAATGTTGTTTGAGATTCTTGATTAGGTAAGAATCGACATGGTTTTTGTAATTTTGGTTTCTCAGATAATGATACTATTTTATCGAAAACGCTATCAACTGAATGGTCGGTATCTTCAGAAAAATAAAGTTCGACCGATTACCGACGTCGAATCGTATATAGGGCACAAATACTCGAACGATACAACTACCCAATTATCAGCTGATACGCGATATTATTTTAGAATATCGACAACATCATCGATCAGATTGAGTTCAAAAAATAAGCTTCGATATTTACGACTACTTTTTGATGGTTTAATCAAAACTCTCTTATATTTTCTTCTTCGTAGTTTCCTTCAATTTTTAAAGTCTTCTTCCTCAACAATGTTATAGAATTTGTGGGAATTTTATCCCAACAAAATCTACGTCGGGATTTTCTAGAAAGTCCCTGAAACGACTGGAATTGTCATGCCTCAATAATCCTGACGTTGTATGGAATCCATTGTTGGGTAATTGTCTTTTTATTGACCGTAGGTCAGGTATACGTTGTAGAGAAAAGTTCAACAATGGACGGGCGCTTGGGATTTCTCGAATTTAATTGATGAAATTTTCAGTATTTGCGACCTTCGTCGAATGCTATTGACTGACTGTCGTCGGTAATATTTTTAGCTTTTTTGTTTTATCTGTGCGGCAATTATAAATCGGCAGCGAATACTGTCAACCTTCGGAGTACAAGAGTCGTTCATGGCCAGAGTGGGAAGTACATTGTTGCCGATTGTACGGAATTATCTTTTTTGGAGTGTTTTGTGTTCTACGTTTTCGGAATATGCAATAGATTTGACATTGAGTAGGGGGAGTACGTAGAAAATGACATATGGTTTTATCGCAGTAATGTCATATTCTACTACTATGATCTTTGGTCCTTCATTTATTGAATCTCTTCAAAATTCATGAAATGAAAGTATCAAGAAATAAAATACAGGCAAAAGTAGTGTTGCAACTATTGTACAAAATTGCTGATGAAGATCACAGATAACGCTCTTCATCATCTCGAAAGTTGCTAACAACATTTTATTATTCATTGTCTTCTTTAAATAATGCTCTAGGGACCTATCTCCTTCTCTTTGGAGGAGGTATGTGCTTATTTTTTGATTTAATTCTTCTAATCATTTTAGGTGTAGAAGTTGAAACTGAGTACATTTGTCGAGTCTTCGGCTAACGTTTGTCTTGTCCACTTATAAATCGTCCTTTAGGGACTCGAGAAATCTCCTCATGGGAACAGCAAGAGTAGGATAACATGCATCGCCTTTATTAGCTGTAGATGAATGTTTTTGTTCTGTATATGCTAAGACAAGTCCAGGTTCTTTGTTTGCTGATGGAGCCTGAGATGAATCGTCTTGCTAGATACTGTTCAGCTGAAATACCTATGTCATTTTGTCCATAAAGCTTTATAATAATCTATATATATAAAAGAAAGATGTTGGTTACACCATTTATAACTCGAGATCGGATGGACTGTTTATTATGAAACTTCATATATGGATTCGTTGGTTATTATAAAATACAATAAAACTTTGAAAATATCGATGAAAATTTTACTTATACAGGAAATGCTTTTCCTCCTTTCGAGTAAGGTCACTAGATGTCACTACAGTTACAGTTACGCTACCGCTTATTCGTTTGTACTTCATGTGATATTCTCCGCGTTAGATGGCGATATAGACAAATAGTGTGTACAGTGACTATATTCCCTCTATAGTCACTGTAATAGTGTGTAATTTGAGTTGCCTACAACTCTGCGCTGTTGGGCAAAACCAAAATGTCTTAGCGCAGGAGTACAGATGTCTAAAATGATCAGATTTCGTTGAGATATGAGAAAAGTTTCGTTCTTACCACTTCAGATGGCGCTATTCACACATTATGACTGATGATTATTAGTTATTTTTATAGTTTTATTCATTCCAAATAACGTAATCCTGAGGCTTCTATATTTGACATTATCACAATTAAATGGCGATGAATTTGTTGAGGCTTTCGCGGCCATCCATTGATGTCATCTGTTCTTTTTACGAGCATTTCGGTCGTCGTGGTTTGAAATGATCGAAAAAAGTAGGGATGGAACGGATCGGTAATTTTTGACCGGACCGGATTTCAGTATTTCTCAGGATTTGGCCGGACCGGATCAGTAATATGGCCGGATCTTTAGCCGGATTATTTTGAAAAGATAAAAAAGGCATTTGTTGGTAAAAAAATCAATGCAGAGCCGGTCAAATTATTCTGAACAAGAAGTCGTGGATTATTTGGCATTTCCAGTGATTGCTAAAACCAAAAAATAAATTATCCATCGCTAGCCTAACAAGCTTTCTTTTTAGTCCAAGACTATTCTCAGAAATGAGACACATCTATACTGACTGCAGATCCAGACTATCACCAGAAGTAGCAGAAAAAATTCTCTTCTTACAAAGAAATTCCAAATACTTGGATATGGATACTCATTTGGATTGATTTGAACAAAATGTATTTAGTTAGTGCAATTGCAATATTTTCAGTTCTTACTTTATCAAGGAAATTCTTTTATTCATAAGTTATTTTCACTTCCAGAGTTTATTTTATTTTATATTTATTTACAAATATTGTTTTATTACTATGTAATCATATTTATTCAAATTTGGAAAATCCGGCCGAATTTTCATATTGTTCCGGTCGTACCGGATTCCGGCAAATTTTGCCGGATCGGCCGGATTCAGTAATCCGGTTCCGGTCCGGTTCCATCCCTAGAAAAAAGAACATTAACAGATCCAGAGGCGGGTGAATATCACAGTGAATTTTTATCGAAATGTCAAGTAAATCGGATTTTGGCGATGAGTTCCAATCGTGAGATGTCCATTCTCATCACTTCTCATAATTATCAAAATGTTTTTGAATTTCTGTTTGGGTAATAAATATATTTGCGGAAATAACTGAATCCAAAATTGCCATTATTAGTGATTGACATATTATTTTTGTGTATCTGTTCTGTGTGATATTTCTTATCCATGGAAACATTTGACAGTTCAAAAATCAGAGAACCAAGCCGTTGACATCTCCGATCACCAGTGATTACGATTTGTGAAATCCACCGCAAGTATCATTTAGGCGGAACAAAGTTCGCCGGGCCAGCTAGTAGAATATATCTAAAGAATACGACAAGTATATTTAACATAGAAAAACCTTCGTGAATACAATGACAACATTAAAACACAGAAAGAAACCTTAAAAGTGATTTGTTATAACCGTTTAACGTTTTAAATTGAGATCCAGCGAGTGATGGCGCGTATAATAATTGATCTTTAACAAGAGTGATCAATTATAAGACATTATTTTTCCTGAAATCAAAGGACTGTCATTAGGGATCCACACAGCAATTAGAAAATTTTCCATATCCACGTTAAATCGTTTTACTCAAGGTATTTCCGTTTGTGAATATTCATTAATTTCAAGGAAACTGCGTTCAGAACTCAACCTCTATTTCAACCACGAAATGTCGTCTATTCGATCATATAAAAAAATCAATTAATTCACTGTGGTGGTCATAATATTAAGCTTCGACTGGACGAAAAAATGCTTTGTTTATCGCAAGTAGAATTGTTCTTGAATTGAATAACGCTTAATGAGGGAGATTAATTGAAGTTTCTCGAGTGAAAATGTGAAGCAATATGTACAGCGTTTAATGAAAAGCGATAGTGAGTGAGGAAATGAAAAAAATTGTTAGTTGGAATATTCTTCCCATTTGAAAGGTGCTTTTTATCTTCAGTATTATTGACCGTGGGCGTTTCAAGGCGTTGAAGCAAGTGGTTTAGGGAGTTGGGTTCGGAATTTAATTACCAGTCACGCCCAACTCGATTCACAATTTTTTTTTGGCGGTTATCTAGGTGTTTATTTTGTACTTGTTATTCACGATAAAAAGAACCTTGTTGGTTACAAAAAAAATAATTCAAGCAGGCTGCCTACAATTTCTTGATATCTGTATAATGAAAAACAAACAGGGTGGGCAAAATTTGTTTTATATGATGGAATTTTTTAATCCAGCTATTTTGAGGAAATGGGAATTTCTCGAGATCCATTCAGTAGGCAACGAAGTTATTGATTGCACAGATTTTTATGTTTAATCTTGCGTAGAAAATCACAGTCCTAACAGCTTGGAATAAAATGAAAAAAGAAACAACAATACCCAATCTCTGAATTAGATGACTAACAATCTTATATATACATGTTCACTCAACCTCTACAACCAAGTGGAATTAGAAAAAAAAAGATTAACATGATATGGGTGTTAAAAGTGACGTTTTATTTAGTGAGTGAAAAAGTTTTTGAAATGAACGAAGCGAATTGAACAATTTCACGAACAAAATAAAATCACTTTTAACACAAATACCATACAATGTTTTTTGTACAACTGCCCTATTTTGATAATGAAATGGGCGAATTTGCAATGACAATAAACAAAATGCATTTTAATATTCACATAATCAAAAGGTTGTTGTGAATGGCAAACGTTGCCAACGTTATGATTACTAACAAATGAGAAAAGACGCTGTCATTTGAACTGCTTAATATGTTTGTCGAGAGTCCAATTATTAATAAAAGTGACGATTTGGTTGTTCCTGTGGATATTGAAGAGTCTGCAAGAAGAGCAAATTTGGAACTCCTACCTGAAAAATGTGTTCAGCAGTACGATATTGCATACAACAATTTCCTGGCCTGGTGTAAATTGAAAAATGTAAGAGGGAACTTCAGTGAACCTGTTTTCCTGGCATACTTAGAAGAAAAATAAAAAATATGGAGTTCATCAACTTTGTGGAGCAAATTTTCAATGATAAGGTCAAGCAAGCGCCCTTATCAAAAATGGTGTGGATGTTAGTAAATATTTTAAGGTAATTGCATATTTAAAACGGAAAAGTGAAGGATATCGTCCCAAAAAATCGAAAATTCTCACTCGTGAACAAGTTGAAAAGTTTATAAATGAGGCACCAGATGAGAAATACTTGATGGTTGAGGTTGCAACTATTATCGGATTATTTGGAGCCTGTCGGCGTGAAGAATTGTGTAATTTATCAGTGGAAGACATAGAAATAACAAATAAATCATTGGTTATACAACTTTCAAACACAAAAACGGATGTCAGTCGTTCTTTCAGTATTATTGGGAAGTATGTTGACTATTTTCATAAGTACTTCACACTGCGCCCTTCTGTCATCAAACATCGTCGTTTTTTCCTTAAATACATGAATAATAAATGCACTGCCAATCCAGTTGGTATCAATACATTTGGGAAAATTCCATCTATTGTTGCCGGATTCCTCAAACTGCCACAACCAAAGCAATATGCAGGACACTGTTTTCGAAGATACTCCGCTTCATTGCTAGCAGAATCAGGAGCAAACATTACGGATATAAAAAAACATGGTGGATGGAAGTCTACGACGGTAGCCGAGGGCTATGTTGATCATTCCATTGCACAAAGAAATGTCATCGCTGAAAAAATTCTCCCAACCTCAACAGATTTTGGATCATCATCATCCAATATTGTACTTCCGGTTTCTACAAGTACTGATGGTGCTGAGGAATATAATAATGTGTTGCGAAGCTCCCTAACGTCACAGGGCATTAATGTTAGTAATTGTTCTAGTTTTACGATTAATAATGTTCATAAGTAATGATTGTTAAATATTGATAATAAAAATTTGCGATTGCTGAATTTTTTCCATCTGATTTCATCGTAAGAAAATGGAGTGCTGAAAATATTTTTAACACGCTTCCACGTAAAGAATCAATTTTAACATTGTTTGCTGTCATTAAAACTATTAAAAGTGCCACTTTTAATGGCAGTTGTACACAATACGTTTTTTCCCAACTTTAACACTCTATCTCTGAAGTGAAAAAGCCAGGACACTTGGATCCAGGAATTTTGTTATTATTTCCATTGGTACTTTCCCTCCTCTCAGTGTGTTAACATCTACCTCGAATTCTCTTGGTCCAATGCTTTCCTACTGTTAGACACCTGTATAGGAATGAAAAGATATAATGGGAAGTCGAAAATTTTCTTCTTGGCTCCGGCCCACTTTTTTTCTGGCAGAAACCATGATAATGAACTTGTCCCAACACAATATTTCTCCCGCAAAGTGGGCCTCTTTCCCCGATAGAAACGACGGACGCGGCGAAAAAATGTTTACGCTCCGATTTCAGAGATGACCCCGACAATAAGTTTCTACGTTACCTACGTACGTACGCTGTTGCGTGTCCGGCCGAGAGAGAGAGAGATAATGATGATTGAGATCGATAATAATCGCGAATTCGAAATACCTCGTCGCTCTCGGTGCGCGCCGGCATAGAGAGCGACGTCCTTGAGTCGGACGTAGGCAAAACCGCCCGGAGTTCACTCAACCGATTTCATGGCCGTCTACTACTAGTTTAGAGCTCTCTTGTCCCGGTTCTTCGCCTCTCCGATCGGCGAGAGAATCTCGTCGTCGATCCCATCGCGCCTCGTCGATTCGCCAGCGGGGTTGCTGCGATAGTTTCGCGAAGGGAAGCGTGGCCGGTGATACGAGAACGAGGCTGGCCAACTGAAGGGTTACGGCCATTTTTGGTAACTGCGTTAACGTTTTGCGGGAACGCTAGGGTCCCTCGTTGTTTTATTGAAGGGGGTACACGCTTTTCCTGTTTTTTGACTCTGACGCTTGCATTTCTTGGAACGCTCTTGCCTTGTTTTGTATACAGGGTGTGAATGAAGTGGAGTCCCATGAACATGGAATCGCATACGTTTAATTTTCGAGCAACAGGTTGTACTAGGTGTTCCACGGAGTATTTATCGAATGAGAATGATCAAAAAAGGTGTATTGGACAGGGTGGACATCATTCATGGCCCACCATATCCCCAGACTTGTATAGTTTAGATTTCTTTTTGTACTAACTAAATTTTTATGGCAATTTCGATTTATCTGAAGATCTTTCTAAATTTCTCTCTCGAAATCGGTGGCACATATGACAAAACTACAAGAGACCATAAAGTTTAGTTTCACAATAAAGTTTCTTCTCACAATTTTTCAAACTGACAGTGGCAAAATATGTGGCTTAAGGGGCAGTATCACCTTTTGAATCGTGGTAAATCTCCATTCAAAAGTGGTTTCTTTATTTCACGAGTAAGTACCCTAATTTACTACGTAGACTTGATTTTTTTTTAATTGAAGTTTAAGAACGTCCCGAGGGCAAATAGTTTTCTTTTTTTCGATTTAATTAGTTTTTCAATTAAAAAAACCAGGGTAATCTTCAGATCTGGGGTTATTGAATAGGTTTTTCGTTTTTCATGAGTACAAGCTATATTTTTGAAATAATCATCATGAAAATTTTTGTAGTTTATAGAAGATTAAATTGCCGAGGGCAAATAGTTGCGATTTTTTCGATTTAATTAGTTTTTTATTTAAAAAAAACTGGTTGACTTTCAGCGTTTTGGAAACTACACTTAATGATTTTTTTCCGGGGGTTATTCATCATTTTTTGGAAAATATCGCAACTATTTGCCCTCGGCAGTTTAATCTTCTATAAACTACAAAAATTTTCATGATTATTGTTTCGAAAATATAGCTTGTACTCATGAAAAACGAAAAACATACTCAATAACCACAGATCTAACGATTACCCTGGTTTTTTTAATTGAAAAACTAATTAAATCGAAAAAAAGAAAACTATTTGCCCTCGGGACGTTCTTCAAGTTCAATTAAAAAAAAATCAAGTCTCTACGTCGTAAATTAGGGTAGTTACTCGTTAAATAAAGAGACCACTTTTGAATGGAGATTTACCACGATGCAAAAGGTGATACTGCCCCTTGATGAACGTGAATAAATAATCGACAATACTGATTTACAAAAAATGATTCGGCTATTGTACAATTTTAGTTCCTATTATGATTTTGATGAATATTGTCATTATTGTTGCAGATCGCTCCAGCGGCCAAAAAGCTATGGGGCATCGAAGGAAAAGACGCAAAATCGCTGGCATTGAACCATCTCAACCATCATGACGGCGGTGTGTGGAGAGACCCCACATGGGCAGCACCTGGTAAGTACCAAATCTTTCTCTGTTTCACCGAAAACAGAGCCTACAACCAGTAGATCCACCCAAATGAAGCCGCTTTCATGTTTTTATCCCTTCGTATTTCGTCGAAAAACCAGAATTTGTTCCACCACCCGGATTATTTTTCGCTTTGATTCAGTTTTGTGTATTTTCTTTTATGATATATTCGTTCTTTGTGTTTTTTAATTACCTTAATTGATTAGCGTGATTAGATTTATCGTCGTTCGTTTGGTTTGTTGTCGGAATCATATTTTCCCGGAAATGTTTTGTTTTGGGGTCTATATTGTATACAGTGGCGGCGACAGGGGTCTTTAGAATAGGGGAGGCTATGAACACAGTCTGTGAATTATATTTTCTCCATATTGAATAAGGTTGTGCTTTATAGACCTGCGAGAAATGACGAATTGAACAAAACAAATGATAGAAGCTTGAACATTTGTGGATAATATATTCAAGCCGTTTCGAAGTGGCTTCCTTTGGCGGCGATACACAGCTTCAGACGCTTCTTGAAATTTTCGGCAATGGGCCGCAGCTCCTCGGGCGTTAATCGGTTCCATTTCCGGCGCAGAGATTGCTTCAGCGACTTCAAATTTTTGTGTTTTTTAGCACAAGCCCTGTGCTCCAAAATCGACCACACGCTGTAGTCTATTGGATTGAGATCCAGTGAGTAGGGCGGCCATTCTGCACAAGGAAATTGGGTCTTACACTATTCTTGCGTCATTTTAGCTCTATGAGCCGGAGCGGAGTCCTGTTGAAAGGTCCAATGCGTATCGCCGAAATGCTGCTTGGCTCACGGAAGTACTACGGCCTCGAGGATGTCCCAGCGGTAAACTTCTTGATTGATTTTGACCGCTTGATCCACGAAAACTAAGGGAGTTTTACCACTGCCGCAAATTCCGCCCCAGACCATGACGGATTGCGGATTTTGACGGTGTTCGACGATGGCCGATGTACCGGGAGCCTCTTCGGACCAGACTCTGTCGTTTCGGTGGTTGTGGGATTATTCTACGGTGAAAAGCTTCTCGTCTGTGAAGAGAATTCGCTCCCATTGCTGACCGGCGGCGAGACGAAGGAGTTGGCGGCACCTTTGGAGTCGTACGCGCTTGTTTTCTTCCGTGAGGAGTTGAACTTTTTGGAGCTTGTATGGCTAGAGGTTGAGCTCCTTTTTGGCAATTTGACGGACTGATTCGCGGTTGATACCAGTCTCACAGGCTATTTTCCTCATGGAAACCCTCGGATTTCGATTGACTCGCTTCTTGACGATGCTAAGTGTATTGACAGTGCGTTTTCTACCACTTCCTGGACGACGACCATCATGGCCAAGCTCCTTGAAACGACGAATTGCATCGGACACGGTTTGTCGAGGCACATTGGGCAGACGAACAATTTCGCATTGACGCCTACCTTGACGAAACAGCTCCAAAATCGCACTACGTTTGTTTGACATTCTAAAACTCTGTGAAATGAAATTATATCAAACTGAAAATTCACATATTAGTACAGGAGAGTGTAGAGAAACCAAGAGAATGAAAATTATTTGGCTGCGCTGAAATACTTTTGTTCCAGACCACAGCAAAATTTGCCCGAAGTTTTTCTTGTCACCATGTAATTCTCGCAAATCCGATCATTTCATTCGATCGGCAAACTCGAAGACCAGAAGTCGTTTGATCGAGGCACAAAGTGCGAATCGACCTTTAGTGTCTCCATAATATAGACGTTGAGGCCGGGGGCATCCCCAAAATCAAGAATCCCTCTTCTCCTCCGGAGTAAACACGCGAGACAAATTGATCGAAATCGGCAGAAAGAGAGAGAGAGAGAGAGAGAGAGAGAGAGAGAGAGAGATACGGTGTAATCCCCGAGAAACCGACGAACGTCGTCGTGTCGTTGACAGCGTAGCGACTCCTCGGACCGGAAAAGGGTCGAAAAGGAAAGTCTCTCGTCGGAAAAGAGGAGCGCGGGCTCGCCGGTTTTCGGGGATTGAATTCGGCGGGCCGCCGCCGGGGTGGTTGCCCGGGCAACGGACGCCGGCGTCGTCGACGGCGCGAAACGTTGCCGACGCCCCGGCACGCCCATCTGCAGAGCGGCAGAATCGGCCGCCGCGGCAGCGAGCTGCTGCTGATGCCGCCTTTTTTTCCGCACCTTTATTTACGGCCGGTATGAGGAATTATCGCGTACCAGGGAAAAGGGGGCGAAGAGGGGGGGTCAGTCGTGAGAGGGGGATGGCTGCGGAATATATATGACGCTTTTTTACCGTACTAGGGTTCCGTAGGGTTGGGGATGCGTCGATTGGAGTCAACTTTACGCGTGAAATATTGAGATGTCGACAAAGTCACCCTGAAGTATACAGGTTCAGAAATATAAGTTGGAAACATAGCCAATTCAACGTTAAACGAGTGGATGAATATTGTCTAGTGGACCAGTAAAGTAATCACAACCCTCTGCGCGATGTGACTAACGAATAAATGACTGACCTCACTTAATGGCATAGGAACTGCATCGAGACTCGCCAGAGCTCGAAGCCCCCTCTCTCCAGTCTCCTACGTCATCGAGTGAGGTCAGTCATTTATTCGTTGTCACAACGGACGAGAATTATGATCATTTTACTGGTCCACTAAACGATATTCGTCCACTCCTTTAACGCTGAGCTGGCTATGTTTCCAACTTATATTTCCAAACCTGTATACTGATGGTATCCCCTAAACAAAACACAACCTGGAAGAATTAAATTCAGACTGAATTACAGACAAATCGAAGGAGAGAAATACTGCACTCTTTTTAAAATAAACTGCTCCACATGAGTTAGGGATATTGACTTACATTGCGAAAAAATATAGTTAAAATAAGATTTTTGTGATGAAAATTCATATTAATATGATTTCAAGTTGCAAATTAATTTTAACCTGTAGGTCTGCAACGTATACAGGGTGGTTGAGAAAAATCGAGTAAAATAAATTTTATTCCCAGAGAATTCAAGCATTTTAAGACTATCAATACAATGTATGGCCTCCACGGGCATCAATAACAGCTTGACATCTTCTTTGCATACTACACACGAGGCTGTTGAACATTTCTTGAGGAATTTGGTTCCATAAACGGGGCAGAAGCTCTCTCAGATCATTCAAGGATTCTGGAGTAGGTTGATGATTATCTAATCTTCTTTGGAGCATGTCCCATGCATGTTCTATGCAATTCAAGTCTGGTGAGTGCGTAGGTATTGATAAATGTGGAATACCAAGCTCATCGCGCGCATTCTCAACTATGGCCGCACGGTGCGGTCTAGCGTTATCGTCTAGAAATTGAAAAGTTTTACCAATAGCAGCGTGAAAATTTGGCATGACATTGTCAATGACATGCTCCCTATAGTGTAAGGCGGTCATATTCCCTGGACAAATGTGTAGATCTGTGCGCCCGTTGAAACATATCCCGGCCCATACCATAACACTACCCCCTCGGAATGGATGGACTTCTTGGACATAGCGACGATTACGGGATATGCGTGGGATTGTCCATGCCCTTATTCTTCCAGAATCTGAAAATCGTCCATATCTGGATTCATCAGTGAAAAGGACACTACGCCATTGATCGTTTCAATTGATATCTTGCCTTGCCCATTCCAGTCTTTGACGCTTATGGTCACGTGTTAATGGAACTCCTCTTAATGGACGTCTAGAACCTAGATTCACCTCTCTCAAACGTCGTCTGATGATTTCGATGGAAACTTGAACCTCATCTGTATTTGAAGAGTATTCCGTAGCATTCTACACGAGAGTAAGGATTTTTTCTCGCCGAAACGGTGATGAAACGATCCTGAGCAGGTGTTGTTTTTCGTCGCCCACCAAGCCTTGGTCTTTCCAACACGGCACCTGTCTCCTTGAACCTATTCCAAAGTCGAGATATCACACTTTGGCTGACTTGGAGCCTTTCCGCTACAACAACCTGAGTTAGGCCACCCTGTAGCATTCCGATAGCCCTATTAGCCTCAGCGTTTGTTAATTTACGTCTTGGCATTTTCAGAAAACTCGTTTCAAATCGAAGCCGTTGATAAACTGACTTCATTTCAAAATAAGAACATTCATGAAGCATATGCAAAGAACCAAACTTCAAAAAAAGGCGACCAGGGGCCTGATTCTCAAATGTCTATTGGGTCAATGTCGCATGCGACATCACCAGATTGTCGAATGAAATCAAAAATTGTTATTCTCAAATGTCGCATTAGACAAATTTCGATAGACAAGAAGTCGAGTGGGTAGGAGCCACTCGACATTGCTTTTATCAACCTTATTGTCAAAAATGAAAATGAAGTGTCAGAAGTTTTTTCAATTTGCTCTTGCTTTTTTGCTGATTTTTCGCTAAAAACAACCACTCTAATCTATGTGAGATGATCCCCCAACATAAGGGGCCTGTAGCGTTCCTCGAACACCTGAAGAACAGAAGAATCATCACATGGAAGATCGGACCTGTGTGTTTGTTTACTTTTTCACTTTCGACATTGTCATTTTCTGCGAATGAAATAAACTTTGTACGTTTGCGAATCCTTTTGAAAATGATGGACGAAGAAGTAGAAATCCTACAAGCTATTCAAAACCTGGGGGATAATGAAGAAGCTGCAGAATTTGTTAGGCATACCCATTGTTATTATGACTATTTCAGGACATTAAATGATAACATGTTTGTTAAGAGATTTCGATTACTTAAAGATTTAGTAAGAAATTTGATAGATACCCTGTCTCCCTATGTGGAACCTAGGACTAATGAGTCTGCACTGAATCTAGAAGAAATGGTAACATCGAAACACGTATCTTTTTCATTTTGCAGTATCTGAATTAGTTTTGATTTTTGTTTTGCCGAGCAATATGTTTAGCAGTTTCCACCTCGAACCTCGATTGCAATGAAATTTTCATTAAATTATTTAAACTTTAACCATTGAGTTAATATATTTCAATCTTCAACGAACTTTATATTCTTCTTTGATTCTCAATGCAGAGTTGCCAGATATCCTTACTCGATATAAAATGTCGAGTGACTTCCCAATGTCGAGTAGTTCACGAGAATACCTAATTCGAAAGTCAGTAGCCATTTGCACTCGACATATTGTCGCGTTCTCTATTTCTGATAGACATTTGAGAATCGGGCCCCAGGTTGACGAAATGTCTCATACTGATTTTTATTGGATCGATTCAAGTTGTTATTGAGTTTTGAATGATTTTACAGCGATTTTCTCGAAGATTACATTCTTTCAAAAACGATTGAATACGATATCCCTAACTATTGTGGAGCAGTATATTTCGACCGAACATTGGAAGCATTTTACGATAAGTGGCAATGAAACTTTCATCATTTCGTTAATTATTTTTGACAACCAGGACTTGTTTTCCTACCATGTAATGCTTCATCTTTACTCCCATATGTCAACTTTCGATCTGTCAGGTCATGATCATGTGACATTATGACTGTCAAACGTGGCGCGCAATTCAAATCTTGCGATCTTATTGACACACCCTTTATTTCGTGTCAACCTCTACGCATTATCGTAAAAACGCCCTTCAGTTCACCCATTGTCGTTTACGACTCAAATAGGGTACGTGTGGGATTTCTAATATTATTTCTATAAACGGGGTTGCTCTGATACGGGTGACTCATTAAAATCGTTCATAATTTTACGTCACGATGCGTAGGTGTTACCGTTCTGTAGTATATTTAATTCAACCCTAAGGAAGGAGCTTTCTATTGATTATTGATACCTGGCAAGTTCTCAGGCGATCAACGTCGGTCACTGCCCTAATTTCCCTATCAATGTACTGTTACTATTGTTTTATTTGCATAATATTACGGTGGGATTGAATGTCTGGAAATCGTACATCTCATTTAACAGTTGTGAAGCTTGTTTGCAATAAAATGAAGCGTTTTCCGTGAGGAAAATTGTGTGAATGTGAATTTCTAAGAATATTTTTCGATAGTTGGTATTTGGTCACGAAAAATACAAGGTGTAATCGAATGTGTCGAGGTGTATGAAAATTTTTGGAAAATATAGATGTAGAGTAGATAGATCTTTATTTGGTATTTTTACGATGCAGTTTGTTTACACACGTCAAAAAATGTTCATTCATAAGTTGTTTTTACACAAACATCTGTTTTTCGTCGTTCCATATCATCTTTCGATAGATTTGAGAAATAATGGAATGAATTATGAGTATTCTAATCCTCGGGCTTGATTGAAAATCATTATTGACGGCATTTATGTGCATCATACAGATAATTAGATGACTAACAGCAATAATTGTGTGGATTACTGAATCAGATTCTGTCACCTGATATCGTTTTTTTACCTTTTGATGAAAAAATGAGATATTTGGGGTTCATTTGTAGAGGGCGAAATTAAAATTAGGACCTCCGAATTTTCTCTTCTAAATATTCTAATTTCCCTTTGAAATACGTACAGTATAACTTCAGAAGTCCGGGCATATATCGGACCGGGAAGTGCCCGAACCATTGAGGTGCCCGGATTACTGAAGTGATTTAAATTTATCATATAAAACCACTTGAAAATTATCAAATATAAAGTTTATTAATCCAAACTAAAAAAAAATAATTCTGATAAAATAAAACTAACGTGTACAAATTCTAATAATGAAAACAAGTTATATGTATACGATTACATATATTGTATGTGAATAATAAATAAATATAAGAACATGCACAATCTGCCTCATCTCCTATTTTTTTTGGAAAATATGAATTGGGTACGTTTTGATGTTCATATACAATGTGTATTTAAAGGTGAGGCTTTTCTTTTGACAGGTGATAGAACTCATAAAAATCAATCATTTTACCAAAAATTTCTTATAAGAAATGTTCATTCTAGGCATCAATACCTCAATACTACTCTGGCCTTCATCTCCCTATTCATCAGTCCGTGGACAAAATTTGCGCTCTTGGAAAAAGTCCGGGGTCAAAAATTGCGCGCTTGGGAAAAGTCCGAGGTCAAAAATTGCGAGCATGGAAAAAGTCCGGGGGCAAAAAATGAGCGCTTGGAAAAAGTCCTTGGGCAAAAAATGAGCGCTTGGAAAAAGTCCGGGGACAAAAAATGAGCGATTGGAAAAAGTCCGGGGTCAAAAATTGCGCGCTTGGAAAAAGTCCGAGGTCAAAAATTGCGCGCTTGGAAAAAGTCCGAGGTCAAAAATTGCGCGCTTGGAAAAAGTCCGAGGTCAAAAATTGCGCGCTTGGAAAAAGTCCGAGGTCAAAAATTGCGCGCTTGGAAAAAGTCCGAGGTCAAAAATTGCGAGCATGGAAAAAGTCCGGGGACAAAAAATGAGCGCTTGGAAAAAGTCCGGGGTCAAAAATTGCGCGCTTGGAAAAACTTCGGGGACAAAAAATGCGCGCTTGGAAAAAGTCCGGGGACGAAAAATGCGCGCTTGGAAAAAGTCCGGGGACAAAAAATAAGCGCTTGGAAAAAGTCCGGGGACAAAAATTGCGCTCTTGGAAAAAGTCCGGGGACGAAAAATGCGCGCTTGGAAAAAGTCCGGGGACGAAAATTGCGTGCTTGGAAAAATTTCTGGGACAAAAATTGCGCTCTTGGAAAAAGTCCGGGGACAAAAATTGCGCGTTTGGAAAAAGTCCGGGGACAAAAATTGCGCGCTTGGAAAAACTCCGGGGACAAAAATTGCGCTCTTGGAAAAAGTCCGGGGACAAAAATTGCGCGTTTGGAAAAAGTCCGGGGACAAAAATTGCGCGCTTGGAAACAGTCCGGGGACAAAAATCGCGCGCTTGGAAAAAGTCCGGGGACAAAAATTGCGCCCTTGGAAAAAGTCCGGGGACAAAAATTGCGCGCTTGGAAAAACTCCGGGGACAAAAATTGCGCTCTTGGAAAAAGTCCGGGGACAAAAATTGCGCGTTTGGAAAAAGTCCGGGGACAAAAATTGCGCGCTTGGAAAAACTCCGGGGACAAAAATTGCGCTCTTGGAAAAAGTCCGGGGACAAAAATTGCGCGTTTGGAAAAAGTCCGGGGACAAAAATTGCGCGCTTGGAAAAAGTTCGGGAACAAAAAATGCGCGTTTGGAAAAAGTCTGGGACAAAAATTGCGCGCTTTGAAAAAGTCGGGGAGGGGGGGGACAAAAATTGCGTAGGAAATTTATTAATGAAATAAAATGTGAAATGTATTGAGCTCATAGGTAATAATAATAACCCTGTATAACAAGACCTTCACAAAACGGTAACTAAAAGACAGTATAAAAGAATCTTGAGAACTTTTGTTGATGATGATTTTGTCTTTGAATTGAATCTTTAACGTTGTAAAACTTATTTTTGAATGAAAATATTGTAGTTTTGCACAATTAATCGGTTCTAAACAGCGACTGCTTTCTTCTATTGATTGGAATGTTATAAGCAATATACAGAGTGTATTTTAAGGTGAGGCTTTTTTTTCGACAGGTGATAGAATGAATCAAAATGAGTCATTTTACCGAAAATTTCTTATATGAAATGTTCAATTAAAAAAATGTATAACAAATTTTGGACATCAATCTCCTTAATACTACTCTGGCCGGCATCTCTCTGTTCATTACATCTCTGCACCAGCTTTATGAACATCCGCGAAGTTCGGTGATTTCTCATCGGAAATCTTGTTCTGTACAACTTATACGCTGAACTGGCATTTTGTTTTGATTCACCATAAATTAAAAGCATATCCACAAGTTCATTATTTGAATAAACGTGCGGCATTTTCGAAACAAAACACTCATGAAATCTACACCGTACGCTCCCCGTAACACGATCGAAGATTACTGATCACAATCGACATTCTGAGTCATGTATGATAAGTAGACAAAAAACAAGATGTCGATGTTGATATCTACGAAAGAGCAGGCGAGGGAGCAGGTTCGGACTGAGGAATTTTCGGATTCACCTAAGAAAATATTCTAGTTTCATTTTCTCGAAATAGGGGCATGATTCATTGAAAAAAATGTTGGTAAAATGACTTACTTTGAGGAGTTCCATCACCTGTCGAAAGAAAAGCTTCACCTTAGAATACATCCTGTATATTATGGTATAGTTACAAATGGTACCTTATAACTAGGAACAACTAATAATCATTGAAGATCATTTTATTAAGGACAAGCAGGCCGTCCCAGCTTCGACCGGGTAGAAATTTGTTTCACGCGTAGGTTTCATCTCCAACACTTCAACCTGCCATATCTTTGGATGTACTCGTTGTAATTGTATGATGTGAAGGACAATTTCGTTCTAAATTAAATACTGGGGATAAATAACGTATTAGGTTGGATGAGGATCAATACCCAATTCATAAAAACACACTCCCAAATAGTGCATAATTTTGGAAAACATCTGATTACCATAAACAGGTAATAGCAAGTCAATCTTGAGAGATAGATATATGCTATCGCGGACTTTTTTGTGGAACTATTTAAGAGGTACATTTCCGTCACACATTGTATCCACGTAAGTCTTACGGTTTTTGCAGCGCACGTGAAAATAGCTGATTTTGGCTGCTTTTTTTGTAATTATTGAAGTTATAGTAGGAATCCTCAGTTTTTTCTGGTGAAAAGTATACCCTATGTCACTCAGGAATAATGTAGCTTTCTAAGGGTGAAAGAATTTCTGGAATCGGTCCAGTAGTTTTTGAGCCTATTCGTATCAAACAAACAAAAATACAAATCTTTCCTTTTTATAATATTAGTATAGATAGCCTGGTTTGAGACGCTAACGACGTTAGCGCCACCTCGTGACAGTCATGCGAACTTACATGTTTCGACGTCTATCTCGGTTCATTTTTGTAGCGCAGCCTTTTCTCCAGCTATCTATGCTCCTAGTTTATATCGGCGTTTCGGATAATTAGTACAGCCAATCAAATTCAGAATACTCTACTTCTTATACCTAATTTGAAGGTCCTAAAACACACCCCCTTCTTTTTTTCCAGTAGAACACCCCATGTCGGCGTCGCTGATCAACCGCAGGGGCGGTTTTCCGGGCGGCGACACGGGCAGCATACTGTCGCCGCGCGGCTCCGACAACGGTGCCGGTCTGGGCGTCAAGATGGTCGAGTACGTGCTGGGCACGTCGCCCACCAACAAGGACATGTCCGGTCTGGAGCCCAGGATGAGGGCGCTCCATCTGGACGAGAAGGACAAGGACAAGCCGCAGAGTCCGAAAGAGGTGGAGGTCAACGGACAGGTGGTGATGCAGAACGGGCAGATGACCGAGGAGGAAAAGGGATTCAAGTGAGTTTGGGTTTTTTTTGGTATATTTTCCTCGATATCGCGGTGAAAAGTGTCATACGATTTAAGACTTTGATGTAAAATGTGTAGGTCGAGAAATTGGTGCTACTAAAGGACGCTTTTTATGTGAAATTGTACGCTGATGAATTAAGCCGATGCCCGATTAAGGAAGTGGTTGTCATTTTTTTGGAATAACTTGATGTGTCGACGGTCTGATGATCTGATGATCGCTCAAAGGATTAGGCACACCGAACGACTATGTCGACAACGGATAGCGAAGTTAATTTTTGCTTGTATTCAAATGGAACAGCACTAACTAAGGACTGAACGAGAATAAATTCGCTATCACAAAAACGCTTATATCTTTTGAACCACTGGACCGATTTCGAAAATCAAACTCATTTTCGAATCATCTTCTCATTCTAATGAAAACTGTTTTTTCAATGACTATTCCACTCTTTTCATTTTTAGTGAGGAAGTTTCCGTAGCAGCGATCGTTTCATCCCGAAAAAATTTTCAAGTCGGCAAAATCAACATGTTGGTTTTTCAGCGACAAAATTTTTGACGTTTCTCAAATTCATAGATAGCTTCGGAAATAAATATCATAGAGAGAACAAACAACGTTTAGTGGTTTAGTTAATCTATGATGAATTCTAATTTGCCAAATAGCGCAATACGCGTCAAATGTGAACATATTACCGTATTTTCTCGTGGAATAGTTATGCCGAATTCCACTCGAGATGAAATTTAAGCAGGTAAAGTTTCTCTCTTGTGATATTCAAGTTTGTTGCTTTTCGGAAATTTCGTTCATGACAAATGTCGTTCGCGAAATTTCCGAGCAACAAACTTTCATATTACAATCGAGAAATTTTGCCGGCAAAATTCCATCTCTAGTGGTATTACATATGAAAAAACCAAAACTATTTTTTACAAAATTCATGGATTTTTTCAGGAATTCTCCCCATCATGCTTCTTATAGTGTTCTCAGTCACTTTCTGGGATGCTGTCTTCCACTTTTGCTTGAATTCCGCTAATGTTTTCGTTGATTCCTTAGTCTTCTTCAATTCTCTTTTTACCAGGACACAATATCTTTCGATTGGCCTGAGTTCTGGGCAATTTGGTGGATTTGCCTCTTTGGGGACAAAAACCACCTCATTAGATTCGCACCATTCCTTGGTGGCCTTGCTGTAGTGGCATGAAGCTAAATCAGGCCAAAAGATTGTTGACACATCGTGCTCACGTAAAAATGGTAAAAGTCGCTTCTTCAAGCATTCCTCGATGTCTATCTTCGAGTCAACAGAGCCTTGGCCAACGAAAAACTTGCTCATTTTCCCACAAGTGCAGATTGCTTGCCAAACCAGGAATTTTTTTTAGGAAACTTAGCTTGTTTCTTCACGCGAAATTGTTCGTCAACATTCCCATGAGAATCTGCAGTATAAAATTCCTGACCAGGATGTTGCGAGACATCAGCCTAAACATAGGTTTCGTCGTCCATCACGCAACAGGAAAAATTTTTCGAGAAATCTTTTTTCAATTTCTCTGCTCTTGATTTCGCTTCTCGATTCTTCACAGCGTTCCTTTCTGGCACTTTCTGCCCTTTGTATGTTCTAAGCCCACAACTCTACTTGATTTTCTGAACGGTTGACTGCGAACAACCCACTATTTGGGCCACTTTCCGTCCTGAAAGGTTAGGATTCTTCTGAAAAAGGCTGATGGCTTTCTTCACTTTTTTGGGCTATGAAACCACTTTTTCCTACCGGTTCCTTCCTCGCGGTTAATTGTAAGATCTTCGTTGATGCGCTCAACAACTTTTGATACCGTTTCCGGACAAACGCGAGCCTCTTTTGCGATTCTTTTGAAGCTCCGTTTTTGATTATTTTGAAAAAGTTTCACTATAAATTCTCGTGTTTTCACTTCGCTTGACATTTTGCGACAGAGAATTGGAATATCTATGAAGTTCCACATGTTTCTGACGTTCATAACAAAGCTAACTATGATCAAATTTTGATTTTTTCTCAATCGGTTCAAGAGATATAGGCGTTTTTGTGATAGCGAATTTATTCTCGTTCAGTCCTTAGGAAATATCGCTTTGTGGGACTAGGAGAAATCGTAATTGAAATGAGTAGACGGCATTTGGAAGAAGAGGTCCATGTCAACCTTATGCATATTTTGGTCTTCACCTGAAAGGCGGTTATGTGCTGAAAATAGTGCTGAAATTTGCTCCAGGCGCTTGAAAATGCGTACGAGGCAGTAAACATTTTCCATTTTTCTGGTGAAAATACGAAATATAGGTGTTTTTTTAGAGTTTTAGAATTTTCGATAGGGATAACTGTGATTTAACAGAAGGTAAAAGCAATTTTGTTTTGACATTTCTGTTCAGTAGGCATTGACAAATTATCATGGAAAGACTCACGCCGCAACAACATTTACAAATTTTTAAGTTATATGGTCACATTTGACACGGATTGCGCCATTTGGCAAATTAGAATTCATAGATTAACCTAGGAGCATAGAATAACTGGAGAGAAGGCTCCCCTACGAAAATGAACTGCCAAAAACGTCCGAACTTGTCAGTTTGCCGCAAGGTCACGAGATGGCGACAACGTCGTTCGTTCCTATAACATGGCTATCCTTAATAAAATTATCTTTAATGGTTATTCGTTGTTATTACTTATTAGGTCCCATTTATTACTATATCATAATATATATTCTTTTGAAAGAAAGCAATACATACTTTTTTTCGTAAATCCGACAATATAATGCATATAGCACGTGTAAAGAAATGGCTACAAGGATCAGATTGAATATACGAAGAGAAATCTGTTTCCCGCTCCGAATCTAAGTGTTAGCAGAGGGAATGTAAACGGGGTACCATACAATTTTGCGTATAATACACGAGAACAGATAAAACCTCAGTCTTCCCGTATAATAATAATAATACTTACCTGAATGTTCGCTTTTTCCGATAAGGATATTGTTTTGACAAATTTATTACCGATCACAGACTTCCCATAAAATTGCGCATAAAAAGTTGATTAGAATAAAGCGATGATATGTCATCAATATTGTCTATGTTATGATTTATGGCCATTTTCAATTAAAAAGAAGCATAAATGTATCAATAACAATGACAGCCACATTATATTCTTTGCAATTGTAGCGCCATAGAACAAAATATCTGACATGTTACTGAATAAAGGATCTCAGCGTTATCTATCGGGCGTCACACGAAACTCTAACCTCCGCCGTTATTGGCAGTTCAAAATGATCTGTCGAGCGTATGAAGTTATTCTATGCTCCTAGGATTAACTAAACGTTGTTTGTTTTCTCTATGATATTCATTTCCGAAGTTATTTATGAATTGGAGAAACGTCAAAAATTTTATCGCTGGAAAACCAACTTGTTGGTTTTGCCGGCTTGGAAGTTTTAAGGATCGTTACTACGGAAACTTCCTTACTAATAATGGAAAGAGTGAAATAGTCTTTCGAAATAAAAAATTACTTCAATCCTCATTTAAATATGTTTAATTCCAATTTAAAGTTCATCACTCTGAAAAAAAAACATCCGATACATTATAAAAATTGTGGATTTTAACTCGAGAGGCGGAAATGTGCTGAAAATGAGGCTGAAAGTTGCTCCAGAGGCTTGAAACACTGGACTCGAAGCAGATGAAATGCGTTTTCCATTCCTCAGGTGAAAATCCAAAATATACGAGTTGTAGATATCGATCTCTTCTTCCAGATACCTTTTAGTTAGGTTCATTCCCCAGTCCTCGAGATCTCATAAAAAATGTGGGTTTCCCTGAGTCCTTTCGATATATCCAAGGATCCTTCCTAGTACGTCCGCACCGAAAGAAGTTTCATAGGCAGGACGACGTCAGTTCGAGCGGAACCAATTACTCGCACAAGTCAAAGCCACCGAGCAGGCGAGCAAGCAACCAGCTCGCCGTCGGCTATAGATCGAATCGAGTGGTACATAAATTATTATTATGGCTCGTTTGCGACCTCTAGAATTTTTAATTGTGGCTACGATACGAGGCTCGATTGGAAGAAATGCGACTATAAATCGTTCGGTATCGAACGCTCTTTCGGTTTGTCTCACTTGATTTGGATATTCCTACAGAGATTCGCCGATAGATTGAGTTTTTTTGAGGATTGTTATTGTTCTGTGAATGCTGTAGGGACGATTCTCCATATCAAATTGTGGCATGGGAAAATTACAAGTTTTCGTTTTTTCTCGTCTTTGCTCAGCGGTTCGAAGTCGGTTCTCCAACTTTGAATTTTAAAGACTTTGCAATTGAATGACTAAATGGCCAATCTAGGCCAAGATTGTGTTAAAACTATCTCTCATTGAAAACTCCAAAGTCTTTAGCTTTGGTGGAGTGTGCTCACTTGATGCAAAAGCCGTAGACGAATTATTACGTAATAACGCAGCGTTTTGTTATTTGACCTCCTGTATATTACGACCTCCTGTATATTACGACCAATGCAGAAGCACCAAGCACCTGTTAAATAATTGCTGACAATTAAAGCTTTCTCAATTGCGACAGGTGTTTTTACAACGTGTTCCTTATTGGATATTTGGCAATGACGCCAGTTACAGAAATTCCTGATGAATCAATACAGGGGGGAAAACTTAAATTTCTTTGGTAGATTCTGTATTTCCTGCGAGAAAACTTTTTTTATTAATTTTGAATGATTAACCACTTTGAAACATTGAGAAATTATCCCTTCAACATAAGGTGACTGTGCGTTCTTTAACACCTGAAGAACATTAGAATCATGGCTCGAGAAATCAGCCTGATAAAAAAGACCTTTCGACCAAAGAGCAGAGTTCAAATTTCGTGTAAAGTTTGTGTCAGCAGGTGAAGTATTTTATTATATTATTTACTAGCTGGCCCGGCGAACTTTGTTCCGCCTGAATGATACTCACGGTGGATTTCAGAAATCGTAATCACCGGTGAATGGAGATCAACGGCTTGGTTCTCTGATTTTTGAACTGTCAAATGTTTCCATGGATATGAGCTATCACACAGAACAGATACACAAAAATAATATGTGATAATATGTCAATCACTAATAATGGCAATTTTGGATTCAGTTATTTACGCAAATATATTTATTACCCAAACAGAAATTCAAAAACATTTTAAAAATTATGAGAAAAGATGAGAATGGACATCTCACGATTGGAACTCATCGCCAAAATCCGATTTACTTGACATTTCGATAAAAATTCACTGTGATATTCACCCGCTTCTGGATCTGTTAATAGCCTTTCATGGTACTTTAACTATAAGCCCTATATATATCACACAGTAATTGATGCCTTATGTTCTTTTTTCGACCATTTCAAACCACGACGACCGAAATGCTCGAAAAAAGAACAGATGACATCAATCGATGGCCGCGAAAGCCTCAACAAATTCATCGCCATTTAATTGTGATAATGTCCAATATAGTACCTTCACGATTACGCTTTATGGAATAAATAAAACTATAAAAATAACTAATAATCATCAGTCATAATGTGTGAATAGCGTCATCTGAAGTGGTAAGAACGAAACTTTTCTCATATCTCAACGAAATCTAACCATTTTGGACATCTGTACTCCTACGCTAAGACATTTTGGTTTTGCCCAACAGCGCAGAGTTGTAGGGAACTCAAATTACACACTATTACAGTGACTATAGAGGGAATATAGTCACTGTACACACTATTTGTTTATATCGCCATCTAACGCGGAGAATATCAAATGAAGTACCAACGAATAAGCGGTAGCGTAACTGTAACTGTAGCGACATCTAGTGGCCTTACTCAAAAGGAGGAAAAGCATTTCCTGTATAAGTGAAATATTCAATGATTTTTTCAAAGTTTTATTGTATTTTATAATAACCAGACCGTAGACGAATCCATATATGAAGTTTCATAACAAACAGTCCATCCGATCTCGAGTTATAAATGGTGTAACCAACATCTTTCTTTTATATATATAGATTATTATAAAGAGGAAATATTTGTATCTTTGTGTGTTTCATACGACTTGGCTCAAAAACTCTTCTTTCACCTTTAGGAAGCTACATTATCCCTGAGCGACATAGGCTATACTTTTCACCCGAAAAAATCAAGGATACCTACTATAACTTCAATAATTACAGAAAAATCTGCCATAATCAGCTATTTCCACGTGAGCTGCAAAAACCGTAAGACTTACGTGGATACAATGTATGACGGAAATGTACCTCTTAAATAGTTCTACAAAAAAGTCCACGATGGCATACATCTATCTCTCATGATTGACTTGCTATTACCTGTTTATGGTAATCAGATGTTTTCCAAAATTATGCACTATTTGGGAGTGTGTTTTTATGAATTGGGTATTGATCTTCATCCAACCTAATACGTTATTTATCCCCAGTATTTACTTTAGAAAGAAATTGTCCTTTACATCATACAATTACAACGAGTACATCAAAAGATATGGCAGGTTGAAGTGTTGAAGATGAAACCGCCGCGTGAAACGAATTTCTACCCGGGCGAAGCTGGGACGGTCTGCTTGTTATTCATATTTTCCATAATTTTCCCATTTCTTCAAGAGAATTTATCAAACTTTGACATTTCGTTAAAAAAAATCACAGGATTTGCAGAGATGTAAGGGCTCTACTAGTATTTTCACTATACAGTAAGTTTCTTGTTGGCCGTTTCTTTACATGCCACCGAGTATTAGCTGTCACTACATCTGATAAAAAAAGGAGTGTTTCTGTGCGTCTGTCAAAAATAATATCACCTGCACGAAAAAGTGGTGCAGGACTCGTTTTGTTGAAACGATACCTCGAAAAAAGGCCATGTTTCATAATTCCCAGTCTTGAATCACTCGCTCTTCATTTTTTGCAATCGCCATATCTCCCGCATGACTCTAGGTACGGACGAGCGCGTCGAGATGTGCGGGCATGAATTGGTTTCGACATCGCGTTCAAAGTCGCGGCAGCGGCGGCATTGATGCGCTCGGCCGATCGGGGCCGCTCTCGTTTTGTCTTTAATCCAAGTCCGTCCTCGACCTTGGCCCTCGGTACATTTACATTTACACATACACACACTCGCATCTACGCGATTATCCACCTTGGACGACGGTTTTTATTATTTATCCTCGTCCTGTTCGACAATAAAAACGACGGTTATGGTTACGAAATCGTTTTATTAATGGCTTGTATCGAGTTTCATCGCCGGGTCCGATTTTGTCATGCTCCATCGGATACCGAGTAATAATTCCGCAATTTGAAGATTCTGTAATAGTTTTCGTGTTATTTCGTTGTTTTTTGTAATTGATTTGATACGCAATGAATGAGGATATTGATTAAATGTGAATTAGATACCTGTGGACATACCGAAAGTGTGGTATATGAGTCGGTAGCGTTTTAAAGGGTTTTCCATGAAGAGGTGTTATTTTGACATTCCAAGAAAAATACCATTTTTTTTAAATAAATTATCGGATACTCAGAACAAAAACAGGCACCAAATCCCCAATCCATACCACACTGCGCCAAAAAATTAACGCACATTCTGAAAATCTCAATTTTAATGAAAGTTACTACATTGACTTTATAACTTATTTTTTATGTTCTCTCGGGAAGGTTTTGAACGAAACAAGACACATTAAATGGAAGAAAAATTCAGGATTTCACCGAATCTTATGTGAAAGAAGAGAAATGAACAATTTTCAAAATACTGAAATGCTGATAAGTGATTCAATACTTGGTTAATACTTGCGTTAATTACAGCTCGGCAACGACGGTTCATACTCAAAATGAGTGATCTTAAAATGTTCTGATCTAATCCTTCCCAGATTTCTCCGAGTTGGATTCCTAAGTCATTAAGAGTAG
The DNA here is from genome assembly GCA_951802165.1 of Adalia decempunctata. Taxonomy (NCBI): domain Eukaryota; kingdom Metazoa; phylum Arthropoda; class Insecta; order Coleoptera; family Coccinellidae; genus Adalia; species Adalia decempunctata. Next base: position 5,369,098 of record OX637696.1, on the reverse strand, counting down.
CTGGATGATTTTCTGAACTTCTCAGCCTTCTATTGAGGTTGTCCCAAACCTGCTCAATCGGATTGAGATCTGGACTTCTTGCTGGCCATCCCATTCGAGAGACTTCAACCCCTTCAAGGTACTCCTGAACGATGCGCGCACGATGGGGTCTGGCATTATCGTCCATAAAAATGAAATTTTCACCAAATAAATGAGGCACATGGCACTACATGCTCTTCAAGAACGTTCCTTATATACTTATCAGCATTCATAGCTCGATTATCAATGACCACTAGGTCTGTGCGAGCAGTCAGATATTCCATACCATAATCGATCCTCCCCCGAAACCAGTAGTATTCAGGAAATTGCACTGAGCATATCTTTCATGTGGACTCTGTATACAAGGAAACGTCGATCACAATGGTAGAGGCAGAATCTAGACTCATCTGTGAAGAGAACTCTTTCCCAATCGGCCTCTTCCCAATGGATATGCTCTCTCGCAAAATCCAAACGCGCCCTTCGATGGGCTGGGGTAAGAGCTGGGCCTCTTGCCGCGACACGAGGCCTTAAATCACATTCTCTGAGGCGATTTCTTATTGTCTGAGTGCTAATTTGCACCTCATGAGTTTGCTCAAGCTGATTTTGAAGGAGGCGAGCGGTTGCAAACCGTTGTCTCAACGAAGAAACTCTCAAGTAACGTTCTTGAATGGCAAATGGTTGTTAACCGTGGTCCACCCTGTCCTGGTCTTCGGACATTCATACCTGTCTCCCTGAATGCTGCAATATTCTGGACACACTTGTATTGGAAACTCCAAACCTTTTTGCAATTCTTGTGTATGTCCACCCTTCTTCTCGCAAAACTACCGCTTGGGCACATTCCTCTTGGGTCAAATTGTGTGTTTCGCGTTGCATAGCGATCGAGTGTAGAAAATCAAACGAAAGAAAAACTATTGATCACTAGAATTGATCGAGAACAACTGATTTTAGAATGGAGCCAATACATTCAAAATCTGATAATATCATCTTTTTTTATTCCTGCTAGGAGAAAACATCTGTATTGAAGAAAAACGTTGAAAGTGCATAATTCTGATAAAAATAATTATCATTGAGAACACCTTCAGTTGTAGAATAAATTCGAGATTTCCATAATGTGCGTTAATTTTTTTGCGCAGTGTACATGTAAAAAATATAATGAAATGTGCTCCCTTACTGACATTTATGCGGACCGCTTTGGTCAGTCTAAAGTAAAATCAACTTAATTTCAAAATTGTGTTGGGTAACGTATTTGTGTACTTCTCATTATTTTTGTCGAATTCTATAATTTAGTAAAAGACTTAGTCTCATAATTGTGTCGTGCAGCTATGAATTTATGTACCTCTCATTATTTTGGTGAATCTTTATGATTCAGTGGAAGAATTTTTCAGAATTGTGCTGGGTAGCTAGGTTTTTATTGTTCATTATTTTTTGTTAATCTCTATAATTTTGTTTAGAAATTTGTAATAGGCAACATATTGTCTTGTAATTGGGTTTACTCCTGTTAGACAATAAAGGATTTTCTCTATTTCTGTATCGTAATGAGTTCATTACAGTACTAAAAACAGTGCTGTAATGAATTCATTACAGCATCGTTTCCAGTTACATTTTTCGTTTTGTGGTTGTCAACAATGACTTCCGATCCTATCAAATTTCAGCAAACGTCAATTTGGAAATGTCAGTTTTCGTATTTCCTTACATTCACACCAACTGCCAATATACAATATGAAAGTCACTAGGACCTATAATTAAGATCACGAAGCTGTTGAAACTCGACTTGATTTAGGTCATGGTCCCTTTTTTGATGATAGCTTTTCTTAATGTTTCCGTACACTTTTAGCAAGCAAATGCTGCTACTATACCATTAAGAATTCTTCGTTATGTGGCGACATTATTTTTTTACGCCTGGAGACAATGACATGTTTCAAATCTCCATTGGTTTGCGTCTTGTTCAGCCATTGGCGCTGCCATTATGGTAGTAGCTATCGCCATAAAGGGAATATCGAGATACCCCTTTTAGGTATTCTAAATTAGCGATGTAGCGCTGTATTCGAAAACCCAATATTTATTGAGCCGAGAAGAGTGTTAAATTCCTGCCAAACCAGGTGTTTTCTAGTACGGCTTCCGATTCCCAAACCGTATCGTTAAAAACGAATTTCAACTCCTCCCGATCAATTAAAATGCACATCGCCGGGCACGCTCTAAAATTCAACCATCAATTTCCGCGCCGAAGATTCAATCAATTTTTTCCAATAACGACCTATTCATTCCGCGGCCGTAAATTGCGCCAATTCCGCGCGTTTCGACAAAACGGACCTTGGATACACGATTTCCGATATTTCATTGTGTTTCGACGCCCGATCATCGATTGCCGACGCGATAAATCGCGGCGAGAGAGTTAATTGACGGATAGGTTAACCGATTATCTGCGTACAAATCGCGAACATCCGGTATTACGATTTCGAAACGTACCTTCTATATTTATCGTCGAGAATTGAGACAAAGTTGCGGAAAGATTTATTTCCGCTGGTACTGAAGGTATTTTTCTTTTGACGCTCGTCAAACCCATCCAGGCCCCTTTGTTTTGAGCCGGATACGCCCCTGTATGTGAAAAAAACTGCAAAAATCAAGCCGTTCCCTAGTCGAACATTGTTCGTTCTAGCCGTCCCAAGAAACATTCCCATCGTGATGTGAACAATGTTCGCTCATCGCAGAACTGACCGTCCATCATCGATAACCACCTTCGTCGTAATTTACGACGTCTTTCGTTCCCCCGTTTCCGCTCTTTGACATCGTTTCAAGGTCCCTCCTCGTCGTCAGTCCGCCTTGGCTCGACCGGAGTCATTGACATGACGCGTTCGCTCTCTCGCCTTCTCGCACACACACACACACACACACACACATACGAAATATTGGCGGAGCGCGGTAGCGTTGGTTGCCAAGGTGACGACCCCCTCCCATGACCTAGGTACACGCGTTTGGGGATTCCGCGCCGTCTAGCGTGCCGCCATCTGTTGTGGAAGGTTCGATGTTTTGACGCGTTGGGATAGGTCGCTGTTGAAGGTGCGTTCTGTTATTCGAAACGGTAGCGCCATCTGGAGGTTCGGTATGTTGGGTTATGCAGGGATTTGTAATTGGGAGGTGGTTGGTTGCGTAGTTAGGACGGTTTCATATAGGTGTCGCGGAGGATTCGAAATTTATAATTTTCTCTTTGTACGCTAACTTGGAGGAATTTGGCCAGTTGTTGACGCATTGTTTTTAATGAGATTACACAGGGATTAGTTCTTTTATCTTTTATTCATTGAGTACTTGGAATGTTTTCTGTACCACCACTTTAAAATTTTTCACGTTACTCACTAGATGGAGCCAATTGTTTGAACGACATCTGTTTCGAACATTCCAGTGGCGTAACCAACGTGGTATCTAGGAGCATAGAATAACTGGAGGGAAGGCTTCATACTCTCGACAGATCATTTTGAACTGCCAAAAACGGCGGAGGTTAGAGTTTCGTGTGACGCCCGATAGATAACGCTGAGTTTCTTTATTCAGTAACGTCAGATATTTTGTTCTATGGCCCTACAATTGCGAAGAATATAATGTGGCTGTCATTGTTATTGATACATTTATGCTTCTTTTTAATTGAAAATGGCCATAAATCATAACATAGACAATATTGATGACATACAATCGCTTCATTCTAATCAACTTTTTATGCGCAATTTTATGGGAAGTCTGTGATCGGTAATAAATTTGTCAAAACAATATCCTTATCGGAAAAAGCGAACATTCAGGTAAGAATTATTATTATTATACGGGAAGACTGAGGTTTTATCTGTTCTCGTGTATTATACGCAGAATTGTATGGTACCCCGTTTACATTCCCTCTGCTAACACTTAGATTCGTAGCGGGAAACAGATTTTTCTTCCTATATTCAATCTGATCCTTGTAGCCATTTCTTTACACGTGCTATATGCATTATATTGTCGGATTTACGAAAAAAAGTATGTATTGCTTTCTTTCAAAAGAATATATATTATGATATAGTAATAAATGGGACCTAATAAGTAATAACAACGAATAACCATTAAAGATAATTTTATTAAGGATAGCCATGTTGGAGGAAGAAACGACGTTGTCGCCATCTCGTGACCTTGCGGCGAACTGACAAGTTCGGACGTTTTTGGCAGTTCATTTTCGTAGGGGAGCCTTCTCTCCAGTTATTCTATGCTCCTAGGTGGTATTATATCTGATATTGATTGTACACTCGAAGTACATAATAGATAGATAGGCAAATATATTAAAGAGGGAGACAAACGGCAACTTTTTTGTTACCGAACACATAAACGTCCCTATATTTTCTTACCGATGTTATCATAAATGACACTGATACATGAGTTGGCAATCGAGGAAATAATTACTTCTGGTTTGCTTGTCATGTCTTTACTGAATGTTTTTTCATAAGTCTTTAATTTTTGTACCTATTTTAAATGATCCTTGTCGAACTTACAGAACTTATTTTTTGTTTCCTATCTAAAGTAGGTCCTCCTATTGCAGTAGGACGCCGGGAAGCAGGCAACCGTCGCCCGCCGAAGAGGAACTGAGCAAAAACAGCAGCATACTCGATCCGAGCATCGTGGTCATGAAGCCGCAGGAGCAACTGCCCCAGCACATGACGCATCACCTGCCGCCGCACATGACCCCCCATCTGGGGGTGACGCTGGCCGAATCCGTCAATCAGCAGTTCGAGCACTTTACCGAACAGCCGCCGCCGAACTCTTACGATCAGCAACAGCACCAGGGTTATCCGCCGCCGCCGCAGAGCCACCAGGTGGACAACGCGGTGTTGCAGCAGCAGCAGCAGCAACAGCACAATTTCGATGTACAGGTGAGTGTGTTGAGGGTTTTGACAGGTTTTTCAATGGAGTGGCGGTTTAAATGATGAGATGGACTGGATGGTAACGTAAATGGGGGAGGTTTATAAAACGAGCCGAAGGCGAATTTCGTGCGTGTGCGCCTATGGGATACACCCTCGTTCTGTCGAATCTGTCGACAAAGTGGATCCAGAAGAATCTTAAAACTGCAGCGAAGATGCGATATATTGGGGAAGTTTTTATTCGGTTGAGGAGAGGGATAATCGATTCAGAAGTGGGTGCAATTTCGATTCTGTAGGCGATGTAGAAGTTATTTAGAAAAATTCGCGAAAATCGCGAGAAAATCCGACACAAAGGTCAATTTTAAACTCGATAGAACTTTTTTAGGAGATGTCATGACCTTGATGTAAATATACGGATAATATTTTTCATGATCTTCCCATTTCTTCAAGAGTTTTGATCAAATTTTAACATTTCGCCCAAAAAATAACCCGATTGGCCGAGATCTACCGAAAAAGATAATTACCTAAGGTGGGCGTTTTTATTTCAAGTTGCATTTGAAAATGGTTCCACTTTGAGAACTAAAATTTTGTGGGTAAACTCAGAAAGGAATGGAGTTCTTAATGAAAGGATTGAAATCGATTTAATTTCGAAAGTTAATTTTTTTTCTTTCAAAAATAGAAGAAAATGAGCCAACTTATGCTTCTGTTTTATTTCAAACGAAAGACCCATGAAAATAAACTGTTCCAAATGAGTTAGGGATATTGACTTGAATTGCAAAGAAATATAGTTAAATTGGATTTTTGTGATGAAAATTCATATTAATATGATTTCAAGTTGCGAATTAATTTTAGCCTGTAGGTCTGCAGCGTATACAGGGTGGTTAAGAAAAATCGAGTACAATAACGAAATTTTATTCCCAGAGAATTCAAGCATTTTAAGACTATCGATACAATGTATGGCCTCCACGGACATCAATAACAGCTTGGCATGTTCTTTGCATACTACACACGAGGTTGTTGAATATTTCTTGAGGAATTAGGTTCCATAAACGGGGCAGAAGCTCTCTCAGATCATTTAATGATTCTGGGGTAGGTTGATGATTATCTAATCTTCTTTGGAGCATATCCCATGCATGTTCTATGCAATTCAAATCTGGTGAGTGCGGAGGTATTGGTAAATGTGGAATACCAAGCTCCTAGCGCGCATTCTCAACTATGGCTGCACGGTGCGGTCTAGCGTTATCGTCTAGAAATTGAAAAGTTTCACCGATAGCAGCGTCAAAATTTGGTACAACATTGTCAATGACATGCTCCCTATGGTGTAGGGCGGTCATATTCCCAGGACAAATGTGTAGTTCTGTGCGCCCGTTGAAACATATCCTGGCCCATACCATAACACTACCCCCTCGGAATGGATGAACTTCTTGGACATAGCGACGATTACGGGGCATGCGTGGGATTGTCCATACCCTTATTCTTCGAGAATCTGAAAATCGTCCATATCTGGATTCATCAGTGAAAAGGACACTACGCCATTGATCGTTCCAATTGATATGTTGCCTTGCCCATTCCAGTCTTTTGACGCTTATGGTCACGTGTTAATGGAACTCCTCTTAATAGACGTCTAGAACCTAGATTCACTTTTCTCAAACGTCGTCTGATGGTTTCGATGGAAACTTGGACCCCATCTGCATTTTGAAGAGTATTCCGTAGCATTCTACACGTAGATGTAGGGTTGCTTCTCGCCGAAACGGTGATGAATCGATCCTGAGCAGGTGTTCTTTTTCGTCGCCCAACAAGCCTTGATCTTTCCAACACGGAACCTGTCTCCCTGAACCTATTCCAAAGTCGAGATATCACACTTTGGCTGACTTGGAGCCTTTCCGCTACAACAACCTGAGTCAGGCCACCCTGTAGCATTCCGATAGCCCGATTAGCCTCAACGTTTGTTAATTTACGTCTTGTCATTTCCAGAAAACTTGTTTCAAATCGAAGCCGTCGATAAACTGACTTCATTTCAAAATAAGAACATTCATGAAGCATATGCAAAGAACCAAACTCCAGAAAAAAGGCGACCTGATTGACGAAATGTCTCATACTGATTTTTATTGGATCGATTCAAGTTGTTATTGAACTTTAAATGATTCTACAGCGATTTTCTCGAAGATTAGATACTTTTAAAAACGATTGAATACGATATCCCAAACTCTGGTGGAGCAGTATATTTTACATGAAGCCAGTCAACAGAAATCAAACTCGATTCTACTTTGTCGATCCGACATAGCCGAAAACTAATATGAACGGGTGTTGAATGAGCTTCATCCTTTGAACTTCGTTAAAGCTCAAACTCGAAACGTTTAATTTCGTCCGCTGTCACGGCAACCGACGAAATAGTTTCAAATGAATAGTTGTGTGTATGAGAGTTGTGAAAAGGCTTACTGAAAATCGGACCGTTGTGTATAATCTCTGACGGTCCGGATGAAAGGCCGTACGGGCGAAATGATTCATTATTTCGGACATCAAACGCAAAACAGCAACAGGCCGTGAATTCGTGACACCGTCGAACAATTTAATTTGAATTCGTTCCGCCGAATCGGAAAATTCCATGCCGGCTCACGAAATCTAAAAATATTACCTATTGATGGTCGATTGTACAAACCGTATTCACGGGACGAATTGTAGATATTTCGGCGATTTATGGTAGTTTTGTCGCGTGGGAAATTCGTTAATAAATGCGCATTCGTTGACAGTTTCAGTATTTGATCAATAAAAATTGAGAATTTTTCCACCACATACGAGGATATATTGAAAAATTCTCAGCCTACTATAGAACCAAACAAAATTGCAATGTACAAATATTTTATTACTCAACATATTCTCCTCTTAATTGAATATATTTATCACAGCGAACCTGCAAAGTCTCTAGACCTTTCAAAAAGAATGTTTCTTCTTGCTCTGCAAACCAGACTTCCACAGATTTTATTACCTTCTCGTTGGAAGAAAATTTACGACCTTTTGAACTTTTTTTCAGTTGAGGAAAGATGATAGTCGGACGGAGCCAAATCTGGTGAATAAGGGGGGTGTTCTAGTAATTCTAACCCTAAATCACGATTTTTTTGCATGGCAACATGAGATTTGAGTACTGGGGCGTTGTCCTGTAGAAACAAAACACCTTTGGATAGCTTTCCGCGTCTTTTCTCTTTAATGTTTTCCGTAGAGTGGTCGGTAATGTCGAATAGTAATCTCCAGTTATTGTTCTACTCTTATCCAAAAAAACAATCATGATTACTCCATGGAAAATCCCGAAAAACTGAAGCAAGAACTTTTCCAGCAGATTTTTGGACACGAAACTTCTTAGGTCTTGTAGAACCAGAGTGTCTCCATTCCATCGATTGTTGCTTTGTTTCTGGATCGTAGACATGTAACCAAGTCTCATCCATAGTAATAATTCGGTTTAAGAAGTTAACATCGTTTTCAAATCGAGCACAGATCGAACGCGATACTTCTACGCTTGCACACTTTTGGTCAACATTCAAACATTTGGGAATCCATTTTGCAGAAATTTTTCTCATATCCAAATTGACGTGAACTATATGATGTTCGTATGAAATCTTCAGTGCTTCAGATATCCGTTTTAGCCCAATTCGACGGTCTGATAAAATCATGTCATGAACTGCATCGATATTTTCGGGGACTGACACAGAAACTGGCCTTCCCGATCGGTCATCATCTCCAATGGAAAATTTACCTCTTTTGAAGCTTGCAGTCCAATTTTTCACGGTCGCATTCGAAGGACATTGATCACCAAGGGTATTAAGCATATCTTCGTAAATCTGCTTACCTCTTCACCCTCTTAAATACAGGTATTTGATGATGGCTCCATACTCCAATTTTACGATTTTTACAATTTCGGTGGACATTTTTTTAAAATTTATTGCCTAACTCTGGTTTACTTTTTTGACGTCGAACTCTACACTGACACTTCTAATAAGTTATTGTTCGTTGATATGGTATCGCAATATTTTGTTCATGCATGGATCTGGTCTAGGCTAACTGGATATCAATACATCCTCGTATAGGGCGATTTTTCAAGAGCTGTAATTTTCCATTTCTTGTGTTTGCTTTTTTTCTTTTCCATATTCTGCCCGAAATACCATAAAGGCGCTAACAGTGTAGTTTCTTTGGTTATTCTAACGCCCAAAAGTCGGCGCATTCATAGCTTTCCAAGTAGCCCGTTGATGAAATTAAATCCTCAACGAAATTCTCCGTGCTGTCAACAGTAACGAAGACACATGAAAACGCATTCACGTCATTCTCCACTCGCAATATGAAATACGTTTCTCGGCGCCGACATAACAAGCAGCAATCCCTCCAAATCGAAAGCCGCAGAATAAACCTTTCGCCCTTTAAAGTTAACCCGATCCAGGGCTAGACCTGCCTCTCCCAATGTGCCAGGGGGCCCCCAGCTCTGCCTGGGACCTATTACAACAAACGCCACTCTACGCATCGTCATCGGCCACCATTATGTACCGCGCCTAACAACACGAGATTAATTGGAAAAAGCCCCTCCAGTTACAGAGGCGAGGGTTGTATAAACGAGGTGAGCCAATATAATTACGAGGATATCGATCCTCGGGCGTCAATCCGTCACTTTATCGCGTCTCGACGACGCCAAATTAATTTATTTTCTTTGCGCTCGCGACTTAATTGGGACGCCGAAGCCGCCCCCCTAGTATGAACCCCACCCCCCGTGTCTCATTTCCGTAAAAGAGCATTCTACGAAATCCTAGTCCGGAAATAAAAAATCGCAAGAAATCTGAGAATCCGTTTTATTTCAGTCTTACGAAGAAATTCAGTTTCAGGTTAGCCCAAAAAAGAGCTGATTTATCATGTAAACGCAAAAAAGAGGATCACTATCAACATCATTCCTCGACTGAATTATGAAAGATTAGCGAGATCTACATCTCAAGGTCGCCGATCACAACGAGTAGGAAAACTAATCCGATAGAGGCGCCACCGTGCATTTTATGGAAAATTCCATTGAATGGCGCTTTCTATTCGAAAATCGCTTAACTATAGGATTAAAGAATATGTAGATGAAGCAGGAACTATTTCTCGCCATATATACTGCTCCACAAGAGTTACGGATATCGTATTCAATCGTTTTTAAAAGTATGTAATCTTCTAGAAAATCGCTGTAAAATCATTTGAAACTCAATAACAACTTGAATCGATCCAATAAAAATCAGTATGAGACATTTCGTCAATCTGGTCGCCTTTTTTCTGAAGTTGTGTTCTTTGCATATGCTTCATGAATGTTCTTATTTTGAAATTAAATCAGTTTATCAACGGCTTCGATTTGAAACGAGTTTTCTGAAAATGCCAAGACGTCGAAGTATAAACAATCGAAAAGAGCAGCGTCATCCCTTCTCGATTGTTCATACTTCGACGGGTTCAATGGTCATTTCCATTGCGAATTTTTGTTTTTCAAAAAAGTTGACAAAGTGTTTACTTGGCTGAATTTTCGAATGTTAAGAATAACATCCATTTCAGTGGACTAAATGAACTTGCCTTGAAAAAGTTCGAATATACAGACGAAACGTCGGCAATAAGTTCAACCTAGTCTTCTTCACCACTAGTCCTAACTCCTGTTAAAAACATTCAATACTTATCGATATCCCACTGCTCTTGGCCCATATTTATTCACGACCGCGAGCAACATAAAACGGACCATATCTTTCGATCTTCGCGGTCCGTCGAAACCATTCACACATGAAATAAAAGATCGGGAGATTGGAACGTCGCCAACTATTATAGTCAACTAGAAGTTATCAACTTCATTGTTTAAACGCGCGAAATGCGGCGTGACGCGAACGAAGCGTGAAATTAATTTCGCTTTTATTCGACGTCGACAGGCTAAAAGGGTAACGAAAATGTCACACCAGGCGCTATCCGTATTTTGTCGAAGATGTATTGACTTTGCTTATAGGAAAGCATGTTGGCAGATTCGGAATTTTCGGTAGTTCATATGACCCGGTAGTTCGTATGTACCGACAGGTAGACTATCCGGTAGTTCATTTGTACCAGGTAGGTTTAATGTAATCGGAAGTCCATTTCCTATGATATTGCACGCAACTGGTATTGAAATTTTGTCAACTACTCAGATTATGATCGTTCTAATGTTCCTATCATGGAACATTAGCCTCAAGTTGCGAGTTCAATGTAGTGTGTTTTTATTTCGAGTTGCATTTGAGAATTGAAGTTTTGTGGGTAAATTCAGAAAGGATTGGAGTTCTCAATGAAATAATTTGAATCGATTTCATTTTGAAAGCTAATTTTTTTCTTTCAAAAATGGAAGAGAATAAGCCAACTCATGCTTCTGTGTCATTTCAAACGTAAGACACATGAAAATAGTTCAACTTCCGATTAAAAGTGAATCTACGGATAATTTTGTACGGAATTGGCAGAGAATGGCCAATTTCAAATATATGGCGAGAAATAGTTCCTGCTTTACCCACATATTCACTAATTTCATAGTTCAGCGATTCTCGGATATAGAGCGCCATTCATAAGAAGAGAGATATTCATAGAACTTATGATGATAATGTAAGTTCTATGGAGATATTCCATAAAATGCACGGTGGCGCCTCTATCGGATTAGTTTTCCTACTCGTTGTGACTTTAACGACCGTCTAATTCTAACGATCTTATGGAGTTAATTAAAAGCTCCTTGACGAAAACTGAGATTCTGCCCCATTTCATTAAATGGGTATCAAGGGCGAACTTAGAAGATATAGTATGGCACATAAATTTTCCTTTGAGATGATAAAATGTAATCTAGTAGTTCGGGTGAATTAGGCGTTATTCTTGCGTGAATATATGCTCGGCGGAAAACTTCCAGCGAAAGAAAACTCGCGTAGGAAACCGAAAAAAAGGAGGCCTTGAAAGAAAGCGACGAAGCAAATAGCGAATAAGGGAATCTAATAACAATGAGACTTTGGGTTCGTTGAACGATTCCCGTTTCGGTTCACGGCCCGCGTTCGGTAAAGTTTACGCCGTAAATCATGAATTCGTCACACTACCGAGAAAATATGAATTGTGCAAATAATATTATAGGTGTATAACAATGGGATAATGATTTAATTGTGAAGTATTCTACGCTCGTGAACTCTCGGCTGGGAGAGATTCCGCGGCGATGAAAAAGTTTATGGAAGCGATAACCCGAGGTTGTTTCATCTGGCCACTCCGTTTGAAGTGTCATCATAAGGCCTTCTTTTTTGTTCATGTCATTTCGCTGAAATGTCGACAAATGTCAGCAATACGCTGAAGATCACGACAAAGTTATTTTGGGAAGTCCTACCCCACCTGCCGTACAGCCCATACATGGCTCTTTCAGATTACTCTTCGTCATAATACAGGGTGTCCCAAATAAGAGTGACTGATTTCAAACATAAATGCCCAGCTTATTGATTGCTCCAAAGAGATGGGGTCTTCACTAGTTTATCAAAGAGATTTTTTTAAGCTTGGCTGGCATTTCATCTCATCAACACAGGGTGTTTTACTAATGTTGGTCAAATTAAAAGGGGAAAATATGTATTATTTTAAATGGAACACCCTATAATTTTTGATCTCATTGGAAAGAGCAATAATTCTCCGTTCGAAAAATGTATAGTTTTCTATCTTTTGTTTCATTAACAACAAAGATATTCGATTTTTCATGTAGTACCTAGTACATTTTTAATTAGAAGTTTTATATAAACGTATTTTGGTGCCTAAAATCAACTTATATGACCCAACAAAATTACTATGGTCAAAATTGCTGATTTTGTTGTGATGCGTCAAACGGTCACAGCATGAGCTGATTTTAGGCATCAAAATAAGTTCATATAAAACTACTGATTAAAATATACTACTACATGAAACATCGAATATCTTTGTTGTTAATGAAACAAAAGATAGAAAACTATACATTTTTGGAAAGGGGAACGATTGCTCTTTCGGATGAGATCAAAAATTATAGGGTGTTCCATTCAAAATAATACATATTTTCCCCTTCGAATTTGACCAACATTAGTAAAACACCCTGTGTTGATGAGATGAAATGCCAGCCAAGCCTAAAAAAATCTCTTCGATAAACTAGTGAAACTAATGAAAACCCCCACCTCTTTGGAGCAATTAATAAACTAGGCATCTTAGCTTCAAAATCAGTCACTCTTATTTGGGACAACCTGTATACAGGATGCTCCATTTGACGAGGGGGGACCTCGAAGCCCAAGGCAAATCCCTCGAGAAATGAGTCGGCCATTAAACATTTCTCGCAGAACCCTGTTGCTGTTGCCCCATCTTGTTGAAATAGTAAGGCATTGTTTAGTAATCCTCGTCTATTCAATTCTGGAATAGGGGATGTCTCTAGCCTGTTTACGTAGCGCTCGGATGTTAAGGCGAGTTTATACAGCAACTAAAATAAAATAAGAACTAAAATAAAATAAAATAAGAATGTTCACTTGATGCATTTCAATGACAGCGTGTATACAGGAAATAAGCTAAAATAAGGAATAAGAATAAGAGATGGTTAACTTTTATCTTTTTCGCTTATTTTATTTGGAAAATGATAGTGCGCATGACCCAAATTCATTCCCCAATCTTTTCCGTATTGACACTTTTGACAAGTTCTAGTTTTCTAATCTAAAATTTAATGAATATTTTTTCAAATCATCGTTGATATTTAATATGGATGATCAGGAAATCATGATGGAAGCGATGTTGTTATTGATGACAAGTACTGCGATTATCGCCTTGAATAAAAGGCGGAATAGCCGATTCAAAACTCGATCAAAATACCATCATCCATTTTACTAATGATATTTTCTATAATGATTCTAATGGGAAATTAAATTTTGAAAAATATAAATGAAATGACAACTAACCATTGTCAAAACATCTGCGATTCGATTGGTTCATTCTTATTTCTTATTTTATTCTAGTGATCTCTATAAACCTATGTTTTCTGCTCTCATTTCTTATTTTATTTTATTTTAGTTGCTGTATAAACTCGCCTTTACTGTTACATGTTTCTCGTGGAAAAAATACGTTACACGAAATTATCAATTTGGAACTTATTTTGAAAGGCACCTTCATACTTGATTAATAATCAACTTAAATCCCAAATGCTACAGGAGATACTCCCACAGAGAACAACTTATGTATTTAGTTATCTCGTAGGGAATTTATTGATAAAAAAATCAAATGGGTAGTCTCTCATGGGAGTCATGGGGAACCCTGTAGAAAATCAGATTCCCGAATGGAGGCGTGGAAAACATCGCCACTGTTGCGAGACCCTGTATATATGACGAGATGGCCGTTTCTTCCGAATGAAAAACTCGCACCCGAAGCGAAAACTTTATGGGTTTCGTAATGAATTATGCTCATGACGATGGGTCGATAACCCGGTCGAGTTTAATGAATCCTGCTGTGGTAGCGAGAGGTAGATACGATCCAGGAGTCACAATTATCGAACCTACCGTTATCCCGTAATTATTACAATAATGCTTCGAAGAAAATGCGATTTCTAGCCGAGAACGCAATTTTCAACGGTCGATGAAAATTCATTAGGTTCTTCGTTAGCTTTCGATTGGAAGGCTATTGTGAATGACCTGACGCGATCTAAGCATAGCGATTTTAAAATTTGGATGCGATTCGGAATTTGAAGCCATTTCTCCAATGGGAAAAGAAAGCATCAGTGATAGAATTTTCGATAGGGATAATTGGGATTTGACAGAAGGTAGAAACCATGTTTTTTTGTCATTTCTGTTCAGTAAGCATTGACGAATTTTCAGTAGTAATATCCCTAGACGAGATAATTTTATGACCATCGAAGGCTCGTTCATTGGTAACAACCCTCAGCCTTCGGCTTCGGGCTGTTACCAAGCAACGAGCTTGAGATATTGGTTATAAAATTATGAGGCATTTATCAATGTCCGAGGAATATTCGGCAGAAAATTTTTTGACAGACAAAATGTATAACTCAACTCAACAAAACATTTATTTATTTATTGAAAGTACAATTAGTGAAAATGCAATTCGTAAAATTCAACTCAACATTAGATTCGTTGCTGTTCTCTTGTATATAAGATCTATTTCCACGCATAATATTTATTATCTAGTTGTGGTGTTCTTGATCGAGGTTTAGGTATGGTTTGATAGAATTTTGATTGCTATGACCAGTAATCTTCAGCAATTGTTGTTCCTCTACACCACTTCTAGCTTATTGACTGACAGCTGGATCTATTTGAATGATTCGTTATCTTTTTGTCTTTGACATTCAAGCCAATTGCTTCGGCAGCATATTTAGTCCATTTATTTATGGTATTCCTTCCAACAGGTACATTATCGTACCATTTGTCAGTTTTATTTTTCCGATATAGATTTGGTTTCAAGAATAGTCGTGGTGAGGTAATATTTTCGCCTCGTTTTGATATTAGTTTATGAAAAAGACGCACAGGGCAGCTTTGTCTCTCACTATTGGAAACCAACCATTTACTACTTGTACAGCTTTTAGAACCACCTTGGCACGTTTTACTGAATACCGGATTGTATTCAATGCGGTTTGTTGGAGAACCATCGTTTTTCTTCTCGATTTGAAAAAAAATCACCAAACAAGCAACTGCCTCTCCTCCTCGCCACGCTAGTTCTACTGCAGCAATATGATAAAATTTACGCCTTCAGGAGTATTTTCATCCCATAGTAATATTATTCTGTTAACTTCAGACAAATTTGACGAAACTGAACTGTATTTACGTTTACTTGGGTCTGCTTGCAATTTTTTTCTGATTGCATTGCGGGCATCTCGGGCTGTTTTAAATATTATATTATTAAACGGGTCAATCATAATGTTGTAGTCCTTATAATACTTTTCTTGCAAGAGTTTGCTCGAAACATTCCACATTGTCTTTACCGTTGCTTCTTTGAATTCTGTTTCTTCTTTTTTTCTCATATTGACAGCCCAATCTTTGAGTATAAACGCCAATTCTTCCAAGCTTCTGCGTTCATTCAATTCGTATGATCGTTCGTAGCAAAATTCCATAAATATTCCCCAAATATATTTGTGGCTATTGGAAGTATTTCTGGAAATGTTTTCTTTGATAAGCTCATTTATATTTTTAACATTACCAAAACGTGGCATTGTGAAAATTGTTTGGAATGATGTTGCCATGGAATTATTATATAATGTTATAAGACTGTCGTGTTATCATTGGGATTGAAAATTGCTGAAATAAGGCCTTAATTACTCGAAAAAGTGGTCCAAAATTGGTCTCGTCGAATGCGGTTCCTCAGAGCAAGTCGTGGTGGACATAAAATTATCTTTCAAGTAAAGAAAAGTTTGCTTCAATCTTAATTTAAATGTGTTTATTTCAACTTAAAGTTCTGCACCCTAAAAAATGTGATGATTCTTGCTCGTCCCTTATTCACATACGGCTTTATCATCGGCAGACTCGACAAGAATCGATCTCCCGACGTCCCAGCAACGATAACAGACTCGGGACCGAACGAATTCAATTCTTATCGCGCGTTTCAAAAGAACCGCCCGGCTGCATACAGATGAGCTATGAAAAATCGGGGCAAATCAATTTTTTTTCTTCGTCCTTCCCGAGTTTTCCATTCAATATCTGAATGTTATTATGCCGGCGTCGGATTCTCGCCGCTCCTTTCATTTCGAGGAGGGAGCGGTCGAGGGCGGGCGTGTAACTAGGATGGGCGCGGGCTGAGGGTAGCACGCGATGTGACGTGACCGTCGACTCTTCGTCCCGTGTTTTACGGGACACGGGCCATTAATTAGAACGTATCGTTATGGCCGTTTTTCTGGGTGTCACACCGTCGAGAATTTTCGTGGTTTTTGTAATTGCGACGGCTGTGGTATATTGATGATAATTTCCAGGAATGCGGGGGGTGGGGGAGTGATCCTGGAGATTAGCTTTCGTCGGGTAAACGTCCTACTTGATACGGGCGAAGCTAGGAGCATAGAATAACTGGAGGGAAGGCTTCATACGCTCGACAGATCATTTTGACCTGCCAATAACGGCGGAGGTTAGAGTTTCGTGTGACGCCCGATAGATAACGCTGAGATCCTTTATTCAGTAACATGTCAGATATTTTGTTCTATGGCGCTACAATTGCAAAGAATATAAGAACCTTATACCATGAAGTCCAGAACACTTATCTCTGATTTGGGACGTATTGGTTTCTCCATCAAGTTGGTGTGGATACCAAGTCACACAAACATAAAAGGTAATGACAAAGCGGATACACTGGCGAAACATGGTAGAATCGATCAGTCTCCTTCAACGCTGAAATTTCATCCTAAGGAATATTGGCCTAATTTTCTGAAGGAAATCTGGCACGATTGGGAAAATGAGTGGGAAAATATTAGTCTGAGTAAAGGAAAAACCTATGCTCATCTTAGGTCAAGAGACAAACTGCGATCCAAACCGTGGTTTCATAATTATAATACTTTTCCTAGAGGTCACATAACGACAATTAACAGATTAAGGTCTGGTCACGCTTCTTTTCCTTTGCACCTCTATAAGATTAAAGTCAAGGATTCTCAAGATTGCTCTTGTGGAATGATTGGAGACCTTACCCACTTATTTTTTGGTTGTCCACTTTTTCCAGAGTTCAGTAAAGAACTTTATAATGAATTAACCTTACAAATAAAAATACAACCTATCAACATTCATGATTGTTTAAGTGGTCTACAACCCAAAATCATAGAAGACATAATGAAATTTCTTCATAGGTCAAAGTTAAAAATCTGATAGAAAAGTATCAAAAAATGGTTTACAAACTAACGATTATATGTTTTTCGCCCTAGTCCTGTGTTATTCTAATTCCCTAAATGTCAATAAATACCGAATGACGTTAAGACAATGTACCTACTGGTAAATTACCTACCGAAAATGATGACAGTTGATGGAAGAGATGAAGAAGATATCCGACGGGGATATGGAACTATCCAGACGCTCTGATACGAGCATCCTCGTCTAAAAAACTTGTTCCTGACCACATGGCCATAGTAGCCGGGTCATTAAAGAGAGAGAGAAGAAGAAGAAGAATATAATGTGGCTGTCATTGTTATTGATACATTTATGCTTCTTTTTAATTGAAAATGGCCATAAATCATAACATAGACAATATTGATGACATATCATCGCTTTATTCTAATCAACTTTTTATGCGCAATTTTATGGGAAGTCTGTGATCGGTAATAAATTTGTCAAAACAATATCCTTATCGGAAAAAGCGAACATTCAGGTAAGTATTATTATTATTATACGGGAAGACTGAGGTCTTATCTGTTCTCGTGTATTATACGCAGAATTGTATGGTACCCCGTTTACATTCCCTCTGCTAACATTTAGATTCGGAGCGGGAAACAGATTTTTCTTCCTATATTCAATCTGATCCTTGTAGCCATTTCTTTACACGTGCTATATGTATTATATTGTCGGATTTACGAAAAAAAGTATTTATTGCTTTCTTTCAAAAGAATATATATTATGATATAGTAATAAATGGGACCTAATAAGTAATAACAACGAATAACCAATAAAGATAATTTTATTAAGGATAGCCATGTTGTAGGAAGAAACGACGTTGTCGCCATCTCGTGACCTTGCGGCGAACTGACAAGTTCGGACGTTTTTGGCAGTTCATTTTCGTAGGGGAGCCTTCTCTCCAGTTATTCTATGCTCCTAGGGCGAAGTGTCGTTTATAGAAAGCAGCGTCCTGTTCATTTTCGGGCATCGAAATTTTGTTTGTTTAAAACACCTCATTCCCTATTTTAATGTTCATTCCATCCTAAGGGGACGTTATACTCTGGCCGACGGCACTGGAACTCCCTTCAAAAAGTGCTTTTCATTTTTCTAAGTTCAGGCCCTCAATTTTCCACCAGAAAGCTTGATTTTTTTTTAATTCTCCTTGAATTTCAGACAGTTTTCTGCGATTTCACACTTTCAGGAAGTCTTTTCGGTATTTCCATAATTTTTTGCATTATTTGAGCGCCTATACAAATGAAATTTTTTTTCAAATATAGAAAATTGATTTGTCGAGGACACTCCAATGAATTTTCTAAAAAAAATGATTAAAAACTGCTTAATAGCTATTTATGTAACAAGCACATAAATTAGGTCTTTATGGACGCGTCTAAAATTTATGGCAGAGCGAGGGAGGCCAATAATTTGGGCAAGTCCATAAGCCTAATTATGTACGAGTTGCATACAAAGCTTTATGTTTGACTGCAATGCAGACATTTTATTTTCTGAAATGGCAATTAATATATTCGTCGCTTTATTTCAAGAAATACATCGAGTGTGCTTTTGCTTATCTTACCTTATGAACCATAAGCGACCTTAGCAACTTCACTGAACAAGATTGTTTACTTACTTAATTCTGTGACAAACGTTGCGATTTTTTCGATTTTTGGAAACTACACTTGATGATTTTTTTCCGACGGTTATTCATCATTTTTTGGAAAAAATCGCAACTATTTACCCTCGGCAATTTAATCTATATATATAAAAGAAAGATGTTGGTTACACCATTTATAACTCGAGATCGGATGGACTGTTTGTTATGAAACTTCATATATGGATTCGTCTACGGTCTGGTTATTATAAAATACAATGAAACTTTGAAAAAATCGATGAAAATTTTACTTATACAGGAAATGCTTTTCCTCCGTTTGAGTAAGGCCACTAGATGTCGCTACAGTTACAGTTACGCTCCGCTTATTCGTTTGGACGTTAGATGGCGATATAAACAAATAGTGTGTACAGTGACTATATTCCCTCTATAGTCACTGTAATAGTGTGTAATTTGAGTTGCCTACAACTCTGCGCTGTTGGGCAAAACCAAAATGTCTTATCGTAGGAGAACAGATGTCTAAAATGATTAGATTTCGTTGAGATATGAGAAAAGTTTCGTTCTTACCACTTCAGATGGCGCTATTCACACATTATGACTGATGATTATTAGTTATTTGTATAGTTTTATTTATTTCAAATAACGTAATCGTGAGGGTTCTATATTTGACATTATCACAATTGCATGGCTATGAATTTGTTGAGGCTTTCGCGGCCATCAATTGATACCATCTGTTCTTTTTTCGAGCATTTCAGTCGTCGTGGTTTGAAATGGTCGAAAAAAGAACATATGACATCAATGACTGTGTAATTTACATAGGGCTTATAGTACCATGAAAGGCTATTAACAGATCCAGAAGCGGGTAAATATCACAGTGAATTTTTATCGAAATGTCAAGTAAATCGGATTTTGGCGATTAGTTCCAATCGTGAGATGTCCATTCTCATCTTATCTCATAATTTTTAAAATGTTTTTGAATTTCTGTTTGGGAAATAAATATATTTGCAAAAATAATTGAATCCAAAATGGCCATCATTAGTGATTGACATATTATGACATATTATTTTTGTGTATCCGTTCTGTGTGATAGCTCATATCCATGGAAACATTTGACAGTTCAAAAATCAGAGAACCAAGCCGTTGATCTCCGATGATTACGATTTGTGAAATCTATCGCAAGTATCATTTAGGCGGAACAAAGTTCGCCGGGCCAGCTAGTCTTCTATAAACTAAAAAAATTTTCATGATGATTATTTCAAAAGTATAGCTTGTACTCGGGACGTTCTTCAACTTCAATTAAAAAAAAATCAAGTCTCTACGACGTAAATTAGGGTACTTACTCGTGAAATAAAGAGACCACTTTTGAATGGAGATTTACCACGATTCAAAAGGTGATGCTGCCCCTTAACTCTTTAGATAAATTAGCCTCAGGTATGACAACTAATTTTATTCGTCGAGATTGAACAAGTGGTCCTTCGAGCCGAATATATTCATATATCTATCGTATTGTTAGATCATAACTTCCTTCTCCGTTTATGAGCCTGCTGTTGACCTTCACCCTATTCGGGCTGCCATCGTGGCTTTTTGATCTTCAGTTCGTAAAGAGCAAAGCCCTAACGATACTAATAGTAATGATTCTCCTTTTCTCGTTAGTCGACGTAGATGAAAGACTCGGCACAACAAAGACGAATTGTATTGTATCGGATTCGATATCGAAATCGCCCCGGACAAATATATCGAACCCCCTCGCGGTTTCAATAGACACACGACGTATTCGTTTTGCGGTCGAGTTCTGACCAACTTTTCCGGGGCAGACTCGAAAGTTTATATTTAAACGGGAAATATGCTCGATATATAGGTAAGATTTATGGGTTGAAGTATCGGCGAAATTGAGGTGTTCATATACGGACGTAACTCTTCTGGGTATGATGTATTGATGGATCGATTACGTCGCGGAAAATTGGTTCGAGATATGTTTTGGGAGAACGTTGGGTAAACTTTCGAGGGCATTTTCGTATAATCGAGCTTGTGGAATTTAAGAGAGGTCACGTGATGTTGCGGATGCGGTTACATTCGTAGAATACTTTTCTGTTGCGATATATTCAGGGATCGAGATAAAGAATAAAGTACACCATCTTGTAGGTATATTCGCATTCAAGAATCTAGCCATAACATTTTTTGACAGCTTTGCTGTTGGAAAACTGTCGAAGCTATCGTCCATGATCCAGGATTTATGTTATTACAGAAATATTGAAATTTTTTTGTCGATAATTCGCCAACATTTTTTATGATTCTGGTTGAGTGAACTGGACACAAATTCGCACCTCGCGAAGTCAGGGGGTAGTGAAGGCTAGTTCATATATCTTTCAAGCAGATCTTTTCCGTTGATTCACATTTAAGAATTCAACCCTACATTTTTTGACAACTGTCAAATGACTGACACATGATCTGTCAAAGGCCTTTCGCAACATGCTATACTCCATTCACAATTATAAAATCACAACTCTGGCCTTGGATATTTGACTAATTCCACTCTGTATCGAAGTTATGACGTTTTTCAAAATATTTTTATGTTCCAAGTCAACACTATGTTGCCCTTTCTACATTCTTAGCGTATTTCTCAGAATGTGAATTTATTCGGAAAATGAATGAATTGGAAAAGATGTGATGGACGAAAATAATTAACTTTTATATAAATTGATAGAAAGGATTCCTTTTCTAGTTATTTGCATGAAAAGTACGACAGATCACTGTTGAAATATATTATTTTTGCCATGGAAGAAAATTGCATTGCTTTCACATAATTTTCATGTGCATGCTTGTGAAGATTTAATGTTTATTATCCTCTTGAACTGAAAGTTCAAGGCTTGACGACATCAATTGTTGATTCTAATCAAGATTTCATTAAAAAAAATCAACCCAAAGATATGATGAATTGATGGGTAATTACAAGAATCACGAAAAATGTCAATTTTATTTTGTTGATAACTTTCTTAAAATCAATGTTGGGATATAAAACTCGGCTGCGTTTGTTCAAACAACATCTAAATAATACATTTTTCACCATCTCGACCTTTGAAAGGCGTTTCTTATGGGAGAATTAGGTCTAAGTTCCACCTCATTAGTGAGGTACCTAACTTTTGCAAATCTGCTCAGATATCGCCAAATTTCTTGGAAAACCTGTAAAAATATCATCCTAATCGACCTCTCGAGGCTCCATCCGATCCATCTACTGCGATATCTGTCCAAATAGCAGCTTTTTCAACGAAATTCCCGTGTACCCCTTCAACCTCGAAATGTAAACATTCGTCCTGGTCTTGAAAATCTTCCTCACGCTCCAAACTGGTGCTAAAAACAATAAACATACGTTAATCTTGGAAATTAGACGAAAAACTCACCTGCAAACATCGATTAAACACCAAAAATCTGCGACCTAACAAAATGTGGAATATCTTTGATACTTTTACTTTGATGTAAAAAAAGAAACTGGCGACGTCGTTTGTCATAAACGATATTTTCTGTGCGCGCACTGACTTTTCATCATATGTTCTGTGCTTTTCATCAGGACCAACTCCTGAAAACGAAACCATGATCTCCTATGTGATTAAATAAAAGTGAATGGAGTATAAGCGAGTCGGCAGGCGGTGTTTCGTCTGCAAGAAAAAATGACAAACAAACTCCTCCAAAAAATTATTCGATCTGGAAAGTGTCAAAAAACAAAAACTCGTACGATGTAAGCTGGTAAAAATTCTCCGATTGAAGTAGGAAGTCATAGAGTGTCGAGCACTGTGGTAAGCGATCAGAAACTATTCTGTACCGCCGACATTTCACCCGCCACTTTTTTAATCGAAATTAATATTTCCGCCGATGCGAAAATATTAATTTCATCGTGTGCCCTACCTAGTATTACGTTTATGAAGACCGGAAACGAGCGAATCCATTTAATGAAACGCGTTCATTATGCAGCATCGAAAATTGTAATCAACTAAATTCGACGTTGTTATCGTTTCAGTTTCGTTATTTTTTCACCGGGTACCTACACATAATCGGAACATTACAAATGATCTCTCGCAGGCCTTGTTTTCCATTACGCTCCGCTTTTAATTTATTCCGGCCCCTATAATTAGGGAAGCTGTACGATTTAGGTTCGATCGTTATTCATGCCGCCTGTGCGTATTGACTGTTTTGATTAATTGGTAGCGCGTGGCGATGGGAAAGGGCCAGAACAATCGCCCCGTTTCTTTCTGTTGGACGTCTAGTTTTTTCCCGTTGATTGGGAGTGTTTTAGAAGCCAATTTTCGCTGTCGACGCCGAAGAAAGAACTCGAAACAACAAGGGGTTGTATGGGTTTTTAAGGAAGGGTCAAATTCGAATACTTAGAAGGAAAAGGTTGTCATTTTTTTGGAATAACTTGATATGTCGACGGTCTGATGATCGTTGCTCAAAGGATTAGATACACCGAACGACTATGTCGACAACGGATAGCGAATTTAATTTTTGTTTGTATTCAAATGGAACAGCACTAAGGACTGAACGGGAATAAATTCGCTATCACAAAAACGCCTATATCTCTTGAACCAATTGGGAAAAAATCTAAATTTGATCATAGTTAGCTTTGTTATGAACGTCAGAAACATGTGCAACATTTACTTCATAGATATTCCAATTCTCTGTCGCAAAATGTCAAGCGAAGTGAAAACACGAGCATTTATGGTGAAACTTTTTCAAAATAATCAAAAATGGAGCTTCAAAAGAATCGCAAAAGAGGGACGCGTTCGTCCGGAAACAGTATCAAGAGTTGTTTAGCGCTTCAACGAAGATCTTGCAATTAACCGCAAGGAAGGAACCTGGAGGGAAAAGGGTTTCATAGCCCAAAAAAAAGTGAAGAAAGCCATCAGCCTTTTTCAGAAGAATCCTAACCTATCAGGACAGAAAGTGGCCCAAATAGTGGGTTGTTCGCAGTCAACCGTTCAGAAAATCAAGTCGAGTTGTGGGCTTAGAACATACAAAGTGCAGACAGAAACGCTGTGAAGAATCAAGAAGCGAAATCAAGAGCAAAGATATTAAAAAAAGATTTCTTGAAAAATTTTTCCTGTTTCGTGATGGACGACGAAACCTATGTCTTGGATGATTTCTCGCAACTTCCTGGTCAGGAATTTTATACTGCAGATTCTCGTGGAAATGTTGACGAACAATTTCGCGTGAAGAAATGAGCAAAGTTTCCTAAAAAATTCCTGGTTTGGCAAGCTATTTGCACTTGTGGGAAAAGGAGCAAATTTTTCGTTGGCCAAGGCTCTGTTGACTCGAAGATATACATCGAGGAATGCTTGAAGAAGCGACTTTAACCATTTTTACGTGGGCACGATATGTCAACAATCTCTTGGCCAGATTTAGCTTCATGCCACCACAGCAAGGCCACCAAGGAAGGTACAAAGAGGCCAATCCACCAAATTGCCCAGAACTCAGGCCAATCGAAAGATATTGGGTAAAAAGAGAATTGAAGAAGACTAAGAAATCAACGAAAACATTAGCGGAATTCAAGCAAAAATGGAAGACAGCATCCCAGAAAGTGACTGAGAACACTATAAGAAGCACGATGGGAAGAATTCCAGAAAAAATCCATGAATTTTGTAAAAAAAAGTTTTGGTTTTTTTATTGTAAAAACAGTTTTCATTAGAATTAGAAGATGAGTTTGATTTTCGAAATCGGTCCAGTGGATCAAAAGATAGAAGCGTTTTTGTGATAGCGAATTTATTCTCGTTCAGTCCTTAGTGCCCTTCAGCTGTCGTGTTTCCAAGAAAATGTTTAAAGCTTTTCTTCGTGATGAACTGACTAATCTCAACCTTTTCCATTTTTCCCTGCGTAGTCTCTGAGCCCGTCCTCGAATTTGATCCGTTACACTCTGCTACTAGGACTTTTAGAGGGTTCTCCGGAAAGTAGGTTGGCCGTAAAATGGATTGCATGTAATACACGGCTAATGGCTTACGAAGCGAGTGCAAAAACGCATTAGGAGACGATTGGAAGTGATTGTCCGTATAGGAAACCGTTATCCTCCGCGCGGGGAAAAGTTACTATTATTACGTCGATGCCCTATCGGCCCTCGTACGGTCGCTGGTAGTAGTTTGCCGTAGGGCCGAAAATCCCTCTGGCACGAGATCGTATTCTGGAAATGTTCGGAATATCTCCGGAGGAGCGCCTATGAAGTTTTACGTCCGCCGATCGTCTCCTTTGATGTGCGGAAATTGAAGATGAGGCGAGGTGGGGAATTTTGGATCCACAGAGTTACAGAGTGAAATTCAAAAACTTCTAATCCGGCACTGTAATAGGCTGGTCTTCCATGCTCTTCGAACCAGTGGTTTGCAATTGATCTCGTGGACGTGAAGCGACTCTGTAGAGATTCCATGCTCCAAAGCAAACCACAATTTTTTATGTCAAGATTCATTAAAATAAAAATGAAGACAACGTTGCGTTAATTATTTCAAACACCCCTTTCTGTTGTTTCAACTGACGTTAAGTTCGTTTTCGAAGTGAAATTCCATATGGCCCAATTTGGCGGAGAATTCCTGAAATAACGCGAAGAAATAAAAACAGAATTGCGATAGTGAAGCACGTAAAACTTTGGCGATATTTAGAAATTCCCGTAATTTTTTACGTTCGAATCGTATTTAAAAATTTATGATGAATGTTACTCTCGCGCACATAAAAATGGAATGGATTCCCGTGTCCCATTCATTTCAATATTGTTTTATGAACCTCGAATAACTCGTTTTTCATCACAAATCGATGCCTGTTGTTGCAAAACTGTCGCAGCCGATATGAATGAATACGAAAAGTCTGTAAAACGGGATAACTCCCGATTAGTCCAGTAAAGTTGTGCCAAAACATATTTTAACGGGTAAAGTTCCTATCTTGCTTATTTGCTTTTCAAAGCGGTGAGTCTGCAGGATCTTTATCGGGACACCTGGACAATCGGTAAAATAAACTGCTCCACATGAGTTAGGGATATTGACTTTAATTGCAAAAATATAAATATGTAGTTAAGGTGGGCGTTCAATGTAGTGTGTTTTTATTTCAAGTTGATTTCGAAAACGGTTTCACTTTGAGAACTGAAATTTTGTGGGTGAACTCAGAAAGGATTAGGGTTCTTGTTGAAAAAATTTTGATCGATTTCATTCCGACAGTTAATTTTTTTTCTTTCAAAAATGGAAGAAAATGAGCCAACCCATGCTTCTGTTTTATTTCAACAGAAAGACTCATGAAAATAGTTCAACTTCCGATTAAAAGTGAATCTACTGATAATTTCGTTCAGAAGATCAACTTGAAATACGGAATTGGCAGAAAACGGCCAAATTCAAATTTTGGCGGGAAAAAATTCCTGCTTTACCCACAAATCCACGTATTTCATAGTTCGGCGATTTTCGGATAGAGAGCGCCATTGTACATTTCATTCATGATTAGAGAGATACTCATAGAACTTATTGTGATAATGAAAGTTCTATGGAGATATTCCTTAAAATGGATGGTGGCGCCTCTATCGGCTGATCTTTCTCACTCGGTTTAAACGCCGACCTTAAAATAAGATTTTTGTGATGAAAATTCATATTAATATGATTTCAAGTTGCAAATTAATTTTAGCCTGTAGGTCTGAAGCGTATACAGGGTGGTTAAGAAAAATCGAGTAAAATAACGAAATTTTATTCCCAGAGAATTCAAGCATTTTATCAAGACTATCAATACAATGTATGGCCTCCATGGGCATCAATAACAGCTTGACATCTTCTTTGTATACTACACAAGAGGTTGTTGAACATTTCTTGAGGAATTTGGTTCCATAAACGGGACAGAAGCTCTCTCAGATCATTTAAGGATTCTGGGGTAGGTTGATGATTATCTAATCTTCTTTGGAGCATATTCCATGCATGTTCTATGCAGTTCAAATCTGGTGAGTGCGGAGGTATTGGTAAATGCGGAATACCAAGCTCGCATTCTCAACTATGGCTGCACGGTGCGGTCTAGCGTTATCGTCTAGAGATTGAAAAGCACCGTGAAAATTTGGCACAACATTGTCCATTAGGGATGAGCGATATTTCATTCACTGTGATTTAATCACTGATATCTCTAAGTCACAGGTAGTCACTGTTCCGTACCGGTAATGAAGAGCGTGATTTGATCACAGTTAATTCCGTTACTGGGATCGAAGACTCCAAAGCGATTAAGACGCAAAAGACGTGATATCTGTTTGGACGGTGAATGTATTTCTGCGATTCATAAAGCACTTACCAAAACCATAAGGATCATTTTCCTATATCACCCTAAGAATGACATGGGTGATATGCGACTTCGTGTCTTATTGGTATTCAGGCGCGTATTTGCTACAGGTTGATACTTGTCACTAATATATGAATTGAATATTTCTGAAAGTCGCTAATTCGCCACTTCCATACAAAAGATCGTATTGGTTGGTTGCTTTGCTGTGAAGGCCGGTGTGACGTAAAACGTAAATATTCAAATCGTGCCTGTGATTGAATCACCGTTTAAAATCACTGGTACTGACAAAGAGCAGTCACGTTTATCACCGTGATTTGAAAATCACGATTTAGCTCATCACTATTGTCCATGACATGCTTCCTATAGTGTAGATCTGTGCGCCCGTTGAAACATATCCCGGCCCATACCATAACACTACCCCCTCGGAATGGATGGACTTCTTGGACATAGCGACGATCACGGGGTATGCGTGGGATTGTCCATACCCTTATTCTTCGAAAATCTGAAAATCGTCCATATCTGGATTCATCAGTGTAAAGGACACTACGCCATTGATCGTTCCAATTGATATGTTGCCTTGCCCATTCCAGTATTTGACGCTTATTGTCAAGTGTTAATAGAACTCCTCTTAATGGACGTCTAGAACCTAGGTTCACCTCTCTCAAACGTCGTCAGATGGTTTCGATGGAAACTTGGACCCCATCTGCATTTTGAATAGTATTCCGTAGCATTCTACACGAAGATGTAGGGTTTCTTCTCGCCGAAACGGCGATGAAACGATCCTGAGCAGGTGTTGTTTTTCGTCGCCCACCAAGCCTTGGTCTTTCCAACACGGAACCTGTCTCACTGAACCTATTCCAAAGACGAGATATCACACTTTGGCTGACTTGGAGCCTTTCCGCTACAACAACCTGAGTTAGGCCACCCTGTAGCATTCCGATAGCCCTATTAGCCTCAGCGTTTGTTAATTTAGGTCTTGGCATTTGCAGAAAACTCGTTTCAAATCGAAGCCGTCGATAAATTGACTTCATTTCAAAATAAGAACATTCATGAAGCATATGCAAAGAACCAAACTTCAGAAAAAAGGCGACCAGATTGATGAAATGTCTCATACTGATTTTGATTGGGTCGATTCAAGTTTTTATTGAGTTTTAAATGATTTTTCCGTCGACCATAGAGTAAAAGCTCATTTTAACGCACTCGAAATCATCCATTAATGACCCCTATTAATGCATGATTTCTTGTATTAATGCATGATTATCATGGCAACCGAACATAAAATATTCAATCGGAGCATAGATGCATCTATGTCGGAGCACTATCGAGCTGTCAAATTTAATTATTCGTTTTCGATCAGAATCTGATTTTAACAGTTACGCTATTTTACATAATGAATATCGAAGAAAATAACCCTTGGACGCCGCTAGATGTGGGAAAAACTGCTGAAGCAGAAACTTTGAGTATGCTACCTGGAAAGGGCCGACATTTATGAGAAAACCTAGGAAGAATTTCGATCTTGGTGCAAGGAGAGGAAAGTTCTGAAATTTTCGGTAACGGTTTTGTTGGCATACTTTACGTGTATTGCAGAAAAGGGACATTAAGCGAATTCATGGTCAAAGTATTCGATGCTGAAGAGAACATTGATATAAGCAGGTAAAACAAACTGTTGATCGAAAAATCGAAAAATAACATGTGGAAGAGTTCATGGCGAATGCTCCAAATATTATTTTGTTGATGTCTAAGGTAAAAATAAAACTGAATTGAATCGTTAATCCAACTTATTCTCATGAAAAAGATGTAAACTATTCAGAATTTCACGACATGTCCTATATTCCATCCATGAATTTTTCGAAAACTTCTATAGGGAGCATAAATATTAATATATAGAAATGAACACAGAAATTAACATTATGTCAAATTTGTCTATCACGCAAAATAAAAATATTTTTGAATCCAGAGTTTATTTTCGATTGATGATGAGGTCGACGGAAAAATCTTGTAATCAACTCGTTTATTAATCTAGCGATTAATGGTCTCAAACATTAACGCGCTCGCTCCGCTCACGCGTTAAAATATTTCGACCATTAATCGCTATCATTAATAAACTAGTTGATTAAATAACTATTACAGCGATTTTCTCGAAGATTACATACTTTTAAAACCGATTGAATACGATATCCCTAACTCTTGTGGAGCAGTATATTACAGAACCGCATTCGCCATTTTGTTATAAGATCCGGAATGAAACTTTTTAGGAGACTCATTAGAGAATTGACGGAAAATGTAGTTGTCACTGCTTGTTTTAGTTGTACCAAGCGTTAATTTTTCTACCATGTTAATTTAGTTTTGTGACAAGAGTTGGCGACGTTTACATCACGCGAAAGCGTTTATCGATCTGTTGAAATTGCTAAAAGGCGCTCTATACGTATCGTTTAACAATTCCGGAAGTGGAAGGCTGTATTCGCCTTTGTTGAAACAATTTGAGGTCACGGCTGGAGGGATAGGTATATTTGACTGAAAGAAACACGCATATTATCAGCGTTGTAGTGTGTTGGGTCAATATCGCAGATAAGCCCTCTGTTTACTCATCCTACGCCGCATATGGCATCGCAAACTTTTCGAAACTTCTTCATACACAGATAATACGGGCCGACATATGTTTTCCGATAACGTTTATTAACGGTTGATGGAAGATGGAGTATTTTGGGATTTATCGATTCGCTACGAGTCCATTTAGGTAACGTTATGTCGATATGACAGGAAATTCACTTCGGTGGCGTATGATTTGGATTGAAATTTGGCTGATTGGAAGCAAGTCATCAGAATGAACATGGCGATATTTTTTGCTTCCAAATGAGACACAAGTGACAAAAACTGAGTTATCATGCATCACTGCATCTTTTGAGAACCAGTTTACCGTATAATGTTTACTTACTCCCATCTGTCATGTCATAATCATGTGACATTATGACTCTCAAACATGGCTCTTTTCGAAACATCCTTTATAACTTGTGTAAACTCTTAACTTGTTCGCAAATTTTGTTGAACACTAAATTATGATCTTGGGGCAACTGGCCGGTAATTTTCATTGAAACCTTGTTGCCGGGAAAATTTCTTTCAACTACTCTTCACTAAATGATAATAAATCGAAAATCCCCCTCTGCCAACCGTCAGTGTCAAATTAAAAAATCAATCGGATCCCCGTTATTGGTTCTGTCCGCACGTGAAAACTGTGAAAAGTCAACAGAGCCACGTCATGGAAATAATGGAGACTAAGGGGTGGCCGCAACAACGATAAACGTACTTTTTACAACGTACATTTTTCACCGGCCGAAGCTTTTTCCCGATCGATGAGAGTTGGGCGCTGTCGGTTATCGGATTTCGGTAATTTTTTCTTATGGACTCTGGCCATTATTATTATTATTATTTCCATTAATAGAGTCCGGGCGGAATTGATGAAATTCTGTGCCGTTTCCGGGAAGCTTAATGAACGAAATTATTCCAGTTTGATTTTTGGTTCTCGGGATAAACGAATGAAACAGGAGTCGGGAATTGGATTATGAAATTTAATATTTAATATCGTTAGTGGTTGGGAATGTTCCAGAACCGCTCCTGTATTTATTAATATTGAAAAGTTTAACGTTCTGAATCGCCGTCTTCTAACCGATGAATTGACTGTTACCATCTGGAATAGAATGAAATAATTAAAATCAATATTTAATAAAATTCTCAGCTAGTCTCATTCAGGTATTAAATCCGTTTAGGTCTTCCGGATGACTACAATTTCCCGATCTCCTAATGACACGATGATAACGATTCTCCGGGTAACTTATTTCATTAGATTCATTGATCTGCATGAGAAATTCCAGCGGAATTTGACGATTAGATTTAAATATATTGAATTTTCTGTCCACATTTAAAGAGCTCACGTCGAATGGATTACATTATTGTCTATAGAAAAAAGCGTTTAAAAATATTTTAACCAGTCCCATTCGTTGTAAATGGCCACGAAGGCTTTGCATTTAGCCAGAATTATAGGAATCAATAGAAAACTATCTTTGGAATCATCCTTATTATTTGTTTCATGTACTGCACAAACGATCAGATTTCAGTCAATCATACTGATCTTCTTTTGCAATTGTGCTAAATCAAAACATTGTCCAGCATGTGCTCAGTTACATTTATTGAGTACTCCTAGAACTCTGTTACACATTTTCAATTTATACTGAAACTTGATTCAGCTATTTTTGCTTTGTGGTTTCATACGAATAGATTTTCCAAAATGTTAATCTAAGTTTTCAATACTTTCATCATTCATGTTTTTTTATGCACAAACGATCAGATTTCAGTCAATCATACTGGTCTTCTTTTGCAATTGTGCTAAATCAAAACATTGTCCAGCATGTGCTCAATTATGTTTGTTGAGTACTCCTAGAACTCTGTTACACATTTTCAATTTATACTGAAACTTGATTCAGCTATTTTTGCTTTCTGGTTCCATACGAATAGATTTTCCAAAATGTTAATCTACGTTCTCATTACTTTCTTCATTCATGTTCTTTATGCACAAACGATCAGATTTCAGTCTATCATACTGATCTTCTTTTGCAATTGTTCTAAATCAAAACATTGTCCAGCATGTGCTCAATTATGTTTGTTGAGTACTCCTAGATTTCTGTTACACATTTTCAATTCATACTGAAACTTGATTCAGCTATTTTTGCTTTCTGGTTCCATACGAATAGATTTTCCAAAATGTTAATCTACGTTTTCAATACTTTCATCATTCATGTTCTTTATGCACAAACGATCAGATTTCAGTCAATCATACTGATCTTCTTTTGCAATTGTTCTAAATCAAAACATTGTCCAGCATGTGCTCAATTATGTTTGTTGAGTACTCCTAGAACTCTGTTACACATTTTACATTTACTCTGGGACTTATTCAGCTATTTTTTCTTTCTGGTTCTATACGAATAGATTTTCCAAAATGTTAATCTACGTTCTCAATACTTTCTTCATTCATGTTCTTTATGCACAAACGATCAGATTTCAGTCAATCATACTGATCTTCTTTTGCAATTGTGCTAAATCAAAACATTGTCCAGCATGTGCTCGATTATGTTTGTTGAGTACTCCTAGAACTCTGTTACACATTTTACATTTACTCTGGGACTTATTCAGCTATTTTTTCTTTCTGGTTCTATACGAATAGATTTTCCAAAATGTTAATCTACGTTCTCAATACTTTCTTCATTCATGTTCTTTATGCACAAACGATCAGATTTCAGTCAATCATACTGATCTTCTTTTGCAATTGTGCTAAATCAAAACATTGTCCAGCATGTGCTCAATTATGTTTGTTGAGTACTCCTAGAACTCTGTTACACATTTTCAATTTATTTTGAGACTTATTTTATATATTTTTCGTTCTGGTTTTATTATCTTTTACTTGAAAAATAGTTTATGTGTCTGTTCGATACCAATAGATCTTCATTTATGATTATCTACATTTTCAATACTTTTATTATTCATGTTCTGAAAGCACAAACGATCAGATTTCAGTCAATCATACTGATCTTCTTTTGCAATTGTGCTAGATCAAAACATTGTCCAGCATGTGCTCAGTTGAATTTATTGAGTACTCCTAGAACTCTGTTACACATTTTCAATTTATTTTGAGACTTATTTTATCTATTTTCATTCTGTTTTTTTATCTTTTAGTTGCAAAATAGTTTATGTGTCTGTTCAATACTATCTTCATCTATGATAATCTACATTTTCAGTACTTTTATCATTCATGTTCTTCATGCACAAACGATCAGATTTCAGTCAATCATACTGATCTTCTTTTGCAATTGTGCTAAAACAAAACATTGTCCAGCATGTGCTCAGTTATATTTATTGAGTACTCCTAGAACTCTGTTACATATTTTCAATCAATTTTGAGACATATTTCATCTATTTTTCGTTCTGGTTTTAATATATTTTAGTTGCAAAATTGTTTGTGTCTGTTCGAAACGAATAGATCTTCTATGATTATCTACGTTCTCAATACTTTCATCATTCATGTTATTTATGCACAAACGATCAGATTTCAGTCAATCATACTGATCTTCTTTTGCAATTGTGCTAAATCGAAACATTGTCCAGCATGTGCTCAATTATATTTTTGTTGAGGACTCCTAGAACTCTGTTACATATCAATTTTCCATTTCGATGTGAGACATATTCAAATAATTTAATTTCGGTTCAATTAGCTACAAAATGGCGTATGCGCAAATTCAACTAAAATGGATTTTCTTCCATAATTACCTACCTACACAGCACATACACCCTATTCTATTAAAATTTCGGAACAGGAAAAAGTCCCACGACAAAAATGGCGCGCTTGAAAAAAGTCCGGGGAAAAAATTGCGCGCTCGGAAAGTCCGGGGGACAAAAAATGAGCGCTTGGAAAAACTCCGGGGACGAAAATGGCGCGCTAGGAAAAAGTCCGGGGAAAAAATTGCGCGCTTGGAAAAATTTCGAGGACAAAAAATTAGAGCTTGGAAAAACTCCGGGGACAAAAATGGCGCGCTTGGAAAAAGTCCGGGGAAAAAATTTCGCGCTTGGAAAAAGTCCGGGGACAAAAATTGCGCGCTTGGAAAAACTCCGGGGTCGAAAATGGCGCGCTTGTAAAAAGTCCGGGGAAAAAATTGCGCGCTTGGAAAAATTTCGAGGACAAAAAATTAGCTCTTGGAAAAACTCCGGGGACAAAAATGGCGCGCTTGGAAAAAGTCCGGGGAAAAAATTGCGCGCTTGGAAAAATTTCGGGGACAAAAAATGAGCGCTTGGAAAAACTCCGGGTACAAAAATGGCGCGCTTGGAAAAAGTCCGGGGAAAAAATTGCGCGCTTGGAAAAAGTCCGGGGACAAAAATTTCGGGGTAGGAAAAACTATACGAGCTCCCATAAAAGACGCAATTTCAACATCTCAGAGATGAAATCTGGATACGTTCTGGTTCCTCTCATCATTTATTTCATTGGAACTGCCTGTTATTTGTTTGATTTTTTTTAATTAAATGTGCATTTCTAAGATTTTTTTTTTCGTTTCAGGTTAGTTGAAGGTGGTTCGAACCTTATAGGCCAACTTAGAGGGTAATGTATAACAAGTTTCTAGTTGTCTTTTGCTTAAGCATGTCGTTTTTCTTGCCTTCGGGCTTCGACCTCATTACGTTTCGAGAAATCGGGAAATTGAATTTTCAGTCGTCGTGCTCGAAACTGTATCTTATGTTTATTCACCATATTTCGCCAGAAAATACAGAAATAAAGGGATTATATTAATATTGGAAAATAGAGAGTTAGTCGAATTTCGAAATAGATGTCCCAGAAGCTTATTCTACTTCTTCTTGATGCACCGAATGAGTCAGCTTGAAAATATTATGCATATCCTATCACGTAGAGTTTATTACATTCGGAATAATTAATTTTTTTCGTCAGCCACAGCGAAAAAGTCCTGAGCTCTTGACACAAAAAATTATCACGTTTATTCGAGAAATTAAGCTATCCGTTTGGATGTTACCTCTCTCGTAGATTATTTTGTCGCCTTCGCTTACCCTGCCACTACGTGCCTAATTTCGGAATTTCTACCCCTTTCGCCGTAATGAATTGTGTACTCGTTAGGTAGGCAGGCGACTTTGAACAAGCCGGAGAAATTGAAATATGATGTATGCGACATGTTTCTCGGGGCATTCTCCAAATATTTGACTAGAGAGATTCGGGTTTTTGGAGTACAATATGGAGATTTTAGTGGCAGTAAAATTTCGCTGTTTCAAACCCCATACAAATTTTAGTCAGTGAAATGAGACGTATGGATCAGTCTCCGAATATACAGGGTGGCCAAGAGATTGACGTCAAAAAGGAAAAAACAGGTCCCTCGTGTCATGGGCTATTCGAATCACCCCCATGTATGTTATGCTATTTTTCACGGTTTTCGAGTTATGAATTTTTTTATGAACTTTGAGAATTTTCGACTTGACCATCTTAAAAAAGATATTGAAAAAAAAGAATGTGTATTGAGGCTAGAGGTGGCCACTTTGAACACCTACTGTGAATTTTTTATAAATAAATTTCTTTTTATTTACATTATGATGTGTGATTCATTGCCAAACCTTTTTCTTTTTTTTATCTAGAACTTTTCTTGACCAACATCTAAAGCTAATTTTCATTAATTTTCAGCATTTTCTATCATAACTTGATCAGAAATATCTTAAAATGGCAAAAAATAATTTTGTAGTAATTGTCTAGTTCTTTGATTTTTTCCACCTCGATGACTTTGAAGGCTAATTCTAGCAAAAGTAGAGTGTTAAGTACTATTTTTTATCAATGATTCTATAAGCTGACTGTTGAGCGCAGTTTTTAAGCATACAAAGAAACCGTGAATTAGCCTTTTTTCATTTTTAATTTTGATTCGAAAATTCAGATCATAATCCAATTTACGTAACTTTTTCACTTGAGACCAACATTTCCATAATTTTTATCAAAGTTACGAATCTGGTTATTTTATGTATAAAAGTACAATTCATGGAGATTAAGTTACAAAAAGAATTTCACAGAGAAGTCTTGTACTTTTTTTAAATATCTTTTTTAAGATGGTCAAGTCGAAAATTCTCAAAGTTCATAAAAAAATTCATAACTCGAAAACCATGAAAAATAGCATGACATACATGGGGGTGATTCGAATAGCCCATGACACAAGGGACCTGTTTTTTCCTTTTTGACGTCAATCTCTTGGCCACCCTGTACATTCGAGTTAGGTCTTCTTCCTCTGGCTTTTCGAGTTTTACCGTTGAATGTCGATTTCGGCGAAGCATCCGCTTGTTCGTTCTCGGTCGAATTAGAGTAATTGAAGGGAATCGGAAAATGCGATAATGGAATTCCGTCGATATCCTCTTGGCTCGTAAAAAGAGCGTAAAACTGGGAACGATTTCCCAGAATGGATAATGCGATGGGAGAATTGAGTAATTTAATCGGTGCGTTCGACGAATTAATGACGATGTTAGCCTTGCACACACTCGCAGACGGATCATTGCGATCCGATATTCGATCGGGTATTACGCCCTCGTGATATTCTTTATTATCTACGCGATTCTGAATGAAATGCGATATAGGATGTCGCGACCTACAAAACTTTGGGGATCGGATAATATAATGGATGCCATTCGAAAAAAGGATTGTTTACATTGAAATTATGGAATGGATATGGATTTCATTCGGCATAATGATTTGGCCTAATGAGGACACGAATATTTTTTGGGGAAGATTCACTGAGAAGATCGAAGAATTTTCAACAGCTTTGCTAGTTTAGTGTAATTCATCAATTGTGATATGACTTACATTACCGCTCATTGAACAATATACTTTATCTCCGACTTCTTCAGTAAAATTCGAATTAATGTGCATTTTCAGAATTCACAACAGTTGTCAAAATCGATTTCTGTGGTCGAAAATCGAATCGCAATTGCAATTATCTGATATTCAGACCCAAGAAAATGTAGAAATGGATGGCGAGAGCGTTACTTTGATGTCTGAAATAGAGTTCCCAAACGATTCGTCTTATTCATTTCGTAAGCTACATTTTTTCATTTTTTTTTTATTTGTATAAGAGTGAGTATAGGCGTGAGTTATTATTACCTCACACTATTACTTATTATAGAATAATATACAGGGTGGCCATTTGAAAACGAGACAGACGAGATTACAGACGAAATAAATGTTTTCGATAGAAATGCTCGGACAGGTCGATTTCTGTTTCGAGGGGGACAACTTAAGATGTAGGTTACGGACGCATAGCGCTTCAACCCTTGCTGCTACAACCCCCACCCCCAATTTTTGAATAGGGAAGATGGGGTGAGTGATACCTCAATTCAAAGGTATTTTTATACTGATTTCAGCACAGTAATTGTTTTTTCATTTTATGCATTAGTTCTCGAAATATTCTTAACTAAGTATTTGAAAATGAAGTGGTGTTTTCATGGCACTTGTAGTGTTTTTTTGTGAAAAATCGACATCTTGATTAAAGATTTCTATGTCAGTGGATTGGAGGAAGGAAGCCACAGTCATGGTTGTTTTGAAGCTCAAAATGTCGATTTGTCACAAAAAAAACACTACAAGTGCCATGAAAACACCACTTCATTTTCAAATACTTAGTTAAGAATATTTCGAGAACTAATGCATAAAATGAAAAAACAAGTACTGTGCTGAAATCAGTATAAAAATACCTTTGAATTGAGGTATCACTCACCCCATCTTCCCTATTCAAAAATTGGGGGTGAGGGTTGTAGTAGCAAGGGTTGAAGCGCTATGCGTCCGTAACCTACATCTTAAGTTGTCCCCCTCGAAACAGAAATCGACCTGTCCGAGCATTTCTATCGAAAAAATTTATTTCGTCTGTAATCTCGTCTGTTTCGTTTTCAAATGACCACCCTGTATATTATGATTGTCTTGAGTAGAATGAATTATTAATTTTTATCCCCTTTCACTCGTTTTAGTCAATTTTTACCAGAATTATGAATCATTTTCAATAGAAGAGCAAATCGTCCAATTTCTGCCCAAATAATTCTGTTATACTTTCTAATTTCATGGCTCTTTTGTTGAGCAGTGTCACTCAAGAAAGGACGAACATTAGGTAAATAAATAGAGGGTATAAACGATCTATTTAAATTGGTTCTTGGGTTTGCTTTCGTATTGTAAAATCACTTTAGTATATCGTTCAATGAGCGTAAGTCATAGCACACGCAGATGAAATCTGCTGCACTAGCCGTCAGGCGAGTGGTGCAATTCATCAAGTGTGTTATGTCCATTATATCGAATTGAACGCTTTACTTTATCTTCGACTTTTTCAGTAAAATTCGAATTAATTCGCATTTTCAAAATTGACAACAGCTGTCAAAAGCGATATCTGTGGTCGAAAATCGAATCGATATCGAATCCCGTAGAAAACGTCAGAAATTCACGTTTTCCGAATGCAATTTTTAGATATTCAGACCCAAGAAAATGTAGAATTGGATGGCGAGAACGTTATCTTGATGTCTGAAATAGAGTTCCCAAACGATTCTACTTTCTTATTCATTTCGTAAGTAATTTAAGGAGCTCTATTTCTGACATCAAGGTAACCTTCTCGCCATTCATTTCTTCATTTCCTATGGTCTGAAAATTCAAAAATTGCATTTGGAAAACGCGAGATCGCCGTTTTGACAACTGTTTTCAATTTTGAAAATGAAGATCAATGCGAATTTTACTGAAGAAGTCGAAAATAAAGTATAGTATTCAATTAACGGTAATGATCATAACACACTTGATGAATTACACCACCCGCCTGACGACTCGTGGTGCAAAATTTATCTGCGCGTGTTATGACTTACATTACAGCTCGGTTAATAATATACCTTTCGTCGAAATTAACTAATTGAGAGAGTACATTACCAACTAATCATTCTGTGGCAGACATAATTGAACAACTTTTTTTTGATTATCAAATATCGAGTTTTCAACATTTTTACTTCAATATTATTACATGAATATTCGCTTCATGTATCAACTCGTTTTCAGTCGAGAAATTAATTTTTTCCTCAAAAAAGTGGCTTTTTATTTTCTGAATTTCGAAAAATGGAGAACAACAAAGGTTCCTTTTGAACTAAATATTCTGGATTAAAAAAATATACAAGTCATAGGGCGGGTTTCACAAAGCTTTAATCGCACGATTAACCGCTTAATCATCCGATTTGACGGTGCCAACAAGGATTTGACGGTGCCAACAAGGATTTGACGGTGCCAACAAGGATTTGACGGTGCGATGAAGGATTTGACGGTGCCATCAAAAATTGCACAATCAACGCGCTTTGACGGTCGATTAAGGAGGAAATGCGTTTCACAAAACATTTTTGGCATCTGATTAACGAACAAACCGCGTCTGTGCCCATAATCAAATTGATTCGACGAAATTGAGCAATCAAACAAGATGACGGCCGTTAAAATTAAAAATGTTGAGCGATATAAGTTCATCCTCCTCAGAGAAAGAAAATAATGTTGTAATTCGTAGGAATCTTGTATATAGGACAATCAGGGACAGAAACGATCCTTTTCTAAATTATAATGAACATGATTTCAAAAACCGTTTTCGATTCTGTACTGTACTGTAATGGAATTAGTGCATGAAATAGCAAGCGAAATTGAAGCACACACAAGAATAGCTAGATCCACTGATGCAAGATTACAAATATTGGTGGCTTTGAGGTTTTTTGCAACAGGAGGTTTTCAAATGACGATAGGCAATCACGTCAATATTTCTAAATCGACTGTATGCAGGATAGTTCTTGCCTCTCAGAGATTTTTTCTGGTGTTCCATGATGTATTTGAATACTTAAATAATGAGGTATTCGGAAAAAATCAACGAACTGTAACAAGTTGATTAGTTGAATCCACGTAAACAAAAATCTAACCTTATTCTTGGATTCTTAGCGCTTGTCTGTGTTCACCGTTGAAATTTAATCGTAAACGAGAACAGATTTGCAGCCGTTTTCCAAAGTAAATGCAACGTTGTCGGATTGTTTTCCACCGTCAACTGACGGAGTCGTTAAATTGTGGAATCAAGTTCTGTGAAACCCGATTGTTGTTAATCGGATTGTCAAATTTTACGGAGGAATCTGTTAATCGTGCAATTAACGCATCTTTGTGAAACCCGCCCTTAGACTCGCCTTCAATGCACTTGGCCTCACGTTGGGCGCCAATTTGATATGTATAAAAATTTCAGGTGGAAACTTTCTTGTCAGTTTTCGATTCTCATTGAAAAAATTGTCGATTCCAAAACAAGAGTACGAAAACTCTTAGCGCTATTTATGGTACTCATTCATATTGCAGTATTTTCTTCCAAAATAACTCCGGAGACATAATCACACGTAAATCAAGATTATCCAAGAGAGAATTGATCGGAAAAACTGTTTGTCTGGACTCGTATGCAAGATTTTACGGATATATTGACGAAGAACGATGGAATGCGTCGAAAAATCATCGAATACCTGCGTATAAACAAATCTAAAACGATAAATAACCATACGTTTCGCGAACCGTCCCGGTTGAATAACTCGTCGACATTCCTACGTAACTCGGACGATAATCGACAATGACGAAGAACCGAACGGCAGTGTGTTCACGTTCGAAAACCGATTACCGAATCTCGAAGGACGAGGCGATGACCGTCAAAATTTCGGGGGAACGCGGATGGGTACCGCGGTACGCGTTAAGTCGTGCGTACCAAACGCTCCGGCAGGTCTCTCGCGCGGTAGAAGAGAGGTGGATGACTCTCCATTATGATGGTGTGGATCGGTGACCGGAGTCCGGAGCGGTCTTGTACTTCTTCGCGAGAGAACCCCGTTCCTCGGCAGCAATGAACTCTTGGCGAGTCGCGAAGAGGGGGATCTGAAGAATGTGCGATCGCTAAAGATGGGATGTATACGATGATCCTTGGTTCGATGAGATCCTAGGGATTTTAATGAATTTTTTAGGACGTATTCAAGCTGTAAATGCAAAATATGGACCAGATCCTGAAACTGGAACCGTAATAGTATATTCTGAAACTATTTCTATACGAATGCGATGAGTGTTGGAATTGCATTCTGCAACGAGTATTAGACGATATTTTCTCTATTTCAGTCAAATTTCGTGAAATACTGTTGAAATTCAATGAAAAACTCATCCTTGTGACTTTTTTATTGTATCTTGGCAGTTGATGTCTGTTACGAAATTGACATTTCCAAATTGACGTGCTTTGAAAATTGATAGGAGCACTGTTTTTAGCACTCTAATGAACTCATTACGATACTGAAATAGAGAAAATTCAATCGAATCATTGAAAAAATCCCAATATTTCTGTAATAACATATCCGGAATCAAGGACCAGTTCTTTGACAGCTGCTGTCAATTTTTTCGACATCTACTCGCAATCTTTTTAAAAGCTGCTGTTATTTTTTTTACAACTGCTGTCATTTTTTTCGACATGTTGTTTTGTAAATTTTTCGTGACAGCTGCTGCCAATTCATTTGACAGTTTTCAAAAAAATTACGTTGGGTTTTGAATGAGGATCTAACTACAAGGGGAATATAATCAAAGCTAAATTAGGTATCTTAGGGAATTGGACCAATAATTGTAAGTTTTTTTACATAACTTCGTCGACGTTTCGGTGGTTTCTTTTTCAAGACTAAAATATTTAATGAAATAAATATGGAATACATTGAATGAATTATTATCACGTTATGGTTACAGTGTTGAATTTTGAAAACTGAAAAAAGTTTGGGCTCCAGATTGGATTATCAGACTCTTCAGGAATTACAATTCTTTTTATTTTCAACTTCATTACATGTAGAAAAGTCATCGAACGTCAATTTCTGATTGAAAATGTTTCTTTATGAATTTTTCACAATCTGATATCTTTCAAGAGAAATGTTGAATAATGATATGGAAGAAAGTGTTCAGTTTGATGGGAGGAATCTACTATCACTAAAATGTATAATTTAAACAGTCACCCTGTATATCCATGTGAGAATAGATCAGTTTAAAACTGATTTGATCTTGAGAACAGAAGTTATAGTTCAAATTCTTGAAGGTGTAAACTGAAATAACGAATAACGAAGTCTCGAAAAATCATAACATAACTCTCGAGCGATTCCTCATTTCGCTTCCCCCTGTAGAAACACCATTGACCTTTAAGGGGAAGTATCACCTTTTGAATCGTCGTAAATCTCCATTCAAAAAGTGGTCTCTTTATTTCACGAGTAACTATCCTTATTTACGACGTAGATACTTGATTTTTTTTGTAATTGAAGTTGAAAAACGTCCCGAGGGCAAATAGTTTTCTTTTTTTTTCGATTTAATTCGTTTTTCAATTAAAAAAACCAGGGTAATCGTTAGATCTGGGGTTATTGAATATGTTTTTCGTTTTTCATGAGTACAAGCTATATTTTTGAACTAATCATCTTGAAAATTTTTGTAGTTTATAGAAGATTGAATTGCCGAGGGCAAATAGTTGCGATTTTTGCCAAAAAATGATGAATAACCGTCGAAAAAAAAATCATTAAGTGTAGTTTCCAAAACGCTGAAGTTCAACCTGTTTTTTTAATTGAAAAACTCTATAAATCGAAGAAAAGAAAACTATTTGCCATCGGGACGTTCTTCAACTTTAATTTAAAAAAAAAATCAAGTCTCTACGTCGTAAATTAGGGTAGTTACTCGTGAAATAAAGAGACCACTTTTTGAATGGAGATTTACCACGATTCAAAAGGTATACTTCCCCTTAAGGAAGCAGAAAAACTTTGTATACTTTCGCGGAATCATTTTCCCCGAATCGCACCTAAACCGCCCCATCGACAAATTATTTTCCCGGACGGGATCGCGAGTAGCACTCGCTCCGTAGCGAGTCCGCGCAGACGTGCTCCGGACCCCGGCGCTCTTCACGCCGTTCCGTCGTCCGAGCCGCGAGCTTTCAGCTTTCAGTCGGGCTCATTCCGCCATCCGCGCATTGTTTTACTTCGCTTCCGCGACTTATTCCGGACCTGCTGCTGACGTTTGCGTAGTACTCGTCTATTTTTCTACGATTTTTTTTCTGGACAGTGTGTTTGTGCGTCTGGAAAACCGAGGACGAAGGTCGCGGCGAACAGTTTTTTCGGGAGTAGTAAACAGGAGGACGAATTTCCATGTGAACGCGAAGGAAAAGTGTTGTCCGTTTTTGTGTTGAAAGTGCGATTTTTTTTCGAAAGGATTTCTAGATTTATGTAAGATTGGATTGAGGATCCGTCGCTTCTTCGAATGGAACCGTTGAGGGTCTATTTGTGGAAAGAAAATAATTTTTTTTTGGGGTTGCCACCTTAAACAACCTGTGATTTATCGTTCTGAAGATCTGTGCAGGTGTTGAAAGTTCGCTGCTGAAACTTGAAGCCAAAATCAGATTTTCTTCGAGGAGAAAATGGACTCAACTTGTCTGTTTTTCAACTTGGCTGAGAAAATTGAAATGGGACGAATTTAACCAATTGATAAAGGGCATTTTCCACAAACTAGACGTATCGAAGTCTCAGTTTTCGAAGAATAACTTCTGAACAAAATTGTACCACTAAGTTTTTCATCTTTCGAAGTACTGTTATGGTTGTTGAGCCCACTGCGAGGCGATGTCCATGAAATTCAATCTCCATGTTGTACAGGGCGTATAAATCGTCTCGTGCTATCTTCATCGAAGTTCAATGTCTTCTGTAGACAACGATACGTATCAGAGAGACATTAAAATTATACAGTTATACCAGTGTGCCCCAGAGATATTTAATTTCGAACGTTCGTAAAATATTAACGATGTCACAAAGAATTGATAACACTATGAGAATATAGGGTGAACGGAGCTCCAAATAAAAACAGAATTATAAGAAAATGGGACAACAGCACT
This sequence comes from Adalia decempunctata, assembly GCA_951802165.1. NCBI lineage: Eukaryota > Metazoa > Arthropoda > Insecta > Coleoptera > Coccinellidae > Adalia > Adalia decempunctata. The sequence goes on along the minus strand of OX637696.1, from coordinate 5,325,063 downwards.
TTATGCTTAAGGGGAAGTATCACCTTTTGAATCGTGGTAAATTTCCATTCAAAACGTGGTCTCTTTATTTCACGAGTAACTACCCTAATTTACGACATAGAGACTTGATTTTTTTTTTAATTGAAGTTGAAGAACTTCCCGAGGGCAAATAGTTTTATTTTTTTCGATTAAATTAGTCTTTCAATCAAAAAAAACAGGTTGAACTTCAGCGTTTTGGAAACTACACTTAATGATTTTTTTTCGACGGTTATTCATAATTTTTTGGAAAAAATCGCAACTATTTGCCCTCGGCAATTCAATCTCCTATAAACTACACAAATTTCCATGATGATTAGTTCAAAAATATAGCTTGTACTCATGAAAAACGAAAAACATATTCTATAACCCAAATATTGCAGGGATCTAACGATTGCCCTGGTTTTTTAATTGAAAAACTAATTAAATCGACAAAAAGAAAACTATTGGCCATCGGGACGTTCTTCAACTTCAATTAAAAAAAAATCAAGTTTCTACGTCGTAAATTAGGGTAGTTACTCGTGAAATAAAGAGATCACTTTTTGAATGGAGATTTACCACGATTCAAAAGGTGATACTTCCCCTTAAGGCTCCCTAGAAATGCCCAGAGAAAATTTTGATTAAGATATCATTTCACTCTTGAAGATTTGATTCTTTGATGAAAACAAAAATCATTTGAAGGCGATGATGGATTTAGAAAACATTTATTGATAAAGTTTATTGATTTTTCAAGAAGTGTGATCACTTTGTTCAGGTCGAAAACGAAGACTGATACATTATCCGAAACGTCTACTTTACCAGAAATGTCCTTCATTATTTTAATTTGTTTCATTCATGTTTTCGTAGAGAAAAAATAAGACAGGTTGAAATTATTTTCTTCTCAAAGAAAATGGGATTTGGTAACGAAATGAAATTTTGCACTTAGATAGAGAATAACAGAAGTGTTTCGGGAATTTCTGGAGGAATCACATCTGCCACTTTTCACCCACACTGTATATCGATTTGTCCAGGTTGTGGAAGGTAATAACCCCGAAATAGAGCAAGAAAGCAACCGTTGTTTCCGACGAGCTTTGGATCTGCGGGAATATCATCCCAGGGGATGCTCCCGGGCCAAAAAGCGTTCTCTGATCTGATTTAATTGAGGGCGATAGAGTCTGGAAAGATATACGGCCAAATAAGATTTCGGTTTAATCAACCCGATTGGGTTGTACGGAGAGGAAACATGTCGAAGCAAGAACCTCTCTGATGATGACGAGAGAATCCTTGAAATTTTAATAAACGTTGAAAAATATCTTGCGAAGGAAGGAAAATTCGCGAATTTATTTTTAATGATCGTTCGCAACGTCGGAAGATGAGGGTGAGGCCGGGTGGAAGAAATGAGTTTTTTCGGGCGAGGCTAATTGTTGGAATAACATTTTGAAGGAAACTGATGGTGTTTTCGTGAACTCTGAGTTTGAATGCTCGTTTTTGGTTCAATTCAGTAGAAATTGGCTATTATATTAGTTTAAAACAAAAAACGTGTCGAGTTCGGCAATAATAATTGGTTTTATTGAATGGAAATGTTTGAGATAACTTTCAAGTGAGAAATTCGATTATTTAACGTAATTTTAATTGGAATACTTACGCGTGTAACAATCGATTGTTTGGCTGCATTCAGCAAGAAATCTCATTTGTGGTTATAACCATTAAAGGCAGTGTTATCGAGATGATTTTCTCCCAATTTTGTCTTGATTATTTCAAACAAGATTTGGACGAACTTGGCCAAACGACTTTATCAAGTGCAATCGACTTTTGAGAGCTGAATTTTCCGTTTTTCGGGAAATTATTATCTATATTTTAGAGAACAGCTTTTGGTTGGAATGAAAGATCATTTGGAATGCCATACTTGGTCTAACCATGTGAAAATTACGGAAATATACAGGGTGTTTGGAGGGTGAGTAGCCATAGGTAAATGACGGATAGGTGATGCTCTTGGCTACTTGTTGCTCCTAATAAAATAACATTTTGCCCAAAATACAAAGTGTTATAATTTTTTTGCCATTTTTCTAGAAATTTCCCATTTTTCTCATTGAAATCTTGATTTTTTTTAAATTTAATGCTCGAGGTTCCTATAAAATGAGCACGCTATTTTTGGCTGTGTTAGAATGAGAGAGAAGATTTTACCTGCTTGATGGAATAGTTTTGTCGTCACCCTTTCAAGGCATCCTTGAAGACAAAACGGTTTTTTGTTGAGTTATCTGATTATTAGTGGTACATGTTACATACCATTGCAAAGAGTATTAACTAGAGAAGTTTTTAAAACCCCACACTATGTAAATTTTTTTTATTTCACTTTGTTAAGTGGACACAGCATAATTTTTTTTCATCTTGATGTTTGATACGACGCTGTCAGGTTTTTTGAAGACGTTTGTATGAAATTATGAATCAATCTGAATAAGACAAGACTAGACTAAAAAACAAATCATTTTATAGGCACCTCGAGCATTACATTAAAAAAAAATCAAGATTTCAATAAGAAAAATGGGAAATTTCCAGAAAAATGGCAAAAAAATTATAACACTTTGAACTTTGGACAAAATGTTATTTTATTAGGCGCAACAAGTAGCCAAGAGCATCACCTATCCACCATTTACGTACGTCTACTCACCCTCCAAACACCCTGTATATGTTTTCCAACACATCGAATGAAAGTATTCCCTCTTCGAGATTTTTTCAATTTGATGAAAATATCGACATTGGTATGTGACAATTCAGCGAGAATGTCATTGCTCTCGAGGGAAATTCCATTTCGAAATTGTCGTATTGTACGTCGCTCTTGATTAGAGGGAAAACAGCTCAGTGTTTCCCGCGTTCTACATAACGTTCAGACAAAGGTTCTACATCGAAACGGCGGCATTCAAACTTAATTTTCTCCGTTTTCGACATCTAAAACACGCCGTTTATCTAAATTAACTCTCTTCCAGCCCTCTTTCGACACCGAATCTCTCGACTCGAACGAATTATCGCGTTTCCATTGAAATTTTTCCCCCCCGGTTGGCGGCGGAATGAAAATCCGTCAATATATCCGTCCGTAAGAACGAACGGTGGACCGGGTAATTTATTAATCCATTGTGTCCGTTTCTTACCGCATCGACTGGAGAGAAGCCCGAATTCTTTGGGAACAATTAAACGCTCATTAACGGCGTAATGAACTTCATTCAGGTTCGTGGAACCGTCAAGTCATGTGACGATGATTGTGGACCGGCGTTGCGCGTTTAGATTCGAGCGAGATAAGGACTGAACGAGAATAAATTCGTTAACACAAAAACGCTTATATCTTTTGAACCACTGGGATGATTTCGAAAATCAAACTCATTTTCGAATCATCTTCTAATGCTAATGAAAACTGTTTTTACAATAAAAAAACCAAGACTTTTTTTTACAAAATTCATGGATTTTTTCTGAAATTCTTCCCATCATGCTTCTTATAGTGTTCTCAATCACTTTCTGGGATGCTGTCTTCCACTTTTGCTTGAATTCCGCTAATGTTTTCGTTGATTTCTTAGTCTTCTTCAATTCTCTTTTTACCAGGGTCCAATATCTTTCGATTGGCCTGAGTTCTGGGCACTTTGGTGGATTGGCCTCTTTGGGGACAAAAACCACCTCATTAGCTTCGTACCATTCCTTGGTGGCCTTGCTGTAGGGGCATGAAGCTAAATTTGGCCAAAAGATTGTTGACACATCGTGCTCACGTAAAAATGATAAAAGTCGCTTCTTCAAGCATTCCTCGATATATATTTTCGAGTCAACAGAGCTTTGGCCAACGAAAAATTTGCTCCTTTATCCACAAGTGCAAATTGCTTGCCAAACCAGGAATTTTTTAGGAAACTGCTTGTTTCTTCACGCGAAATTGTTCGTCAACATTTCCACGAGAATCTGCAGTATAAAATTCCTGACCAGGAAGTTGCGAGAAATCAGCCAAGACATAGGTTTCGTCGTCCATCATGCAACAGGAAGAATTATTCAAGAAATCTTTTTTTAATTTTTTTGCTCTTTACTTCGCTTCTTGATTCTTCAAAGCGTTCCAGTCTGGCACTTTCTGCTCTTTGTATGTTCTAAGCCCACGACTCGACTTGATTTTCTGAACGGTTGACTGCGAACAACCCACTATTTGGACCACTTTCCGTCCTGAATGATTAGGATTCTTCTGAAAAAGGCTGATGGCTTTCTTCACTTTTTTTGGGCAATGAAACCCCTTTTTCCTCCCGGTTCCTTCCTTGCGGTTAATTGTAAGATCTTCGTTGAAGCGCTTAACAACTCTTGATACCGTTTCCGGACAAACGCGAGCCTCTTTTGCGATTCTTTTGAAGCTCCATTTTTGATTATTTTGAAAAAGTTTTACTATAAATTCTCGTGTTTTCACTTCGCTTGACATTTCGCGACAGAGAATTGTTTCTGACGTTCATAATAAAGCTAACTATGATCAAATTTTGATTTTTGCTCAATTGGTTCAAGAGATATAGGCGTTTTTGTAATAGCGAATTTATTCTCGTTCAGTCCTTATTGTTGATGGGACCCATTGAGCGAGTAAATTTAATATCAGAAGAATGAAGTGTAGGTGTTTTTAGTAGAATTTTTCGATAAATGATTGGTCTCATCAATAACTCCGCGATAAATACTATTCCTGTACCGAAGTAAGGAAATTATTGTCTGAGAAACATGAAGGAAATTCAAGTGAATGAATATTGAAATAGAATTAACCTCAAATGATGTCGCACTGATCTATGGCGACAACCGGAAACGGTAGATCTCGTAGAATCGATTCTGCTACGCCGATGTCGATAAATCACGCCGAATGTTCGGTCCCATCAGTGCCGTATTTTTCCCAGACTCCGTCACCTGTTGAACGTTTTGTGGAACGCGCGCCCTCGCCCTTCGTGGACCGTTCCTCTCGTCGATTTTTTTCGAAGAAGCGCGCGAATTCGTCACGATATTCGCAATTATTTGCTCTATGATTTCATTCTATGCGGGACACGTACTTTTGGGTCGAGTTTTACCGCGTTGAGTCAACGAAAGATAAAAGTGTCACTGAGGTCGATTCATTTGGTCGCGTGGATGCGATGATGAGGGTTTTTGGATGTTCGGATCATGAGGGTTTGTTATTTAGTCGAGTGGGTGTTGAGCATAAGTGATATTAATGTGATGATGTATGGTGGGGTTGTAATAAGTATGAGGGGAGTTTTGGCTGGAACTTTATTGGGATGTTCATTTTAGGGTTGCGTTTGTGAGTAGAAAGGAACCATTTTCCCGGAATAATTCATTTATCTCTTCTCGGCGAGGTCGAATTTGGAATAAATAATTTTCTATTAATGTCTATCAATATTGAAACCAATCTCCCTGGATATTTCCACGTAAGGTTATTTGGAGAAACTACTGGCACAAAAAGCACAAAAATGTTTTCTGAAAAATGAGAAGATTTTAACAGAAACGAAGTGATAGAAACTTTTCGAAAATGCATTGGGGACATGATTGAGTTTGGAATCAAAAAGTAGGTTTCGAATTGAATGAAAAAATTATGCTTGGTCCTAACTATGAAATTTCAAATTTTCATTGGCTTAATGGAATTTCATCAAAAAAGAAAGTGGAAACTAAGTATCTCTGACTTAAAAAGATGACGCTTTATAAATCGAGTTCAAATCTTCACGGAAAAGTGTTTTCCATCTATTTTTAAGACCCCAGTTATAAAGTGTTATAGTTGTAGTGAAAGGGAGTTACAGTCCACCGTGAACTTAAGGTCTATTGTGTCCCCTGACAGAGCTGTTATCATCGCGCCTCCTACAGCTCGCCCTCCAGTTCCAGAGATTTGATGAAATCCAGTATCTGGGACGGCTTCAAGGAGGATAACTCCCCACTTCTACAAGTTTCTTGTCCAAAGCACTCTTTCCTTTGGCTTGCAATGGCATAGCATTCCGTAACCAGGTGAATAGGAGTTTCTTCCTCCTCCCCACAGAATCTACACTCATCAGTGTCCGATAAACCCATTCTCAACAGATGCTTCTTTAGGCGACAATGTCCTGTGAGAAAGCCAGTGAGTAGGTGAAGTTGGTTTTTACTGAGATCCAGATATTTTTTGGATCTAGCACTTTCAAAGTTCCGGAGGAACTCTTTGGATTGATCCATCACTGGGAGATTCCGCCAGATTTTTTCTCTTTCGGTTTTCTCCTTCAGCATAAACTCCTTCTTATAAGTGCATTTTCCTATACCACAGAAGGGTTCTGGGCCAGTGAGTGGCGTTTGTGCGCCCTTTCTGGCCAGTGTATTGGCCTCTTCGTTCCCTACGATTCCCGAATGACCGGGAACCCAGATTGAAAAGACCTTATTCTTTTTGCCTACCTCATTGAGTTTGTTTCGGCACTCCCAAATCAGCTTTGAGTCAATGACGTAGGAGCTCAATGCTTTAATAGCAGCTTGACTATCTGATGTATGAATAGCTATATCGCACTTCTGATAGTTTCTTTCTAGATTTATATCTAGACATCTTCCGATTGCAAGTATTTCCGTTTGAAGGACGCTTGTACAAGAGCCTAGCGATAGTGCACACTTGGTACTTGTCCCGTAAATCACAGCGCCAGCTCCTGTACCGGTTTTGGAACCATCTGGATACCATTTCATTTTCTTTGGGATTGTAGTTGGTGTATTCCCTTTCCCAATCTTCTCTTTTACTTAGCATTGTACTGAAGTTCTTCTCAGTGCTTACTTTCTTGATCATTACATCACTAGGAAGGTTTGCAGATGCAGATGAGGTGTAGTCATTCAGAGAGGACCAAGCTCTCTGAAACCTGACTCTCCCATTGCCTGCTCCTTCTTTAGATACTCTGAGGATGTCTTTTTTTTTAAGACCTCAAGTCCACTCGGAATTTCGATGAATAGTGCAGGAAAGAGAGAAATCTACAGCTGAAAATTATCCAACATTCGAGGACTCTAAACTGCCTATACTGAAGAAACACGAAAAAACGATCCTCTCCAAACGGCCGAATTCCGTGATCGCATCATTCCACGTCACATGTAGAAATCTTTATAATGCCCATTTCATTCTTTATCGGTCCCGAAATGAAATACGCGGTCCTCGGATCTAAATCACACCACTTCGCCCCCCCTTTTTTTCCGTACCTAGGAAGCGCCGCGACGACTAGAGACAAGAAAAAAACCGAAGCTTTTCGTGCCACCTCAGAATTTCGATCGTTTCCAAACTCGCTATCAACTACCGCCGCACGAGCTATCGGACACGGCATCCACGAGAACGGCGCGGATCTAAATTGCAAATTGTCTGACGTTCGTTTCGAACGAAAACCCGTAGACTTTGACTGCTCGAGGTGTACGAACAGACACGTCAGCCGAAAAGTTTGAAAAGGGCCAAACTTGGCTCCGGCGGTCCCGCAGGTTGGAAATTAGGGAGAGTTTACACGGTGCGACGGTTCGCACTGTCGAATTTTAGGTTTTTGGAGTTTGAATGGGAGAGGAATATATCGGGCCGAATGGATTTTTGTTGGACAAACTTGGGTTTGAAACGCGTTCGTTCACGTTCGTAGAATTTGGGGGCAAATGGAGGGATTCGTATATAAACTCGAACCACGTGATGCACGTACGCCAAATAATCCGTATAGTCGTAAATAGCACTGAGATCATCACAGACCTCACACCTCTACATCTAGTGATTGATAGGGTAGCTCATGAGGCCATCCTCATAGTATCTAAAGAAGGAGCAGGCAATGAGAGTCAGGTTTCAAAGAGCTTGGTCCTCTCTGAATGACTACACCTCATCTGCAAACCTTCCTAGTGATGTAATGATCAAGAAAGTAAGCACTGAGAAGAACTTCAGTACAATGCTAAGCAAAAGAGAGGATTGGGAAAGGGAATACACCAACTACAATCTCAAAGAAAACACAATGAAATGGTAAACAGATGGTTCTAAAACCGCTACAGGAGCTGGCGCTGGGATTCACGGGACAAGTACCAAGTGTGCACTATCGTTAGGCTCCTGTACAAGCGTCCTTCAAACGGAAATACTTGCAATCGGAAGATGTCTAGATATTAATCTAGAAAGAAGTGCGATATAGCTATTCATACAGATAGTCAAGCTGCTATCAAAGCACTGAGCTCCTACGTCATTGACTCAAAGCTGATTTGGGAGTTTCGAAACAAACTCAATGAGGTAGGCAAGAAGAATAAGGTCTTTTTAATCTGAGTTCCCGGTCATTCGGGAATCGTAGGAAACGAAGAGGCCAGAAAGGGCGCACAGACGCCACTCACTGGCCCAGAACCCTTCTGTGGTATAGGAAAATGCACCTATAAGAAGGAATTTATGCTGAAGGAGAAAACCGAAAGAGAAAAACTCTGGCGGAACCTCCCAGGAATGGATCACTCCAAAAAGTTCCTCCGGAACTTTGAAACTGCTAGATCCAAAAAATATCTGGATCTCAGTAAAAACCAACTTCACCTACTCATTGGCTTTCTCACAGGACATTGTCGCCTAAAGGAGCATCTGTTGAGAATGGGTTTATCGGACACTGATGAGTGTAGATTCTGTGGGGAGGAGGTAGAAACTCCTATTCACCTGGTTACGGAATGCTATGCCATTGTAAGCCAAAGGAAAGATAGCTTTGGACAAGAAACTTGTAGAAGTGGGGAGTTATCCTCCTTGAAGCCGTCCCAGATACTGGATTTCATCAAATCTCCGGAACTAGAGGGCGAGCTGTAGGAGGCGCGATGATGACGGCTCTGTCAGGGGGCACAATAGACCTTAAGGTCGCAGTGGACTGTAACCCCTTTTCACTATAACTATACAGGGTCTTTCACGAGGAACCTCACCCATATTTATACGGGAAACTACTGAACGTATTTTCATGAAATTCAGCACTTATAAGTATTTCACGATGCTGATGAAATCTAAAATATTTTCAAGCCATGAGCACCTCCGGTTTTTCCGGAAATGACGTCAACTTCCGTTTTTCAAATTAGAACACCATTTTATTATTGCAGAAATAGATTCCTTAGAAAATTTCGAGTTATTTTGATGTAACATTTTTCAGTTTTGGTTGGAAAATTCTCTCTGAGCGGGAAAATTCGAAAAAAAAATCGAAAATAGAGCTCCGCTGAAACAAGAATAACTTCGAGGTTTTTGGATGGAAAATTTTCATTTTTGGGATTTTTCAAGATGTAAGATTGATGTATCCACTTTAAAAATCGAAATCGCGATTCATGATACAGGGGGTGAAAAAATCACTTTCAAAATTAGGGATGACAAAATCGTGAAAAATCAATTTTTCAAATTAGAACCCCATTTTTTTATGGCAGATATTGAATCTCCGTTAAAAAATAATGTGAGTGTATGCATCACACCCTTGCCCTAAAGTGGATATTTTCTGAGTTATTCACAAAAAACTGTTTTTCGTCTTGAATTTTCAGCTATTTCTTTTCCCTTCACGCCAAAAAGATGAAATTTTCAGGAACTGTTACTTAAACCATGTTTTAGATTTTACTACCCTAATATGCAAGAGAAAAAAGTTACAGGTTGTTCCTAAATAGATGGCGAATTTGGATTCGAATTTGTATCGGAAACCTCTTTATTTCAACTAATCGGCCATCGGTTTTCTCTCCAGTGATAAATAAATAATTCCTTATGAACCATATGCAAAAACTTACCATGTTTTACATTCTTTTTTTTTAATGATAGATATCATTAATTACATGCTACTGAATAAAGAGGAATTTGGCAGATGTAATTAATGATATCTATCATTAAAAAAAAAAGAATGTAAAACATGGTAAGTTTTTGCATATGGTTCATAAGGAATTATTTATTTATCACTGGAGAGAAAACCGATGGCCGATCAGTTGAAATAAAGAGGTTTCCGATACAAATTCGAATCCAAATTCGCCATCTATTTAGGAACAACCTGTAACTTTTTTCTCTTGCATATTAGGGTAGTAAAATCTGAAACATGGTTTAAGTAACAGTTCCTGAAAATTTCATCTTTTTGGCGTGAAGGGAAAAGAAATAGCTGAAAATTCAAGACGAAAAACAGTTTTTGTGAATAACTCAGAAAATATCCACTTTAGGGCAAGGGTGTGATGCATACACTCACATTATTTAACGGCGATTCAATATCTGCCATAAAAAAATGGGGTTCTAATTTGAAAAATTGATTTTTCACGATTTTGTCATCCCTAACTTTGAAAGCGATTTTTTCACCCCCTGTATCATGAATCGCGATTTCGATTTTCAAAGTGGATACATCAATCTTACATCTTGAAAAATCCCAAGAATGAAAATTTTCCATCCAAAAACCTCGAAGTTATTCTTGTTTCAGCGGAGCTCTATTTTCGAGTTTTTTTTTTTAATTTTTCCGCTCAGAGAGAATTTTCAAACCAAAACTGAAAAATGTTACATCAAAATAACTTGAAATTTTCTAAGGAATCTATTTCTGCAATAAAAAAATGGTGTTCAAATTTGAAAAACGGAAGTTGACGTCATTTCCGGAAAAAGCGGAGGTGCTCATGCCTTGAAAATATTTTAGATTTCATCAGCATCGTGAAATACTTATAAGTGCTGAATTTCATGAATATACGTTCAGTAGTTTCCCGTATAAATATGGGTGAGGTTCCTCGTGAAAGACCCTGTATAAATAGCACTGCTAAACCCTCAAAATGATGTGTGACCCGTAGCTCAGTGGTTAGTGCGTTGTTCTAAGACCCGGAAGCCCTAGTTCAATCCCGAGGCTAGGAAATATTTTTTTTGTCGGGCGGTAGGAGCCACCATTCACTGTTGGGTCAAAAATGAACAATGCTGTGGCTAAGGCGACGTATGGACACAGTAACAAAGCCTGCACAGGACCCGACTGATTCTCCTATCTTGTACAAGCTACAAGCTCAGAAACTCTTAGTTTCTGAGGGGTCTCATCGAGAGACCTAAGAGTTATCAGTGTAACCATAATCGTTTAAGATTCTTGGGATGATACACATTCAAAAACGACCTGTCTCAACTTTTTTCTGCGAAAAACTCGCACTTAAGAAAATATCCGGCTGTACTGTTTTATGTGGGTTACCCTGTACAAGGTGAAGGCTTGGGTAATGTTCTTTTGAGTTTCTTCATCTAGATTTTCCACAAAATTTTCACCAGGTCTATATTTGCTCATCGTTACGAGTTCTTTTTTCAAGTGCTCTCGTTTTAGTCAATTTTGAGTTGAATTTGGTGAATCAGCTTACAATAGAAGAACAAACAGTCTCATTACTTCAGATCTAGAGTATTCCGGGTGATAACCGAAAGGAAAACAATCTGGCGGATGCTCCCAGGGATGTATCACTCCTTCGGAATTTTGAAACTGCAGGATTAGCAAGTATCTGGATCTCGTTAAGAACTAGCTACACGCCCTCACCAGCTTTCTTGAAGGACATTGTCGTCTCAGGAAGCATCTGAGAATGGGTTTATCAGACACTAAAGAGTGTAGATTCTGTGGGGAGGAGGAAGAAACTCCTATTCACCTAGTCACGGAATTCCTTTCCATTGCAACCCAAAAGAAAGAACCCTTTGGGCAAGAAAATTGCAGGAGGAGGAACTAAGGACTGAACGAGTATAAATTCGCTTTCACAAAAACGCTTATTTATTATATCTTTTGAACCACTGGACCGATTTCGAAAATCAAACTTCTTTTCGAATCATCTCTAATTCTAATGAATACTGTTTTTACAAAATTCATGTTTTTTTTCTGGAATTCTTCCCATCATGCTTTTCATAGTGTTCTCAGTCACTTTCTGGGATGCTGTCTTCCACTTTTGCTTGAATTCCGCTAATGTTTTCGTTGATTTCTTAGTCTTCTTCAATTCTCTTTTTACCAGGGCCCAATATCTTTCGATTGGCCTGAGTTCTGGGCAATTTGGTGGATTTGCCTCTTTGGGAACAAAAACCACCTCATTAGCTTCGTACCATTCCTTGGTGGCCTTGCTGTAGTGACATGAAGCTAAATCTGGCCAAAAGATTGTTGACACATCGTGCTCACGTGAAAATGGTAAAAGTCGCTTCTTCAAGCATTCCTCGATGTATATCAACGAGTCAACAGAGCCTTGGCCAACGAAAAATTTGTTCATTTTCCCACAAGTGCAAATTTCTTGCCAAACCAGGAATTTTGCTTGTTTCTTCACGCGAAATTGTTCGTCAACATTTCCACGAGAATCTGCAGTATAAAATTCCTGACCAGGGAGTTGCGAGAAATCAGCCAAGACTAGGTTTCGTCGTCCATCACGCAACAGGAAACATTTTCCTGCCTGGCACTTTCTGCACTTTGTATGTTCTAAGCCCACAACTCGACTTGATTTTCTGAACGGTTGACTGCGAACAACCCACTATTTGGGCCACTTTACGTCCTGAAAGGTTTGGATTCTTCTGAATAAGGCTGATGGCTTTCTTCACTTTTTTTGGGATATGAAACCCCTTTTTCCTCCCGGTTCCTTCCTTGCGGTTAATTGTAAGATCTTCGTTGAAGCGCTTAACAATTCTTGATACCGTTTCCGGACGAAAGCGAGCCTCTTTTGAAGCTCCATTTCGGATTATTTTGAAAAAGTTCCACTATAAATTCTCGTATTTTCACTTCGCTCGACATTTTGCGACAGAGAATTGGAATATCTATGAAGTAAATGTTCCACATGTTTCTGACGTTCATAAAAAAGCTAACTATGATCAAATTTTGATTTTTTCTCAATTGGTTCAAGATATATAGGCGTTTTTGTGATAGCGAATTTATTCTCGTTCAGTCCTTAGCCTCGTTGAAACCGTTCCAGATATTGGATTTCTTTAGATCTCTGGAACTGGAGGTCGAGGTGTATAGTGACAACTGTTTGTTAGGGGACAGTGAACTGTATCCCCTTTCTAACTATAACTATATATTCCGGGTTATCTAGCAGTGGTCCAGAAAAAAATTTCATTTAACTGAAACTGCGGTAGGCATATTCGGAGGTTTCCTGGCCGGAGGTTGGTACCCCGGCGAAGGACCGCTCCGAACTTGAGATGTTACTGGATCCCCCGCTGTATTCATAAGGGCTGCGGCAATTGATACAGCGGGGAATCCAGTAAAAACATCTCTAGTTGGGTAGTTACGAGAAATTGTAGAACGATGTCATTTCAAGTCGAATTGACTGAAACTTGGCGACGCCTATACAGCCGTACATTCCCAACGTATTCAGATGGAAATCTACTTCGAGATCTCGCCCGAATATCACGTCATCATTTCCTATCCGATTCTAAGGTTGATTAAACATTGAAACCCGGTAATTCTGATTCCTACTACAACTCACTACATCAATAGCTCACCACCCACTTCTCTCCCGTATATACAATCAACAATTCGACCGAAACCGCAGGATTCCGTCGAGGTGTCAGATCCGTTCATCTACGGTTACGTGCGAACCTGCCCTAACTTATAGCGCCGTGCGTCGCATTCGAGTACGATTTCGACGGTTCGCGTTTTATTGCGATCCCGGCGAAATTAGTGGGCTTTGGAATCACGGACAGGTGCAGAGGGGCGATAGATGGCTTCGGTTATTTCGCCCCCGGGGGATCGTGGGGTGTGGGGAATTAGAACGGGGGTGGCGTCGTTAAATTTCGAATTCCATTCAGACTGTTTCAATATTTTATGGATGGACGCTGTTTTTCTTTTTTTAATGGATATTTGGTGTGCTTGTTGGTTTAGGGTGGTTGGGGACCGTAGGGTGTGAATTATTTAGGACTCCGGGTGAAGGTTATGTGTTGGTGTGAGTTGGTACGTCCCAAGGGTGAAGTAGACAAACTTTAGCAAACGATCAAGTGTGCAATTTCAAGGATAAAATTGTAATATCCTCTTTATTGTCTAATCTTTAGTTTATTCACAATTTTCCTCTAATTTTCGATCATATGGTATCAATCTTGGTATAGATCTCAAGGTCTATTGTGCCCCTCCCCCTTCAGAGCACTATCTACAGCTCGGCCTCCAGCTCCAGAGCTCCAAGGAACTCCAGTATCAGAGAGAACTTCAAGTAGGTTGAGTCCTCGTGCCTCCTAGAATTCTCTGGTCCAAAACATTTCTTGCGCAGGCTTGCAAAGGCGAGACGTTCTGTAACAAGACGAACAGGATGTTTCTCCTATTCCTGCTCTTGTCAGTTTGTGACAAGCCCATTTTCTTCGAATGCTTCCTAAGGTGACAATGTCCTTTGAGGAATCCAGTGAAAAGGCATATAGTCTTATTCTTACTGAGATCCAATTACATATACTCCCTTCACTTTTACAAAGTTGGAAAAGATTTCCCTATACTCCATCCACAATTATAAAATCACAACTCTGGCCTTGGAAATTTGACACATTCCACTCTGTATCGAAGTTATGACGTTTTTCAAAATATTTTTATGTTCCAAGTCAGCACTATGTTGCCCTTTCTACATTCTTAGCGTATTACTCAGAATGTGAATTTATTCGGAAAATGAATGAATTGGAAAAGATGTGATGGACGAAAATAATTAACGTTTATATGAATTGATAGAAAGGATTCCTTTTCTAGTTATTTACATGAAAAGTACAAGAGATCACTGTTGAAATATATTATTTTTCGCCATGGAAGAAAATTGCATAGCTTTCACATAATTTTCATATGCATGCTTGTGCAGATTTAATGTTTATTATCCTCTTAAACTGAAAGTTCAAGACTTGACGACATCAATTGTTGATTCTAATCAAGAATTCATTAAAAAAAATCAACCTGAAGATATAAGATGAATTGATGGGTAATTACAAGAATCGAGAATGATGTCAATTTTATTTTGTTTATAACTTTCTTAAAATCAATGTTGGGATATAAAACTCGGCTGCGTTTTTTCAAACAACATCTAAAGAATACATTTTTCACCATCTCGACCTTTGGAAGGCGTTTCTTATAGGAGAATTAGGTCTGAGTTCCACCTCATTAGTGAGGTACCTAAATTTTGCAAATTTGCTCAGATATCGCCAAATTTCTTGGAAAACCTGAAAAATATCATCCTAATCGACCTCTCGAGGCTCCATCCGATCCATCTACTGCGATATCTGTCCAAAAAACAGCTTTTTCAACGAAATTCCTGTGTACCCCTTCAACCTCGAAATGTAAACCTTCGTCCTGGTCTTGAAAATCGTCCTCACGCTCCAAACTGGTGCTTAAAACAAGAAACATACGTTAATCTTGGATTTTCGACGAAAAACTCACCTCCAAATATCGATTAAATACCAATAATCTGCGAACAATTTGTAAACCTAACAAAATGTGGAATATCTTTGATACTTTAACTTTGATGTGAACAAAGAAACTGGCAACGTCGTTTTGTCATTAACGATATTTTCTGTGCGCGCTCTGACTTTTCATCATATGTTCTGTGCTTTTCATCAGGGGCACCAACTCCTGAAAACGAAACCATGACCTCCTATGTGATTAAATAAACGTGAATGGAGTATAGGTTAGAAAACGTTGACTGACAGAAAAATGACTATAACCTAATGTGTCAGAATGTCAGGGCCAACCGGGATACTTTATAAAAGTTGATGGAGTATAATATGAAGTATGATCTCTTTCCCAAATGATCTTGTTATGTCATCTCTTAATTTCTGAGTTTCCTTCCGTAGAATTGTGAGGGTTGTGGATTTGGTAGGGTGTCTAAGGGTAAAACGCCCCTAGGAACTTGGTTATTCCACCCCCAAGAGGTATAGTTCACGCGTAGGTGTGTGGGGTCGTGAGTAAATCGGCCTACGTAAACATACGAGATCAGGTGTTGAGTTTCTGTATCCTCTCCCTAACATTGTCTTCAATTTATCTTCTTGTTATTGTTCCCAACTCTCCCTAGTCTCTCAACTCGAGTGTTTCCCGAACTTTATCTCGCATCGTATTTGAGTTTCTATCAGTCGATAGCTCGGGAAGTTCTACACTGTGTTCCAGTTGAATCTGATAATGCGTTCCTCTTGTTTTTGCATTAATTTGCTTCGAAAAGTAATTGCGTACTGAAAAAATCCTTTACCAATGTTGTCATTTGTATTTCAATGTGAAACTGGTGAAATGAAATGTCCAAAATGCGAAAGGGCTAATGGCGTTATAAAAGTGAACCTGAAATTGGCTCATTTCGACGTCATTATTATTGTAATTTCCGCAATGAATTTCGGTGAAAATGGAACAGTCAGAATCGGGGAATTGTATTCTTGTTCGTTACGATTTTGCGGATTCATGGAAGGAAACGTTGCTTGCGCAATCTACAGGAAGTTTTTCTGTCGTTATATTTCCTGGTCTCTTCAACCACAGCCCGGTGGTTCATGAGGAAATTTTCCGTAGCGTCGTATCTTGAGATAAGATTATTTTCCGGACAAGATATTCGAGGATACTTCGAGGTTTTCGAATGGGAAAAAATTCACGGAGTTAAGGAATTATTTAAAGTTCGTCAACACACTGTAAAAGTTCGACTCATCAATTTAGACGTGCAGAGATTAATTGCGATGTATCTATCTTATTGCTCCCCCTGTATCCTCTTCGGGTATACGTCGAACTAAACCAGAATCTACTCGTTATCGTAGAGTGCCACAAACGCATCAATTTGGTCTCAGGACCACTGAATCACCAATTGTCGCCGTTAGAATTCCGTCCAATCAATTCGGTATATTGTCCAGTTGAAGGTTCCCGAATGGACAATACGGATCGACTTCATTGACCCGAATTCGGCCTTCGATCGTAACTCGACAATAAGCGATATTGTTACGTCGATCCTGTCTATATCTTGTCGAACGAGCGAAAATTGATCGTTTTCACCTGACCGCGAAAGTACGTGTCCCGGCCGACCAATAGACCCGCCCGATTATATCGGACTTGTTTGTTTTCAGAATTTACCACAAAGACTGTGTCTCGATACCATTGTACGATTTTTTCGAGATAGTGCGAAACTCTGGCTTGACGCAACGCCCGGAAAGTGCCTTAAATGAGGAATGTGACGACGTTTCACTGAACATTACCGAATATAGAAACTTTACAAATATATATTATTGTTATCGATCTGTGCGATGATGTGTTGATAATTGGTATAGAAGAGTTGAATTTTTTGTGTGCGGTGTAACGGAAAATGGTGGTGCTTCAAGAGGCGGGATCGCCAATACAGGCGCCCGCTGCCCTTTTGGACTACCCGCAGACTACCCCGTGCCTGAAGATCATCCCCAAGAGATATATTAATATTCACCAGTGGCTATCTCCGATATTCACCAAGGATATCAAAGCGCAAATTGTAAGTGTTTGTTTCTGTATGGATTATTCCGTTAATGTGTGTTTTTCCGGAACTATTCAAATTGATTGCTCGTATTTTTACCTTGATTGACAATTAAGACCTATTCGATTTGAATGCCGTGAAAATATAATTTCCACATAGAGTCCATCGAAGAATTATTGACATCAAAGCAGGCCTTGGAAGTCCAGTCGCAGCTTTATTTCTAGTAACAGAAAAGTAACTAAGAATTTTCTGTGTTTTCATCATAGCAAATATAAATAAAACCTCAAAATTAAATGGTGTTTTGAAAGTAAGACATGAAGATGTCCTCAATTATCACATACGATTACCATCGTGTGAATCTGTATACCAGCAGTATATTATTTTCATGTTGTATTGATACTTTTTGGAACGATCAATTATAGTCTGGTCCGATAATGAAAAATATCGTGGATGATTGAAAAGCATGTTCCTTTCCAAAGTTCAATATGAATATTCGCTATACCAGGAAATTCTAGTTGATAATTTGAAGCGTGTTGCTGCAAAGTGAATGTATTGGAAAAATCGTAATAGATATCAAGACAGAAACAATACTTAACGGATGGATCCATTTAATATATGAAGAATTTTGTCATGACATTGTTACTTTCAATATTTGTGAACAAGGAGTAAAATATGTAATAAAAAATGTGAATATTCATATCATTCTGCCTCAACAACCACTGTTATTATTTCCTCATCTGGTCTGAACTCGTCATGTCCAAAGGCTATATGTCAGCAATATTATAACATCCCACATATTTTGACTAATCTTCTCTTATTCCTTTTTCTACGTGCTCTGGCGGCTTTCCATTATTCCGCTGTACATTCTTCAAGAGCCTCATTCCAAAGATTTTTCACTTGTTCAATTATAAGCCAAATTTGTTCGAATTCTGATGACAGATCAAAACGTCAGTGTTATTTCCAACACCAACCTGAATTCTGCAACTCAAAATATTACCAACATTATTTCGATCTTCCAAAGTCCCCCCGAAACGTCAATAATTCTTGGATGAATTGTACAATTTTTTCGAAGAAAAATATGTTTTCGCTATCGCTGTCGGTATAAGAAAAGTTATAATAGCGACAGTTCTTTTGAATCTATTTTCCGTGAGATTAATTCATATCGTTTTGACGGAGACAACGGTAAGCTGTCTAAAAACGTTTTTAGACAGCTTAGACAACGGTATGTGATGGCCTTTGAATAATTTCTATCCTCCAGGTCGTGAGATATGTGTAGTGTGTTAGATCTATATCTTTTTCTCATCGACTTCGGTATACAGGTCGGGAATTTTGTAAATATGCTTGTTTTTCAATGGAGATTAGTTGATTTTTGTCGTTGATTGAATCATTCCGTTGTAATAAACTTCTAGGAATGTAATTCATGTAAATTCCCGAGTTCGTCACCACAAATCACAAGAAATCGGATGATTCAAAAAGAACGCGTTATACAGGGTGACCAACTAAAAAGAGTCACGTCGACGTCGATATTTGAGTAAAATGGGACATACATTTTGAAGAATCGGATATACTCTCTGTATAAAAAGTACCCGGAAAATGTTATTTAAATGAACCGCCAAAAAGGAATCGGTAATTTTTTTTTTCTTAAAGTTGGTAGGACCTTCCTTTTTTACCAAGCCAAATTTGAGCGCGATCTGTCAACTAGTGTGTTTACAACAGCTGTCAGTATCAGTCGACCTCAAAAGTGCTCTGCGAATTTTACAATGGAAAAAATAGTTGATCAAAGAGTTTGCCTCAAATTTTGTCTTGCAAACGAATTTTCTTGTGCCGATTCATTGAAAATGTTAAAAAAAGCCTTTGGTGATAATTGTATGTCAAAAACACAAGCATACGATTGGTACAAATCATTCAAAGACGGTCCGAAAAAACCACGTCAAAGTCGATCGAAAATTAAAGTTTTGCTCACTGTTTTCTTCGATTATCGTGGTGTTGTGCACTCAGAATTTCTTCCTGAAGGACAGACAGTGAATAAGGAGTATTACTTGGGTGTATTGAGGCGTTTGCGTGAGAATGTTCGTCGTAAACGGCCAGATTTATGGAAAGACAATTCGTGGATTTTGCATGATGATAACGCGCCGTCGCACCGAGCCATAATTATTAAGGAATACAAGACCAAAAACTCAATAAATACCATCGAACAACCGCCGTATTCACCTGACTTAGCTCCGTGCGACTTTTTTCTATTCCCAAGACTCAAATTGCCCCTACGTGGAACGCGTTTTGAGTCCATTGAAGCCATCAAAACAAATTCGCAACGAGAACTGAAGGCCATACCTTTGGCGGCGTATGAGCGGTGCATGGAAAAGTGGGTTCGCCGATATCATAGTTGTATTGTAAGCAATGGGGACTATTTTGAAGGAGACAAAATAAATATTGATGATTAAATTTGAATTTATGTGTTTTTTTTACAATTCCGGGTACTTTTTATACAGAAGGTATATCATTGAATCTTCTTTATGTGCACACATGCCCGGTGTTCCGAATGTGATACCGCGAAATAGATCGAATTCCGATAGTTGCTCATAATCATCATTTCCTCGAATTTCTCGGAATCGTCTATTTAACTTGTCCACGTCGTTTCCTGTCGTCTATCGCAACTTTAAACCACGTGTTTTGTCGTTTATTTGAATTTCAAATCGCGAATTTCCCCTTGAACCTTCACCGTTCGAGGATAGGATCTGAAAAAGAAAAACGTCGATGAACGCGAACAGATCGTTGGTTGCTTTATGCAAGGGAGGGGAGGTAGGGTTCCGTAGCCTTCCGGGATTTGCATAGATCGGGGCCTTATTTGCATGCGTTGAATATTGCTGAACAAAGCCTCGTCAATATCAATTAAGTGTTGATGCGGCAAGTTCAGATTATTCGTCGGAGTTAAAGCGATAAAAGCTTTATTGTTTCCCTGTTTACGGAGCTTTTTGTTTCTGGATTCTCGCCGGATAATGCTGACGATTTTTTTAAATTTGCGTATATTGCCCGATTTCAATAGAATTTTGAATAGAAGGCATCTATCTACCTTCTACGACCATCTTGAGAACCCAGTGTTGCCCTTCTTTGGGTCGCAATCAACGGAAGCTTTTTCGAGGTTATGAGAACAATCCAAAGGCTCGAATGCGACAAGTAACTTTCTTCTCCAAACCATTGATCAGAAATTGCAACCGTAGAGCCTAATGATTTAAAACGTTCATCTTGAAGCTCTGGCTGATCAGTTGGTCTTCTCCGTATCAATTTCCCATGTCCACGCATGACACACCCGCATTACCGTCATTGTATTGCGGTGGGTGATGACTCGATCGGATAAACCAACCTTTCCAAAGGCTATTTTCCAACTGTCGAAGCCGATAATTAGTTGTAAGTACAATTAGTGAAAGTGCAATTCGTAAAATTCAACTCAACATTAGATTCGTTGCTGTTCGCTTGTATAGAAGATCTATTTCCACGCATAATATTTATTATCTTGTTGTGGTGTTCTTGATCGAGGTTTAGGTAGGGTTTGATAGAATTTTGATTGCTATGACCAGTAATCTTTAGCAATTGTTGTTCCTCCCACCACTTTTTGCTAATTGACTGACAGCTGTTGATCTATTTGAATGATTCGTTATCTTTTTGTCTTTGACATTCAAGCCAATTGCTTCGGCAGCATATTCAGTCCATTTATTTATGGTATTCCTTCCAACAGGTACATTATCGTACCATTTGTCAGTTTCATTTTTCCAATATCGATTTGGTTTCAAGAATGGTGGGGGTGAGGTAATATTTTCGCCTCGTTTTGATATTAGTTTATGAAAAAGACGCACAGGGCAGCTTTGTCTCTCACTATTGGAAACCAACCATTTACTACTCGTACAGCTTTTAGAACCACCTTGGCACGTTTTACTGAATACCGGATTGTATTCAATGCGATTTGTTGGAGAACCATCGTTATTCTTCTCGATTTGAAAGAAATTCACCAAACAAGCAACTGCCTCTCCTCCTCGCCACGCTAGTTCTACTGCAGCAATATGATAAAATTTACGCATAAGACCTTCAGGAGTATTTTCATCCCATAGCAATATTATTCTGTTAACTTCAGACAAATTTAACGAAACTGAACTGGATTGACGTTTACTTGGGTCTGCTTGCAATTTTTTTCTGATTGCATCGCGGGCATCTCGGGCTGTTTTAAATATTATATTATTAAACGGGTCAATCATAATGTTGTAGTCCTTATAATACTTTTCTTGAAAGAGTTTGCTCGAAACATTCCACATTGTCTTTACCGTTGCTTCTTTGAATTCGGTTCCGTCTTTTTTTCTCATATTGACAGCCCAATCTTTGAGTATAAACGCCAATTCTTCCAAGCTTCTGCGTTCATTCAATTCGTATGATCGTTCGTAGCAAAATTCCATAAATATTCCCCAAATATATTGTGGCTATTGGAAGTATTTCTGGGTATGTTTTCTTTGATAAGCTCATTTATATTTTTAACATTACCAAAACATGACATTTTGAAATTTCTTTGGAATGATGTTGCCATGGAACTATTATATAATTTTATAAGACTCTATCGTGTTATCATTGGGATTGAAAATTGCATTGGATGTAGTTTTCGATGCAATGTTGACATGATTGGCTGAAATGGTTCCATATGATACAAAATCATAAAATTGGATTTGTTGTTAGAACTGTCAGAAAAATTTCACGATAAACCCTACTTGACGAAGGCACAGTAACTGAAAATCGAAAGATCAATCAATTCTCATGAATATTTTCGACATCAGATGGGGGTCCCTTTCGTCGTACCCAGAGAAACAATTAAATCAATCCGTTCGAGCGGACTTTACGCCCCACAAGACTCTGTTTTGCGCCGAGTAGCGTCCCGATGACGTATTTCTGCCGTTCGGCATGACCCCTTTGATTGGCACCGTCACCCCGTTAATGGACGAATCAAACGTCCAGCCGCATGCGGGCAATTTCGAAACGTCCAAGTGCACATCGACTAGAAACAATTGAACTCAATTTAGTCGCGTCGACGGCGACCTTAACCAGAGTTTGTACACGTCTTTTCGGACCGCTGGAGCGAAGGGTAAAAAAGGATGTTCTAAATATAGGATAGGAACGTCCATCGGCTATGTCCCCTCTCCCCGCCCTCGGCCATTTGGAAATTGGCCTTCCGGTTTAATTTTCGCATCCAGGTTATGGATCGGGGCTAGTCGCAAGAAGCGAATTTCGTGTTTAACGACCTGGAGATGGACTGTATTTTTTTTCTTCGTCGGGCGTTCGATAAATGGCGCGGCATCGATAATTTCAAACGTTAGGAAATTGAATGGTGCAGGTCGTAGGTATGAGGGGGTTAAAAGATTCATTGGTTTAGGTCAGCAGTTCCGATTTTTCCTTGCCATCTTCTGATGTTTTTCTTCAAGTAACGTCCAGGCAGGAGAAACATCACTCAAGACAAAAGCTGACTGATCTCCATCTTTGTTGAAATTCTCGCTCATTGCGTAAGAGTTCTACCAAAGTAATTCGCTTGATATTATAGACCTAAGGATCCTAACGCAAACAGAACTATCCTGAACTGAGCGATACCGACGAGAGTTCGTATAGAATGTAAATGGCACTAAGTGGACTAAGGACTGAACGAGAATAAATTCGCTATCACAAAAACGCCTATATCTCTTGAACCAATTGGGAAAAAATAAAAATTTGATCAGAGTTAGCTTCGTTATGAACGTCAGAAATATGTGGAACACTTCATAGATATTTCAATTCCGTCGCAAAATGTCAAGCGAAGGGAAAACACGAGAATTTATAGTGAAACTTTTTCAAAATAATCAAAAATGGAGCTTCAAAAGAATCGCAAAAGAGGCTCGCGTTCGTCCGGAAACGGTATCAAGAGTTGTTAAGCGCTTCAACGAAGATCTTACAATTAACCGCAAGGAAGGAACCGGGAGGAAAAAGGGGTTTCATAGCCCAAAAAAAGTGAAGAAAGCCATCAGCCTTCTTCAGAAGAATCCTAACCTTTCAGGACGGAAAGTGGCCCAAATAGTGGGTTGTTCGCAGTCAACAGAAAATCAAGTCGAGTTGTGGGCTTAGAACATACAAAGTGCAGAAAGTGTCAGACAGGAACGCTGTGAAGAATCAAGAAGCGAAATCACGAGCAAAGAAATTAAAAAAAGATATCTTGAAAAATTTTTCCTGTTGCGTGATGGACAACGAAACCTATGTCTTGGCTGATTTCTCGCAACTTCCTGGTCAGGAATTTTATACTGCAGATTCTCGTGGAAATGTTGACGAACCATTTCGCGTCAAGAAACAAGCAAAGTTTCCTAAAAAATTCCTGGTTTGGAAAGCAATTTGCACTTGTGGGAAAAGGAGCAAATTTTTCGTTGGCCAAGGCTCTGTTGACTCGAAGATATACATCGAGGAATGCTTGAAGAAGCGACTTTCACCATTTTTACGTGAGCACGATGTGTTGTCAACAATCTTTTGGCCAGATTTAGCTTCATGACACTACAGCAAGGCCACCAAGGAATGGTTCGAAGCTAATGAGGTGATTTTTGTCCCCAAAGAGGCCAATCCACCAAATTGCCCAGAACTCAGGCCAATCGAAAGATATTGGGCCCTGGTAAAAAGAGAATTGAAGAAGACATCAACGAAAACATTAGCGGAATTCAAGCAAAAGTGGAAGACAGCATCCCAGAAAGTGACTGAGAACACTATAAAAAGCATGATGGGAAGAATTCCAAAAAAAATCCATGAATTATGTGAAACGTAGTTTTTATTTTATAAACAGTTTTCATTAGAATTAGAAGATGATTCGAAAATGAGTTTGATTTTCGAAATCGGTCCAGTGGTTCAAAAGATATAACCGTTTTTGTGATAGCGAATTTATTTTCGTTCAGTCCCTACAACGAGCTTTCGACGGAGACATGATCTTATTTTTATTCTTCTTTTGGTATTCAGAATAGCCATTATTCAAGTTGTGAGGGGAAAATTTTGGATTAACTAGGAAATTCTGAACGATTCTCGACAATAACATTATACAGGTTTGGAAAGATAAGTTGGAAACATAGCCAATTCAGCGTTAAACTAGTGAATGAATATTGTCTAGTGGACCTGTAAAATAATCAAAACCCTCGACACGATACGACAACAAATAAATGACTGACTTCACTCAATGGCCTAGGAACTGCATTGAAAATCAAGACAGCGCGAAGTCTCCACTCTCCAGCCTCCTATGCCATTGAGTGAGTGAGGTCAGTTATTTATTCGTTGTTGCATCGCGCCGAGGATTTCGAATATTTGACTGGACCACAAGACAATATTCATCCACTCGTTCAACGCTGAATTGGCTATGTTTCCAACTCATATTTCCGAATCTGTATGTAGGTACATTCAAGCAAAACTGCTTGTATCACTGATAGAAATTCCTGTTTTCTCGTGAAAGATGGCGAAATAAGCAGCTCTTCATGGAAATCTAATCGTTTTCCTTCGCTTATCCGAAAAATACGGATTAGTGATAGAACGATATCACTTTTTTTTGCCGATACGATATATCGGCCGATACCGATATTTACGTGCCGATATACCGATATATCGTATCGGCAAACATAACGCCACCTATTCATACATTACTTCAGTGTATCTATCAGCACCTGCTGCCAGTGTATCGAGTGAAAGACTCTTCAGTGAATTAGGCAATATTTACGAGCCAAAAAGAAATAGACTGAATGAAGAAAGGGCTGAAATGTTGGTATTTTTACACCACAACATAAAAAAAATTAAATTTCAGTTATTAAGTACAAGAAGGCCGTCCCAGCTTCGCACGGGTAGATATTTGTTTCACGCGGCGGTTTCATCTTCAACACTTCAACCTGCCATATCTTTTAATGTACTCGTTGTAATTGTATGATGTGAAGGGCATTTTCGATATAAATTAAATAACGTATAAGGTTGGATTAGGATCAATATCAAATTCATAAAAACACAATTCCAAATAGTGCATAATTTTGGTAAACATCTGATTACCATAAACAGGTAATAGCAAGTCAATCTTGAGAGATAGATATATGCTATCGCGGACTTTTTTGTAGAACTATTTAAGAGGTACATTTCCGTCAGACATTGTATCCACGTAAGTCTTACGGTTTTTGCAGCGCACGTGAATATAGCTGATTATGGCTGATTTTTTTGTAATTATTGAAGTTATAGTAGGTATCCTCAATTTTTTCCTGTGAAAAGTATAGCCTATGTCACTCAGGGATAATGTAGCTTTCTAAGGGTGAAAGAATTTCTGAAATCGGTCCAGTGATTTTTGAGCCTATTCGTATCAAACAAACAAAAATACAAATTTTTCCTCTTTATAATATTAGTATAGATTATTATTATTATTTTATTTATGTACTGTATTTTTTACCTGCCATATAACGTACCTATGTTTGTTAATATTGTTGTTAATTTTGATGGTATAGGTTTTGTTTTCCTTTTTCAATAAAAAATATTTCCCTTAGAATGAAAACTCTCATTTTGTTTGATAATGTATTTCATTTATGCACTGAAGAGGCGAAAAAAAATTGCCGATATTTCTGCCGATATTCCTTGCCGATACGATACGATACGATATATCGGCAACAATTGCCGATATGCCGATATACCGATATCAATATCGGTATCGTTCTATCCCTAATACGGATAATGCCAAAGGGGAAAGCTGCGAACGGTGAAGGTGACGATCGAATTTTCAACCTTTATTGGAGTACAAAAGAAATTCTCGTTCCGTGAAAACCTATTGAACGGTATTCGAATTTATTGAAGCACCAAGAAAAATTGCCTTCGCATGCCTTGAAGCTTCGCTTGCTGCTCTGCCGTTCTTTTTTTCTTTCTATTCGTTTGCCCATCTTTTCGAAATTAACTTTGATGAGCACTAGCTCAAAATTGTGAGAGACGTAACCAACGCCTAAAGAGCGATGGACATAAGAATTTAAGGCTTGACCAAATAAGGAATCCCCTTGGTGTTTTTATCATGGATAATGTTCATATTTGAATTTTTAGTATATATAATAAAACGGACATCTTCTTCAGTATGGTGGCCGAAAGAAACATAAAAAAGGGATATCTTCCCAATAACGGACAGCTTTAGACGGAATCGTCTCTCCCAAGTATCCATCATAAACCTTTATTCCTAGCCTCAAATCCCTCGGGCATCAACGATAATAAATCCGAGTAAAATAGTCGCCCCGAAGACAATAAGACGAAAAGTTCAGCCGTCATAGCCGATCGGAAAGATCAAACCCTCCTGCCCCCCGAATATCGTATTTATTCGTCCCAAGGGGTTCCTCCGGGAGTACGAAATATCACGAGACGACGTTGCTGCGAATGCCATCCCGCCAATTGACCTTTCGGAAAATGCCGCGCTGCCGGCAGGTCGCCGCGGAATGTCGATTCGGAAGGCATTTTCCGGGGAATTCTGGAAGGGACAACAAAGCGGAAGGATCGAATTAAAAGGGACGCTTCTCAAAGCGTTGTTCGGTCGACCTTAAATTTCGGTTTGTTCTTCGGGAGGGACCAAGTTGGAGTACGCGGGGATGATATCGGGAGCGAATTAAAGAGTTTCGGAACAGCGCAGCGGAGATAAAGAAGAGTTTGGGGAAAAGGGACAGAGGGAGGGGGACTAGTCCCGGTTTACACAAACCGACGAAGAATTGACACGCGAACTACTTTGTTTTTGTTGAAACTTTTCCGTTGTCGGCTTTGGAGATGCGAGTGGCGTTTGTAGTTTGAAACTGTCATTTCGGGGGTTGTCTTCGGGAAAATGGGGCTTTAATCATGTCGCTATATGAAGTACGCCGCTGGTTGCAGCAGCAACAGCCGGGAAAATACGTTTTCGATGAGTTTGGGTGACTTTTACATTGAGTCAACTCTGTCATTTGTTGTGACCATGTCAACCTAAGTATGAAGAGTGTTTATGGTCGAAAAACTTCCTCACTAAGAGTTCTATGTGTACCAAATTGAGAAAAAGGATCGTCTTTGACACTCCTTGAGAATTGTCCTAATTTAGTGCTCTGAGCGAAAGAACTGTGAAATGAATTATGGAAAAATAAAAGCAATAAAGGCCTACATGGACAAGTTTGGTATCAACATTAGGTTTTCGAGGACGCTGAAGCCAATAAAGAATGATTCAAGTTGCCATTTGTTATAGTTTAGATTTTCACATGTCAAATGGCATTTTTTTTAATCCGACATTTCAACTTGTCACAGCTCCCGCCCCTGTGATCGTATCCATGAGCATCATAAAATCGATATCGAAAATCCTAACTTTTTGGGTGAAAAATGACAAAGGGGTAAGACCCCCCCTAAAACACCATATTCGTCATCACCAAGAAAACCCTGGTGCATCTATTGGCGTTTTTCGATCTTGAGAAACAGTCCATTCGAGCCATTCAGAAAACCCATTTGGTTTATCAATATCATCTATACTTTGAGTGCTCTGAGCGTCTGAACAAAACTCGAGAATGAATTATGGAAAATCTAAAATATTCAAAACTCGACACAAAGAAGATCAATATGTTTGCCATCAAAATATAGGTTTTCGAGGACTCTATCCAATAATTACAAATTCAAGTTGCTACCTATCGTAGTTTTGATTTTCACCTGTCGAATAGCATTTTTCCAAGAATCCGAACTTTCAAATCGTCATAACTCCCCTTGTTGGGATCATATCTACTTTTTGTTTGTATATTGTTAATCAGCATTGTCTAGAGTCTCTGAGCATAATAAAATCGATATCGAAAATCTCAACTTTTTGGGTGAAAAATGACAAAGGGGTAAGACCCCCCCAAAAACACATCATCAAGGAATCCCTGGCGAAATCAAAGTCTTTTTTCAATCTTGACGATATACTACTCATTCGAATCATCCAGAATACCCATTAGACTGATCAGTACCACCTATACTTTGAGTGCTCTGAGCGTCTGAACAAAACTCGAAAATGAAATTTGGAAAAAATAAAACAATTGAAAGTCGACTCAAAGAAGGCCTATATGGACATGTTTGGTATAAAAATATAGGTTTTCGAGGACGCTTTATCCAATAAGAACAAATTCAAGTCGCTATCTATCATAGTTTAGATTTTCACCTGTCAAATGGCATTTTTTGAAAAATCCGAAATTTCAAATTGTCATGGACTTCGCTCGCCTGAGTTTATCCACATTTATTTTGTACAGGGGTAATCAGCATTGTCTAGAGTATCTTTGAGCATAATAAAATCGATATCGAAAATCTCAACTTTTTGGGTGAAAAATGACAAATGGGTAAGACCCCCCCCAAAAGACCATATTTGTCATCACCAAGGAATCCCTGGCGAATTCAAAGTCCGTTTTCAATCTTGACGATCTACCACCCATTCGAATCATGCAGAATAACCATAAGACTCATCAGTACCAACACCAACTACACTTTGAGTGCTCTGAGTGTCTGAACAAAACTCAAAAATTAAATTTGGAAAAAATAAATCAATTAAGAGTCGACACAAAAAGACCAATATGGACATGTTTGGTATCAAAATATAGGTTTTCGAGGACGCTCTATCCAATAAGAACACATTCAAATCGCTATCTATTATAGTTTAGATATTCACCTGTCAAATGGCATTTTTTCAAAAATCCGAAATTTCAAATCGTCATAACTCCCCTTGTTTGGATCATATCCACTTTTTGTTTGTATATTCTTGATCAGCATTGTCTAGAGAATCTCCGAGCCTAATAAAATCGATATCTCAACTTTTTGGGTGGAAAATGACAAAGGGGTAAGACCCCCCCAAAAACACCATATTTGCCATCACCAAGGAATCCCTGGCGAGTACAAAGACAATTTTCTATCTTGCAGATCTACTATCCATTCGAATCATGCAGAATACCCATTTGACTGATCAGTATCACCTATACTTTGAGTGCTCTGAGCGTCTGAACAAAACTCGAAAATTAAATTTGGAAAAAATAAATCAATTAAAAGTCGACACAAAGAAGACCAATATGGACATGTTCGGTATCAAAGTATAGGTTTTCGAGGTCGCTGAAGCCAATAAAGAATAATTCAAGTCGCTATCTATTATAGTTCAGATTTTCACCTGTCAAATGGCATTTTTTCAAAAATCCGAAATTTCAAATCATCATAACTCCCCTTTTTTGGATCATAACCACTTTTTGTTTGTAAATTCTTAATCACGATGTCTAGAGAATCTCTGAGCATAATAAAATCGATATCGAAAATCTCAACTTTTTGGGTGAAAAATGACAAAGGGGAAAGACTCCCTAAAAACACCATATTTGTCATCACCAAGGAATCCTTGGCGACATCAAAGTCCGTTTTCAATCTTGACGATCTACTACCCATTCGAATCATGCAGAATAACCATAAGACTCATCAGTACCAACTATACTTTGAGTGCTCTGAGCGTCTGAACAAAACTCAAAAATTAAATTTGGAAAAAATAAATCAATAAAAAGTCGACAGAAAAAGACCAATATGGACATGTTTGCTATCAAAATATAGGTTTTCGAGGACGCTCTATCCAATAAGAACAAATTCAAGTCGCTATCTATCATAGCTTAGATTTTCACCTGTCTAATGTCATTTTTTGAAAAAAAAAAAAAACGAAATTTCAAATTGTTATAGCTCCCGCTATCCTGAATCTATCCACATTTCTTTTTACATTGGTAATCAGCATTGTCCAAAGTATCTCTGGGCATAATAAAATCAATTTCGAAAATGGAGGTTGTCATAATCTCTGAGTACAAAAACATGATCTGTGAATATGAGAGATATTTTTCAAATTAATGAAGTTCTTCTCGGATTTTATAGCAACTATTTCAAGGATTTTTCAATGAAATAACACACTCCTCCACGCAGGGATTTCAAAACCACATACCCAGTGAAAAGTGTAGACTTTCAGCCGTGTCATTCACTCCTAAAATTCTTCCTTTCGTACGGTTATTCTAAAAAACCGTTACCTTGAACTCTGAATCCATGACGGTCGTGAGAGAATAACGGTATCCATATAAAAATTATATACGGATCACGAACTATTTCGTCATCTTGAAAAATTTAGGTGTAACGACCAGAAAGACTATCCGACTTAACGACTCTCAATAATCCTTACCCCGCTATAGTTGTTCGAGAATACATCTCGACATCTCGCTATAAAATCCGTCCACATATGTGTCATCTTGACGTTTTGATGTCCACATGTTGGAAGACGGTGTGAAAATGGATCTCCGTATGTGGATTCGTGTTATGAGAGCAAGATGTTTTAGGTTCCGTTCATTATTCATTGTTTTTGTTTCGTAAGTCCCATTTTTCTCATGACCTTTGGCTTTGTTTTAAATTTAGAAATTGTACGTTGGATTGAGGAGGAACACAATGTTTGGGAATATTCTAAATCAGCGAGCAAAATCTGACTTTGATGACGAATTTCGTTGATGATTATTCAGTGTTCACTCTGGCATGAAATTGATAGTATGACAAGTATGACATCATTTGGGTACAAAGCTCTACAATCATTCTTCCTAATTTGGCATTCGGTTGATGTTTAAATAAACAATGACATCCTAATATTGTGCCATGTCAACCATCGAAATTCCAAAAATCGCTCCCGTAAAAGAAGAAGAGTTTATGTTCTGAACTCAACTTCAATAAGGGTCAAGACAATAGTTTGCTGGTCCATTATATGACAACTAGCTGGCCCGGCGAACTTTGTTCCGCCCTAATGATACTTACGGTGGATTTCACAAATCCACTCTGATTTTTGAACTGTCAAATGTTTCCATGGATATGAGCTATCACACAGAACAGATACACAAAAAAAATATGTCAATCACTAATTATGGCAATTTTGGATTCAGTTATTTCCGCAAATATATTTATTACCCAAACAAAAATTCAAAAACGTTTCAAAAATCATGAGGAAAGATGAGAACGGACAATTCACGATTGAAACTGATCGCCAAAATCCGATTTACTTGAAATTTCGATAAAAATTCACTGTGATATTCAAGCCCTTTTTGATCTGTTAATAGCATTTCATGGTACTATAAGCCCTATGTAAATTACACGGTAATTGATGTCATATGTTCTTTTTTCGACCATTTCAAACCACGACGACCGAAATGCTCGAAAAAAGAACAGATGGCATCAATCGACGGCCGCGAAAGCCTCTACAAATTCATCGTCATTTAATTGTGATAATGTCAAATATAGTACCTTCACGATTACGTTATTTGGAATAAATAAAACTATAAAAATAACTAATAATCATCAGTCATAATGTGTGAATAGCGCCATCTGAAGTGGTAAGAACGAAACTTTTTTCGTATCTCCACGAAATCTAATCATTTTAGACATCTGTACTCATACGCTAAGACATTTTGGTTTTGCCCAACAGCGCAGAGTTGTAGGCAACTCAAATTACACACTATTACAGTGACTATAGAGGGAATATAGTCACTGTACACACTATTTTTTTATATCGCCATCTAACGCGGAGAATATAAAATGAAGTACCAACGAATAAGCGGTAGCGTAACTGTAGCGACACCTAGTGGCCTTACTCAAAAATAGGAAAAGCGTTTCCTGTATGGGTAAAATTTTCATCGATTTTCTCAAAGTTTTATTGTATATTTTATAATAACCAGACCGTAGACGAATCCATATATGAAGTTTCATAATAAACAGTTCATCCGATCTCGAGTTATAAATGGTGTAACCAACATCTTTCTTTTATATATATAGATGGAAGTGGTCGCTTCGAGTATTATGCATACTCCTAGCGCCATCTAGTATTCGTATAAAATCTTGGTCAAATATCCCTTGTGACATTCAGTTAGTTTCTGTTTGATTGCGAATCATTGGAAGTTCTAATAGAGAATGAGGATTTCTGCTCAGTTCAAGCGAACCGGGCTTAATAATAATAAGATCGACGGACCGTAGGCAAACTTCGTAAGCACATTATCCCGGTCTCAATTTATCGGAATTCGAGCTCGGCGACAATTCAAGGAAGTCCAGATTTAGCATAACCCCGTCGGTTCAACCCTTCCCCGACGATAAGTCAGAACTGAATTTCCTCAATAATAACGTTTCGACATGGGAATTTCCGCAACTGTTTCTATTCAACTTGTCGGAACTTTTGTCGCGGCGTGTGTAGTTTTTTGATGAATCTGAGTAATAAATGACACACAGGGTTCTGTTAACGATGCTGGTGACTCTGATAAAGGACCTTATGGGAAAAGGATCGAGTATATCTCTTCCAATTTTCGTTCTTTTCCGAGATGTATCGAGATGGGTATTGATGGCGACCATTCTTTTTTTTCTTGGAGTCCCATCCAAGAGCACTTTGGGGAGATGCTGAAATTTAATCACTTTCTTGATCGATTTATTGCCTCGCTTTATAACCGTGAATGTTATTATTGTCCACCATTATTTTCGCGGGTATAATTGCCACTCTGCGTTGATTACTTCATTCGTTGCTGAAGTTGATGGATATTTTTAATTATATTTTGAAGATTATGAATTGAGCTCTGAATTAATTTTTTTCTTTTATTTCAGGTGAGTTGGAGTTCCTGTTGAAGTGGTTATATCGAGGGGTAAAGTATTGGTTATTTCGTTCGTATACCTAGATCTGCTTACAAATTCTGAGAAATATATCGCGAGACATGACTACTGAACCGTTCATACATAATAAGTAGCATGGGTGAATACACATCGTGAGGGTTATATCGGTGATGTGATTATTTACCTAGTCGCATTTCACTAAACCGGAGCAAGAAGTCTAATCATGTGGAAAATCTGAAAGAATGAAGATTCTTCCTCTAAGGAATTCGCAGCTAATTCGCTTGCTCGACTCGATATATGAGAATTTTTTTCGGGGCAGTTTGTAATGAAATTCTTCAATCTTGATATTAATAATGGAACGATACATTTCTATGTATTAATAAGGACTCGTTTCAATTGAGACGACTCTTTTTTTGTGATAAGCTCGAGACATTTTGATGAAAATATTTCTAATTAAGGGAATAACATCTCAATGGTTCTGAAGAAAATATTAAGGACTGAACGAGAATAAATTCGCTATCGCAAAAAAGCTTATATCTTTTGAACCACTGGACCGATTTCGAAAGTCAAACTCATTTTCGAATCATCATCTAATTCTAATGAAAACTGTTTTTACAATAAAAAAACCAAAATTATTTTTACAAAATTCATGGATTTTTTCTGGGATTCTTCCCATCATGCTTCTTAAGTGTTCTCAGTCACTCTCTGGGATGCTGTCTTCCACTTTTGCTTGAATTCCGCTAATGTTTCGTTGATTTCTTAGTCTTCTTCAATTCTCTTTGTACCAGGGCCCAATATCTTTTGATTGGCCTGAGTTCTGGGCAATTTGGTGAATTGGTCTCTTTGGGGGACAAAAACCACCTCATTAGCTTTGTACCATTCCTTGGTGGCCTTGCTGTAGTGGCATGAAGCTAAATCTGGCCAAAAGATTGCTGACACATCGTGCTCACGTAAAAATGGTGAAAGTCGCTTCTTCAAGCATTCCTCGATGTATATCTTCGAGTCAACAGAGCCTTGGCCAACGAAAAATTTGCTCCTTTTCCCATAAGTGCAAATTGCTTGCCAAACCAGGAATTTTTTTGGAAACTTTGCTTGTTTCTTCACGCGAAATTGTTCGTCAACATCTCCACGAGAATCAGCAGTATAAAATTCCTTACCAGGAAGTTGCGAGAAATCAGGCATAGGTTTCGTCGTCCATCCCGCAAAATTTTTTGAAGAAATCTTTTTTTTTATTTCTTTGCTCTTGATTTCGCTTCTTGATTCTTCACAGCGTTCCTGTCTGGCACTTTCTGCACTTTGTTTGTTCTAAGCCCACAACTCGACTTGATTTTCTGAACGGTTGACTGCGAACAACCCACTATTTGGGCCACTTTTCGTCCTGAAAGGTTAGGATTCTTCTGAAAAAGGCTGATGGCTTTCTTCACTTTTTTTGGGCTATGAAACCCCTTTTTCCTCCCGGTTCCTTCCTTGCGGTTAATTGTAAGATCTTTTTTTATTTTTTCTCAATTGGTTCAAGAGATATAGGCGTTTTTGTGATAGCGAATTTATTCTCGTTCAGTCCTTGAATTTTTGTGAATAAAACAATGTTGAAAATCTGTTTCAATTTGAAATGAAATGTGTTGCAACAGCACAAAATTTGAAGTTATAGTTCCAAAGATACTGAGTTTTTGCGACAGAATAGTTAACTAAAAATGCTACAAATTAAATGAGAAATTTCATGATCTTGACGTTTCATGGTCCTTTCACAGGGAATTAATTGGTCATTTATTGTAAAACACAAGCACATCGGGGAAAATCATTCGTACTTACCAGTTTTAGCGAATTGATATCAATTTACATTGCGTTTCAAATATTGATGTGTATTTCGATTCAAAATGTCATTTGATGTTTTATTTACGCCTCAACAATGGGCTGACTGGCGAAACAAATGAAGTTTAAACGAATCAATTATCGGTAAAGATTGAGATACGATTGTTGTTATTCAGAATTGCACGGAATATCAAGAAAAGTTTATTGACAACCGATTCATTTCTATTGTCTGTAATAGGTTTCAATTTTGAAGTAATTTCTGATGCATTTCGAACTGATGACGTTCTTCCAAACCAAGGAACGCATTCTCGGCTCCCATATATAGAGTGTGTCCCAACTAAAACCCTACGTTCTTCATGATGATAACATAAATGAGATTCGATTGTGGGGCATCTGCATTAAATATATTTTGGATAGGTGAAGCTTCGAGACTTCGAAAGGCTGACGTATTTAAAGGACTACAAACTTGAGCCTGAATCTGCATGCGTTAGATTTCTTCTCCTCGAAAAGCGTTCACTTATGTGCTTACGAGTTACAGTCGCTGCATATTATGATGCTTATGTGGAAATTGGGGCAAGAGGTGGCGAGTCATTGTTCTATGTTTACTTAATCGAAGACATTCATTCCGCAAATGCATCGACATCCATTATGTAGAAACGCGCCGACAAGGACCGATGCACCGTTGTCGCTCTAATGCGGCCCACTCAAGAGGACCTAGAACGCCGAAGGGTAGTCCCGATTGACCACACACGGGGACCCTTTTCGAGCATTCGTGCGCCGCCTAGTCCCGTAAAAAGTCCTCGTGAGTGGTCTACGTAAGAAATCCGGTAGTACCGAGCGTATGTCTCTCTAGTTCGACATGACGCGGATTGATGCTAAAGGTGGTATCTATCGGCCGTTAAATTTACGGCGTCGATTTACTCTCGGTGCAATTGTTTCGGATTTATTACGGCCATCGCGACGGGGTTTAAAGGCGATAAAGTCCCTGAATTTAATCGTCCATAAATGAAGAGTATACGAGGAAATTGATTGGCTGTAGGTTTTACGAGGTGGTTCGCTGGGAGGTTTCCAGACGAGTCGTTTACGTGTGGCACAATAAAGAAAATGGGTTGATATAGGGGGCAGTAGGTTTTTTAGCTTTGGGGATAAAGATTAGCTTCTTCACGATAGTCTTGTCGTGTCATGTGGTACACAATATTCGCGGAATACTAAACTGCTCCACATGAGTTAGGGATATTGACTTAAATTGCTAAAAAATATAGTTAAAATAAGACTTTTGTGATGAAAATTTATATTAATATGATTTCAAGTTGCAAATTAATTTTAGCCTGTAGGTCTGCAGCGTATACAGGGTGGTTACGAAAAATCGAGTAAAATAACGAAATTTGAATCCCATAGAATTCAAGCATTTTAAGACTATCAATACAATGTATGGCCTCCACGGACATCCATAACAGCTTGACATCTTCTTTGCATACTACACACGAGGTTGTTGAACATTTCTTGGGAATTCGGTTCCATAAACGGGGCAGAAGCTCTCTCAGATCATTTAAGGATTCTGGGGTAGGTTGATGATTATCTAATCTTCTTTGGAGCATATCCCATGCATGTTCTATGCGATTCAAATCTGGTGAGTGCGGAGGTATTGGTAAATGTGGAATACCAAGCTCCTCGCTCGCATTCTCAACTATGGCTGCACGGTGCGGTCTAGCGTTATCGTCTAGGAATTGAAAAGTCTCACCAATAGCAGCGTGAAAATTTGGCACAACATTGTCAATGTTAGTGCAAAGCGGTCATATTCCCAGGACAAATATGTAGATCTATGCACCCGTTGAAACATATCTCGTCCCATACCATAACACTACCCCCTCGGAAAGGGTGGACTTCTTGGACATAGCGACGATTACGGGGTATGCGTGGGATTGTCCATGCCCTTATTCTTCGAGAATCTGAAAATCGTCCATATCTGGATTCATCAGTGAAAAGGACACTACGCCATTGAACTTTCCAATTGATATGTTGCCTTGCCCATTTCAGTCTTTGACGCTTATGGTCACGTGTTAATGGAACTCCTCTTAATGGACTTCTAGAATCTAGATTCACCTCTTTCAAAGGTCGTCTGATGGTTTCGATGGAAACTTGGACCCCATCTGCATTTTGAAGAGTATTCCGTAGCATTCTACACGTAGATGTAGGGTTTCTTCTCGCCGAAACGGTGATGAAACGATCCTTAGCAGTTGCTGTTTTTCGTCGCCCACCAAGCCTTGGTCTTTCCAACACGGAACCTGTCTCCCTGAACCTATTCCAAAGTCGAGATATCACACTTTGGCTGACTTGGAGCCTTTCCGCTACAACAACCTGAGTTAGGCCACCCTGTAGCATTCCATAGCCCTATTAGTCTCAGCGTTTGTTAATTTACGTCTTGGCATTTTCAGAAAACTCGATTCAAATCGAAGCCGTTGATAAACTGACTTCATTTCAAAATAAGAACATTCATGAAGCATATGCAAAGAACCAAACTTCAGAAAAAAGGCGACCAGATTGACGAAATGTCTCATACTGATTTTATTGGATCGATTCGAGTTGTTATTGAGTTTTAAATGATTTTACAGCGATTTTCTCGAAGATTACATACTTTTAAAAACGATTGAATATGTGAATTGTGGAGCAGTATATTTCCTGAATTGATAGACAGGTATAAAGTTGATGCCATGAGTTGCGCGAGTAGATCTGAGTAGCTTGAAAAGGCCGGTGGCAGCAGATGAAGAATTCGTGATAATTGAGATTCCGAATTCGTTATTCCTTCATTAAAACGGCTTTTGTTTGTCCGATTACCGGAGGCGAATTTAACCATTGTCGCCTAATTAGGGGGGCTAATCAAAAGTTGCACAATGGTCGGTAATCCGGGCCTTTTCCGGAATCTGCGCGAATTCTTGATGCGGTTCATTTGGGCGAATCCCCCGGGGCCAAGTTTCGAACAGAAATCGCAAACGGATGCGGCCGAGTTCAACGCGCCTAACCGCTGTAATTCACCCTTATTGACGGAACAGACCGACGGTTTGTGGCGGAAAAAGAACTAGTTTCTAGAACGAGAACTGTCTAAATTTCGCGTGGAACTTTGGAAGCGCCAGGAGCACGAGACGTCGCCTGTGCAGTTCGAAGTTTCGGATAAATTTAGAATGAGTTGCATCGATACCAATCTTAGTTTTTTCAGATTCGATCGAGATATTAGAACTTTTGTTTCCATCGGTGGTATCAAGACGAAAAAATCGTGTTCTATCGGCCAGATGTTAACAGGACGAATCTAAACAAGATGAAAGCCGACTACTTTTCGCGTTGGCATAGTCTCGGAATTCGGAGGAAGCCGTCCGTCATTCCCGCTCGGTAAATCCTGGACCTGCCGGGAGCGCAAAGAGGCCGCTCCTCTCTGCCCGCCGCAAAAGTGGGTTTATTATCGAATTTATTTCCAACTTTTCTCTCGAAACCGTTCAAACGGCGGATGCCGCAGCATCAGCGCGCGAGATCAATTGAAAACTCGGTGAAATATTCCCGAGGAACGAACAAATCTCCGGGAATTTTAATTTCACCCACGTTCAGGTGGAAAGGCGCATAAATCGAATTGATGGTGCGGCGGGCGTTCTTCCGAAGTTATTCTCTGCGGTTCTTGGTTTTTTTTGTTCGGGAGTCGTCTTTATCGTTTAGGGGTAATTTGCAGAATATAGGAGTGTTTCTAGGTTGACGTTGAGACGGAATACGCCTTAAGGTGCAGACACATTGTTATCACGTCATCTTCCCAAAATGTGCAACCACGATAATGCATGGAACTTAGACCATAGGAAGAGAGACACATCTTTCAATAATAAATAGTGAAGCCAAATCATCAGAACTAAACTGGGTGATTGTACTACTACGGAATAGAAATGTAGTAAAAATTTTTGCAACATTGTATCTGCTGTCACATTATAGCACTAAACGCACGCAAGATATTACGTCTGATATTTTGTGAAATGTCATTCTGACATATATTTGAAACCGATCTGGATGCTCATTCAATAATTCTTGAATTAATTGATTGGATTTCCCCACTTCCTCTGTTCGTTGATTCATTTGGTAAATCGAATCCCTTCTATGAGAATCACCAGCAACTGTAAAAGCAGCTATATTCTCCATATCTTCTTCCCATTTCCTCGTGTGAGCTCACGTGACAACAATTTGTATGCACCTTTATACGCGTCTATGAACCGAGTGATTCTGGTGTTTCTGTAGCTTATAAGACCTTATGGTAAAAGTGGTGGAAGTCTTATATCGCCAATGCTCGTTCTTACACTGCTGTACAGGGTCATCCAAATTGCTTGATTTCTGCTGTTTCTGGTTCTACATAGGTGAAAATATTGAAAGGAGTCCTGGGCTCGATTTTCGTGAAAACTCCATAACTGAAAGCCGTTTCACGATATCTTCATTTGTTTTCAAGATATAACGAAATTTTGATATTTTGGCGATTTCGAAAATGTGCCATTACTTCTTCACTTTCTGACATATCTAAAAACGGCAAAAACTCTCTACAGGCACTTTTTCATTACAGATACGACACCGTATTCAAATTCATAACCAGCAACCCAGATTAAAGGGACCTCATTTTTCTTGTCTACCTCATTGAATAAGCGGAATAAGATTTTCTTTATTCAGCTTTAACCATAATGAACCTAAGCTATTACGGTAATTTCGTATCAGCGCTTCTTGTACTCGAACGATTGCTTCACATATCCCTTCCTCGGCGTCGATATTGTGCAAAGTTACAACCTCCTCGAATGTTTTGCAACAATCGACTACCACACGTATAAACAAACCAAGAACATATGCAAATTAGCCAGATTTACGAGTGTCTCCGCCGGCACAGAACTGGGTAACTCAGCCGAAGTACTACATACAGGACTATTACGTCTAATTGATATTATAAAATCGAATTATTATCGAGTGGGAAGCTGCAAAAGGAGCAGCCTTGTCTCGTTTGGTAGGTTCATTCAGATCGCTTTTCCACCTTGAAATTGAACGTGGGTCGTTTGGGTATTTGCTACGGATTTTGCCCGATTGAATGACTCGTTAA
Source organism: Adalia decempunctata (assembly GCA_951802165.1). Classification (NCBI taxonomy): domain Eukaryota; kingdom Metazoa; phylum Arthropoda; class Insecta; order Coleoptera; family Coccinellidae; genus Adalia; species Adalia decempunctata. Next base: position 5,285,231 of record OX637696.1, on the reverse strand, counting down.
TGATTTCTGAATTGTTTTACGATATCGGAGGTGTAGCGTTTATTGTTAGCTGCGTTATGTTGGGGTTTTTAGGTTGGAATTCGTTTCTTTTGCGTCGTAGAAGAATTATCTTCGTGTCTTACCTAGAAAATACTTTGGAGTGAATGTTTCGAAGAGTATTTCTTGAGGAATAATCCAACTGTAATATAGAAATTAACTAGAGTGGCGCAGGGTCAAGCCGTTTCATTTGTCATCAGGATAATGGTAGTTTGGGAATTATGATTAACCGTTCCCCGAACGATAAGAACTTTGGAGGATTCAGAACACGATGATGGGTAGCGAAATGACAAAAAGCCCTTTTGTCGTTAACGAGGGATGTCCTTCGTCAAGTTCCCATTGGCAACCCTGAGTGTTGTTACTCGGAATAAGGGTTGACAACCTTCCTTGCAGAATGGATGGACGTCAAAGGAGGACGGTCAGAAAGTAGACACGTAAACAGACCGATCGGATTTTGCTCTGATTTGTGGAAACTTCAAGCCAACACAAACAGCCAGGACTGGCCGAAAGATTGTCGTTTAGATTGCGAAACTGAATATGCATTCTTGAAATTGATACCGGTCGATATGGCCTCAGCAGAGGCATGATCCATGGAGCTTATAGAACACTCTGGACAAAATTTTCTCATAGAGGGAATTTAATTTCAAGTTTGCATTCAATAGTAGTTTGTTAGCTACGAGAATATATTGAAAAATTCTTAGCCTACTATAGAACCAAACAAAATTTCAAAGTCAAAATATTTTTTACTCAACATATTCTCCTCTTTATTGAATAATAATAATAATAATAATAGTATTTTATTTCAACAATTAATGTGTTTCCACAATAAAATGAAATACGTCAAGTACAAAGTTGATTAAAGCTCTTGCATCCTTCAAAGTATTCTTGGAGAGTGTAGGGTTCACTATTTATCAGGAATTGCCTGACCTTCTTCTTTAAAGTTTTCATATCCTCTATGTCTTAAAATTTCCTAGGTAGATGGTTGAAAAGTTTCAAGTACATGTACTGAGAATTTTTCTGAGTGAGGGTTAGCTTATGACAAGGATAAATGTAGGGGTATCTTCTTCTTGTATTGTTTGTGTTTCTAAATTCCTGGAATAACTCGCTGTTCTTTTTAAGAAAAGGATACATCTTAAAATGTAGACTCCTGTCATTGTTAGTATTCCTTCTTTTCTGAATATCCCTCTACAAGATTCTCTATATTTCATTCCATTCATTATTCTCAGTACTTGCTTTTGTTTCTTGAAAATTTTATCTGATGTTGAGCTGTTTCCCCAGAATAAAATACCATATGTGATTCTTGATTCAAAATTTGCATAATAAAGGGTTTTCATGATTTCTTTCTGTATATGGTGTTTCATGAAGTTGAAAGTGTAAACTACAGAGTTCAGTTTGTTGTTTAGCTGTTCTATGTGGCAATTCCACTTCAAGTTCAAATCCATCCAAAGTCCTAAGAATTTCACACTCTCAGATACTTTTATTGCTGTATTATTCAAGGAAATACTGTCAACTGTAGGGTTTTTGTTTGATGCCTGAAATATGACAGATTCTTTTTTGTTCATATTCAGTTTGAGTTTATTAACATATATTGACAATACATTTATTACAGCGAACCTGCAACGTCTCTAGACCTTTCAAATAAAATTTTTCTTCTTGCTCTGCAAACCAGTCCTCCACAGCTTTTATTACCTCCTCGTTGGAAGAAAATTTACGACCTTTTAAACTATTTTTCAGTTGAGGAAAGAGATGATAGTCGGACGGAGCCAAATCTGGTGAATAAGGGGGGGTGTTTTATTAATTATAACCCTAAATCACGAATTTTTTCCATGACAACATGAGATTTGTGTACTGGGGCGTTGTCCTGTGAAAACAAAATACAGTTGGATAGCTTTTCGTGCCTTTTCTCTTTAATTTTTTCCCGTAGAGTGGTCAGTAACGTCGAATAGTAATCTCCAGTTATTGTTCTACCCTTATCCAAAAAATCAATCATGATTATTCCATGGCAATCCCAAAAAACTGAAGCTAGACTTTTCCAACAGATTTTTGGACGCGAAACTTCTTAGGTCTTGGAGAACCAGAGTGTCGCCATTCCATCGATTGTTGCTCTGTTTCTGGATCGTAGAAATGTACCCAAGTCTCACCCATAGTAACAATTCGGTTTAAGAAGTCTACATCGTTTTCAAATCGAGCACAGATCGAACGCGATGCTTCTACCCTTGCACGCTTTTGGTCAACATTCAAACATTTGGGGATGCATTTTGCAGAAATTTTTCTCATGTCCAAATTGACGTGAACTATATGATGAACGCGTTCGTATGAAATCTTCAGTTCTTCAGATATCCGTTTTAGCCCAATTCGACGGTCTGATCAAATTATGTCATGAACTGCATCGATATTTTCGGGGACTGACACAGAAACTGGCCTTCTCGATCGGTCATCATCTTCAATGGAAAATTTACCTCTTTTGAAGCTTGCAATCCAATTTTTCACGGTCTCATACGAAGGAGATTGATCACCAAGGATATTAAGCATATCTTCGTGAATCTGCTTACCTCTTAACCCTTTCAAATACAGGTACTTGATGATGGCTCGATACTCCAATTTTTCGATTTTTACAATTTCGGTGGACATCTTTTTCTTTTCAATTTATTGCGTAACTCTGGTTTACTTTTTTGACGTCGAACTCAACACTGACACTTCTAATAAGTTATTGTTCGTTAATATGGTATCGCAATATTTTGATTATGCATGGAACTGGTCTGGGCTAACTAGATATCAATACATCCTCGTAAGGCGTTTGAGTACCCAAATTTTGGGATTTTGGAGTTTCCTGACATTGATGGCTGACAATATAGACCCACTCTCGTCTGTGCTAATACATGACGGTCACTAAACAACTTCTTTATGATTGTGTTCACATCAAAATTCAACCATCTACCCACAAGAGATCAATTTTTTTCATCCGTGGACCAAATTAGATACGGTGGTGTTTTGGGCCCCGCTAACTCGATAGATCAATCCGATACCCTTTTTTTATCGTGGCGTTTTACGCCTACCTCACTCGGATATTCAATAACATCGAAATACGCGTAACCCATATTATGATCTCTCCTATTCCGACCTCGACATTTAAAATACAAGACTAGGAAGTCTCTCATGTTTCTGACACATTGCCCACTCTAAACGTCAGGTGCCATAAAATACGGCGCGAAGTATAACCTGAAGAGCGATAAATAATTTTCGTCTCTCTTGCGAACGGGACTTCGGCCTTCGGTGTCACCTTTGTTTTTGGAATTTATGCCGCTGTTAATTTTTGCGGAAACACGGTATTTCAGGAACGAAACGTTTAGTCGTTTTGAAAGGTCGTGAGGTGGTTGGTAAAGAATATATGGATAGGAAGATGACAGTTGAATTGCTTGAATAAAGGAAAATGATGTACTGGGCGATCGTAAACTTCAAGTATACTCCATACACTTTTATAATGTATCCCGTTTGGACATATTTGACCTTGTATAGGTTCCTACCCCGAAATTTTTGTCCCCGGACTTTTTCCAAGCGCGCAATTTTCGCCTCCGGACTTTTTCCAACCGCGCAATTTTCGCCCCCGGACTTTTTCCAAGCGCACAATATTTGTCCCCGGACTTTTACATAGGGCGCAATTTTTGTCCCGGACTTTTTCCAAGCGCGCAATTTTCGCCCCCGGACTTTTTCCAAGGGCGCAATTTTTGTCCCCGGACTTTTTCCAAGCGCGCAATTTTTGTCCCCGGACTTTTTCCAAGCGCGCAATTTTCGCCCCCGGACTTTTTCCAAGGGCGCAATTTTTGTCCCCGGACTTTTTCCAAGCGCGCAATTTTTGTCCCCGGACTTTTTCCAAGCGCGCAATTTTCGCCCCCGGACTTTTTCCAAGGGCGCAATTTTTGTCCCCGGACTGTTTCCAAGCGCGCAATTTTTGTCTCCGGACTTTTTCCTACCCCGAAATTTTCGTCCTCGGAGTCTTTCCAAGCGCGAATTTTTTTCCCCGGAATTTTTCCAACGGCGAAATTTTTGTCCCTGTATATTTTCCAACTGCACAATTTTCATCCCGGAGTGTTTCTTACTTCGAATTTTTTTGTCCCCGGAGCTCCCCGCAATCTCTTGAAGAAGTAACAAAAGGCGTCACAATTTCTCAAAAAGGAAAATAGGGACTCTGTGTTGCCTAGATAGAGATACAAATAGAGAATAATGAATTCGAGAAAATAGTATGTGAATTCAATGATTCCAAAGACCTGTCGAATGTTGAAGAAACTTTTTTCTCTGTACACAGGTGTCCCAGAAGTCCCGCACTTCCTTGAGGGGATCGAAAGTGAAAAATATTCTAAGCCCAAATATCCATGTTTGAAATTTTTTGATAACGTAGTTAATTAGTTATTAATGAAAGTGACCAATCTGGAGCGCGCTACAGAAGAATGAGTAAGCAGTGGGGACGCGAAAGTGAGACGCCAGTCTCGGTTTACTACGTGAAAAGTCGGCAGCAGCTCTGGCGTCTCACTCTCGCGTCTCCACTGCTTACTCATTCTTCTGTAGCGCGCTCCTGATTGGTCACTTTCATTAATTAATTACTGATAACCTACTTCATCAAAAAATTTCAAACATGGATATTTGGGCTTAGAATATTTTTCACTTTCGATGCCCTCAAGGAAGTGCGGGACTTCAGGGACAACCCTATATAATGGAAATATTTCACGTATATAAACATGGTTGGAAGATTCATGCTATTTTCTTGTACGGAAATCAAGAATCGAGTGTTGAAATTTTACTGAAAAATAATAGACAGAATAGTCCGTTACTTTGTGATAGTTCATTCGAAAAAAGAATTAAAATACTCAAAGAAAAAATTCTCAAGAAATAAGCCTTCAGAAGACATTTATATACCTTTTGGCACAACTTTATAAACTCCAATATGAAAATGTGGTATTACTGCGAAACCTGTGGACAGTTAAACCTTAAAAGAACTAACTCCATTCACAAAGTTGAAAAAGAGTAAATGGTAACATTGGCAACGTCTCTGAGATTCATTCGACATTTAACGAGTACCAATCTGCATCAGTTTTAAGTTAAGAAACTTGATAAACGTAAATCTTGGCCAGTCGGGATAAATTATAAATGTGAATGCAGTATACAGGGTGGCCATTTGAAAACGAAACAGACGAGATTACAGACGAAATAAATTTTTTCGATAGAAATGCTCGGACAGGTCGATTTCTGTTTCGAGGGGGACAACTTAAGATGTAGGTTACGGACGCATAGCGCTTCAACCCTTGCTACTACAACCCTCACCCCCAATTTTTGAATAGGGAAGATTTGGTGAGTGATACCTCATTTGAAAGGTATTTTTATACTGATTTCAGCACAGTAATTGTTTTTTCATTTTATGCATTAGTTCTCGAAATATTCTTAACTAAGTATTTGAAAATGAAGTGGTGTTTTCATGGCACTTGTAGTGTTTTTTTGTGAAAAATCGACATTTTGAGCTTCAAAACAACCATGACTGTGGCTTCCTTCCTCCAATCCACTGACATAGAAATCTTTAATCAAGATGTCGATTTTTCACAAAAAAACACTTTAAGTGCCATGAAAACACCACTTCATTTTCAAATACTTAGTTAAGAATATTTCGAGAACTAATGCATAAAATGAAAAAACAATTACTGTGCTGAAATCAGTATAAAAATACCTTTGAATTGAGGTATCACTCACCCCATCTTCCCTATTCAAAAATTGGGGGGGGGGTTGTAGTAGCAAGGGTTGAAGCGCTATGCGTCCGTAACCTACATCTTAAGTTTTCCCCTTCGAAACAGAAATCGACCTGTCCGAGCATTTCTATCGAAAAAGTTTATTTCGTCTGTAATCTCGTCTGTTTCGTTTTCAAATGGCCACCCTGTATGTAGGTATATTTCCTTATGAAGTACCGATGTCCTGTATACAGAAATAACAGCGGTGACAAACTAGACATGCCGGATTAGATTTTTCAAGTTTTAACTAGCTCTATCGCTGTGACCAGCTGACATTCGGTCGAACTTGACGTCGATCCAACTGTGTCGGCCATTAGTCAAAATTTCTTTCGGCGCGCAAGCATAAAGCGGGTTCTTCATTAAACGGCGGCGACATTAAGAGGCCGTTAAATCATCCATTTTGGCTTGTTTGTCTTATTTATTACGTATTACCTGGCCGGCTTCGCCGCTGCCACAAATCAAAAAAAACGGGACGTTGAATCTCCGCTAGAGGATTGTCGAGGACGAGATCCTTGTCGCGGGGGCGGAGGAGTGAAGCTTTAATCGCGATCTCGGGAAATTCGGAAAGATATTGCATAATTCGTTTCTTTTCGGCAGAAAAATTGACTGATTCTGTTATGTCGTCAATTTTTTTATGATATATCTTTAGTCATTCTTTTGCTCATTTCTTTATTTAATAAGTTTCACAGTTCAAACTTAGTCTACTCAACAATTTGAAAAAAATTAAGTTCAGTAGTTGTTAGAAACGCTGGCGACAAGATCTTGTTTGAAACTGAGATGGTTATCAAACGTGGAGCAAAAAAACCATTCAGATACGAGGAGTTATTTTTCCACCCTTATCCAGAAAATCAATCATGATTACTCCATGGCAATCCCAAAAAACTGAAGCAAGAACTTTTCCAGCAGATTTTTGGACACGAAACTTCTTAGGTCTTGGAGAAACAGAGTGTCGCCATTCCATCGATTGTTGCTTTGTTTCTGGATCGTAGAAATGTACCCAAGTCTCATCCATAGTAACAATTCGGTTTGAGAAGTCTACATCGTTTTCAAATCGAGCACAGATCGAACGCGATGCTTCTACCCTTGCACGCTTTTGGTCAACATTCAAACATTTGGGGATCCATTTTGCAGAAATTTTTCTCATGTCCAAATTGACGTGAACTATATGATGAACGCGTTCGTATGAAATCTTCAGTGCTTCAAATATCCGTTTTAGCCTAATTCGACGGTCTGATAAAATCATGTCATGAACTGCATCGATATTTTCGGGGACTGACACAGAAACTGGCCTTTCCGATCGGTCATCATCTTCAATGGAAAATTTACCTCTTTTGAAGCTTGCAGTCCAATTTTTCACGGTCGCATACGAAGAACATTGATCACCAAGAGGATCAGGAATATCTTCGTAAATCTACTTACCTCTTAACCCTTTTAAATACAGGTACTTGATGATGACCTGATACTCCAATTTTTCGATTCTACAATTTCGATGGACATCATTTTTCTTAAATTTATTGCGTAACTCTGGTTTACTTTTTTGACGTCGAACTCTACACTGACACTTCTAATGAGTTATTGTTCGTTGATATGGTATCGCAATATTTTGTTTATGCATGGAACTGGTCTAGGCTAACTGGATATCAATACATCCTCGTATGAGAGAGTGAATACTCATGAATGAACATTTGATAGACAAGAATTGGCAACTTTCGAAACGGTCACTAAATTTCTGAACTTCCTCAAGAATTTATTGTCTCCGCAATTGATTGACCACCGAAATACCATTTTATTATTTGAATTTTCTCTTGAACAGTAAACATTTTTATTCACGCGGAACCTAATTTATTGATTGACCACCGAAATACCATCTTATTATTTGAATTTTCTCTTGAACAGTAAACATTTTTATTCACGCGGAATCTAATTTATTTTCAAACAGTATAGCCAATCGCATCCAAGTTCGGATTGCGACTGAAATCGATCTTCGATTCTTCGATTCGCGAAGAGGAGCAGAGATCCAGGCATCCCCACTACGATCGAAACTGCTATTATACTAGACCAGCCGCTTATTCGATATCGAATCGCACTGAGTTTTCGATTATTCCACAGTTAAACTGGACTAGAAGACTGCTCGAATTTTGTACTGAAACCCCAGTGTTTCCAATTACATTTTCCATATCTGTATAATTATTTCCAGAGTGTTCTTGAAATAATCTAATGGACCATCGTGACGAAAAAACCTCCCTATCATCTTCCTTCCAGATGAAAACTTTCCCGATGGAGTCGATCCCCAATATTTCATCCCCAGTTTTTACGTTTGCTTCCACTTCCACCACCTCCGACGGGGGTTCATCATCGCCGACGGCGTCGTGTCACGAACGACGCCGTCCTCGCCGCCATCGCCGTCTGGCCTACCCACCCCCACCTCCTAATCGCCTCATTACATTTGAATAATCAGCCCCTCTTCGACGTTGACGCACGGCCGGAAAATCAAACCGGAGAAATTTTCTTTCCTAAGCTATTCGTCGTCGTCGTTTCGTCTTTTTACGAGTTTCTCGGAATGTCGGGACGCGGGGCGTCGTTAATTCGACGCTATAACCTCGGCGTCGGGGGGTAAACGCCTCGGACGTCGCGTTGTTGTGAGGCGATGTACTGCGAAGATGGCTCGGCGATTATTTTAATTGGATGTTTTTTTTTTTTGTAATTGTATGGTGGGGTTCTTGGACTGGGCACAGTGTTATGGCGTGACTTTAGTGTTAGATTGATATAGGGCGAGCAGGGGAAAATTGGATGAAACATAATGAAATTCTAGTTGGAAGTTGAAGATGTTGAAATTATTTGTGTTTCTTTTCAAAAATTCCGGAAAAACTTGAACAGAAAACCCCATAAAATTGGGAGCGACCTTGTGGTATATTTCGAAATCAAATACTCGAAAATTACCATTTAGTTAAATAATTTCTCTCTCTCCAAACCAAACACTTTGCTAAAATCACATCGAAAAATTGACCTCCTTCGAAATTACCGCTACGTTACATTAAGATTTGCGAGAACCGACCGAACTCTACTTCCAATTGACCCAGGTACTCCCTACGATTTTCGCATTTTCCCTTTGCACATGTCGTGTTTTTTTTTTCACGCAATGTCTGAACTCCCTTTATTCCCGAAGATTACTCCATCCATAGCAAATCCCCCTGCCTCTTTGTCCCCTTCGAATGCTCTAGATCTAGATTCTAGAAGGATCCTGAGATGACGTTGTTTTCAGCGATTTGTCAATAGTATATTGTTCAATGAGCGGTAATGTAAGTCATAACAAACGCAGATGAATTTTCCAGCCCGAGCCGTCAGGCGAGGGGTGTAATTCATCAAGTGTATTATGACCATTACCGAGAATTGAACAATATACTTCATCTTTGACTTCTTCAGTAAAATTCGAATTAATCTGCATTTTCGAAATTGCCAACAGTTGTCAAAAATTCACGTTTTTCAAATGAATAAAAAAGTCGGGCCAATGGGGAACTCTTTTTCAGACATCAAGGTAACGTCCTCGCCATCCATTTCTACATTTTCTTAGGTCTGAACATCCAAAAATTGCATTTGGAAAACGTGAATTTTGGACGTTTCTACGGGATTCGATATCGGTTCGATTTTTGACCACAGAAATCGCTTTTGACAACCGTTGTCAATTTTGAAAATGCAGATTAATTTACTCAAATTAACAATTGAAATATAGTCTTACCTATTTCAGCAAAACGGTCAACCAGATCTTGTCATTTACTCCTATTTCCATGAACAGAGTGATCGAGCTCGACAAACGAACATGGAATGAAGCTGACGTGAAAATCCGTTGCTAAAGGTGTCAAATTATAAGCACATTTATCCTTGTGGTATAATAATAACCACGCCACTGGTAACAGTCTTTTTCGAACCTAATTCGCACGAACGAATGTTCTTAACTAAATGTAATTCGAATGAATCGAAATCAGTGAAATCACTAAAATTGTGAATCACAAGAAAAACTGAACTTTTCTAAATTCACGAAAGGAAACAGAAGAAATTTAAATAAGCGGTAGCAGAAATATTCACGATTAAGGCAATCAATGAACTGGACTGAAAAAAATGAAACAAATATGCGACATATGCGCTCCACAGCTGACGATTTCTTCTCGCGCCTACACTACATATGGGATATCCCTAAGTAGGTACGGAGAAATTAAATTGATTTTGAAATGAAATGAAAATGAAAAATTCATAAAAGTTTATTCAAACCGTTCACTTGGTGTGAACATATTGTAGAAGGATTGTTCCTGGGATGACGTGGTTTTCAACAATTTGTTAACATAAGAAACTCAATTCGATACTTCAATTCTTCCTCCGAAGCATTTTCCCCGGATAATTTTAAGGTTCCCATTTTTTTCACTGCTTTTTGTTGTGATAGAAACTTTGGCTTGATTAGACACATGATTATACCATTGAGTTTTTTAATTTTTCTATAGCTGCACCATTTCCAATATCTCTAGATTATGAGTGTGCCTAATGACCCACTGACGCACGCTTGTAATTTCAAATAGCCCATTAAAATCCTTCGCACTTACTTCCTAATACCTTTGGTATATGGCGAACGTTATCTTTGTACGATTCCGACATTTTTACAACCCATAATCGCCACATTCACAAGCGATGTACATGGTCGGTTTTGAATATTCATGGCCTCTATCCGCTTTTCCTACTCCATTACAATTGCTAACTAACTTCATATCATATCTAACCTACATATGAAATAATATTCCATCGCGCTAGTTGAATTTTCGATAAGAATCAACTTACTCATTCCAACTATTCCTTTTTTTTCTTCGGCGGTTTCGTCTCCCGCTTTCCTATCCGCGACTCTTTCTAAACCGCGCACATTCCCGCTAATCCGCGAATTAGAAAGCAGAGCGGGCGTCCAAGATCGGCCACACTCCGGTGCCCGTTCGTATTCTGCGGGCGTTTCCGCGGGGGAAAGCGTCCGATGGAAAGTCGGAGGCGACAGAGCGAGCGATCGCGCGATGTACGAACGGGACTAAACACGTAAATCCATTAGCGTCGATTATTTGCGGACGAAATCCAGTTATGGTCCGTCGACGACTCGGGTCAGAAATTAATCCGATTTTTTTTTATGATTCTGGACCGAATGAGATTCTAACTGCGTTTCCGGAAGATTGGACGCGGGACTTGGGCAGTGGCGCGGATAACTCGTTTATCTAACGGTCGAATTTTCTTTGGGACGTCTCTGGAAGTTCTCCTTGCCTCGAGGTTAGAGACTTTCGTAATTTCGAAAAAAAAAATGGTCCGAGAATCTGTTTACGAAGCCGTTTTATGATTTATTGAATGAATCGGAATCAATGGAGCTCAATTATCAATCACCCGCCGTAAAAGGAATTCCATTATGGGGCCCGTAGCAGGAGCTCTGACGATCCCTGAGTTTGGCCTGCTGAGTAAGAAAACTGCGAACCGTCTACTACATTGACTTCTATTTTCTCATTCGCGAAGTGACAATGACTGATGATTTTCTAAATTGTCTGCATGATATTCTACTACATAATAGTTTGTGGTAAACATGGATTCTACTTGTAAAGGTCGCCGATTACAACGAGTAGGAAAACTAATTCGATAGAAGCGCCACCGTGCATTTTATGGAATATCTCTCTCCTTATGAAAGAAATTTACAATGGCGTTCTCTATCCGAAAATCGCTGATGAAATTAGTGAATATGTGGGTAAAGCAGGAACTTTTTCCCGCCATATATTTGAATTTGACCATTCTCTGCCAATTCCGTATTTCGAGTTTTTTTCTGAACGAAATTATCTGTAGATTCACTTTTTATCGGAAGTTGAACTATTTCCATGGGTCTTTCGTTTGAAATAAAACAGGAGCATGAGTTGGCTTATTTTCTTCTAGTTTTGAAAGAAAAAAATGAACTTTCGAAATGAAATCGATTTCAATTATTTCTATAAGAACTCCAATCCTTTCTGAGTTTACTCACAAAATTTTAGTTCTCAAAGTGGATCCATTTTCTAATACAACTTGAAATGAAAACACACTACATTGAACGCCCACCTTAAATTCAATATTATTCGACTGTAAAACAAAAAAAAAATCCATTTTGGTGAGATCCGGTGATCTAGCAGGCTATCTTGTCGGTCCGCCCCTACCAATCCATCTATTTGGAAACTGTTGGTCTAGTAAATCCCTCACAGGACGTGAATAATGAGCGGGTGCTGGTGCTCCATCGTGCTGAAACCATATTTCATTCCGTATTTCCGTACGTAACACTGCTAACATTCCGGGAAGAATGTTCTGAATGAAAGTAAAATCTAAATTTCCTTCGATAATATGAGGGCCTATCACATGATTGCCGATCACTGCTCCCCAGACATGACCACCTGTGTTGATTGTCTATTTCCCTTATAATTCTTGGATTTTCTACAGAGTAATAATGAAAATTGTGCCTATTGACGACTCTGGAATTGTGGAAGGTTGCTTCATCACTGAATAAAACAAATTCAAAAAATGTAGGGTTCTGTTCAATTTGAAAACTTGGGCTACCATTTATGCCCCTATAGGAACACTGTCAAGAAACGGCTTTTCCAGCAGTCGATTCCAACTTATTCGTAACTCCATCATATTCCCAATAATTCCATTATTCCCCTATCTATCTATCTATGAGATCATCCGCGAATATCTGCTCCGAATCAATTTCAATCTGGAACTTTTCGCAAATAAAGTAATAAAGAAACTTTTCCTTCCCCTCTCTCCCACGTCCCGAATTGAAAAAAAAAAGAGAGAAGGGTAAACATCCGGAAATATTAGTTTCGTCTTGATCGACTTTCCAGCCTGATGGAACACGCAGTCGGTTGTTGTTGTTTTTATCAACTAAAAATTGGATTCGGTACACATTCCCCCATTAAAGGCCCCCGTCGGAGTTTTCCTTTTAGCCGGCTCGGTTTTCCTAGGAGTGAAAGGAAATTTCCGGAATTGGATTCCGGGCAGATGGCGGGGGGCGCGAAGTGCTCAAATATCGAACAATAAAGTACGCGCTGGGTTGGCCCGGCGTTCCTACCGGGATGGACGGATAGTTCCGGGAATGAATTGAAAGCGCGGTCGACTGTGATGAATTCCGGGAAATCTAGTCTTACTCGGTGTATAAGCACGATTCATAACTCTATAGTCTATCTATAGGTTAGCCCGAAAGTGGTGAAACACGATATCATCTTTACGAAAAAGTGAAGACTCTCCTTAAGGGGAAGTATCACCCTTTGAATCGTGGTAAATCTCTATCCAAAAAGTGGTCTCTTTATTTCAAGAGTAACTATCCTAATTTACGACGTGGAGACTTGATTTTTTTTTCATTGAAGTTGAAGAACGTCCCGAGGGCAAATAGTTTTCTTTTTTTCGATTTAATTCGTTTTTCAATTAAAAAAACCAGAATAATCGTTAGATCTCTGCAATATTGGGGTTATTGAATATGTTTTTCGTTTTTCATGAGTACGAGCTATATTTTTGAACTAATCATCATGAAAATGTTTGTAGTTTATAGAAGATTAAATTGCCGAGGGCAAATAGTTGCGATTTTTTCCAAAAAATGATGAAGTGTAGTTTCCAAAAAGCTGAAGTTCAACCTGTTTTTTTTTTAATTGAAAAACTAATTAAATCGAAAAAAGAAAACTATTTGCCCTCGGGACGTTCTTCAACTTCAATTAAAAAAAAAAGAATCAAGTCTCTACTTCGTAAATTAGGGTAGTTACTCGTGAAATAAAGAGACCACTTTTTGAATGGAGATTTACCACAATTCAAGGCCTAGGGTTACCAACAGACAACAAAAGTTCAGGGCATGCCATTCGAATAAATGGATTATTTTCATTTTTTGAGAGACATTTTCGAAAAATCGCAGGTATTTGCAAAATACTCGAAATCTATACAAAAAAAATCATATAGTGTGGCATAGGTTTCGATGATATTTCGAACAATTCTCGATCCAGTTGAAGAAGTTTCAAACAATAATGCAATTATGAGTTAGTTAATCGTGTTAAAATGCAAGTGATAATGCACTCATGGCTGAATCGCAAAATGGCGAAGGCGCTAGCGTTAAATTCAATTTCCCGTAAATTTCAATTTCAATGGACCTTTCCATTTGAATCCCCTTTTATCGCCTCCATAAGAATTCGATCGTATTTTTATATGGTCCGATTTATAGCTGGTAGAATTTCGATTCAATTTTTGTTCAGACTCGTTCTTTCGAATGTTCCGATAGAATAACTATAAACAAAAGAAATCGACGGATTCGATACAGATCATAACTTCTCTAATGCACAATTGGAATAGATTTGTGGTTTAATTTCTTTTTTTCAATGGGTGATTGTCTAGCTCTAGATGAGAGAAAAATTGTTCCCATCATTTACAATTATTGGGAATCAAGTTTACTCCCAAAACTGTCAATTAAGTTTTCAATCTTGGTGAAATATAAAGAATTGAGGTAAGGTTATCTTTTTCAGTTTTTGATTTTGAATGTGAATTCGAACAATATTTTTTTTAATCTTGGAATTTAATGTGGGCGTTCAATGTAGTGTATTTTCATTTCAAGTTGCATTTGAAAATGGTTTCACTTTGAGAACTAAAATTCAGTGGGTAAACTCAAAAAGGATTGGAGTTCTTGATGAAATAATTTTAATCGATTTAATTCCGAAAGTTAAATTTTTTTTTCAAAAATAGAAGAAATTAAGCCAACTCATGCTTCTGTTTTATTTCAAACGAAAGACCCATGAAAATAGTTCAACTTTCGATTAAAAGTGAATCTACTGATAATTTAGTTCAGAAGATCAACTTGAAATACGGAATTGGCAGAGAATGGCCAAATTCAAATATATGGCGGGAAAAAGTTCCTGCTTTACCCACAAATTCACTCATTCCATAGTTTGAATTTTGGAAAGAGAACGCCATTGTACATTTCATTCATAAGGATAGAGATATTCATAGAATGAAAAGGAAAGTAAGGGAAGAAACACTATTAAATTTACTTCTATTCTTTGACTATCAATTTCGGCCTCTAGGCTCTATTCATAGAACTTGATAGTGATAACTGATAATGTAACGTATGGTCCGAAAGTTTTGGGAAAAATTTCACCTGGTCTGATTGAGAAGCAATCAGTCAGGGAATTAGGCAAATCGAAAATAATGGTTCCTTGTCTGTTACTTGAATTTTGATTTATAATAAGGATAGTTAAGTTAAATTGTTGAATAATTCGATAAAAATATAAGATTATTTAAGTCAGAGTTATATGCTTTTGAAATTTTTCCCAAAACTTTCGGACCATACGTTACGTTCTATGGAGATACTCCATAAAATGGATGGTGGTGCCTCTATCGGATGAGTTTTCCTACGCGCTTTGAACGCCGACCTTAATCTTGAAATTTAATCGACTAAAATGTGAAAAAAACTCCTATCTTTGCCACCTCTATATTTCAGAAGATTGTCCCTGTGTTCCTTCTCGAAATATTCATGTTTTTGGGGACAGGGAATCACCTACTACATTTTTGCAGAATCTGCATCTATCACCATGTCTATAAATTGTCTGCTGAGTTTCTCCTCAACAGTATTTCGGATTGAAATCGCTTTTTAAGCCTCGGAATTCTTGCTGCGTATACAGAGACATATAAAAAGATCCATTGAAATGTATTCACTGAACTAGAGAACGACGTCGACTGGATTTCGGGGCCAGTACAATCTACCGCCCACTTGTTGGAACACTGCCTCTCGATCTGTAGAGACCGGAGTGAGCAAATACGGTCTCTTTGCCGTCCTCCGGAATTTTCGTAGCCATTCATCGGCAGGACCGCTCCAGGATTCGTTCGATACGTAGAAGGCAAATCCGGGACTACTTTAGGTCGTTTTTGTCGCATGGGAAATTGGACATTACGGTCCCAATAACGTCCCTTTCCTATCCCAAAATCGCTACGTGCTTATTCGTTATCGATCGGTCCTCAGTGCGGGATAGATTCAATTTTTATTTGAGCGAGGAATTTTCAGGCGATCGGATTTGAGTCGAATCGTCTGTTGGATCAACAATGGCGGTTTATCGGTTCAGAATCTTTCTGTGGTACGGAAAAATGAACCTAGAAGAAGGAGTTTCAAGAGACATAGAAATAGGCAGGTGGATTCTTCCAGAGCTGGTTCCTGCTGAAGTGTTTGTCTGATCAAATTATGCCACACTTCTTCATTGGCTTCTTGGAGGGGCTCTGCAGCTTCAGGAACATCATCAACATCATCGACGAGGTCAGTTACGAAAGGGTCGAAAGAGATCTTAAGGTGGATGTACACCGCGATCCCTACAGGATGACCAATCTTAAATTTTACATGGTCCTGCGTTTTCCATAAAAGTAGGTAGAGTTGCGGTAAATTCATCTGCCGTTTTTCTGTCTCTCCAGTTAGTGGCGACGCAAATACCTCAATCTTCGGCATCGTAACCCACTTGTCATAGTCTTGCGTGGGATTACACGATTGGGAATCGTCGAAAACACCTGCGACCAGTAAATACGATTTGGCGTTATTTTGACGTATTTATCGCCCGAAATAAGCCCTTTTTGTGAGAGGTAGACGTCGGAGGGTGTCGCGTTTTGTATTTGAGGTTTTAATATCGAGCGAGCGGTTGGTTGAGAACCTTCTGGCGGCGGCTTTTTCAGGATTATGGAAATACGATTATCCAGGGATTCAAAACTGTTGGATTGCAACCCTTTTCCCATAAAGCAGGAAATGGTAATAAAAATGCGTTCAAAGTTTATTGTGTAAATAATCCTTTAAAGCGAGTTCTTTTCAAGGAAACAGCTTTTGTCTACAAGAAAGATCATCTTTAATTTTCGACAAGTTATCGTTCCCTGAAAACTTTCGCACCTAAGGACTGAACCAGAATAAATTCGCTATCACAAAAACGCTTATATCTTTTGAACCACTGGACCGATTTCGAAAATCAAACTCATTTTCGAATCATCTTCTAATTCTAATGAAAACTGTTTTCACAATAAAAAACCAACACTATTTTTTACAAAATTCATGGATTTTTTCTGGAATTCTTCCCATCATGCTTCTCATAGTGTTCTCAGTCACTTTCTGGGATGCTGTCTTCCACTTTTGCTTGAATTCCGCTAATGTTTTCGTTGATTTCTTAGTCTTCTTCAATTCTCTTTTTACCAGGGCCCAATATCTTTCGATTGGCCTGAGTTCTGGGCAATTTGGTGGATTGGCCTCTTCGGGGACAAAAATCACCTCATTAGCTTCGTACCATTCCTTGGTGGCCTTGCTGTAGTGGCATGAAGCTAAATCTGGCTAAAAGATTATTGACACATCGTGCTCACGTGAAAATGGTAGAAGTCGCTTCTTCAAGCATTCCTCGATGTATATCTTCTAGTCAACAGAGCCTTGGTCAATGAAAAATTTGCTCCTTTTCCCACAAGTGCAAATTGCTGGCCAAACCTGGAATTTTTTAGGAAACTTAGCTTGTTTCTTCACGAGAAATTGTTCGTCAACATTTCCATGAGAATCTGCAGTATAAAATTCCTGACCAGGATGTTGCGAGAAATCAGCCAAGACATAGGTTTCGTCGTCCATCACGCAACAAGAAAAATTTTTCAAGAAATCTTTTTTTAATTTCTTTGCTCTTGATTTCGCTTCTTGATTCTTCACAACGTTCCTGACTGGCACTTTCTGCACTTTGTATGTTCTAAGCCCACAACTCGACTTGATTTTCTGAACGGTTGACTGCGAACAACCCAGTATTTAGGCCACTTTCCGCCCTGAAAGGTTAGGATTCTTCTGAAAAAGGCTGATGGCTTTCTTCACTTTTTTTGGGCTATGAAACCCCTTTTTCCTCCCGGTTCCTTCCTTGCGGTTAATTGTAAGATCTTCGTTGAAGCGCGTAACAACTCTTAATACCGTTTTCGGACGAACGCGAGCCTCTTTTGCGATTCTTTTGAAGCTCCATTTTTGATTATTTTGAAAAAGTTTCACTATAAATTCTCGTGTTTTCACTTCGCTTGACATTTTGCGACAGAGAATTGGAATATCTATGAAGTAAATGTTCCACATGTTTCTGACGTTCATAACAAAGCTAACTATGATCAAATTTTGTGATTTTCTCAATTGGTTCAAGAGATATAGGCGTTTTTGTGATAGCGAATTTATTCTCGTTCAGTCCTTATTTGATACTTCAATGCCTTCTAGTGGTGTCATATACCCAAAACCACTGTATCTTCCAAACATTGAACTCCGCTGAACTCTCTCGAGGAATCGTCGAACAAACGCACCTGGTGCAACGACCTTCCTCATGCTTTACCGTTAATTGATCCACTTCTTCAATATATACACAGACTTACCTACCGGCCGTATAAGGTCAAAAACAATAACGCCGACGACTGCCTTAAGTTATTCGCCGCAGTTGCAAACTTCGACTCGGGTTTTATTCAAACTCGGGGAACAACTTTGTGTCGCAAACACACAGATATCAAATCGGTTCGAACGGCAAATTCGAGACAGCTAGAGCCTCGTCTTTGTGGAAATGTTTGCTTAAGCGAGACGTTTCTCGACTCTGTCGGATAAAATGTATCTCGGTGCGAATTCAATCAGCATCAGCGCCAGCGTTTGTCGTGTCGTCAATGCGGACTGAACTTTATTGCTGTTTTATTTGACGCTTTCCAGAAGAGGCGCTTTTGTGCATATTGAAGAATTCGATGTAGAATGCTTCAACGAAATACTTTAGGTCAAGAAGTAACTAGAAATTGTTACTACGAAGGTTGGGACCGTTCATTTTGAGTTCCGCGGATGTTTTGAGAAATGCAATTATTTGCGAATGTCATCGCAAAAAAAAACGTGTTTCTTGGAATAATCGACTTATTAACTTACACAGCGCAAAAAAATTAACACACATTATGGAAATCTCAAATTTATTCTCAATGATAATTATTTTTATCAGAATTATGCATGCATATGTTATCCACTTTCAACGTTTTTCTTCAATACAGATGTTTTCTCCCAGCAGGAATAAAAAAAGATGATATTATCAGATTTTGAATGTATTGGCTCCATTCTAAAATCAGTTGTTCTCGATCAATTCTAGTGATCAATAGTTTTTCTTTCGTTTGATTTTCTACACTCGATCGCTATGCAACGCGAAACACGCAATTTGACCCAAGAGGAATGTGCCCAAGCGGTAGTTTTGCGAGAAGAAGGGTGGATATACACAAGAATTGCAAAAAGGTTTGGAGTTTCCCATACAAGTGTGTCCAGAATGTTGCAGCGATTCAGGGAGACAGGTATGAATGTCCGAAGACCAGGACAGGGTAGGTAGACCACGGGTAACAACTGCCATTCAAGAACGTTACTTGAGAGTTTCTTCGTTGAGACAACGGTTTGCAACCGCTCGCCTCCTTCAAAATCAACTTGAGCACACTCATGAGGTGCAAATTCGCACTCAGACAATAAGAAATCGCCTCAGAGAATATGATTTAAGGCCTCTTGTCGCGGCAAGAGGCCCAGCTCTTACCCCAGCTCATCGAAGGGCGTGATTGGATTTTGCGAGAGAGCATATCCATTGGGAAGAGGCCGATTGGGAAAGAGTTCTCTTCACAGATGAGTCTAGATTCTACCTCTACCATTATGATCGACGTTCCCTTGTATACAGACGTCCACATGGGGGAGGATCGATTATGGTATGGGGTGGAATATCTTTGACTGCTCGCACAGACCTAGTGGTCGTTGATAATAGAGCAATGAATGCTGATAAGTATATAAGGAACATTCTTGAAGAGCATGTTGTGCCATTTGCCCCATACATTGGTGAAAATTTCATTTTTATGGACGATAATGCCAGACCCTATTGTGCGCGCATCGTTCAGGAGTACCTTGAAGATGTCTCTCGAATGGAATGGTCAGCAAGAAGTCCAGACCTCAATCCGATTGAGCAGGTTTGGGACAACCTCAATAGAAGGCTGAGAAGTTCAAAAAATCATCCAGCTACTCTTAATGACTTAGGAATCCAACTCGGAGAAATCTGGGAAGGATTAGATCAGATGATCAGAACATTTTAAGATCACTCATTTTGAGTATGAACCGTCGTTGCCGAGCTGTATTTAACGCAAGGGGTGGAAATACCTAGTATTAAATCACTTATCAGCATTTCAGTATTTTGAAAATTGACCATTTTTCTTCTTTCACATAAGATTCGGTGAAATCCTGAATTTTTCTTCCATTTAATGTGTCTTGTTTCGTTCAAAACCTTCCCGAGAGAACATAAAAAATGAGTTATAAAGTCAATGTAGAGTTAACTTTCATTCAAATTGAGATTTTCAGAATGTGCGTTAATTTTTTTTGCGCAGTGTACTTGAATGAAAGTTTGGTGTTTACTCGAAAGTCTTCTACCTGATATTTGCGTTGTGTGGATTTAGATTAAAGGGAGAACCATCGAAGAACGTCGAATCACAGAGCGTTTTCGATCTTCTGTACTTGGGAATGGTGATATTTATTGGATCTAATGCATGAGTAAACCTTTTGATTTACGAAACAGTAATTTCTTCTTGATTGGGTTTTGACTGCGTCCTCTTCAATTTCTCCTGGATGAAGCTGGCTAGACGGTTCGGGGATACGGAATAATTCGAATGTTTGAAGTTTCTTCCGGTCGCTCACGTCGAAAGAGCGGCAGCTTCGATCGGTTCCGATTGAAAACGCGCCGCGACAGGTTGGAGCGTTGTTGATCAAAGAGGACGGCACCTAACGAAATTCCTTTCGGATAATCGGATATCCAATCCCGATGTTGATAAATGAAGAGCGGACATGAGCTCGTCAGCTCGCATCACGAAGATAGAAGGTGATGGACGGAAGCCTAATCTGGCTTTTAGGAGAGGAAAATGAGATTTACGGTGGTGGTGATGAATCATATGGCGCTGCAGTTTCAGCGGCGATACTGAAAATGGCCGGTGAAGAAATTGGAAAAGAGCAAGAGGTAGAATAGACGAGTCAGGGATCGATAGGAGCCTGTTTGGCTTTCAGAGTTGGGTATTTGTAGCTGGATCTAAAGCCTCCAGACGCAAAGAGTAGCACGCTTCAACCTGTCACTGAAACGGTGGGATTTATTTAATCCATCTGACTTCAGAGCGACAATATTTGAATTGTCTTATGATATCGATATCAACATTTTATCTTCGATAATTTCAAGCGAAAATGAAGTTATACGAGAATGGCCGTTTCCAGTAAATTAAAAAATCCATTTTTTTTTTACATAAATATATTGAGAGTAGTCCAAAACATAATCCTAACCAATTTATCACTTTCAATTTTGCGCATTTTTTCTATTATTATCATTAATAAAATATTGAAATTCGAATTCGCGCCATGATGACGTAGTTATCCTCGGAACCTCATTGGACACTGTCGTGATGACGTACGAATCCATGACCAATCTTATTTGTGATGGAAGCTATCAAGAAGGCGTAGTTGCCGCTAACTCTTATTTTGTCGTCTGAAATAGGATAAATGAAACCACAGAAACTTATGAAGCATACATGGCTTCTTGATAAATTCGATGGGTATCACCATAACCTCTTCAATCCAACAGCCATCGAAGAATTAGAACCATGATAAGAACGAATCTTCCGTGATAGAGAAGAACGGATAGTTAGGAGGATGGCGACCTGGCGACGCTGTACTGTTCCAACCAATCAAATTATGATTGCCGCCATTTATACTCGTTTGAATTTGACGTTCGTTTTGGTATTTTGAGTAATTTTTTTTCTCGAAAAATAGACAACAGAAAAAAAAAAGGAAAATTGATACGAGATTCTGAGGGTCAATTATTACCGAAATGATTTCTTCTGAAAATCACTGGAAACGCTCATTGTTTCTGATATTTCGGAATTGAAGAACAAAGACAAATATTAATCATAGAAAATCGATTCAATTTTCTTCAAAATAGTCTCCATGAAGATCTATACATTTCTGCATGCGTTTGAACCAATGTTCGAAGCACTTTTACCACTCTGATTGAGGTATCTCCAAAACATGCTTTCTGAACGCATCAACCGCTTCTTCAGGTGTCGAAAAACGTTGACTCCTCAGTTTATTTTTTACGTACGGGAATAAAAAGAAGTCATTCGGTGCCATATCAGGACTATACGGCGGATGACTCATCAAATCGATGTTTTGAGTGCTCAAAAATGCAATTGTTTGAGCCGATGTGTGAGAGCAAGCATTGTGGTGGTGAACAGTGATATACGTCTTCGGCGGTTGGTTTTCCTCATTTCTTGCAAGTTAACTGGCAAACAAATGGTTGTGCACCACTCAGAATTGACTGTTCTGCGTTGTTCTAGTGGTATGGTTGCGACATGTCCAGTTCTGCCGAAAAAACAGGCAACCATTTGCTTGGAAGTGCTTCGTGCGCGAACAACTTTTGTTGGGTTTGACTCATTTTGAAACACACAATCGACTGCTGTTTACTTTTGGGCTCATACGCGTGAATCCACGATTCCTCACCTGTCACGATGTCATAGACGTGTTTCGAAGCATCGTGATCGTATTTTTTGAGCATTTCTTTCGACCAATCAACACGAGCCTTTTTTTGAACGATTGACAAATTGTGTGGGATTCAACGCGAACAATTTTTTTTGACAGTCAAATGTTCATGCAATATTGTATGCTGGTCCCACTAATAAGGTTGCCCCAATCTCACGATAGGTCACATGACGATCCTACAATATCAGTTCGCGCACAGCATCAATAGTTTTCGGAACCACTACTTATTTTGGAAGACCATCACGAAATTCGTCTTGGAGCGAACTACGACCTCGATGGAATTCACCATACCATGGATAAACATTGCTCCTTGATGGAGCTTCATCGCCAGACATTCAATTTAGTTCATCGATGCACTGTTGCTGAGTTAATCCACGTCGAAAGTTGTAAAAAATAATCGCACGAAAATGTTCACGATTCAATTCCATTTTTTGACCGAGTTGAATCTTTTGAGTTAGTCTAAACAACACAAATAACGCTCGTATGTTAAAACTGACTGAGTACGCATAACCTCAATAATGTTAAAATTTACGATAGAGCTGTCAGTTGCCAAATTGCAACACTAGGGTTGTCCAATCCCGAAATATGAAAGGCAACCCTTGTATTACGTATGTTTCATTGTGATTACTAGCACAAATATTGTCAGTTATTGAGCCTCTGTATAGTAGATGCAATTGAATTCAACCTATCCAAACGTTGGTTTATCCGATTGCGAAATTGCCAAATTGCCCGCCCTGTTAATCTAGATCCAATGACGATAATGCGGGTGTGTCACGTGAGGACTTGAGAGCGTTCTAACAATCCACTTTATCTGCCCTTAAATCATTAAGGAATCACCTTTCCTGGTTGTGTTTAAATGAGCCGAACCCTCCTTAATTGAAGGCGACCGCATACTCACACGTTGTTATGAATCGACGACTTACGAAATCCGATAGTCGAGTATCGCGTTACGTCGCAGAACGACCTCTAAATTACCCACTTCAAGATCAAGGTGGCTCGAAATGAGGGAAGCGACAATATTATTCCATTCACCTGGATTCGTTTCTAGAGACCGGTCTCACGAAACGGAGAAAATCTCCGCAGGTTGTTGACTCTTGGATGGGTTATCTATGTTGTGATGATGACGATCGTGACAGATGGTACGGCGAGATGCAGTATGAATAGAAACTTGGAGAAGAATATTCGTGTGGTTTCTCCTGTATGAGATTCCTGAATTTCGATAATCTAGGTTTTCTCTAAATGTAGATTTGAAGGATGAGAAACTCTTCATTTCAGGACCACACACTTCTGCTTATGGCGTTCCCTTTGATGTTCTTGTTGTCTGTTTCCTTTCGTATAATATCATCCCTGTGTAACGACAAACTTATGCCAAAGCTTGAGCCAATCGTCTATACGAGGATATATTGAAAAATTCTTAGCCTACTATAAAACCAAACAAAATGTTTTATTACTCAACATATTCTCCTCTTAATTAATTACAGCGAACCTGAAACGTCTCTAGACCTTTCAAAAAAAATGTTTCTTCTTGCTCTGCTAACCAGTACTTCACAGCTCTTATTACCTCCTTGTTGGAAGAAAAATTTACGACCTTTTGAATTTTTTTTCAGCTGAGGAAAGATATGATAGTCGGACGGAGCCACATCTGGTGAATAAGGGGAGTGTCCTTGTAATTCTAACCCTAAATCACGAATTTTTTGCATTGCAACATGAGATTTTTGTCCTGTAAAAACAAAATACCTTTGGATAGCTTTCCACGTCTTTTCTCTTTAATTTTTTTCCCGTAGAGTGGTCAGTAATGTCGAATAGTAATCTCCAGTTATTGTTCCACACTTATCCAAAAAATCAATCATGATTACTCCATGACAATCCCAAAAAACTGAAGCAAGATCTTTTCCAGCAGATTTTTGGACACGAAACTTCTTAGGTCTTGGAGAACCAGAGTGTCGCCATTCCATCGATTGTTGCTTTGTTTCTGGATCGTAGAAATGTACCCAAGTCTCATCCAGAGTAAAAATTCGGTTTAAGAAGTCTACATCATTTTCAAATCGAGCACAGATCGAACGCGATGCTTCTACACTTGCACGCTTTTGGTCAACATTAAAACATTTGGGGATCCATTTTGCAGAAATTTTTCTCATGTCCAAATTGACGTGAACTATATGATGAACGCGTTCGTATGAAATCTTCAGTGCTTCAGATATCCGTTTTTTCCCAATTCGAAGGTCTGGTAAAATCATGTTATGAACTGCATCGATATTTTCGGGGCTGACACAGAAACTGGCCTTCCCGATCGGTCATCATCTTCAATGGAAAATTTACCTCTTTTGAAGCTTGCAGTCCAATTTTTCACGGTCGCATACGAAGGACATTGATCACCAAGGGGATTAAACATATCTTCGTAAATCTGCTTACCTCTTAACCCTTTTAAATACAGGTACTTGATGATGGCTCGATACTCCAATTTTTCTGTAATTTTTTTTAATTTATTGCGTAACTCTGGTTTACTTTTTTGACGTCGAAATCTATATTGACACTTCTAATAAGTTATTGTTCGTTGATATGGTATCGCAATATTTTGTCTATGCATGGAACTGGTCTAGGCTAACAATATATCAATACATCCTCGTATTTTGTGACATTTTATTGATGGCTCCCAACGACTAGAATGTCATTTAAGGGTCTGTCCACCAACTTGTTGTATAATGGGTTCGTACGAAATCCCTAGGAAAAGTTATGATTATATTTCTCGAACAAACCTTGCATCGTCTCCAATCGAAGACGAAAACCACATTGACAATACGAACTACCATAACTCGGCTACTAAAATAAGTGGTTGACTTTAAAGTACATCGTTACTCTTCTGAAGGTCGCAGACGAGGTGGAGAATATGCATTTAATCGCCAATATTCTCGCTCGAAGGAGAAATAAATGGGAAGACATAAAGATGCGGGGACATTCAAATCTCCCCATATTATTAGTCTTTGCCTCTTCCATTTGGTACGCACGCAATTCGGGTCGCAAACCGCGCCAGACTTGAAGCCTCACGGCTTCTTCGGGTGAAATACGAGCTTCAGTCGAGGACACTTGACTCTCGTCTCATTGTCACATGTGTTTCTTCATTTCGCGGTTGAAGAATTTTAACAATACGATGGGTGGTAAAGAATGGAATTGGGGATCACATGGTATGCGTACGGTTCCTTTGTGCTGGGTGAAGAAATTTGGTGAGAAATCGAATTGGAAGAAAGACGATGAATTGAGGAACTGGTTTTATCATGTTGCGTTTTCAACCAATGGAATTCGCTCTAAGTTAAATTAATTTCACTTGAAAATTATCTCCCTGGGTCTAGGAACTATTACGAATCTGAATACAATCAGAACAACGGCCTTGTTAGCTCACAAATAGTCAGGGCATGTGATTGAATAAAGACTAGAATAGCATTGGAAAACTAGCCACATAAAGGAAGTATGTGCATGAATAATGAATAAAGTAAATTTCTGGAGAACTGGCAACGCAATATCATAACAACAAAACGATACGGTATACGAAAACAACTTCGAATACGTGGTTGAAAAGAAATATATTATTTCGGAAGAACGAAAATAAACATCTCGTTTTAGTTGCGAATTATTGAGCATTCTTAGATGCACAATGAAAATATTTCAAGGATGAATATGCAAATAGGAATCTTTCTGGTATCTCCGAGAATTCGTAAAAGTATTATTCTAAATTATCCGGACGGAATGAAAGTAACGGATAGCTTAACCGAGTTCTGGAACCCTATGATGAAATTCTCCAATTTTCTCAGAATTATCTCCGTCTTGGGGAGTGCTTCTTTTTATATTAACATACAAAGTAGATCTGGATATTCCGGCTGGCGACTCCTTGCTTGGTGCGCTCGGATAATTTGAATATGAGATACAACTCATATAAATATATTCTGTCTCAACTTTCAAGGATTTCAGTTGACGATCTTATTCGTATCAAAGCAGTTATTCTTCGAAGATTGTAGTTATGAAATAGAATGGGTAGCTTGGAGGTAGAGTAACCCGTACGGGAAACAGGGAGACGCAGGTTCGACTCCCGCTCGGCGTGTAACTTTTTTTTTTAATTGGACTCCTTGCTGTTGATTCTTTCTCTCATAGTTATGAGGGCACTTTTAGTAGACGGTCGGTGCTAGGAACGGTAGGAATGTGTCGTCCTCGAAGCTTCTCGAGCGATTCCGCATAAATCGAGATCGCCGTATATGAATTTTTCATCTTCATGCTAATATGGCGACCGATGCAAATGGCATCCGCCTATTTGACTTGCATATTCGCATTTCTCATGTATCGCGGCTAATGCCCGAATATGCAATCTAGAATGTCGCATTATCAGTGGCGCGCGTATTATACTTTCAAATCGGAATGCAGATCTCGTCGAGAGAGGGTACACATTTCCTAGTGGCTCCGTTCAGCCGTAACCTCCTTTTGAACCAAAAAGGCGATCTGTGCGCGTTGTTGTGCCCATCGAAGAAGTAGGACTCGGTGTCAATGATCTTTTATGGTCGAGCCGTCGAGAATTTCTTCGCGGACAAGATACCGTTACCACAAACTAATGCGTCTCCATGTTTCGTTCCTGTTAGAATGAAATTGGTACGTCTGGTCGTTAGGTCTGGGTTTGCATTATTGGTCGTGGAAAAAGAAGTTTTCCAGGAAAAAAAATAATCGTACAATGTAGAAAACGATTCCAGTATTGCCACTTCTGACAGCTCTCATGGATCACAGAAGCTGTTGCTCGCCGCTGAGGTTATATCAGACCATTGAGTTTCGATGAGGAACATAGAGGTTCTGGATATTATCTCAATGTTCAGATGGGGCTATACCAGAAAATAACACCGTGAATTCTAACAAAACCATAGACCTATACTACATTCACAATTATAAAATCACAACTCTGGCCTTGGAAAATTAACACATTCCACTCTGTATCGAAGTTATGACGTTTTTCAAAATATTTTTATGTTCCAAGTCAACACTATGTTGCCCTTTCTACATTCTTAGCGTATTTCTCAGAATGTGAATTTATTCGGATAATGAATGAATTGGAAAAGATGTGATGGACGAAAATAATAAACGTTTATATGAATTGATAGAAAGGATTCCTTTTCTAGTTATTTGCATGAAAAGTACAAGAGATCACTGTTGAAATATATTATTTTTCGACATGGAAGAAAATTGCATTGCTTTCACATAATTTTCATATGCATGCAACTGTTCAAGACTTGACGACATCAATTGTTGATTCTAATCAAGAATTAATTAAAAAAAATCAACCCAAAGATATAAGATGAATTGATGGGTAATTACAAGAATCAAGAATAACGTCAATTTTATTATGTTGACAACTTTCTTAAAATCAATGTTGGGATATAAAACCCGGTTGCGTTTGTTCAAACAACATCTAAAGAATACATTTTTCACCATCTTCACCTTTGAAAGGCGTTTCTTATAGGAGAATTAGGTCTAAGTTCCACCTCATTAGTTAGGTACCTAACTTTTGCAAATCTGCTCAGATATCGCCAAATCTCTTGGAAAACCTGAAGAATATCATCCTAATCGACCTGTCGAGGCTCCATCCGATCCATCTATCAGCGATATCTGTCCAAATAACAGCTTTTTCAACAAAATTCCCGTGTACCCCTTCAACCTCGAAATGTAAACATTCGTCCTGGTCTTGAAAATCGTCCTCACGCTCCAAACTGGTGCTAAAAACAATAATCATACGTTAATCTTAGATATTCGACGAAAAACTCACCTGCAAATATCGATTAAATACCAAAAATCTGCGAACAATTTGTAAACCTAACAAAATGTGGAATATCTTTGATACTTTTACTTTGATGTAAACAAAAAAACGTTCAACGTCGTTCTGCCATTAACGATATTTTCTGTGCGCGGACTGACTTTTCATCATATGTTCTGTGCTCTTCATCAGGGGCACCAACTCCTGAAAACGAAACCATGACCTCCTATGTGATTAAATAAAAGTGAATGGAGTATAGTAAACGATTATGACAGCTCTCATGGGTCACAGAAGTTGTTGCTCGCCGCTGAGGTTATATCAGACCATGAAGTTTCGTTGAGGAACATAGAAGTTCTGAATGGTTGTCAATGTTCAGATGTAGCCATAGCAGAAAATAACACCGTGAATTCCAACAAAACCATAGATCTGCGAACGGAATATACTTTAACATCGCGAAAGTGAAAGAAATGGAGACTGAGAATTTTTGTTTGAGTCGTATAGAGGAAACCGGTCAATAATTCTACGTCGAATATTCTGAGACTCATTTTTCTTATGAACTGGACATCTCGAGACCATAGCATTGTCGAATATTGTGAAACAAACGTCAACTCTTGCACAACGTTTCACAATTCGATCGTGTTGAAAGTTGGGTATTCAATTTTACGATTCATTTGCTCGTGTTAAAATATCCATCGGTTTTTGCTGATTCGACTGCCGAAGAAGTCGCTTTCAAAACTTATTCCATTTGCGTTGGATTTGTCGAACTGTTTTCTGTGGTGATGAAAGTACCGATAGCTTTTTCTTCCAATCCCGACTCGCCTTTTCTTTTGAGGATAGCATTCTGTACATCAGCGGAGCATGAAAGTATTTTCGTGGTAAAAATGGATTTGAACTGTCAATTAGAGTGAAAGGTGAAAATCGTTCGTTTCTATGCCATTTTATCACGTACCACTTCTCGCCTAACGATCGAGAAGCTGCTCGCTCCATTATTATGCGCTCTAGTAGAACTGGGTGAGACGTAAAGACTACGTCTTGTCTCCTTCTATTTCCAACTCCTTCCTGCAGCCCACTAACCAACTGACAATAACATGCGAATCTGTTGAATTTTCTTCGGCTTAGTTCCAGTTCATAAAGCATTCCGCGCTCTCGCAAATGGTTCATCTTTGCGAAACGATGTACGAACCATGTTTTGCGTAATTGTCCGGAGAGAATGATTCGGTTTCCTTTCTCGTTAATTGCGCCAGAATGAAACGATGATGAATATTAAAACTACAATGATCTCGGACATGTATCCATTAGAAAGCTACTCATAATAGATGCAGCATAATTGATTACGATCAAACCGGATAAATTAAGTATTTTCGATCCAAAAGCAGCCTGATATCTTCGAAAATCATAATCCCTGAGAGTGCGATCTATAAATCATTAATTCCCCTTTTTTCCTTTCAGCAATTGTTCAGATCTCAACAGACGCAAGCGCAGACGCCGAACGCGGCCCAGTTGCAACTGTTACAACAGCAACAGCAGCAATACTTGGCGCAACAACAGCAGGCGGCCTTTCCGCAGCCGCCGTACGTGTTGAATCCGCAACAGGATCAACCCTACCTTATCACCACCGGAGTTCCTCAATATTACGGCGTGGGCCCCTGGGTGTACCCCGCCCCCGCCAACTTGATACAACAGGGAGCCAACAATGGACCCAGAAGACCAATCACGCCCAATGGTAGCGCCGAGGCGCAGCAACAAGTACAGGTAGGTCTTGATGATCTGAAATGTTGATTTCTTTGATTTGGAGACAGTCTGTCTTGTAAATATGCTGTTGTAACTTGCGAATGTGCAATAAGTTGTGTAGATATCGATTTTTAACAGCCCCAAGCGGCAATTCAGTGTACAAACCATAACCTCCTGTAAATAATGTAATTTTTCCAGCCACAAGTACCAGGCGGTTACATTCTCCCTTATTACGATCAGAACACGCCGATTATCATGGCGCAAGGCGCCGCGATGCGTAATGGCACCCCCATGCGTCTGGTTAGTCCAGCTCCAGTGCTGGTCCAGCCTCAGGCTAACAGACAGACTCCGGCTGGAGCCTCGCTCTACTCCAACACTCCTCAGAGCCTTTACAACGCCAACGTTAACACTTCCGTCAATGGCGGTAGTCTTGGAGGTAAGGATTCCTTTTTTTTTAGGTTATTCCGCATCCGTTAGGCACCTTGGGCTGCTGCTTGAGTTTTGGGAAAGAGAAGACCTCTTCCTATAGCGAAGAGGGACCACAGTCGAACTGTACGAAGAAAATGTCACAATTGACGTTGACAATGTCAGATTTGACGTTGACAATGTCAGAGTTGACGTTGACAATGTCAGATTTGACATTGACAATGTCAAATTTGACACTGACAATGTCAGATTTGACGTTGACAATGTCAGATTCGACACTGACAATTGACATAGGTGTTGTGGTATCTCAAAACTTGAGCAGCAATCCCGATATGCACATAAATTGGATGCGGATCTTTCGTGTGGCTTGTACATATTTATACGATCATCCTGTATACATTTCTTTTTTTCACGATTTCACTTCTATTAACATGTATACAGATAAATGATGCTGATTAAATCCTCGTATACTACGATGGAAATTATCTTGTCGAGATCGAGATTAATAAGAATAAATTAATTGTTTTAGGTATAAGTTATTCTGAAATCCTTGATATTGTTCGTACTTATTGGAAACGTGAGTACCTTACTACGAGTTTATGGATACGATCCATTTTTTTTAATTAACACGTAGATAAAGTGAAAATTTATACGCTAGAGAGAAACATTCCATTTTATATTAGAAAATTTAGAACTTACATTTTGGACTTGTAGTCAGCGTAGCTTTTCAGTTTTTCCTTTTGAAACGACTAGATATTCACTTGTTCGTCGGTTCAACAAAAGCGAAAGAACTATTAACATCAATATTTATCATAGCCCCATTTTGTAGTTCAATCAAAACATTGACTAAATTATTATTACATTTTTCACAAGCGAATAAACTTAAACATGGGATGATACTGAAAATAATTTTTCTTCGGTCATCTCTATCGGAGAATATGAAATGAAACTAAAATGTTTGAAATTATGAGAGAAATCTATCGAAGATAATCCGCTAACGACATATCCGTAGAAAGACTCACACTGTACATTCATTCATAACATGAAATCATTTGTTTGTATACATAAATAAGGACTGAACGAGAATACATTCGCTATCACAAAAACGCTTATAACTTTTGAAAATCAAACTCATTTTCGAATCACCTTCTAACTCTAATGAAAACTGTTTTCACAATAAAAAAACTATTTTTTACAAAATTCATGGATTTTTTCTGAAATTCT
The DNA here is from genome assembly GCA_951802165.1 of Adalia decempunctata. Taxonomy (NCBI): domain Eukaryota; kingdom Metazoa; phylum Arthropoda; class Insecta; order Coleoptera; family Coccinellidae; genus Adalia; species Adalia decempunctata. The sequence continues at coordinate 5,253,673 of OX637696.1, read as the reverse complement.
TCCCATCATGCTTCTTATAGTGTTCTCAGTCACTTTCTGGGATGCTGTCTTCCACTTTTGCTTGAATTCCGATAATGTTTTCGTTGATTTCTTAGTCTTCTTCAATTTTCTCTTTTTACCAGGGCCCAATATCTTTCGATTGGCCTGAGTTCTGGGCAATTTGGTGGATTGGCCTCTTTGGGGACAAAAACCACCTCATTAGCTTCGTACCATTCCTTGGTGGCCTTGCTGTAGTGGCATCAAGCTAAATCTGGCCAAAAGATTGTTGACACATCGTGCTCACGTAAAAATGGCAAAAGTCGCTTCTTTAAGCATTCCTCGATGTATATCTTCGAGTCAACAGAGCCTTAGCCAACGAAAAATTTGCTCCTTTTCCCACAAGTGCAAATTGCTTGCCAAACCAGGAATTTTTTAGGAAACTTTGCTGGTTTCTTCACGCGAAATTGTTGGTCAACATTTCCACGAGAATCTGAAATATAAAATTCCTGACCAGGAAGTTGCGAGAAATCAGCCAAGACATAGGTTTCGTCGTCCATCACGCAACAGGAAAAATTTTCAAGAAATCTTTTAATTTCTTTGCTCTTGATTTCGCTTCTTGATTCTTCACAGCGTTCCTGTCTGGCACTTTCTGCACTTTGTGTGTTCTAAGCCCACAACTCGACTTGATTTTCTGAACGTTTGACTGCGAACAACCCACTATTTGGGCCACTTTCCGTCCTGAAAGGTTAGGATTCATCTGAAAATGGCTGAGGGCTTTCTTCACTTTTTTTGGGCTATGAAACCTCTTTTTCCTCCCGGTTCCTTCCTTGCGGTTAATTGTAAGATCTTCGTTGAAGCTCTTAACAACTCTTGATACCGTTTCCGGACGAACGCGAGCCTCTTTTGCGATTCTGTTGAAGCTCCATTTTTGATTATTTTGAAAAAGTTTCACTATAAATTCTCGTGGTTTCACTTCGCTTGATATTTTGCGACAGAGAATTGGAATATCTATGAAGTAAATGTTCCACATGTTTCTGACGTTCATAACAAAGCTAACTATGATCAAATTTTGATTTTTTCTCAATTGGTTCGAGAGATATAGGCGTTTTTGTGATAGCGAATTTATTCTCGTTCAGTCCTTAATGCATGTCTCGTTCGTAGTATCTTATTCCTCATCTGTACATACATAATAAAATAAAATTCACGAATTTACAAAGTAACAAAACGAATAATGTGTGAATTTTTACTAACTCTGTGTTGGTTGATGGGCAGGTGTGGCACAGGGTGTTGGTTCCGGGCTTTTCCCAGCTCTTCACGCTGCTCCTCCGTCTGCTGCTTTCGGCAGTTCCTCGCTTGGAAATTTGGGATCCACCGCTACCACTTCGTCTCTTCACTCAGGTAGGGTTCGCTTTCTTTGGTACCACAAGCTTGCATCGATATTTATTAATTTGATTAACATCTGCTTTCCTTGTACAGTAATTTTTTTTCAGAAACTCTTTTTCAGATTTTGTTTTTTAATGGTGTCAGTTTTCTCAAAAAATAGAGGATAAGGTCCTTAGGACAAGCATTATAAATGGGGAAAATTGTCTAGCAGAGATCTAATTTCCGAAGTACACCACCACACCAGGATAATGTCAAACCGGTTCCTGACTTGTTAGCCTTCATCACTGTAAATTTAAACTGTACTCAAATGTTCCTGCTAGGGAGTAATATATACTCCATTCACAATTATAAAATCACAACTCTGGCCTTGGAAATTTGAAACATTCCACTCTGTATCGAAGTTATGACGTTTTTCAAAATATTTTAATGTTCCAAGTCAACACTATGTTGCCCTTTCTACATTCTTAGTGTATTTCTCAGAATGTGAATTTATTCGGAAAATGAATGAATTGGAAAAGATGTGATGGACAAAAATTATTAACGTTTATATGAATTGATAGAAAGGATTCCTTTTCTAGTTATTTGCATGAAAAGTACAAGAGATCACTGTTGAAATATATTATTTTTCGCCATGGAAGAAAATTGCATTGCTTTCACATAATTTTCATATGCATGCTTGTGAAAATGTAATATGTTTATTATCCTCTTGAACTGAAAGTTCAAGAATTGACGACATCAATTGTTGATTCTAATCAAGAATTCATTAAAAAAAAATCAACTCAAAGATATAAGATGAATTGATGGGTAATTACAAGAATCAAGAATAATGTCAATTTTATTTTGTTGAAAACTTTCTCAATATCAATGTTGGGATATAAAACTCGGCTGCGTTTGTTCAATCATCTAAAGAATACATTTTTCACCATCTCGACCTTTGAAAGGCGTTTCTTATAGGAGAATTAGGTCTAAGTTCCACCTCATTAGTGAGTTACCTAACTTTTGCAAATCTGCTCAGATATCGCCAAATTTCTTGGAAAACCTGAAAAATATCATCCTAATCGACCTCTCGAGGCTCCATCCGATCCATCTACTGCGATATCTGTCCAAATAACAGCTTTTTCAACGAAATTCCCGTGTACCCCTTCAACCTCGAAATGTAAACATTCGTCCTGGTCTTGAAAATCGTCCTCACGCTCCAAACTGGTGCTTAAAAAAATAAACATACGTTAATCTTGGATATTCGACGAAAAACTCACCTACAAATATCGATTGAATACCAAAAATCTGCGAACAATTTGTAAACCTTACAGAATGTGGAATATCTTTGATACTTTTACTTCGATGTAAACAAAGAAACTGGCAACGTCGTTTTGTCATTAACGATATTTTCAGTGCGCGCACTGACTTTTCATCATATGTTCTGTGCTTTTCATCAGGTTCACCAACTCCTGAAAACGAAACCATGACCTCCTATGTGATTAAATAAAAGTGAATGGAGTATAAGTTCTGCCGTTGCAGTTGGTCGCTATTGCAGCAAGAGATATGTGGCACTGATGAAGGCTAACAAGCCAGTTGGTTTGTCATTATCCTGCTGTGGTGGTGCCACCAGTGGTGATCTTTTCTTGAGATCCTTACTGTAAAAACGAGAACTGGATGAAACTCTTTTTCATGAAACCTTAAAATACCAAAATCTCACTTCAATCTAAATATTTTGGCGAAAATTATCAAGTCAACGTCGACTAAACACAGTATATCTCTTCGTTCTAGGTCTGGGTCTGAACACGACCTCCTCGGGCAGACGGGACTCCTTCGACCGCAACACGTCCGCCTTCTCGCCGTCCCTGGACTACAGACAGAAATGGCCGACGTCCTACAACATCGGCAGCAGTCCGAGCCCGTTGACCGGAAGCCTGACGCCGCCTCCGGCACCGTCGCTACAGCTCGGGGGCCTCGTGGCGTCGAGGGTGATGTCGGCCGCCCCGGGGGCCGAGGCGAAATACAGAAATTCCGTTGCTTCGGGTCTGACGGCGAACACGATGTTCGGATCCACGAACTCGCTGTTCACCAAGATCAACTCGCTGACGGCCGTGCCCAGCACCCTGGACAAGGGACCGCAGGGCAGGTCGAGACTGCTCGAAGATTTCAGGAATAACAGATATCCCAACTTACAGCTGAGGTACGTATGCGGATTGGCACAATGAGAAACGTCCTACGGGCGATTTAATATGTGCGTAAGTTAGCAAATCAATTCTCGCGAATCAAAGAATAGCCCAAAATTTTCCTTTTTTTATCCGTAATTTATCCGTGAAAAAAAAATTTGCCGCTCTTATATTTAAAAAGATATGGGTGTCGCTAAGTTAGCTTAGCGAAACAACTATCCGAAAAATGTTTTCAGCAAAAATCAAACTAGCTCATCTTTTTCAGTGATTTTTCCGTGAAAAAAAAACCTTTGCCACACCTGTATTTAAGAAAAAATATCAAATGTTTCGCTAACTTGTATAAACTTAGCTAAACAAACTATCCAAAAAATATTTTCAGCAGATATCAAACTAGTTCATCTTTTTCAGTATTTTATCCGTAAGTTATTCGTGAAGAAAAACTGCCACTCTTGTTTTTGAAAAAATATAAGGTGTTACGTTAACTTGATATCAACTTAGCGACACAACTGTCCGAAAAATGTTTTCAGCAAGAATCAAAGTAGCTCATCTTTTTCAGTGGTTTATCCGTGAAGAAAGAAACAACGCCACTGTTGTATTCAAGAAAAATATTAGATGTTTCGCTAACTCGATATCAACTTAGCGAAACAAACTATCTAAAAAATTATTTCAGCTAAAATCAAACTAGCCCTTTTTTTTCAGTGATTTATCCGTAAATTATCCGGGGCCAAAGAAAATTCGTATCATTTTAGATTTTGTAGAAAAATAACAAATTCTCATTGATAGTTTTGCGGCCGTCGGAATGTATCCAGGCATTTTTCTCGAAAACTATGATTGCAATATCGTTTTTTGTATTGGAATTCGCTACTCTTATATTTTAAGAAAATATTAGATGTTTCGCTAACTTGATATCAACTTAGCGAAACAAACTATCTGAAAAATTATTCCAGCAAAAATCAAACTAGCCCATCTTTTTCAGTGATTTATCCGAAAATTATCCGGGGCCAAAGAAAAATTGTATCATTCTAAATTTTGTAGAAAAATACTAGATTTTGTAGAAAAATAACCAATTCTCATTGATAGTCTTGCGGCCGTCGGAATGTATCCAGGCATTTTTCTCGAAAACTATGATTGCAATATTGTTTTTTGTATTGGAATTCGCTACTCTTATATTTTAAGAAAATATTAGATGTTTCGCTAACTTGATATCAACTTAGCGAAACAAACTATCTAAAAAATTATTTCAGCTAAAATCAAACTAGCCCTTTTTTTTCAGTGATTTATCCGTAAATTATCCGGGGCCAAAGAAAATTCGTATCATTCTAGATTTTGTAGAAAAATAACAATTTCTCATTGATAGTTTTGCGGCCGTCGGAATGTATCCAGGCATTTTTCTCGAAAACTATGATTGCAATATTATTTTTTGTATTGGAATTCGCTACTCTCATATTTTATGAAAATATTAGATGTTTCGTTAACTTGATATCAACTTAGCAAAACAAACTATCTAAAAAATGATTTCAGCAAAAATCAAACTAGCCCATCTTTTTCAGTGATTTATCCGTAAATTATCCGGGGCCAAAGAAAATTTGTATCATTCTAGATTTTGTAGAAAAATAACAAATTCTCATTGATAGTTTTGCGGCCGTCGGAATGTATCCAGGCATTTTTCTCGAAAACTATGATTGCAATATTGTTTTTTGTATTGGAATTCGCTACTCTTATATTTTAAGAAAATATTAGATGTATCGCTAACTTGATATCAACTTAGCGAAACAAACTACCTAAAAAATTATTCCAGCAAAAATCTAGCCCATCTGTTTCAGTGATTTATCCGTAAATTATCCGGGGTCAAAGAAAATTTGTATCATTCTAGATTTTGTAGAAAAATGACAAATTCTCATTGATAGTTTTGCGGCCGTCGGAATGTATCCAGGCATTTTTCTCGAAAACTATGATTGCAATATTGTATTTTTACTCTTATATTTTAAGAAAATATTAGATGTTTCGCTAACTTGATATCAACTTAGCGAAACGAACTATCTAAAAAATTATTTCAGCAAAAATCAAACTAGCCCATCTTTTTCAGTGATTTATCCGTAAATTATCCGGGGCCAAAGAAAATTTGTATCATTCTAGATTTTGTAAAAAATGACAAATTCTCATTGATAGTTTTGCGGCCGTCGGAATGTATCCAGGCATTTTTCTCGAAAACTATGGTTGCAATATTGTTTTTTGTATTGGAATTCGCTACTCTTATATTTTAAGAAAATATTAGATGTTTCGCTAACTTGATATCAACTTAGCGAAACAAACTATCTAAAAAATTATTTCAGCAAAAATCAAACTAGCCCATCTTTTTCAGTGATTTATCCGTAAATTATCCGGGGACAAAGAAAATTTGTATCATTCTAGATTTTGTAGAAAAATGACAAATTCTCATTGATAGTTTTGCGGCCGTCGGAATGTATCCAGGCATTTTTCTCGAAAACTATGGTTGCAATATTGTTTTTTGTATTGGAATTCGCTACTCTTATATTTTAAAAAAATATAAGATGTTTCGCTAACTTGATATCAATTTAGCGAAACAAACTACCTAAAAAATTATTTCACCAAAAATCAAACTAGCTCATCTTTTTATCCGTAAATTATCCGGGGCCAAAGAAGATTTGTATCATTTTAGATTTTGTAGAAAAATAACAAATTCTGATTGATAGTTTTGCGGCCGTCGGAATGTATCCAGGCATTTTGCTCGAAAACTATGATTGCAATATTGTTTTTTGTATTTGAATTCGCTACTCTTATATTTTAAGAAAATATTAGATGTTTCGCTAACTTGATATCAACTTAGCGAAACAAACTACCTAAAAAATTATTTCACCAAAAATCAAACTAACCAATCTTTTTATCCGTAAATTATCCGTTGCCAAAGAAAATTTGTATCATTCTAGATTTTGTAGAAAAATAACAAATTCTCATTGATAGTTCTGCGGCCGTCGGAATGTATCCTGGCATTTTTCTCGAAAACTATGATTGCAATATTGTTTTTTGTATTGGAATTCGCTACTCTTATATTTTAAGAAAATATTAGATGTTTCGCTAACTTGATATCAACTTAGAGAAACAAACTATCTAAATAATTATTTCAGCAAAAATCAAACTAGCCCATCTTTTTCAGTGATTTATCCGTAAATTATCCGGGGCCAAAGAAAATTTGTATCATTCCAAATTTTGTAGAGAAATACTAGATTTTGTAGAAAAATAACCAATTATCATTGATAGTTTTGCGGCCGTCGGAATGTATCCAGGCATTTTTCTCGAAAACTATGATTGCAATATTGTTTTTTGTATTGGTATTCGCTACTCTTATATTTTAAAAAAATATTAGATGTTTCGCTAACTTGATATCAACTTAGCGAAACAAACTATCTAAAAAATTATTCCAGCAAAAATCAAACTAGCCCATCTTTTTCAGTGATTTATCCGTAAATTATCCGGGGCCAAAGAAAATTTGTATCATTCTAGATTTTGTAGGAAAATGACAAATTCTCATTGATAGTTTTGCGGCCGTCGGAATGTATCCAGGCATTTTTCTCGAAAACTATGGTTGCAATATTGTTTTTTGTATTGGAATTCGATCCTCTTATATTTTTAGAAAATATAAGATGTTTCGCTAACTTGATATCAATTTAGCGAAACAAACTACCTAAAAAATTATTTCACCAAAAATCAAACTAGCCCATCTTTTTCAGTGATTTATCCGTAAATTATCCGGGGCCAAAGAAAATTTGTATCATTCTAGATTTTGTAGAAAAATGACAAATTCTCATTGATAATTTTGCGGCCGTCGGAATGTATCCAGGCATTTTTCTCGAAAACTATGATTGCAATATTGTTTTTTGTATTGGAATTCGCTACTCTTATATTTTAAGAAAATATTCGATGTTACGCTAACTTGATATCAACTTAGCGAAACAAACTATCAAAAAAATTATTTCAGCTAAAATCAAACTAGCCCATCTTCTTCAGTGATTTATCCGTAAATTATCCGGGGCCAAAGAAAATTTGTATCATTCTAGATTTTGTAGAAAAATAACAAATTCTCATTGATAGTTTTGCGGCCGTCGGAATGTATCCAGGCATTTCTCTCGAAAACTATGGTTGCAATATTGTTTTTTGTATTGGAATTCGCTACTCTCATATTTTAAGAAAATATAAGATGTTTCGCTAACTTGATATCAACTTAGCGAAACAAACTATCTAAAAAATTATTTCAGCTAAAATCAAACTAGCCCATCTCTTTCAGTGATTTATCGGTAAATTATCCGGGGACAAAGAAAATTTGTATCATTCTAGATTTTGTAGAAAAATAACAAATTCTCATTGATAGTTTTGCGGCCGTCGGAATGTATCCAGGCATTTTTCTCGAAAACTATGATTGCAATATTGTTTTTTGTATTGGAATTCGCTACTCTAATATTTTAAGAAAATATAAGATGTTTCGCTAACTTGATATCAACTTAGCGAAACAAACTATCTAAAAAATGATTTCAGCAAAAATCAAACTAGCCCATCTTTTTCAGTGATTTATCCGTAAATTATCCGGGGCCAAAGAAAATTTGTATCATTCTAGATTTTGTAGAAAAATGACAAATTCTCATTGATAGTTTTGCGGCCGTCGGAATGTATCCAGGCATTTTTCTCGAAAAGTATGATTGCAATATTGTTTTTTGTATTGGAATTCGCTACTCTTATATTTTAAGAAAATATTAGATGTTTCGCTAACTCGATATCAACTTAGCGAAACAAACTACCTAAAAAATTATTTCACCAAAAATCAATCTAACCCATCTTTTTCGGTGATTTATCCGTAAATTATCCGGGGCCAAAGAAAATTTGTATGATTCTAGATTTAGTAGAAAAATAACAAATTCTCATTGATAGTTTTGCGGCCGTCGGAATGTATCCAGGCATTTTTCTCGAAAACTATGGTTGCAATATTGTTTTTTGTATTGGAATTCGCTACTCTTATATTTTAAGAAAATATTAGATATTTCGCTAACTTGATATCAACTTAGCGAAACAAACTATCTAAAAAATTATTTCAGCTAAAATCAAACTAGCCCATCTTTTTCAGTGATTTATCCGTAAATTATCCGGGGACAAGAAAATTTGTATCATTCTAGATTTTGTAGAAAAATAACAAATTCTCATTGATGGTTTTGCGGCCGTCGGAATGTATCCAGGCATTTTTCTCGAAAACTATGGTTGCAATATTGTTTTTTGTATTGGAATTCGCTACTCTTATATTCTAAGAAAATATTAGATGTTTCGCTAACTTGATATCAACTTTGCGAAACAAACTATCTAAAAAATTATTTCAGCTAAAATCAAACTAGCCCATCTTTTTCAGTGATTTATCCGTGAATTACCCGGGGCCAAACAAAATTTGTATCATTCTAGATTTTGTAGAAAAATAACAAATTCTCATTGATAGTTTTGCGGCCGTCGGAATGTATCCAGGCATTTTTCTCGAAAACTATGGTTGCAATATTGTTTTTTGTATTGGAATTCGCTACTCTTATATTTTAAGAAAATATTAGATGTTTCGCTAACTTGATATCAACTTAGCGAAACAAACTATCTAAAAAATTATTTCAGCAAAAATCAAACTAGCCCATCATTTTCGGTGATTTATCCGTAAATTATCCGGGGCCAAAGAAAATTTGTATCATTCAAGATTTTGTAGAAAAATGACAAATTCTCATTGATAGTTTTGCGGCCGTCGGAATGTATCCAGGCATTTTTCTCGAAAACTATGATTGCAATATTGTTTTTTATATTGGAATTCGCTACTCTTATATTTTAAGAAAATATAAGATGTTTCGCTAACTTGATATCAACTTAGCGAAACGAACTATCTAAAAAATTATTCCAGCAAAAATCCAACTAGCACATCTTTTTCAGTGATTCATCCGTAAATTATCCGGGGCCAAAGAAAATTTGTATCATTCTAGATTTTGTAGAAAAATAACAAATTCTCATTGATAGTTTTGCGGCCGTCGGAATGTATCCAGGCATTTTTCTCGAAAACTATGATTGCAATATTGTTTTTTGTATTGGAATTCGTTACTCTTATATTTTAAGAAAATATTAGATGTTTCGCTAACTTGATATTAACTTAGCGAAACAAACTATCTAAAAAATTATTTCAGCTAAAATCAAACTAGCCCTTTTTCAGTGATTTATCCGTTAATTATCCGGGGCCAAAGAAAATTTGTATCATTCTAGATTTTGTAGAAAAATGACAAATTCTCATTGATAGTTTTGCGGCCGTCGGAATGTATCCAGGCATTTTTCTCGAAAACTATGATTGCAATATTGTTTTTTATATTGGAATTCGCTACTCTTATATTTTAAGAAAATATAAGATGTTTCGCTAACTTGATATCAACTTAGCGAAACGAACTATCTAAAAAATGATTTCAGCAAAAATCAAACTAGCCCATCTTTTTCAGTGATTAATTCATAAATTATGCGTGGCGAAAAAAAATTTGTATCATTCAAGGTTTTGTAGAAAAATGACAAAAATTCATTGATAGTTTTGCGTCCATCGGAATGTATATCAGGCATTTGTTTCGCAAACTATGAATGCAATATTGTTTTTCGTATTGAAATTTGGAAAAAGGACGTAGCTTTTCATCCTTGATTCATCCGTGAAGGAAAAATTTTGCCGCTTCTGTTTTTTAAAAATATCACGTGCACTGGTAAGTGTATATCAAATTATCAGGTCACATATTTAAAATAAGGTTTTAGAAATCAACAGTTAATTTTATTTTTTTCAGTTATTTTTGATCCGATAATTATCCGTGAAGAAAAAAATATCGCCACTCTTATATAAAAAAATTTTTAGATGTTTCGCTAACTTGATTTTTCCAAATTTTAACAATGCATAGTTTTCGTGAAAACTATGATTGCAATATTGTTTTGTGTATTGTAAATTGGAAGAAACGCGTAGTTTTCAATCCTTGATTTATCAGTGAAGAGAAAAATTTTGCCGCTTCTGTTTTTTAAAAAATATCACCTGCACTGGTAAGTGTATATCAAATTTTCAGGTCACATATTCAAAATAAGGTTTTAGAAATCAACAGATAATTTTATTTTTTTCAGGTATTTTTGATCAGATAATTATCCGTGAAGAAAAAAACATCGCCACTCTTATATTTAAAAAAAAATTAGATGTTTCGCTAACTTGATTCTTCCAAATTTAAACAATGCATAGTTTTCGAGAAAATTGCCTAATATACGTTCCGACGGCCGCAAAACTATCAATTAGTTTTTGTCATTTTTCTACAAACTTTGAATAATGCAAATTTCCTTTCACCAGGAATAATTTACGGATAAATCACCGAAAACGATGAGCTACTTTATTTTTGGCTGAAAACATTTTTCGGATAGTTGTTTCGCTAAGTTGATGTCAACTTAGCGACACATTTATTTCAATATTGGAGCGTTTTTGGGCTTTTCCGATTTTGATTCGCGAGAGGCATTTTGTTGACTGTTTGTACATCGATTTTCGTTGTGCCTTCGATGAACGAATTTTTTCTTTTCGCAGGGACCTGGCCAACCACATCGTTGAATTCTCTCAAGATCAACACGGCTCTCGCTTCATCCAGCAGAAACTGGAAAGGGCGACCGCCGCGGAGAAGCAGATGGTCTTCAACGAGATCCTGTCGGCCGCCTACAACCTGATGACCGACGTGTTCGGCAACTACGTCATTCAGAAATTCTTCGAGTTCGGCACGCAAGAGCAAAAGACCACTCTGGCCCAGAAGGTGAGGGGACACGTGCTCCCCTTGGCGCTGCAGATGTACGGCTGCAGGGTCATACAGAAGGCTCTGGAATCCATACCGCCGGAGCAGCAGCAGGAGATCGTCAGGGAGCTGGACGGGCACGTCCTCAAGTGCGTCAAGGATCAGAATGGCAATCACGTCGTGCAGAAGTGTATCGAGTGTGTGGATCCGAATGCGTTGCAGGTGAGTCGAATTTTGGGTTTATACCGTCGTGTTCAATCGCCGGAATCACCGGGTTGGTTATTTGTTTTTTCAAGGTTATCGGGTCATTTGGGGACAGTTTTCAGAGTGCTTTAAGAAAGGTGGCCTGAGAGAGTTGCTGGTGCCTTATTGTCTTCAAGATTTTTACTGGGGCTCACTTCAGCGTCTCGTGCTATGGATTTGGTACTGTTTTCAGTTGTTCCTTGACTATTTCCGGATTTTTTTCCCTCGGTGTCGACTGTTTGAGTTGTAGCAAGCCTTTCGGCGTGTTTTCAAACAACTTACTTATACAGGGTGGCCATTTGAAAACGAAACAGACGAGATTACAGACGAAATAAATTTTTTCGATAGAAATGCTCGGACAGGTCGATTTCTGTTTCGAGGGGGACAACTTAAGATGTAGGTTACGGACGCATAGCGCTTCAACCCTTGCTGCTACAACCCCCACCCCCAATTTTTGAATAGGGAAGATGGGGTGAGTGATACCTCATTTGAAAATGAAGTGGTGTTTTCATGGCACTTGTAGTGTTTTTTTGTGAAAAATCGACATTTTGAGCTTCAAAACAATCATGACTGTGGCTTCCTTCCTCCAATCCACTGACATAGAAATCTTTAATCAAGATGTCGATTTTTCACAAAAAAACACTACAAGTGCCATGAAAACACCACTTCATTTTCAAATACTTAGTTAAGAATATTTCGAGAACTAATGCATAAAATGAAAAAACAATTACTGTGCTGAAATCAGTATAAAAATTCCTTTCAAATGAGGTATCACTCACCCCATCTTCCCTATTCAAAAATTGGGAGTGAGGGTTGTAGTAGCAAGGGTTGAAGCGCTATGCGTCCGTAACCTACATCTTAAGTTGTCCCCCTCGAAACAGAAATCGACCTGTCCGAGCATTTCTATCGAAAAAATTTATTTCGTCTGTAATCTCGTCTGTTTCGTTTTCAAATGGCCACCCTGTATACAGGGTCTTTCTTTCTTTCTTAACCCCATGAATTACGAGAACGGATCTCAGGCAGTCGAGACCCTGATCAAGGGGCCTTCTTCGAAGCCGGAGGTCAAAAAGCTCTTGATTCTCCAGAGGAAGCAATTGTCTCTGGTGACTGGTGCTCTAACTGGCCATTTAACAAACATTTAAAGAGAATGGGTCTAACTGAGTGTTCCCTGTGCCGTTGGTGCAATAACGCGGATGAAACGGCGGAGCATATACTGTTCACGTGCGGCAACTTATCTACACTGAGGTTAACACACTTAGGGAACCCTACACCTTCCATCTCTATGATGAGAGTGACTCCTCCTTGTCGGCTCGCGGCATTCTTGTCAGCGTGCCTTCGGGTCTGAGTCTATCCAGTATTACACAAATGCGGTATGAACAATGGGCCATAAGGCCTACGTTCGGCCAACGAAAGGCACCGCACAAGAAGAAGAACCCCATGAATTCAATTTATGTCATTCATTTTCAGTGTTTTAAGAGGGAATCGATAAAATCTAAATATTTTTATGTTCTATGCTATAGCATTGAGTTTAAATATACAAGAGCCACGATTTGGATTTGGAGCTGAATTTAGTGTAGGCCAATGCAAAATAGCTTGGTATTCATATTTTCCATAATTTTTCCATTTCCTCAGAAAAATTGATGACATTTTCGCCTATAAAATCACCAGATTTTCAGACATCCACCGATAAGGATAACTACTCAATAGGTAGATTTAGGGGCTCTACTAGTCACTTATTATACCGGAAGTACTTATTAACTTCGTTTTCACAAATTGAATGCTTAATGAATTGTCGCATTTTTGTATTGTGCACTGAATATTAGGCTGAATTGCCATCTCGTTCTATTTAATACCAAAATAAGTGTAGAGCACTTATAATGTGGTCAATTCTGTACCTCTACATACCATGTTGTTCAGGGGCTATCCTCTGATAATAAACTCAAACTCTTGGAAAAATTCACACAAGAGTGTTCAACAAATACAACAAACAATTCCAACAATTCTATCGAAGGCTATGGATAAAAGGCACTTTTACTTCATATCATCTAAAGATGAAACAAGTCCAAGAAAATGACACTACCAATCATCAAACGCTTCTGAAAAATAATCCGATTGAGATGATTCCACAAATCATATAAAGATCCAAGAAAACGTAAAGAAAATCCACCTCTGAGGTCTTAACCCTACTATATTAACCTAAATTCACTTCCTCTTTCGGCTCTTGTCAAAATTGAAGGACATAAACACAGAATCGAGACAAGATAAATCACAAAATCCACCAGTCACTAGGAATATTCTAAATCTGCAAATGACACTCTTGACAGTTAACCTAATTTTAATTTGTCAACCTACTATCTGTAAACAAACACAAGAACAGTGACAGGAATGACAGAATTTACTGGTATCTTGAAGCTTTTGGACCAATGTCCTCTATTTGAGATGATCCAGAAAGATGGTCATAGCTACTTGCCATTTATTAGCAGCAGGATGAAATTTCAAGGAATTGTTAGTGAAGCTTTGTTGAACGTTTTTTACTCTGTTTCTGTCGAAAAATGTCTACAAGATGTTCACAAAAACCGAGTTTTCATCCAAAATCCGAAATTTGGTTCCTAGTTTATCGACATCAAGAAAGCAATCGACCTTTCAGTGAAAATTGTACGCAATTCTAGTCGCTGGGAACATTTCCCGAAATTGCCAGGAGCAATATCGAAAGCCTGTTAGATTTCCTATGAAATGATTTATCGCGCCATTAATAGTAAGCTGCTGTGAAGAAATGGAGTAATAAGTCTTCCGAAGTAGCTCTAATTGGAAACATTACTCTGAAACTCATAATAAATGGGAGATTTTAGCCATTCAAGCTTGTTCTGGCCACCAACTTCCTTTAATTGTTGCACTTGACCTTGCACTACGTGCTACAGGCAATTTTTGAGGAAGTGGTTTCTTTCGATGAGTTCTGCCTTCTGTTCGATGAAAGTACTTTTAAAACACCCCTTATACTCCAGCAAATCTTTAACGGTAACAATTATTTTCAGTTCATCATCCAGTCCTTCTCCGGACAGGTCTACACCTTGTCCACCCATCCTTACGGGTGCCGCGTCATTCAGCGCATACTGGAACACTGCACGCAGGAACAGACCGCTCCAATTTTGGCAGAGTTGCATCAGCACACAGAGCAGCTGATTCAAGATCAATTTGGGAACTATGTAATTCAACATGTGCTTGGTACGTCCCTCGTTTTTTCTTCAATTTCGATCGCCCGTTTCATCGTAAGATTATTGTTTCAGAACATGGAAAACCGGAGGACAAATCGCAACTGATAACGAGTGTGAGAGGCAAAGTGCTCTTGCTGAGTCAACATAAGTTCGCCAGTAACGTTGTCGAGAAATGCGTGACTCACGCCACGAGAGCAGAGCGGGCTCTTCTCATCGAAGAAGTCTGCGGATTCAACGACAAGTAAGTACAATTTACTTAATTTCCATTTTTCAGATCAATCTTCTTATTTGTTTCAAAAGTTTTAATCTCACTTTCTTATGCTTGTTTTCCTTCGTAATATGATTATGATATGTTTTATTTCATTTTTCCTTTTTGTTTCGTTTCTTTCAAATTATTCAATTTGAATCAGGATTGTTTGTATTCTCGACTGAATTTCTGAGCCCGTTTTTCTTCTAGCGCTCTCCACGTCATGATGAAGGATCAGTACGCCAATTACGTAGTTCAGAAGATGATCGACGTTAGCGAGCCGACGCAGAGGAAGGTACTGATGCACAAGATCAGACCTCACTTGAACTCGCTGAAAAAGTACACGTACGGCAAGCACATAATTGCCAAACTTGAAAAATACTTCATGAAAGCCCCAGGGTCGATGGGCTCTATCGGAGGAGAACTCGGCCCCATTGGCCCGCCGACTAACGGCGTCCTTTAAACTTCGTTGATGGAATTGATTCGTTTGGTTCTTTAATTTTTTTTTCTTTGAAATCACATTTTCCCCAAAATCTTGTGTCATGTAATTACGCTTTTTTTTACACAGATTTTTCAGTATTTTTTTCATTTTAATTCTTTCATTTTCATATTTAAATAATTTCATAATGATTTTACTGTATGAAGAATACTGTTAAGTTTAGTTTATTCGATGAAATATCCTGTACACATTAGTGAATAGTTTTTTTTTGTATTATAGTTGTAATTTAAATGATTTTGTGATGAAGAAAGCACATTTCTTGACTTTAGTTCGTTCATATATTCATTCCCTGGGATTTACACTATTTTCAAGAATTCAACCTTTAATTTCCTATTAATCGATTCAAATTGATTTTTTTCTTACGGGAATGACGATATACCTAGCGAAATTTGAGAATTGTGCACGAAAATTCTTTATTCATCATCAAGGTTGTAAAAATTTTAAGTTATGAATCTCATTGGATTCATCGATCCTACCTACTATTTTAAACTGGTGCCGCTTAATTTTCAAATCGCAAAATTTCAGGAATTGTACATAAAAACCGAACCACACAAACTACGAGGGATTCGACTCTCGCGTCATCTTCACCGATGATTCTGTTTCTCTTTCACAATTTCGTGATAGTGCTCAGGAAACAACTATAAATTTTTTCAAAATCGACATTTTCTACAACGTTTTAAAATTAGTCGCTGATCTTAAAATTCGATCTAATTGGTGACGGTCACTAACTATTCTCTAAAATGCAAGAAATTTCATGGATAACTTTGCCCAGAGATGAAGTTTGAGGAATTTTTTCAGCTATTGAAATTTGGCCTTCTGATTTTCTCATCGCATTTAAAGACTCTAAAGTTGCATTTAAAGTATGTAGTTTAGATATTTCTCCGAATATTTAGATTTGTTCTCGGTTTACAACAATTTTTTTGGAAAGACAATTTTTTTTGAGAATTGTCGTGAACTGAGTCTTAGAAATTTCAATTTCAACTTTAATCACTATATCAATATTTATGCTCTAACTATATAATCGTTAGTTGAGAAATTCGATAGATGTTTTCGTTTAATTTTTCTTGTATTTCTGGGTATTTTTGAGGTTAGAGGATTCAAATTTTATTTCGTCGTATGGGAGGCTTTTTCTTGTATTGAATAAAAGAAACAGATCGGTAACATTATATACAGAGCGTCCAAATTATTTAGCAACAGTCCAGAGACTTCTCGATCGGAAACAGCACACTTTAAATTTTTTCTAAACGCGACATTTTTCCTGATGCTTGAGGCATTTAATGATCAAACTTTTCTCGATATCTAGCAGAACATTAGTCAAAAATATTGGAACGATTATTCTTAGCGAATTTATAAATATATGTAGAATTTGAAAGAGCACCTTTTTTATTGGGTCTAGTATTAAAATTGTAAAATGTAATTGTATTGTAATAATTGTACAGTTCTCTTATAAATTCCAATCGTAAAGGTTTAACCGTAAATTGATGAATTAGTTGATTCAAAGGCATTTATAACTGTATGTGATGTGTTTATAATTTCACTAATCATGTTATATGTGTTTTGAAATTTATTCCCTGACATGAACATCTGTAACATCTCTCTCTATCTCTCAATTTAATAATACACCACAATCATAGTGTAACAGTTCACCCAATCGCTTTCTTCGACATGGCTCAGATCGGTCACTTGGGAAATCGGTGAATTGAAATATCAGAAGGTTGTTTTACTCCCACGCACCTCTTGAACGTTTCGTACATACTTTAGAATCTTTTTATCGTTTGAAAGTTTCTTTGGAATGTTTTGACTGTAACGAATATGAAAAAAATCGATTTCAGAGTCTGCATGATTTGTTTCGGAGGATTTTCGAACTAGGAGACGGCAAACGGTTTCATTTCGGAATGTTGAATAATTCATTCCCTATTCGAATGGAGGAGGAATGATTTAAACACAGTTTCGGGTAAGTGGAATGTATTTTTGTCAAAATTACAGTACTTTAAATGATGAAAAAAAAAATTCGGATCGAAATTAATATAACTTTCAAATTTGTTGAAGGATTGAATTAAACACAATTTTAGATGGGTGGAATGTGTTTCTGTCAAAGATGTAGTACTTTGACTAATGAAAAAAAAAAAAAGATCTTTCAAATTTTTCCTTATCACTTATCCATATCGGCTTGCCGTCTCCTCGTTCTCTCGACTCTGTTCTCCAGTTGGGGAGTGTGACTGGAGTTATTTCTTTTGAATCGATAGTTTGTTTTCGGATGATTTGCCATTAACAACTTAAAATTTGTTGGGTGGATTGATTAAATTAGGACACCTCTCCAGTCATCTTTGGTAAGTGTAAATAGAAACAAGCAGGTTTTGTATTATATGTAATATAGTTTCGTTTATAAATTTTCCAAAAACAGCTATTCGCAAGATAACTTGAACATTTTGCACTTATTAGAGATAACTGATAATGCCGTTTCTCCTGAACCGCTTGGGTGATATGTGTATATATGTGTTGAATTCTTTCACAGACAAATTCGAGACAGTGTTTAATAGTGTAATATTGTAAAATAATTCTTTTTGTACTTAGAAAAATTGCTATACATTTCTCTTGTAAGAACATTTATGAGGTTCCCCGACATTGGTTTTCCCCGATTACATATTCGTTTGCGACATTTAAATTCTATTGAAAATATATTTGTACATAAATTTTAACTTAACACGATGGTGCCATTAATCTTTTGATTCGAGGTTATTGAGAGATATATTCAAAATTTTTGTATAAAGTGAAAATAGTTATCGGAGACATGTATAATAAAACAAATTATTTCAAGGATAAACTTGGATTTGAATCATTTAAAACTGATTGTGATAACTTATTGTATTCTTAATATAATTTTATTCTTGTATTAGTGTAAAATTGTGTAAGAAGGACGGAAAATCAATTTAGGGAACCTTTGGACAAGCGGTGAGGGGGAATAAGGTTGCTAACCTAAAATTGGCCGATCGGATCAAGATGGCAAAGTGGCCTCAGACTGATGTAAAGATACTAAAACTGTTGTAAAGTGTAAATTCCTTTTGGTTATATCACCTTTGTATACTGTAAAATACATGTGTAAAGAAAATCTGTATAATGAGCCGTTTTATTTTTCTTTAATCCTTTGAAAAATGTAAAATTGTAAAGTATGTATTTTATTAAATTCTGAATTGGAACAAGCGTTATTCCGATCGTTTCATCGTTTGTACTTTAATGGTGGCATATTTGTTGCCTCTGTAGTGGTAGCTGGACGGGGATCACTTAAGTTGTTCACATTAGATGGCTCTCTGTGGATTTACGGCTGTATATTTATATTTATTATTCGATCTGTTTTATGGATGTGTATATTTACTTGATTATCAAAATGCATGTTAGGTTTATTGGATATATCAAAATGTATAATAATGTATTTCGATTTTATTATTTTTTACCACAGTAGTATAAATAAATGATAATTCTAAATTTTTTTACATTCGAATATCCGCACCCACGAGATTCCCACGCTAGAACAAATTGACAAATCGGATTTCAAATTTATCGCATAAAAGTCAACTGGAAAATAAATGACCTACAGGTAAAATGTTGAGAAAAATCGAAAATTAGTCGCGGAAAACGCACGTTCATAATTTTGACAACTGTCAAAAAAATGACAGTTGTCAAAAAAATGACAGTTGTCAAAAAAAGACGGCTGTCAAATCAATTGACAGCGTCAGAGAAATCTTTTATGACGCCCCCAAAGCCCCAAGAGTCTAAAGGCCTCATGCAACGACAGAATTCTCGCGAGAATTTTCTGTCAAATTCACTGACCGAGAATTCTCTGCCGATGCACTCGATGGAACAATGGAATTCCACAGAGAATTCTACCGAAAGTAGTATGCAACGGCAGAGAATTTTCGGTCAGTGAATTTGACAGAAAATTCCCGCGAGAATTCTCTGTCGTTGCAAGAGGCCTTAATATGAAATCCAAAATATAGAGGCAATGGTTCATAGACACACTGTTGTGTTTCTTTTCATCTGTGTTCCGCAATATTGCACGGTCGTGACAAAATAAGACGACATCTTTTGAGAGAAATAAAAAGAATAACTACAGCTGAAATTACTACAAAATAGAATCTTTGACTTTTATAGTATTCATGAGAAATTCTCATCAAAATTTCCAAAGTGACACCCAAAAACGTAAATTTGTACCTTGCAAAATCAGGTTTTTGGAACTCTTTTTCTACCTTCGGAGATTTCCCATGTCTATGCTCTAAATCACAGAATATCTCAAATTAAACATAGATTTTTGCTCTGTGACATATAAACTACTCCTAAGGCTCACTCCTTGCCATAAATATGCGGCGTTGTCAAATTCTGTATAGAGCATCAATTTCTCAGAAAAAAGATTCATCTCCTTTTGCAATATTGAAACGAAATAATTTCTAACGCATTTATTCACTTTAACAGGTAGTTTATGTATTCCTTATCATACAGATCATTAACATCAGTCTTCTCCATTTGTCTCCACAAGATCGACAGTCATTTTTATGTGGATGCGACAAATGCATCATTCAACACTTCTAACAAAAAATGAGCTTATTCATATTTGTTTGGATATTGATACTTGTAGCATTGTTTCTTTTTAAACAATGCTTGCAGGTTCCAATATTTCACACATGAACATTTTTAAAACCGATTATGTCCAAACATATCTGCTTTTACTACTGCATCAGTTCATTAACACCATAACCCTTATACCCTTTTAAACGATCATTGATACTATGCAATGTCCCAATATTAAATCCCTAGAAATGATTATAACATAACCGATAATCACCACAAATAATAGATGCGGTAAATGATAACAATAGAGAAATGAGGTGTGGTTTTTAGGTTTGACAGCAACCTTCAATCCTAGAAATAGTTCGCATGTTTAAAAGTCGAGAATAACAGGAAGAGGCTGATCTTTCATCAAGGTTGCCCCAATAAAGCATACTGTTTCTTCCTGTTTCAATTATGACCCTTAATTTAAAATGATAAAGAATCGATATATCGAAGTAGGTACACTATGCTGCAACCATAGAACTTATCAAACTTAAAGGTCTATGAATTCAACTCAATAGTATGACCACAGAACAATAACAGTATGACCACAGAACATTAACAGTATGACCGTCATATATCTAAAATCAGATATATGATGTCCATATAGATGCATAGAAATACCTGGTGTTGGCACTGATTAGATTTTGTTTAAGACTTTCTTGTCGATCGAAAACGTGATATTTTGTACAGCTTTTCATTTCTCCCGAAAGGGGTCGCGTTTTTTGTCGTTGCCGCAGTAGCGCCACGACCGATAAATATTGCGGATTTATTCCGGAACTAGTCCAAAATCTGAAATCTAGGATGCCGTTTCGATCTACAAATTTTGGTCACGATTTTTAGTAGGGAGTCGTTACACCAGGTGTTCTATGCAGGGGCGGATCCAGAATTTTTTCCAGGGGGGGGCACAAGGGCAGTGGGGGGGGGGGCACAAGGGGCGGATGGGCAAAAAAGTATGTATCTATAAAGTAAAATTTAGAGTATACTACCGTCTGGGGGGGGGGGGCACGTGCCCCCGTGCCCCCCCCCCCCCCTAAATCCGCCTATGGTTCTATGCATCTATATGTCCATATATCGAATAATTGGTATCTGTCAGATATACAAGTATGACCAAGAAGATGGCAGGCTGCACAGAATACATTATATGCATTTTGAGTAACACATGCACAATGGAATAGGCCGAATGGGGGAAACTCCTTGGATATTGAATTCACAATAGGCAGGGCAATCATAATAAAAACCAATTTTTATTGGCCGAAACTATTGAACCTCGGAAGTGACTATATTGTGTTCAGCTTCAGATCCTTATACCTGGCAGATCAACTCTCGCACCGTTAACTTTACGCTTCGTTTTTGAATGAAAGGGATTTTTGCCTTGTTGGTAGGAAGACGATTTATGAGAACCGTATAATCTTTCCGGAAGAATTACGGTCATCGGCACATATGTATACCTACATAGTCACTCGTGTCTTATCAGAAGGGGAGGTCGTGAACTAGGGTCCTTTCCATATGAAGTAGTTTCGCATGCTCCAAAGAACAATTGAAGAGCATCTGCGAGCTGCATCATCTGTCGTCCGATCGAGGTATTCTGTAACCGACGCTAAGAAAATGTAACAACTCAAAAAATACTTATTTCGATTTCAAAATTTATTCATCAGTAACATTAAGAAAGTTTTGTGATCAATTATTTGAACGAGCGTAATCTGGACATAAGAGGTTATTGACTGGTACAGAAGCCCACCAATAATGCAGAAATCAAAGAAGACAAGATAGATGAAGTAGGTATAAAAATTTCCATAAATTAGCATACATAAAAGGGGTAATTATGCTAGCATAAGCGAAATTCAAGTTTGAAATTAAGTTGATTGTAGCTCCGGTATTCATTTGAGTTTTATATACTGAAGTAACAAAATCTTCATAAGTGCTTTGAAAATTGCGCCTGAAAAGCTTCTTGAAAATTTGGCGTGGAAATAGAACGCGTTACGATTGTAACGAATTTCTATGGCTATGTTACAGAACTGTACTGAACTGTCAAAATTTTGATACTAAATTTACGCAATAAATTTCACAATTAATTACTTCTGAGTCAGAATCAAAATGAATTGTGATTCTAATATGAGAGATAAGTACACCAACCTTCAACTAAAATTAACTGCCAGAAGTGATAATCTGATACTCATTATTTTTCCTGGAATGTCGAGTAAACATCAACATTGAACCTCTATTCAAATCTACGGAACTTACGATACTAGTGATACTACTTGAGTTTTTTATTTTGCTATCGCTTTTTGAATTGGTATTCCTGGTTAAAATAATGTGGGATCGGAATCATTATTATGTAATTCCAATTATTTTGAGTTAACCGCCACGCAGATCTGCGCCAAGCGAAACAAACGTTTTAACGATTCCAACGTTTAAATTGTTCATGGATGAAATTGAACGTCGTCAATCTACGTCGATCTA
Organism: Adalia decempunctata; assembly: GCA_951802165.1. NCBI lineage: Eukaryota > Metazoa > Arthropoda > Insecta > Coleoptera > Coccinellidae > Adalia > Adalia decempunctata. Next base: position 5,231,075 of record OX637696.1, on the reverse strand, counting down.
TACAGGCAGATTTGCTCTTGATCAGTTCGTTGAATTGGTTTCGAACTAAATGAGTACCAAAAAGGTGATGAATAAATTTTGAGAAAATTTCAAAACAAAATCATATGATTGTCATCTGTTGTATTCCCTACTTTTCTCGCGGCGCTTGCGCGTATGTTCGCGCCAATGTTCGGTACACAGATGGCAGATGTTTTCGTTAGAGGTGTCCGTTTCTAGTGCAAGAGGAATAGTGGCTGAAAATCGGGTTCATTCTCAATTTATTTACGGGCCTAATCGCCAACTTTTTTGAATAAAAATAGGTTGAGTGGATTTATCGGATCTTGTAGAATGTGAAACCTCATTAATTTTTGGAATTTAATTGATTTCGATGCTTCCCGAGCTCGTTTTAGTCCAAGTTCTTCCAGCTGCTTTGTACAAAGTGGCTTGGAAACCATTTTGGATGACTACGAACATGTAGTATTTTTGCGATATCCAGTCGGTATAATTTATATTTTATGAATTAGATTTATAAAGTGAATCCGTGGAATACATATTTTCGAAAAAGGTAAGATTTTAATGCAAGGATTTAGGTGTATTTCGTTGTGTTTTCTCGGGTAGCCATGGCGGTTCAAGTAGAAGAAGGCGTTAATTTTCCTTCATTTATTTATACCCAACCGAACATTTCTTTGTTTTTTTGTGGGAAACTGGAAGGAAATATCCTTGAATTACCATATTTGAAACCTCATTGATTTTCTCTGTCATTTTGAATGTCTAATAAGGCAACAAATCTTTCCCTCCCTAAATATGGATAAAGAGGTATCTTAACTGAGTTTTCCCTCAAAATTCTAACGGTTTTTCCTCAAATTTTTTGTCTATCCTCTTTATATGCTCACAGTTAATATTTTTCATCCGGATTCGAAGGTATGTAAATTAAATCGAATCAAACAATGCTCAAGTTACGTTGGAAGAAATGTCATAAAAGTGATGGCTGTAATAGACGGATGATGGAACTTGCGGGGGGTTTTCGAAAAAATGAACTTTTTGTCATTTGCACACGTTTGTTATTTACGTACTGTTGGCTTTTAAAGGCCAGGGTATTTCATCATAGCACATGCTTCGCGAATTATTGAACGTAATCTTGGATTTACATTTTGTGTCTGTAAAATCACCTCGGCCCTTTTACCACAGAATTTTCTCGAAATTAACGATGAGTGGGCTCTATAGTTTCCATAAAGTAGCATAAGTAGGCATATTTTTCTAATTTCCACATTCGATTTCGAATTTTGGGATGAGTGACATTTGTCTAGGTTATAAAACATTTTGTGCTGTCGTGCTGCTCAGAGATATTTCGCAAAGATTGAAGCAGCTTTGATACAAGTTCTCATACTTCCAGATCATAAATTAGATTTCACCGACTTCTATACAGTCTGAATTTTCTGCAGGTTTTTGGTTGACTAGGAGTGAGTTCAGGGTTGAGAATATAAAACGGTTGAAAACCTAATTCCAATGTTAGAGAAGTTCCGATAAAATAATGAAGAGAATAATTCGACGACATGAAAGCCCTAGAGGTTATAAAATAGTGCCCTGTACTCCTGACATGAACATCATTAAGTCGGAGGCAAAAGATGATTTTAGCCCTACAGTCAAAAGTGAGTTTACACCAAGCCCACACTTGATAGATCATGGGTACGGTGCTACCCCTCAAAATCAGGTCATCTCTTCGAATATACCAAGTGCAGCCCCTCCAGTCAAAAGAAAACTCAATTTGGAAACACAACATTACATTGTACCTTTCAAACATGAATTCAAGGCCCCACCCCCTAAAAAGCCAAAGAGGCAGACACCGGTCAAACAGAACACTAGGTACTACACATCATTAGGACTTTTAACCAAAAAATTTTCGATTTTATTGGAAATGTCCCCCAATGGTGTTGTAGATCTTAACAAAGCTTCACAGGACTTGAATGTACAAAAAAGAAGGATATATGACATAACGAATGTCTTGGAAGGAATAGGTATAGTTGAAAAAAAGTCGAAAAATAATATACAGTGGAAAGGTGGGGCCGGTTTACGAGGGAACAACTATGCTAAACTCAGCTCAGAGTTGATAGAGTTGGAGAATCAAGAAAACGAGTTAGATAGGATGATACAATTTGCTGAAACCGAACTGAGAAATTTGAACGACGACAAATTTGGTTACGTTACTTATCAAGATTTGAGGTCTATATCAAAATTCAAGCATAAAACAGTGATGGCCATCAAAGCGCCACCCAATACTCAACTACAGGTACCTTCAGAACCCGACGACAAATATTGTATAATGATGAAGAGTACAAGCGATGAAATTGAAGTTTTCTTGTGTCCGGAGAATGTCACCCATCATAAACCTAAGCCAGTGCCTCCTATAGATCCAGTTCTGAAAGATATTAAGCTAAGTCCTGGATTGTTCAATATTCTCACGCCACCAGTTCCTCTTCTAGAAAGTCCTTCGCTTCACAAACCTATTTCTTCTCAGGTAAGCTTTCATTGTGTTTTACAAAAGGGGTTTTCTTTTTCGGTATTAAATAGGAGGGGAGTTGAATGATATTACAGAGCTCATTTGCATGAAAATAGATTGGACTGTGCACTCTAGGATTATCATGTTGCCTATGAAAACTTTCTCACCTTCTTCTACTTCGATTGTGAATTACTTATCGATTGAGGTTCTTTTCTTTTATTATTCGATGAAATTTCGTGTGTTATGGGAGATATTTAATGGAACAATGGAATGTTATCTTTTTCAGTTGTATGGAGTTTGTTTTATTTAATGGAAAATACATAAATTGATTCAAGAATGGAAACATATCAAATTATTATTCATTATGGGCTTAGCAGAAGAATAACTTCAGTTGATTTAGGCAAAACTACTAAGAAAATCTTTATCTTTATTTGACTTCAACAGAAAAAAGTAATTTCGGTTATGGTAGTGTTGAATTATACTTTTTATTTCCATTTGAACATTTCCATTTATTACCAGTCTTTTGTCATGTTTCTTGCATTCTAATGATCTTATGCTCTTTGGTTTCACTTAGTATTCAGAAAAAGAAATGTTTTGAAAGCTAGGTCTTCATCTTTCTTGAAAACTTTCCTGTACAACATGATCATATTCAGAATTTGTTGTTTGCATTTGTTATAAGACAAAGAGAAATTTCATCAAATATTGTGTTACCACTGTTGATATATTTTGAATTTTGTAACATGTAGGTTGATTTTTGGTTAGATTTTTCAAAATTATTGGTACATTTGTTTCATTAGGTTTCTTTCTCTAAATATTCTTCAATTATTTTCTTCTTGAATATCTATAATTTCTAGCATATTTATTCTGTTTCCATCTAAATTTCAGCAAATTATATTATGTAGTTTGTGTATTATATTTTTCTTTTCCTTTTTTTCTTTGAATAAGATTTTTATGGAATAACAGGAAACATTGGTGTTTATACCAGCCATAAATGGTCTAAACACCTTTGTGTCTTGAAAATACCACAAGATTCTCTATATTTCGAATTGCATAATATGAATTTTGAAGAATAAATACAGCAATATGTTGTCACTTCGTTTTTCAAATGTAACTTTTCTTAATTCTGCTCATTATTATTCTGGATCTATTGCATTTAAAATAGTTTTCCAACCATTTGTTTCAGAGATATTCAGTTAATTCAAAGTTTTCATAAGACTGAGTCAATGAAATGTTGGCATTACCATCATTAGTATTGATAAAAAGTACCTTAACATTTGCATACACTTCATCAAAGCAGTGTCTCATCAGAATCCTTTCGTAGTATCCTAAAATGTGGTACAGGGCGTTTGGTATTTCATTCAGCCGTTATGGAATTTCATTTGTGCATTGTAGGTTTGCCGGAGCCTATCTTTCACCAAGGACCCTGATGCATCAGCAAGTACGTCGAAGTCTTCGGCGCAAAAAGTACTGAAGTTCAGTCCACCCAACACAGAGGCAGCGTCTTCATCGTCTAGTTTGAATTTTTCGCCCCTCAACTTGTCTCCCATAATGGGTAGTCTCGATACATATGCCTCGACTTCTAGAGGTCAGACTGGCAGTTCGCAGTTCATCAGTACCTCTGTGGACACTCAGATGATACCGCAGATCATTCCACAGAATGAAATGCCTCAAACTGGTGAGTCTGATCGAATTTTTTTAAATTTATTCCAGGAAAACGATGTGAGGTTAAGGATAAGGAGGTGGATGTTTCAGTGGTGTTATTCGCACTTTTACCCATGGGAAAGTCTCATGGTGACTCGGTTTTTGGTTTAATTGAAACGAATTCGACTTTGAGGGATGATAACTTCGTGATCTTGAAGGTTTATTTGATCAAATTTTGTATTTTACGATTTTTACCTTCTTTTTATCACTTTCTGTATGTGGAGTTTGGTTATACACTAAGGATGCATGTTTTAAAGGAATGATGTTTGATTTTCAATAAATTTTTTGGGGAGAAAATCGGCAAATAGAAAAAAAAGTTTTGTTATAAATCTTCAAAGATTTCACAGAAACTTTCAAAGTTTCCAAGGAAAAATGATGAAGTTGAGCCTCCAAAACTTTTAACACTTTAATCCTAATAGCCTAGGTAAGTATTCAACATATCTAAACAATTTTTTAGATTGGAACAAACATTTTTAATAACACACTAATATTGTAAATCCTTGTAAATATCATAAAAACTGCTTGTGGGGCCTTCGTGAATGCATTCTGGAACTATGTCAGTGACCTGTGTGTATCCGATCACATCACAGACAGAGTTCTAACTATGCGTTCACATCTCGCTTCCATAGTACCTTCTGCTGGTTCCCGAGCTTTGTTTGTTGATAAAATTGTAACAACAAAATTGCTGCTTTACTCTGCGACTAACCTATAAATGTGAACTAACAGCTTACTTGTTGATTCGTTGCGTTGAATCTCATGCGGGCTTTCAACTACATAGCACCATGGGATTCAGCTCAATTCGTCAACCCTATTCGACTAACATTTGGGAATTTTTGTTGCTTCGGGTCGAGTTGTTGAATTATGTATATAGGGTGATCTTTGACTTGTACATTTTCTCAACTGTGCATTCCTCTCATCAGGCAAAAATCTTTTCTCATTTACGTCTTCCAAATTCAGCTTGATATGAAAGATACAGGGTATCGAATATTCACGAAAAAACCCTTCCTGTCCATTTCCTGGGGCTGCTATTTGAAATTTATTGAATTTTGGTGAAGTGTTTGTTCTATTGATGGTGTATATTCTTTCATCAACAACCATTGAATATTTTTTGTATTTTGGTATCAAAGTTACAGCCTGTCTGACTCATAAAATCCAAGGTAAAATGCCTTAAGACTAATTGAAAACAGTTCATATACACTGCGCAAAAAAATTAACGCACATTATGGAAATCTCAAATTTATTCTACAACTGAAGGTGTTCTGATTGATAATTATTTTTATCAGAATTACGCATGCATATGTTATCCTCTTTCAACGTTTTTCTTCAATACAGATGCTTTCTCCCAGCAGGAATAAAAATAGATGATATTATCAGATTTTCTATGTATTGGCTCCATTCTAAAATCAGTTGTTCTCGATCAATTCTAGTGATCAATAGTTTTTCTTTCGTTTGATTTTCTACACTCGATCGCTATGCAACGCGAAACACGCAATTTGACCCAAGAGGAATGTGCCCAAGCTGTAGTTTTGCCAGAAGAAGGGTGGACATACACAAGAATTTCAGAAAGGTTTGGAGTTTCCCATACAACTGTGTCCAGAATGTTGCAGCGATTCAGGGAGACAGGTATGAATGTCCGAAGACCAGGATAGGGTAGACCACGGGTAACAACTGCCATTCAAGAACGTTACTTGAGAGTTTCTTCGTTGAGACAACGGTTTGCAACCGCTCGCCTCCTTCAAAATCAGCAAACTCATGAGGTGCAAATTAGCACTCAGACAATAAGAAATCGCCTCAGAGAATATGATTTAAGGCCTCGTGTCGCGGCAAGAGGCCCAGCTCTTACCCCAGCCCATCGAAGGGCGTGTTTGGATTTTGCGATAGATGCCGATTGGGAAAGAGTTCTCTTCACAGATGAGTCTAGATTCTGCCTTCTACCATTGTGATCGACGTTCCCTTGTATACAGACGTCCACATGAAAGATATGCTCAGTGCAATTTCTTGAATACTACTGGTTTCGGGGGAGGATCGATTATGGTATGGGATGGAATATCTTTGACTGCTCGCACAGACCTAGTTGTCGTTGATAATGGAGCTATGAATGCTGATAAGTATATAAGGAACATTCTTGAAGAGCATGTAGTGCCATTTGCCCCATACATTGGTGAAAATTTCATTTTTATGGACGATAATGCCAGACCCCATCGTGCGCGCATCGTTCAGGAGTACCTTGAAGAGGTTGAAGTCTCTCGAATGGAATGGACAGCAAGAAGTCCAGATCTCAATCCGATTGAGCAGGTTCGGAACAACCTCAATAGAAGGCTGAGAAGTTCAGAAAATCATCCAGCTACTCTTAATGACTTAGGAATCCAACTCGGAGAAATCTAGATCAGAACATTTTAAGATCACTCATTTTGAGTATGAACCGTCGTTGCCGAGCTGTAATTAACGCAAGGGGTGGAAATACCAAGTATTAAATCACTTATCAGCATTTCAGTAGTTTGAAAATTGTTCATTTCTCTTCTTCCACAAGATTCGGTGAAATCCTGAATTTTTCTTCCATTTAATGTCTTGTTTGGTTCAAAACCTTATAAAGTCAATGTAGAGTTAACTTTCATTAAAATTGAGATTTTCAGAATGTGCGTCAATTTTTTTGCGCTGTGTATTTGAAAAAAGCGATGATTTTGAAAAACAAAGTGGTGAATTTAAATAAAATGCGGTCCTGTTAATTGAATTGTTTGATAAATCATCGAAACATTTATATGCAGTGTTGTCATTTTGGTTTTCGAATCCTCATCAACACTACTGATGTTGGTATACATCTGAAAAGTTGTTCTTCCACCTTGTAGGTATATTTGACAGCTCAAAAAACCCATAGAAAAGTTTTTGACAGCTGTCAAACAAATTGTCATTGCTGTCAAAGAAGTCCGGATCTGTTGTGACAGAAATATTGGGAATTTTATTTCGATAATTTGACTCTACATTTCTTTTTGGGATAATTGGTTTTGATTTTGAGTTGTTGAGTGTTATCGACATCTTTCTTTTTCAGGATTGGTGGATCCCTTGTTGTGTTCCGAGCCTTTTGTACCTTTGGAAACGTTTATACAGACAGATTATAATTTCAGTATGGATCCATCTGAGGGATTGGCCGATCTCTTCGATTTCTTATAGGAAACGAACGGTTTCCATTGAATTTTGCTCATGTACAAATATTTTTACTTTTAGAGATCGAATCATCTTTTCAGTGATAATCACAAAAACCGTTTTTTGTATAGTCAAGCGGCTCTCTCAAATTGTGATTTGGACAGATCGTGAGAAAACAATGACGCCGTTTTCTTCAAATTCGATGAAATTTTAAGTTGCTGGTGGTATTTGTGCTGAATTGACAATGCCCTAGTTTGGAAAAAATTGATTCAAAAGTGCACTTACTGCAAATATTCGTTTAAAACTTGTCTTAAAATTGGATTGCTGATGCAAAACTGCATTGAAACTGCTGTGGTAATAAAAAAGGACTGATGCATTGGACCATCTTCGAGAAAAAGCTTGGAAATCAGAACAAAAATATACCGACTTCTTAACTTCAGTCTTTGTATTCATTTAACTTATTGAATCATTTGTAAATACCTAAATACGATGGATACTTCTAAGTTTGAGAGCTAATTTTAGATTTTGAACCACTAAAATTTTCTTTGAGGGAGTCATTATGCACAAAGAGAAAGATTGAAATATTGTCCTGTATATTTTTATATATTTGTATTTATATGTATTTATACATTATCAGTACTTTGCCATTGGTGCTTTCGGTTATTCGATTCAGAATAGTGAGATATTTTTACACCTCCATGTACAATTGGTGTTTATATTTTCAAGAAGGATCGAGCTGAGAAAAGGAGAGAATGGATTTCTTCAACTTGTAAGTCTTCTCTGGTGAATCTGCGGATATTGTAAAGTAGGAAATGTAGAGTTTCTTGTTGACCCAAATTATTGAATTTTTCATTTTATAGAATTTTTATGAATACTGTTATATTTTGTGCCCTGTTGGAAGAAATTGGATTTCATTCATTAATCGATTATTTGAATCCATATTTTGAAATTTGCGTTCTTATGAGTTGTTGATTTGGTCTCAATTCATTTCACATCAACGTAATTGTTAAAGAAATTGAGAAGAAACCCTGTGGGGTGAAATGAAGGGAATACAAGTTTGAGGAAAGTTTCATTTGATCGAAACTGTTTGGGGTTTGCGAAACACGTTTATGGTTATGTTTCTTACGTAGAAGGTGAGTTTTTTGTAACATTAACTCACATTTCTATCCCTGTAGTACTGCATATCCTAAATTCGAGATCACACGTGATGAAATATCACTGAAAATTCGATGTATATCTTAATCACAATAATTTCATATAATATTTATATTTATTTTTTATTGACGAGAGGGAAAGCAAAATGTATAAAATTTATACAAGTATTAAAAATATAAGATCAATATGTGCCTGAATATTTGGTCTTATTTTTTGAAATAGGACTACTTATTTTAAATATATTTTTAACTATAAATTTGTAAAATAGTGAACAAAGTTTTGAATTCATTTCGAACTTGTCTTGTTGAAAAATGGAATCATATGGTGCCATTGAAACTTATTTTGTAAATATGGACTGTACACGCTTATTAGACATTATTTGTCAGTTTTAATTATTCTACTCTTTGATTTTTAGAACATTACAGATTTCTTTTATTCTTGTTATTGTTACTAATTATTTTAGGTGACTACTAAGATATGATCAAGCTACTTCAAAACAGCCAGCATATTTTTATTATATCTAGAATGTATTTTTATGTGAACCTACATTGTACAACCCAAATTCCTCGTATTTCAATTATGTTGTCTAAGGAAATGCCAAAAAAGAAAAATAAATTTTTTCTACAACATACTGGAATACATATTTGAATATCTCATTCGCAGTTTCATTCAAATTCGGAAAAGTTTTTCTCAGCTTGAAAAAATTAAATGATACAAGAAAAATTGTCTGAATTGTGCTAAAGATGTGCTCGATTTCAAGGTTTATTCAGTTCAGCCAGTTGGATAACGGAAGTTGTGAAAGTTCAATTTACTCCTTTATTTTCACTGTAGGGAGCATACAGGGTGACCCATAGAAACAGTCCAATGGAACATTTCGGGAAAACGCCCACACAGTTAATTTTTGTTTGAAGGGGGGACATCTTTTTATTGCAAAATGTTGTAAGTACGATAATTCCCCTGGGCGTTTGTTTCAGTACGAAAATCTCATTGAAAATGATTGATTTAGTGCATCAAGTGGCAGAGTTTGTAACTGAATTTCCTTTGAGATGTTGAAATTGTTTATCTTTCGCTTTAAGGCTGTTATTAAATTCTTATTTTCATTAATAATTTCGACCACTTCATGCAAAATTTCGATAAAACATCGAATAAGAAATTAATTACAGCCTAAAAGCGAATGATTAACAATTTCAACACGTCGATAGAGAAATAGAATTCATATTACCATTTTAGATTCTTGCTGGGGTTGCCAGTTGCCACCTGGCTGGACTGTTTCATGTGGGCCACCCTGTATATTTTTTTTCAGTGTTCACTTCGAGATTGAGCCTTAGAGAACGTTCAGTGGAAAATTAAAAACGTGCATTTGAATTTCCATTGTGTTAATTTTCATTGTTTTATCTTTGTGAAAGAGAGGGGACCAGACATTTTTTCTGTACATACTGGTTTGATATCTCCAGGTCTTGAATAACGAAAGGTTTTAATTTATTCCTTTTTTGCATTACACAACTAGTCTCGAAGATTCACAAACACACATACCTAACAATGAGGTTTTGTGTGTACTGTGTTTGGCATTGAATACATTCGACAATTAATGGATGATTTGTTACTGACATTCTTGTAAATAAACATATTATTTACTGTCTAACTTTCATATATAACTGTCCAAGCCAGTAGAGGCCTTAAACGTTATTTGTACTTTCTGTAGACATCACATAATTTTTATGATGTACATAAAGTAATTGTCTGAAATAAACCTAGATGCACAAATGTAGGTTTGTTTTTTTATTTTTTTTTGTCTGTGTGAGGACTGTTTCGAACGTGTTACCAGAAGTCTTAAAATCTCACCGAATAGTTTGATTAAGATTATTCATTCAAGTTCGAAAAAGGCGGAACTTGGGTTGTTCGAAGCAACGTAAATCAAATTTGGACGACATTCCGATTGACTGAATTCTTGATCTTTAAACGTTTTTAGACTATGCAAACAATATTCATTTGTAAAAAAAATTTTGGTTTTCGGATTTTCGAATCTTTTCAATCGGCAATGACATAATATAAAAAACATCTAATATTCGTTATGTTAATCGTCAAATCGTGCAAGGTCCGAAGAACATAAATGTCCTCATAGGTTTTGTGGGTATTCATTTTTCGTCATTTTCGTGAAGGAACTAACGTTATAGTATTCAAGAAATGAAGATAGTGAGTCAAGGAATTTTTCGATAAAAAGTGGAGTACTGACGTAAATTCAGGAGCTTGAATAAAATAAATATGTATATAGGTGCTTTTGAGCGCACGTTCATCTTGTAGGTAGATTCGCATTCAAGAATCGCAACAGAAAAAGTTTTGACAGCAGCCGTTTCAAGAGTTTTGGAGATTTTATATATGTTCGTTCTGTTTTCTATTCATTCATTTTATACAGGGTGTTTGGTAATTCGACGTGAAACTTGAAAAGGGATATACTAGACGTCATTTGCAGTGAATTGCTTCGAGTGATGCATGGTCCTAAATTCTATGGTTACGAAGATATTGCGATTTTTCAACTTTTTTGAAATTTTCTGCTTCGTTATCGAAAATAATTAATTTTGTGAAAACTACTCGACTCTAAATATTCAATGAATATCTTTTTCAAAGCTGGGGAGATGGTCCTCATTTCTTGCGAACAAGTATTCACTAAAAATTCAGATAACCCGAGATATACAGGGTCATAAATGGCTGCACCTGTTTTCCCCATAAAATCTTGATAAAACAATTGAGAAATACTCGAAAAAAGTATTATGAACTTGGTGTACAAATGTAAGGACAAACTTTCCTGTTTCATCAGCTTTCCAAAAAGGTACATATGTCAATAATTCCTTCATGCAATCTAAAAATATGGCCGGAAAACCAAGCAGACAACAGACTTTTTCGAGTCATTCAGATATCCTATTATCCTTTATTTCACTCGACGTGATTCGTAAGCCGTAAGCGGGCCATGGTTCGATCACTAAATGACTCGAAAAAGTCTGTTGTCTGCTTGGTTTTCCGGCCATATTTTTAGATTGCATGAAGGAATTATTGACATATGTACCTTTTTGGAAAGCTGATGAAACAGGGAAGTTTTTCCTCACATTTGTACACCAAATTCATATTACTTTTTTTGAGTAAATCTCAATTGTTTTATCAAGATTTTATGAGGAAAACAGGTGCAGCCATTTATGACCCTTTATATCTCGGGTTATCTGAATTTTTAGTGAATACTTTTTCGCAAGAAATGAGGACCATCTCCTCAGCTTTGAAAAAAATATTCATTGAATATTTAGAGTCGAGTAGTTTTCACAAAATTAATTATTTTCGATAAAGAAGCAAAAAATTTCGAAAAAGCTGAAAAATCGCCATATCTTCGTAACCATACATTTTCGGACCATGCTTTACTCGACGCAATTCACTGCAAATGACGTCTAGTGTATCCCTTTCCAAGGTTCACGTCAAATTACCAAACACCCTGTATATGGTACTGCATGTAGCTCAAATAAGTGGACTAAATGCAAAACTCCATTTCAATCGAATGTGTAGTTTTGAAATTATCGAGAATTTGAGCAAATCACAACGCTCTTGCGTGTAAAAAAACGATCGTTATGATGGTAGCGTATTTGGTAATATTCCATCTAGAGGGCGTTGAGATACGAACTATGCTACAGTGACTATATTACCATATGTAATAATAAGGTAATATAGTCACTGTAAACTATGCCAGATCCTGCTTCAAAATAGATGCCCTTTTTTGCGCATTCTAAACACAGAGTTAAGATATACCTTTCTCTATGATTCGAAATTTTTGGTATAAATCGCCTCTACTATATTTTTCATCATGCAATTCAAATTCAAGGACTGCATCCAAAATTATATTTGAATTTGCGACATTTTTGACTAATCTTTTTGGACAAAATCAAGAATCATGTATGGAAACATGTTTTTTCGAGGATTCCTGACACCCTGTATCTTTCAAACGAAGCCGAAGTTGGAAAAATGGCATAGGAAAAATGTGTTTCGGTTGATGGTAAGTATCTACAAAATGTACGAGTGGAAGGCTCATCATGTAAAGAATAAGCAATGCTATTGTTGAGAACACGTTGTAATTTTGTTGGCAAGCTCTAATTTCGGAAAGGCGGAATCTAAATCAAAATTTCACGCGACTTTAACAATTGGAAAAAGGGCTAATCAGAGATGTCGTCTCTCTAAAAACCTAACCTAACCTGTCATCTCTCTGAAAACACAAGATAACCTATTTCACAGAAGAATAGCGCCATGACCTTAAAATATTGCGGATCATTTCTGAACTAGAACAAACACTGCATTCAAGAGTGCCTCTGTGATCTTCAGTTTTTGCATGGTCATGATGAATTAGAGATCGTTACATCAGGGTTTCTTTGAATCTCTTCTGGTGGAATGAAGATTGAGAACAACTTGTGGTTAATCAAATAACGATTTGAGAATATACATGGCGTTAATGAAGTGGCCAAACTTTTCCAGGTCACAGATCTCTGTCTTGAGAGTGATGGACTCAATGAAATAGGTAAGAAATGTAAGAATATCAAGGTGAGTGCTTAGTTTGTGTTCCTGGCCACTCAGGAATCAAAGGAAATGAAGAGGCCGACTTACTAGCTCCAGAAAAGTAGTACGAACTCAGCACTGGCCCAGAACCTTTTTGTGGTATATGCAATTGTACCTACAAGAAAGAGTTTCAGGAGAAGACAAAATCCAGGAGATAGAGGGACTATATGGTGGAATCTTCTTTGGTTGTATCATTTCAAGAAGTATCTTCGAAACTTTAACACTGCGAGACCAAAGAAGTATCTGGATCTTAGTAAGATCATGCTAGACAGGATTCCTTACATGGCATTGCAGCCTCAGGAAGCCCCTGATAAGAATGGACCTAACAGAAAACGTGGAGAGTAGATTCTGAGATTGGAAGAGAAAACTTCGAACCACCAGATGGCAGAATGCCTCGCCAATGCTAGCCAAAGCAAAGAATGCTTTGGACCAGACGTTTTCAGAAGGGAGGAAGTAATCTCTCTGAAGCAATCAAAGATACTGGAAGTTATCGGAGCTCTGGAGCTGGAGGACGAGCTGTAGACGATGTTATGGTCAGAACAGCTCTGATAGGAGGGCACAATAGAGCTAAAGGTCGCAATGCAATGAAACACCCCTTAAATCTTTCTATAGGAATGTTGAGTAGCAGATTCTACTAAAAAAGTTGTTGAAACTAAGTATACTGCTCCACAAGAGTTAGGGATATGGTATTCAATCGTTTTTAAAATTATGTAATCTTCGAGAAAATCGCTGTAAAATCATTTAAAACTCAATAACAACTTGATTCGATCCAATAAAAATCAGTATGAGACATTTCGTCAATCTGGTCGCCTTTTTTCTGGAGTTTGGTTCTTTGCATATATGCTTCATGAATGCTCTTATTTTGAAATGAAGTCAGTTTATCAACGGCTTCGATTTGAAACGAGTTTTCTGAAATTGCCAAGACGTAAATCAACAAACGCTGAGGCTATCGGAATGCTACAGGGTGACCTAACTCAGGTTGTTGTGGCGGAAAGGCTCCAAGTCAGCCAAAGTGTGATATCTCGACTTTGGAATAGGTTCAGGGAGACAGGTTCCGTGTTGGAATGACCAAGGCTTGGTGGGCGACGAAAAACAACACCTGCTCAGAATTGTTTTATCACCGTTTCGGCGAGAAGAAACCCTACATCTACGTGTAGAATGCTACGGAATGCAATTCAAAATGCAGATGGGGTCCAAGTTTCCATCGAAACCATCAGACGACGTCTGAGAGAGGTGAATCTAGGTTCTAGACGTCCATGAAGAGGAGTTCCATCAACACGTGACCATTTAAGCGTCAAAGACTGGAATGGGCAAGGCAATATATCAATTTGAACGATCAATGGCGTAGTGTCCTTTTCACTGATGAATCCAGATACGGACGATTTTCAGATTCTCGAAGAATAAGGGTATGGACAATCCCACGCATACCCCGTAATCGTCGCTATGTCCAAGAAGTCCATCCATTCCGAGGGGGTAGTGTTATGGTATGGGCCGGGATATGTTTCAACGGGCGCACCTATCTACACATTTGTCCTGGGAATATGACACTATAGGGAGCATGTAATTGACAATGTTGTGCCAAATTTTCACGCTGCTATTGGTGAAACTTTTCAATTTCCAGATGATAACGCTAGACCGCACCGTGCAGCTTTAGTTGAGAATGCGCGCGAGGAGCTTGGTATTCCACATTTACCAATACCTCCGCACTCACCAGATTTGAATAGCATAGAACATGCATGGGATATGCTCCAAAGAAGATTTGATAATCATCAATCTACCCCAGAATCCTCAAATGATCTGAGAGAGCTTCTGCCCCGTTTATGGAACCAAATTCCTCAAGAAATGTTCAACAACCTCGTTTGTTGTATGCAAAGAAGATGTCAAGCTGTTATTGATGCCCGTGGAGGCCATACATTGTATTGATAGTCTCAAAATACTTGAATTCTCTGGGAATAAAATTTCGTTATTTTACTCGATTTTTCTTAACCACCCTGTATACGCTACAGACTTACATGCTAAAATTAATTTGCTACTTGAAATCATGTTAATATGAACTTTCATCACAAAAATCTTTTTTCGGCAACCGTCCGGGAAGTACCCACTTCCCGGACGCTTTTTCTTTGAGAAAGTAGCATTTCCCGGCCTAGGCCGGAAAGTACGTACTTCCCGGCCTAGGCCGGAAAAACACGTCGTTGTTGTCATTGTTATGATCATCACAATAGCAACGAAATAACGGATGACAGTTCTGTTCTGTGTTCTGTTTAATTCAAATATGAATCAAAATCAGTAAAGAGATGTGTCATCTCATTGATTTGTAATTCTTCACGGTTGCCGAAAAAATATTGTACGCAACACGCCCGGAAATAGTTTTTTTGGACTCACAGACTTCCAGGACTCGCCTCCGGCTCGTCCTAGAATCTTGTCTATTCGTCCAAAAAAACCCTATTTTCCGGACTTGTTACGTAAATTACTATTTTTAATCATATTTTTTTGCTATGTTAGTCAATATCCCTAACTCATGTAGAGCATTTTTTCTCTGTGTTTGGTTCAACCAAATGGTTTTCTGTCCTCTCCAACGTCCTGTATCGTCGCTTGTGCTTTAAATCTTTATGAATTCCGAGCCTGAAAAATGCCAAACCAAACGAAGAATCGTCCAAATACGAGATCTGAGTCCCAGATCCCAAATCCCTCAAAAACCCGTCTAGCATCCTCGAAATCCGTCGAAGCGATGCAGTTTTCGCGTCTTCTCCTCTCACCCCAGCATCCGGGCATCCCCCGTACCCCCCATTCATCACGGGTCCCGGCAGAGACAGAGAGCTGGAGATTGCGGAGTCTGCGCCCATCTCCTCTCGACGCCGCAGTGAAACCGCGGCTGCTGCTGGCGGCAGGGTTGTCGTTCCGCCAGTGCTGCATCATCACCACCACACAGTGTCAATGATTGCCTGATGTGCCCCCTTATTGACATGATTTCGGTGACGGATGTGCCTGCTCTCGGTGCTAGGTCTGAAAGGTGACGTGCGCGAAAAAAGTGCTACTCGAGACAGGAACTGTACTCGTTTTGGGATAAAGCAGACGGCCCTGAGCCCTCAGCACTGGATTAAACGCGATATCGGTGAGTACGAATCTTCCCCATTGACCACCGCGAAAATCCGAACCCACGCCACTGATTTGGACTTTATCAACACCAATCTTATCAAAAAGTACCAAAAACAATATTCTCCCTAAAAATTCGGCCCGAAGGACCAATGCTTTGTCTTCCTTCTGAAATTGAGGGGTCAATTTCGAATCTGTGCAGTATGGGGGATTGGAAACGATGGTATACGCCACTGGGGAGAAACTATGGGTCCATTCCCTCCTGGTCATATGTTGCCAAGGGAAGTGCATCACTGCAGACACCTGTTCGATGAGCTCTCTTCGATGTGGAGATGAACTCAGGTTTTGTGGATTCGTTGCTGAGGATTCTGCGGGTATTGTCGTGGAAATTGACTGATTTATTCGTTCTGAGGTGTTTTCGGATGTCCTTTATTTTGAGGATGGCGTATTAAAATTGGAAATATTATCGAAAATCCGAAATCACTGGACTCATTTACGAACAATGGCTCAAAATTTAAATACTCCAAGTCCTTTTTGGAGAGTTATTATGTTTGTGACCGGCTCAACGAACGGACAGAATCCAATTTGACCACGAATTCTCCACCAGTGAGCTCGTTCTACTCTTCAAAAACCGTTTTAGGCACAAAATTCCAGAAATCGTTTTATCTGGAAGCCAATCAGCTTTGGAAGGATTCCGTATCTAAGGACTGAACGAGAATAAATTCGCTATCACAAAAACGCCTATATCTCTTGAACCAATTGAGAAAAAATCAAAATTTTATCATAGTTAGCTTTGCTATGAACGTCAGAAACATGTGGAACATTTACTTCATAGATATTCCAATTCTCTGTCGCAAAATGTCGAGCGAAGTGAAAACACGAGAATTTATGGTGAAACTTTTTCAAAATAATCAAAAATGGAGCTTCAAAAGAATCGCAAAAGAGGCTCGCGTTCGTCCGGAAACGGTATCAAGAGTTGTTAAGCGCTTCAACGAAGATCTTACAATTAACCGCAGGGAAGGAACCGGGAGGAAAAAAGGGTTTCATAGCCCAAAAAAAGTGAAGAAAGCCATCAGCCTTTTTCAGGACGGGAAGTGGCCCATATAGTGGGTTGTTCGCAGTCAACCGTTCAGAAAATCAAGTCGAGTTGTGGGCTTAGAACACACAAAGTGCCAGACAGGAACGCTGTGAAGAATCAAGAAGCGAAATCAAGAGCAAAGAAATTAAAAAAAGATTTCTTGAAAAATTTTTCCTGTTGCGTGATGGACGACGAAACCTATGTCTTGGCTGATTTCTCGCAACTTCCTGGTCAGGAATTTTATACTGCAGATTCTCGTGGAAATGTTGACGAACAATATCGCGTGAAGAAACAAGCAAAGTTTCCTAAAAAATTCCTGGTTTGGCAAGCAATTTTCACTTGTGGGAAAAGGAGCAAATTTTTCGTTGGCCAAGGCTCTGTTGACTCGAAGATATACATCGAGGAATGCTTGAAGAAGCGACTTTCACCATTTTTACGTGAGCATGATGTGTCAACAATCTTTTGGCCAGATTTAGCTTCATGCCACTACAGCAAGGCCACCAAGGAATGGTACGAAGCTAATGAGGTGGTTTTTGTCCCCAAAGAGGCCAATCCACCAAATTGCCCAGAACTCAGGCCAATCGAAAGATATTGGGCCCTGGTAAAAAGAGAATTAAAGAACCTAAGAAATCAACGAAAACATTAGCGGAATTCAAGCAAAAATGGAAGACGGCATCCCAGAAAGTGACTGAGAACACTATTAGAAGCATGATGGGAAGAATTCCAGAAAAAATCCATGAATTTCGTAAAAAATAGTTTTGGTTTTTTTATTGTAAAAACAGTTTTCATTAGAATTAGAAGATGATTCGAAAATGAGTTTGATTTTCGAAATCGGTCCAGTGGTTCAAAAGATATAAGCGTTTTTGTGATAGCGAATTTATTCTCGTTCAGTCCTTAATAACCTTAGGTTATGTTCATGAATTTGTTTAGGAATAGCTTCACAGCATTAATATGTAGAATACCGGGGAAATTTGAGAGATTGGGGAATTTTATTGGTGTACAATGCCAATTTGAATCTAACCACAGTGTAGATGCTTTACTTATTCTCTTTTTCTACTTGGAAATGGGCATATAAGTTCGTACGAAATGGCGAATGCGCAAGGTCCAATGGGTATTGAGGCTAAACGAGATAATACCTGGTGAACAAAATCACTCAAAATAGTCAAAATGCAGCTGGGGTGGTGACAGAATTCTCCAGGAACAGCAACAAACAAAACTATAAGACAAAACATTGTAATTGATTTAGAGGAATTACTTCAAACTTCTACAAAAAATTTGCTACTAAACCATGGTGAAGGGTTTTCCAATAAGAGGTTTTGAATAGCCCGCTATTTCGGTCGATGTCACTTTTGAAGCTGTCATTTTTTGACATTTTACCAGTAGAAACTATGCCAGTAATGGAAATTGAATGATACACGCTCCAACAATGCATTGAAATTATTAAAATTCACTATAAAAATCGAGAAAATTTGGCAGAGACGGTTCGTAAAACTCGAACATTTTTGGGTCGTCGTGAAGCACCTTGTCGAACCGCAATACAAAAATTGGTGGAAAAATTTGAGCGTTTGGGACAAGTTAGTGATGCGAAGATTAAAACCAGAGCACTTCACAACAAGAACAGCCGGGAATATTGCTGATGTAGCCGAAAGTATTGAAGAAAACCCAGGTTTGTCCATCTCTCGTCGTTCTTTGGAATTAGGCACTCCGCAAACGTCATTACACGGTATTTTGCAAAAAGATTTGGGTCTTAAGGCTTATAAAGTGCAGTTAAAGAACTCAAGCCGGCCGATCATCAACAACGTCGTCTCTTTGCTGATTGGGTCCTTGAAATGCATGAAAATGATCCGGAATTCCATCGAAAAATTTTCTTGAGTGACGAGGCCCATTTCCACCTCGGTGGCTTCGTCAACAAGCAGAATTGTCGCATCTGGGGCTCGGAAAACCCAAGAGTTATTGTTGAAAAGCCTCCAAATGTTCAACTTGTGATGGTTTGGTGCGGTTTATGGTCATTGGCCCTCACTTTTTCGAGAATGAGGCTGAAGCAACATCTAAAATGTTGAATATGTGGATTGGGGTTGTCGAAAAAATGCTAACAATTTTAACATTTTTATTGATGGAATCTTGAATGGTGATAAGTATTTGAATTAAGATTGTTGGAGATCATAAGAGAGTTAATTTTTATCGAGTTTTCAACTACCACGAAATGGCGCATTCACCACTCGAACAAGTAGATCAATCATTTCAACATCGGCAGTCAAAATTTCAAACAATCGTTTATCAGAAAAGACTAACTTTATTCCTAGTTTCTTCTTCCACTGTTTTGAGACACCCAGTAAATTTCAATCCCATTAATCAAAGCGAAAAACGGACACTTAATATTCAAGTATTTTATGCAGATCCCCCGAAAAACATTATTCATCCCAAGTACTCCTGAATCGAATGTACTTGACAAGAAAAACTGGCAAGTCATCCAGAGATAATCAAGCTTTTTATACTTCGCTTTCAAAGTGTTTAAAAATGCTCTTAAAGCTTCGCCTCCTCATATGAAGATCAGATTCAAGGACCCATTAAAGAATCTCAACCGAGAAAAGTGTAGACAAAATCCTTGATAATATATTCCTGTATCGATTTTCATGAAGGGAAATTGGGCGATGGAAGAAGTTGAGTTTTCCCAAAACGTGATTTATGAATTTCGATTGATGTTTATTTCGAAGTTTATGTTGCGAGGATGTATTGATATCTAGTTAGCCTAGACCAGTTCCATGCATAAACAAAATATTGCGATACCATATCAACGAACAATAACTTATTAGAAGTGTCAGTGTAGAGTTCGACGTCAAAAATGTAAACCAGAGTTACGCAATAAAAATATAAAAAAAGATGTCCACCGAAATTGTAGAAATCGAAAAATTGGAGTATCGAGTCATCATCAAGTACCTGTATTTAAAAGGGTTAAGAGGTAAGCAGATTTACGAAGATATGCTTAATATCCTTGGTGATCAATGTCCTTCGTATGCGACCATGAAAAATTGGACTGCAAGCTTCAAAAGAGGTGAATTTTTCATTGAAGATGATGACCGATCGGGAAGGCCAGTTTCTATGTCAGTCGCCAGAAAATATCGATGCAGTTCATGACAGCATGTTATCAGACTGTCGAATTGGGCTAAAACAGATATCTGAAGCACTGAAGATTTCATACGAACGCGTTCATCATATAGTTCACGTCAATTTGGACATGAGAAAAATTTCTGCAAAATGGATTCCCAAATGTTTGAACGTTGACCAAAAGCGTGCAAGTGTAGAAGCATCGCGTTCGATCTGTGCTCGATTTGAAAACGATGTAGACTTCTTAAACCGAATCCAAAACCTAAGAAGTTTAGTGTCCAAAAATCTGCTGAAAAAGTTCTTGCTTCAGTTTTTTGGGATTGCCATGGAGTAATCATGATTGATATTTTGGATAAGGGTAGAGCAATAACTGGAGATTACTATTCGACATTACTGACCTCTCTACGGGAAAAAATTAAAGATAAAAGACGCTTAAAGCTATCCAAAGGTATTTTGTTTTCACAGGACAACGCCACAGTACACAAATCTCATGTTGCCATGCAAAAAATTCGTGATTTAGGGTGAGAATCACTAGAACACCCCCCTTATTCGCCAGATTTGGCTCCATCCGACTTTCATCTCTTTCCTCAACTGAAAAAATGTTTAAAAGGTCGTAAATTTTCTTCCAACGAGGAGGTAATAAGAGCTGTGGAGGACTGGTTTGCAGAGCAAGAAGAAACATTTTTTTTGAAAGGTCTAGAGACGTTGCAGGTTCGCTTTAATAAATGTATTCTATTAAGAGGAGAATAGGTTGAGTAATAAAATATTTTGACATTGAAATTTTGTTTGGTTCTATAGTAGGATGAGAATTTTTCAATATATCCTCGTATGTTTTAACCGAATGATCATGTTTCCATTGGGAAGAAAAAAATTGCATTCATAGCGTATGGTAATCGAAATATGATACCAAATGAAATGAGCGATATGTTCAGAGAACAATATTCAATTGAATTAATGAACAACAGGGAAGCATTCTATAACAAAGGGAAATATTCATCAAACTATCATGGAATTTTTCCGTTTGAATGATTGCGCCCATGTTTATTCATGTTCAAATTGTAATTGGATTCCATTTTTAAAAACCCATTCATTTTTATATATCCGCTTCGAAAAATCAACCGAAATAGGGACTCTACAAAAGAGGGCAACTTCATCAGAAAGGAGATATGAATTTATGATGAGTCAACCTATAGATGTTTGAGCGAAAAGAAAAAGGAATTTGATACTATTGTCGAAAAGGGAGTTGGCTCGAATCACACAAAGGCCCTAAAATTTCTCCTTGTAATTCGAACTCCAAGCCTGTCGAATTTGCATATTCAAGACAAACCGCCGAATTCTATGGAGCTTTATGCAAAATTTTACCCAGATATCGTTACCAGAACCACATAAAATTGTAGGGAATTGAAAAAAAATCCTTTCGTTGTCTTCTTGAACGCGAATCTACCTACGGGGTAGATCTAATCACCAGGTGGATGGACCAGCAAAAGATTACTTCAGGTGACTAATTTTTTGCATGTTCTTGATCAAAAACCCCACATGGGACAGAAACCAATTAACCATCTTTCTCTCAGTTGAACTACACGTTATTATCTATCAGTTTCAATATTTATTATTATCCAGTCTCGAATTCATATTATTATACAGGGTTTTTCTAAATTGGAGGTACAAACGATTAGGGGAGATCCTTCGCATAATTTTATGAAAAAAGTCCCAAAATCATGGGAAAGAGAATGTACAGATACAGGCATCAAAATACCTTCATATAAACCTACAGTGTGACAAGAAAAACCTCGAACAAACTCTTTTTAATTTAACTTTATTAAACAGAAGAAATTGAACAAAACCACAACAAATAATAATAGCTTGAACATTTGTTAATAATATATGTAAGCCGTTTCGAAGTGGCTTCCTTTGGCGGCGATACACAGCTTCAGACGCTTCTTGAAATTTTCGGCAATGGGCCGCATTTATCCAACTATGACGTTCGACCCACTCTTCTTCTTCTTCGGGAGGCTGTTATTACCGCTTAAGCGGAAGTATCACCTTTTGAATCGAGGTAAATCTCCATTCAAAAAGTGGTCTCTTTATTTCACGAGTAACTACCTTAATTTACAACGTGGAGACTCGAATTTTTAAATTGAAGTTGAAGAACGTCCCTAGGGCAAAGAGTTTTCTTTTTTTCGATTTAATTAGTTTTTCAATTAAAAAAACCAGGGTAATCGTTAGATCTCTGCAATATTTGGGTTATTGAATATGTTTTTCGTTTTTCATGAGTACAAGCTATATTTTTGAACTAATCATCATGAAACTTTTTGTAGTTTATAGAAGATTAAATTGCCGAGGGCAAATAGTTGCGATTTCTTCCAAAAAATGATGAATAACCGTCGAAAAAAAATTATTAGGTGTAGTTTCCAAAACGCTGAGATTCAACCTGTTTTTTCAATTGAAAAACGAATTAAATCGAAAAAAAGAAAACTATTTGCCCTCGGGACGTTCTTCAACTTCAATTTGAAAAAAATCAAGTCTCTACGTCGTAAATTAGGGTAGTTACTCGTGAAATAAAGAGACCACTTTTTGAATGGAGATTTACCACGATTCAATAGGTGATACACTTAACACTTAAGCGGTAACAACAGCCTCCCGAAGAAGTATTCCAAAAATGAGCCCTGCGCATTCACCATTTCGTAACGCTGTGAGAAGAAGTTATTTATTCTCATTCGAATTGACAACCTATATCAAAATGTGAAACAGAAAATATACATTTATGAGTTTTATGACGACTCTTAAGAAAAAACGTCGTACAAGTAGGCATTGTTCTTTGCTCGACAAATAATAAAGATATCAATGTTTTGCGATAATGCATATTTTTATATGATTCAATTCTTCCTTTTTTTAATATTTTAATAATTATTACGTAAACTTATAACGATTATAGAAACGTCCTTTGGTGCATCATGAAGCAACTTTCAACAAGAACATACTTTTTTGGTCCATGTGTAACAGAAATGCATATTTCAAAAAGTTTTCTCTTTTTTCTTCATTCCAATAAAATCAAACAGTTCTGTGCAATTGAGAAACGAAGTTTCATTATGCCAAGACAAGTTTTATACGATGAAGATGCCAAAAAAACTCTTGGGATGGTAGAACACAACTATCTTATTTCTTCAATATTCAGAACTACAGTTTTTTGATATTTTATTTCTGTTATTCTAAATGAATCTTTTCTTTGATATCAATCTAACCTTCAATGTATTCCAAAAGGAAATTGGGTTTTCCTGAAAAGAAAACCCAAAATCATCATCCTTAACGACGAAAAAACTTCTTTTGCCATGTATCACTTTGATAGTGCGTATCTTCCGTGCACAAATATCGATCCGCAGCGGAAGGAAGTTTACGCAGCATCACGTTCCATAAAACTTCGGATGCAATGCGGCAACGGGCAGTAAATGAGATTCGCCTCGAAACAGCAGCGGCTCCGATCGATGGCATCAAGTTGCATAAGACTCAAAATAAGATTACCATCAACATCCGTCTTATCGAAGTTTCTAACAAGGGTGCAGTTTACGCCGAGTAAAATCCTGATAAACGTCCCGCGCTTTGACGTACGGAGATTTTCCATTCACAAACTTTGTCGGTCTTGACGGTATTCAAATTTCTGGATCCGTATATTGGGGCTGGCGTTTATGGGCGCTGCGATCGTTTTCTGGAAGCTAAGTGAATTTTCTTGAGGGTCCATTAACTCGACCTGAATGTTCTTCCATTATGTTCAAGTTTGCATGGGCCGAAGAAAATGGGATATGGAAACGACCCCTAATGCAATAATTGCAAACTACTTCTGTACTTATCAAGCTTGAAAGAACTAGACATTAGCCTCCCTCAAAGTATGCTTGTGTGTCAATATGTTACTATTTCTTGGGGCATGACATTAAGACTATTCCAGTTCATAATTCCGACAAGAATGAAACAATGTACTCACTACAATTTTATAACGATGAAAAGGGTCTCTGTTTGTCCGAAGACTATGGAACTTAAGATACAGGGTGTCCCAAATGAGAGTGACTGATTTTAAACAGATTTTTTAGGCTTGGCTGGCATTTTATCTCATCAACACAGGGTGTTTTACTAATGTTGGTCAAATTCAAAGGGGAAAATATGTATTATTTTAAATGGAACACCCTTTAATTTTTGATCCCATTCGAAAGAGCAATCATTCTCCTTTCCAAAAATGTATAGTTTTCCATCTTTTGTTCCATTAACAACAAAGATATTCGAGGTTTCATGCAGAAGTACATTTTTCATTAGTACAGGGTGACAAGAAAAACTTCGGACAAATTTTGCTGTGATCTGGAACAAAAGTATTTCAGCGCAGCCAAATAATTTTCATTCTCTTGGTTTCTCTACACTTTCCTGTACTAATATGTGAATTTTCAGTTTGATATCATTTAATTCCACAGACTTTAAGAATGTCAAACAAACGTAGTGTGATTTTGGAGCTGTTTCGTCAAGGTAGGCGTCAATGCGAAATTGTTCGTTTGCTCAATGTGCCTCGACAAACCGTGTCCGATGCAATTCGTCGTTTCAAGGACCTTGGCCATGATGGTCGTCGTCCAGGAAGTGGTAGAAAACGCACTGTCAATACACCTAGCAATCGCAACATCGCCAAGAAGCGAGTCAATCGAAATCCGAGGGATTCCATTAGGAAGATAGCATGGGATCAACCGCGAATCAATCCGTCAAATTGCCAAAAAGGAGCTCAACGTCAAGCCATACAAGCTCCAAAACTCCTCACGGAGGAAAACAAGCGCGTACGACTCCAAAGGTGCCGCCAACTCCTTCGTCTCGCCGACGGTCAGCAATGGGAGCAAATTCTTCACAGACGAGAAGCTTTTCACCGTAGAACAATCCCACAACCACCAAAACGACAGAGTCTGGTCCGTAGAGGCTCTCGGTACATCGGCCATCGTCGAACACCGTCAAAATCCGCAATCCGCCATGGTCTGGGGCAGAATTTGCGGGAGTGGTAAAGCTCCCTTAGTTTTCGTGGATCAAGGGGTCAAAATCAATCAAGAAGTCTACCGCTGCGACATCCTTGAGGCCGTAATACTTCCGTTGGCCAAGCAGCACTTCGGCGATACGCATTGGACCTTTCAATATAGGACTCCGCTCCGGCTCACAGAGCGAAAATGACGCAAGAATGGTGTGAGACCCATTTTCCTTGTTTCATCTCATCTGCAGAATGGCCGCCCTACTCACCGGATCACAACCCAATAGACTACAGCGTGTGGTCGATTTTGGAGCACAGGGCTTGTGCTAAAAAACACAAAAATTTGGAGTCGCTGAAGCAATCTCTGCGCCGGGAATGGAACCGATTAACGCCCGAGGAGCTGCGGCCCATTGCCGAAAATTTCAAGAAGCGTCTGAAGCTGTGTATCGCCGCCAAAGGAAGCCACTTGGAAACGGCTTGAATATATTATTAACAAATGTTCAAGCTATTATTATTTGTTGTTGTTTTGTTCAATTTCTTCCGTTTGATAAAGTTGAATGAAAAAGAGTTTGTCCGAGGTTTTTCTTGTCACACTGTACAATAAAATTTCCCCTATGTGTCCTTATATCGACATTTCACGTCGATGCTATCGATACATCAACGCCACCTCTACCCTAATCCATCTGAACTTTTCACCTGCACCTCCATCCCTCCCTCGTCCCCAATGACTTGTTCACCTCGTTAAAATTTGAGCAGCTTCTATTTCTATAGTTGGCAACGCTCGGCCTGTTTCATCGCCTCTTTTAGAGTGATCAGTCGTTCATACCGAACAGGAATTATTCATCCCTGTGCCAGATAACAACCGATCCCGGGAAAGAGCAGGGGAAGGTTGGAATCGTCGCTCAGTTCCCGAAGATCCAGAAATTATCCCCGGATGACTGGGAAGCAAGGGAGATAAATATGAGTAACGGCGTTTCATGATTTGAATGGCGAAAGGAAGATCTTTCCCTTAGGTACACAGAACAAGGAAGATTCATTAGAAAGGAAGAATGAAAATAACTGGCCAATGGATGAATGGAATACAACATCAATAAGAGCATGAACGAAGCCATCCTGAAGAGAATAAATAATACAGAAAATGCGTGATAACAATGGATCATGGCTGTCTGAAACTGGCTGTAGCACACCGTTACCTTATTCGATGTTTCAGGGGTTAAAATTAGGGATTGAAGTTCTATTCTTCCAGTTTTCCCATTTATAACGACAAGATATTGCGAAGCATAATGTTGAATCAAAATTAGACACCTACTAAGGCTGGTTCAGATATCACTCTTCCATCAGATCCAAGGATAATGGATATTGAATAATGAATCTGACTTTACTCTCCGACAAGATCTGAGCCTTGTATACCCGGGATATAAACCTGAGCTAAATCAATAAAGCTATCAACTCTCTTTCGAAACATTCTAACTAGATAGAAAACGATTCTGGAGAGGCCACAGCATCAATGCTTTAGATGTGACACATTCAAAAAATCATTAGAGATATGATAAACAAGTTGTTTTATCTACTCCCATTATTCAACTGATTTTTATCTGTAATAGACTCTATAAACCAATAGTGTGAGGTAATAATAACTCACGCCTATAACTCGCTCTAATACAAATAGAAAAAATGAAGCTAACGAAATGAATAAAAAAGTCGGATCAATGGGGAACTCTATTTCAGACATCAAGGTAACGTTCTCGTCATCCATTTCTACATTTTCTTAGGTCTGAATATCCAAAAATTGCGTTTTCTACGGGATTCGATATCGATTTGATTTTCGATCACAGAAATCGCTTTTGACAACTTTTGTTGGATATAGAGGCTTTTCAACAATAACTCTAGGGTTTTCAGAGCCCCAGATGCGACAATTTTGCTTGTTGACGAAGCCACAGAAGTGGAGATGGGACTCATCAGTCAAGATGATTTTTCAATGGAATTCCGGATCATTTTCATGCATTTCAAGGACCCAATCAGCAAAGACACGACGTTGTTGATGATCGTCCGGCTTGAGTTCTTGTGTTGACTGAACTTTATAAGCCTTAAGACCCAAAGCTTTTTGCAAAATACGGTGTCACGACGTTTGTGGAATGCCTAATTTCAAAGAACGACGAGGAATGACAAACTTCGGTTTTCTACAACACTTTCGGCCACAGCAACAATATTCTCGACTGTTATTGAGCGACTTGCACGGGTTTTATTCTTCACATCACTAACTTGCCCCAACAGCTCAAATTTTTCCACCAATTTCTGTATTGCGGTTTGACAAGGTGCTTCACGAAGACCCAAAAATGTTGGAGTTTTACGAACCGTCTCTGTCAAAATCTCACCATTTTTATAGTGAATTTTAATAATTTCAATTCATTAAGGTGGGCGTTCAATGTAGTGTGTTTTTATTTCAAGTTGATTTCGAAAACGGTTTCACTTTGAGAACTGAAATTTTGTGGGTGAACTCAGAAAGGATTAGGGTTCTTGTTGAAATAATTTTAATCGATTTCATTCCGACAGTTAATTTTTTTTCTTTCAAAAATAGAAGAAAATGAGCCAACCCATGTTTCTATTTTATTTCAACAGAAAGACCCATGAAAATAGTTCAACTTCCGATTAAAAGTGAATCTACTGATAATTTCGTTCAGAAGATCAACTTGAAATACGGAATTGGCAGAAAATGGCCAAATTCAAATTTTGGCGGGAAAAAATCCCTGCTTTACCCACAAATTCACGTATTTCATAGTTCGGCGATTTTCGGATAGAGAGCGCCATTGTACATTTCATTCATGATTAGAGAGATACTCATAGAACTTATTGTGATAATGAAAGTTCTATGGAGATATTCCTTAAAATGGACGGTGGCGCCTCTATCGGCTGATCTTTCCTACTCGGTTTAAACGCCGACCTTAATGGCGTATGTTTCTACTTGTCAAATGTCAAAAAATGAGAGCTTCGAAAGTGACATCTACTGAAATTAGGCAATCCAAACCACGTGGCGCCCTGCCTCCAGATAACCTATAAATTTTCTGACAGGTCGCTGGCTTGCAGTAAATATGAGAAATTTTATTATCTAAAGGCCTCTTGCAACGACAGAGAATTCTCGCGAGAATTCTCTGTCAAATTCACTGACCGAGAATTCTCCGCCGATTCATACGATGGAACAATGGAATTCCACAGAGAATTCTACCGAAAGTAGTATGCAACGGCAGAGAATTTTCGGTCAGTGAATTTGACAGAAAATTCTCGCGAGAATTGTCTGTCGTTGCAAGAGGCCTTTATGCATTTCATGAGTGAGTTTTTATGATTTCTAATACCAAAAAGTATCCTGAAAAGGGCGTCGCCAGCCTTTGAGCTAGGGGGGGGGCAATTGAGCTAGGGGGGGGGGCAAAAAACAATCAGAATAGGAAAAATGAACTGATTTTCGTATATTATGCTATTATTTCATAAGTTTTTAAGGGATTTTTGAGCTCTAGGGGGGGGGCAACTGCCCCTCCCTGCCCCCCCCTGGCGACGCCCTTGTGACCTGAAGTATCACTGACGAAGAAAATTTCACTCAATCATATGATTACAACTTTTAGTATTGGGAGCCCGAAGACATTGAAGAGAAAGTATTGGAGAAGGAATATTAATCGGAGCACTGTCCTTGTAACTTCTTTATCCTTTTATATGATATAAATTTAAATATTCATCAGTTTTACATTTTACATGAACTGAATACTGCTTATTTCAGTGTCTACGAAGACACATTCACTTTAGTTTCTTATCTTCGATATTGCCAAGTCTTGATGACTGCTGACCCAATTTCCTTTTGTTTCCTGATAAGTCACTTAATATGTGTATAATTCACCAAGTTACACACACTGGGTGTTCCAAAATATTCAAGAAAATCCTCATAATTTGAACGACTTGCACATTCAAGTTTGGCACACATTTATGGCATTTTTATTGAAAATGCACTTAATTTAAATAATTTTCACTGGTCTGATATTCCTAAGAGTAAGATTGACTAGAAATATCAAAAAAATGTCCACATAAAACATTTTTCAAGCAAATAAACGGTTTTAATGTCTACACGAACAAAGCTAAATTTGGTTTGTTTGACCACCAACTAACCTCAAAAAAATATTTGACAGGTCGTTGGATTGCCTAATAGCGGACTATTCAAAATAATACCTCTTTTTGGAAAACTCTTCAGATTCCGCTAGGTTATGACTGCTAAAGAGAATCAGGGTATTTCACATTAAGCATTACTTATTCACGTGAAGCTTTAAGGATGCCCGCCAAATCTCCTGGCGTTGCTGTTGCTTATATCTTCAGTAAGTGCATTTACAGCCTTCGGGTTTGAAATAGGTGCTGTTTATTCGAGATTGTATGGTTGTTTTATGTTATAGAAACTGTTTTATTCGGGATCATGAGTTCTATTTTTGTGTTTCACGATCTCTTAAGAACTCCAGTCTCGAGAAACTAAAGAAGTTGAAGCCTATTTCTTCTCTAATTGACAGAGCTGGATAAGCCGATCGTCTTTCCCTCGAGAGCCGACTTTTCCGTTGTTCTAAGCCATCCATATTTTATTGCGGGGGCGTGCACCCAACTATAGTGGACATCCATCTCGTACGTGGATTTGGCGTGGACCGAAAATTTGCAGAGCACGACATAGATCCTCGTATTATATTTATGGCCGGTATGAACGCCTCCGCTTATTACGTCCACATCCAATGGGATATTTTATGATGCAAACATAAAATAATGGCGGTGCTACGGAAAAGTTATTCGCGTCAATATCGGGCCGGCTTTGGATGATCAATGAAAGTTTTATCGCCATTTTATTCCGCAAGAATCAGATCCGCTTTGAGTGCCCGAGCAAACGATCCGTATAAGAATCGTTATTTTGTTTTATGCATTTCTTTCGGGTGTTAACCGTGATGTACTCCACGTCCGCCATTAGTGGCGGTTGAATGATTGGGCGTTAACCTTAATAAGATACAAGAAGAAGAGAAGGCTCTGAAATACACACATCGACAAAAGTCTTGGCTCCCCTAGGTTTCTCTAGAAATAAACAATTTATGTTCTGGAAATGAGATGAATATTTTCCTCTATTTCAACTCCAATATATTTGATAGAAAATCTTGGTTTGTTACTCTTTGCTTCATGCAGAATGAGACAAAATAGGAAAAATGAGAAAAAATCTAAAGGACCCAGCACTTTCCTTATGGGAAAACGTGTTCCGTCAAATGTTCTAAAATTTTGATATGATGTAGTACTCGACCTATTGATCAAAATTGTCCATGGTCCCAACTCAATCCTATGACTAGTTTTTGAGATACAGGGCGTTGAAGTTGAGAATTACCCACTTTTACTACGCTCGTGGCTCGTGTCTCGGAACAGAATCGAATGAACTTCAATTTTTCTCATGAATCATTTCATTCCATTCCCAGGCAGCAACCATATAGAGGAATATGATCGAAATTCGTTTCGAATACAGGGTTATCCATAATTGAATGCATGCCCGATTTTGAGAGTATAAAATATGTCAGTTTCAGAGCGAGAACGTTCACAAAATGAACTATTACACTATAGTCCGTTCAAATATAAGAAGGAGCTTTGTAAACAAAAAGAATCGTCTGGTTTGCGCACAATAAAGCTCCTATTGGTGAAACTTTTATAACAACGCACCCATAGACCGCCCTAAGATAGTGCCAGGGTCGTACTCGGAACGGACTGTGGATAGTACTGGATAGAAATGATTCAATAATTTGAGTAGCAATTCTCACATTAGAACTTTTTAACCTCAGAAACTCTAGTGCAAAATTTCTGTTATGATTTGCAACTGTCATAAACATTTTATATCCGACGTACCCTATTTACCCTATTTTTTTATTTGGTTTTTGTTTTATATTATTATCTACTGAATAATTTCTTTTTCGGATGCTCGAGATTGCGGCAAGGTAATTTCAGGAAACACCAGAGTTTTAGAGATTTGGGTCGGAATCTTGCAAGATTCCGACAAAGTAATTCCGGGAAACACCAGATTTGGGTCCTTTTCCCTAATGGGTGAAAGCCATCTTGATTTGCATAAATATCGAAGTTTTCAATTGACAAGACTCTTAAAAGATCTCTGTTCAAATTCATGATGGTCATTTACTTGTAATATCCGAAATATATTTAGTTTCGGTCCAAAATTTTATATTATTTTGTACGAAACTCTTTGTCGGCTGCTCAAGATTCCGACAAGGTAATTCCGGGAAACACCTGATTTGGGTCCTTTCCCTTAATGGTTTCAAGCCATCTTGATTTGCATAAATATCGAAGTTTTCAATTGACAAGACTAGTTAAAATACCTAGAGCTACTGTGAAGGTCTAGCTGTTCAAAGTGTTTAGATTTTGTTGTAAAAAGTGTATTGTGTTGGAAAATCTTTTGACAAAGTGTATATAGTGTTTATAGAACAATGTCGAATTCGGAAACGGATACTGCATCTGATGGTGATATGTGGGGACCACCACGAAAAAGTTCCAAAAGGTAGCCTTCTCTACTGAAGAGAAAGAGATAATTTTGAACATTTCTTGAAAAGAATTGGAAGAACATCCTGATTTATCGAAAAGAGACTTAGTAGGAATTGTTTCAAAATCCTCAGGGGTGAGTGACTCAGCTGTATTCAGAATTCTCAGAGAGTATAAAGAGAATAAAACATTGACGCCACGTAAGGAGAGATCCCAGTCGTTAAAAATAATTCGGTTGACGATTTCGATATGAACCTCATCAAAAGAATTGTCCACGTTTTTTTTTTCGGAATGAAATCCCAACGATTTCTAAAGTACTAGAGATCGTGAATGATGACGACAGTTTGCCACATTTCATAAGAACAACGTTCTATAAATTATTGAAAAAATGGAATTCAAGTTCAAAAAACGTGGTCGTGAGAGTCTACTGATAGATAGGGATGAAATAATTGTCTGGAGAAGAGATAATTTGAAGAAAATCCGCTCATTAAGGGAACAAGGCAGAAAAATTCATTAGCTGGATGAGACATGGATAAATAAACTGAACGATTGTGCGAAATCTCCTCGATTCGACTCTGGACGGAAAGTACCTTTACGAAGGCCCTCCTACCGCTGCTCCAAATATGTTGTTATTGCTCCTTCTTACATTTGAACAGAGTATAGATATGTTGTTGTTACATCGAAAAAACCTGAAAACCGAGAGTTCATACTGGGTGATCCATTAATATAAAAACTATTCACCCTGTATTTTTGAGTTAATTTTAGGTTTGTTTGATTTTTTTAGAACATATCATCATGAACTTCAGAGAATACAATGTGACCCAGTCATGAAATAAACTGCGAACCTCACGAAAATACCCAAAAACCACCTTTTTTTCATCACCCTCTATTTCAACATTAACTCCGTTGAGATAGGAGTTTTCTTTCACCACTGTACTTGATATACAAATATCAATACCGTTTAGATTTTTTATCCACTTCCTATGACCAAATTTTTTTTATGCTGTAATAAGAATAGAATAACATAAATAAATAATTTTCATATAACATAAAAAAATCTGGTTATATAGGAAGTGGATGAAAACTCTCTGACGTATTGATGTTTTTATATCAAGAACAGTGGTGAAAGAAAACTCCCACCTCAACGGAGTCAATCTTGAAATAGAGGGTGATGAAAAAAAAGGTGGTTTTTGGGTTCTTTTGTGAGGTTCACAGTTTATTTCATGACTGAGTGACCTTGTATTCTTTGAAGTTCATGATGATTTGTTCTGAAAAAATCAAACAAACACCTTAAATCAACCCAAAAATACAGGGTGTCCTCTTAACCTTCATTGTGAATAGTTTGTATATTAATGGATCACCCAGTATGAATTCTGGGTATTTCAGGTTTTTTCAATGTAACAAATACACATCTAGTGAAATAGTTCTTTTTGTGAACGTTCTCGCTCTGAAACTGACATATTTTATAATTTCAAAATCGGGCATGCATTCAATTATGGATGACCCTGTATTCGTAACGATTTTCGGTCATATTTCTCTATATGGTTGCTCCATGGGGATGGAATGAAATGTTTCTTGAGAAAAATTGAAGTTCATTCGATTCTGTTTCGAGATACGAGCGTAGTAAAAGTGGGTAATTCTCAACTTCAACGCCCTGTATCTCAAAAACTAGTCATAGGATTGAGTTGGGGGCCATGGACACTTTTGATCAGTAGGTCGAGTACTAAATTTTAGAACATTTGACGGATCGCCATTTGCCATAAGAAAAGTGCGGGTTCCTTTATCTATTATTAATTTTTTATTAATTATAGTAGTTATAGTTGAATTTTAATTCAATAGTCCGTATTACCACCTCTTCTCTCAATCAACCGATTGAAAGTTAATATAACGTCTTTTCTAAGCGTTACGAAATGGTGAAGGCGCTGGTTTCATTTTTTGGAATACGCCTTTGTAAGCAACGTTAGTGAATGAAAGTCATTACAAGTTTCAAAAGGGTGGAAAAAATCTTTCTTTCAATAGTTTCCAAACACGATCGAATGTCTTAAATGTAGATATTGTGGACAACCCCTTCAACATATCGAGCACTATCGATTTATACTCGCAGGTGACGAGTTGGGTGACAACTGACATTCTCTGTTCCGTGAACTGAACTCCCTTGCGCTTGGGGGGAACAGCATGTCACTAAACAAGGAATTCCTCGAATTCAACATCGGGATCAGGGTCATCCACTCATCCACACTATCATGTCATGAATGTGCAGCCGCAGGCATATGAAATTCCTGCAGGAAATACTGACGCAAACTTTGTGGTAACATAGTTTTCTATATCTCATCAATAATATCCGCCAGGGCATGAGCCAAATCTGGGAAATCATCAAAATGTTTGGACTTGAACTGAAACATACGTTGAAACAAATCTCATTATAAATTTGGTGATGTTCTTGAATGGATTGTGAATGACATAGAGACAAATGAAAGAAAAGTATACTCCATTCACAATTATAAAATCACAACTCTGGCCATGGTTTCGTTTTCAGGAATTGGTGCAGCTGATAAAAAATCTGTGCGCGTACAGAGAATATCTTTAATGACAAAACGGCGTTGCCAGTTTCTTTATTTACATCAAAGTAAAAGTATCAAAGATATTTTGACATGGGTACAAACGGCAAATTTGAATTGGACCAAAAATCGATTTATAAGCATGAATAAAGCAAAAGTAAGTGCTAATCGCCTTTTTTACACTTGATAACGAAGTTTTTTTTAGGTATCTGGCCGTTTGGAAAGATTTCAAACAAAATTCCTGTCCCCCAGAAGTTTGGTTAGTTTCGGTATCGATTTTGGTGCTCAAAATTTATTTGTAATGTGTAAATGGACAAAAAAGGCTTCCTTATACGATTTTTTCACGAAAGCGACCGGAAAATATGGTTCAGGTAGGATTTTCGACGAATTATGAGGAAAGAACTTGCAGAATGAAATTGCACGATTTTTGTAAGTAAACGGGTTTTGGATGGCCATCATCGGTCTCTAAATGATTATTGTTGATCGTTTTCACGTTTCAGAAAAAGAACCACTTCATATAAGCCCATTTTGAAGAAATTTTTGTATGTAACATTCAACGGTAGGTATTTGCTCTTAATCGAAAGAATATATTATATCTAGTGCTACTTCTTGCAAAAGAGACACAACTTTTAATGCTGTAGGGGCCCTATAATGTGGAGGAGTTTGTGTCTTATTTTAGAACAGGTGAATGATAAATGTGAAGCATATGTTTGACCTGTTCCATATTATTTGTACAAACCTACTGTGGTTGTAATGTATGAATATTTTTTAAACTAATAAATTACTATACAGTCAGAATATTTTACTCCTTGTTCATAAGATCAAATAAATGAAATAATGTATATCTTCTACTCTTATTTTTATTAAGTTAGCTATTAAGGTTATGTTCCAAGAAAAAGTTCCTGTTGCATCAGAACTCCCTTCAACTATTTGGATTCCAGTAGAGGGATATAATGTTCCATTATTCTTGATTCAACAATTGATGTCAAGTCTTGAACTTTCAGTTCAAGAGGATAATAAACATTAAATCTTCACAGGCATGCATATGAAAATCATGTGAAAGCAATGCAATTTTCTTCCATGGCGAAAAATATATATTTCAACAGTGTATTGTATTTTTCATGCAAATAACTAGAAAAGGAATCCTTCCTATCAATTCATAACTTCGATACAGAGTGGAATGTGTCAAATTTCCAAGGCCAGAGTTGTGATTTTATAATTGTGAATGGAGTATACGTTGAAACAAATCTCATTATAAATTTGGTGATGTTCTTGAATGGTTTGTGAATGACATAGAGACAAATAAAGGAAAAGTATGATTTCTCTATAGGCTTAATTAACTGTCTAAAATCGAATGAGACGTCTGTGGTGCTAGGTTCGATTATCGATGCTTGAAGACCACAGAGATTGGAATATAGCCATCGAGTTTTGAATCCTCTTTTTCTTTGAGTATTTATTTTCATATTCATATTTCTTCTTTCTTACAGAGTTATGCCAGACACGGTAGCATTTTTGAGGTAAAACTTTGAAAAATGTGTGTCTCGCTAATGAATTCTGTACTTTTTTGACATTACGCATATTCTTCTGTAACCTTCATGCGATTCCACCGAGTTCACAGAAAGTAATTTATCTTTGCAGGTCAACGGTGGACTACTCAACCCACGACTCTCCTTCGAACGTCGTCGAACACCCTAAAATGCGCCATTTTCAACAGACTTCGCCGCACCACGACGTGCCCGAGATCCTTCCGTGGACGGGCTAGGGTTCCGCATCCCCACAGAGTCGGGATGGCGTGATGTCTACGGCAAAACGGTTGGTGCTGAGTTGGCGCGGCAGGAAACAGTCGCACGACAGTTCGGTCGGCCGACTCTGCGGCCACCACGGCGGACTGAGCACGAGCGACAGCCACGAGTTGGACGAGATTGCGGTCGTCAGCAGTAACGCGGATCCGCTACACGTCAAGTACGGTAGCGGGCCGCTCACGACGGTCAATGGGCCCAGACTCGTTCCAGGTAGGTTGCATAACATTTGACTTTCGGATGAACTTGGATTATTGACAACGGTGTCACAAGCGAGAAAATATCTATGGTCGGCGAAACGTCGTGAAATATTCACAGAATTTTAATGTTTAAGTGAATATTGCAGTGGCGGCTCGTGACAGTTTAAGGTGATGAGGCACATCGGAGAAAAAAGATTCCCTGCCGTGGCGTTGCCGTGAAAAAGGCTATTGCAAAACTGATGATTAGAATAATTCTTTATCGTTAGCATACTCAAGGTCATCTTTTTCGAGAAACATTTTGCTTTGTAAAATATTTACTTCTAGCTATGAAGAATTATCTTACTCGAAAACTAAACATTTTAAAGGGTGTGTATAAAAGGTAATTTGAAGCCAGTTGAAGAAAATGAGCATCCTTCTTGAAATTCTTCAATTTTGGACCTTGTTAAGAACATCCTCTACAAGCTAGTTGCTTTCCATCATATCATCAGATTTGAAACACCCATTAACCAGAACATTGAGAATATTGAAGCTTATGTCACTCTGATAATGAAGTAAAATCTTCCACTTTGTCATAATTTTTTCGTTATATGTCAGCCACGCCGGATTAATTAAGAAAAATTTTGATGCCAATGAATAGAAATCTTAATTTGGCACTAAGAGATGAAATAATATGAAGTGGTTACCATTGGAACAAACCGACCTAATTCTGATACCAGTAATACCGCTTCAAACGAACACCCTGTGGCCGGTACTATTATTTTAGGCTGATATATCAGTGCAAGAGCAACCATTTCAGCAGTAAAATTATTCCGTAACTGACGTAAGTAATGAGATTATCTACTTCATTGCACTAATGGGACACTCTGTATATGTACATATACCTATAAATGACCAATTCTAGTGAACTCTCTTCTTCGTCAGTTGCGTAATATTCTCAAGACATTCACTCAAATCTGGAATAGATCGCTTTACTTCTTGAACTATATACATATTATGATTTATCCCCATAAGAATTACGCCAAAAACTATGCTGATTAGCTGAAAAATCAAAAAATCACAAGTCTTTCGAACGTTTACATCTAACTGGGGAATTCGTGACGTCCCATCGGTCCTGTTAAATACATTTCGCATTCGGGTCTCCAATGGAATTTGAATTCAGTAATACGATTGAAAGACATCATATTAACAGTGAGACAAACCTAAATCTACACGAAAAACAGATAAAACTATTTTTACAAATCGAACTTGAAAACTGACCCGAGTTCATAGATTAAAGAACTAGTTCCCGAATAGTGCAGAATAATTACAGTTTGCCCTTCGCGAGAGAATATCAAGACTAGAGGAGAGGCTAGTCTCAGACTCAACGTAATATTTGGCATTTAGGGGTGCGCCTGCCGTCCGTTCCCTATGATACTGGCTTTTTCTACCTCTTGCAATCATAGAACAATACCACACAAAATTTGAGTCCTTCTCGCTCACATAAAATTTCTGCTTAATTTTATTTTTTCAGTTTTTTAGATTCATCAAAACGGGCGCTATCATGGGGCTGTAACTAAGCAGGGGGACTCAAAAAGGAAACGTTTATATGAAAGACCCACCCTGTGTTTTGACGAGGAATCCCCCATTTTCATAAACAAGGTGTATACCAAATTCATGAATGGAAGTTCTTGCAGTTTTATTATTTTCAATTTGTATGGGTAACTAGCTGACCCGGCGAACTTTGTTCCGCCTAAATGATACTTGCGGTGGATTTCACAAATCGTAATCACCGGTGATCGGAGATCAACGGCTTGGTTCTCTGATTTTTGAACTGTCAAATGTTTCCATGGATATGATCTATCACACAGAACAGATAAACAAAAATAATATGTCGCTCACTAATAATGGCAATTTTGGATTCAGTTATTTCCGCAAATATATTTATTACCCAAACAGAAATTCAAAAATATTTTAAAAATTATGAGAAAAGATGAGAATGGACATCTCACGATTGGTACTCATCGCCAAAATCCGATTTACTTGACATTTCGATGAAAATTCACTGTGATATTCAGCCGCTTCTGGATCTGTTAATAGCCTTTCATGGTACTATAAGCCCTATGTAAATTACACACTATACAGTAATTGATGTCATATGTTCGTTTTTCGACCATTTCAAACCATGACGACCGAAATGCTCGAACAAAGAACATATGACATCAATGGATGTCCGCGAAAGCCTCAACAAATTCATCGCCATTTAATTGTGATAATGTCAAATATAGAACCCTAACGATTACGTCATTTGGAATAAATAAAACTATAAAAAAAACTAATAATCATCAGTCATAATGTGTGAATAGCGCCATCTGAAGTGGTAAGAACGAAACTTTTCTCACATCTCAACGAAATCTAATCGTTTTAGACATCTGTACTCCTACGTTAAGACATTTTGGTTTTGCCCAACAGCACAGAGGTGTAGGCAACTCAAATTACACACTATTACAGTGACTATAGAGGAAATATAGTCACTGTACAAACTATTTCTTTATATCGCCATCTAACGCGGAGAATATCAAATGAAGTACCTACGAATAAGCGGTAGCGTAACTGTAACTGTTGCGACTTCTAGTGGCCCTACTCAAAAGGAGGAAAAGCATTTCCTGTATAAGTAAAAGTTTCATCGATTTTTCCAAAGTGTTATTGTATTTTATAATGACCAGATCGTAAACGAATCCATATATGAAGTTTCATAGCAAACAGTCCATCCGATCTCGAGTTATAAATGGTGTAACCAGCATCTTTCTTTTATACATATACTAGCTGGCCCAGCGAACTTTGTACCGCCTGAATTATACTTAAAAGTTGTATAAACTTACCATTGCTTTTTTTCAAGCAGGAAAAAAATTAGGCAAAATTAAAGTTCAAAACATACAAAATTTTAATAATTTTGTAATTCACATGGAAAGAATTCTCTTTATTTAAGCGGTAACTAATTGTTGAACTTGAACATATAACTTTTTGTTTTTAATTGTTGTACAGTTCTCTTTTTGCAGTACCTCATGTGACTGTGAATAGCAGGAGTATAATCCATATTATACCTTTCCTCTTATATGAATCAAATGTCAAGAATATGAACAAAAATTATTGCTTGAAAAAACTATCGACTATTACCACAGCCCGTCGACCAGAATTAAAAAAAATTGAATAAAAAATAAAAATCAGTCATTTGTTAATAGCCCAACCTGAAGTGGAAAAAACGAAACTTTTCTAATATTCTAAAAATCTAATCAGTGGTCACACCATTATTTTAGACATCTTAGCTAAGCTCAAAATAATGGGTAAATATCTCAGTTGGTGGAGCAGCGAGATTCTCATTATTGAAATATTAATATTATATGAAATCAGATGAAAAAAATTCAGCAATTGCAAATTTTTATTATCAATATTTAACAATCATTACTTATGAACATTAATATTGATCGTAAAACTAGAACAATTACTAACATTAATGCCCTGTGAGGTTAGGGAGCTTCGCAACATATTATTAGAATCCTCAGCACCATCAGTACTTGTAGAAACCGGAAGTACAATATTGGATGATGATGATGATCCAAAATCTGTTGAGGTTGGGAGAATTTTTTCAGCAATGACATTTCTATATGCAATGAAATGATCAACATAGCCCTCGGCTACCGTCGTAGACTTCCATCCACCATGTTTTTTTATAACCGTAATATTTGCTCCTGATTTTGCTAGCAATGAAGCGGAGGATCTTCGAAAACAGTGTCCTGTATATTGCTTTTGAGGAATTCGGCAACAATAGATGGAATTTTCCCAAATGCAGTGATACCAACTGGATTGGCAGTGCATTTATTATTCATGTATTTCAGGAAAAAACGACGATGTTTGATGACAGAAGGGCGCAGTGCAAAGTACTTATGGAAATAGTCAACATACTTCCCAAAAATACTGAAAGAACGACTGACTTTCGTTATTGTGTTTGGAAGTTGTACATATAATCAATGATATATTTGTTATTTCGATGTCTTCCACTGATAAATTACACAATTCTTAACGCCGACAGGGTCCAAATAATCCAAAAATAGTTTCAACCTTAACCATCAAGTATTTCTCATCTGGTGCCTCATTTATAAACTTTTCAACTTGTTCACGAGTGAGAATTTTCGATTTTTTGGGACGATATTATATATATTACCTTCAAATATTTACTAACATCCACACAATTTTTATTAAGGGCGCTTGACTTTATCATTGCAAAAAGTTGATGAACTCCATATTTTTGATTTTTCTTCTAAGTATGCCAGGAAAACAGGTTCACTGAAGTTCCCTTCTACATTTTTCAATTTACACCAGGCCAGGAAATTGTTATATGCAATATCGTACTGCTGAACAGATTTTTTAGGTTGGAGTTCCAGATTTGCTCTTTTTGCAGACTCTTCAATATCCACAGGAACAACCAAATTGTCACTTTTATCAATAACAGGAACGAAATTCAAATGACAGCGTCTTTTCTCATTTGTTAGTAATCATGAAGTTGGCAACGTTTGCCATTCACAACAACCTTTCGATTATTTGAATATTAAAATGCATTTTGAAGTTTATTGTCATTGCAAATTCGCCCATTTCATTATCAAAATAGGGCAGTTGTACAAAAAACATTGTATGGTATTTGGGTTAAAAGTGGTTATATTTTGTTCGTGAAATTGTTCAATTCGCTCAGCTCATTTCACAAACTTTTTCACTCACAAAATAAAACGTCACTTTTAACACTCATATCATAAATAACTATTTATTTCAATTTAATGTTTTAACACTCGATATTTTGGAGGAAGAACTGCTACAAGTATTATCTGTTGGTAATATTTTTTCTCAAAAACAGTAAAATTTAGCAAGAAATTAAAACAGACCTCATTTGTTGGGAATGAATCAAGCTAGGTATCTAGAATCAATTCTTTCATTCTAAAATATGAATATGCAAAAAAGTTTCTTGCGATACAAAGTTTAGGGTGGCTTTTTCTACCCCTTGCAATCATAGAGGAAAACCACCAATTTTTTTCAGTGCCTTTTCGCTCACATAAAATTTCTGCTTAATTTTATTCTTGTTACTTTTTTGGAATTCAAGAAAAAAAATTAAAAGCGGATGCTATCGGGGGGCTCTAACTAAACAGGGGGGGCTCAAAAAGGAAAAGTTTATATGAAAGACCCACTCTGTTTTTGACAAGGAATCCCCCCTTAACTATCAATATATTCCTTACAGGGTGTATACCAAATTCATGAATGGAAGTTCTTGCAGTATTATTTTCAATTTGTATGGGTAATATATTACAATAACCGACTATACCAAAATTAAAAATTAACGGTAATTAATTATTGCAAACGTCCGAAAGCCATTTCGCAGCCCGACAACGTGTCAAACCAAATTTTCAGCGAATTGATAAATGTTGCAAATTGAATAATGCAATATTCAGTTGGCACTTAACCAGCACGAAATTATTTGTAGGTCTCCGGCCAATACGTTGCCTGATGGAAGCAAACCTCAAATTGAATATTTATAATTCGAATCACTACTTGTCCCATTCATTTGTATTTCGCCATTATTGAAGGTAATGGCGAATCAATATTCGATTTGCCATCGGTGATACCCCATTCTGTTAATTCAATGGATTCACTTCCCTTAGAAGTTATGGAAACTTGTTCGATCGGCAATTAATTGTTGATTATGTCCCCCGTTCTCTTGTTTCACGTGACACTAATGTTGTCGATTGGAGATCAAACAGCCCGCAGGGATACTTTGTAGATTGCAGATTGATCTGCTTCGATTGAATTCAATCTGAATCGCCAATTAGGTTCCATATTTCCTGCTGGGAGATAATAATGAAGGTGCAATAGATAAACGGTTTTTGAGCGCCCTTCTTTTCGAACTTTGAGCAGGGAATGGTCTTAAACGGAAAGGATCAACTCAAGGTTTAGAAATCTGCGGCTGTATTCAGTTCTTTCGTTGTAATTCTCAATACATATACAGGGTGAGTCTTTGACTTGTACATATATTTTAACCGTAGATTCCTCTCATCAAACGAAACACTTTTTTCCTATACCATTTTTCAAAATTCGGTTTGGTTTGGGAGATAAAGGGTGTCGAAAATCCATGAAAAAAACACTTTTCTGTTTATATCTTCGGAACCGTTATTTTGAATGAACTGAATTTTGATTGAGTTTTTACTCTATTCGTGGTGCATATTCCTCAATCGAAACCTATTCAATATCTCTACTAGTATAAAAGTTACAGGGTAGTCGACTCATCAATACACGCTAAAACACGCTAAAACACTTTAAAAAGATAAACGGTTCATATTTTCGAAAGAATCAATCATTTAAGAAACTAAAAGTATTCCTATTTTTCTTTCAATAAAACGCGTCGTTTTCGAGTTATTCCCAATTTTACCCGGAGAAATTTGACGAAAAAATCATTAATTTCAAGAATAATCTGAATGCGTCTCTGAATTAAATATCATCGTATATTATTCCTTCTCTGGTCTTTAAACGAGTTTACAATGTTGTCACAATATTTATCAACTTTGTCGAGATATTTTATAATAATAAAATCCCACAAATGTGGGAGATAAAATTGAACACCAAGGAGGATTTAATACGTACAGTTTCTATTGAAAATTCATAGTTACCGGTCCATATTGAAGTTAAATGTCGATGAAATGCAAAATTCGGATATGAATGATGAATCCCGATACAAACTACTTATTAAATTGAAATAAATGAAAAATAATATGATACCTGATAATCTGTGGCGATGTTTCTATCTAAACAACATTCTCTTGGAATTTTATAAACTCGACACGGTTGAAATTATATTAATTCACTCCACATAATAATCACATTAGAACAATAATTTACTGAATGTATTCAGAACGTCACATAATGTTTACAGTTTGTTCAGAGACTCTGGCTTGTTATTGTTTATAGTTGGCCTCCAGATAACCATTACTTCGGTTTTCGCTCTACGCATGCCTGGTAAAATTTGGCGGCATAGTCGATTTATGATGGAAACGGCAGAATTCATAGATATTTATACCACGGTACACAAGTGTATCGTGATTTATACTATGTTTCGTAAAAAATCCTTAACCTCAATGAAAATATCAGCAAGCTGACAACATCTTCTTGAAATTTCTGTGCAAAAATTCACAGAATCGATACAAATTAGATTAGATTAGGTTGTTTGATAATAAATCCGAATAAAAAGTCTTTCTTCATGATATTGTTTGGGAATTTCGAGGAAAATATGAACAATTGTTATTAGTGTTTACAAACTAATCTGCAGAAAAATCGAAGAAGGAACTTATTTTGGTTGAATAAATGTGGCTTTTTAGTTGCAGATAAAATCCCAATTTAATCATTTATTCCTTGCTATACCATCTGTGTTTTACGAAAAAAAGGGAAATTTAAACAGGTCCTTTTGGGTGTTGCAGTTTCTTTGTCAAATTTTTGACAGCTGTCACTCCTGAAAATTTGAATTTATCTCAGAATTCATCCAGCAAAATTGTTCTTCCAATGTCACCGAACACAAATGAATTTTAACGTAATTTTTACCATATCAAATATGGCTGCCACATCAGTGTCCCTTTATACTAAGAACCAGTGGATCCTGAAGGCAACATTACACCTTCATCTATATTTTACGCGGGGGAGACGTCAGGCCTGTTGATCTTCTTCCTTTTCCCTCGCTCACTGGAAGCCATAATTGAATATAAATAAATTTTCTCTTCGTTTTCGGCGTTTCGGCGGACTCCTCAGAGTAAACAAACGGATCATAAAGTGCCGAGCAGAAAACAGCCTACTGCGCTCAGATTATCGTACTTCTGAGAGTCTGAGTGTCTTCAAGACGGAACCGGATTCTGAGGAGAATACTGGAAGGATCCTGTTTCCTCGAACGGCCACGCTGGGTTGCCAGATCGATTCACAGAATTTCCTTGAAAGTAGGATTAGCAGAACTCACAGGTTCTCTTCAAGGTCGCCGTTCAGAGCGGGTAGGAAAACTAAGCCGATAGAGGCGCCACCGTGCATTTCATAGAATATCTCCATAGAACTTATTATCACTATAAGTTCTGTGGATATCTCTCTAATAGACGAGTCCCTTCATGCTGGCCAACTGTTTAAAATTGCCTGAAAATCACTTCCCTTTTTTTCGCAATGATTCAACTCTTACCTGAAAGCTTTAATCCTAATGAGTGTATCCTGAAAATATTAGATGTCACGAAGGTCTTCATCAAAAGCTATAAATTTTTGTTTTCTTAGGGTTTCATCAATGGAAAATAAATATCCCCAACAAAATGTTTGAATGGAGAATTTGAATTTTTCGAATCAAATGAGGATTTCGCTTGAGTTTGTTTTTTATGAGATGTTTCTATTAACAGTGTAAAAATTATGCAAGATACTGCAGAAATATCAAATTCAAATTTCATTAATTTCCGAAGAAGGAGCACTCGTATAAAGACCTCTGTTGCAAGATGTAAAACTGATTATTATAGGTGTTTTCTTTGA
Source organism: Adalia decempunctata (assembly GCA_951802165.1). NCBI lineage: Eukaryota > Metazoa > Arthropoda > Insecta > Coleoptera > Coccinellidae > Adalia > Adalia decempunctata. Next base: position 5,186,108 of record OX637696.1, on the reverse strand, counting down.
ATTCGTAGAGATCATAGGAAGACTTTCAGTAAATTAATGTATTATTAACCCTGTATTGTGGAGTTTATTAAATATAGGTGCATAATTGGGTTTTCGCTTCTATTTGGATAGAAATTCTACGAGGAATTCAAAGGAAATTAGGGAAATAAATTATTGTTTTTAATGTTCTTTATTTGCATGGAAACTTACTACAGAATAACAACCCAAAAGTATTTACAACTGCCATAGACTATGATCTGGATGTGAATAAGTTCTGATGCCGCATGAGAAATTAGGATCATTGTACTGGAAAATCATTATAATGAAGTATCACTTTGAAATCATAGTATATTCTTAATATGTAAAGTGGAAAATTCATCAATTCAACATCAGAACATGGCCAGTGTATACCACATCTCAAAATAATAAATACAGACAATATATTTACTAAAAATATTGTTCGCAGTTGATTGAGAAACTCCCTTAAAAATGGCTACTTCACAAACAGTTTCAGTTTTATTAATACTAGAACCAATCTCTCTGGAGCAATTTATTTATGGATTTTTCAGTCTGGATATAAATCTGAAATTAAATTGACATAATCGTCCATGTGAAGGGAACAAACACATATATTCTTTGCAGCAAGGTTCCCATCCATAGTTTGTCTACCCATGCTTTTCTCCAGGCATTAGTGATATTCGGTGTTGAGGCATCTTTCTCAGGAAATTTATCAAAACGAACAGCCGTGTTTTTACTTTTCCTTGAAGAGCAATTGAGAACAGTTTTTTCCAGTACTAGTACTTTGCTTACATTGTTATCTAATCATCTACTGGCCTAAAATTCAAATATATCATGAGGATTGAAACATAAAAATCTTTTCGTGCAGATACCTACTTCACCTTTTCTGATTTCCATCTTACAGAAAGATGAAGTCACAGCTCAGTACCTCGAATTACGAGGATCATATCCCTCAAGAATACCTTAAACAGCCATTGATTTAGAATAGATATTCTAATTTCTAAGTCAATGAAAACAGCTTAGGAGCAAGTAAAAATATAAACAAGTCGTTTTCTAGGTTGGAAAGTCATAGATTTCCATTAATAAAAACACAAGAAAACAAAAATTTATAGCTTTTGATGAAGACCTTCTTGACATCTAATATTTTCAGGATACACTCATTGGGATTAAAGCTTTCAGGTAAGAGTTGAATCATTGCGAAAAAAAGGGAAGTGATTTTCAGGTATTTTTAAACAGTTGGCCAGCATGAAGGGACTCGTCTATTATAATGAATTGTACAATGGCGCTCTCTATCCGAAAATCGCTGAACTATGAAATTAGTGAATATGTGGGTAAAACAGGAACTTATTTCCGCCATATATTCGAATTTGGCTATTCTCTGCCAATCCGTATTTCAAGTTGTTTTTCTGAACGAAATTATCTGTAGATTCACTTTCAATCGGAAGTTGAACTATTTTCATGGGTCTTTCGTTCGAAATAAAACAGAAGCATGAGTTGGCTTATTTTCTTCTATTTTTGAAAGAAAAAAAAAAGACTTTTCGAAATGAAATCGATTTAAATTATTTCATTAAGAACTCCAATTCTTTCTGAGTTCACCCACAAAATTTCAGTTCTCGAAGTGAAACCAGTTTCATTTTTCATTTGAAATAAAAACACACTATATTGAACGCCCACTTTAATGTCTGATTATTGTTCTTATTATTTCTCAGCAGCTCGCGGTTATCAATCTACTATCTAGATTCAATAGTATTCAACTGTAAAGTCGACCAACTATTGATTCCTCATTATTTGTTTTCCCTCAAGGATGTGAATTTCGTCCATCAAAAAGGTGCTTTGAAAGCCATAAGGCCATTTTCCATCAGAATGTGACCATTTATCCTAGTTCGAGGGAAAAAGCAGCTCATAGTGGCAACGCCGCACCCCCTCGCGACCACGTTGGGGCGAAAGGGGGTGCGATCATTTTGCTCCTTTAACGTTTCGGATTAAAATTCATGCACTGGCAATGACGTCAGCTGTCCGCATTCCAACGCGGGGAATAAATCCCCCCGGGCTTTGTCTAAAAAGCCGGAAGATTCTGGAGCTCCGGATGAGACTTTGACACACAGAGGAGCTCAAACGTTTCGGAAAACAATTGAAATTTCGGATAAGGGGATCCTGAATAATTGGCTCGGTAAATATGTGGAAGATTAGAATGTTGGGTGGCGTATATAGAGGACATGCGCGGTTGCCAGGTCGCTCGGTGTGATTTTCCTCAAATGGAAATTATGCTAGAGGTTCATTCGTTATAACAGAATGTATATAAATTGTTTCGAAAGACAAAAAGAGAAGAATCCTTGTCGAAAAATAGGGTGGGTCTTTCATATTAACTTCACATTTTTGATGATATAAATCAAAAAATTGACAAGAATAAAATTAGGGAGACACTTCATGCGAGCCAAAAGGCACTCAAAAAAAAATTTTGATGGTGTTCTCCTATGATTGCAAGGGGTATAAAAAGAAACCCCTAAATCTTATGTCACAAGGAACTTTCTTCCATATACATATTTTACAATAAAATAATTGATTTTGGTTAACTTGATCTATTCTCAACAAATAAGATCTTTTGTAATTCCTTGCTGAAGTTCACAGTTTTCTAGAAAAAAAATTATTTATAAACACAGAATTATTTATTATTTAATAAATCACTGGAGTATTTCAAGTTGTGCAAAAAGGTATTTAAATGTTTTCTGTGGGCTTATTTCTTGAGAATTTTGAGATGTTGAGATTTTAATAGGTCCGTTTGTTCGTTTAGAAGTTTTTCTGTCGGGTAATTCGAGTACTTTTATTCTTTTTTCGAATGAACTATCACAAAGTTATGGTAAGTAAAAAAAAGTAATCATTCTTCAGTAAAATTTCAATATTCTTGATATCCGTACAAGGAAATAGCATAACTGAATCCGCAACTTCCAACTATGTATACGTGAAATAAACTGCTCCACGTGAGTTAGGGATATTGACTTAAATTGAAAAAAAATTTATCTAGTTAAAATAAGATTTTTGTGATGAAAATTCATATTAATATGATTTCAAGTTGCAAATTAATTTTACCTTGTAGGTCTGCAGCGTATACAGAGTGGTTAAGAAAAATTGAGTAAAATAACGAAATTTTATTCCCAGAAAATTCAAGCATTTTAAAACCATCAATACAATGTATGGCCTCCACGGGCATCAATAACAGCTTGACATCTTCTTTGCATACTACACACGAGGTTGTTGAACATTTCTTGAGGAATTTGGTTCCATAAACGGGGCAGAAGCTCTCTCAGATCATTTAAGGATTCTGGGGTAGATTGATGATTATCTAATCTTCTTTGGAGCATATCCCATGCATGTTCTATGCAATTCAAATCTGGTGAGTACGGAGATATTGGTAAATGTGGAATACCAAGCTCCTCGCGCGCATTCTCAACTATGGCTGCACGGCGAGGTCTAGCGTTATCGTCTAGAAATTGAAAAGTTTCACCAATAGCAGCGTGAAGATTTGGCACAACATTGTCAATGACATGCTCCTTATAGTGTAAGGCGGTCATATTCCCAGGACAAATGTGTAGATCTGTGCGCCCGTTGAAACATATCTGGGCCCATACCATAACACTACCCCCTCGGAATGGATGGATTTCTTGGACATAGTGACGATTACGGGGTATGCGTGGGATTATCCATACCCTTATTCTTCGAGAATATGAAAATCGTCCATATCTGGATTCATCAGTGAAAAAGGACACTACGCCATTGATCGTTCCAATTCCAGTCTTTGACGCTTATGGTCACGTATTAATGGAACTCCTCTTAATAGACGTCTAGAACCTAGATTCACCTCTCTCAAACGTCGTCTGATGGTTTCGATGGAAACTTGGAACCCATCTGCATTCTGAAGAGTATTCCGTAGCATTCTACACGTAGATGTAGGGTTTTTTCTCGCCGAAACGGTGATGAAACGATCCAGAGCAGGTGTTGTTTTTCATCGCCCACCAAGCCTTGGTCTTTCCAAGTCGGAACCTGTCTCCCTGAACCTATTCCAAAGTCGAGATATCACACTTTGGGTGACTTGGAGCCTTTCCGCTACAACAACCTGATTTAGGCCACCCTGTAGCATTCCGATAGCCCTAGTAGCCTCAGCGTTTGTTAATTTACGTCTTGGAATTTTCAGAAAAGTCGTTTCAAAACGAAGCCGTTGATAAACTGACTTCATTTCAAATAAGAACATTCATGAAGCATATGCAAAGAACCAAACTTCAGAAAAAAGGCGATCAGATTGACGAAATGTCTCATACTGATTTTTATTGGATCGCTCTAAGTTATTATTGAGTTTTAAATGATTTAACAGCGATTTTCTCGAAGATTACTTACTTTTAAAAACGATTAAATACGATATCCCTAACTCTTGTGGAGCAGTATATTTCTAGTATTTACAGAGAAAAAAGTTTCTTCAACATTCGCCAGGTCTTTACAATTATTGAATTCACATAATATGTATTTTTTCAAATTCATTATTTTCCCAAAGTAAATAAACATTTTGATAAATACGTAACTACTACGACCTCTGTGTAGAAAGGACAACGTTGCTTAGTTATCTGACAGGAAACTGATTATAACCTAACATTTTCAAAATATACTTACACGATGAAATATGTCAGAATTTCATGACCAAGCGGTATACATTATGAAAGTGAATGGTGTATACGCACAACCATCTTCAGAAAATCAGGGAAGTAAACGAGATTTCTAACCACAAAACTCGACTTTTCCACGTTCCCAAGTTAATGGATAGTCTTGAATAACGGAGAAGTTGAGGTTCCTCAAGTTCCAGTAGATTACCATGACAGCAATTACGGTGATATATTAATTAATCCTGTTTGTAATCTAGAACTATTCATCATCCGACTAGAACATAAATTTAATGGACATAAATCTCGACTCGAAGTTGCCGTCCTGATATTCTACGAAGATAACCTTCAAACTTTGTCAAGGCATCCATTGAAGAAACAGAAATATCAAAAAATATTCTTCTCTGAATCTAGACACCAAAACTTTTACTTTCTTTTCCCAAAAATAGTATATTCTAAAACTAGTTGCAGAATGGGCTCCTATTCCAATACGAATGCGAAAATCGAAAACGAGCGACGAAGCAGCGAGTTTGCGAACGCATGAGTATTGCAATTGCATTCTGCAACGAGTATAAGACGATATTTTCTCTATTTCCCTCAAATTTTGTGAAATTCAATGAAAAAATCAAATTATAGGTCCTAGTGACTTTCATATTGTATCTTGGCAGTTGGTGTCAATGTTAGGAAATACGAAAATTGACATTTCCAAATTGACGTCTGCTGAAATTTAAAAGGATCGGAAATCATTGCTGACAACCACAAAACGAAAAATGTTACTGAAAACGATGCTGTAATGAATTCATTACAGCACTGTTTTTAGTACTGTAATGAACAAATTACGATACTGAAATAGAGAAAAAAAAAATTCAATTGGCCGATACCGGTTCCTTTGTTGACTCTGGAGCAAAAGTGGCGACGAGAAAGGGATTAATTTAGCCAAATTAGAGAAAATTATAACGGATATTATCAAATAATCGTCCATTACCACCGAAACCTAGATTCTACCTCTCATACCCATTTCACTCCTATTTCTCTTCCCGTATTGTTCCCACATCTCCCAGTTTTCAACCTTCAACCCCAATCAGACCCTAATCTACGTACGTTTGCAGTACCTCCAACAGGAAATCAATTTCCGACAACGGTACACGGAAAGAAATCTATTCTCGTACCAAGTGGATAATATTTGATTGAAGTAAATGATAGATTCATATATGAGCAAGAATTAGATTTAGTCGATTCAAGTATACCTTATTCTCCGAATTCAAATAAAATAATTCTTTCGACTAAGTATATCATATACTTGAATTTAATAAATCACGTATTATTGATTCAAGAATATTCATATATTCCTTGTGAGTAAAATGAGAATTTTGAAATGAGTTTTCGGAATATTTCGTCTAAGGGAAACATAATCTCAAATGGAATTATTGTTCATCTTAATCTCAGTAGTTTCTTCGTTCGAAGCAAAGATACCAAATACTTGAATGAACTCAATAATTTCACTCAATCCAACATCAGAAAATTGTTAAATTGAGTATATCATATTTTCAAATCAAATTTCATTCAATAATGGTTTTGAGTAAATATTAACTTCAGATTTAGTTTTCGGTCTACTTACAAGAAGTAAATACTTGTTTGGTCAAAACCATTTATATTCTCACTCTGAACCAATGAGAATTCTGAATATTCAGTTTCAGTATATTATATTCTCAAGATGAATAATGAGATTTATTTTATGCTTGTTTTGACAAATAGTGAAATTATTTGAAATAAGATAATTGTTTAACATTGCTGTGATTTCAGGATGAGGATTATAATCATAAAACGAAGCTCAAAGAATTGAAAACAAATTTATTATACTTCTGAAATATAATTATAGACAAACAAAAGTATAAAAGTGATCACTGAAAACAAATAGAGAAAATGCTAAATTCAACATATAATCAACTGGACTAGGTACAAATGAACACAATAATAACTGATGTGAAAAAATAAGTACATACCACAAATAAAAACTATATGAAAAATCATAATCCTAAAAATATTATCACATATAAATAAGTATACAATCAACAACAGAAGAAATATCAGAAGAACCGCAAATAAAAAAATTATATAGGAACACATCGCAGTATAATCACATAAAGGTACTGGCACTGAACGGGATAATTAACATTCAAAACGTGAAACAATTTGAAAATAATTTTGAATGCCTTACGTGCAGAGGAGAACTGATGGTAGAGGTTTTCAACAATAATCAAAAAGCTTTTCGGTTCTAATAGAAACTGTCCCAAAACCAACCATTAGGGCGGCAACGTTCCTTTCCATTGTATTGTTTTCTGCCTCTGCTCTTGGATAATATTTTCCATATCTCCAAACCTCTGCAAGAAAAATGCTTATAAATTCTGTATCCTCTGAATTATTATCCGCATTCTATAATGAGTGATATGATGAGGTATTCCCCCCAAAAAAGACACAACAGTGTACGAGACCATCTCAATCTAATAATTCAAAATTCGTGAGTTACACAAGAAAATATGGTATAACTGGTTGATTATCGCTCTTTTTTCATTTAACGATGCTCGTACAGTACTGTGTAATTCGAAAAATCATTTTTAGAAGTAGTAAAAGCGAATTCATTTCATAAAAATAAAAAATATTTCACTTGCTTCAGAATTCATCTCTTTAATTTTCCTTGAAATCAGTTTTCATTCCTAAGGTAGGTATGAGATCATGATCATTGAGATTTTTTAAGAGCTATAAGGAAATATCTTGTTCTGAAAAATAGATAATCCCAATGTAATAGGATTTTTGAAAATGAATGTTCTTAGAAATGTAAGAGATACGCACTTAGAGTATTTCAAGTATTAAATTTATCGAAAAAGAAAAGAGCTTGGTGATTCAAAACGTATAAGATTAAAAGTAGAAATTAAGTTTTTTTTTTAAATCTTAATATAAATTTAAATCATTACATAGCTAGCATATCTTACCTTGAAATAGCTTGCTAACACTGCCCGAGCATCCCTATTGTCCCAATAATTTTTCCACATTTCACTAAAAATTGGTTAAACTTTCTTCAACACACTGAACTTGGACGGAAGACGCGATATGAACAAGTCGATTCAAGATCGAGAGTGATATCCCCTTTTACGCACTGAATAGAGGGCGCTTTTTAGTATATTGTTGAATAATTTACTTGGATCTAGTGGATTGAGAAATTCATATACTTGGATTACGATAAAACCTAACTACCGGAAGAAGAATTGGCGTATTATAGTTTATCGCTGAATATCTTACTCGGACCAAGTGAATGAAAATTTTGTCAAGATTGGTAATATATAGTTTCACTTGAACTTTTAGTTATATAGAATTGTTCTACATTTTTTTTTTCGAAATTTTGGAATTTCTGAATGTTCCAGATTTGATGATTTCTGTTTACATTTTTCAAGAAACATTTTTAGGATACTTTGATATTTACCCTTATGAAAATTTACTCAAAACGAAATATTTCATACTACATACTTATATGTAGCAGAATATGGAAAAATTAGATATACATTCTCTTCAATAAAAAATCATTAAGAATCAAGTTAGCTCTGAAATAACCTTGAAAAGGTTAAGGTGAAAACAAGATGTGATATCTAACATTTTTCACTTGAAACATATTCTTCTAAAGTTGATAGTTTTTGAGATAATTCACAGTCTCAAGTTTAATGCCTATATAATGAAATCGAAGTCAAAATCAACAAGTAAGGGTGCCCTTATTAATAGTGGGCCCTTTCTGGGGTTGAAACATCCTCGAACGATTTCGACACCACATTCAATACCAATACTTTATTTGCATAAATACAGAAGTAAAGAGGTTTAGCATTGTTAACCCAAAGACCGTATATTGTCGAATAATTCACTTGGATCTAGTGGATGGAGACATTCATATACTTGGATTACGATGAAACTGCTCGCAAACGGATGACGGTTCCTTTTATTCATGCATGTTGCCTAACTACCGGAAGAAGAATTGGCATCTTAGAATATTCTGAAAATTACACTTGGATCGAGTGAATGCATGTCATTTCACTTAAATTTACAAATACGATGAATTTTTCAACAATTTCTTTCTTTCCCTTTCAAAATTATGGAATTACACTAAGAGAAATGTTTTACAGAGTGTAATAGATTTGGTGATTTTTTTTCTATAATGTTTCATCACATAATTTTATTATAAATCGATTTGTGGAAAGTACCTTATTGAAAATTTCTTTCAAATTATATTTTCACAATTTTTTTATAATTTCAACTTCATATTTCAATCCATACAATGTATATATTTTGAAAAGAGAGTCTATCTATCTCAATGGTAACTTTTTTCAGATTTCTAACTTATCGTATAGGTACATATAATCTAAAATCTGAACGTTATCCTAGCAATATTTTATTTTCGATTTTATTCCATTTGGCGAAATATTCTCGAATCATTATTGATTGATTAATTAATTATTCAATTCATAATTTTATGTCAATTCATTATTTCATGTCAATCGAAATTATTATTTCATGAAAACTAATTTCTTCAATATAACACATGGAATGAGTATATTCCAATTCTCGAACTGAGAATATTATATTTTCGAAGTCAAGATATCATATAGTTACATGAAATATAGAAGTACTCTCGAATTGATAAAAGTGAATAGTTTGGATTGAATAAATAATTTACTCCGATGGAGAATTTCATTCTTCAATCAAGTATATGTTTTTTGAGTAAAATAAATTCATTCCAAGTATACAAAAATCCGCTTTTTACTTGTTTTGATTCTATATATACTTGAAACAACTCTAATATTTCAAGAATATTGGGCTTCTTGATTTGAGGATAGATTTCTTTCCGTGTAAAATATCTCTTCGGCTCTCGTCTGGCGCGTACAATCCTCCGCGATTTATGTTCGTACAAATTTCATGACAGGATGATTAAATATTGAACTTGTTAGGGAGTCAAATGTTGCGGATACGCCTCCCAAAATAAATATGTCGGGCTTTTTCTCTATCCGCCAAAAAAAAGCAATCTAGGGGTGGGAGGAAATGATCGAATGAATCATAAAGAAGATGGACGGTGATGGTAGTAACGGGGATGTTTTTTGAGGGGTGGGGGTGTTGACGTCGATTCAGAGGTTAATCGTTTTTTTTTGGGAGAGGGAAATGGGTTTTCTCAGTCCACAATTAGCAGAATTATTTTTTTTTCATTTTATTGAACAAAGTATCACGCACAACATTAGTTGCAATGTATAAAACCATATAATATGGTGGTTTTTTTAGAGAATTTTCGATAGGGATGACTGTGATCTGACAGAAGGTAGAAGTCATGTTGTTTTGACATTTCTGTTCAGTAAGCGTTGACAAATTATCATGGAAAGACTCACGCCGCAACAACGTTTACAAATTGTTGAAATTTATGGTTTACATAATCGTCCATCAGAGCAGCTTATTCGTCGAACTATCGATAGATTTCGGACAACATTTCCTCTACTCGATGCAACAACAACAAGATGAAGAACTGTGCGTACAGAAGAAAATATCGCTGCTGTGAGTGATAGTGTTAATGAGGATCCAGATTTGCCTATTCGTCGACGTTCACAATAAGTCTGTGCATCCACCACATGGAAAATTTTGCGTTAAGATCTTGGTCTACACCCATACAAGATCCAACTGGTTCAAGAACTAAAGCCATTTGAACCCAATAAGCGTCTTTTGTTTGCCCATTGGGCCCTAGAACAGCTTGAAGTTGATCCACTTTTTATCGAAAAATTGTGTTTAATGATGAAGCTCATTTCTGGTTGAACCTAATCAAGCAAAATTGCCTTATATGGAGTGAAAACAATCCTCAAGAAGTTCTGTAGGTTCCATTGCAGCCTGAAACATGCACTGTATGGTGTGCTTTACACGCTGGAGGTATCATCCGTCCATATTTCTTCAAAAACGATGCTGGAGCTTATGTTACAGTGAATGGTGCTCGTTACAGATCGATGATTAATGATTATTTGTTTCATAATTTGAATGGTATCGACCCAGAAGTGTTTTGGTTCCAACAAGATGGTGCTACACCTCATGCTGCTACCATAACAATTGATTCATTGAAAGGAATATTTGGCGATATCATTATTTCGACAAATGGTCCTATTAAATGTCCTCCAAGATCATGCCTTATGGCTCCAATGGATTATTTTCTTCGGAGTTAAGTCAAGTCATTGGTTTATGCTGATAGACCAGAAACAATAGACGCTTTGGAAGCCGACATAACTCGTGTTATTGCTGAAATAAGGCCTGAATTACCTGAAAAAGGGGTCAAAAATTGTTCAGGCCGAATGCAGTTCCTCAGCTAGTTGTGGTGAACATATACCGTAAATTATTTCTTAAACATAAATTTTATGAAATTATCTTTCAAATGAATAAAATTGGCTTTAATCTTGAAAAAACACTCGATTCGAAAAAGAAACAATACCACAAAATAAACATTGAAGGAATGGTACTCAGAAACGGTTGGTCTGACTTGAAGAGATGTATCTGCTGCGGTTCTGGTCTTGTGTAGGTGTCTTGAGTAGAGTCCTTATCTCACGGAACAAATTCACTTTATCGATAAGAAACTAACGGGTTCCGGTTTGGGGAAGAATACGAGGTGAAACCGTTGCTAGACAAGTAGCAGAAGTCTGAGGAACAGGTAGAATCTTTTGTGGATTCCAGGTGAGTCTTTTAGGAACCACATAGAAAGTGGGTAAAATCATAGAGCTCTGGGTCTTCTTTGTTACCGACTTCCATTGGCAGTATGAACTTTGTGTTATTAATGACCAGAAATATGAATTCTGAACAACAATGAAGTTAAATATTCATAAAAAAACTGTTGCGCACCAATACAGGGTGAGTCTTTGAATTGTACATATATTTTAAATGTTGATTCCTCTCATCAAACGAATCACTTTTTTCCCATACCATTTTTTCAAATTTCGGTTCTGTTTGAAAGTTACAGTGTGTCGAAAATCCATGAAATTAACACTTTTCTGTTCAAATCTTCGGAACTGTTATTTAGAATGGACTGAATTTTGGTTGATTGTTTACTCTATTCGTGGTGCATATGCCTCAATCAAAACTTATTCAATATTCTACGTATAACATGAATCCAAAAAAGCTCAAATAACTCGGGAATTACTGAATTTAGGAGCAAGAGCATCTGAGAGTGCTATCATTATTTTTCTCCGCAGAATCCAACGCAATAATAAAAAAATAGGGTTCTAATTTGAAAAACAGAAGTTATGGCCGAATTTCGATCACAATTTTTGACACAAAATTTGAAACACCCTGTGATGATATTCATGAAATTCAAAAGATGCATGACCTTTCCACATTCTTCTACTTTGACGTTGCGAAAACGGTTTACACACAGGATGTTCAGAATAAGAAAAATGAACATAATACTGAAACTATTTGAAAACTATTCGAATGAAAACAATGGTTTCAACCGAAATTTATTCAGCATTGAATACTCAATCATATCAGAAACGAAAACATTGAAAAACAATTTTTTGAGCAAATATATTTTCACTCCCTGTATAACCGGAAGTGCTCTGGCTCTGAAAATATTTTAGGTCTGTAGAGAATTTCGAACAATATCATAATCCCAATTTTCAGATTTCAAATATGTCCAGTTCTCCAGAAACGTCTAATAGGCACTCGAACTTGGGACACCCTGTATAAAAACACTTGAAAAAGATAAGCGGTTCACGTTTTCGAAAGAAAAAATTATTTTAGAAAATAAAAGTGTTTCTATGTTTTTTCAATAAAACGTGTCATTTTCGAGTTATTCCTAATTGTATACGATGAAGTTTGAGGAAAAATCATGAATTTCAAGAATAATCTGAATTCTGTCCTGGGTTAGATGTCATCGATTATTTCATTCACACATCGCTCCGCCAATGAAAAGTCACGAATTCAGTCACACGATATGCAATATTATCGACTATTTAGGCTAGGAGCATATTTAGGCTAGGAGCATATTCTATGCTCCTAGATTTAGGTAAACAAAGAAATATCAGCGGCTATTTTAAAGTGTCAAAATTTGGCATGACATTCATTCAGAATTGAAAATGTACGGAGAGTCCCGAGTTCAAAACTTGGTTGGGATAGCAATTTTTTTGCAAAATAATTATAAATAAGTCCGACCGCTCGGTCTAAAATACAAAAGACCGCGGATTCGAGCGTTCGGAGCGTGTTCATGAAATAATCTTCTTGAATATCACTCGACTTTGACAAAAAGCGACTATTATTTTTTTTAATTCATCTCGGGCAACTTGTATTTCGGCAATTCAATTCGACCAAATGAACATTAATACTCAAAGAATATCTCCCTCGAGCTAAAGCTCTCGGGAGTTATTCAGATTATTAATGTTCATATGGTCTTATCAAATTGTCGAAATACAAGACGCTCTCGATAGGATCAGGTCGAAAATAATAGTCGGCTATTTGTCATAGTCTCGGGATATTATCTCCGAATATTATTTCTTCTCTTGTGTTCTCACAACAAGTTGAAAATGTTGTCTCACCCTATATAATTCAATTTCAGTCTGTAGTGCTTTCTAATAGTGCAAACCAGCTTTAGCAAGTGGACGCACCCTACGAAATCGCTGTTTCATCACGCGAAAGTCTTTCAATTCCCCAAACTCCCAGGTAAAGACCCAGAAAATGGTATCACCTTTGATCCGCCCGAAAACATAAAAGCATATCCTCCGATATGGGCGGAAAATTCATCCAGCACGCCATTCTCGCATTACGAACCTTCATTTCTTCCCCATCGCCTCGCGTCAGCATTCGTAAAGAAATACGCGAAACCGCGATACAGAAATTCGATTAAAATCTGGCGCCCGTCTGTGTCGCCCGGGGCGAAAAGGCGGTTTCACACATTTCATTTATTTGCTCCGGTTACACAATTACGCCCGTAAGAGACTATTATTACCGCCGACTGCTGAATCCCGATCCCAGATTGACTTTGCGCCAGTCGTAATCATGCGAAACTTCAACGGAACTTCGTTGGTTAGTTTGTTAGTTTTAGTCGAATCTGGTTAGCTTAATTTGATGAAACTTTAACCGCTCGACACACGATTCATGTCGATTTCGACGTAATGCTGTTAAATACACGCAAACTAATCTGAAACGGAAAAAGCTCGCTGTGAAATTGTGGTGGAAACGTGTAGTTTTGTCTCATTATTGTTCATTAATGTGCAAGAACAAAATTTCTGATGTCACTCTTTAGAACATCCGTTTATGTTACCGTGATTTCATAAAATGACGCGAAAAGTAATCTTCTATATATATAAAAGGAAGATGTTGGTTACACCATTTATAACTCGAGATTGGATGGACTGTTTGTTAAGAAACTTCATATATGGATTCGTCTACGGTCTGGTTATTATAAAATACAATAAAACTTTGAAAAAATCGATGAAAATTTTACTTATACAGGAAATGCTTTTTCTCCTTTTGAGTAGGGCCACTAGATGTCGCTACAGTTACAGTTACGCTACCGCTTATTCATTGGTACTTCATTTGATATTCTCCGCGTTAGATGGCGATATAAACAAATAGTGTGTACAGTGACTATATTCCCTTATAGTAATAATGTGTAATTTGAGTTGCCTACAACTCTGCGTTATTGGGCAAAACCAAAATGTCTTAGCGTAGGAGTACAGATGTCCAAAACGATTTCGTTGAGATATGAGAAATGTTTCGTTCCTACCACTTCAGATGGCGCTATTCACACATCATGACTGATGATTATTGTTATTTTTATAGTTTTATTTAGTCCAAATAACCTAATCGTGAAGGTACTATATTTGACATTATCAAAATTAAATGGCGATGAATTTGTTGAGGCTTTCACGGCCATCGATTGATGTCATCTGTTCTTTTTTCGAGCATTTCGGTCGTCGTGGTTTGAAATGGTCGAAAAAGACATCAATTACTGTGTAATTTACAAAGGGCTTATAGTACCATGAAAGGTTATTAACAGATCCAGAAGCGGATGAATATCACAGTGAATTTTTATCGAAATGTCGAGTAAATCGGATTTTGGCGATCAGTTCCAATCGTGAGATGTCCATTCTCATCTTTTCTCATAATTTTTAAAACGTTTTTAATTTCTGAATGGGTAATAAATATATTTGCGGAAATAACTTAATCCAAAATTGCCAATATTAGTAATTGACATATTATGACATATCATTTTTGTATATCTGTTCTGTGTGACAGCTCATATCCATGGAAACATTTGACAGTTCAAAAATCAGAGAACCAAGCCGTTGATCACCGGTGATTACGATTTGTGAAATCCACCGTTAGCATCATTTAGGCGGAACAAAGTTCGCCGGGCCAGCTAGTATGCTTTCCACATTATTTAAAAGCTGGACCGACTAAGTCACGTCGTTTATGTCCCCAGGATAGTCTGATTCCAGCATTTCACTAAAACCCCTGGCAGTTTGAATACAGGTTTTCCCAAAGAAGTACCCTCTGAATACAAATCAAAAATCATTTATCCGTTAACCAAATACATCTTAAGGTCGCCACTCAGAGCGAGTAGGAAAACTAATCCGATAGAGGTGCCACCGTGCATTTTATGGAATATCTCCATAACTCCATAGAACTTACATTATCACTATAAGTTCTATGAATATCTCTCTGATTATGAATGGAATGTACTTCGGCGCTCTCTATCCGAAAATCGCTGTCCTATGAAATTACTGAATATGTAGGTAAAGCAGGAACCTTTTTATCATCATACATTTGAATTTGGCCATTTTTTCTGAACGAAATTATCTGTAGATTCACTTTTAATAAGAAGTTGAACTATTTTCATGGGTCTTTCGTTTGAAATAAAACAGAGAGCATGAGTTGGCTCATTTTCTTCTATTTTTGAAAGAAGAAAAAAAAGAACTTTCGACATGAAATCGATTTCAATTATTTCACTAAGAACTCTTATCCTTTCTGAGTTTACCCACGAAATTTCAGTTCTCAAGGTGAAACCATTTTCAAGTGCAACTTCAAATAAAAACACACTACATTGAACGCCCACCTTAACAATAAGTTGAAAATTATACAAGAAAGGAGTTCACTTAAACATAAGGAAAATTAATAGTTGTGAATATAAATCTGCATATACAAGGTGACAAGAAAAACTTCGGACAAATTTTGCTGTGGTCTGGAACAAAAGTATTTCAGCGCAGCCAAATAATTTTTATTTTCTTGGTTTCTCTACACTTTCCTGTACTAATATGTGAATTTTCAGTTCGATATAATCTCATTTCACAGAGTTTTAGAATGTCAAACAAACGTAGTGGGATTTTGGAGCTGTTTCGTCATGACGCGTTTACATTTTAGTCAAGTGAGTTGATCAAGTCAGTTGAATTCAAGTGACTTCCACAAAGTTGACCATGCTCCAACTTAGAAGCCGTTCAATTCAGACGATCGAGTGAAACGAATTGGGGGTTTACACATTCAATTCGCTTTCAATTCAACTGACTTGATCAACTCACTTGACTAACACCGCGTTTACATTAGTCAAGTGAGTTGATCAAGTCAGTTGAATTGAAAGCGAATTGAATGTGTAAACCCCCCAATTCGTTTCACTCGATCGGCTGAATTGAACGGCTTCTAAGTTGAAGCACGGTCAACTTTGTGGGAGTCACTTGAATTCAACTGACTTGATCAACTCACTTGACTAATGTAAACGCGCCATAATGTAAACGCGGTGTCAAGGTAAGCGTCAATGCGAAATTGTTCGTTTGCTCAATGTGCCTCGACAAACCGTGTCCGATGCAATTCGTCGTTTCAAGGAGCTTGGCCATGATGGTCGTCGTCCAGGAAGTGGTAGAAAAAGCACTGTCAAGAAGCGAGTCAATCGAAATCCGAGGGTTTCCATGAGGAAAATAGCCTGTGAGACCGATATCAACGGCGAATCAATCCGTCAAATTGCCAAAAAGAAGCTCAACCTCAAGCCATACAAGCTCCAAAAAGTTCAAATCCTCACGGAGGAAAACAAGCGCGTACGACTTCAAAGGTGCCGCCAACTCCTTCGTATCGCCGCCGGTCAGCAATGGGAGCGAATTCTCTTCACAGACGAGAAGCTTTTCACCGTAGAACAATCCCACAACCACCAAAAAGACAGAGTATGGTCCGTAAAGGCTCCCGGTACATCGGCCATCGTCGAACACCGCAATCCGTCATGGTCTGGGGAGGAATTTGCGGCAGTGGTAAAACTCCCTTAGTTTTCGTGGATCAAGGGGTCAAAATCAATCAAGAAGTCTACCGCTGCGACATCCTCGAGGCTGTAGTACTTCCGTGGGCCAAGCAGCACTTCGGCGATACGCATTGGACCTTTCAACAGGACTCCGCTCCGGCTCACAGAGCGAAAATGACGCAAGAATGGTGTAAGACCTTGTTTCATCTCATCTGCAGAATGGCCGCCCTACTCACCGGATCTCAACCCAATGGACTACGGCGTGTGATCGATTTTGGAGGACAGGGCTTGTGCTAAAAAACACAAAAATTTGGAGTCGCTGAAGCAATCTCTGCGCCGGGAATGGAACCGATTAACGCCCGAGGAGATGCGGCCCATTGCCGAAAATTTCAAGAAGCGTCTGAAGCTGTGTACCGCCGCCAGAGGAAGCCACTTCGAAACGGCTTAAATATATTATTAACAAATGTTCAAGCTATTATTATTTGTTGTTGTTTTGTTCAATTTCTTCTGTTTAATAAAGTTGAATGAAAAAGAGTTTGTCCGAGGTTTTTCTTGTCACACTGTATAAAGGGAGACAATTTCAAAGTCAGCACTCAAAACTTAAACATTAGTTGAACAGTCAAGAGACAAAGCTAAAAACTCAGTTAAGGCTTCCAGAATAAGCTTTGTTCTACCGTGTAATGCTCCATGTTCACCAACTCCCATCTGTCAACTGTCGATATGTCATGTCATGGCGCGCAATTCAAATTATGAGCTCTCTTTGAAACATTGATTCGAACTGGGCAATGTTTAGCCATAGTTTCACCCTAAAACCACTCAAATTACTTATTTTATCAGCAAGTTATCGTATTCGTGATCGAATTCGATTCGATGATCGCTGGGGCAACCACCCACGTCATACAGATCATGATGGACGACAAACGGGACGTCGAGCCCGTAAATAACAATCCGTATGTCTCGCCTCACCGCGTATTCCTCTCCGGTACGTTTTCGATTAGACGAAATCCGGATTATCCATTACGCGGAAAAACTCGGCAGCGATTGGATTCGAGTTTGAAACTTTTCGAATTCGGCGGGATTTCGGCGTGGCTCCATGGATCTCCGAATTCGAGGTTCTCGCGGGATTTGGGTACGGGGGGAAGCTTGTTTCGATATCCGAAATATTCGATGTTGTTGGGTTTCGGAAAAGTTTGCGTTGTTTGACGGATCGGCGTTCCGATCCCTGCGGTCTGCTTCAAGATGCCTTGGAAACAACAACTTCGGCTGGGAGGCACTAAATATCCGGCGCGCTCAATACTGTCTGCCCGAATTGGCTGCTGATTTCTATTTGCATTTGCGAAACATCTTGGCGTGCCGAGAATATGCATTTGTAAAGGATGATTCAATAAGAGTCATAATGTCACATGATTATAACGTGACAGATCGAAAGTTGACAGATGGGAGTAAACATAGAACAACGCCGACAACGCGTCCTTATTGCCGAAAATTATCATAGAAATGGTGAAAGTTTAATTGGTACTATTCGCATAAGTGCCTTCAATGTCAGGTCGAATTACTGTGCCTAATTCATCTACTGTGAAAAGAATAATCAAAAATTCGAAAGCACTGATTCGGAGTTATACTCCATTCACTTTTATTTAATAACATAGGAGGTCATGGTTTCGTTTTCAGGAGTTGGTGCACCTGATGAAAAGCACAGAACATATGATGAAAAGTCAGTGTGCGCATAGAAAATATCGTTAATGACAAAACGACGTTGCCAGTTTCTTTGTTTACATCAAAGGAAAAGTATCAAAGATATTCCACATTTTGTCAGGTTTACAAATTGTTCGCAGATTTTTGGTATTTAATCGATATTTGCAGGTGAGTTTTTCGTCGAATATCCAAGATTAACGTATGTTTATTGTTTTTAGCACCAGTTTGGAGCGTGAGGACGATTTTCAAGACTAGGACGAATGTTTACATTTCGAGGTTGAAAGGGTACACGGGAATTTCGTTGAAAAAGCTGTTATTTGGGCAGATATCGCAGTAGATGGATCGGATGGAGCATCGAAAGGTCGATAAGGATGATTTTCCAAGAAATTTGGCGATATCTGAGCAGATTTGCGAAAGTTAGGTACCTCACTAATGAGGTGGAACTTAGACCTAATTCTCCTATAAGAAAAGCCTTTCAAAGGTCGAGATGGTGAAAAATGTATTATTTAGATGTTGTTTGAACAAACGCAGCCGAGTTTTATATCCCAACATTGATTTTAAGAAAGTTATCAACAAAATAAAATTGACATTATTCTTGATTCTTGTAATTACCCATCGATTCATTTTATATCTTTGGGTTGATTTTTTTTTGATGAATTCTTGATTAGAATCAACAATTGATGTCGTCAAGTCTTGAACTTTCAGTTCAAGAGGATAATAAACTTTAAATCTTCACAAGCATGCATATGAAAATTATGTGAAAGCAATGCAATTTTCTTCCATGGCGAAAAATAATATATTTCAACAGTGATCTCTCGTACTTTTCATGCAAATAACTAGAAAAGGAATCCTTTCTATCAATTCACATAAACGTTAATTATTTTCGTCCATCATATCTTTTCCAATTCATTCATTTTCCGAATAAATTCACATTCTGAGAAATACGCTAAGAATGTAGAAAGGGCTACATAGTGTTGACTTGGAACATAAAAATATTTTGAAAAACGTCATAACTTTGATACAGAGTGGAATGTGTCAAATTTCCAAGGCCAGAGTTGTGATTTTATAATTGTGAATGGAGTATATGTGAAACACACGATACTAGCTTGTAGAGGTCGAGAGGTCTCTTCTACAGAAAACCAAGTTTTACACTTGTTAAACTCTATTTACGAGGATATATTGAAAAATTCTTAGCCTACTATAGAACCAAACAAAAGTTCAATGTCAAAATATATAATTGCTCAACATATGCTCCTCTTAATTGAATACATTTATTACAGAGAACCTGCAACGTCTCTAGATCTTTCAAAAAAAAATGTTTCTTCTTGGTCTGCTAACCAGTCCTCCACTGCTTTTATAACCTCCTCGTTGGAAGAAAATTCACGACCGTTTAAACTTTTTTCAGTTGAGGAAAGAGATGATAGCCGGACGGAGCCAAATCTGGTGAATAAGGGGGGTGTTCTAGAAATTCTAACCCTAAATCACGAGTTTTTTGCATGGCAACATGAGATTTGTGTACTGAGGCGTTGTCCTGTAAAAACAAAATACCTTTGGATAGCTTTCCGCGTCTTTTCTCTTCAATTTTTTCTCGTAGAATGGTCAGCAATGTGAAATAGTAATCTCCAGTTATCGTTCTACCCTTATCCGAAAAAATCAATCATGATCACTCCATGGCAATCCCAAAAAACTGAAGCAAGAACTTTTCCAGCAGATTTTTGGACACGAAACTTCTTAGGTCTTGGAGAACCAGAGTGTCGCCATTCCATCGATTGTTGCTTTGTTTCTGGATCGTAGAAAGGTACCCAAGTCTCATACATAGTAACAATTCGGTTTAAGAAGTCTACATCGTTTTCAAATCGAACACAGATCGAACGCGATGCTTCTACCCTTGCACGCTTTTGGTCAACATTCAAACATTTGGGGATCCATATTGCAGACATTTTTCTCATGTCCAAATTGACGTGAACTATATGATGAACGCGTTCGTATGAAATCTTTAGTGCTTCAGATATCCCTTTTAGCCCAATTCGACGGTCTGATAAAATCATGTCATGAACTGCATCGATATTTTCGGGGACTGACACAGAAACTGACCTTCCCGATCGGTCATCATCTTCAATGGAAAATTTACCCCTTTTGAAGCTTGCAGTCCAATTTTTCACGGTCGCATACGAAGGACATTGATCACCAAGGGTATTAAGCATATCTTGGTAAATCTGATTACTTCTTAACACTTTTAAATACAGGTACTTGATGATGGCTCGATACTTCAATTTTTCGATTTTTACGATTTCGGTGGACATCTTTTTTTTTAATTCATTGCGTAAACTCTGGTTTACTTTTTTGACGTCGAACTCTATACTGAGACTTCTAATGAGTTATTGTTCGTTGATATGGTATCGCTATATTTTGTTTATGCATGGAACTGGTCTAGGCTAACTAGATATCAATACATCCTCGTAGCACTGGCTTATGGTAAATACAGACTATTCTGACGTGACGTGATTCCACGTCACGTCAGACGTGTAGCAGTGCTCCCATTGGCCTAATATGAACGTGAACGTCAAAATGAGAGTGATATAAAAATGCAACACATCGTTCTGTGCGTTCACGTTCATATCAGGCCAATGGAAGCACTGACGGTGCCTGACGTGACGTGAAATGACGTCACGTCAGAATAGTCTGTATTCACCTTTACCCTACTGTGCCTAGAAGTTCGTATTCTGTAAAATGCTCATCAGCCTCGATTGCAAATTCCCCACCAACACCCGAAAAACTAATTATCTTTTCGATGAGAAACGGACCTAATTACCACGAGTAAGCAGCCTCAGTTATCGTTGTTTTCCGAAAGACCAATGTGATGGATTCCCCGCTGTTTTGGCAACACGACCGGAATTGTTTCCATTAGCATATTCACTTTGTCAGCAATTTTTCTGAAAGCTTCTCCCCGAATTGTATGTGTATCTGTATGTGCCGAGTTTATCAGGCAGATTCGAGTTGGCTCTCTTCTCTTCGTTCAATTTACGAACGGTTATTTGCTTGCCGATTCTGGACTGGCGTGTTGTGGCGGTTACTCGTTTGTTTAGGTCAATTTTTAGCCCTCCACCTCTGTTGGTTCGAGTTTAAGCCTTCGGCGGACGGTTTGATGTCTTTGGATTTGCAATTCAAAACATCCCGAATGAATTTTCTGTATTGGTGGAAACTGCCCTCGCTGATTCTTTCCATTGTGTACATACACGTTGAGCTAATGAAACTTTTAAATATTGTCCTATTCAAGCAAAGCTAAACAGCACTGATGCGAATATGTCAAACCTGACGTTGTCGTTCATCGTTGTCAAGTTTGACATTATCAATGGTAAACGTTATTTTCTGACATGGCATTGCTGAGTGGGGCAAGAATTCCGTGTTCTAAATAAGCTGAGAGGGGTTCATATTTGACAGGAGTTGGTAGTCCATCCAAGCCTTGAAAGTCCAGTCGCAGATTTATTTCTAAGCAGAGCAAGAAGAGCAAATCTGGAACTCCTACCTAAAAAATCTGTTTAGCAGTATGATATTGCATATAACAATTTCCTGGTCTGGTGTAAATTGAAAAAGGTAAAAGGAAACTTCAGTGAACCTGTTTTCCTGACATACTTAGAAGAAAAATCGAACATATGGAGTTCATCAACTTTGTGGAGCAAATTTTCAATGATAAAGTCAAGCGCCCTTATTGAAAATGGTGTGGATGTTAGTAAATATTTTGAGGTAATAACATATTTAAAATGGAAAAGTGAAGGATATCGTCCCAAAAAATCGAAAATTCTCACTCGTGAACAACTTGAAAAGTTTATAAATGAGGCAGCAGATGAGAAATATTTGATGGTTAAGGTTGCAACTATTTTCGGATTATTTGGAGCCTGTCGGCGTGAAGAATTGTGTAATTTATCAGTGGAAGACATCGAAATAACAAATAAATCATTGGTTATACAACTTCCAAACACAAAAACGAAAGTCAGTCGTCCTTTCAGTATTATTGGGAAGTATGTTGACTATTTTCATAAGTACTTTGCACTGCGCCCTTCTGTCATCAAACATCGTCGTTTTTTCCTGAAATACATGAATAATAAATGCACTGCCAATCCAGTTGGTATCAATACATTTGGGAAAATTCCATCTATTGTTGCCGAATTCCTCAAACTGCCAGAATCAAAACAATATACAGGACACTGTTTTCGAAGATCCTCCGATTCATTGCTAGCCGAATCAGGAGCAAATATTAGGCATATAAAAAAACATGGTGGATGGAAGTCTACGACGGTAGCCGAGGGCTATGTTGATCATTCCATTGCATATAGAAATGTCATTGATGAAAAAAATTCTCCCAACCTCAACAGATTTTGGATCATCATCATCCAATATTGTACTTCCGGTTTCTACAAGTACTGATGGTGCTGAGGATTCTATAATAATGTGTTGCGATTAGTGTGATCGATTCGTCATCTTGTTAAGAAATCGTTAGTTTATTGTATGTTAGGAAGATTATTGAATGTACAGGGTGGGCAAAATTGGTGCTACATGAACTGAAACTTTTTAACCCGAGGAGATAGAGAAAAATTAATGGCACCTTATAGTCCTCTTTCTTCGAGAAACTGTTAATGCCATCAACTGCATTCCTCTTCTTTCGTTTCCGAGTTATAGGCCGAAATTGCAATTTGGGCAATTTCAACTTTGGTCATTATCTCCGTTTCTGTTCATGCTAGGATGTTGAAATAAAAACATTATTCAGGCACTTTTCTGATAGCAATCCAGTGGCGTACTCTGATTTTTCTAAGAGGTTTATTTGCTGAGTTATAACAAAAAGTTTTAGTTCATGTAGCACCAATTTTGCCCACCTTGTACATCCTTTATTATTATCTGGTATTATATAAAAGATTAATGGACATGATTTCTTTTCATTTCAGCAGATCAAAAATGAAATGCGCCTTTATTTTCTATTCGTCTTCAAACAACCTTCACTGTTATGTCGAACTGAGAGTCTCATCCTTCATCAGGTTCTCAAATTGCGCTCGTTTCCTCATTACAGTCGACCGTAGCAGTCTTGAGATAGCCCCTTTGACAAGCATCCCATGTCCATCGAAACATGCAATGTCAACATCAGAAATTGCAACGTAAACTTAATTCCCTATGCGGGGAGCTCCGGCTTTTGATGCAGATTTCCTATGTTTCCGATATTTTGCTAGCCTCAATTCCAAGCGTTCTATTATGTTATGCCGGCGTTTTATTGGAAATACAGGCTATCGTATTTGTATTGTTCAAGAAGGACGAAAGGAGCAGTCGGTCGAATAAGCAGAATGTTGCTGTTACAAGCCATATTACGAAAGTAAAAACATCTATATGGGAAGTAGACGTCGTAAAAAGGGCTCTTTAAGTTTAAGGTTCGCTGATGATGAACAAATTTGTGTGGGCGGAAAAACGCAAGGGAGAAGGCTTTCAAAGGTTAACGGTTGCCGATGAAATATTGAATTTTCGTTCCTTTTGAAACGGCAAATAAACTGCTCCACATGAGTTAGGGATATTGACTTAAATTGCGAAAAAATATAGTTAAAATAGGATTTTTGTGATGAAAATTCATATCAATATGATTTCAAGTTGCAACTTAATTTTAGCCTGTAAGTCTGCAGCGTATACAGGGTGGTTAAGAAAAATCGAGTAAAATAACGAAATTTTATTCTCAGAGAATTCAAGCATTTCAAGACTATCAATACAATGTATGGCCTCCACGGGCATCAATAACAGCTTGACATCTTCTTTGCATACTACCATTGTTCAAACAATGATACTACACACGAGGTTGTTGAACATTTCTTGAGGAATTTGGTTCCATAAATGGGGCAGAAGCTCTCTCAGATCATTTAAGGATTCTGGGGTAGGTTGATGACTATCTAATCTTCTTTGGAGCATATCCCATGCAGCGTGAAAATTTGGCACAACATTGTCAATGACATGTTCCCTATAGTGTAAGGACGTCATATTCCCAGGACATATGTGTAGATCTGTGCGCCCGTTGAAACATATATCCCGCCCATACCATGACACTACCCCCTCGAAATGGATGGACTTCTTGGACATAGCGACGATTGCGGGGTATGCGTGGGATTGTCCATACCCTTATTCTTCGAGAATCTGAAAATCGTCCATATCTGGATTCATCAGTGACAAGGACACTACGCCATTGATCGTTCCGATTGATATGTTGCCTTGCCCATTCCAGTCTTTGACGCTTATGGTCACGTGATAATGGAACTCCTAATGGACGTCTAGAACCTAGATTCACCTCTCTCATACGTCGTCTGATGGTTTCGATGGAAACTTGGACCCCATCTGCATTTTGAAGAGTATTCCGTAGCATTCTACACGTAGATGTAGGGTTTCTTCTCGCCGAAACGGTGATGAAACGATCCTGAGAAGGTGTTGTTCTTCGTCGCCCACCAAGCCTTGGTCTTTCCAACACGGAACCTGTCTCCCTGAACCTATTTCAAAGTCGAGATATCACACTTTGGCTGATTTGGAGCCTATCCGCTACAACAACCTGAGTTAGGCCACCCTGTAGCATTCCGATAGCCCTATTAGCCTCAGCGTTTGTTAATTTACGTTTTGGCATTTTCAAAAAAGTAGTTTCAAATCGAAGCCGTTGATAAACTGACTTCATTTCAAAATGAGAACATTCATGAAGCTTATGCAAAGAACCAAACTCCAGAAAAAAGGCGACCAGATTGACGAAATGTCTTATACTGATTTTTTTGGATCGTTTCAAGTTGTTATTGAGTTTTAATTGATTTTACAGGGATTTTCTCGAAGATTACATACGTTTAAAAACGAGCAGTATATTTCCGGATATTCGATTCAAATAAAAGTCGTCAAAACCCTCGAATCATAAAATAGGAAACGATGTAACCTCAAAGATTTTTCCTTGAAAAACCGACTCTACTTTGAGGTCCTAAGATATAAGAATAAGGTACAGGTGTCCGGGATGTCCCACTGAATTGTACTTAAAAAAAAACCAATATATCGCATACAAGCCGAGATATATCTGGAATTGGCCAAATTTGTCAACCAATCTTTGGCTCAAACAGTTCTTTGCCAATTAAAGCTTCCATTAAAACAAAACGAATAAACAACGACAAACAAGAAACTTGAATGAAATGATTGAGTGAAACAAAGACGGCCCCAAAAGATAAAACTTGCTGAAGTGAATTCTGCTCTCTCCGAAGATCGCTAGAAGCAGGCACAATGCTCCGCCAATGGAAAATTTCATTAAGCTTCCTGATTCAGTTAATAAATCAAAAATTGAAGGGCTGTCAGTATGAATTCAATAGAGGAAGCTGCAGCGTTCACTTGCTGTCTGACATGCTCTGTTTCTTCCCTTCGCTTGGCTTGGATGGGAGTTTTATACAGTCTGAGCTAAGGCCCACTTTACGGTAATTATAATGGGACTTCTTGTTCATCGAAATTATATCTGTAATAATAACAACGTAGGGAAACGAGAAAGGAGCAGTAAGAAAATACTCACCCTGCTAAAAAATCCTTTCGTAAGTTTTAACTCTGCTCTCTTTGATCCAACATGTAAAATTTCGAATTGAATCCTCATGAGGATTTACTTGAGAGAGGACAAACCTATTCCTGGAATGCTCAGGTACCTTCGTACGCCAGCCAGATTTATACGATCTCGAATGATTCTCTCACAAAGAGCTCTCACCAAAGGCAATCACGACATGTTAATTTGATATTCTCCAGGAAATTTAGGAGGATTTGGGTCTGTGTGGTCTCTTGTTGTCGGGTCGAACATCTTAAGGACACGGAAGGGGTGGTTGACGATTATTGTATAAATTAAGACCCTTCAACTGAAAATTTATACCCCTATCCTTCAAGCTTTGATATAATCGGTGTGGGATATATCCAACCGAATTGTTATAGCCCTTTCGGACCATAATATCAGGTAACTGAGGTTCTTGGAATGCTTCAGAAAAGCTGTCTCTGTGTATGAAATTAGCACAGCAGTACAAGTTTTGAAATGAATATTGTATTCTTCGGTGTTCTAGTTCGCAACTTAATTGTATCTGAGGATTCAGGTGGATAAGGATAATAATTGTCGAATTCCACTCCATTCTCGTACCAATTTAGATGCAAATAGCTTCGGAAGTTTTGGAGTGAAGTTGCAGAGTCTGGATGAAGACAAACTTATTTCAATATTCGATATTCCCATTCGAAGGGGGTTTCAAAGAGCAAGTTTATGTTTTCAAAACGCCAGGACTGTCATAATGAAATTGTTGAAATATGTTGAAATTTACGAAAGATTGCTGCTCTCTTCATAATTATGATTATGTTGACATTCTGATAGACAAGCTGCTATCAAAGGACTGAACTCGTATGTTATCGACTCGAAATTGATATGGTAGTGAACTTGATGAAGTAGGAAAGAACAACAAGGTTTCTTTAGACTGGGTTCCTGTGACACCGTCTTGTTGAAACCACACGTCATGCAAGTCAAGCTCTTCCATTTGAAAGTGACACAAAACAGGAAACGTGCTTGAGCTGTCAAAATCAGTGTTAAGTGAAGGAGAGGTGCTACACGTTCGAGCTCACGAGCTCCCTTCAAAAATTGGGCTTTTTATTTCCATGATATCTCAGTACGTAGACGGCGTAGACCAACAATTTTTTTTAAATTAAAGCTTAATCATTTTTCTAGAATGTGTATTACTCGCTTTTCCGTTTTTCTTCGTATATTAGGAGAAACACCTGGTGAGCTGTAATTTCATAAAAATCTGGACAAACGAATTTTTGTACAACTGCCATTAAAAGTGACACTTTTAATGATAGCAAACAATGTTAAAATTGCGTGTTGAATAGTTATTTTAACATGAGTGTTAAAAATATTTTTAGCTCTCCATTTTCTTGTGATGAAATCAGATGAAAAAAATTCAGCAATTGCAAATTTTTACTATCAATATTTAACAATCATTAATATTAATCGTAAAACTAGAACAATTACTAACATTAATGCCCTGTAACGTTAGGGAGCTTCGCAACACATTATTAGAATCCTCAGCACCATCAGTACTTGTAGAAACCGGAAGTACAATATTGGATGATGATGATCCAAAATCTGTTGAGGTTGGGAGAATTTTTTCAGCAATGACATTTCTATATGCAATGAAATGATCAACATAGCCCTCGGCTACCGTCGTAGACTTCCATCCACCATGTTTTTTTATATCCGTAATATTTGCTCCTGATTCTGCTAGCAATGAAGCGGAGGATCTTCGAAAACAGTGTCCTGTATATTGCTTTGGTTCTGGCAGTTTGAGGAATTCGGCAACAATAGATGGAATTTTCCCGAATGTATTGATACCAACTGGATTGGCAGTGCATTCATTATTCATGTATTTCAGGAAAAAACGACGATGTTTGATGACAGAAGGGCGCAGTGCAAAGTACTTATGAAAATAGTCATCATACTTCCCAATAATACTGAAAGAACGACTGACTTTCGTTTTTGTGTTTGGATGTTGTATAACCAATGATTTATTTGTTATTTCGATGTCTTCCACTGATAAATAACACAATTCTTCACGCCGACAGGCTCCAAATAATCCGAAAATAGTTGCAACATTAACCATCTAGTATTTCTCATTTGGTGCCTCATTTATAAACATTTCAACTTGTTCACGATTGAGAATTTTCGATTTTTTAGGACGATATCCTTCACTTTTCCGTTTTAAATATTTACTAACATCCACACCATTTTTGATAAGGGCGCTTGACTTTATCATTGAAAATTGCTCCACAAAGTTGATGAACTCCATATTTTTTATTTTTCTTCTAAGTATGCCAGGAAAACAGGTTCACTGAAGTTCCCTTTTACATTTTTCAATTTAAACCAGGCCAGGAAATTGTTATATGCAATATCGTACTGCTGAACAGATTTTTTAGGTAGGAGTTCCACATTTGCTCTTCTTGCAGACTCTTCAATATCCACAGAAACAACCAAATCGTCACTTTTATTAATAATTGGACTCTCGAAAAACATATTAAGCAGTTAAAACCCAAGAAGAGAATTGGACAGGAACGAAATTCAAATGACAGCATCTTTTCTCAATTGTTAGAAATCATAACGTTGGCCACGTTTGCCAATCACAACAACCTTTGGATTATTTGAATATTAAAATACATTTTGAAGTTTATTGTCATTGCAAATTCGCCCATTTCATTATCAAAATAAGTCAGTTGTACAAAGAACATTGTATGGTATTTGTGTTAAAAGTGATTTTATTTTGTTCGTGAAATTGTTCAATTCGCTCCGCGCATTTCACAAACTTTTTCACTCACGAAATAAAACGTTACTTTTAACACTCATATCATAAATAACTATTGCAGAATGTGTATAAATCGGTTTTTCTGTTTATTGCCCCCTGAATTTTCAAATGAATTATAAAGTAGGAACTTTATTGGTCATAATTTCAACCAGGTTTTTATCCTAATACAAGAAGAAAAACGGAGAAGCGAGTAATACACATTCTAGAGAAATGATTAAGCTTTTATTAAAAAAAAAATTGTTGGTCTATGCCGCATACGAACTGAGATATCATGGAAATAGAAAGCCCAATTTTTGAGGGGAGCTCGCGAGCTCGGACGTGTACCACTTCCCCTTAAGGGGAAGTATCACCTTTTGAATCGTGGTAAATCTCCATTCAAAAGTGGTCTCTTTATTTCACTAGTAAGTACCCTAATTTACGACGTAGAGACTTGATTTTTTTTTAAATTTAAGTTGAAGAATGTCCCGAGGGCAAATTGTTTTCTTTTTTTCGATTTAATTCGTTTTTCCATTAAAAAACAGGGTAATCGTTAGATCTGGGGTTATTGAATATGTTTTTCGTTTTTCATGAGTACAAGCTATATTTTTGAACTGATCATCATGAAAATTATTGTAATTTATAGAAGATTAAATTGCCGAGGGCAAATAGTTGCGATTTTTTCCAAAAAATGATGAATAACCGTCAGAAGAAAATCATTAAGTGTAGTTTCCAAAACGCTGCAGTTCAACCTGTTATTTTAATTGAAAAACTGATTAAATCGAAAAAAGAAAACTATTATTCCTCGGGACGTTCTTCAACGTAAATTAAAAAAAAAATCAAGTCTCTACGTCGTAAATTAGGGTAGTTACTCGTGAAATCAAGAGACCACTTTTTGAATGGAGATGAGATTGTGAAATGTCTAATTTCAAAGAACGACGAGGAATGGACAAACCTGAGTTTTCTTCAGCACTTTCGGCTACAGCAGCAATATTCTCGGCTGCCAAATTTTCATCATTTTCATAGTGAATTTTAATAATTTCAATGCGTTGTTGAAACGTGTATCGTTCCATTTTTTCAATGGCGTAATTTCTACTTGTCAAATGTCAAAAAATGACAGCTTCAAAGGTGACATCTACCGAAACAGGGGGCCATTCGAAATAACACCTCTTATTGGAAAACCCTTCAGATCACAAGGAATTTATTTTATGTAGTAGTGGCAAACATATGTATGTAAGATAATAAAACACTCTGGGTGGTTTAACGTATCGTTTATTAACAGTGGGCTTAAAATACATTCCGTCATGGAATACAAAATGGCAGGTTATGTTGTTGTTTACTAACACGCGTCTGTGCAGAGCGCGTAGTGCTGTTAGAGAGAGATAGTAAAAAAGGATCATCGAAAAGCCATCGCTTCAGATCACAGAGTGTTTGACATTAGGCCTACTACGATTCGGTAGATATGGTCTCAGTTTATTTTTATATCAATTCATAGGGGGTTCAAAATTCACATAGCTAACATGTATTTTATAACTTCTCTGCTATAACAATTATTATTATTTTTTCCTGAGCTTAAAAGGCATAGCCTCAGCTCTTGTCATTTTATTAATTAATAATAATAATGATATTGGCAGTTAACACGTACAGTAATAGATTCAGTTTGTGAGGCTATTTTCTCAAGGGGCAACTTCTCGCATATGGTGCTCTGCCCAATGGAGCCTCATCCTCTGTGTTTATTGCCCGTGTCCAGAAACTGTGATTGAATACTGCAGGTATCGAATGTTGCGCTAGATTACAGATATCTCCGGTCCCATGACCCCCTAAGACCGTCTGAAACCTCGCCTAATCCTCATCAGTGATAAATCCGTCCAGATTTTTCCAGTCGGTCGAAACCGAACCGCCCAAGAACGAGGGAAACTGTTCGAGGGGAGAATTATAGAAAATACGGTCCAATCTGCGAAATGCTGGAGTAGCGGGAACACCGGATCTTATCCGGATATTGGAGGTTTATCGCTGGGGGATTTGTCCCGCCGCCCCAACTGCAGCGTTGCCGACTTTTCGATCGGCAATAAAGATCTAATTAAATAGAGAGCGATGTCCCGTTTATAAGTTTGCGCACCGTTTCTCCCTCTGGCGTTACCAGAACTACCGGCTGAGGGAAAATAAAACGAAATTTTTCATTAGGGCTAGGAAAACACGGGCTATTCTCACGGTATTCGCTCCTTGTTTGGTTGCGCGGTTTTATATTTCTACTGGGTCATTTTCTTTTTTCTTACTCGTACAGTGTGTTCCAAAATCTATATATATATAAAAGAAAGATGTTGGTTACACCATTTATAACTAGAGATCGGATGGACTGTTTGTTATGAAACTTCATTTATGGAATCGTCTTCGGTCTGGTTATTATAAAATACAATAAAACTTTGAAAAAATCGATGAAAATTTTACTTATACAGGAAATGCTTTTACTCCTTTTGAGTAAGGCCACTAGATGTCGCTACAGTTACAGTTACACTACCGCTTATTCGTAGGTAGTTCATTTGATATTCTCCGCGTTAGATGGCGATATAAACAAATAGTGTGTACAGTGACTATATTCCCTCTATAGTCACTGTAATAGTGTGTAATTTGAGTTGCCTACAACTCTGCGATGTTGGGCAAAACCAAAATGTCTTAGCGTAGGAATACAGATGTCTAAAATGATCAGATTTCGTTGAGATATGAGAAAAGTTTCGTTCTTACCACTTCAGATGGCGCTATTCACACATTATGACTGATTATTATTAGTTATTTTCACAGTTTTATTTATTCAAAATGACTTAGCCATGAATGGCTATCACCAGATCAAGAAGCGGGTGAATATCACATTGAATTTTTATCGAAATGTCAAGTAAATCGGATTTTGACGATCAGTTTCAATCGTGAGATGTCCATTCTCATCTTTTCTCATAATTTTTGAAATGTTTTTGAATTTCTGTTTGGGTAATAAATATATTCGCGGAAATAACTGAGTACAGATCTCTAAAATGGTTAGATTTCGTTGAGATATGAGAGAAGTTTCGTTCTTACCACTTCAGATGGCGCTATTCACACATTATGACTGATGATTATTAGTTATTTTTATAGTTTTATTTATTCCAAATAACGTGATCGTGAAGGTACTATGTTTCACATTATCACAATTAAATGGCGATGAATTTGTTGAGGCTTTCGCGGCCATCGATTGATGTCATCTGTTCTTTTTTCGAGCATTTCGGCCGTCGTGGTTTGAAATGGTCGAAAAAAGAACATGTGACATCAATTACTGTGTAATTTACATAGCGCCATGAAAGGCTATTAACGGATCCAGAAGCGGGTGAATATCACAGTGAATTTTTATCGAAATGTCAAGTAAATCGGATTTTGGCGATGAGTTCCAATCGTGAGATGTCCATTCTCATCTTTTCTCATAAATTTTAAAATGTTTTTGAATTTCTGTCTGGGTAATAAATATATTTGCGGAAATAACCGAATCCAAAATTGCCACTATTAGTGATTGAGATATGACATATTATTTTTGTGTATCTGTGCTGTGTGATAGCTCATATCCATGGAAACATTTGTCAGTTCAAAAATCAGAGAACCAAGCCGTTGATCTCCGATCACCGGTGATTAAGATTTGTGAAATCCACCGTAAGTATCACTTAGGCGGAACAAAGTTCGCCGGGCCAGCTAGTAAATATTAATAATAATGTTTCTTCTAAGGAGTTTACAAAATAAATACAACAAGTGTTTCTCTGTAATCAAAGTTTATTTTTAAACTTATAATTCACAGTAAATTCAATAAATGTTACCTATAATCAAAGAAACGACATTTAAGTGTATTCTTTGATTATGTAACCTCTTAATAACACAAAATTGGAAAAACAATAATGACATTCAATTATAAGTTGACATCGGAGATCTATTCAAAATCATGTAAAAAATGATAATTCCATAGAATCCGCATCAAGGGCGCGGTAAAATTCAAATAAATAATATTTCTTTACATATATACAGTCACTTTAGCAGTAGGAGTCATTTATTCAACTCGATGGTTTTACTGATTCGATAGAGCATCTATCCAAGAAGGCTATCCAAAAAACCGATTGAAAAAATTCCTCAATTTAGAGTCTTACCAGCAATAAGAGTGCCAAAGGGTGTAATTTTTGCGAAAATGTCGAATATCTCGAAAACCGAAGAATTTTTAATTTAGTAAAACATATTTTTCCCCGTATGTTTCTGAACCTCTACATAGTCCTTTATCTGCAAGTTTCATATTATCCTGTCATTACTCCACATCCTGTATGTAAACTTAAATTTTTAAGGGGCAGTCGCAGTATCACCTTTTGAATCGTGGTGAATCTCCATTCAAAAGTGGTCTCTTTATTTCACGAGTAAGAACCCTAATTTACGACGTAGAGACTTGTTTTTTTTTTAAATTGAAGTTGAAGAACGTCCCGAGGGCGAATAGTTTTTTTTTCGATTTAATTAGTTTTGAAATTAAAAAAACCAGAGTAATCGTTAGGTCTGGGGTTATTGAATATGTTTTTCGTTTTTCATGAGTACAAGCTATATTTTTGAGATAATAATCATGAAAATTTTTGTAGTTTATAGAAGATTAAATTGCCGAGGGCAAATAGTTGCGATTTCTCCAAAAAAATGATTAATAACCGTTGGAAAAAAATCATTAAGTGTAGTTTCCAAAACGCTGAAGTTCAACCTGTTTTTTTTAATTTAAAAACGTATTAAATCAAAAAAATCGCAACTATTTGCCCTCGGCAATTTAATCTTCTATAAACTACAAAAATTTTCATGATGATTATTTCAAAAATATAGCTTGTACTCATGAAAAACGAAAAACATATTCAATAACCCCAGATCTAACGATTACCCTGGTTTTTTTAATTGAAGAACTAATTAAATCGAAAAAAAGAAAACTATTTGCCGTCTGGACGTTCTTCAACTTCAATTTAAAAAAAAATCAAGTCTCTACGTCTTAAATTAGGGTACTTACTCGTGGAATAAAGAGACAACTTTTGAATGGAGATTAACCACGATTCAAAAGGTGATACTGCCCCTTAAATCGTAAGATCGGGGGAGCAAATTCTGATCACCAAATCGGGAAATGAAACGATCAGGAGCAAACTCGTGGAAGATCGTCAATGTTTCACGGGCGGAGGACATATGGCACCGTCTTGCTTAGACCACATGTAGATAGCTTCCAATCCAAATGATGCACAAGAAATTGCGTCAAAACAGCACGATACCGTTCGCCATTCACTGTTACTGCATTTTTTGACAATAAGGACGTGTACAGAATTCACATTTTAATTTTTAACACAAAGTTTATACAGCGGATTGACATCGTCGGTATCGAAGGAGACCGAGATCTCAGTGGTTAACCCACTCCCCTCGATTCTATGGTCTTGAATCAACCAGAACCCCACATAAGATTCAATCTGTTTTATTACATTACTACTCGTCTAGCAACGGTCATAAAGTGCCATCAACAAGAGAACGACCATCACTCGCCCCAGAGTTCTATTGGACAAACCCGAAGTAAAATAAGCCATCGTCAATATCAAGACAGAACTAAAACACCCAATTAAAA
This sequence comes from Adalia decempunctata, assembly GCA_951802165.1. Lineage (NCBI taxonomy): Eukaryota > Metazoa > Arthropoda > Insecta > Coleoptera > Coccinellidae > Adalia > Adalia decempunctata. Next base: position 5,151,536 of record OX637696.1, on the reverse strand, counting down.
TTCTCAATTCCCCATCAACCTTTCCTTTGTCATGAATATGGAGGAAGAATGCCAAGCAGGCCCACATAAGCTGCGTACCCATAGAGACACATTCCTAATATGCGTATAATTCGATATTTTCTGTGACCTATTTCTGGCCGTGATGCAGAGACTTTCCCTCACGTTCCTATGCGGACGTGCCCCCTGCCGCAGCAGGAAAATGCTCCAGCAGGCTCTGAATGAAATCATTGAAATCCCCCTAATTTCCTCGCCTGCCCTCGGGTTTTGTATCGAGGTGGCTGCGACGGAATAATTATGCGGGGGAGGTTTTTGACAGCTTTCTATGGTTTGGTGCGAGTCATCGAATTGATAGTGCTCATCAAAGAATTGTCTCGTGCACGTTTGACAAGTCGGAGATAGATGCATAGAAACCATGGTTTAACGACTCCTAAATAAAAATCGTGACCAAAAATTGTAGATCAAAACGGCACTATAGATTGTAGATAGGGGAGGGTCTCAGTTCCGGAAAAATCCGCTATATTTCGCGATCGTGGCGCTACTGCGTCAATGGAAAATAGCGCGACCCCTTTCGGGAGAAATGTTATTCTACATATCTATCATTTGGGTAATCCATATTTGGTTGTATATTTTTTTTTGTAAGAACGTTTTTGTATCTTTCATCCGAATTTTATATGCTTTAAGGTGGACGTTCAATGTAGTGTGTTTTTATTTCAAGTTGCATTTGAAAATGGTTTCACTTCGGGAACTGAAATTTTGTGGGTAAACTCAGAAAGGATTTGAGTTCTTAATGAGATAATTGAAATCGATTTCATTTCGAAAGTTCATTTTTTTCTTTCAAAAATAGAAGAAAATTAACCAACTCATGATTCTGTTTTATTTCAAACGAAAGACCCATGAAAATAGTTCACCTTCCGATTAAAAGTGAATCTACAGATAATTTCGTTCAGAAAAAAACAACTTGAAACACGGAATTGGCAGAGAATGGCCAAATTCAAATATATGGCGGGAAAAAGCTTTACTCACATATTCACTAATTTCATAGTTTAGCGATTTTCGGGTAGAGAGCGCCATTGTACATTTCATTAATAATTTGAGAGATACTCATAGGATAAAGTAAGTAAGTTCTATGGAGATATTCCATAAAATGCACGGTGGCGTCTCTATCGGATTAGTTTTCCTACTCGCTCTGAACGGCGACCTTCATAACAAATATTTGGAAATGAAGGGTTACCTGGTTACTTTTAACAATGACATATTGAATTCTTTGGGATTCCATCAAAACAGTGTCTTGTTCTCTAATAATCAGCAAGAATATAAATTATTGAATCGAAAAAATAATTTCACCCCTAAATATCTTGGAATAAAACTAGATTCTCCTCAGGAATTCGAATAGACCAAGAGCCAGTGACCAACTTTCATATGTCATTTCATAACTCACCAAAATTCACTTGTTTAATATTCAATATCAATAAAAACCACTTCTGCCAGCCCATAATGGCCGGAGTAGACTACCATAGGCGCTCAAAGAGGCCAGAAAATTAGGTTCAACTATGTCATAGTATCACACACAAAACTTTCAGGAATTGTTATTGATAATATATTGAATCTATAAAAAATAATGACAGAACTTTTCCGTCCCTCCAAAGTGTTGGCAGAACTCTTTGAAAATTCATTAAGAACAGCTGTACTTAGGTATGTCATTTCAGTACGCTTGAAATTTACAGGAAATAAAGAAAATGTGTCTAGAAAGCGAATTATAATCATGACAGAAATTTTTTACAGACCATTACAGACCTAGAGCGCATATTGGGCATTTACGAGACTCATCAAAAGTTGATAGGAAGCTAAAATTCTTTTATGAAATTATAGAATTTGTTTTCAGTTTCATTTACCTGATCCGATGATAAGGGTATTCGCTATGTACTCGTAATACTAAAGCTCACTGTGAAAGTCTTATACTCTCTTTTACTACTCTTAGTCTACCCAACTTTTGGGGTTTTAAATGCCCTGATGGTCCATTTTTTACCCCTTAATGTGACTGAGATCTAACACTTCTTTGAATGTTTCGTAAGTCACACAGGTATACTCAAGACCTCCTCAATTCATTCGAAAAATTCTTGAGGAAACAAATTTTGAGGATGCGTAGGAAGAGCATATTTTTTTGAATAGTATATCACTAAATAAATTGTTGTAATGTTAAAAATAAAAACCTTTAATTCACAATAATACATGCCCAATATGCGCTCTAGGTTTGATCTGCAAATATGAATAAGCTCATTTCGCTCGCATTTGCGCGGCAACACTTCTCGTTCTGGCAGATGGTTCGTGACGTAAAAAATTTCTGTCATGATTATAATTCGCTTTTTAGACACATTTTCTTTATTTCCTGTAAATTTCAAGCGTACTGAAATGACATACCTAAGGACAGCTGTTCTTAATGAATTTTCAAAGAGTTCTGCCAACACTTAGGAGGGACGAAAAAGTTCTGTCATTATTTTTTATAGATTCAATATATTATCAATAACAATTCCTGAAAGTTTTGTGTGTGATACTATGGCATAGTTGAACCTAATTTCTGGCCTCTTTGAGCGCTTATGGTAGTCTACTCCGGCCATTATGGGCAGGCAGAAGTGGTTTTTATTTTCGAGCAGATATTGAATATTAAACAAGTAAATTTTGGTAAGTTATGAAATGACATATGAAAATTGGTCACTGGCTCTTCCTCTAGAGATACATTTGGAAAGTTGACTTCTATAGTTGAAAACACGAAATAGTATTCATCAAAAAATATCTGGTTCATCATGGGGTGCCGATGCCACCACTCTCCGTAAGGTTGCTTCAAAATGCTTTGACTCAAGGGCATTTTGGACACTGCAGCTTGGGTTTCGTTCATCGTTAGATGAAAATATGTAATTCACTTTGCCAGTCCGTAAGCACATCGTAAAAGTCAGAAATGGCGCCCCAATTACCACGTTACTGAACGACGCAAACTTCAAAAGTTCGAAAGTCGTCTGGCGAAAGTGCATTGTGCAATTAATTACCGTTTTCGTCACGGTAATTAGTGAAGTGGTAAGTATTCTTATGCTCACGCTTCAGATAATTGGAAATGCTCCCGATGTAATTGGAAAAGTTCGGCTCGAAAACCTTCCTTTGAGTTTCGCCGGGTATTTAATAAAAGTCCGCTTCTGGAGTGGGGAGAGGTCCGCTATATAAATTAAAATACAAGGTATTTCGCAATAAATTATCACACCGACCCGGCGGGCGAGAAAACTTTCGGCGGTGTTCTTGGAAATTTATGAACTCTGATAATGGTCAGTTGGAGGGCGAATTCTAATTTTAACGCTCTTGAGTTGAGTGCCTTATTCACCTCATCCGCCTTATCGCGGAGTCCGTTATCGGTCTTTGGAACTTGGTGGAAATGAAGATGATGGGCGCAATTTATCGCAAACCTTAGACTCAAGTTCATACAGGTTGTTGCGTCTTGAATGTAGGAGGATGTATTGATATCTGGCCAGCCTAGACCAGTTCCATGCATAAACAAAATATTGCGATACCATATCAACGAACAATAACTTATTAGAAGTGTCAGTGTAGAGTTCGACGTCAAAAAAGTAAACCAGAGTTACTCAATGAATTAAAAATCATCAAGTATCTGTATTTAAAAGGGTTAAGAGGTAAGCAGATTAACGAAGATATGCTTAATACCCTTGGTGATCAATGTCCTTCGTATGCACCCGTGAAAAAATTGGACTGCAAGCTTCAAAAGAGGTAAATTTTCCATTGAAGATGATGACCGATCGGGAAGGCCAGTTTCTGTGTCAGTCCCCAAAAATATCGATGCAGTTCATGACATGATTTTATCAGACCGTCGAATTGGGCTAAAACGGATATCTGAAGCATTGAAGATTTCATACGAACGTGTTCATCATATAGTTCACTTCAATTTGGACATGAGAAATATTTCTGCAAAATGGATCCCCAAATGTTTGACTGTTGACCAAAAGCGTGCAAGGGTAGAAGCATCGCGTTCGATCTGTGCTCGATTTGAAAACGATGTACAATTCTTAAACCGAATTGTTACTATGGATGAGACTTGGGTACATTTCTACGATCCAGAAACAAAGCAACAATCGATGGAATGGCGACACTCTGGTTCTACAAGAACTAAGAAGTTTCGTGTCCAAAAATCTGCTGGAAAAGTTCTTGCTTCAGTTTTTTGGGATTGCCATGGAGTAATCATGGTTTATTTTTTGGATAAGGGTAGAACAATACTGGAGATTACTATTCGACATTACTGACCACTCTAGGGAAAAAATTAAGTAGAAAAGACGCGGAAAGCTATCCAAAGGTATTTTGTTTTTACAGGACAACGCCCCAGTACACAAATCTCATGTTGTCATGCAAGAAATTCGTGATTTAGTTAGGTTTGAATTACTAGAACACCCTCTTTCTTCGCCAGATTTGACACCGTCCGACTATCATCTCTTTCCCCAACCGAGAAAAAGTTTAAAAGGTCGTAAATTTTCTTCCAACGAGGAGGTAATGAAAGCTGTGGAGGACTGGTTTGCAGAGCAAGAAGAAAAATTTTTTTTTGAAAGGTCTAGAGACGTTGCAGGTTCGCTGTAATAAATGTATTCAATTAAGAGGAGAATAAGTTGAATAATAAAATATTTTGACATTGAAATTTTGTTTGGTTCTATAGTAGGCTAAGAATTTTTCAATATATCCTCGTATTATATAATAAATGTGTTTCAATAAGGGCCGCTTGCACCGTATGACAAAACTGTAGATTAAATCCAAAACCTCGATTAGTGTCTATGATTCTCTTGCACCGTGTCGTAATCCTAGTTTAACAACCATAACTAACGCTTAAAGATAATCCTCCAAATTGAGAGGATTAAATGGAAGTTTAACGATAAACTTTGAATTGTAGGTTAGATTCATGGATGACAAATGTCGGGCTTGTTTCAAAAATGATGTTTAATTATAAATCAAATTGAAAAGAATAATGACTGAAGTAGAAATTATGGATTTTGGTTTTCCTAGGCGTAGATATGAAAGATCAAATTGGTGTGGAAGGAAAAGCACACCCAAGAATGAATAATTGAACTAAATATTAACGGTCGAGGTAAAATATGAACTGAAAACTGAACAAATTCATACATGTCTAATAAAATTGGAGGTTCAGTTCTTCTGATACCTATGCAGAATTATTCTTCAATTTACAGTGACAAATGGTATCATTCAATCGGCACCAATGTTATCACCTATGTGTTGGAATAAATATTGACAAAATTCCAAGATGCATGTTTATTGAAAAAAATTCATATAACATATTTTCTTGTAGATGTTTCCCTGATATCGAAAATCAGGTTTGTTCATGCTTTTCGATCATTTCTTCTCTATTTGCCTCAGTTATTTCCATACAAGAATCCATTAGTTTAACATATTTTACATCCAAATCTGAAGTGGTTTCTAACCACCAGGATCAGGTATCTTTTCATTCCAAAGAAAGATGTCAACTTGTGCAATGAATGTTGCATCGGTTTTTACCAAAGAAATTCGTTAGTACAAACTTTTTCAATTTGCGAAATGCTCGATATCAAAAAATGTTCTAAACATAGAAACTGTCAATGCATGAAAAGGGATCAAATAAACAACGTGAAGATAGGCACAAGTACCAATTTACGTAAAAATAACCAGATTTGTGGATTAACTTTAATCTAGTTACATTCAGCCTTGGTGCAAGCCAAATATTTAATCCTGGATTAAATAAATTAATCGACGCTTAACTAACTAACGATTAGAACCAATACGGTGCAAGTGGCCCTAAGAGCCCAAGATTTGAACTTCGCGCCATGTTTGATAGACTTAATGTCACATGATTATGACGTGACAGATCAAAAGTTGGAGCATTACACGGTGAATCAACGTTTCCTGGCTGTCCAAAAATGCAGTAAGGGTGAATGTCGAACGTTATCGTACTATGATAACGCAGTTTCTTGTGCCTCATTTGGAAGCTATTGATCTTGACGACAATAGGTTTCAGCAGGACGGTGCCACATGTCATACCGCCCGTGAAACATTGACGATCTTGCACGAGTTTTCTCCTGGTCGTGTCATTTCCCGATTTGGTGACCACAATAAATTCTGTTGCGATTTATCGCCTTAAACTTCTGCCTTTGGGGTTATCTGAAGTCACAGGTTTATAAGAAATCTTTTTTAATCGTTAATCAGACAACTTTTCGAATTTCGGAAAAAGTTTTCACTTCGAACTTCGACTCCCGTTCGAAGTGAAAACTTTTTCCGAAATTTGAAAATTTGTCTGATTACCGATTAAAAATGATTTCTTATATTTATTCCACAGACATAAAGCTTCATAACAATATTCACAGGTTTATGCCAATAAGCCTGCAACCAAGTATTGAAATCCTACATTTATGTTTTTTTGTTTCAGGGATCATAACAAGCGGAGGAGGTTGTATGGTGGGAGAACGTTTGAATTCGAGTGGTTCAAGGCTGAATGTAGCATCGCCAGTGCAGTCCGCTCAGCCCCTAGCCATCCACCATAAGTCAACGGACAGCATCCATGGTAGGCTCAAGTCTGTTTCGAGGCAGAGCTTGCTAGGTATGATTTGCTACCTGACAAGTTTCGATTTGATCGTAATTGGGGTATTTTTGATTCTGTTTCGACTCAATTTGGCTTGGGAAGTTGTACCCTTTCAAAGCGGATCAATAATGGGCTGCCATATATCCTGTAGAACTATGTATCAGAAAATCGCTGAATGTATGACCCTTGCAAAAAGTGGAAGACCTAGAATTTTTGCCCAAGCAAGGTGAGACTGATAAGAAGTGCGAAGAACCAGTTTGGTACTTCGCTAAAAAAATAAGCACGTCAATATAGGACATGTAACTATATCGCTAGTTAACTTTATTGAAGCAGAACACGCTAGAGACGATATTATATTCTGGCTAGACCTTGCGTCCAGGCGCTATGCAAGAGAAACTCAAGATTGGCCAGCTGACCAAAAAGTACCAGTTGTTCCGCGAAACAGCAATCCCCCTAACCTTCCACAGGCTCGACCCATTGAAGATTTTTCGGCTCTCTTATCACGAAAAGTTTACGTTGGAGGATGAGAAGCCCAAAATGAAGAGGAACTTCGACGTCGAATATACAGGAAGAAGAAATCGATCTAGAAACCGTCCAAAACCTGATGCTAGGTGTTCGCCCTTTTCATTCAATTTGAGTTGATAGTTTTGTTGCTTCTGAAACGTTTATTAATGTGTATCACAATACAATAAACGAATGTATAATTTTTATCACTTCTTTGGTCTCTGAATTTTGTGGCAAAAGTTATGGGACATACGTTATTTTCAAGGAGTCCTACTGACTCATATGTCTTTTTACAAGCTTTTATTTAGTTTCACCTGTCCCGGTGTCTGTCTGTCTGTCTATCTGTGTGTCTCTCTGTAATCAAATCTTGCAAGTTGAATATGACACACTTCTAATCGTCCGATTGATTTGAAATTTGGCAGGTGAACATAGCTCATTTGACAATGCATCATTAAATACACTGCGCAAAAAAATTAACGCACATTATGGAAATCTCAAATTTATTCTACAACTGAAGGTGTTCTCAATGATAATTATTTTTATCAGAATTATGCAAGCATATGTTATCCACTTTCAACGTTTTTCTTCAATACAGATGTTTTCTCCCAGCAGGAATAAAAAAAGATGATATTATCAGATTTTGAATATATTGGCTCCATTCTAAAATCAGTTGTTCTCGATCAATTCTAGTGATCAATAGTTTTTCTTTCGTTTGATTTTCTACACTCGATCGCTATGCAACGCGAAACACGCAATTTGACCCAAGAGGAATGTGCCCAAGCGGTAGTTTTGCGAGAAGAAGGGTGGACATACACAATAATTGCAGAAAGGTTTGGAGTTTCCCATACAAGTGTGTCCAGAATGTTGCAGCGATTCAGGGAGACAGGTATGAATGTCCGAAGACCAGGACAGGGTAGACCACGGGTAACAACTGCCATTCAAGAACGTTACTTGGGAGTTTCTTCGTTGAGACAACGGTTTGCAACCGCTCGCCTCCTTCAAAATCAGCTTGCACTCATGAGGTGCAAATTAGCACTCAGACAATAAGAAATCGCCTCAGAGAATATGATTTAAGGCCTCGTGTCGCGGCAAGAGGCCCAGCTCTTACCTCAGCCCATCGAAGGGCGCGTTTGGATTTTGCGAGAGAGCATATCCATTGGGAAGAGGCCGATTGGAAAAGAGTTCTCTTCACAGATGTGTCTAGATTCTGCCTCTACCATTGTAATCGACGTTCCCTTGTATACAGACGTCCACATGAAAGATATGCTCAGTGCAATTTTCTGAATACTACTGGTTTCGGGGGAGGATCGATTATGGTATGAGGTGGAATATCTTTGACTGCTCGCACAGACCTAGTGGTCGTTGATAATGGAGCTATTGTTGGGTAGAGTTTCAGTTAACCAACTGAAGTGCGGCTCGATTTTATTCAATGAAAAATTTACCAAATTTCTGAATAGAAAAATAAGAGAGCTAATGGACTGTATATAATTATAAGGTTTTATTGAAACCCAACACAAATGAAAGGATAAATGCACCCAAAATAACAGTTGAAATATTGTCTTACCTATTTCAGCAAAACGGTCAACCAGATCTTGTCGGTTACTCCTATTTCCATGAACAGAGTGATCGAGCTCGACAAACGAACATGGAATGAAGCTGACTTGAAAATCCGTTGCTAAAAATGTTAAATTAGGAACACTTATCCTTGTGGCAGAATAAAAACCACATCACTGGTAACAGTCTTTTTCGAACCAAATTCGCACAGACGAATGTTCTTAATTAAATGTAATTCGAATGAATCGGAATCACTAAAAATTGTGAATTACCAGAAAAACTGAACTTTTCTTAATTCACGAAAGGAAACAGAATTAGCACTTATCGGAAGCAGAAGTATTCACGATCGTTATAATCAATGAACTGCGAATCACAGAAAAAACTGAAGTTTTCTGAATTCCCGAAAGGAAACAGAAGAAATATTTAATTAGTGGAAGCAGAAGTGTTCACGATCAATAAAATCAATGAAGTGAATGAAAAATGATAATTAAACAAATATACGACATATGCGTTGCACAGCTGACGATATCTTCTCGCACCTACACTCCATATGGGATTTCCCTGGTATCGGAGAAATTGAATTAATTTTGAAGGAAATGAATTATAAAAATTCATAAAAGTTTCTGAACCGTTCACTTGGCGTGAACAGCTATGAATGCTGATAAGTATATAAGGAACATTCTTGAAGAGCATGTAGTGTCATTTTCCCCATACATTGGTGAAAATTTTTTATTTTTATGGACGATAATGCCAGACCCCATCGTGCGCGCATCGTTCAGGAGTACCTTGAAGAGGTTGGAATGGCCAGTAAGAAGTCCAGATCTCAATCTGATTGAGCAGGTTTGGGACAACATCAATAGAAGGCTGAGAAGTTCAGAAAATCATCCAGCTACTCTTAATGACTTGGGAATCCAACTCGGAGAAATCTGGATTAGATAAGAACATTTTAAGATCACTCATTTTGAGTATGAACCGTCGTTGCCGAGTTGTAATTAACGCAATGGGTGGAAATAGCAAGTATTAAATCACTTATCAGCATTTCAGTATTTTGAAAATTGTTCATTTCTCTTTTTTCACATAAGATTCGGTGAAATCCTGAATTTTTTTCCATTTAATGTGTCTTGTTTCGTTCAAAACCTCCCCGAGAGAACATAAAAAATAAGTTATAGAGTCAATGTAGAGTTAACTTTCATTAAAATTGAGATTTTCAGAATGTGCGTTAATTTTTTTGCGCAGTGTATTTGTTATAGACAAAAAAATGGCGACCCCAAAATGAAGCATGAGTTTTGTAATTTGGATCTGATTCCATTCAAAATAAGTATCTGGGGGTTTATGGGTTCGACAATGATGATTCTTCTGTCAAAATTTGAAAATTCAAAATGGCAGCTACAATATGGCAGAAAAGTTTTGTAATTATGATCCGATTCTATTCAAAATTGGTATCAGGGGGCTTTTTGGGACGGAAATTATGATTCTTCAAAATTGAGGAATTCAATATGGCGGATGAATTGTGTCATTACAAAAGCTTGTCTTAAGAAATGTTTTTTTATAAAATTTGTTAATCAGTGAATCCAATTGAACGACAGAAAGGCAACAACTGATACAGTTCCTCAACAATCTCAGTTCCAATTCTCATGGACCTAATTGTCCCACCGTGTGGAACCTCCCAAACACAGCAAACTTGGCCCGGTCCCAATTGTTCCAGGTTTGAAAATGACAGATATCTCGCTCTAATCTATATCGGAATGAACACAAATTAGCTCCTTCCCATTTCGGAACGGCTCCCATGAATTACTTCGACAAATTGAAAGTTCTCTCCGACCGAGGCAAAGCGCCCCCCCAGCCCCTACCAACCCTTTCCCCTCGTATCTTTCTAATTCAACTTCGGGCGGAATCAATTTTCCCCTTTTTCCGATGTCCGCTCAGCCTCCCCCTTACCCCTCTCGCGTCCGGATAATCTGTTTCGGAATAACGGCGCTGAAAATCATAAACAGACCGAAAGTTTTTCCATAACTGTAGTAGGGAGGATGGAGTCGAAATGATAGGGGGGTGAGGGGTTTGGGGTTGTTGTCGCGCGAGATACGTGTGCGACATTGTTGCGCCAAAGTTCAGGTAGGGGTGGAATAACGTTTTGATGAATTGAATTTGGTTGTGTCGGAATTTTCGGTCGAGAAGAAAAGTTTGGAGGAATTAATGAAGTTCCGTTCGGGGTGTGTTTCATTTGGAGTTAGGGGGCGTGTACGGAAGGGGGGGGGTCATTGAGAGGTCAGGATTTAATTAATCATTTACTTTTAAGTACAGGTAATTCGTTCCATGCATGTGATACCACACGATCGTTCTAGGCGTCACAGAATCAGCAACTGTGAATGCTATTATTTGCCTCTGTGATTGTTTTGAAGCGCACAAGGTCCTTATTCTTAATTCATTAAGAATACTGAGTAAAATTCGAAATATTTTGTATTCATCCCTAAATTCAACTCTCTTCGAGATATTTTTTAAGGGTTCAAAAATTCTTAGATGAAAGTGACATGTCTTTGTCTCTATTATTTCTGTTTCATTCACTACGAATACCATGTCTTGTCTTAAATTGATTGACCTGTCATTTCCTTTATTGTACCTATAACTCCATTCACAATTATAAAATTACAACTCTGGCCTTGGAAATTTGACACATTCCACTCTGTATCGAAGTTATGACGTTTTTCAAAATATTTTTATGTTCCAAGTCAACAACATGTTGCCCTTTCTACATTTTTAGCGTATTTCTCAGAATGTGAATTTATTCAGAAAATGAATGAATTGGAAAAGATGTGATGGACGAAAATAATTAACGTTTATATGAATTGATAGAAAGGATTCCTTTTCTAGTTATTTGCATGAAAAATACAAGAGATCACTGTTGAAATATATTATTTTTCGCCATGGAGGAAAATTGCATTGCTTTCACATAATTTTCATATGCATGGTTGTGAAGATTTAATGTTTATTATCGTCTTGAACTGCAAGTTCAAGACTTGACGACATCAATTGTTGATTCTAATCAAGAATTCATTAAAAAAACCAACCCAAAGATATAAGATGAATTGATGGGTAATTACAAGAATCAAGAATAATGTCAATTTTATTTTGTTGATAACTTTCTTAAAATCAATGTTGGGGTATAAAACTCGGCTGCGTTTGTTCAAACAACATCTAAAGAAGATATATTTCACCATCTCGACCTTTGAAAGGCGTTTCTTATAGGATAAATTGGTCTAAATTCCACCTGATTAATGAGGTACCTAACTTTTACAAATTTCTTGGAAAACCTGAAAAATATCAACCTAATATACCTCTCGAGGCTCCATCCGATCCATCTACTGCGATATCTGTCCAAATAACAGCTTTTTCAACGAAATTCCCGTGTACCCCTTCAACCCCGAAATGTAAACATTCGTCCTGGTCTTGAAAATCGTCCTCACGCTCCAAACTGGTGCTAAAAACAATAAACATACGTTAATCTTGGATATTCGACGAAAAACTCACCTGCAAATATCGATTAAATACCAAAAATCTGCGAACAATTTGTAAACCCAACAAAATGTGAAATATCTTTGATACTTTTACTTTGATGTAAACAAAGAAACTGGCAACGTCGTTTTGTCATTAACAATATTTTCTGTGCGCGCACTGACTTTTCATCATATGTTCTGTGCTTTTCATCAGGTACACCAACTCCTGAAAACGAAACCATGACCTCCTATGTGATTAAATAAAAGTGAATGGAGTATACCTATTCATCACAAAGTAAACTCTGATCAAGCACAAAGCCCTCAATATGAAATTGTATTTATTTTATTCGGTTGCCTGCCTTATGAGCGCACTCTACTTCGGTATTTCATTGTGTGATCTCCTACAGAGTATAGAAAAATTGTCATCCTCAAAATTAAGCTTCCTAAAATCAAGTGGTTACAGTATGCTTGATTGCGAGACTCAATTTAATGCTGAATTGATAGAAATTGGAAATTTGAAAAACTCTAAGAGCAATAATTTGCAATGAGCAGCTTTTGCGCAGTTGTTCAAATTCGTAGACAGAGAGGTCACCCCTCCAGGTGTTGACTCCGCCCAACTCCAGATAAAAACGATTTGTCGATCTTACAGTGTGACAAGAAAAACCTCGGACAAACTCTTTTTTATTCAACTTCATTAAACAGATGAAATTGAACAAAACAAGAACAAATAAAAATAGCTTGAACATTTGTTAATAATATATTTAAGCCGTTTCGAAGTGGCTTCCTTTGGCGGCGATACACAGCTTCAGACGCTTCTTGAAATTTTCGGCAATAGGCCGCAGCTCCTCGGGCGTTAATCGGTTCCATTCCTGGCGCAGAGATTGCTTCAGCGACTCCACACTTTTGTGTTTTTTAGCACAAGCCCTGTGCTCCAAAATCGACCACACGCTGTAGTCCATTGGGTTGAGATCCGGTGAGTAGGACGGCCATTCTGCAGATGAGATGAAACAAGGAAAATGGGTCTTACACCATTCTTGCCTCATTTTCGCTCTGTGAGCCGGAGCGGAGTCCTGTTGAAAGGTCCAATGCGTATCGCCGAAGTGCTGCTTGGCCCACGGAAGTACTACGGCCTCGAGGATGTCGCAGCGGTAAACTTCTTGATTGATTTTGACCCCTTGATCTACGAAAAATAAGGGAGTTTCACCACTGCCGCAAATTCCGCCCCAGACCATGACGGATTGCGGATTTTGACGGTGTTCGACGATGGCCGATGTACCGGGAGCCTCTACGGACGAGACTGTGTCGTTTTGGTGGTTGTGGGATTGTTCTACGCCCTACGGTGAAAAGCTTCTCGTCTGTGAATAGAATTCGCTCCCATTGCTGACTGGCGGCGAGACGAAGGAGTTGGAGGCACCTTTGGAGTCGTATGCGCTTGTTTTCCTCCAAGTTGAACTTTTTTGAGCTTGTATGGCTTGAGGTTGAGCTCCTTTTTGGCAATTTGACGGACTGATTCGCGGTTGATACCGGTCTCACAGGCTATTTTCCTCATGGAAACCCTAGGATTTTGATTGACTCGCTTCTTGACGATGTTGCGATTGCTAGGTGTATTGACAGTGCGTTTTCTACCACTTCCTGGACGGCGACCATCATGGCCAAGCTACTTGAAACGACGAATTGCATCGGACACGGTTTGTCGAGGCACATTGAGCAAACGAACAATTTCGCATTGACGAAACGGCTCCAAAATCGCACTACGTTTGTTTGACATTCTGAAACTCTGTGAAATGAAATTATATCAAACTGAAAATTCACATATTATTATAGGAAAGTGTAGGGAAACCATGAGAATGAAAATTATTTGTCTGCGCTGAAATACTTTTGTTCCAGACCACAGCAAAATTTGTCCGAAGATTTTCTTGTCGCCTTGTATAATGGCCAAATTCTTTTTTATTCATTTCATTTATATACGTGAGAACATTACGAATAGTAAGACAATTTGTTTTGAATATATAAAATTTATTTGAATAACTTTTCATTCGATTGGACGTGTGGATTTTGAGATATCGAGATAATCTATTCTGATGAAGTTTCTGCGAATAAACTTATAATATGAAAATTCGAGAATCAAAAAATCCCTAATAATGTCTACACTATTCTTTTGATGATGAAAGACTGTCATAAAATAATTCGTCAACCAATTTGTCAGCAGTGAGTACAACTCAATCGCTTAAGGCCATGTTCGGGTCGAAATTTGACAGTTACAGATGTTTCGTTCCATGCATGTGATACCACAAAAGCAACAACAACTATTCGATTAGGATCCCCACACTTAACATATGCAGCATCCGTGCTAGACAACTCTCTCAAATTTTTCCACAAATTTCTGTTTTGCGGTTCGACGAGTTGCTTCACGACGACCCAAAAGTGTTCTCGTTTTATGAACAGTCTCTGCCAAAATTTCACCATTTTTAAAGTGAATTCTAATGATTTCAGTGCGTTGTTGAAGGTTGTATTCTTCAATTTTTATTAATGGTGTAGTTTCTACTTGTCGCATGTCAAAAAATGACATCTATCAAAATAGCAGGCCATTCAAAATAACACCTCTTATTGGAAAATCCTTTAGTTCTCTCTCATGAATCAATTCGTGTTCTGTGTAGCCTTTGTTACTATTTCCTTACGCCACCTTAGGCAAAGCACTGTTAATTTTTGACCCGACAGTGAAAGGGTGGCCCACTACCGAGACTAAAAAATTTCTTCCCTAGCTCAGGATTGAACCCGGCCTCGCCGGGTTCAGCCAAACACCTAAACCACTGGGCTAGGTGCACTCATGAGTTTTACACCATTTAACTCCATTCCCTCCTTCCAGACCTCGTCGGCTGCAAGCTAGGAATGTCAAAACCCCCAAACAGACCGCCGGAAAGCTACCAGCACCAGAGCTATCAGCACCACCAGCCCAGCCACTACTTCTCCTCCTCCCACGACAGCATCTCCGCTCCCTACGTCAACAGGGCCGCCAACGTTGGATCTGCGGCCAGCGAGTTGGACCTGTCGAGGAAATCCAGGAGGAAAGATCTTCGGAACAGACTGAAGCTGCCCTCCAGCGTAGCTCTAGCTTCTTCGGGGGAGGCGCCGCTTCTGGGCGCTTGGAGGACCGCTCCAGGGTCTACGGCGGGGACGAATCCCCCATCTTCGAATCATCTGAATTCTACCAGTAGTTGCAACGGCACCGAGAGGTGATTTGTAACAAACTAAAAAAAAAAATATTTCACAAAAATTACTTCGTCGCCACTTTTGTAATGTTGCGTTTTTCTGTTTCAGCCGATACGGGTTGAGAAGAGTCGACTCCTACAATTCTCGTCTCAGGAAAGGATCTTCAAATTGGTCGTTTGTTTTCGACCCAGCTGGGAGGTTGTGTTACTACTGGTCCATGGTAGTGTCCTTCGCATTCCTTTATAATTTCTGGGTCATCATTTACCGCTTTGCCTTTCGGGAAATTGACAGTAAGTAAAACTGAACTGCTCCATATGAGTCAGGGATGTTGACTTAAATTGCAAAAAATATAGTCAAAATAAGATTTTTGTGATGAAAATTCATATTAATATGATTTCAAGTTGCAAATTAATTTTAGCCTGTAGGTCTGCAGCGTATACAGGGTGGTTAAGAATCGAGTAAAATAACGAAATTTTATTCCCAGAGAATTCAAGCATTTTAAGACTATCAATACAATGTATGGCCTCCACGGGCATCAATAACAGCTTGACATCTTCTTTGCATACTACGCACGAGGTTGTTGAACATTTCTTGAGGAATTTAGTTCCATAAACGGGGCAGAAAGCCTCAGATCTTTTGAAGATTCTGGGGTAGGTTGATGATTATCTAATCTTCTTTGGAGCATATCCCATGCATGTTCTGTGCAATTCAAATCTGGTGAGTGCGGAGGTATTGGTAAATGTGGAATACCAAGCTCCTCGCGCGCATTCTCAACTATGGCTGCACGGTGCGGTCCAGCGTTATCGTCTAGAAATTGAAAAGTTTCACCAATAGCAGCGTGAAAATTTGGCACAACATTGTCAATGACATGCTTCCTATAGTGTGAGGCGGTCATATTCCCAGGACAAATGTGTAGATCTGTGCGCCCGTTGAAACATATCCTGGCTCATACCATAACACTACCCCCTCGGAATGAATGGACTTCTTGGACAAAGCGACGATGACGGGGTATGCGTGGGATTGTCCATACCCTTATTCTTCGAGAATCTGAGAATCGTCCATATCTGGATTCATCAGTGAAAAGGACACTACGCCTGTTCAGTTCTAAGAAAAATTCATCACTACCATTACTTTCCAGATCATTGTCGTAACATTTCAGTTCAAAGTTCACTCTTTGACCTGTATTTGATACTTTGAATAATTTAGATTCTATCACATTGGATCCAGAATGGTTCAAATACATTGGCTCATCATTAAGCCGGCCATAGACATCGTTATTTTTCATCCGTTTATAACGCCGCGATACGAACCGTCGAGTCATATCGCAGAACTGTTTTGCCCACACACTTCGGTAAATTCTACCAGTTATTTTGCTGTCGATCGCGAATTAGCACGTCATGAAGAGGAAACATCTCTTAGCAGTGGCGGCCGCGGTTTCGGTGCTGAATAAAAAAGAAATAAAGAAACGGTCAATATGGGATTTGTACTACGCCAATGGAAAATAACCGCCGATTCTCGACGAAATCCCCATACACAGTCGGTATGGCACGACAACCGATGAACCGTCGTGACAAAAATCAAGCCGTGGCAGATATTTCTACCGACGATTCGTACCGACGGTTCTTCGCCACACACATCGGTTTTTGGCGCTTTTGCCGAGACGGTTCGTATCGCGGCGTTATAAACGGATGAAAAATAACGATGTCTATGGCCGGCTTTAGAGGAAGTTTGATCAAGATCTCTCGGAGGATCTCGTTGGACCATCTCGGTATATTTCGAATCAGATATATTATTGACATTATTGAGATTCATCAATACAAGTTTCATACCCTTCTTTTTCAGATGAGATTTTATCGCTTTGCGTATTTTGGCTATCGACTTTATTCAAAATATTTCCTTTTTTTTTGATGATCAGATAGAACTGAATCTTCATCATTGATTTTCAAAGATCTTAAATATTTTGTGTTATTTGTACTCTTATAACTTACATCTAAATCACTATCATCAATACTGTCACTTTTAATATTTATGGCGTCGTTATTGTGCTTCCATAATGTTTTGTTTTGAGCATTGTTGTATTGTTCCATGTCTTCTGATCTTGAGGTACACGATGATGTGTTGAAAGACGTGTCATCGTCAACGCCGATGTGAATGACTTCCAAACATTCTTGGTACTCTTCTAGACATTCTTCAGTATCCTCATTGATTGTATCACATAGCATCTTGATTCATGAGTCAGTTGTTTCTTCTTTAATGGGCTTTGCCTGTTCACCTTCAGGTTTATCAACTTCTCCAGACCTTTGTCTAGCCCATTTACGTATCTTAGGGTTGTCATAATATTGCTCATAATGTTTAGCACTCTCTTCTTCAACTGATTCTTCCACTTCAGCTCCTCCTTCCACTTCTTCTTGTCTATATTCACTTTCCAATTGTCATCCTTAGCAGGTGTTGTTTTTCGTCGCCCACCGAGCCTTGGTCTTTCCAACACGGAACCTGTCTCCCTGAACCTATTCCAAAGTCGAGATATCGCACTTTGGCTGATTTGTAGCCTTTCCGCTACAACGACCTGAGTTAGGCCACCCTGTAGCATTCCGATAGCCCTATTAGACTCAGCGTTTGTTAATTTAAGTCTTGGCATTTTCAGAAAACTCGTTTCAAATCGAAGCCGTTGATAAACTGACTTCATTTCAAAATAAGAACATTCATGAAGCATATGCAAAGAACCAAACTTCAGAAAAAAGGCGACCAGATTGACGAAATGTCTCATACTGATTTTTATTGGATCGATTCAAGTTGTTATTGAGTTTGAAATGATTTTACAGCGATTTTCTCGAAGATTACATACTTTTAAAAACGATATCCCTAACTCTTGTGGAGCAGTATACTTCTTCCTAGGTTCGCCAGCATCGAAAACTAAGTCGAATAATCGCGTTCTATGGTGGAGAACATCAGGAATCTGCTGAGAACAGATTTAATTACGAATCGGAAGATTCACAGCTAATGCCATCAATCTTCCTCGCTTAAAATCATTTCGCCTTCATCAACTTCCGTTCAAAGCCATTATCCAGAATAATTTGAATGGTCTAGATTCATGCATCAAGTTGATAGGCGATTTAACATCCGACTTCCAGAAGCCAATTCTACCGTTGTTACGGAGAACTGATTAATATCAATGGTGGCTGCGACAACTCATTCGTCTCCCTCCACAGGTTATGCACTAATTGCCCGGCTAATTTAGCAATTCCTGCTGTTTTAATCTTTCGATATAAAGTTGACATTGAATGCATCGAAAAGAAAAACGGGTAACAACCAACTTTTTCTGCCTCCCCTAGATCTACGTCTATGGAAAAGTGGCCTGCGGGACGCTTGCAAGAATCTCATTAAAAAGCAAGCTCCTACCAAGGTGGATACATGAGGACCTTCAATGAAATAGGCTAGAACTTCTTGGCAATACTCTCTGACGATTCAAACTACTTTCGATTTCGAAACATGGTCATACTGCTGTGGTTTTTTCCTCTTACGAAAAAACATAATTTTACGAGGATTGAGGATATATTGAGTATCTAGACTCTTAAAAAAAAATGTTTCTTCTTGCTCTGCAAACCAGTCCTCCACAGCTTTTATTACCTCCTCGTTGGAAGAAAATTTACGACCTTTTCAACTTTTTTCAGTTGAGGAAATAGATGATAGTCGGACGGAGCCTAATCTGGTGAATAAGGGGGGTTTTCTAGGAATTCTAACCTTAAATCACGAATTTTTTGCATGGCAACATGAGATTTGTGTACTGGGGCGTTGTCCTGTGAAAACAAAATACCTTTGGATAGCTTTCCGCGTCTTTTCTCTTTAATTTTTTCCCGTAGAGTTGTCAGTAATGTCGAATAGTAATCTCCAGTTATTGTTCTACCCTCATCCAAAAAATCAATCATGATTAATCCATGACAATCCCAAAATACTGAAGCAAGAACTTTTCCAGCAGATTTCTGGACACGAAACTTCTTAGGTCTTGGAGAACCAGAGTGTCGCCATTCCATCGATTGTTGCTTTGTTTCTGGATCGTAGAAATGTACCAAAGTCTCATCCATAGTAACAATTCGGTTCAAGAAGTCTGCATCGTTTTCAAATCGAGCACAGATCGAACGCGATGCTTCTACCCTTGCACGCTTTTGGTCAACATTCAAACATTTGGGAATCCATTTTGCAGACATTCTTCTCATGTCCAAATTGACGTGAACCATATGATGAACGCGCTCGTATGAAATCTTCAGTGCTTCAGATATCCGTTTTAGCCCAATTCGACCGTCTGATAAAATCATGTCATGAACTGCATCGATATTTTCGGGGACTGACACAGAAACTGGCCTTCCCGATCGGTCATCATCTTCAATGGAAAATTTACTTCTTTTGAAGCCTACAGTCCAATTTTTCGCGGTCGCATATGAAGGACATTGGTCACCAAGGGTACTGAGCATATCTTTGAAAATCTGCTTACCTCTTAACCCTTTTAAATACAGGTACTTGATGATGGCCCGATACCCCAATTTTTCGATTTTTACAATTTTTGACATTTTTATTGCGTAACTCTGGTTTACTTTTTTGACGTCGAACTCTACACTGACACTTCTAATAAGTTATTGTTTGTTGATATGGTATCGCAATATTTTGTTTATGCATGGAACTGGTCTAGGCTAATTAGATATCAATACATCCTCTTATGTGTCTGCAGGTTCGAGAGAGAAAAAAGTAAATCCAAAGAAAAATTTGTTTTTCATTAAACTCTCAAATTTTGAAAATTCATAATTCTGTCTGTGCTCAAGCTAGAGCGATGAAATTTTGGTGAGATATAGAACATTTATTCCTTTTCAGAAAAAACTTCTAAAGTTCCATCTGCGGTGGTTGGATTGAAAGGGAAAAATTAGATCGAAAGAAAAACATTTGTTTGAATTCAATTATCAAACTTTGAAAATTCATTATTCTGTCTGCGGGCAGGCTAGAGCGTAGAAATTTTGATATAATATAGAGCATTTATTAATCTGCAGGAAAACCACTATTATATTTATCTGCGGTTATAAGTTTGGAAGGAAATAAATCAAATTCAAAAATTCAAAGAGAGAATTTTTTTTATTGAACTCTATCTAGTAGTGGAATATTTCTTAAGGCGCGTCCACGCTATGCTGTCACCAGCAGAATACGCATTCACAAAGTTGAAAGACCAGACTCATCAAGCATGGCAAAACATCGAATTTTGGGTCATGCCCTTTTGCGGTGAGAATCCTAGCGCAAGAAGGGAAACTCTGGGAATTTCATAACAATAATTTTCTACTGACGTCGAAATATTTTGCAGAGCACACCATCCTCATCTGGTTCTGCCTGGACTACCTGGCCGATTTCCTCTACCTGGTCGACATCCTCTTCCACTTCCGCACCGGCTACCTCGAGGACGGCGTCCTGCAGACCGACGCCGTCAAGCTGCGCAACCACTACGTCAACTCCACCACCTTCTACATCGACTGCCTCTGCCTGCTGCCCCTGGACTTCCTCTACCTCTCCGTCGGCTTCAACTCGGTGCTGCGCATGTTCCGCCTGGTGAAAATCTATCGGTTCTGGGCGTTCATGGACCGGACAGAAAGGCACACCAACTACCCCAACCTGTTCCGTTCCTCCAGCCTGATCCACTACCTCCTAGTCATTTTCCACTGGAACGGCTGCCTGTTCCATCTAATCATTAAGAACGACGGGTTCGGGTCTAAAAATTGGGTGTACAGTGACGCGGACAGTACTGATCACGTGAAGGCGTACCTGCAGAGTTACTATTGGTGCACGCTGGCGTTGACCACCATCGGCGACCTGCCGCGACCTAGGAACAAAGTCGAGTACATGTTCGTGATCGCTCAGCTGCTGTTCGGTTTGCTGCTGTTCGCCACGGTGTTGGGCCATGTGGCGAACATCGTCACGTCGGTGTCCGCCGCCAGAAAGGAGTTCCAAGGTGAGTGAAGCTCTTTCTACAATCTAGGAATCTTTGTAAGTCGATTCTGAGAAAATATCAAGCTAATTTCGAATACGAAATACGAGCCTGATAAGATTCTCTGCAAAAACCTCAAAGTTCATATTTCTCGATTGAAATTGAATTGATACATTTAGGGAATACTCAAGTACCAACCTTATTTGATTAAGAATGTTACATACACGATTTTTCTCAACAAAATCACTTAGTTTTGTAAGATTATAACTGCAATTAAATAGCTTTATTTCTCCCAGCAAAATACGTTCCTTCTTCGATTTTTCTTAAGGTCGCCGTTCAGAGCGAGTGGAAAAACTAGTCCGATAGAGGCGCCACCGTGCATTTTATGGAATATCTCCATAGAACTTACATTATCACTGTAAGTTCTATGAATATCTCCATCCTTATGAATGAAATGTGCAAAGGCGCTCTCTATCCGAAAATCGCTGAACTATGAAATAAGTGAATATGTGCGGGCAAAGAAGGAACTTTTTCCCGCCATATATTTGAATTTGGCCATTCTCTGCCAATTCTGTATCTCAAGTGGTTTTTTTTAACTAAATTATCTGTATATTCACTTTTAATTGGAAGTTGAACTATTTCCGTGAGTCATTCGTTTGAAATAAAACAGAAGTATGAGTTGGCTCATTTTCTTCTATTTTTGGAAGAAACAAAATGAACTTTCGTAATGAAATCGATTTAAATTAGACTGCGCAAAAAAATTAACGTACATTATGGAAATCTCAAATTTATTCTACAACTGAAGGTGTTCTCAATGATAATTATTTTATCAGAATTATGCATGCATATGTTATCCACTTTAAACGTTTTCCTTCAATACAGATGTTTTCTCCCAGCAGGAATAAAAAAAGATGATATTATCAGACTTTGAATGTATTGGCTCCATTCTAAAATCAGTTGTTCTCGATCAATTCTAGTGATCAATAGTTTTTCTTTCGTTTGATTTTCTACACTCGATGGCTATGCAACGCGAAACACGCAATTTGACCCAAGAGGAATGTGCCCAAGCGGTAGTTTTGCGAGAAGAAGGGTGGACATACACAAGAATTGCAGAAAGGTTTGGAGTTTCCCATACAAGTGTGTCCAGAATGTTGCAGCGATTCAGGGAGACAGGTATGAATGTCCGAAGATCAGGACAGGGTAGACCACGGGTAACAACTGCCATTCAAGAACGTTACTTGAGAGTTTCTTCGTTGAGACAACGGTTGCAACCGCTCGCCTCTTTCAAAATCAGCTTGAGCAAAATCATGAGGTGCAAATTAGCACTCAGACAATAAGAAATCGCCTCAGAGAATATGATTCAAGGCCTCGTGTCGCGGCAAGAGGCCCAGCTCTTACCCCAGTCCATCGAAGGGCGCGTTTGGATTTTGCGAGAGAGCATATCCATTGGGAAGAGGCCGATTGGGAAAGAGTTCTCTTCACAGATGAGTCTAGATTCTGCCTCTACCATTGTGATCGACGTTCCCTTGTATACAGACGTCCACATGAAAGATATGCTCAGGGCAATTTCCTGAATACTACTGGTTTCGGGGGAGGATTGATAATGGTATGGGGTGGAATATCTTTGACTGCTCGCACAAACCTAGTGGTCGTTGATAATGGAGCTATGAATGCTGATAAGTATATAAGGAACATTCTTGAAGAGCATGTAGTGCCATTTGCCCCATACATTGGTGAAAATTTCATTTTTATGGACGATGATGCCCCCATCGTGCGCGCGAAATCTGGGAAGGATTAGATCAGAACATTTTAAGATCACTCATTTTGAGTATGAACCGTCGTTGCCGAGCTGTAATTAACGCAAGGGGTGGAAATACCAAGTATTGAATCACTAATCAGCTTTTCAGTATTTTGAAAATTGTTAATTTCTCTTCTTTCACATAAGATCCGCTGAAATCCTGAATTTTTCTTCCATTTAATGTGTCTTGTTTCGTTCAAAACCTTCCCGAGAGAACATAAAAAATAAGTTATAAAGTCAATGTAGAGTTAACTTTCATTAAAATTGAGATTTTCAATATATTTATTCACAAATGAAGTTTTTCATTTCATAGAATCGGAATTTTCAGGAAATATCGTATTCTTCTATGATATCTCTTTCATTCAAGAAGATCAGTTTATTAAAAAATAACAAACTAGACAAAAAATATTATATCTCCAAATAAAAGAAAAATCTTCATATACAAGTGAAGACGAAAAACTCAATATCTTCGAAACGGATCTGATTTTGGAAAAACCGGTTACAGGATGATACTCGGTGAATCTGCGACTAAGAAGCAATGATGAAAAATATAGGGTGTCCTATTTGAATAACACAAACTTTTTTCTCTAGCACTTGAACGGCGAATCATTTTCCGGACTCTTCGGAATTTTCGTGATATCTCCAACAGAAAACGAGATATAGCGAAATATTTGAAACAGCAATTTTTCAGAAACGCCCTGTAACTCTAGAACCAATTCAGATATCTGGGATCTGTTTGCTGGCAATTCATTATTTTGAAAAAAGGGATCGGGAGTCCTTGAACATTTTTTCTCTAACCTCTATGGTTCTCGAGATGCTCTCAGTGATCATCGAATTTGGGACACCCTGTATATTCCAACATTTCCAACCATATTTATATTCGTGAAATATTTCCAGTATTAACAGAGAAAAAAATATCTTAAACATTCGCCAGGTCTTTGGAATTATTGAAGTTCACATAATATTTCCTCAAATTCATTGTTTTCTTAAAGTGAATAAACATTTTGATAAATACGTAATTTCTAGGATTTATATGTAGAAACGGCAACTTTGCGTTTGTATCTGACAGAAGAATGACTATAACCTAATATCTTCGAAATATACGCGGTAAAATGTGTCAGAATTGCATGGGCCAACCGAGATCGACAAAGTTAATCTTAATTAGCGAACAATTTTCTTCCAAACTACGGAATTCATCCATTCTTAACGAATCAAACTGCCCCTTCCCACGGTTTCACGACAATATCGTACCAAGTTCGCCCAAGAAGTTAACTTTGATCGCCGGCGAATTCCTAACTCGAACCGGGCGCCACTGGCGTATATGCCTAGGTTCACGCAATGCTCGTAGGACTCGGCAGGACTTGTTGATTCTCTCAAAACCGGAACTCATTGAATAATTAATGATACCGCAATTCCGTATCCGCATGGGGCGAAATTAAATACCCCAGTCGAAAACTGATGGCACAGCAGCGATCATCCCGTAAACTTGAAAACATGATGTTTCGGCAGCGCCGGCTTGCTCTGCAACTTCATCAAGAACAATGAATTTGGTTATTCGCCTTTTCTTGCGCGAGTTATTTCGAAAGCTTTGTGGTTATCCGGTTCTATGATTAACAGAGCCATAAAAAATCCGATTGTTTTTTGACAGTTGTCAAAATCATAGAATATCATTACTATCATAGAATATCGAAAACATCATAGAATATCCAATATGTCAAACAACCTCATATCGATGGCTAACTTCATTCTTCAAGCTAAATATTTTTGGTCTCAGCATCAACAATTATTTGCGTCATCTTTTTATTCTTCTGAAGAACAGATAACTGCATCGCGAAAATCATATTATATTCGTAATTTTAATGATGAGCGGAATATTCAGTGATTCGAATAAACATCTCGTATTTCTGAAGGGTATAACATCAAAGAATGAGATAACGAGGAATCATCCGGGTCCGTGTTCCCAACATGAAAGCTTCCAAAAGGATTTTTCACCAAGATAATTCCTTTATCTCAGAATCCCATACTCCAATCTTTCCGAGAATCTTCCTGTTATTCTTCTTTAATTCGCATCAGAGGTGAACAAACCGTTCCAGTTCAAGCGCAGATATTTTCTCGTCCAATTCACAGAGATTCGACGATTAAACTCTATGATTGGGTTAATCTCGGACACAGCCGTCTTCGTAAAAAGCCAGGAACAAGCGGAAACAAGGGAAAAGTAGTACAATGTGTTTATTTCTTGTTAGACTTTTGTTCATATCGACTTTATTAGACGAGTCCCTTCATGCTGGCCAACTGTTTAAAATTGCCTGAAAATCACTTCCCTTTTTTTCGCAATGATTCAACTCTTACCTGAAAGCTTTAATCCTAATGAGTGTATCCTGAAAATATTAGATGTCACGAAGGTCTTCATCAAAAGCTATAAATTTTTGTTTTCTTAGGGTTTCATCAATGGAAAATAAATATCCCCAACAAAATGTTTGAATGGAGAATTTGAATTTTTCGAATCAAATGAGGATTTCGCTTGAGTTTGTTTTTTATAATAACTTTTCTGATGAATGAGATATTTCTATTAACAGTGTAAAAATGATTCAAGATACTGCAGAAATATCAAATCCAAATTTCATTCATTTCCGAAGAAGGAGCACTCGTATAAAGACCTGTTGCAAGATGTAAAACTGATTATTATAGGTGTTTTCTTTGGATTCGTAGAGATCATAGGAAGACTTTCAGTGAATTAATGTATTATTACCTAACCCTGTATTGTGGAGTTTATTAAATATAGGTGCATAATTGAGTTTTTGCTTCTGATTGGATAGGGATACAAGGAATTCAAAGGAAATTAGGGAAATAAATGATTGTTTTTAATGTTCTTTATTTGCATGGAAACTTACTACAGAATAACAACCCAAAAGTATTTACAACTGCCATAGACTATGATCTGGATGTGAATAAGTTCTGATGTATCATTGTACTGGAAAATAATTATAATGAAGTATCACTTTGAAATCATAGTATATTCTTAATATGTAAAGTGGTAAATTCATCAATTCAACATCAGAACTTGGCCAGTGTATACCACATCTCAAAATAATAAATACAGACAATACTACAAACTAAAAATATTGTTCGCAGTTGATTGAGAAACTCCCTTAAAAATGGCTACTTCACAAACAGTTTCAGTTTTATTAATACTAAAACTAATCTCTCTGGAGCAATTTATTTATGGATTTTTCAATCTGGATATAAATCTGAAATTAACTTGACATAATCGTCCACGTGAAGGGAACAAACACATATATTCTTTGCAGCAAGGTTCCCATCCATAGTTTGTCTATCCATGCTTTTCTCCAGTCCAATTTATGCAATATGCCAAAGGCATTAGTGATATTCGGTGTTGTGGCATTTTCTCAGGAAATTTATCAAAACGAACAGCCGTGTTTTTACTTTTCCTTGAAGACCAATTGAAAACAGTGTTTTCCAGTACTAGTACTTTGCTTACATTGTTATATAATCATCTACTGGCCTAAAATTCAAATATATCATGAGGATTGAAACATAAAAATCTTTTCGCGCAGATACTTCACCTTTTCTAATTTCCATCTTACAGAAAGATGAAGTCACAGCTCAGTACCTCGAATTACGAGGATCATATCCCTCAAGAATACCTGAAACAGCCATTGATTTAGAATAGATATTCTAATTTCTAAGTCAATGAAAACAGCTTAGGAGCAAGTTAAAATATAAACAAGTGGTTTTCTAGGTTGGAAAGTCATAGATTCCCATTAATGAAAACATAAAAAAATAAAAATTTATAGCTTTTGATGAAGACCTTCGTGACATCTAATATTTTCAGGATACACTCATTAGGATTAATGCTTTCAGGTAAGAGTTGAATCATTGCGGAAAAATGGGAAGTGATTTTCAGGTATTTTTAAACAGTTGGCCAGCATGAAGAGACTCGTCTATTGGATAGAGAGGTGCATTGGAACATAGACATGAAAAAGCGGGGTTAACCCTTTCTATTTCTTTTCCACACCTGAAATACCCCAACTGTTAGAAGGTATTTGAATCTACGAGGGTCGCCAGAAACAAAAATACTAAAAAAAACGTTTTTTTCCACCTCTTCCAAGTCATTTCTATTGCTCAGCGATTCTCATTCCGTGGCTGTTCTTTTCGAATAGTAAAAAGATTAGTTTCCCCCATTCTGAACCGAATTCCCATGCGCATCTCCCGAGATGAAAGCCTTGTGTAAGTAGAAGATATAGCGTTCGGCCCGTCAACAAAAACGTGATAACCTGTTGTAAGACATATCAATTTCCTAGGAACTCTTCCCTTTTTACGGTTGCCCCGAGTCAGCGGCTCCACTGGAAGATTGCAGTTTTCCGACTGGAGTGAATGGATCCGAAGCGATGTTGCCAGATCGTTCTGACGGTGTTTCAGGATATTGCAGGATCCTGGAACTGATTAGTTGTGATACCTTCGTTTTTTCTGCTCAATTCCTCCTAGATAAGAACTAGGCCATTAAAGATTTCTCGCGAAATTCTCATTGAGTTCCTGGCGGTATGAGCTGTTGCCCCATCTTGTTGGAATAGTAATGCATCGTTTAGTAATCCTCGTCTATTTAATTCTGGAATTAGGAATGTCTTTAGCATGTTTACATTAGCAAACCTTTTGGGACTTCTCGTAAACGAAATTCTAAGCCGTTTTATATTTTCTGGTCAACGAACAGTTCTTCGATGTCCAAGCTTCTTCAAATTTTGTACACAACCATTTTCACGCAAATTACGCAACCATATACAGGGTGAGTCTTTGACTTGTACATATGTTTTAACTGAAGATTCTTGAGGTCGAAATAATCCTTTTTTTCATTTTCCATTTTTCCGAATTCGGCTCTGTTGAAAAGATATAGCCATTTGAAAAAAAATGTGCTAATGACGTCCCTGAAATGATACTGTGGAATTGATTCAAAGTTCATATTTCTCGATAGAAATTGAGTTTATACATTTAGGAAATACTCAAGTACTAACCTTATTGGAATTAAAATGTTGCAAACACGATAATTTCAACAAAAACAGTTAGTTTCATCGGATTATATCTGCAACTAAAAAGCCACATTTATTCCACCAAAATAAGTTCCTTCTTCGATTTTTCTGCAGATTAGTTTGTAAACACTAATAACTTGTTCATATTTTCCCCGAAATTCCCAAACAATATCATGAAGAAAGACTTTTCATTCAGATTTATTATTAAACAACCTAACCTAATGTAATTTGTATCGATTCTGTGAATTTTTGCACAGAAATTTCAAGAAGATGTTGTCGGCTTGCTGATATGTTCATTGAGGTTAAGGATTTTTTACGAAACATATAAATCTCGATACATTTGTGTACCGTGGTATGAATATCTATGAGTTCTGCCGTTTCCATCATAAATCGACTTTGCCGCCAAATTTTACCACGCATGCGTAGAGCGAAAACTGAAGTGTTGGTTATCTGGAGGCCAACTATAAACAATAACAAACCAGAGTCTCTGAACAAACTGTAAACATTATGTGACGTTCTGAATACATTCAGTGAATTATTATTCTAATGTGATTATTATGTGAGGTGAATTAATATAATTTCAACCATGTCGAGTTTATAAAATTCCAAGAGGATGTTGTTTAGATGGAAACATCGCCACAGATTATCAGGTATCGTATTATTTTTCATTAATTTCAATTTAATAAGTAGTTTGTATCGAGATTCCTCATTCATATCCGAATTTTGTATTTCATCGACATTTAACTTCAATATGGACCGGTAACTATGAATTTTCAATAGAAACTGTGCGTATTAAATCCTCTTTGGTGTTCAATTTTATCTCCCATATTTGTGGGATTTTATTATTAAAATATCTCGACAAAGTTGATAAATATTGTGACAACATTGTAAACTCGTTTAAAGACCAGAGAAGGAATAATATTCGATGATATTTAATTCAGAGACGCATTCAGATTATTCTTGAAATTAATGATTTTTTCGTCAAATTTCTCCGGGTAAAATTGGAAATAACTCGAAAACGGTTTTATTGAAAAAAAATAGGAATACTTTTAGTTTCTCAAATGATTTATTCTTTCGAAAATATGAAACGTTTATCTTTTTAAAGTGGTTTTAGCGTGTATTGATGAGTCGACTATCCTGTAACTTTCATACTAGTAGAGATATTGAATAGATTTCGATTGAGGAATATGCACCTTGAATAGAGTAAAAACTCAACCAAAATTCAGTTCATTCGAAATAACGGTTCCGAAGATATAAACAGAAAAGTGTTTTTTTCATGGATTTTCGACACCCTGTATCTCCCAAACCAAACCGAATTTTGAAAAATGGTATAGAAAAAAAGTGTTTCGTTTGATGGGAGGAATCCACAGTTAAAATATATGTACAAGTCAAAGACTCACCCTGTATATAGCGAACCCACTTGTTTCGACTCTCCCTGTACTATCTAGAAGGGGATTAGGTTACGTTAGGTTTCAAATTTTCCATACTGATAAATTTGTCCGCAATTTTTCTGACCACAATTCAAGGAAATCGAGGAGAATCTGGCAACAGCGGCCAGGTTTCTTACCCCAATTTTGGCCGTTCCGAAATCTCGGAAAAGAGAGAAATATCGTCCTGGGCGCGTCGCGTCAGGGATATTGCGGGTTTCGTTTCGAATCTTATCTTATTTGAATAAGCCATACGCTTGTGGAC
This sequence comes from Adalia decempunctata, assembly GCA_951802165.1. Classification (NCBI taxonomy): domain Eukaryota; kingdom Metazoa; phylum Arthropoda; class Insecta; order Coleoptera; family Coccinellidae; genus Adalia; species Adalia decempunctata. The sequence continues at coordinate 5,121,676 of OX637696.1, read as the reverse complement.
TTATCTCCGCACGCATACAGAAAGTTTCGGTTTTGTTGATCTTCAGTATACCTGGAAAAGTAGCGCGTTGGTGGACGATGATGTGTTTTCAGGTTTATGGACTAAATTTATCGGTTTTAGATCTTTGGGAAGCTATTGGCTACCCTGTCTGTGTGGATCAATTGTTTTTTTAATGAAATGTTGGTTTTAACTTTGAACAACAAGTTCTTTACGTTTTTTGTGCATTTTCCTGTATTTTTTTAGGAGTACGCAAAATTAACGCTCATCCTGTATACAGTGCGCGTCAAAATTATGGAACAAGTTCATTTTCTCAGAAAAAAAAATATTTGGCAACAAAATCCTGAAACAGGTCAATTTTTGTTTCACTTTTACCAAATTTGTATGCATTTTTGAAGGATTTTTGTTGCACCCTGTGCGATCCCCATCAACCCTCTACATTTTTTTAATAGGGAAAATGGATCATGTGATTCTTTTTTGGCATGGTCTTTGTATCTTCTTTACAGGCGTGCAGAAATTTAAAAAAAAAATTTTTTTGCGAAAAATTAGATAGTTCAAAGAGGTTTTTAGTATAAGCACTTTGTCATGGCTTTTTCTTTGAATTGAAACATTTTATCGAAAAGTTTCAACTTCAGTAGAAACGTAAAGAGGAAGAGCCAGTGACCAATTTTCATATGTCATTTCATAACTCACCAAAATTTACTTTTAATATTCAATATCTACTCGAAAATAAAAACTATTTCTGCCAGCCCATAATGTCCGGAGTAGACTACCATAAGCGCTCAAAGAGGGCAGAAAATTAGGTTCAACTATGTCATAGTATCACACACAAAACTTTCAGGAATTGTTATTGATATTATATTGAATCTATAAAAAATAATGACAGAACTTTTTCGTCCCTCCTAAGTGTTGGCAGAACTCTTTGAAAATTCATTAAGAACAGCTGTACTTAGGTATGTCATTTCAGTACGCTTGAAATTTACAGGAAATGAAGAAAATGTGTCTAGAAAGCGAATTATAATCACGACAGAAATTTTTTTACATCACGAACCATCTGCCAGAACGAGAAATGTTGCCGCGCAAATGCGAGCGAAATGAGCTTATTCATATTTGCAAGTTAGACCTAGAGATCATATTCGGCATATTGGGCATGTATTATTGTCAATTTAAGGAATAAATTAAAGCAATTAAAGGTGTTTAGTTTTAACATCACAACAATTTATTTAGTGATAAACTATTCAAAAAAATATGCTCCTCCTACACATCCACAAAATTTGTTTCCTCAAGAATTTGTCGAATGGATTGAGGAGGTCTTGAGTATACCTGTGTGATTTACGAAACATTCAAAGAAGTGTAAGATCTCAGTCACATTAAGGGGTAAAAAATAAATCATCAGGGCATTTAAAACCCCAAAAGTTGGGTAGACTAATGGTGAGTTTCACAAAGATCGTTGATTGAGTGATTCACAGAATACCTTGACGTTTTTGTCAAATCGACCAATAGAATTTCGAATTTACGGATTTTTTATCACAGAATCGCTCGATTAAGCATTTGATCACCCGATCAACTTTTGTGAAACCCGGCTTAAGAGTAGTAAAAGAGAGTATTAGACTTTCACAGTGAGCTTTAGTATTACGAGTACATAGAGAATACCCTTATCAACGGATCAGGTAAATGAAACTGAAAACAAATTCTATAATTTCATAAAAGAATTTTAGCTTCCTATCAACTTTTGATGAGTCTCGTAAATGCCCAATATGCGCTCTAGGTCTGACTTGCAAATATGAATAAGCTCATTTCGCTCACATTTGCGCGGCAACATTTCTCGTTCTGGCAGATGGTTCGTGATGTAAAAAATTTCTGTCATGATTATAATTCGCTTTCTAGACACATTTTCTTTATTTCCTGTAAATTTCGAGCGTACTGAAATGACTTAACTAAGTACAGCTGTTCTTAATGAATTTTCAAAGAGTTCTGCCAACACGAGAAAGTTCCGTCATTATTTTTTATAGATTCAATATATTATCAATAACAATTCCTGAAAGTTTTGTGTATGATACTATGACATAATTGAACCTAATTTTCTGGCCTCTTTGAGCGCTTATGGTAGTCTACACCGGCCATTATGGGCTAGCAGAAGTGGTTTTTTTTTCGAGCAGATATTGAATATTAAACAAGTAAATTTTGGTGAGTTATGAAATGACATATGAAAATTGGTCACTGGCTCTTGGTCCAGTACCAAAACTGTAATGGTCGACTTTCATTCGGTGACAAATTTCATCAGGTAACATCGTCTCAAAGTAAATGAGCCATGGCAAAGTGCACATACTGAAAATCTCTTTGAAGTAACAAATTTTTCAGAGAAAAAAATTTTTCTTGAAAATTTTTGCACGCCTGTAAAGAAAATACCTTGCCAAAAAAGTACCACATGACCCACTTTCCTATTCAAAAAATTTAGAGGGTTTATGTGGATGGCACAGGGTGCAACAAAAATCCTTCAAAAATTCATCCAAATTTGGTAGAAGTGAAACAAAAATTGACCTGTTTCAGGATTTTGTTGCCAAATATTTTTCTTCTGAGAAAATGAATTTGTTTCATAATTTTGACGCACTGTATAATTGGCAAATTAAATAGACCTCTCGCAAACTTCAAACAAATTGTAAACAAACTCCCTGAGGATAAAGAGGGATTTCACACGAAAAGTATAAATTTTAGAGGGTATGTTTCAAACAAATTTTTTGGGTTGAGAGAGCTCTAATGAATGGGCGAAGAAAATAAAGGGTGAGCCATTTGAGAAATTGAGTTTTGACCGTTGAAATTCCTCGATTTTCATTCATTTACCAACCCCTATAAGGAAATTGCTTCCCAGAATATCATCAGATTCGAAACATCCTTTATCTTCCCATCTATCCAGAATTATTCAGAAAATTGCTGACCTGTGATTTTGAACCAATCAAAATACGCTATTTTGAGAGATCACCATGACAATGGAGGTATTTTAGTGAACATTTTTTTCTCTTGGGATGACCTACAGCGAATTATAGTGGAAATTCTTTATATTATACAGGGTGCGTCAGAAAGACGTACGTACGGCTAAAATAGAGGCTAAACTATACCGTGTGGAAAAAACTTATATGATATGGTAGTAAGGTCGACAAAAATCTACAAACTAAAAATAATTTTACATAAACATATAGTTGGGGAAACACCTTTTATTTCAGCATAATTCTTTCGAGGATAACAAGAGCTTAACACTTAAGGGGAAGTATCACCTTTTGAATCGTGGTAAATCTCCATTCAAAAAGTGATCTCTTCATTTCACGAGTAAGTACCCTAATTTACGACGTAGAGACTTGATTTTTTTTTAAATTGAAGTTGAAGAACGTCCATAGGGCAAATAGTTTTCCTTTTTTCGATTTAATTAGTTTTTCGATTAAAAAAACAGGGTAATCGTTAGATCTCTGCAATATTTGGGTTATTGAATATGTTTTTCGTTTTTCATGAGTACAAGCTATATTTTTGGACTAATCGTCATGAAAATTTTTGTAGTTCATAGAAGATTAAATTGCCGAGGGCAAATAGTTGCGATTTTTTCCAAAAAATGATGAATAACCGTCGAAAAAAAATTATTAAGTGTAGTTCCCAAAACTTCAAAGTTCAACCTGTTTTTTTAATTGAAAAACTAATTTAAATCGAAAAAAAGAAAACTATTTGCCCTCGGGACGTTCTTCAACTCCAATTTAAAAAAAAAATCAAGAGTCTCCGTCGTAAATTAGGGTAGTTACTCGTGAAATAAAGACACCACTTTTTGAATGGAGATTTACCACGAAAGGTGATACCCCTTAAGCCTCGTTTTTCAAATTTTATTCATCAAAATTCTTATAGCAACCGCTGGGTTCAATCTAAATAAACGAAATCTTTACAGTAGTTAGCTAAAGGTTTCAGCTTCATCATTCGGTAAACACCTGAAGTTTTTTTCATACAGAGTGTCCAATATAAATTTGCCAATTTACTCGAATTAAATATGCGATAACTCAATGTTTTCAAATGGAAAACCTGCCGGTTTTCAATAAAAAAAAAACATATTCGAGCAGACAAGCCTCCAGACTTGTTCTTCTTGGCGTTGTCGGATCATATTCCCGGCATTATCTATAGAAGGCTGTTGAACATCTCTCCGTACCAAATTTCCCCCTCAAACCTCCCCTTTTCCCCTTGTAACTCTCCCAGAAGATTAGCCCAATTGAACGGTTATTCAGTGTCAAGTTAATTGGTGAAGTGGAATGTTACAGTCTCTAATTATCTCGACGTTACTCTTGTTACCGTACCGAAATCTGGAATTAAGTGTCATCAAGTTACTCCAGAACAAAGTACGAGATGAAAGATAAATCATTAATGTCTACGCAAGAACGTCCGATAATTAGCAGTGTTTTTACGCCCTAAAGTCTCGGCTGAAGGGGCCCTTAGCGGCACGACGTTCAAGTTTCCGCAGGAATTATACAGGGTGGTCCACGTCGAGAAGAAAGGCTCCGGGTTCACAGGAATCACATTTTTGGGGTTCCCCGAAAAACATAAAATAATTTCGATCATACAGGGTGTTCGTTTGAAGCAACCCTTGGTGATCAATGTCCTTCGTATGCGACCGTGCAAAATTGGACTGCAAGCTTCAAAAGAGGTAAATTTTCCATTGAAGATGATGACCGATCGGGAAGGCCAGTTTCTCTGTCAGTCCCCGAAAATATCGATGCAGTTCATGACATGATTTTATCAGACCGTCGAATTGGGCTAAAACGGATATCTGAAGCACTGAAGATTTCATACGAACGCGTTCATCATATAGTTCACGTCAATTTGAACATGAGAAAAATTTCTGCAAAATGGATCCCCAAATGTTTGAATGTTGACCAAGAGCGTGCAAGGGTAGAAGCATCGCGTTCGATCTGTGCTCGATTTGAAAACGATGTAGACTTCCTAAACCGAATTGTTACTATGGATGAGACTTTGGTACATTTCAACGATACAGAAACAAAGCAACAATCGATGGAATGGCGACACTCTGGTTCTCCAAGACCTAAGAAGTTTCGTGTCCAAAAATCTGCTGGAAAAGTTCTTGCTTCAGTTTTTTGGGATTGCCATGGAGTAATCACGATTGATTTTTTGGATAAGGGTAGAACAATAACTGGAGAGTACTATTCGACATTACTGACCACTCTGCGGGAAGAAATTAAAGATAAAAGACGCGGAAAGCTATCCAAAGGTATTTTGTTTTTACAGGACAACGCCCCAGTACACAAATCTCATGTTGCCATGCAAAAAATTCGTGATTTAGGGTTAGAATTACTAGAACATCTCCCTTATTCACCAGATTTGGCTCCGCCCGACTATCATCTCTTTCCTCAACTGAAAAAAAGGTTGAAAGGTCGTAAATTTTCTTCCAACGAGGAGGTAATAAAAGCTGTGGAGGACTGGATTGCAGAGAAGAAACATTTTTTTTGAAAGGTCTAGAGACGTTGCAGGTTCGCTGTAATAAGTGTATTCAATTAAGAGGAGAATATGTTGAGTTATAAATATTTTGACATTGAAATTTTGTTTGGTTCTATAGTAGGCTAAGAATTTTTGAATATATCCTCGTATCACAAAAATTATAGTCATGTTCCTGTCAGATACATACGCAACGTTGTCGTTTCTACATATAGATCGTAGTAAGTACGAATTTATCAGAATGTTTATTTACTTCGAGAAAATAATGAATTTGATAAAATTTCTATTGAATTCAATAATTCCAAAGACCTGGTGAATGTTGAAGAATTCTTTTTTCTTTTAATACTGGAAATATTTCATGTATATAACCATGGTTTGAAGATTCAGTTATGCCTCATTTACGGAAATCAAGAATCAAGTGTTGAAATTTTACTGAAAAATATTGGACACAATGGTCTGTTACTTTGTGATAATTCATTCGAAAAAAGAATGAAAGTACTCGAATAACCCCACAGAAAAACTTCTAAACGAACAGACGGACCTCGGGAATTCCCCACTTTTCAAAATTCTCAAGAAATAAGCCTACAGAGAAATTCAAATACCTTTTTGCACAACTTGAAATACTCCAGTATGAAAATGTAGTAGTACTACGAAACCTGTGTGACAGTTCAACCTTAAAAGAAGTAACTTCATCTACAAAGTTGAAAAAGAGTGAATATAAATTAGCATTAGCAATGTCTCTGAGAATTAATTGATATTATACTAAATCATGGCCAACCGGGATACATTATAAAAGTTAATGGAATATATTTATTTCCCCTTTGAAATATACTCAAGCCCCTTGGCTTGGATATTGCAGCCTTTGGAGCACTATACCACGCATAGATTTTATTAAATGTGGGTTCTAGTTATGACAATCTGCATTCATGTTAAGCGTGATTTCATTCAGAATAAATTGGAGTGACACGCTTGACTCCAGTCATTAAAGTAATAAATTTTTGGTACTCCACACAGATATCCCATTTTCAAAATAACATTCACCTGCAATATGGCAGCAGCCAATAGTGTTACTCGATATAATAATTCTCTATCTGGTGGTCCGTACTAGGTATAATAACAGTTACGCTGATAGGAATATTAATGAACAGCCATATCAATCAATCGATCCATTTCGGATTCTGCATAAGTTCGATGCTATCCAATTTTCATTTCGGCCCACATTGGTCATAAAACTGCTGCACCTGGCAGCAGGAAAATCGTTCGCAGGAATTTGACGCGGTGATAAATAACGCTCGTTCGAAATTGAAGCGATTCTTGATGGACACACGAACATCAATCGAAAGTATACTGGGTGATTTACCTCACTGATTGGAATATAGGGGTCCATAGAAAAGCGAATCTATTTTCCTGAAATCCTTTCGAATTATCTTTGCGTTTTTTGAAGGAGCAACCTGTATATGACAGAATTTTATGTGAAATTGATATTGATTTTGATATTTGAGGTGGGCGTTCATGTAGTGTGTTTTTTATTTCAAGTTGCATTTGAAAATGGTTTCGCTTTGAGACCTGAAATTTTGTGGGTGAACTCAGAAAGGATTGGAGTTCTCAATGAAATAATTCAAATCGATTTCATTTCGAAAGTTCATTCTTTTTCTTTCAAAAATAGGAGAAAATAAGCCAACTCATGCTTCTGTTTTATTTCAAACGAAAGACCCATGAAAATAGTTCAACTTCCGATTAAAAGTGAATCTACAGATAATTTCGTTCAGAAAAACAACTTGAAATACGGAATGGCCAAATGCAAATATATAGCGAGAAACAGTTCCTGATTTACCCAAATATTCACTTATTTCATAGTTCAGCGATTTTCGGATAGAGAGCGCCATTGTACATTTCATTCATAAGGAGAGAGAGAACTTATAGTGATAATGTTTCTATGGAGATATTCCATAAAATGCACGGTGGCGCCTCTATCGGATTAGATTTCCTACTCGCTCTGAAAGGTGACCTTAACATGAATGCATATTGCCATAACTAGAACACAAACATTTAATAAAATCTCTGCTGGAAATAGTACATCAAAGACTTTAATATCCTAGCTAAAGAACTCGGGTATATTTCTAAAGGGAAATGAATATAGGCAAAACCTACTCTGAAAATTAAAGAGTCTCTAACAATAAAGGGGGTTAATACTTATATCTAGGAGCATAGAATAACTGGAGGGAAGGCTTCATACGCTCGACAGATCATTTTGAACTGCCAATAACGGCGGAGGTTAGAGTTTCGTGTGACGCCCGATAGATAACGCTGAGATCCTTTATTCAGTAACATGTCAGATATTTTGTTCTATGGCGCTACAATTGCAAAGAATATAATGTGGCTGTCATTGTTATTGATACATTTATGCTTCTTTTTAATTGAAAATGGCCATAAATCATAACATAGACAATATTGATGACATAAAATCGCTTTATTCTAATCAACTTTTTATGTGCAATTTTATGGGAAGTCTGTGATCGGTAATAAATCTGTCAAAACAATATCCTTATCGGAAAAATCGAACATTCAGGTAAGTATTATTATTATTTTACGGGAAGACTGAGGTTTTATCTGTTCTCGTGTATTATACGCAGAATTGTATGGTACCCCGTTTACATTCCCTCTGCTAACACTCAGATTCGGAGCGGGAAACAGATTTTTCTTTCTATATTCAATCTGATCCTTGTAGCCATTTCTTTACACGTGCTATATGCAATATATTGTCGGATTTACGAAAAAAAGTATGTATTGCTTTTTTTCAAAAGAATATATATTATGATATAGTAATAAATGGGACCTAATAAGTAATAACAACGAATAACCATTAAAGATAATTTTATTGAGGATAGCCATGTTGTAGGAAGAAACGACGTTGTCGCCATCTCGTGACCTTGCGGCGAACTGACAAGTTCGGACGTTTTTGGCAGTTCATTTTCGTAGGGGAGCCTTCTCTCCAGTTATTCTATGCTCCTAGCTTATATCTTTGGACTTGTTTTGTGATAGCCAAATCTTTCGGTAAGACTCTATGTAATGACGATATAATTCAGATCAGTGAAATATGGGATAAGAAATAATGATGTTAAAACTATTGAATATACAAGAGCTCTCTCGGAGAGAATAATGGACTGCTGTACCAATTTACCAAGAGAATTAAAGAAAAAATATTGTATATGGAGAGATGTAGAGGGTTTTCCAATAAGAGATGTTCTGTTGGAGAGCCATTTTAGTAGTGTCACTTTTGAAGCTGTCATTTGACAAGTAGAAACTACGCCATTGATAAAAATTAAACGATACAAGCTGCTGCTTCGTGTAGGTGTACTGAAGAGAGTCCTTTATCTCACGGAACGAATTCATACGAATGACTGGTTGTAGGAGCAAGAGACATGCGAACTGATAGTCAATAGGAACAATGAAGAATCCTACAGAAACAAACTGCAGACGTCCAAATATTGAATTCAAAATTTAATCGGTCCCATCCATCTCGTGTGAAAATGAAACGGGAAATCCCTCAAATTTATCGCTTTCTTGGCATTCGCATTGTGCCCCGAGCATCTGAAGTGTGGTTTACACGATAAGTGTGTTCCAAAAACCCCTTGAAGCGATGGTACGGTAATAATTTTTGATCTCATTCATCATTATGCTCCACTTCGTGATTACAGCCCCGGAGTATAATTATCTCGCTCGTAACTGTTCTTTCTACGGCTTTTTAGACTCTTCATTTTTATGACGATGATAGAGTGTAAGAGCCGCCATTTGGACTCGTTCAAGTGCTTCTTTCGGCGTCTAATTTATCGTTGTAACCTGATGCTGATTCACTTTTTGGCATGGCTAGAATGGTCGTCGATAATGCTTTTTTTTCACCCGAATTTTTTACTTTAATAACAGAGTGTATTTGATTGTCTTCATGAAAAATGTTAATCTTTCTTCAAGACTGGCTAAACTTTCAAATGTTCACAGATTCAGATATTGAACTTTTGTAATAAAAAAAATAGCTCTGGCTTATTGTGATAGGAATTAATTTTATATTGAATGCTGGAAATACTGTGACTTATACCTTTTCGGAATCTCGATTAAATAGGTATGTTTTTTCTCCATTCGGCACTCAGTTGAACATATTTTTTTGACGCCATGTTGGGTTGAATTTAGGAAAAAAATTAAATTTGAGATAAATTATTTTTTTAAATAAACTATGCATGCGCACCAGAAATCATAGATAACATTCGATAGAGCATCGATCCAGGATTACTTTACAAAAAATAGATTGAAAAAATTTCCTCAGTTGGAGTTATGTCACCAAAAAAAGTGGCAAAGGGAGTAATTTTTAAAAATTTTAATTTTAGAAAATATTCCATCAATTTTGCTTGAGCTTTGAGAGGTGATGAAATTAGAGAACTGATAACATAATATGGTAGTTCTTTTATAAAATTCGATTCGTTCTTTGCTGTACGATTTTCTTAAGGAAGGCGCCAGTGCATTCGCCATTTTGTACAAACACAAAACTACATACCATTAATTTTATAATGATTCCAAGTGGCCAATGATTTAGGTTAATCAAGTTTTTTTACTCAAAAATGGCCCAGCTTGGTACTCGTTAAATGTTAAATGATTCTCAGAGACGCTGTCAATGCAAATTTCTTTTTATTCTTTCTTAACTTTGTGAATGGAGTTAGTTCTTTTCTTTTAAGGTTTAACTGTGACACAGGTTTCGTAGTACCACTAAATTTTCATACTGGAGTATTTCAAGTTGCACAAAAAGGTATTTAAATGTCTTCTGTAGGCTTATTTCTTGAGCATTTTGAAAAGTGGGGAATTCCATAGGTCTGTCTGTTCGTTTACATGTTTTCAGTCGGATTATTCGAATACTTTTATTCTTTTTCCGAATGAACTATCACAAAGTTATGGACTATTCTATCCATTATTTATCAGAAAAATTTGAATACTAGATTCTTGATTTTCGGACAAGGAAATAGCATAACTGAATCTACCAACCTTGTTCATATACGTGAAATACACTGCGCAAAAAAATTAACGCACATTCTGAAAATCTCAATTTTAATGAAAGTTAACTCTACATTGACTTTATAACTTATTTTTTATGTTCTCTCGGGAAGGTTTTGAACGAAACAAAATACATTAAATGGAAAAAAAATTCAGGATTTCACCGAATCTTATGTGAAAGAAGAGAAATGAACAATTTTCAAAATACTGAAATGCTGATAAGTGATTTAATACTTGGTATTTCCACCCCTCGCGTTAATTACAGCTCGGCAACGACGGTTCATATTCAAAATGAGTGATCTTAAAATGTTCTATGATCTAATCCTTCCCAGATTTCTCCGAGTTGGATTCCTAAGTCATTAAGAGTAGCTGGATGATATTCTGAACTTCTCAGCCTTCTATTGAGGTTGTCCCAAACCTGCTCAATCGGATTGAGATCTGGACTTCTTGCTGGCCATTCCATTCCAGAGACTTCAACCTCTTCAAGGTACTCCTGAACGATGCGCGCACGATGGGGTCTGGCATTATCGTCCATAAAAATGAAATTTTCACCAATGTATGGGGCAAATGGCAGTACATGCTCTTCAAGAATGTTCCTTATATACTTATCAGCATTCATAGCTCCATTATCAACGACCACTAGGTCTGTGCGAGCAGTCAAAGATATTCCACCCCATACCATAATCGATCCTCCCCCGAAACCAGTAGGTAGTATTCAGGAAATTGCACTGAGCATATCTTTCATGTGGACGTCTGTATACAAGGGAACGTCGATCACAATGGTAGAGGCAGAACCTAGACTCATCTGTGAAGAGAAATCTTTCCCAATCGGCCTCTTCCCAAAGGATATGCTCTCTCGCAAAATCCAAACGCGCCCTTCGATGGGCTGGGGTAAGAGCTGGGCCTCTTGCCGCGACACGAGGCCTTAAATCATATTCTCTGAGGCGATTTCCTATTGTCTGAGTGCTAATTTGCACCTCATGAGTTTGCTCAGGCTGATTTTGAAGGAGGCGAGAGGTTGCAAACCGTTGTCTCAACGAAGAAACTCTCAAGTAACGTTCTTGAATGGCAGTTGTTACCCGTGATCTACCCTGTCCTGGTCTTCGGACATTCATACCTGTCTCCCTGAATCGCTGCAACATTCTGGACACACTTGTACGGGAAACTCCAAACCTTTCTGCAATTGTGCATGTCCACCCTTCTTCTCGCAAAACTACCGCTTGGGCACATTCTTCTTAGGTCAAATTGCGTGTTTCGCGTTGCATAGCGATCGAGTGTAGAAAATCAAACGAAAGAAAAACTATTGATCACTAGAATTGATCGAGAACAACTGATTTAAGAATGGAGCCAATACATTCAAAATCTGATAATATCATCTTTTTTTATTCCTGCTGGGAGAAAACATCTGTATTGAAGAAAAACGTTGAAAGTGGATAACATATGCATGCATAATTCTGATAAAAATGATTATCATTGAGAACACTTTCAGTTGTAGAATAAATTTGAGATTTCCATAATGTGCGTTAATTTTTTTGCGTAGTGTATTATCAGTATAAACAGAGAAAAAAGTTGCTTCAACATTAGCCAGGTCTTTGAAATTTTCAAATTAACATAATATTTTCTCAAATTCATTATTTTCCCAAAGTTAATAATCATTTTGATAAATACGTAATTACAACCACCTCTATGTTTTGAAGGATATTGTTGTTTATTCATCGACAGAAACAAAAATTTTTCATATCTTTCGAAGCACCAGTGGCTCACCATCAAATATATTTGCAAAGAGAGTTGAGGTGGGAAAAATAAAAGAAATTTTTATCAAAATTAGCTATAAATTAAATTCAAGAAAATTATCTCATCATACTAATCCTCAATTTTTCGGTGAATCGCTTACGTATCAATACAAAAACAACCAAAATATGTGAACTAAATGGGATTATTTTAGGAGAGACTTAAGGGAGACCTTTTGGGAAGTTCACAGCTATTCAACCAAAAAGAATGTAATTAATCATTGGAGTTTCTTCCCCCTCCCCCGAACAAAAAAGAATTGATTTGCTTCTGAATCACTTTAATTTTGGGCAAAATTTAAGAGAACCGAACAACTGTGTACTGCCCATTGACTCTGGATTGCATCTTACAAAAAATTTCTAAAACTTGACGATTGATAGAAACTGGTTGATTCCTCGTTTAATATCCAGGCGTTTGGATTATTCTCACCTAGTATGAATCTGACTGAATTCAAAATGAATTTCAAGGAACTAAAAAATTCTTTCTGGCATTACCCAGGGTACTGCATGTCGATTTTACATGGAAAAAGCTTCAACATCCTGTATCTCGATCACCAAATGTCAACAAATCCCAGTAACTTTGCAATTAAATTTATTATGCCACCCTCATCCTTATATACGCTCACGCAATCAGTGCATGCACCCATTCTCTCCAGCAGGAAAAAGAAAGAAATCGGTAGACTGCGGAGGAGGCTAAACGAAGTCTCTAAATTATTTATCATAATGCGCTCAACGCCGAAATGGAGGTTCTGCAGGAGAGGATGATGTGGGGCTGCGAGATAAATTCACAAACAGTCGGCAGGATCCGACACCTGCGCCGTCTCCTGCTGCAGTACACGTTGACGTAGCCAATTATTTTCATCTCGCCGGGGAATTCTGTTTGTTTCGGTGTTTAATGAATTCTATAATTCGAAGTCGGCTGCGAGCGAAATTCGTGCCTGCGGAATCGAAAAATTGCGGAACGCTTTTAACGAGCTGAAAAAATCGGGGTCATGCGGGAGTTTTGAGAAGGAGAGGGAATATTTCATACTACATTTATTTCTAGTTGAGTTCAGGTCTTACACTCGCGTTTTTCAATGTGACGATCCTGAGGATCTGACTGAGCGCCGTGACTTAGTCGGCTCAGCTAGTTCTGCTTATGGAAGCGTTATACACAATCATAATGTAGTTATTTTAACGTTACGAGGATATATTGAAAAATTCTTAGCCTACCATAGAACCTAACAAAATTTCAAAGTCAAATTATTTTATTACTCAACATATTCTCCTCTTAATCGAATACAATTATTACAGCGAACCTGCAACGTCTCTAGACCTTTCAAAAAAATGTTTCTTCTTGCTCTGCAAACCAGTCCTCCACAGCTTTCATTACCTCCTCGTTGGAAGAAAATTTACGACCTTTCAAACTTTTTTTTCAGTTGAGGAAAGAGATGATAGTCGGACGGAGCCAAATCTGGTGAATAATGGGGGGTTCTAGTAATTCTAACCCTAAATCACGAATTTTTTGCATGGCAACATGAGATTTGTGTACTGGGCGTTGTCCTGTAAAAACAAAACACCTTTGGATAGCTCGTCTTTTCTCTTTAATTTTTTTTCCGTAGAGTTGTCAGTGATGTCGTATAGTAATCTCCAGTTATTGTTCTACCCTTATCCAAAAAATCAATCATGATTACTCCATGACAATCCCAAAAAACTGAAGCAAAAACTTTTCCAGCAGATTTTTGGACACGAAACTTCTTAGGTCTTGGAGAACCAGAGTGTCTCCATTCCATCGATTTTTGCTTTGTTTCTGGATCGTAGAAATGTACCCAAGTCTCATCCATACTAACAATTCGGTTTAAGAAGTCTACATCGTTTTCAAATCGAGCACAGATCTATTTTGCAGAAATCTTTCTCATGTCCAAATTGACGTGAACTATATGATGAACGCGTTCGTATGAAATCTTCAGTGCTTCAGATATCCGTTTTAGCCCAATTCGACGGTTTGATAAAATCATGTCATGAACTGCATCGATATTTTCGGGGACTGACAGTAGGGCCGGATTTAGAGGTGTGGGGGCCCCGGGGCAACAAATAAGTGGGAGCCCCCTAGCCTCGAATTATTTTCAAAATAAAATGGATGATTTTTTAAAGTAGGGGTTTTCAATACATAATTTATCGAGAAACTAAGATTCTTTTATTATTTAACAAAAATAGTATGAAAAACAATAATTGAGTGGCAGTAAATGAACGGAACCTCCCGAGCTTTTTTGGCTGAAAAATCGTCAATTATTTCAGTAAAATCCAGTTCACGGAGTATATCGCTCTCAATGCTTAGGAGAGTAAGCTTTGAGAGACGATTTTGTCCCATAGTCGTTCTGAGTCTATTTTTGATGATTTTCATTTTCGAAAATGATCGCTCTCCAGTGCAATTGGATACCATAAGAACCAAATACATTCTCAACGCGATTTCGATGTTTGGGAATGTAGCTCGAAGATTTTGATCATCGAGAATTTGATAATAGTACATTTCTAGAGATTGGTTTTTTCCAAAGTCTCTTTTATATGATTCAATAAAAGAGACAAATTGAACTAATTCATTTCCGAGACTTGGTTCTAAATCATTCTCATAAACTTTTACCAAAGCCTCTGCTGCAGCCTGCAAGTCTTGTATTCATCTTTTCGATTTGATTCAGAAACCCGAATCTCGAACGGACAGCTTCATAGGCATGCAATCTTTCACTGAGAGAAATTTTCACTTATCAGTTATCACTTCACTCGGACACGCGTATTATGCCTAACGCTTCCCTTACGTAAAATTGAACAGTGGGCCGCCATACGCCTGCCTGAGCGTGAGCGCTTGCGCGGCACGTTTAATTCGTTTACGTTCACTCATCGAATACCACAACAGAAATTATTGTCCAGTAGAAGACTTTCGTCTTTTTTTTTCATCATGATTTAATTACATTATAAAAAATATTGAAGGAAAATTTTTTTACTAGTGTTTCCTAGTTGAAATTTAAAATTTTTCCGAATTTTATTGAGTGGTGGCTCCTTTTTGTGGGGGCCCCTATTTTGTGGAGGCCCCCGGGCAGTTGCCCCTGTTGCCCCCCCCCCTAAATCCGGCCCTGACTGACACAGAAACTGGCCTTCCCGATCGGTCATCATGTTCAATGGAAAATTTACCCATTTTGAAGCTTGCAGTCCAATTTTTCATGGTCGCATACGAAGGACATTGATTACCAAGGGTAATCTTCGTAAATCTGCTTAGCTCGTAACCCTTTTAAATACAGGTACTTGATGATGGCTCGATACTCCAATTTTTCGATTTTTACAATTTCGGTGGACATCTTTTCTTTTTAAATTCATTGCGTAACTCTGGTTTACTTTTTCGACGTCGAACTATACACTGACACTTCTAATAAGTTATTGTTCGTTGATATGGTATAGCAATGTTTTGTTTATGCATGGAACTGGTCTAGGCTAACTAGATATCAATACATCCTCGTATATCTAATATTCTTCAGTCCCAAAGACATGTATTTACACACGCATTTGTGTTTTTTACGAAAATGGGAGGTGTACCAGCCAGTGTTTGGGAATCAATACTTTGTTGAAGATACCTTCAAGAATTGCAATGTTTTTGAAATTGAAGGAACCAGCGCTCTACACCGATCACTGCCTGAGAAGATTTGACGGATTTAGAAACAAAAGAGGAATCTCAAAGTTTCTATTCACTTGGCATTTACCAATCAAATGAATCTCACAGCAGGATGCAAGCCACACCGCCTTTTCGTATCAATTCAAAACGAAACTTTCGCAGCACCACCCTTACCGAGTCTCCCAAATCAAGAACATACCAAAAGATAACAAAAATATAGAATATTTCAATATACGTAAATCCGCATCGATCAAAACTTCGTTCGGACGCGCCGTGTATGCGAAATGCGGAATCGAAAAACCTATCGAAGTTGATGCGGAAACTGATTTCGCACCGACATCCACGACCCCACCGGGAAACAGCTTGAGGGTATACGGTTCCTGCTGTTTAATTTTTCAATTCGACGTACGTAACGATAAGGTAATGGAAACTCGCGCCTGTATCCGCTTGCACCTGCACTCCCTCGGGCTTTGTTGGTCCTGCACTTCGGATTATGGTCCTGCGATTAGATCGATTTCGGCGACTGTCGGGCAGGATTTACATGCCCTGTGACAGGGAGGCTGGGCGGATTGGTCCAGATTTTTTTGATGTGATTTTGGCTCGTATGCTGTTTTATTGATTATCGGGTTCCAAATTATTATGAAGGGTGTCTCAATACAATTTTTTTTCCTCTTTCATTTTGTCCTTCGGGTCTTCGTTTCCCAGATACTGGGTGGCAAAAATTTATATATTTTTTATTTGTTTTGCTAATATCTCAGGAACCATTTGAGTTTCAGAATTGAGTTTGTACACACACATTGTCAGTAATAAAAGCTTCTTTCTTAATATTAAATCGGTCTTATTAGACGTACCAGCGGCGGAAATATTGAATTGGCACAACGATTTTATGCCCCAACTTCAACATCACTGAACAAATCTGCATTTGCACAACAAATTCTGATGCGCCAATGTGTTTTATATAAAAAGGTACTCCAGGTTTATTACACTGAAGTGAACCGTTTTCGGCATTTTATGATAAAAAACAATCAAATAATTGGAAGAATGAGTAGATAATTAACAAGTTTATTAATTCCAACAAAATTTGACAACTAGGTTTTCAAGTTAAATTGCAAAGTTATTTTTCATTTTTTCAGCGATTAGATTAAGATTACAACAATTTTTCCAATTACGAGGAATTTGTTTTTGTTTTTGATCATAACATGCCAGTTTTCCCTAAAACGGTTGAATTCAAGATGGGCGTTCAATGAAGTGTGTTTTTATTTCAAGTTGCATTTGAAAATGGTTTCACTTTGAGAACTGAAATTTTGTGGGTAAACTCAGAAAGGATTCCAGTTCTTAATGAAATAATTTAAATCGATTTCATCTCGAAAGTTATTTTTTTTTCTTTCAAAAATAGAAGAAAATAAACCAACTCACGCTTCTGTTTTATTTCAAACGAAAAACTAATGAAAATAGTTCAACTTCCGATTGGAAGTTAATCTACAGATAATTTCGTTCAGAAAATCAACTTCGAATACGGAATTGGCAGAGAATGGCCAAATTCAAATACATATATAGAGAGAAATAGTTCCTGCTTTACCTACATATTCAATAATTTCATAGTTCAGCGATTCTCGGATAGAGAGTGCCATATTGTACATTTCATTCATAAGAAGGGAGATATTTATAGAATTTAGTAACACTATGTGTTCTATGGGGATATTTCATAAAATGCACGGTGGCGCCTCTATCGGATTATTTTTCCTACTCGTTATGATCGGCGACCTTAATGTAATGAACCAGAAGTGCCTTTTTTATGTGAAACACATCGGCGTTTCAGAATATACTGTGCAGTGTCGTAAAAATTGGGGGGTGAAACCTTTGTGCAAATTCAATATATATTCGCCACTGACACGTCTAATAAAACCGAGTAAAATGCATGAAAGTAGCTACTATAAGTGACAAAGTGTGTGCTTAAACTCAATTCTGTGATTTGAACGGTCCCTGAGGTATCAGCAAAAAACTGAGAAAAAATTTGACACCCTGTATCTCGATAACGAAGACCCTGAAGAAAAAATGAAAGAGAAAAATTTTTTTTTATTTTTTCATGAGAAATCTACAGATGACCGTTGATACACTTTTGTAGGATCACCCTGTATACATAATTCCCGAATGTTTTTTTTTCTAAATCAATAGATACGTATACTGCAGCTCCACAAGAGTTAGGGATATCGTATCCAATCGTTCTTAAAAGTATGTAATCTTCGAGAAAATCTGTGTAAAATCATTTAAAACTCAATAACAACTTGAATCGATCCAATAAAATCGGTATGAGACATTTCGTCAATCTGGTCGGCTCTTTTCTGAAGTTTGGTTCTTTGCATATGCTTTATGAATGTCCTTATTTTGAAATGACGTTGAAATGAGTTTTCTGAAAATGCCAAGACGTAAATTAACAAACGCTGAGGCTAATAGGGCTATCAGAATGCTACAGGGTGGCCTAACTCAGGTTGTTGTAGCGGAAAGCCAAAGTGTGATATCTCGACTTTGGAATGGGTTCAGGGACACAGGTTCCGTGTTGGAAAGACCAAGGCTTGGTGGGCGACGACAAACAACACCTGCTCAGGATCGTTTCATCACCGTTTCGGCGAGAAGAAACCCTACAACTATGTGTAGAATGCTACGGAATACTCTTCAAAATGCAGATAGGGTCCAAGTTTCCATCGAAACCATCAGACGACGTTTGAGAGAGATGAATCTAGGTTCTAGACGTCCATTAAGAGGAGTTCTATTAACACGTGACCATAAGCGTCAAAGACTGGAATGGGCAAGGTAACATATCAATTAGAACGATCAATGGCTTTTCACTGATGAATCCAGATATGGATGGTTTCCAGATTCTCGAAGAATAAGGATATGGACAATCCCACGCATACCTCGTAATTGTCGCTATGTCCAAGAAGTCCATCCATACCGAGAGGGTAGTGTTTGGTATGGGCCGGGCTATATTTCAACGGGCGCACAGATCTACACATTTGTCCTGGGAATATGACCGCCTTACACTATAGGGAGCATGTCATTGACAATGTTGTGCCAAATTTTCACGCTGCTATTGGTGAAACTTTTCAATTTCTAGACGATAACGCTAGACCGCACCGTGCAGCCATAGTTGAGAATGAGCGCGAGGAGCTTGGTATTCCACATTTACCAATACCTCCGCACTCACCAGATTTGACTCGCATAGAAAATGCATGGGATATGCTCCAAAGAAGATTAGATAATCATCAACCTACCCCAGAATCCTTAAATGATCTGAGAGATCTTCTGCTCCGTTTTTGGAACCAAATTCCTCAATAACTGTTCAACAACCTCGTGTGTAGTATGCAAAGAAGATGTCAAGCAGTTATTGATGCCCGTGGAGGCCATACATTGTATTGATAGTCTTAAAATGCTTGAATTCTCTGGGAATAAAATTTCGTTATTCTACTCGATTTTTCTTAACGATGCTGTATACGCTGCAGACCTACAGGCTAAAATTATTTTGCAACTTGATATCATATTAATATGAATTTTCATCACGAAAATCTTATTTTAACTATATTTTTTTGCAATTTAAGTCAATATTCCTAACTCATGTGGAGCAGTTTATTTCAATGGTTTGCTACAGAAACCCATGTTTTATTGACAACTGAAATCTTATGCTCTTCCTCTTATTGAAACACTCTTCACTTTCTAGACATGATACATTAATGTCTTGAATCAGCAAAAATTCCCAAAATTCTTTGAGGAAAAAGCACTTTAAATGATGGTATCCAAATGTTCATGTGAGCATCTTTGGTTTCTTTTTTCTTAGAGTAAAAGGGGCAACTGCAGTTAAAAAAATATTTCTGCAGATATACTAGGTGTGAAAAAAATAGAAATATAAAGAGTTTATATGAAACACCCACCCTCTTTTCTGACAAGAAATCACCCCCAAAGGCCCCAAATCTTTCGCAACTATTCCTATTCTGTTATGGTTCTGAATGTTCTTTTCAAAATTCAAAAATAATTTCGATTTAATGAGGCAAAATTGAAAATGAAAGATCTAGATATAGATTCATTTTGAAGTATTGAAGTTTGTGTACATAGAGAATAGATTCTATGAATAGTTCAGATTAGATTAAGAAAATCAAGGAAGTAGAGGATGTTTTGAAGTATGGAAACCAGGAAAAAAAATGGATTAGAGAGGAAACATCAGAAAGAAAAGTCACGAAATTAAATTTAGAAATCAGAAAGAAAAGCCGAGAAGTTAAAATTGAGAAATCAGAAAGAAAAGCCAAGAAATCAAATTGAGAAATCAGAAAGAGGAGCCAGGAAGATGAATTAAAAAAATGGGAAGAAAAATTCAGAAGAGAAATTGGGGAAAATAAAGGAAGTCAAGAAGGAAATTGGAAAGAAATATACCGAGTAATAGGAAGATTGATAATATAAACCAAAAATATAGTGAAAGGACAATTATAATAGAAATAAGTGAGTTAAATTTTAATTAAGGGATAGAATAAGTGTTTATATTTTTGTATTAGATTGAGTTATTTTGAAATAGATATTTATGTTAATTTATATCTAAATTTTTCAATTTTGATTTGGACCCTCAATTGGGATAGAGAATTACCGGGCAAAGCAAAATTTAAATTTTTAATTGATTTGTTAGATTCAAAATTCAATTGATTCGGAATATAAAGTCACATAAAAAGAATCATAACAGTACCTACCTACAGTAAAAAAAAATGCATAATATAAGTTCGCCAACCAAAGTCAGAGTCACAACCTTAGACAACCCAAAATGCACCAAAAACAGCCACTGATAAAAACGGTGAGGGTTTCTTAAAACCATCCAAATCGACGTCAAACACTATCCATTGAAGAATCACCCCAGTACTCCACTCGTTTACGAGAACTCGTCAATTCAAAAAGCAATCCATTTTTTTTGCTGACCACACTCTAATTGACAGATACCCGTATCATATATCACCACCTCGCAATGGCATCATCCCCGGCTCTCAGTCGGGGATGAAAATCGGTTCATGTCAACGCGAGTCAACTGATTCTGAAGGGGCTGCTCATGTATCAGCATGTTGAGTTTTCCATTTGAGACGAGCGACACTAGTTTTCGGATCTCTGCGGAAATTGATGATGTCGGTTGTGAAAAGTTGGTCGAGTGGGTCAATAGACATCAATGCTGCTGCTGGAAGGTTTGAGGGTGGTTTTTCCTTTTACGAATACCCGTCATTACTAATGTGAAAATGTGAATTTTAGATAAGTAAACTTAATATGAAAAAACACACTAGTGTGCTATGGATTATAACTGTCTTTCATATTGGAAATATATTTATTTTTGAACTCTTGTATTCAACATGAATTGTTTTGTAATAAAAAAATAAAATGTAAATCTTTAGGTGTCGGGAAAGAACAATTTATTTCAGAAGTGATTTACAATTTAATTTTTCTCTCTTCGAAATATTTCGAAAATGTTTCAAAGAATCTTGCCATTATTAGTGTCCCAACAACATAAATAAAGGGAAAGTGAGAGAAAACTTGAAGAATTCTTGTAACCGTCGCATTCACCAATTTGCTACCATGCTCATATCAAAACTTCCTATATTTAGAAAATGATGAAACGCAAACAGTACCTCATTAAATATAGATTTCTATTGCCCCTATCATAACAATGGTTCTTTTTATAATTGGTTTCATTTGACCATCTCAGAAATCGATTCTGAGAAATGAATACAAAAGGAAGTGGATTCTCTCTCACTTGCAAATTCATGCAGTTCAAATTTATCGATGATCATGTTTTACTTGCACATACACTGCGCAAAAAAATTAACGCACATTCTGAAAATCTCAATTTTAATGAAAGTTAACTCTACATTGACTTTATAACTTATTTTTTATGTTCTCTCGGGAAGGTTTTGAACGAAACAAGACACATTAAATGGAAGAAAAATTCAGGATTCCACCGAATCTTATGTGAAAGAAGAGAAATGAACAATTTTCAAAATACTGAAATGCTGATAAGTGATTTAATACTTGGTATTTCCACCCCTTGCGTTAATTGCAGCTCGGCAACGACGGTTCATACTCAAAATGAGTGATCTTAAAATGTTCTGATCTAATCCTTCCCAGATTTCTCCGAGTTGGATTCCTAAGTCATTAAGAGTAGCTGGATGATTTTCTGAACTTCTCAGCCTTCTATTGAGGCTGAACGATGCGCGCACGATGGAGTCTGGCATTATCGTCCATAAAAATGAAATTTTCACCAATGTATGGGGCAAATGGCACTACATGCTCTTAAAGAATGTTCCTTATATACTTATCAGCATTCATAGCTCCATTGTCAACGACCACTAGGTCTGTGCGAGCAGTCAAAGATATTCCACCCCATACCATAATCGATCCTCCCCCGAAACCAGTAGTATGCAGGAAATTGCACTGAGCATATCTTTAATGTGGACGTCTGTATACAAGGGAACGTCGATCACAATGGTAGAGGCAGAATCTAGACTCATCTGTGAAGAGAACTCTTTCCCAATCGGCCTCTTCCCAATGGATATGCTCTCTCGCAAAATCCAAACGCGGCCTTCGATGGGCTGGGGTAAGAGCTGGGCCTCTTGCCGCGACACGAGGCCTTAAGGCTTAAATCATATTCTCTGAGGCGATTTCTTATTGTCTGAGTGCTAATTTGCACCTCATGAGTTTGCTCAAGCTGATTTTGAAGGAGGCGAGCGGTTGCAAATCGTTGTCTCAACGAAGAAACTCTCAAGTAACGTTCTTGAATGGCAGTTGTTACCCGTGGTCTACCATGCATGCATAATTCTGATAAAAATAATTATCATTGAGAACACCTTCAGTTGTAGAATAAATTTGAGATTTCCATAATGTGCGTTAATTTTTTTGCGCAGTGTATTTTTAACAGTGAATCTTTCCAAATTCGACTGATGTATTCAGGACAGGAAGCTATTCTTGAAAAACATTTGGGAAAGCACATCCAACATAACATTTTTGGTGTCGATGAAAATACTCCAAATCATATTTTCAATTCGATATTTCTTAGACTTAGGGTGTACAGTTAGTGGTTCCATGATTGGATGAATTTTCTTCTGGAAACTATCCAAGGAATTTCCTCTTTAGTTTGTTCCTTCATTCAGGAACACACTGTATATTAAGAATAAAAATAATAATAATAATGTTTATTGAATAATTACATCAATAGAATAAATAGTAAAAGTGGAATAATTCTAGGGCAAAGTACACAATAACAAACCATTAGAATACATTACCAATACAATGTTCTTTCAATTCATCAATACCATAAGGTACACGCTTTAGATTTAGGGCATACAGAGTTTTTCTAAATTTAATATGGCCTGATATATTTCTTGAATGTACTTACAGGTAACATGTTAAATAAAGTTATTGCCATATATTCGACATCAAACAATTTCGAAATGCTTAAGCCGGGTTTCACAAAAGTTGATCGGGTGATCAAATGCTTAATCGAGCGATTCTGTGATAAAAAATCCGTAAATTTGAAATTCTATTGGTCGATTTGACAAAAACGTCAAGGTATTCTGTGAATCACTCAATCAACGATCTTTGTGAAACCCACCATAAGTCACACAAAAAAAAATTATAACTTTTATATCGGTACCAGAATCATCACAAAAAGTATTCAGATGAGCAAGATCTTCATATTTTTCAGAATACAAGAACTCCTCGTGAAGAGTGCCTAACCTACTTCTCTATTTTGCATGATAATGTACGTTATTTGAAACAAAACTTTACCTGCTCGAGTACCTTTCTACTAAAAAACGTACGTTTCTACTCAACCCAAATTTTTTTTATTATGCCAGTTTAGTTTAGTCCTCAACATCAGACCATTCATAATTTGTAATGCAGTGTATCCACTGCGGATAGAACTTGCTGCAAAATATTCGCACTCGCCTTCCCCCACTGTCCCCCCATTTCACCCCTTATAACTGGCTGTTTGATGGCCGAAAAATACCTTCGCCATGGAATTTTAACGATTCAATTTTCCAACAGACGATTACAGTGAAGAAGACCGGGAAGGCAAAATCGTAAAAGAGTTGTAATTTGTGTGTTTAACTGGTGCTGCGCTCTTAGTGATACCAAATGAAAATAAACCCTCCTCATTCAATTTTAATCCGTTTTTCATCCGATGGAGTTTTACGAGTAGAACAAATTCGCATCTTCCATCGGGACATTGAACTCCGGAAGATTTACGTAATCACATTAATATCTTAATCCCAGCCTCGTTTCCACTTTTATGTCCAAAGATTCGCAGTGTATGAAAGTTTGAAGCTATATTCATTTGAAGATGATAAACAACGCTCTATATCGAAATAATTGAATGATAGTGATGAATTAATGTACATGGTGGCCCAGGGAAACCAGGAGTTGGATCAACATTTAAAAAAACGCTCAAACTCATTGATTTTGATAGTATGATTAGTATGTCAACATATGCAATCAATTTTGAGCCAGAACAAGAAATAACTAACTCTTTTGAAGTTGTAAGTTATCTAAATTGATGATTGGCTGCAGGAATCCGCCCCTGCAGGAGCATAACGATGCCCGATGGAGGAGAGGAACCAAAATAGCTCCCTTACAGGATCGATGGCTATGTGGTCTAAAAATAGCGCGTCCTATTTTAGACTCCGGCACTCTAGCATTAAATGGGCTACCCGATGACATTGACTTCTTCGTTATTTTCTTCCAAAAGACGCAGCTAGACTGCGGTTAGTTGTATCCTTCAGGATATCAAGAGAGTTCGATTGGGAAAAGGGGTTTAGAGAAATTTAGTCGGCATTTAGGGGTAGATATGGACCTCGTAGTGGTAGAAAAGGATGTAATTGTAATTTGTAGGAATCGAAGAGTATCTATACTCCATTCACTTTTATTTAATCACATAGGAGATCATGGTTTCGTTTTCAGGAGTTGGTGCTCCTGGTGAAAAGCACAGAACATATGATGAAAAGTCAGTGCGCGCACAGAAAATATCGTTAATGACAAAACGACGTTGCCAGTTTCTTTGTTTACATCAAAGTAAAAGTATCAAAGATATTCCACATTTTGTTAGGTTTACAAATTGTTCGCAGATTTTTGGTATTTAATCGATATTTGCAGGTGAGTTTTTCGTCGAAAATCCAAGATTAACGTATGTTTATTGTTTTGAGCACCAGTTTGGAGCGTGAGGACGATTTTCAAGACCAGGACGAATGTTTACATTTCGAGGTTGAAGGGGTACACGGGAATTTGGACAGATATCACAGTAGATGGATCGGATGGAGCCTCGAGAAGTCGATTAGGATGATATTTTTCAGGTTTTCCAAGAAATTTGGCGATATCTGAGCAGATTTGCAAAAGGTAGGTACCTCACTAATGAGGTGGAACTTAGACCTAATTCTCCTATAAGAAACGCCTTTCAAAGGTCGAGATGGTGAAAAATGTATTCTTTAGATGATGCTTGAACAAACGCAGCCGAGTTTTATATCCCAACATTGATTTTAAGAAAGTTATCAACAAAATAATATTGGCATTATTCTTGATTCTTGTAATTACATATAATTCATCTTATATCTTTGGGTTGATTTTTTTTAATGAATTCTTGATTAGAATCAACAATTGATGTCGTCAAGTCTTGAACTTTCAGTTCAAGAGGATAATAAACATTGAATCTTCACAAGCATGCATATAAAAATTATGTGAAAGCAATGCAATTTTCTTCCATATCGAAAAATAATATATTTCAACAGTGATCTATTGTACTTTTCATGCAAATAACTAGAAAAGGAATCCTTTCTATCAATTCATATAAACGTTAATTATTTTCGTCCATCACATCTTTTCCAATTCATTCATTTTCCGAATAAATTCACATTCTGAGAAATACGCTAAGAATGTAAAAAGGGCAACATAGTGTTGACTCGGAACATAAAAATATTTTGAAAAACGTCTTAACTTCGATACAGAGTGGAATGTGTCAAATTTCCAAGGCCAGAGTTGTGATTTTATAATTGTGAATAGAGTATATTTCTATGCATTTGCTTTTCATCTGTCAATCTTTCTTTCTGCTAGAAAATGGAATCGATAATTCGATAGTATATACAGGGTGTTAGGTGAAGATGCAGCAAAAATTGAGAGGTGATTTCTTGGACTATTGTTGAGGTTTTTTATTCTTTTATTATTTTCGATAAAGAGCTTTGTTGTGAAGATATAGGACGAAAAAAATTTTCAAAAAATGTCAATTTATTACTCAAAATTACATGTTACATTTCTCAACCTACAGCAATTCTTGAAAATGGCTACTTTCAGCTCGGATGCAATATTGAAATGGTGAAAATTTGGCAGAGACGGTTCGTAAAACTCGAACATTTTTGGGTGGACAAATTTGAGCTGTTGGGGCAAGTTAGTGTTGTGAAGAATAAAACCCTTGCACGTCGTTCAAGAACAGCCGAGAATTTCGCTGCTGTAGCTAAAAGTGTTGAAAAAACCCAGGTTTGTCCATTCCTCGTCGTTCTTTGGAATTAGGCATTCCACAAACGTCATTACATCGTATTTTGCATAAAAATTTGGGTCTTAACGCTTATAAAGTTGAGTTAATACAAGAACTCTGGGGCTCGGAAAATCCAAGAGTTATTGTTGAAAAGCCTATCTATCTCCAACGTGTGACTGTTAGGTGTGGATTATGGTCCGGCAAGGTCATTGGACCTTACTTTTTCGAGAATGAGGCTAGATCAACAGTTACGGTGAATGGATTGTTCTATCGAGAAATGATTGATGATTTTTTATGGCGAGAATTGTATGGTATTGATCTGAACAACGTTTACTTTCAACAAGACGGCGCTACGTGCCACACAAGCAACGAAACCATTGATCTTTTACGGGAAAAGTTTCAGGACCGTGTTATCTCTCCAAAGGGTGATCCCAATTGGCCACTGAAACCTTGTGATTTAACACCTTGCGACTTCTTCCATTGGAGCCATGTGAAAGAGAAGGTCTATGCCAAGAGCCCAGCGTCGATTCAAGACCTCAAGGATGGAATTCGTGAGGCTTTCAAGGTCATAGGGCAGCCACTGTGCGATTTGGTTATGGAAAATTTCATGAAAAGGATATGGTCCTTTAGTCGTGGTGGCATTTGTCTGATGTTATTTTTCATTATTAACATGATACCTTCCTCTTTATAATGAAATAAACTTCCGATCATTTATCTGAAAAAATTGCATTTTTCTTTGAATGACAAAATATCTGATTGGAATATATTCTCTTGGAGAGAAGAATGGACTGCTGTACCAATTCTTATCGCCACGAGAGTTGAAAAATGAAATGATTGTATGGAATAGAAATAAACACAACAAAGTAAACACTGTAGGAAATTTTACTTACGGTTTGTCTGACTTGACGTGATGTATCTGCTGGCTGTCTGGTTTCGTGTCATGTTGGACCGGGTGAAGTTCTAAATTCACTTTTAGGTGCTGACGAGGGTATAAGTCAGTGTTAGAGTTGCCACCTTAAGAGGATGTGGTACACGTCCGAGCTCACTTCAAAAATTGAGCGAATTATTTCCATGATATCTCAGTTCGTATGCAGCCTAGGCCAACATTTGTTTTTTAATTAAAGCTTAACCATTTCTCTAGAATGTGTTTGACTCGCTTTTCCGTTTTTCTTTGTATGTTAGGAAAAAAAACCTGGTGAGCTGTAATTTCATAGAAATCTGGACAAACGATTTTATTTCCTTGATATCTCCGTCAATTTTCGGAATATATGTATGAAATTTTCAGTATACATGCGGAATAATATTTTGCAGAACGTGTTGTAACATATCTGAATTTCCTACCCTGCAATAAAATAAAATGCACCGTTGCCAGACTCCATGGCTTCCAACTTAGCAACGTCTTTTGTCGAAACGTGGAACTACGTTGAATGAACTTATTTGATATTATTTTATAATTCTATGAATGATGAATATTAGTACGACTTCAATCAATACTTTAGGCAATTCGCATCTTTATAAATAGGAGATTTTAGTCATATCTTAGATCCACCAAGAAGTAAACTCGTTCTTTTGTGATCATAGAAGAAATACGATTCTGTGGAAGAAAAACTAACCTCCGAAACGACAACGAATGAAAGGGCCTTCTTTTGCTTCACTTTCACTCGGCTGCTGTGTGTTTTCACTTTCATGCTGGTTCACAATAGTGTCCCTTTGAAATGGAGTTCCTCTTCTAGGAATCCGCCATTTTAGTATATTTTAAAGACCCTTCTTTGTTATCTGGTATGTACACGATCTCCATTTAAATAACTGTTTCATTTCACAGGATTTGATCTCATGTAAGCTTTTCTATTTTATTATTGCATTTCTATTGAATATTGTGGAACTCTGTTCTAATACCAACCCATTTGGAATATTCTTATACTGTTCGTAAGGATTACTGCACATTTAACTATTCACTCGACATTATGGTTTAGGCATTTGGAGTTGTTGCTTTTAGGATGATATTCTACGTACAAATATCACTGGTTTGGAGGCCTAGGGTAAACTGTTTATATCGCCTGTGCTAAGGAAAACATCCCCCACAACAGTGGCCAGTGAAACTTCCTCTAAGAGTTCTTTTGACGAACGTCCTCAGTAAACCAAGCCTCGCCTTCGGGCCCTTGGCGTACCCGATAAGCAAGGAAAGCTTTGAAGGTGCCATCGTTCATCAGTTAACAGGAAATATAAAGAGTTTATCGTCACTTCCAAACCAACGCGACTGCTATGATCTCACACATAACACTTAGAAGGAAGGATTCTCACACTAGGAACAAGGATACTGCTTAGGAATTTCATTGATAATCAGGTGACACACTCTATATGCCGATAACCTTTGGATAACTTTGGATGTATTGGATTCTGCTTTTTATCACAATTGTGCCAGTAATAACCTTACCGGAGTATAGGAAGCTCCATATTGTACATATCACCAGTGCTCGTCTTATTAATAATTGTTCTATGGATTGTAAACATATCATTTGTAATGCTAGAAGGTTTTTTGCTTTGAGTTTCAATTGATTCTCGTTCGTTTTTCCTTCATATAGCTATGGTTCTTCGAACTATGGCGCTGGACGAATAAAGGCTCTTGTTCCATCTTTATGTCCAATCTAGTGTTTTATTTATCTATTTTACCTCATTATTTCCTATCCTATATTTCACTTATCTGAGTTATTACGAATCTGAATTACTACAACATAACATAGAGTTCTACCAATCTAGACGATCACATCACAAGCCAAAAATATAAGTATAAAACCCCCTTTAACGTAATTCTACCATCAGCTCTTCAGAGCAGGGTTGCCCCTTTTCTCTTTTTCATAATGTTCCTAGGATTTACAAACTTGGAATGTTACAAAACATCAAATTTTTGGAGGAAGGGAATCGGATCGTACATTCCGCCATGTTTCTTCTCCTAGACCAGCCCTGGATAAATGGTGCTTTTCACTCGCTATCTTGGCGGTCGGAGCCGTCTGGCTTTTGTCCCCTATTGATGTGTTTTGTTCGGATTTCTCCTGCACTCTTGGGCATTATTCCGAACAACGCCAAATATTCATTTCTTGGAGAGGTCATGCAGTTTAACGTTCCATTTCCGCGGGTCGTCCCTAAACGATGCATGCTTTCATCCGGACTGTAATTTGCATCGTACCCGGATAGGAAGATGGGGATTTTCACCGATCCCAGTTCATGTTTATTCGGAGGGACTTTGATTTGTTTTTCGTTATTTTTGTTGCGTCTGAGTGGGTACTTCGTCATAGTGTTTTCGGGGACTTTTTTGTTTTAATAGGGGATGAGAGTGCCTTGGAAATGGCAGTAAGTAGTTGGAATTGCGATCATTTATCATAACTACTATCGTAGTTTTTGCTACGAGCAATTCACTCTGTTAAGTCCAAGCTATGTCCAAAGCATCTCGATCAAAAATATGGACGATTTAAAAAACAAAAACTGACCCCCTTGAAACGTCATTTTCGTCATTGAATAAGAAAAATCTAGGAGGATCCAAGAGTATTATTGAAAAAGGAAGTTGTTCGAATATCATTAACATCGATGAAAGCAATTTTGAAAATCCATTAGATGCTCGAATTCTAGCTATTCTGAAAATAATACAATAACATACTCCATTCACAATTATAAAATCACAACTCTGGGCTTGGAAATTTGACACATTCCACTCTCTGTATCGAAGTTATGACGTTTTTCAAAATATTTTTATGTTCCAAGTCAACACTATGTTGCCCTTTCTACATTCTTAGCGTATTTCTCAGAATGTGAATTTATTCGGAAAATGAATGAATTGGAAAAGATGTGATGGACGAAAATAATAAACGTTTATATGAATTGATAGAAAGGATTCCTTTTCTAGTTTTTTGTATGAAAAGTACAAGAGATCACTGTTGAAATATATTATTTTTCGCCATGGAAGAAAATTGCATTGCTTTCCATAATTTTCATATGCATGCTTGTGAAGATTCAATGTTTATTATCCTCTTGGACTGAAAGTTCAAGACTTGACGACATCAATTGCTGATTCATGTAATATATGTAAGCAATTTGAAAATTGGGTGCCCTATAAATTGATATTATAATAATAAGCTGAGACCATATCTACCGAATCGTAGTAGCCTAATGTCAAACACTCTGTGATCTGAAGTGATGGTTTTCGATGATCTCGTTACCACGCTCTCTCTCTGTCTAACAACATGGCGGCATCCTAGACACAGACGCATGTTAGTAAACACATAACCTGCCATTTTGTATAAAGCCCACTAATAATCTGTGAACTGTGAAATAAACAACAAGTTAAACCACCCCGAGTGTTTTAATATCTTACATATATAAAAAAATCAAATCCAAATTCCACCTGAATGTGAGTAATTTTAGTTTTTAAATGTTCCTATCATTTTATCATGTTTAAAGTTGAATTAATTTTGTCTTAAAGGTGTTCAGAGAAAGAAATCATGTGTTGTTGTATTGTTCCTTAGTCTGTTACTCATCTAAAATTGATATAAATTTTCAGTCCTGAAGAAGATCCCGAAAAGGATCGAAACGTCGACAATTTGAAGAGTGTGTTATTCACCCTAAAGCAGTCCTGAAGCCAAGATCCCCATTCTAGTATCGATCAGCAAGGACGAAACTTGTTAAATATTGTTGATCAAGAATTCATTAAAAAAAATTAACCCAAAGATATAAGATGAACTGATGGGTAAATACAAGAATCAAGAATAATGTCAATTTTATTTTGTTGATAACTTTCTTTACATCAATGTTGGGATATAAAACTCGGCTGCGTTTGTTCAAACAACATCTAAAGAATAAATTTTTCACCATCTCGACCTTTGGAAGGCGTTTCTTATAGGAGAATTAGGTCTAAGTTCCACCTCATTAGTGAGGTACCTAACTTTTGCAAAACTGCTCAGATATCGCCAAATTTCTTGGAAAACCTGAAAAATATCATCCTAATCGACCTCTCGAGGCTCCATCCGATCCATCTACTGCGATATCTGTCCAAATAACAGCCTTTTCAACGAAATTCCCGTGTACCCCTTCAACCTCGAAATGTAAACATTCGTCCTGGTCTTGAAAATCGTCCTCACGCTCCAAACTTGTGCTAAAAACAATAAACATACGTTAATCTTGGATATTCGACGAAAAACTCACCTGCAAATATCGATTAAATACCACAAATCTGCGAACAATTTGTAAACCTAACAAAATGTGGAATATCTTCGATACTTTTACTTTGATGTAAACAAAGAAACTGGCAACGTCGTTTTGTCATTAACGATATTCTCTGTGCGCGCACTGACTTTTCATCATATGTTCTGTGCTTTTCATCAGGGGCACCAACTCCTGAAAACGAAACCATGACCTCCTATGTGATTAAATAAAAGTGAATGGAGTATATTTTTAAACTGATGAGGTAATAGATGAACTTGAGAAAACAATAAAATGAGATAAGTAATGTTTTAGATAGGTCCATTGTTCTTCGATGTAAATCTTCCCATCCTAATTTCCCAAAGAAAGGGAAAAATACATAAAATTGAGCACCCGAAGAAATGAATTTTCCATTTCCCCCATTCTCGAGGGCTTCCGCGAATGGCATCAATTCTATTTCGGGGGTAAACCTCTAAAATTCACGGTGTGGTGGAATTCGAGGAAACCAGTCGAACAGAAATTCTATGCGTATTATTAAGTGCACGTTTGACATTATTCGAGTTCAATATACGTCAGAATAGACCCGATGTAAGTCGATGACTCGTGAAATATTGGAACACTTTGGATTTTTTCAGCATGTATGAAAAGATGTATCGGATTTTGTGGATTTGGAAGTGCACAAAATATTCTGTTGCTTTGACTTTCAAACCGGAGTTAATGCTAATTCTCTGATATGCTTTCGTCATGTTTGGTTCCATTTGTAATCGTAATAGATTATGGAAGAGGTAAATTACAAGATGATGCAAGTTGTAAAGTTTCTTGAGTACGAGGATATATCGAAAAATTCTTAGCTACTATAGAACCAAACAAAATTTCAATGTCAAAATATTTTATTACTCAACATATTCTCCTCTTAATTGAATACATTCAATACAGCGAACCTGCAACGTCTCTAGACCTTTCAAAAAAAATGTTTCATCTTGCGATGCAAACCAGTCCTCCACAGCTTTTATTACCTCCTCGTTGGAAGAGAATTTACGACCTTTTAAACTTTTTTCAATTGAGGAAAGAGATGATAGTCAGACGGAGCCAAATCTGGTGAATAAGGGGGGTGTTCTAGTAATTCTAACCCTAAATCACTAATTTTTTGCATGGCAACATGAGATTTGTGTATTGGGGCGTTGTCCTGTAAAAACAAAACATCTTTGGATAGCTTTCCGCGTTTTTTCTCTTTGATTTTTTCCCGTAGAGTGGTCAGTAATGTCGAATAGTAATCTCCAGTTATTGTTCTACCCTCATCCAAAAAATCAATCATGATTACTCCACGGCAATCCCAAAAAACTGAAGCGAGAACTTTTCCAGCAGATTTTTGGACACGAAACTTCTTAGGTCTTGGAGAACCAGAGTGTCGCCATTCCATCGATTTTTGCTTTGTTTCTGGATCGTGGAAATGTACCCAAGTCTCATCCATACTAACAATTCGGTTTAAGAAGTCTACATCGTTTTCAAATCGAGCACAGATCGAACGCGATGCTTCTACCCTTGCACGCTTTTGGTCAACATTCAAACATTTGGGGATCCATTTTGCAGAAATTTTTCTCATGTCCAAATTGGCGTGAACATTATGATGAACGCGTTCGTATGAAATCTTAAGTGCTTCAGATATCCGTTTTAGCCCAATTCGACGGTCTGATAAAATCATGTCATGAACTGCATCGATATTTTCGGGGACTGACACAGAAACTGGCCTTCCCGATCGGCAGGGGCGGATCCAGAATTTTTTCCAGGGGGGGCACAAGGGCAGTGGGGGGGGCACAAGGAGCGGATGGGCGAAAAAGTATGTATCTATAAAGTAAAATTTAGAGTATTCTACCGTCTGGGGGGGGGCACGTGCCCCCGTGCCCCCCCCCCCCCCTAAATCCGCCTATGCCGATCGGTCATCATCTTCAATGAAAAATTTACCTCTTTCGAAGCTTGCAGTCCAATTTTTCACGGTCGCATACGAAGGACATTGATCACGAAGGGTATTAAGCATATCTTCGTAGATCTGCTTACCTCTTAACCTTTTTAAATACAGGTACTTGATGATGGCTCGATACTCAAATTTTTCGATTTTTACAAGTTCGGTGGACATCCTTTTTTTTTAATTTTTTATTGCGTAACTCTGGTTTACTTTTTTGACGTCGAACTCTACACTGACACTTCTAATAAGTTATTGTTCGTTGATATGGTATCGCAATATTTTGTTTATGCATGGAACTGGTCTAGGCCAACTAGATATCGATACATAGAAAATTTTCGAAAATAGTTCTAGAATTACTAATTAGCATCACTCGAGATGAGATTCACTGTAAACCTGTAATATGGAAGAAAATGTGAGCTAGGTTACATCAGTAATACTCCAGTAGTCTTTCCAAAATCTCAACCTCCCTGTTCAGTTCCTGGTCAAAGATCTGCTGAACTAGTATTTTTTAGTAAAAAGTCGGATGTCCTTTCAATCCTTTTATTCAACTCTTGTCACAATAATGTCAACTCGCTTTCTTTTCCTATCCTAACTACGATCCTAATTCAACAATAGTAAAATCAAACTAAGGAAATTCTGACATTCTCCCAAGCCAAAAATAATCAGTTTTCAATTTCCAATCTACAAATTTTGTGAACAGATCGCCTAAATTTGCCATAATTGGTTTTGACGTCAACCACTCGCACTAGATTTGATAATTCCTCTGCATTTCTTATTATTCATGAACAGTTTCAAAGCTGATCGATCGCCTTCTATATTTTTCAGGTCCAGGATCATAAATTATCATGACGAATGATCGATCCATAACATTCGGAGCTGACCTGCTCTCAAAAGGCAACATTATATTATTGAAATTGTCGTCATCAAACATTTCCCCTTTCCCCATTTTGTCCATGAAGGCTTTCATACAATCTTGTATATCATAGTGGTACTCCTTCAGACACTTCGTGTATGCTATTGGGTTTTCTGTCAACATCTCTGTGTGGTCAGTTTCATTTAAACCCATCTTGGAAATATTTTCTGTTAGTTTTCTTTGTCGAGAGTAATCAACTAAGAAAAATTCATCACTACCCTTACTTTCCAGATCATTGTCGTAACATTTCAGTTCACAGTTCTCTCTTTGATCTGAATCTGATACTTTGAATAATTCAGATTCTATCACATTGGATCCAGAATGGTTCAAATACATTGGTTCATCATTAGTGGAAGTTTGATCGAGATCTTTCGGAGGATCTCGTTGGAACATCCCGGTATATTTCGAATCAAATATATTATTGACATTATGGCGATCGGTATATTTTTCTTTTATATCTTCTGACAGAGACTCATCAATACAAGTTTGATACCCTTCTTTTTCAGATGAGATTTTATCGCTTTGCGTATTTTGGCTGTCGACTTTATTCAAAATATTTCTTTTGTTTTTCTGATCAGATAGAACTGAATATTCATCATCATTGATTTTCAAAGATCTTAAATATTTTGTGTTATTATTTGTACTCTTATAACTTACATCTAGATCACTATCATCAATACTGTCACTTTTAATATTTATGACGTCGTTATTGATGTGCTTCCATAATGTTTTGTTTTGAGCATTGTTATATTGTTCCATGTCTTCTGATCTCGGGGTACACGATGATGTGTTGAAAGAGGTGTCATCGTCAACGCCGATGTGAATTACTTCCAAACATTCTTGGTACTCTTCTAGACATTCTTGAAATTCTTTTAGGCATGTTTGATCATCTTCAGTGTCCTCATTGATTGTCTCACATAGCATCTTGATTCTTGAGTCAGTTGTTTCTTCTTTAATGGGTTTTTTCTGTTCACCTTCAGGTTTATCAACTTCTCCAGACCTTTGTCGAGCCCTTTGACGTATCTTATGGTTGTCATAATATTGCTCATAATGTTTAGCACTTTCAACTGATTCTTCCACTTCAGCTCCCGATTCAACTTCTTCTTCTCTATATTCACTTTCCAATTGTAATAGTTTTAGGGCATACTGAATTTCCTGCTTCTTCATCTCTAATTCTAGTTTTTTCAATTCATCCTCCAGAGCAAGTTTTTTCTTGGCCTTATTAATACTTGCCGTTCTGGGACTTTTTCTCGTTACCAATTTACTTTTTGTTGACATGCGACAGTTTTCTTCTCGATCCTCTACGCCTTTGTTTACCTCACTATTGTCTTGAATTCTGGAATTTCCAACTAAAGGTTCCTTTCTCAACATCGTTTCATTGTCATGCCCCAAGTTCTCTTTCCTTCCAAACTTGTCAGGCCAAACGAAGTCTTGAGATGAACTACCATTTATTCCAGCTCCACTTCTTAGAGGTCTGTAGTCTTCTTCACGCCTCATGATCACGTCGGGGTCACCAAATGTTCAGTTCCTGGTCAAAGATCTGCTGAACTAGTATTTTTTAGTAAAAAGTCGGATGTCCATTCAATCCTTTTATTCAACTATTGTCACAATATTGTCAACTCGCTTTCTTTTCCTATCCTAACTACGATCCTAATTCAACAATAGTAAAATCAAACTAAGGAAATTCTGACACTCCCCAAGAATGATGTCGACATCTACATTCAAGATTATTTCTTGTCTTTCACTGATCTTTCCTCTGGCTAACTCCTTACAAATGGAATGAAAAAGCATCCATATTCCATAACAATTTCTTCCTCAAAGGGTTACGAAGCAGAATGCCCAATACCATCCAGAAAATCCAACCTTATTCGTGAGTTTTATATCATATTCCGTTTCAAGACGTCTCGCTCAATTACGCATCCACAGGCTCCTTTTGTTGTTGAATTCTTCTATATTTTACCACTTTGCTTCTTCGTGATTCAATTAGGAAACTTTTTCCTATTGCTCGCGGGGCTTGTGAGGTTCCTACCTCTGATATTAAAGGCGTACTTTTGTTGCTACTGACGATACTCCAGGGTTATTAAATTTCTTTGATTGCTAGGAATAGTTTTTCGTCGGTTTTGTGTAGGGAGAAAATCTGTGAAAATTTCACAATTAATATAACGTTTAGGAAATGGTTAGTGGTTTCTAGATCAGAACTGATAGTTCTGAATAAACAGGGTGTTCCAATTTCCAATACTGAGAACTAATTAAATTGGAAATTTTCATAAGCCGGTCCTGGAAACGGTACTTAATTATGGGAATGACGTCTGAAGTGATACTTATTCTTGCTTCTTATACTGAAGTCAATAAGAAAATTTATAATTAATGCTAAGCTTAAATAATTACTTAGTATGTTCATTTTCTTGTGCTAGTCTGACATTTTCTTTTTTCCAGCCAAGCTGGACGGAGTAAAGACGTACATGCGGATGAGGAGAGTGCCGAATCATCTGCAAGTGAAAGTGATCAAGTGGTTTGACTATCTGTGGCTCACCCAAAAGTGTTCGGACGAAGAAAAAGCCGTATCGTGTCTTCCAGATAAACTCAAAGCCGAGATAGCTATCAACGTTCATTTAGATACTTTGAAACGAGTAGAAATTTTCCAGAACACTGAAGCTGGATTTCTCTGCGAATTGGTGCTAAGGCTAAGGCCGGTTTTATTCTCTCCTGGCGACTACATTTGTCGGAAGGGTGAGTATCTATCCTTTTCTATCAGTTCTTTAAGTCTAACACAGTATTAAGGAAATCTAGTACAGCATACACAATTGAACACGAAACTTGACTCGGTGATTGTTTGCTCCGACTTGATGGCGGGCAACCATGCACTACGAAGAGTGGAGTCTCCACTTTATTCATGTTGTATTCGTGCTCGTGAATTTTTCAAACTTCTCTGTTTGATTCAATGGTGGAGAATAAGCTTTCCATTTCGACTTCTGATGACTCTGTTCTCACTAGAAATGAATAATAGTAGCAAATGTCTTCCTCGACCATCTCCACAATAAGTACCTAAACATTAGGCTCAAGATAGGTTCGTTATAAGGATTGAACGAGAATAAATTCGCTATCACAAAAACGCCTATATCTCTTGAACCAATTGAGAAAAAATCCAAAATTCAGAAACATGTGGAACATATACTTCATGGAATGATATTCCAATTCTCTGTGGAAAAATGTCAAGCGAAGTGAAAACACGAGAATTTATAGTGAAACTTTTTCAAAATAATCAAAAATGGAGCTTCAAAAGAATCGCAAAAGAGGCTCGCGTTCGTCCGGAAACGGTATCAAGAGTTGTTAAGCGCTTCAACGAAGATCTTACAATTAACCGCAAGGAAGGAACCGGGAGGAAAAAGGAGTTTCATAACCCAAAAAAAGTGAAGAAAGCCATCAGCCTTTTCCAGAAGAATCCTAACCTTTCAGGACGGAAAGTGGCCCAAATAGTGGGTTGTTCGCAGTCAACCGTTCAGAAAATCAAGTCGAGTTGTGGGCTTAGAACATACAAAGTGCAGAAAGTGCCAGACAGGAACGCTGTGAAGAATCAAGAAGCGAAATCAAAAGCAAAGAAATTAAAAAAAGATTTCTTGAAAATTTTTTCCTGTTGCGTGATGGACGACGAAACCTATGTCTTGGCTGATTTCTCGCAACTTCCTGGTCAGGAATTTTATACTGCAGATTCTCGTGGAAATGTTGACGAACAATTTCGCGTGAAGAAACAAGCAATGTTTCCTAAAAAATTCCTGGTTTGGCAAGCAATTTGAACTTGTGGGGAAAGGAGCGAATTTTTTGTTGGCCAAGGCTCTGTTGACTCGAAGATATACATCGAGGATTGCTTGAAGAAGCGACTTTTACCATTTTTACGTGAGCACGATGTATCAACAATCTTTTGGCCAGATTTAGCTTCATGCCACTTCAGCAAGGCCACCAAGGAATGGTACGAAGCTAATGAGGTGGTTTTTGTCCCCATAGAGGCCAATCCACCAAATTGCCCAGAACTCATGTCAATCGAAAGATATTGGGCCCTGGTAAAAAGAGAATTGAAGAAGACTAAGAAATCAACGAAAACATTAGCGGAATTCAAGCAAAAGTGAAAGACAGCATCCCAGAAAGTAAGAACACTATAAGAAGCAATAAGAAGAATTCCAGAAAAAGTCCATGAATTTTGTAAAAAATAGTTCTGGTTTTTTCATTGTAAAAACAAGTTTTCATACGTAATACCACTAGAGATGGAATTTTGCCGGCAAAATTTCTCGATTGATATGAAAGTTTGTTGCTCGGAAATTTCGCGAATGTCATTTGTATCAAAATCACGAGCCGTCAGGCGAGTGATTTTTGAAAAAATGTCATGAGCGAAATTCCCGAAAAGCAACAAACTTGAATATTACAAGAGAGAAATTTTACCTGCTTAAATTTCATCTCGAGTGGAATTCGGCTTGAGTATTCCACGAGAAAATAGGGTAATATGTTCACAATTGACGTGCATTGCGCTATTTGGCAAATTAGAATTCATCATAGATTAACTAAACCACTAAACGTTGTTTGTTCTCTCTATGATATTCATTTCCGAAGCTATCTATGAATTCGAGAAACGTCAAAAATTTTGTCGCTGAAAAACCAACATGTTGGTTTTGCCGACTTGAAAATTTTTTCGGGATGAAACGATCGTTGCTACAGAAACTTCCTCACTAAAAATGGAAAGAGTGGAATAATCATTATAATTAGAAGATGATTCGAAAATGAGTTTGATTTTAGAAATCGGCCCAGTGGTTCAAAAGATATAAACGTTTTTGTGATAGCGAATTTATTATCGTTCAGTCCTTAGAAGAAGTTTTAGTTGTACCACCCTGTTGAATGTAATTACCAACACAACATGAATTTGACATGGAGCAGTTTTATATCATTTGAACAAAACAAACGATTCAGCTAAGCTCAATAAATTCATGTTACCGCAATTATGTGCCATTTATGAATCGTACAAATTTGTTAACCCTACAGCGATTATAAAGTCATTATGGGCTGAAATGAATTATTTCCAGTAAACCATCCAAATCTGCATGATTAATCAACTTGCAATTAGATATATCAGTATTCATTCGTGTTTGGTGATCTAAAATGCAGATAATTCGACATTTCTGAAGATTAATGTTAAAGTGGTGCCGTGACCAGGAAATTTTTTTCCAAGGATAAATTCAATGCTACAGGAAAACCTTTCTTTCTTAAACTAGTTTGAGTTCGAGAAATAATGAAGAATAAACGAATAATAATCAGTTTTGGTGATTTAAAATGCAGATAATTCGAAATTTCTGAAGATTGTGAAAGTGGTGCCGTGACCATGAAATTTTCTTCTGAGGATGAACTCAATGCAATTGGACATTTTGCTTCCTTAGAATTTGTAGTTGAAGAATAAACGGGTAAAGAATTTCCTAATCTTAGTTGATGGCACCTTTATTCGTTGAAGCTTGAACTATTCATATTAACCAAACATAAACTAAACAACTACAGCTGAAATATCAACGCCTCATAGACATATGTTTCCTTCTCTTCCTCCACCTATCCTTCTCCAAGATCCTACCCTTCCTAAGATCTGCAAGAACCCTGTTTCGAGATTCCTCATGCTTCATCATCTCGTCCAACAGCTGGTACAACCTCGCCTTGTCCTTCCCCACCCTTATCACCTTTTCGCTCATTTCCTTCAAGAAACTGGTACAATGCCTCACATCCTTTCTAGCCAACGTAAATATTTCCGTTATTTCCAACGCCACCACCGATAACATGGCATATCCACCTCTTTTCGTGATGGCC
This sequence comes from Adalia decempunctata, assembly GCA_951802165.1. Classification (NCBI taxonomy): domain Eukaryota; kingdom Metazoa; phylum Arthropoda; class Insecta; order Coleoptera; family Coccinellidae; genus Adalia; species Adalia decempunctata. The sequence continues at coordinate 5,081,302 of OX637696.1, read as the reverse complement.
AGGTCCCCAAAATGGTCTCCATCTTCAAAATGCAAAATCTCAACAGCATCGGTACCGTAGTAGACTGCTAAGGTGCCGTGGGACACCCAGTACATCTTGAGTAGAGGCTCGCCGTACTTCAAGACCACGTCGTTTGGGAGGTAGATTTCTCTCTGCATGAAGCCGATGATGCTTCCTATGGAAGCCCTGGACATTCCGTAGAACAACGGTACTCTGTCCAAGACGTTCTTGCAAGTATACAGGGAGACTTCACATCGTAGATGTTCCGAGAATGTAGACATGATTTCCTCCTCCTTAAAGAACTTCTTTTGAAACTTGTACTCGTAGTAAGTTATCAAACGTTTTTTAAGGGTGTCAGAGATGTTCTTCGACCTTACGTACTCTGCAACCTGGTGGATCAGTTCTTCGTATTTGCTCTCTGATATGTTGACGGAACCAAAGAGCTCGAGGACTTTGGCCATCGCGTATTTGCAGTAGAGGAAACCTACTATGATAACGAAGGAACAAGCTAGTTCCTCTACGTTAAGAGTGATCGGTTTGTAACCTTCGCCAGCTCCGAAGAAGTGGCAAGCGGCTCTTATGATGACCACCAGGTAAAGATTGAAGAATTTTCTACTGGTCCCAGAGCAAATTAAGGCGTGGATGGTGTCAGGATCGGTTCCGTCAGAGTCGTATAACCAAGAGTCTTTAGGTAAAGCGTCCCAGGTGTAGTACCAAATGGAGATGAAGTAAAGGGTGCAAGCCAGCCAATGGATCACGAAGAAAGCCATCAGGAAGACTATTCCTAAGGTACTCAACGATTCTGGCACCTTCAGGTCTTCCAGCATCTCCGAGAGATATCGTAGCATGTCCAGGAGTCTCATGAAGCGGAAGCAGCGAAGAGCACCAAGAGCTGATATTCTCGATTTCCTCCTGTTGATCCCGGTGACAGCTACAGCAACTTCTTTGACTGGTAAGCAAGCTATAGTTTCCGGAATGAAGAAACTGAAGATCCGGTGCTTGATTATTCGTTTTGGTGAGAGTATGATCTCTTTGGTTAGGGGAACGCAGTAGCCAGTGAAGCTGGACATTATTACGTTGAGCAGAAAGAGGGCGTCTAAAGTCCACTGGATCTTGAAGAGGTAGTGGTCGATATCGCAGGTCATGAAGAAGGAGATCCTTACAGGATCTAAGAGTAAGGACACCATCCATAAAAGACATATGATCTTTTCTTTGTAGATTGCGCACCTGCTGAATGGGTGTATTATCTTGCAGTGTTCCCCTTCAGCATGTCTTCGTTTTTCTGCGCGGACAGAGTGGTAGCTGCGGAAGAATCTCTTGGCCTTTAGGCTTTCTTCGTCCACGATGAACCATTTTCGTATGGAGTGGAACCATCTCTGGTATTTCGGCAGGTAGGGTGGTAGGTCTCGAAGACAATCATCCACTTTTTGGGGTATGTCGCATTCGTGGTCGAAATATCCTATGTTTTTTCTCATTATCAGACTTGAATGAGTCAATGCTGACAGTAATCCTCGAACATAGACTGACTGACACTGAAAAAAGTTAGAAATATTGTGACAGGAAGTTGTCTTTGGCCATAAACTTTTTTAGACTCATCTCGTCTTTTTTACAGGGGAAGTAGGTAAAGAGATGTACATAGTGAATAGAGGACGACTGCAAGTGGTGGCAGATAATGGTAGAACGGTGCTGGCGACGCTCAAGGCTGGCAGTTATTTCGGGGAGATTTCTATTTTGAACATGGGCACGGCAGGTAAAAACCTTGGTAAATATCAGCCAGCAGGAGGTTTTACTATTTCCCCTAATACATTTTGCATGTACAGAGTCTGTGATTTGATTAACCCAATTACTTTTCGCATGTTTTGATGAGAATGTGTTGTGCAGGGTATTAATGGGTAAATATCTGATAATTGGTGGTATTATTTGACAATCGACCAGTCATCACTCCATCTGCGATTCAAAGTGAAGAACAAAACCGTATGTTTGACTTATTATTCGCGAGAATATGTCAAACATGTATTTCTCAAGTGTTTTTCGACTATTACAGAAAAAAGTATATTATATAAGTATCGATTTACTATACTTGCAGTGATATCGAAAATGAACTATTTCACTCATTACGACCCTGTAGTCAACACAATCGTACTACTGATTTTTACTAACCCCATCCTGCTTGGCTTCTATTTGTCAACCTTTTTATATCTATTTGCAGAAATTTTTGTATATTTCCAGTGTTTTCAGATTTTAATGGACAACAGGACAACCCCTTATGTCATACTTGTTGATTCATTATTGCATCCATTGTATGACCCCTCAGTAAAATTTTTATACAGGGTGGTAATAAACGAGTGCGAAATATGTCATTGCTGAAGTTTTTATGCAAGAAATGTATATAAGCTCGAAAGCTGGATAAAGATGGATATCCTACTTGCATATTATGGCTATTATTCACTTTACCAAACGCGACTTCGTCTCGTCTGGTAAAGTTCATCCAACAAAATAATGTCGTTGAATAATATACTTTTGCTCATATAAATCCTCAGCAATCATTCTTGAAAGTCATTCACACTCATTGACTCATTTATTTCCACTCTTTTTTTTAATTTTGGATATTGGTCCTTATAACTCCCTCATTTGACCCTTTCGGAATGCCCCCAATTTTTCGACATTCATCGATCACAAAAGGGACAACCAGTGCCGTACTACCTCATTCTATTTCAACCGGATTTTTTACAGGAAATCGAAGAACTGCCAGCGTCAGATCGGTTGGATACAGCGATCTGTTCGTCTTAAGCAAGAAGGATATGTGGGACGTCCTGAAGGAATATCCCGCTGCTAGAGTGAGACTGGAGGCCATTGCTGTGAAACGGTTGGAGAAATACAAGAGGGCGCCGTTAGAGAAAGGTGAGTGAAGTGGAAATTTTGCTTGATTGGCTGATTGGTAATGAACTGACCTTAGAATATGTACTACACTTTTTTAGGGAGTGAATTCATTTAAAGAAGAAAATAGAGTTTCCTCACTCCTGACACCAATGAAAAAAAATTTATCAAAGTTAATAAAAGCTTGCTTCACGATGAACCCGAAAAAGGATATTTCCATAATCTTTCAAATCGAAATACTTGACTCCTACGAGGATGTATTGATATCCAGTTATCCTAGACCAGTTCCATGCATAAACAAAATATTACGATACCATATCAACGAACAATAACTTATTAGAAGTGTCAGTTCGACTTCAAGAAAGTAAACCAGAGTTTCGCAATAAATAGAAAAAACGATATCCACCGAAATTGTAAACATCAAAAAATTGGAGTATCGAGCCATCATCAAGTACCTGCATTTAAAAGGGTTAAGAGGTAAGCAGATTTACGAAGATATGCTTAATACCCTTGGTGATCAATGTCCTTTGTATGCGACCGTGAAAAATTGGACTGCAAGCTTCGAAAGAGGTAAATTTTCCATTGAAGATGATGACCGATCGGGAAGGCCAGTTTCTGTGTCAGTCCCCGAAAGTATCGATGCAGTTCATGGCATGATTTTATCAGATTGTCGAATTGGGTTAAAACGGATATCTGAAGCACTGAAGATTTCATACGAACGCGTTCATCATATAGTACACGTCAATTTGGACATGAGGAAAATTTCTGCAAATGGATCCCCAAATGCTTGAATGTTGACTAAAAGCGTGAAAAGGTAGAAGCATCGCGTTCGATGTGTGATAGATTTGAAAACGATGTAGACTTCTTAAACCGAATTGTTGCTATGGATGAGGCTTGGGTACATTTGTACGATCCAGAAACAAAGCAACAATCGATGGAATGGCGACACTCTGGTTCTCCAAGACCTAAGAAGCTTCGTGTCCAAAAATCTGCTGGAAAAGTTCTTGCTTCAGTTTTTTGGGATTGCCATGGAGTAATCATGATTGATTTTTTGGATAAGGGTAGAACAATTACTCTGGAGATTACTATTCGACATTACTGACCACTCTACGGGAAAAAAAATTAAAGAGAAAAGACGCGGAAAGCTATCCAAAGGTATTTTGTTTTTACAGGACAACGTCCCAGTACAAAAATCTCATGTTGGCATGCAAAAAATTCGTAATTTAGGGTTAGTATTACTAGAACACCCTCCGACTATCATCTCTTTCCTCAACTGAAAAATAGTTTAAAAGGTCGTAAATTTTCTTCCAATGAAGGGGTAATGAAAGCTGCGGAGGACTGGTTAAAAGTCTAGAGACGTTGCAGGTTCGCTGTAATAAATGTATTCAATTAAGAGGAGAATATGTTGAGTAATAAAATATTTTGACATTGAAATTTTGTTTGGTAGGCTAAGAATTTTTCAATATATCATCGTATCAATTCTCAACTTGTTGAATGTAACATCACTATTTGTTTTGTGTGGAATCTTCACTATCTTATCACTTAAATGAAAACAATAAACCAGCAAAAAATCCATTTTTTCGTGAGAATACAGTTGTTTTAGTGTCTACTCTCCGAAAGAGTTAGAAGAAAGGGTTTTTCCACTTCTGGTTCCAGTTCTGTTTATGTTTGGTTGAAACTAAAGAACCCAGAGAAAAAGAACAATAAAGAACAGAATCCGAATTCATAATCAAATCAGAATTTTTTATGTCGAGGAAATCCAACAGCTTCATCTCCACGAGAGATAGGATAACTCATCTGTTTTTTTTTCGCCCGCATTGTTGCCGTGAAGGATCAGCAGAACCCCTTTCTTCAAACATCTATTTCGCCTTTATGCTAACGCTCTCTAATATTTACATAAATATCTTCTGGTGAAGATGGCGAGTTTCCTTATTCAGTCATCCCCTTATGCAAATCCCAATATTTACAGTTCGGATATTTGTGTTTTCTTTCGCCCTTCAAGTTCTGATTCATCTCGGGATCCGGCTAGGCTTACTGGAGAGAAGTGGCAAGATTGAATCGAGAAATAATTCATGCGTGTGTGTATCTTGCCGGTTTTGGGTATACGCGATCGAAGATTGGTGATACGCTGATCCAGAACTCAAACACCACATGTGGAGGTCTTTATCTCCCGCTTTTGGTTCAGGAAAGAGTTTATGGATAGATCTAAAGCTACTCGTTCACAGTAAGGGGTATTTATTTCTTTGGGAGGTGCATAGGTTTCTCAAGAAATGAACAATCTGAATTCTCGAAATCAGATGAATATTTTCCCCATTTCAACTGCCATGTATGGTTATTAAGGTCACCGTTCAGAGCGAGTAGAAAAACTAATCCGATAGAGGCGCCACCGTGCATTTTATGGAATATCTCCATAGAACTTACATTATCGCTATAAGTTCTAAGAATATCTCTCTAATTATGAATGAAATGTACAATGGCGCTCTCTATCCGAAAATCGCTGAACTATGAAATTAGCGAATATGTGGATGAAGCAGGAACATTTTCCCGCCATATATACTGCTCCACAAGAGTTAGGGATATCGTATTCAATCGTTTTTAAAAGTATGTAATCTTCGAGAAAATCGCTGTTAAATCATTTAAAACTCAATAACAACTTGAATCGATCCAATAAAAATTAGTATGAGACATTTCGTCAATCTGGTCGTCTTTTTTCTGAATTTTGGTTCTTTGCATATGCTTCATAAATGTTCTTATTTTGAAATGAAGTCAGTTTATCAACGGCTTCGATTTGAAACGAGTTTTCTGAAAATGCTAAGACGTAAATTAACAAACGCTGAGGCTAATAGGGCTAGGGAAATGCTACAGGGTGGCCTAACTCAGGTTGTTGTAACGGAAAGGCTCCTAGTCAGCCAAAGTGTGATCTCGACCTTTGAATAGGTTCAGGTAGACAGGTTCCGTGTTGGAAACACCAAGGCTTGGTGGGCGACGAAAAACAACACCTGCTCAGGATCGTTTCATCGCTGTTTCGGCGAGAAGAAACTCTACATCTACGTGTAAAATGCTACGGAATACTCTTCAAAACGCAGATGGGGTCCAAGTTTCCATCGAAACCATCAGACGACGTTTGAGAGACGTGAATCTAGGTTCTAGACGTCCATTAAGAGGAGTTCCATTAACACGTGACCATAAGCGTCCAAGACAGGAATGAGCAAGGCAACATATCAATTGGAACGATCAATGGCGTAGTGTCCTTTTCACTGATGAATCCAGATATGGACGATTTTCAGATTCTCGAAGAATAAGGCTATGGACAATCCCACGCATACCCCGTAATCGTCGCTATGTCCAAGAAGTCCATCAATTCCGAGGGGGTAGTGCTATGGTATGGGCCGGGATATATTTCAACGGGCGCACAGATCTACACATTTGTCCTGGGAGTATGACCGCCTCACACTATAGGGAGCATGTCATTGACGATTTTGTGCCAAATTTTCACGCTGCTATCGGTGAAACTTTTCAATTTCTAGACGATAACGCTAGACCGCACCGTGCAGCCATAGTTGAGAATGCGCGCGAGGAGCTTGGTATTCCACATTTACCAATACCTCCGCACTTACCAGATTTGAATTGAATAGAACATGCATGGGATATGCTCCAAAGAAAATTAGATAATCATCAACCTACCACAGAATCCTTAAATGATCTGAGAGAGCTTCTGCCCCGTTTATGGAACCAAATTCTTCAAGAAATGTTCAACAACCTCGTGTGTAGTATGCAAAGAAGATGTCAAGCTGTTATTGATGTCCGTGGAGGCCATACATTGTATTGATAGTCTTAAAATGCTTGAATTCTCTGGGAATAAAAATTCGTTATTTTACTCGATTTTTCTTAACCACCCTGTATACGCTGAAGACCTACAGGCTAAAATTAATTTGCAACTTGAAATCATATTAATATGAATTTTCATCACGAAAATCTTATTTATTTTTAACTATATTTTTTTGCAATTTAAGTCAATATCCCTAACTCATGTGGAGCAGTTTATTTGGATTTGGCCATTCCCTGCCGATTCAGTATTTCAAGTTGTTTTGCTGAACGAGATTATCTGTAGATTCAATCTCAATCTCAAGTTGAACTGTTTTCATGTCTTTCGTTTGAGATAAAACAGAAGCATGAGTTGGCTCATTTTCCTCTATCTTTGAAAGAATAAAAATGACCTTTCGAAATGAAATTGATTTCAATGATTTCATTAAGAACTCCAATCCTTTCTGAGTTTACCCACAAAATTCCAGTTCTCAAAGTAAAACCATTTTCAAATGCTACTTGAAATAAAAACACACTACATTGAACGCCCACCTTGATACTAAATTTAAGCTCGATCGAATATGTACTTTTTGAAACATTAGGAAAATAAAATTTCGAAGATTCATAACTCCGAATACATTGCGCAGATAACAAGCGCGCAAATAAAAGTTTAAAAAAAATATCCAAAACGGTACCCCTGAGCTAATATGAATGTAAGACTGAAGGATTTCATTCTAGATTTTGCACAAGTGGTTCAGATATTCTCATCAATTTTTACTCGATCTACACGCTGAAATCCTTTTTTAATTTAGTTTTGAGGGGGGCTTTCCGAGCTATAACCAACATTTGTGACGAAAACTTGCGTTTCAGCTGCCATGGGTAGGAGTCAGTCGACCCCCGGCCTGGTGGAATCCAAGGGAAAGGTACCGCTAGAAGACATGCTTCTGCAGCCCATGCTAGTGGGTTTCGCCTCCGCATTCCAAAGATCTTACATGGATTCTCCCACCCCATGCGCCATTTGCCCCGACAGTCCTGCAAGGTCCACGAGTAGCGAGAGAAGTCACCATACTCCAGTGTCTCAGCCTAGATCGGGTAAAGAAAACTCCCCAAATTTTCCCTTTTTTATATTTTACTCTCATCTTCTCTTTTTCCCCGTTCGAGAAAACACTCTGTATTTAGTAACTAGCAGATTTTATCGAGTTCTCCACTTCAGGAGAATGTCATGTGGAAAGTTCCCATTTCACCTCACAATTCGCTCCTTTCACAAATAATACAGGATGTACCACAGTAGGTGTAACAAAGAGATAGGGTAGATGGTATACTTATGAAAAAAAGAACAAAGTTCCTATACAAACATTGGTCCTAACTATCTCCACTTAATATTTGCTTTTTGATAAAAAAAAGAAAAAATACGTATACATTCACTTTAATGAATATTCTGACACATTTCACCGTGTATATTTTGGAAACGTTAGGTTACAGTTATTTTCCTTCAGATAACTAAGCAACGTTGTAGCATGTAGCCTCTACATAGAGGTCGTAGTAATTACGTATTTATCAAAATGTTTATTTACTTGGGGAAAATAATTGATTCGATTATTCCAAAGACCTGGTGAATGTTAATACTGTTAATACTGGAAATATTTCACATATATAGACATGGTTGGAAGATTCAGTTATGCTATTTTCTTGTACGGAAATCAAGAATCGAATGTTGAAATTTTACTGAAAAATAATGGACAAAATAGTGCGTTTCTTTGTTATAGTTCATTCGAAAAGAGAATAAAAGTACTCGAATAACCCAACAGAAAAACTTCTAAACGAAAAGACGGACCTATGGAATTCCCAACTTTTCAAAAATCTCAAGAAATAAGCCTAGAGAAGACATTTGTATACCTTTTTGCACAACTTGAGATACTCCTGTATGAAAATGTTGTAGTAGTACGAAACCTGTGTCACAGTTCAACCTCAAAAGAACTAAATCCATATACAAAGTTGAAAAACTTCTCTGAGAATCATTTGACATTACTCGAATAACCCTACAGAAAAATGAGAATTATTTTGACATTGCCTATACTTCACGAGTGCCAACCTGCGTCAGTTTTAAGTAAAAAAATTTGATAAACCTGAATCTTGGCCAGCGGGATACTTCATAAAATGAATGGGGTGTACTTGAAAATGATCTGAATTTTTATTGAAAAACCTTGTCAGTAGATCCACCTCGTATAATCCAAGGAAACTAAGGAAAGAATTTGTTTAGCTTCACTAAAAGATGGAAAATGAAAAGGGATCAACAGCTGGTTGGTTTCCAAAGGCAAAACCCTTGGTCTTACAGTTGGATAATATACAAAACAATCACAGCAGTTAATTGAAACATAACACATTAACATTACCCTGTGTTAAATAAATGAGTGCTTCAATTTCAACAGACGATTCAGAATGCACAAATTGAGGAAAAGTTTGAAATTTTATTGGATCACTTGTTATAGCATTGAATTTAAATATAGTTAAACTCAATGGTTATAGATTCAAATTAAATATTGTGAATTTTAATAATTTTACTGTAATTACTGTTACATATCAAGTTTATGTTCTTTCGGAAGAATCAAAGAAAACTCCTAGCCATAAAGGAAGCAAAGACTCTTGAAAAAATCAGAATTATCAAACATGATGAATAAAATAACAAAGGTTCATTTCCGTTTAGGAAAATATGACGGCATGACAAGCCAGAAACCGGTCTGTCACCACTCTCCTCCGATGGCAGCACGATCCAAGCAGTTTATTTTTGAATTTGATCTGCACTAGTCCATTTACTTTTCATTACTTTCAATTATGAATAAAAACCATTGCTCTCTACCTGGGACAATGGAAATAGAAACAGTAATAATACAGTGTGACAAGAAAAACCTCGGACAAACTCTTTTTCGTCTTTATTAAACAGAAGAAATTGAACAAAACAACAACAAATAATAATAGCTTGAACATTTGTTAATAATATATTTAAGCCGTTTCGAAATGGCTTCCTTTGGCGGCGATACACAGCTTCAGACGCTTCTTGAAATTTTCGGCAATGGGCCGCAGCTCCTCGGGCGTTAATCGGTTCCATTCCCGGCGCAGAGATTGCTTCAGCGACTCCAAATTTTTATGTTTTTTAGCACAAGCCCTGTGCTCCAAAATCGACCACACGCTGTAGTCCATTGGGTTGAGATCCGGTGAGTAGGGCGGCCATTCTGCAGATGAGATGAAACAAGGAAAATGGGTCTTACACCATTCTTGCGTCATTTTCGCTCTGTGAGCCTGAGCGGAGTCCTGTTGAAAGGTCCAATGCGTATCGCCGAAGTGCTGCTTGGCCCACGGAAGTACTACGGCCTCGAGGATGTCGCAGCGGTAGACTTCTTGATTGATTTTGACACCTTGATCCACGAAAACTAAGGGAGTTTTACCACTGCCGCAAATTCCGCCCCAGACAGTAACGTATTGCGGATTTTGACAGTTTCCGACGATGGCCGATGTACCAGTCGTTTTGGTGGTTGTGGGATTGTTCTACGTTGAAAAGCTTCTCGTCTGTGAAGAGAATTCGCTCCCATTGCTGATCGGCGGCGAGACGAAGGAGTTGGCGGCACCTTTGGAGTCGTACGCGCTTGTTTTCCTCCGTGAGGAGTTGAACTTTTTGGAGCTTGTATGGCTTGAGGTTGAGCTCCTTTTTGGCAATTTCACGGACTGATTCGCGGTTGATACCGGTCTCACAGGCTATTTTCCTCCTGGAAACCCTCGGATTTCGATTGACTCGCTTCTTGACGATGTTGCGATTGCTAGGTGTATTGACAGTGCATTTTCTACCACTTCCTGGACGACGACCATCATGACTAAGCTCCTTGAAACGATGAATTGCATCGGACACGGTTTGTCGAGGCACATTGAGCAAACGAACAATTACGCATTGACGCCTACCTTGACGAAACAACTCCAAAATCGCACTACGTTTGTTTGACATTCTAAAACTCTGTGAAATGAAATTACATCAAACTGAAAATTCACATATTAGTACAGGAAAGTGTAGAGAAACCAAGAGAATAAAAATTATTTGGCTGCGCTGAAATACTTTTGTTCCAGACCACAGCAAAATTTTTCCGAAGTTTTTCTTGTCATCTTGTATAGACGATCAGTTTGTTATACCTACTCTGAGACACCCTGTATTTATTGCATGATAATTGAGCATGAACCCTGATTCTTTCTGATTATGCATCATACTGATAATATCCAGGTTATTTAAAGTTTAATGCCAAGCTAAAACCAAAGACATGATCTGAATGAATCCACAATAACTTTATCCCCACTTCATCACAATCTATACATGCATTGGAGCTTAGTTAAGTTCCCCTTTTACTACTTTTAAACTGAAATTTCTTCGCCATCATACAAGTTGAAAAAATTTATTGTTTTCGTCATCTATAAATAAAAAAACTGAACTCTCAGGGATTACGAATGTTTCTAATGATTTTATCGAGAATCAGAAGCCAAGAAGCCAGGTCAGGACTGTTTGGGGCAAGCGACACCACTTCCCAAAGATACTAAATACGTTTTTACTTATTTTCTTCACGCTATTGTTGCCTAACATAAACATACCTTACCCAACCCAACCTAACCTTACCTAACCCAAACTAACCTAACCGTGCCTTGCCTAACCTAACCTTACCTTACCTTACCTAACCTAACCTCACCTAAGCTAAGCTAACCTCACCTAATCTAACCTTACCTAACTGGCTCATGAGAGGTTCATAGAAAACTGAAAGCTTTCATCAGCTCGAACAGCGTTTTCGCGTCTCCCCAAGACTCTAACTCCCGCTTTTCCTTACAGGCACCACCATGCAGTGCGACAGCATGACCCAGCTGGTCTCAGGCGCCACCACACCCCTTCTAGGATCCCACGAAGCCCTAGAATCCGAAATCAAGAGACTTAGAGAAAGACTGCACACGGTGGAGGCAGAAAACACGGCCATGAGCGTCAAACTGAACCAGCAGCAGTGGGAGCTGCAGAATCGACTCGCCGAGATCGAGATGCAGATCTGCTGCTCGAGGTCCACGAGCAGCTTGGAGGACAACGAACGGAACAGGGAGAGCATCATTTAACAACAAAATGCGCTGCCTTACCACGCTTGGAACCGGTACGAGTTCGTGCAGTACATCGTGTAGTGAAGGCGGCAAATTTTGGTCATTAAGACTTATATGGTCGAATTCTTTGGTTTGATTTTACCAGGAGAGGTTAGAGATGAATGGTCTTTCCATGGTAGATCGAGGAATATGATAACCAAGTCCTTCGTAGAGTCCCAAACTTCTCAAACTCCTCAGTAAAGTGACAGTAAGGTTATATCCACTTCCATGCCTCTAAGACTCTCGATTAGACAGACTAAAAGTGCTGGGGACTCTGTATTTTCACCGAGAAAGATGAAAAGGATCATCTGCTAGCCTTGTGCCACATGTTCTACCACTTCTGGTTCTTTAAGAACCGAAAAAAGACTCAAATGATTATGTTCTGGCAAATTTAGATAAACCACCCTATACAGGTTGTTTGGAGGGTGAGTAGCCAAAGGTAAATGGTGGATATGTGATGCTCTTGGCTACTTGTTGCTCCTAATAAAATAACATTTTGCCCAAAGTTCAAAGTGTTATAATTTTTTTGCCATTTTTCTAGAAATTTCCCACTTTTCTCATTAAAATCTTGAATTTTTTCAATTTTAATGCTCGAGGTGCCTATAAAATGTTTTATTTTTGGAGTCTAGTCTTGTCTCATTCAAATTGAATCATAATTTCATACAAACGTCTTCATAAAACCTGACAGCGTCGTATCAAACATCAAATTGAAAAAAAAAATAATGATGTGTCCACTTTACAAAGTGAAATAAGAAAAATTTACCTAGTGTTGGGTTTTAAAATGGTTTTAAAAACTTCTGTAGTCAATACTCTTTGCATGGTATGTAGCATGTACCATTAATAATCAGATAACTCAAGAAAAAACCGTTTTGTCTTCAAGGATAAGGATGCCTTAAAAGGGTGACGACAAAACTATTCCATTGACCAGGTAAAATTAATCTAACATAACTTTTTCTTGAGTTATCTGATTATTAATGGTACATGTTACATACCATTGCAAAGAGTATTAACTAGAGAAGTTTTTAAAACCATTTTAAAACCCCACACTATGTAAAAATTTTGTTTATTTCACTTTGTAAAGTGGACACAACATTTTTTTTTCATTTTGATGTTTGATACGACGCTGTCAGGTTTGTTGAAGACGTTTGTATGAAATTATGATTAAATCTGAATAAGACAAGACTAGACTAAAAAATAATCATTTTATAGGCACCTCGAACATTATAATTAGAAAAATTCAAGATTTTAATGAGAAAAATGGGAAATTTCTAGAAAAATAGCGAAAAAAATTATAACACTTTGAACTTTGGACAAAATGTTATTTTATCAGGCGCAACAAGTAGCCAAGAGCATTACCTATCCACCATTTACCTATGGCTACTCACCCTCCAAACACCCTGTATATCTCGAAGGAAAGTCGTAAAGCCATACCATGAAGGTTATTAAGACTCACCAGGAAACCCTCAAACCAAGATTGTACGTTTTGTCCTGAAAATCCTATTAAGGTCGTCGTTCAGAGCGAGTAGGAAAACTTATCCGATAGAGGCGCCACCGTGCATTTTATGGAACAAGGACTGAACGATAATAAATTCGCTATCCCAAAAACGCTTATATCTTTCGAACCACTGGACCTATTTCGAAAATCAAACTCATTTTCGAATCATCTTCTAATTCTTATGGAAACTGTTTTTACAATAAAAAAACCAAAACTATTTTTTACAAAATTCATGGATTTTTTCTGCAATTCTTCCCATCGTATGCTTCTCATAGTGTTCTCAGTCACTTTCTGGGATGCTGTCTTCCACTTTTGCTTGAATTCCGCTAATGTTTTCGTTGATTTCTTAGTCTTCTTCAATTCTCTTTTTACCAGGGCCCAATATTTTTCGATTGGCCTGAGTTCTGGGCAATTTGGTGGATTGGCCTCTTTGGGGACAAAAACCACCTCATTAGCTTCGTACCATTTCTTGGTGGCCTTGCTGTAGTGGCATGAAGCTAAATCTGGCCAAAAGATTGTTGACACATCCTGCTCACGTAAAAATGGTAAAAGTCGCTTTTTCAAGCATTCCTCGATGTATATCTTCGAGTCAACAGAGCCTTGGCCAACGAAAAATTTGCTCCTTTTTCCACAAGTGCAAATTGCTTGCCAAACCAGGAATTTTTTAGGAAACTTTGCTTGTTTCTTCACGCGAAATTGTTCTTCAACATTTCCACGAGAATCTGCAGTATAAAATTCCTGACCAGGAAGTTGCGAGAAATCAGCCATGACATAGGTTTCGTCGTCCATCACGCAACAGGAAAAATTTTTCAAGAAATCTTTTTTTAATTTCTTTGCTCTTGATTTCGCTTCTTGATTCTTCACAGCGTTCCTGTCTGGCACTTTCTGCACTTTGTATGTTCTAAGCCCACAACTCGACTTGATTTTCTGAACGGTTGACTGCGAACAACCCACTATTTGGGCCACTTTCCGTCCTGATAGGTTAGGATTCTTCTGAAAGAGGCTGATTGCTTTCTTCTTTTTTTTGAACTATGAAACACCTTTTTCCTCCTGGTTCCTTCCTTGCGGTTAATTGTAAGATCTTCGTTGAAGCGCTTAACAACTCTTGATACCGTTTCCGGACGAACGCGAGCCTCTTTTGCGATTCTTTTGAAGCTCTATTTTTGATAATTTTGAAAAAGTTTCACTATAAATTCTCGTGTCTTCACTTCGCTTGACATTTTGCGACAGAGAATTGGTTCAAGAGATATAGGCGTTTTTGTGATAGCGAATTTATTCTCGTTCAGTCCTTATCTCCATAGAACTTTCATTATCACTATGAGTTATATGAATATGTACCTCTATTATATCCTTATGAATGAAATGTACTATCCGAAAATCGCTGATCTATGAAATTAGTGAATATGTGGGTAAAGCAGGAACTTTTTCCCACCATATATTCGAATTTGGCCATTCTCTGCCAATTCCTTATTTCAAGTTGTTTTTCTGAACGAAATTATCTGTAGATTCACTTTTAATCGGAAGTTGAACTATTTTCATGGGTCTTTCGTTTGAAATAAAACAGGAGCATGAATTGGCTTATTTTCTTCTATTTTTGAAAAAAAACCAACTTTCGAAATGAAATCGATCTCAATTATTTTATGTATTGAAAACTCCAATCCTTTCTGAGTTTACCCACGAAATTTTAGTTCTCAAATTGAAACCATTTTCAAATGCAACTCGAAATAAAAACACACTACATTAAACGCCCACTTTCGATGAACCACCCTATATATCTCAAAGGAAATTCAAGCCCTACCATGAAGGTTATGAAGACTCACCAGGAAACCCTCAAACCAAGGTCCTATTTTTAATTGGAAATAAAATGTATTATCGACTATCATGGAAAGAATATTCATCCAATTCCTCAGACATAAAATTTCGAGTGATTCCAACAAATTCGTGAATATTTTCAATGGTGATTAAATCAGGATTGTACCAGAAATTTGCTACGGATCCTAAGCTTCAAGGGACAGCTTCGATTGCCTGTTGTAATTTTGTCGATAAGCCATTCATTTAACTCTTCATCAGTGTGTGGGACATCGAATTTTGATTCAAAATGACTTGATCGAATGAAAGAGTGGAAAAACTGTGAAAAAGTATCAGTGAAACATTTTCGTTCATCTTCAAATAATGAAAGATCGATTATTTACGAAATTCCATCGTTTTTGTGAGGATATGTCCATATTTTGTTGACAACTGTCAATATTTTTGACAGTTGTCAAATTTTTGACAGCTGTCAAATTTTCTGACAGCTGTCATATTTTTTCTCGAACTGGTTCAACCACATACAAGGTGGATTTTCAATTCTTGTTCAGTACAGTACTTAATGTGGACTATTTCCAAATGAACGAATCTGAGCTTTCAAAAAGAATCTGAAGACATCGTACATTGAATTCCTCGAGGAAAATGTACGGGGACCAAAGTTAGTCCGAAAAAACTCATATGTAACTTCAAAGTAAAGGAATTTTCGTGAAAATGAAGCTGCTTAAATTCCTCGGTGAATGCTCACATTTATTTGCCCGAATGACGGCTTTCATTTTCTATCATAAGTCTTCCAGTGAAGAAGCACTGAATTAAGAATTTCGAAACTCGAAATAAGCGACTCAATTTTCTCAATTCCATATAATTTGTAAGATTATCGTGTATTCGACAATATCGAATCGTTTCAAAATGTACTCCCTCTCATGTGATTCATGGAAAAACGTAGATTTAGTATTGTACATATTTAAAGTTTCACATTCGAACAATAAGTCGATACACCGAAATTACATGCATCTTTTCAACTGGAGTTTAGTGATTTGATGGAAAGGTTAGTGTTGATAAATGTACAGGCTTATGGAGAAGAACTACTGCCATGTTCAATAGCCACGTCACCATTACCCTCACGAGAGTATAGATAAGCTAACTAGATTTTTATAGAGCAGCCGCAAGGTTCAGTGTGGCGTACCACCGTGTTTATTTGTCCCTTAAATGTGAAAGACCACCATCCAAAAGTTGTACTATATTCATCGTAAGGGGAAACCATAGAAATCATAATATATATACTTACTCTAGAATGCTAAATCAATTGGATCGAAGTGTTGTAAAAATTTCAGTGTGGTCCACAATGCGCATACGTGCCATCAGGTTGTTTCTGAACAGGGTCGGCTTCAATGAAATTTTATGCTGTTATTGTTGCAGTTGGATTTAATCAATTCATAATTAGTATTCGACACTTACTAGTTGTTTTGAACATATTGATAATTTTCAACAGCTATTTGAATGGTAAATTTGGAATCATCAGCGACTGGAAGATAAGCTGAAAATCTTTCATTATTCCAAAACCTCTTCAGGCGTTGAAAAAACCCGGTTTCGGTATTAAAATTAATTCAAGGATCAAGGAAGACAAATTCTGGTTCACAAACAACGAATCTTTTGGTAAAGTACAGAAAAAAATCAAATGAGCAAAATATACTAATATATCCCTTCAGGGCAGTTCTATTCTTCGGTGTTCCTGAAAATAGTGGAAACATGAAAATGTATTGTACATCTGCCAATGCGTTACTCTGCATCGTTTCATGAGTTCTGATACCTACATTCATTCTTCAAGTCATTTGTCTTTTTGAGTTCCGAATATATTCCAAAATCAATCTGTTATCTTATCTTAATGAAACTGCAAAGTTTTACTTCAATATATTTTATTTTCGAGTTCGAATTATCCATTAAAAGATGGTTTACTCACAAGATTTCATGATTTTTCATGATGAATTGCGTTCTTTTTCTATATAAAGAACCAATCTCATGGTGCGAGTGGATAGATATGTGTCAATCGAATGAAAAGCAAAGCGTAAATCATAAATTTCTGACAGTTTATATGAATGAAAAGGTGCACATAGTTTACATACTCAAGTGGGAAATGAGCGGGTCAAGACAAGGACACCACAACACTATACAGTTCATTGTTTATCGGATACGAAAAAATCCAAATCGAACACAACACACATCAAAAGCAAAATGCACACGAAGAATATCAAACACGAAAATAATAGTTACGCACCAGTAAACTAGTTTGTCTATGCAGTAAACTAAACTGTGGCTGCAGACTGATACTGAACACGTTCCTGCCTAGATTTTCACTAAGGTCATTTCAAAGTCATTTGCCATGAGACAGAAAAAGGGGTGTTGCGTGGTCTATATCTATTTAGTGAAACCTACTACATTACTGCTCTAATTTTCTCACCAATTCCACAAATATTGCAATTCACTTATAATATTAATGTGTCTAATAGTCTTAGGAAGTCGCGCATGAGCTATAAAATAAGTCTGTTACTCAATGGAATATTTTTATTGTTTAATAATATTGACTTAAAATAGAACCGACAAAACATTTAGGGACTTGGCATCGTTCTACGTGAAATTTCCTAATAGTGAGCATGCTCACATTGTGAATCAGTTGCCTATGCGGCACGTTTTTCGCTGCGGAACTAGAAGGAATTAGCATTCTAGAGTAAGTATATATATTATGATTTCTATGGGGGAAACCAAATTTTCAGTATTATTTATGCATTTCATTGATCAAGCAATGTAACAAATTGTGGATTTAAATTCAAGCATGGTATTCTGGAAATGGCAACGAATTTCTTCAATAAATCTCACAAGGTACATTATTTGATCAGTCCATTGTTGCTATTTGGAAAGCATGTCACCTTTACCAGCATCTCAACATTTTGGAATGAAAAATGGGACACCCATCCTTATCATTGAGACCAAGTACTTTTAAGATACCCCAGGTGTACATTGTTTACGAAAGTCGATGTAGGTATGTTTATATTATTTATGTTGAAACCCAAGACTTTGGAAACATGATGATAAGCGGTAACGAAGCAAATTTTGCATAATGATATATAATTCGTTAAAAAAAATAATTGTTGCTATATTGTTACATAGGTATATTACCAATTCAAATTGTATTTATTGTAAATGTACATTATCGAATTGATTTTTTGCTAATAAGGGATCTCATGAGAAATACAAATGTCATTATTCCAAATCTCGAATTCACTTTTCGCGGCGAGTTGCACCAGAAAAATGAACACAAATTTGTCTCCTTAGCAAACGCATTAACCGAACATTTTTGTCATTGTTAACCCTCATAATTGATATTATTCCATAAATAAAATTACAATTCCAAGTCTACTCGATTTTCATCTACATAGCATAACCCTGAATCCATAAAATAATGTTTCGACGAAATAAGAAAGCTTGAATAAATTTCAAAACTGGTACATTTGTTCGATTCAACAGCAACTGTACTGAAAAGACAATTCTGCACCGACAGTTTTGGATAAGGAAATGACAGCTGTCAGAAAGAATTGACAGCTGTCAAAAAAGAATAGACTACTGTCAAAAAAAATGCCAGCTCTCAAAAAGAAATTGCAGAAAAGAAGAAAAGGTCCTTTATTAAACATTTAATACAGTTGACGACTAGTTTCGGAATTTTTCTACAATTCCATTCTCAAGGATAAATGACCTTTTCTTTTTTTCTGCAATTATGAATTGCCCACACTTATCAATCTTCCAATTTATTCAAAAAGAAATGTGAGCTGTCAATGAGAATTGTAAGCTTTCAAAGAGAATTGACAGCTGTCGAAAAGAATCGGCAGTTGTCCAAAAAAATTGACAGCTGTCAAAAAATTCCAACCTGTCGAAAAAATTGACAGCAACTGTCAAAAATATCACCTATAATCTTGGATGAAGAGTGACGTATCCAAGCTGTGTGCACGTTTGTCCAGATTGCGAACCAGAATCATAAAAACAGATCCAGGATCATAACGATTTTTCTGAAAGCTTTTAATTTTTCTTTTCAATTCTTTAATCTACCTTCAAGTCAGTAAAAGCTGTTGTTACTCAAGTGTGGAAAGGTCCCCCTCATTTTATCTATTAATTGGCCTATTAGCGGAGTATAAACATTACATTTTGGCGACGACTTCGGGATTTTCATTGATTTTCCAGGAAGTCAAAGAATTTGAATTTATTCGAACTAGAGAATTTTTTTATTCAGAAATAAAAACATTGAAATCATGCTATATAGCTATATTAGCTGGCCCGGCGAACTTTGTTCCGCCTAAATGATACTTGCGGTGGACTTCACAAATCGTAATCACCGGTGATCGGAGATCAACGGCTTGGTTCTCTGATTCTTGAACTGTCAAATGTTTCCATGGAAATGAGCTATCACACAGAACAGATACACAAAAATAATATGTCATAATATGTCAATCACTAATAGTGGCAATTTTGGATTCAATTATTTCCGCAAATATATTTATTACCCAAACAGAAATTCAAAAACATTTTAAAAATTATGAGAAAAGATGAGAATGGACATCTCACGATTGGAACTCATCGCCAAAATCCGATTTACTTGACATTTCGATAAAAATTCACTGTGATATTCACCCACTTCTGGATCTGTTAATAGCCTTTCATGGTACTATAAGCCCTTTGTAAATTACACAGTAATTGATGTCATATGTTCTTTTTTCGACCATTTCAAACGACGACGACCGAAATGCTCGATAAAAGAACAGATGACATCAATGGATGGCCGCGAAAGCCTCAACAAATTCATCGCCATTTAATTGTGATGTCAAATATAGAACCCTCACGATTACGTTATTTGGAATAAATAAAACTATACAAATAACTAATAATCATCAGTCATAATGTGTGAATAGCGCCATCTGAAGTGGTAAGAACGAAACTTTTCTCATATCTCAACGAAATCTAATCATTTTAGACATATGTACTCCTACGCTAAGACATTTTGGTTTTGCCCAACAGCGCAGAGTTGTAGGCAACTAAAATTACACACTATTACAGTGACTAGAGGGAATATAGTCACTGTACACACTATTTGTTTAAATCGCCATCTAACGCGGAGAATATCAAATGAAGTACAAACGAATAAGCGGTAGCGTAACTGTAACTGTAGCGACATCTAGTGGCCTTACTCAAAAGGAGGAAAAGCATTTCCTGTATAAGTAAAATTTTCATCGATTTTCTCAAAGTTCCATTGTATTTTATAATAACCAGACCGTAGACGAATCCATATATGAAGTTTCATAACAAACAGTCCATCCGATCTCGAGTTATGAATGGTGTAACCAACATCTTTCTTTTATATATATATAGATGCTATATTTATCCACACATTTGAACTGTTTTCGTGTCAGAGAGTTACTAATTTACTAGCTGCCACAGCTATTTATGACTTCAAATAACTGAAATAATAAATTAATAAATTCATTTCATGAAAACATATTCACTACCGAAGAATGTAATAGAAACGAATTGAAAAAGAATACCAACACCAAAAATGTTATATTTTAAAAATGGATCACCCTCTCCAAAGTTTGTCTTAACCTCAAAACCATCCGCCATAACACCAAAACTGAAAATAAACAAATAATATCTCTCTTTATAATTATCGTTTTAATTGTCCGATCATTATTCCAAATATTTCAGTAAAGATAAAATATTTACATAAAGCCATCTAAGAATATATAAAATAAATTTTCATTTCAAACTCACTATAACCTTATAAACTGAACATATAAGAGACCTCTTCACAACAATAAAATAACGAACCTAAAATCGAATTTAAGTAGAAATTAATACCAATTAAGTACAACAATTCCGTCCTAGAACGAACTCAATGTTCACGATTAGACAAAGGTAAGTATCTGATCTACACAACGAAACACAACAACAAATTCACAAACAGTGTAAAAACAACTCAAATGCTGAAAAAATGGTGGAAATCAAGAATTTCTCATGTATCGAAATGAAAATAAATAAATTGATGAATGATACCGTGTTTTCGCTACTTCTCAGTTATTTGTGTCGTTGAAATTCGCCTGCGAATCTACCATAACCTCAAAGTGTACCGATCCCTCTCTGTTCAGGTTACCGCTCACGTATTCTATGTTTTTGGCCCAGGCTCTGCACTCTATATTCACGACTATGTTCGCTGAAAAATAAAGAATACAATCCTAGTCTTTTATACAGGGTGAGTCGATTTTACATGTGGAATTTATAAAGTCAAAGTTAAGGATAATGAATTAATTTTCGTTTTCTCTTCAGAAAAACCTGAGTGCCCCAATAACTGCTTGACCTATATCAAAGAATGCTCTGAAAATGATTAATCAACAACAAGTATACTCCATTCACTTTTATTTAATCACATAGGAAGTCATGGTTTCGTTTTCAGGAATTGGTGCAACTGATAAAAAGCACAAAACATATGATAAAAAGTCAGTGCGCGCACAGAAAATATCGTTAATGACAAAACGACGTTGCCAGTTTCTTTGTTTACATCAAAGTAAAAGTATCAAAGATATTCCACATTTTGTTAGGTTTACAAATTGTTCGCAGATTTTTGGTATTTGCAGTTGAGTTTTTCGTCGAATATCCAAGATTAACGTATGTTTATTGTATTTAGCACCAGTTTGGAGCGTGAGGACGATTTTCAAGACCAGGACGAATGTTTACATTTCGAGGTTGAAGGGGTACACGGGAATTTCGTTGAAAAAGCTGTTATTTGGACAGATATCGCAGTAGATGGATCGGATGGAGCCTCGAGAGGTCGATTAGGATGATATTTTTCAGGTTTTCCAAGAAATTTGGCGATATCTGAGCAGATTTGCAAAAGTTAGGTATCTCACTAATGAGGTGGAACTTAGACCTAATTCTCCTATAAGAAACGCCTTTCAAAGGTCGAGATGGTGAAAAATGTATTCTTTAGATGTTGTTTGAACAAACGCAGCCGAGTTTTATATCCCAACATTGATTTTAAGAAAGTTATCAACAAAATAAAATTGACATTATTCTTGATTCTTGTAATTACCTATCGATTCATCTTATATCTTTGGGTTGATTTTTTTTTAATGAATTCTTGATTAGAATCAACAATTGATGTCATCAAGTCTTGAACTTTCAGTTCAAGAGGATAATAAACATTAAATCTTCACAAGCATGCATATGAAAATTATGTGAAAGCAATGCAATTTTCTTCCATGGCGAAAAATAATATATTTCAACAGTGATCTCTTGTACTTTTCATGCAAATAACTAGAAAAGGAATCCTGTCTATCAATTCATATAAACGTTAATTATTTTCGTCCATCACATCTTTTCCAATTCATTCATTTTCCGAATAAATTCACATTCTGAGAAATAGGCTAAGAATGTAGAAAGGGAACATAGTGTTGACTTAACATAAAAATATTTTGAAAAACGTCATAACTTCGATACAGAGTGGAATGTGTCAAATTTCCAAGGCCAGAGTTGTGATTTTATAATTGTGAATGGAGTATATGAACTTCTTTTTTGATCTTCTGATCACTTTTGTCTGATTCTCCACTAGATGTCGCCATGGGTAGTTTCTGCTCATGACTTCGGCTGATGTTGTTTTAAGAGGACCCAAGTTCCAATCTCATCCCCATCGACATCGAGTTGAGTCGCTCTGATGTGATCTAACAAGATCGAAACCTGGGTCAACATCTGTCTTTTGAGGGAACGAAACTGTTTGCTGGTTTTCCAAGTTGGTTATGGCAAGTTCGAGACAGTGGCGGAACACTCGTTGATGTTTATATCAAAGAATGCAAAGTAACTGGCAATTATACTTATGGTAGTTACAATTTTGTATGGACTGAGCTGAGAAAGAGGTACTTACGGGTTGGACTGACGACTTTGACGGCGATCAGCGGGCTGAGATAATTTTTGACATTACGAAATGGATAAAAATATCCAGGAAAACCTTGGGTGGGAAAGTACTCGAACTGTTCGATGTTTTCTTTGTCCGCCGGTCCCTCCCCCTCGCAACTGATCCAGATGTTCTCCCTGTTCTCGATAGGAGTCTGAAAAAAAGACAAAATAGTGACTTCAACCCGAATCCTGATAATTTTCACGAGATTTGTCGACTTTCTCATCAATCCGAATTCAAAAAGTTCTCTTACCCCATTTATAGCCAATTCCAACTGTGACGGCATTCCAGGTATCGGTTCTGTGTAATACTCAGGTTCCCAACCCCAAATCTGAAGAAAAAAGTGATTACAAGTCAAAGAAAATCATCGCAAATGTCAAACTTCACGTCAACGTCAAATTTGACATACGTCAGTAGTGCCATCGCATACTCAAACATCAATCTATATAAGGAAAATTCTCCTTTCGTTTGATGTCTTTTGGGGACACCCTGTACAGGGTCTTTCACGAGGAACCTCACCCATATTTATACGGGAAACTACTGAACGTATTTTCATGAAATTCAGCACTTATAAGTATTTCACGATGCTGATGAAATCTAAAATATTTTCAAGGCATGAGCACCTCCGGTTTTTCCGGAAATGACGTCAACTTCCGTTTTTCAAATTAGAACACCATTTTTTTATTGCAGAAATAGATTCCTTAGAAAATTTCAAGTCATTTTGATGTAACATTTTTCAGTTTTGGATGGAAAATTCTCTCTGAGCGGGAAAATTCGAAAAAAAAATCGAAAATAGAGCTCCGCTGAAACAAGAATAACTTCGAGGTTTTTGGATGGAAAATTTTCATTTTTGGGATTTTTCAAGATGTAAGATTGATGTATCCACTTTAAAAATCGAAATCGCGATTCATGATACAGGGGGTGAAAAAATCGCTTTCAAAGTTAGGGATGACAAAATCGTGAAAAATCAATTTTTTCAAATTAGAACCCCATTTTTTTATGGCAGATATTGAATCTACGTTAAAAAATAATGAGAGTGAATGCATCACACCCTTGCCCTAAAGTGGATATTTTCTGAGTTATTCACAAAAAACTGTTTTTCGTCTTGAATTTTCAGCTATTTCTTTTCCCTTCACGCCATAAAGATGAAATTTTCAGGAACTGTTACTTAAACCATGTTTTAGATTTTACTACCCTAATATGCAAGAGAAAAAATTTACAGGTTGTTCCTAAATAGATGGCGAATTTGGATTCGAATTTGTATCGGAAACCTCTTTATTTCAACTGATCGGCCATCGGTTTTCTCTCCAGTCATAAATAAATAATTCCTTATGAACCATATGCAAAAACTTACCATGTTTTACATTCTTTTTTTTAACGATAGATATCATCAATTACATCTGCCAAATTCCTCTTTATTCGGTAGCATTTTGTGTTTACTATTAATTTGTAATAGTAAACACAAAATGCATTTTGTGTTTACTATTAATTTGTAATAGTAAACACAAAATGCTACTGAATAAAGAGGAATTTGGCAGATGTAATTGATGATATCTATCGTTAAAAAAAAGAATGTAAAACATGGTAAGTTTTTGCATATGGTTCATAAGGAATTATTTATTTATGACTGGAGAGAAAACCGATGGCCGATCAGTTGAAATAAAGAGGTTTCCGATACAAATTCGAATCCAAATTCGCCATCTATTTAGGAACAACCTGTAAATTTTTTCTCTTGCATATTAGGGTAGTAAAATCTAAAACATGGTTTAAGTTACAGTTCCTGAAAATTTCATCTTTTTGGCGTGAAGGGAAAAGAAATAGCTGAAAATTCAAGACGAAAAACAGTTTTTTGTGAATAACTCAGAAAATATCCACTTTAGGGCAAGGGTGTGATGCATTCACTCTCATTATTTTTTAACGTAGATTCAATATCTGCCATAAAAAAATGGGGTTCTAATTTGAAAAAATTGATTTTTCACGATTTTGTCATTCCTAACTTTGAAAGCGATTTTTTCACCCCCTGTATCATGAATCGCGATTTCGATTTTTAAAGTGGATACATCAATCTTACATCTTGAAAAATCCCAAAAATGAAAATTTTCCATCCAAAAACCTCGAAGTTATTCTTGTTTCAGCGGAGCTCTATTTTCGATTTTTTTTTCGAATTTTCCCGCTCAGAGAGAATTTTCCAACCAAAACTGAAAAATGTAACATCAAAATTACTTGAAATTTTCTAAGGAATCTATTTCTGCAATAAAAAATTGGTGTTCTAATTTGAAAAACGGAAGTTGACGTCATTTCCGGAAAAACCGGAGGTGCTCATGCCTTGAAAATATTTTAGATTTCATCAGCATCGTGAAATACTTATAAGTGCTGAATTTCATGAAAATACGTTCAGTAGTTTCCCGTATGAATATGGGTGAGGTTCCTCGTGAAAGACCCTGTATATCAGTAAAGAGACGTGAACGGAAATTGAATGCTGACAACGATCGAATCGACTTATTCCCCTCGTTTGACAGGAAATTGGAAGGAATAAACGTCAATCGAATGTAATTGAGGGTTGTAAACATTTCAAGAAACAAAACAACACAATCGTGGATTCCAATGTCAATACATTATAGGTGATTACATGTGAAGACGGTTTGGTAATAACGATCAATTGAATAAATACTGGACTGTTTCTGAGGCGAAGGCATGTCATTACAGGGATACAAATTAAGGTTGACGGAAATAAAAGAAGGAAAATATCAATTATCAGTGCATGAAGACATGAATACACACAAATGTGCTAAAAATTAGGACAGTGTAGAGACCCTGAAATTCCTTAATGTCAGTTTTTTTTTTATTGGATAATGTTGGACTGTCATCTATGTCAAATTTAGGAAGGAACAGACCTTGAGTATTCGTTTTTGGTATAGCAAACGAAATTTATCAAATGTGAGTACAAAACTGGAGTAAATTCAACATTCAAATACAGTGTGACAAGAAAAACCTCGGACAAACTCTTTTTCATTTAGCTTTATTGAACAGAAGAAATTGAACAAAACAACAACAAATAATAATAGCTTGAACATTTGTTAATAATATATTTGTACCGTATCGAAGTGGCTTCCTTTGGCGGCGATACACAGCTTCAGACGCTTCTTCAAATTTTCGGCAATGGGCCGCAGCTCCTCGGGCGTTAATCGGTTCCATTCCCGGCGCAGAGATTGCTTTAGCGACTCCAAATTTTTATGTTTTTCAGCACAAGCCCTGTGCTCCAAAATCGACCACACGCTGTAGTCCATTGGTTTGAGATCCGGTGAGTAGGGCGCAGTGGCGGCTCGTGAACTTTTATCTTGGGTCGGCAGATATACAGGGTGTCCCAAGTTCGAGTGCCTATTAGACCTAAGATATTTTCGGATCCGGAGCACTTTCGGTTATGCAAGGAGTGAAAATAAATTTTTTCAACAAATTTTTTTTTAATTTCTTCGTTTTTGATATTTTCCGTTTCTTTTCGATACTTTTAAATCTCTTCGAATGAATACAATGGTTTTGACATGAATGTATTGAACATTGATTACTCAAACATATAATAAACGAAAAAATGAAAAAAAAATTGAACAAATTTATTTTCACTCCTTGTATAATCGGAGTGCTCAGGCTTCAAAAATATTTTAAGTCTGTAGGGTGTAGAGAATTTCGAACAATATCATAATACCAATTTTCAGATTTCAAATATGTCCAGTTCTCCAGAAACGTCTAATAGGCACTCGAACTTGGGACACCCTGTATATAATAAACAACTGAAGCCTGCAGCCGCATCCCGCAATAAAAACGAAAACAGTCGAGGTACCCCCGATCCAATCCTTCCTTGTGTTTACGAATCAAGGCATTTCCAGTACGGCATAATCTCATTTGCCGTACCTGAGCCTGCAATAAGAGTTTAACGGCTACTGTTCAGCATTTTTTTCGGCTAAAAATTTCTGGAAATAGTGGAAATAGACGGAAATTCATATAAGTACTATCATTTTTAGCATTCACGTCTATAAAAGTAATAAAAGTACGAAATACGACAAAAATTCGTTTTGAGCAACTTTTATCTCTTATTATTTGTGAGATTGAACGGAAACATCGCATTTTCGATTATGAAAAAGCATTAACTAAAAGGCGAATATAATATTTATCATTATCTGAATAAAATTCCAACAGAAATCAGCCGTTTCATCTCATTCGTATTCGCCTTTCATTGATCCAGTACGGCCGAGTACGGCATGCCGTACCTACTTTAACGTCGGTCCCCAGAAAGCGTTCTATGCTTGGCGCTCTCGTCTTCCGCAGTTACACATTTCAATTCTCGGACTGATTTGGGTTGACGGTCAACGGCGTGGCGTTGAGATTGGAAGAGCGTATTTTCAAGAAGTTGAAATATTTCAGTTATATAATTTTTAGAATTTTATTGGGAATACAATAATTATAATAAATTTGGTAATTTAACAGAAGAAAGAGTAATTTAAATTTTGGCTGAACATAAAATATATAGGGTCGGCCCTGACGAGCCTCCACTGGTAGGGCGGCCATTCTGCAGATGAGATGAAACAAGGAAAATGGGTCTTACACCATTCTTGCGTCATTTTCGCTCTGTGAGCCGGAGCGGAGTCCTGTTGAAAGATCCAATGCGTATCGCCGAAGTGCTGCTTGGCCCACGGAAGTACTACGGCCTCGAGGATGTCGCAGCGGTAGACTTCTTGATTGATTTTGACCCCTTGATCCACGAAAACTAAGGGAGTTTTACCAATGCCGCAAATTCCGTCCCAGACCATGACGGATTGCGGATTTTGACGGTGTTCGACGATGGCCGATGTACCGGGAGCCTTTACGGACCAGACTCTGTCGTTTTGGTGGTTGTGTGATTGTTCTACAGTGAAAAGCTTCTCGTCTCTGAAGAGAATTCGCTCCCATTGCTGACCGGCGGCGAGACGAAGGAGGTTGGCGGCACCTTTGGAGTCGTACGCGCTTGTTTTCCCCCGTGAGGAGTTGAACTTTTTGGAGCTTGTATCGCTTGAGGTTGAGCTTCTTTTTGGCAATTTGACGGACTGATTCGCGGTTTATACCGGTCTCACAGCCTATTTTCCTCATGGAAACCCTCGGATTTCGATTGACTCGCTTCTTGACGATGTTGCGATTGCTAGGTGTATTGACAGTGCGTTTTCTACCACTTCCTGGACAACGACCATCATGGCCAAGCTCCTTGAAACGACGAATTGAATCGAACACGGTTTGTCGAGGCACATTGAGCAAACGAACAATTTCGCATTGACGCCTACCTTGACGAAACAGCTCCAAAATCGCACTACGTTTGTTTGACATTCTAAAACTCTGTGAAATGAAATTATATCAAACTGAAAATTCACATATTAGTACACGAAAGTGTAGATAAACCAAGAGAATAAAAATTATTTGGCTGCGCTGAAATACTTTTGTTCCAGATCACAGCAAAATTTGTCCGAAGTTTTTCTTGTCACCTTGTATTATATCTTTCACCCCATTCACTTCTTCTTTTCTTACTGTCGCTTTGAAAGAGTCCTGACAACATTTCTCTAACAAGAAAAAGCAGATCTGAATAGACAATTGGTGAAAACTTACCCTATTCAATTTTAAAAAGACACAAGGTGAACCGGTCTTGTACCCGTAGCCTTTTTCTGGTGCACAGTCGCTGAACAGGGTGGTGTTCACAATGCACACATTGTCCTTGTCGGGTTTCTTGTCGTAGTTGCAAGAAACCATATTTTTGCCCGTGGAATCCGCTTGATAGGCTGAAAAAAAATCACTCATCTGAAATCACCGAAGTGACACTTATGGCAAGAATTATAAAAATTTAAATCTGAAGATGAACTCGTATTTCTCCCATGATATGCCTGGTTTAACATGAAATTAATAGTTTCTCTCTGAAAAGTACTGGTCACTGATGGGTGATTTTGCAATCAAAAGGGTGTGAAATGATCTGCAATGGTAGAATATTGCTGCTACCTTGAATATCGATAATATATACTTCTCCACAAGAGTTAGGGATATCGTATTCAATCGTTTTTGAAAGTAAGTAATCTTCGAGAAAATCGTTGTTAAATCATTTAAAACTCAATAACAACTTGAATCGATCCAAGAAAAATCAGTATGAGACATTTCGTCAATCTGGTCGCCTTTTTTCTGAAGTTTGGTTCTTTGCATATGCTTCATGAATGTTCTTATTTTGAAATGAAGTCAGTTTATAAACGGCTTCGATTTGAAACGACTTTTCTGAAAATGCCAAGACGTAAATTAATAAACGCTGAGGCTAATAGGGCTATCGGAATGCTACAGGGTGGCCTAACCAAGGTTGTTGTAGCGGAAAGGCTCCAAGTCAGCCAAAGTGTGATATCTCGACTTTGGAATAGGTTCAGGGAGACAGGTTCCGTGTTGGAAAGACCAAGGCTTGGTGGGCGACGAAAAACAACACCTGCTCAGGATCGTTTCATCACCGTTTCGGCGAGAAGAAACCCTACATCTACGTGTAGAATGCTACGGAATACTCTTCAAAATGCAGATGGGGTCCAAGTTTACATCGATGCCATCAGACGACGTTTGAGAGAGGTGAATCTAGGTTCTAGACGTCCATAAAGAGGAGTTCTATTAACACGTGACCATAAGCGTCAAAGACTGGAATTGGCAAGGCAACATATCAATTAGAAAGATCAAAGGCGTAGTGTCCTGTTCACTGATGAATCGAGATATGGACGATTTTCAGATTCTCGAAGAATAAGGGTATGGACAATCCCAAGCATACCCTGTAATCGTCGCTATGTCCAAGAAGTCCATCCATTCCGAGGGGTTAGTGTTATGGTATGGGCCGGGATATGTTTCAACGGGCGCACAGATCTACACATTTGTCCTGAGAATATGACCGCCTTACACTATAGGGAGCATGTCATTGTTAATGTTGTGCCAAATTTTCACGCTGCTATTGGTGAAACTTTTCAATTTCTAGACGATAAGGCTAGACCGCACCGTGCAGCCATAGTTGAGAATGCGCGCGAGGAGCTTGGTATTCCACATTTACCAATACCTTCGATCTCACCAGATTTGAATTGCATAGAACATGCATGGGATATGATCCAAAGAAGATTAGATAATCATCAGCCTACCTCAGAATCCTTAAATGATCTGAGAGAGCTTCTGTCCTGTTTATGGAACCAAATTCCTCAAGAAATGCTCAACAACCTCGTGTGTAGTATGCAAAGAAGATGCGAAGCCGTTATTGATGCCCGTGGAGGCCATACATTGTATTGATAGTCTTAAAATGCTTGAATTCTCTGGGAATAAAATTTCGTTATTTTACCCGATTTTTCTTAATCACCCTGTATACGCTGCAGACCTACAGGATAAAATTAATTTGCAACTTGAAATCATATTAATATGAATTCTCATCACAAAAATCTTATTTCAACTATATTTTTTTGCAATTTGAGTCAATATCCCTAACTCAGGTGGAGCAGTTTATTTACATTGGAATGTATGCTTCTGTGATAAATAGCTCTGAACATTCAGGTTAGAACTACTTAGACTAGTATACAGGATGAGTCAATAAAAATGCAATTTTTTTTTATTTTCAATGGTATATCTTCCGAATATCGGTGTCTCTCCAATAATATTGAATCTTCTGATTTTAAACAAATCTGCTTATATTTTGGTCTCGACAAAATCCCAACCATATTACAAATACCTCGTTGAAGGTATTACAGTGAATATTTCGAGTGCTGCGTTGCCATTTATGTCAGTTTGCTTCTCAATAAACAGGGCTGTGGCCGTACAATAAATCAAGCAAACTGGTTCAAGGATATCAAAACGAAGAACAATAATCAGTTCGTTGGCTCAGTCACACCCTAACGATGACCTATAAAGGCCAGTTCACTCGGGGTAATTACTTTGGGGTGCTGTGTGAAAATATTTCAATATATGTGTATCACGTGACAAACACCCTTCCCTCATATGGAGTGTTTTTCGGGGAGACCACACGATATGAACCGAGCAACAGGCGTCTAAATCCAAGAATAAAAAAACCTGTTACAATTTTCATTCATGTACCTGGTGAAGATTAAGGGTTTTCCAATAAAAGGTGTTATTTTGACATTCAAAGAAAAATGCCATCTTTTCAGATAGGCAAATGATCGATGTTCATCAATACATAGTATAAAACGAAGTCGCTATCGCTGTCTGTTCCTATCAGGGTTGGCATGTTTCAAAACATGTTTTAAACATATTTTGCAAATTCGTTTCTTTATACTCTTTAGAATGAATTGTAATGTCGTAGAAAAGGAATAAGAATTATCAACTTCGTTCAGGAATAGGGAGAGTAATTTTTATTGGCGATTCATTGGAAGGTAGCGCTACCTAGAAATATCTTCTTGATGAAATTTGTCTTAATGAACGAACTGCAGCTGAGAAAAAATTATGAGTATTAATGAATATTGGCCCAGTTGTCGAAATGTTGGCTTTTTTTGTGTAAATGAATCTAAAATTGTGTCTTAATTTTGAAATTAGTAGTTTTAAATTTTTTTCACTTCTTAGACAAGAGAACCTATTTTTTTGCCATTTGTTCTTTGAAATTCACCTCGGCGTGAAAAAAAATGCAAAGGAAAAATATATTCAATTCAATTGCACTTTATTGTTTCTCATCACATCTATTGTCACGTAATAAAGATATTATTGTAACATTCCAAGTTTGTAAATCCTAGGAACATTATGAAAAAGAGAAAAGGGGAAACCCTGCTCTGAAGAGCTGAGGGTAGAATTACGTTAAAGGGGGTTTTATACTTATATTTTTGGCTTGTGATGTGATCGTCTAGATTGGTAGAACTCTATGTTATGTCGTAGTAATTCAGATTCGTAATAGCTCAGATTAGTGAAATATAGGATGGGAAATAATGAGGTAAAATTGATAAATAAAACACTAGATTGGACATAGAGGTGGAACAAGAGCCCTTTATTCGTCCAGCGCCATAGTTCGGGGAACCATAGCCTATGAAGGAAAAACGAACGAGAATCAATTGAAACTCAAAGCAAAAAACCTTCTAGCATTACAGATGATATGTTTACAATCCATAGAACAATTATTAATAAGACGAGCACTGGTGATATGTACAATATGGAGCTTCCTATACTCCGGTAAGGTTAGTACTGGCACAATTGTGATAAAAAGCAGAATCCAATACATCCAAAGGTTATAGGCATATAGAGTGTGTCACCTGATTATTAATGAAATTCATAAGCAGTATCCTTGTAATTCCTAGTGTGAGAATCCTTCCTTCTAAGTGTTATGTGTGAGATCATAGCAGTCGCGTTGGTTTGGAAGTGACGATAAACTCTTTATATTTCCTGTTAACTGATGAACGATGGCACCTTCAAAGCTTTCCTTGCTTATGGGGTACGTCAAGGGCCCGAAGGCTTGGTTCACTGGGACGTTCGTTTAAAGAACACCCAGAGGAAGTTTCACTGGCCACTGTTGTGGGGGATGTTTTCCTTAGCACAGGCGATATAAACAGTTTACCCTAGGCCTCCAAACCAGTGATATTTGTACGTGAAATATTATCCTAAAAGCAACAACTCCAAATGCCTATACCATAATGCCGAGTGAATAGTTAAATGTGCAGTAAGCCTTACGAACAGTATAAGAATATTCCAAATGGGTTGGTAGCAGAGCAGAGTTCCACAATATTCAATAGAAATGCAAAAATAAAATAGAACAAGCTTACATGAGATGAAATCCTGTGAAATTAAACAGTTATTTAAATGGAGATCGTTTACATACCAGATAACAAAGAAGCGCCTTTTTAATATACTAAAATGGCGGATTTCTAGAAGAGGAACCCCACTTCAAAGGAACACTATGGTGAACCAGAATATCCAAGGTAAAAGAGGCCCTTCCATTCGTTGTCGTTTCGGAGGTTAGTTTTACTTCCACAGAATCGTATTTCTTCGATGGTCACAGAAGAACAAGTTTACTTCATGGTGGATCGTCGATATGATTAAAATCTCCTATTTATAAAGATGCGAATTGCCTAAAGTATTGATTGAAGTCGTACTACTATTCATCATTCATTGAATTATAAAATAATATCAAATAAGTTCATTCAACGTAGTTCCACGTTTCGACAATAGACGTTGCAAAGTTGGAAGCCATGGAGTCTGGCAACGGTGCATTTTATTTGCAGGGTAGGAAATTCAGATATGTTACAATCAATTCTAATTTAATCAATTATAATTGTTTTGGAAGAGTTTTTTCATAGCAATGTTGCCAAAACTTTTGTTTTAAACATGTTTTAAATGTTTTTTGAATGTTAAAAAAAAACATGATTCAAATCAAATAAAACAGTTTCAAATAAAAAACACAATGTTTTGTTTTTTTTAAACATGTTTTTGCCAACCCTGCATGGTTCCTATACAGGGTGAGTCTTTGACTTGTACATATATTTTAACTATAGATTCTTGAGGCCAAAGGAAACCTTTTTTTCATTTTCCATTTTTCCGAATTCGGCCCTGTTAAAAAGATATAGCCATTTGAAAAAAAAAATTGTGCTGAGTCCGTGCCTGGATACATTCTCTGGAAACACTTCAAAGTTCATATTTTTCGATTGAAATTGAGGTGATTAGATGTTCTGGGTGATACAATTAGAAAATACTCAAGCACTAACCTTATTCGAATAAGAATGTAACAAAAACGATATTTCCTAACAAAAACACTGTCCGATTATTTCTGCAATTGAAAAGCCATATTTCTCCCACCACAATAAGTTCCTTCTTCGATTTTCCTGAAGATTAGTTTATAAACACTAATAATTGGTTAATATTTTCCTCGATATTTTGGAACGATCTCATGAAAATTGGTTTCTCACCAACCTATTCTAACTCCATCAACCTAAGTCAGATGATTCGAGGTCAATGACCTAACCTAACTCATCTTCTATGATATGATATTCCACAGAACACGGCCATCTAAAGACTAAAGTCTTTAGAAGGACGTGCACAGAACCTGTCTAAGCACAGAACTCTAGAGAAGACGATGCCAGATTGCTGATTTTCTCTTCAAACAATGCAAACTCAAGAAAGCAGTACGTCCCCTATCGTTAGCGGATGAACTATCACAATCGCTAACGGCTAAAGGCGTCTAGGCGTGCCAAACGAGTTCTGATTCTTGCCGATATAGCCGGCACGCAAGGCAGACAGGCGGGACAGGCCGTTGTGTTGTGGTTGTTCTGTTTCTGTGTCTCGAACAGCAGGCCAGTCTATGATAATGAAAGACGCTTAAACGGGATAACCTTAATTATCTATCTGAATTTACTTGCAGATAATAAAGCAAACAGGTGATGATTGTGATGTGCATACCGTGTAGTGTCGATTGAAATCTCCAAGAGGATAATATTGTTGAGATAGATATTTTCCTGAAAGACCGGTAACAATAAATTTTCAATAGAAACTGTGCTTATAGACTGTGTAATTTCATTTCATGCTTCTCAGAATTCAATTATTACATCGAACGTTTTTCCATCATGTAGATTTTAGTCTTGACGAAGTTGATAAACATTGACAACGTTGTTAATTTGTTAAGATCAGAGAATACATAATATTCGATGATATTATTGATATTTAATTCAGGGTTGCATTCAGTTTTTTTATGAAATTCATGATTTTTTCCTCGAATTTGTTCGTATACAATTAGGAATAACTCGAAAACGACGCGTTTTATTGAAAAAATATAAGAATACTTTTATTTTCTAAAATGGTTGATTCTTTCGAAAATATGAACCGTTTATCTTTTTCGAGTGATTTTATAGTATTTTTGCATGAATTCATGAGACGAGTAGGCTGTAACTCTTATACTAGAAGGAATATGGAATAAGTTTCAATTGAGGAATATGCACCATGAATAGAGTAAACAATCAACCAAAATTCAGTTCATTCGGATTATCGGTTTTGAATATATGGAAAGAATAGTGTTAATTTCATGGATTTTTGACACCCTGTATCTTTCAAACGAAACCGAATTTTGAAAAATTGTATAGGAAAAAAGTGTTTCGTTTGATGAGAGGAATCTACAGTTAAAATATATGTACAAGTCAAAGACTCACCCAGTATGTATGCTGAAATCTTCAAAACTACGCAACGAATTTTGAAACGCTTTTTTTTAATATATGAGTTGATTCAAGAGGGAGGTTTATATGTTTGATACTTGCATAATATTGTAGAGAAACACTGACCAATTTACAGCCTTACAGGTTTCTAATGTGATGTCGTAAATAAACAATTTTGCGTTTACATTGCAAACGCTGACTGAACCACACGAGATAAATCAGAATAATGTACTCGGTATTGTGCACCTGAAAAAGGTCAACAAAAAAGTCCGCGATGGTATATGTCTATTTCTTAAGGAAACCCACAATAACCATTTTTTATCCTTCACATTTTACGGGAAAAATGGCTTATTTAGGAAGTCATTTTAAGCAAAGACAAGTTGTTGATGATCGTCCGGCTTGAGTTCTGTGTTAACTGAACTTTATAAGCCTTAAGACCCAAATGTTTGGGTAAAACACGGTGTAATGACTTTTATGGAATGCCTAATTCCAAAGAAAGACGAGGAATGGACAAACCTGAGTTTTCATCAACACTTTCGGCTACAGCAGCAGTATTCTCGGCTGTTCTTGAGCGACGTGCGCGGGTTTTATTCTTCACATCCTTAACTTGCCCCAACAGCTCGAATTTTTCCACCAATTTCTGTATTGCGGTTCGACAAGGTGCTTGACGACGACCCAAAAATATTCGAGTTTTACGAACCGTCTCTGCCAAATTTTCACCTTTTTTAAAGAGAATTTCAATAATTTCAATGCGTTGTTGAAGCTTGTATCGTTCCATTTTTATTAATGGCGTTGTTTCCACTTGTCAAATGTCAAAAAATGACAACTTCAAAAGTGACATCTACCGAAATAACAAGTTATTCAAAATAACACATCCTCTCATTGGAAAACCCTTTAATATGAATGTGATCTAGTTGTAACTTACGTTCGAAAAATTTGTCGAGAAGAGAAATCCATTTCTGTCCAGTGGTGGCGTTTTGATCGCTGTACCAGATCAAGGCGCCATCTTCCGTTTTCGCCGGTAAAGGCCTGAAGCCCAGACCTGGATTTACACCTATCAAACTCTCACCCTGCGTCCATTTTGGCTCGACGTCGTTGATGGTGGCCATCAGGCCCTGCATGCATATCGCGAATAAAGCAGCCAAGATGGCATAGAAGATTACGTAGAAGACCATCAGCTGACCTGAAGAAGAAAAAAAACATAAAAAATACAAAGACACCTTATTTTGACTCGTTCAGTCAATATCCTTAATGACAAATCGACGTTGCCAGTTTCTTTGTTTACATCAAAGTAAAAGCTAGGAGCTATGCTCCTAGGTAAAAGTATCAAAGATATTTTGGCATGGGTGCAAACGGCAAATTTGAATTGGACCAAAAATCGATTTATAAGCATAAATAAAGCAAAAGTAAGTACTAATCGCCTTTTTTACACTTGATAACGAAGTTTTTTTTAGGTATCTGGCCGTTTGGAAAGATTTCAAACGAAATTCCGGTCCTCCAGAAGTTTGGTTAGTTTCGGTATCGTTTTTAGTGCTCAAAATTTATTTGGAATGTGTAAATGGACAAAAAAAGGCCTCCTTATACGATCTTCTCACGAAAGCGACCAGAAAATATGGTTCAGGTAGGATTTTCGAGGAATTATGAGGAAAGAACTTGCAGAATGAAATTGCACGACTTTCGTAAGTAAACGGGGTTTGGATGGCCATCGTCGGTCTCTAAATGATTATTGTTGATGGTTTTCACGTTTCAGAAAAAAAACCACTTCGTATAAGCCCATTTTGAAGAAATTTGTGTATGTAACATTCAACGGTAGGTATTGGCTCTTAATCGAAAGAATATATTATATCTAGTGCTACTTCTTTCAAAAGAGACACAAGCTTTTAATGCTGTGAGGGCCCTATAATGTGGAGGAGTTTGTGTCTTATTTTAGAACAGGTGAATGATAAATGTGAAGCATATTATGTTTGACCTTTTCCTTTTTACTTGTACAAACCTACTGTGGTTGAAATGTATGAATATTTTTTAAACTAATAAATTACTATACAGTCAGAATATTTTACTCCTTGTTCATAAGATCAAATAAATGAAATGTATATCTTCTACTCTTATTTTTATTAAGTTAGCTATTAAGGTTATGTTCCAAGAAAAAGTTCCTCTTGCATCAGCACCCCCTCAAACTATTTGGATTCCAATAGAGGGATATAATGTTCCATTATTCTTGATTCAACAATTGATGTCGTCAAGTCTTGAACTTTCAGTTCAAGAGGATAATAAACATTAAATCTTCACGAGCATGCATATGAAAATTATGTGAAAGCAATGCAATTTTCTTCCATGGCGAAAAATAATATATTTCAACAGTGATCTTTTGTACTTTTCATGCAAATAACTAGAAAAGGAATCCTTTCTATCAATTCATATAAACGTTAATTATTTTCGTCCATCACATCTTTTCCAATTGATTCATTTTCCGAATAAATTCACATTCTGAGAAATACGCTAAGAATGTAGAAAGGGCAGCATAGTGTTGACTTGAAACATAAAAATATTTTGAAAAACGTCATAACTTCAATACAGAGTGGAATGCGTCAAATTTCCAAGGCCAGAGTTGTGATTTTATAATTGTGAATGGAGTATATGTTATCCCTATCGAAAATTCTATCACTATAAAATCTTGCAATGACACTTATCATTTGACTTCATACGTCTCCAAATATACGAATATAAACCATTTTTTTTTAATGAAACACTTTTCATTTCATTGACTGTTATCAAAAAGCATTCTTTTCGATTTCAATTAACTCACTTCCAAATATCCTGTTGCTTTATTTCGCCAAACTCATAAGCAGTCGATAAAGGCGACATAATTTCGTGGCCGAGCTAATATACCACCCAAAAAAGCTATAAAAGAACAATAAGAAATAAAAAACTAACAGCGAGACGTCAAACTCGATGTCCAGTTAATGTAACTCAATTACCAAACATAATTTCTCGAGCTTTGTATGCCGCACTCGTGTTAACGAGATTAATGTAAGTGACGATGCGGTCGAATCAATATAATTGGATTTACGCAATCTCATTAAGATCGGTTCACATCAACAGATGGGCGTTGTTTAGTTTTGGAAATAGTTTTGATGATTTTATTTGCAATGTTCCTGATTGAGAACAACGATGTGGTTGTTCACTAAACGTGTTAGAGCATTTAATTGATAGTTATACCGGGCAGAGGACAGCAATTATACATGGAAATTTAGATAAATACTGAGAAGTACCTATAAGACAATAAGGTGGAGCTGCCTTTGAGAGTAGTATATAACATTACTAGCAAGGTAAGAGGGTTTTTACTGGCGAATGGAGGATATAAGTTACCTCCTTGAGCCAGTAAAACCCGTTACCTTGCGTGTATTGTTTTATATTTTATTTGTTTCTCATTTGTAAAGAGGTTAGATGAATTCCAAAAAAATCTCAATAATTTGTCGCAAATGTCGTTAGCTATCGAAGCTTTGCCATGAACATGTCTGTTTATTTTTCTTTACATTTGTTTTGGCGAAAGCGAAAATGAATGTATCAAAAGAAATTATTGAGGCAGCCAGCAGTGTAGCTTCAAGTTCATTACCTGCAAAATCAGCTTCAAGGTACGAGCGAGAATACGACGACTTCAAAAAGTGGCAAAACAAAAATAGTGTGATTGGGGTAACTGAAGATGTTTTGTTGGTCTACTTGAATCAACTATCAGCTAGATTCAGCCCTAATACTTTATGGGCAAAATGGTCTATGCTGAAAAGCTGCTTGGAAATGAAAGAAAATGCCCCTGTTCGCAGGTTTGTTTTCCTTAAAAAAATTATCGAAAAATATGACGTTTAGTTGTCATTTGCAGATTTCAAAAGGTAATAGCGTTTCTGAAACGAAAAAATGAGCGTTATACGCCAAAAAAGGCCAAGGTATTAAGTAAAGAAGAGGCTGAACAATTTCTTTTACATGCTCCTGATGACCAGTGGTTGCTGGCGAAAATTGTAACAATATTTGGGATTTTTGGATGTTGTCGATGTGACGAAATACTCTCCTTAAACATGAATGATGTAGAAGATATGGGAAAATACGTTATTGTGACATTGCGGCAAACAAAAAATTTAACAACAAGAAGATTCACCATAACCGATGATGGCTACAGCTTCAAGCCCTGCATGTTATACAGAAAATATGTAAATCTTCGGCCTCCTGGAACAGAAAGCCTAAGATTTTTTTTGACATACCGACATGGAAAGTGCATTTCCCTTAATGCTGGCCAGCACACTATTGGTGGTGTCCCAAAGTAAATAGCGAAATATTTAGGTTCAGAAGACCCAGAGTTATACACCGGCCACTCTTTTCGCAGAACTGGAGCCACTATGGTTGCGGATTCGGGTGGAGATATTTTAGCACTAAAGCGTGCAGGAGGGTGGAAGAGCACCGAAATTGCCATGAGTTATGTCGATGATTCGGTCAACAAAAAATCGAAATGTCTAGCAAATTATTTGGTAGTAAGGAGAGTACAAACGTTCTGGAGTCCTCGAGTTCAGCAGTTTCTGAGTCAACAGATGGTTCATCATCATCAGTATCAACTCTTTCATCATCAAAAATCTGTGTTACTGGAAATAACAATTGTACCATGATTTTCAACATATATGACGATAGAACAAAATTTTCGAATGTAAATAATACTACTAACTTGTAAAAATTTTGTCAGTTTTACAAGTTATTGACTTGATAAAATAAACTTTCTTGATTAATATTGTGTTTTTGGAAACTGACGTTTACAAATGGGAAACAAATAAACATATTTGCTTAATGCATATTCCAATAATTATGCATATTTCATGCAGAGTACATTTTTAAGCTCATTGATATTGCGCTGCCAATAAATATACGTAAATTTTGTTGCTTGTGGGCGTTTGGCTCTGAAGTACAGGATGGGCAAAATTCGTCCAGTAGAGGATCTATTATGCAGTGTGTATTTGAAGGTGAAGCTTTTCTTTTGTCAGATGGTAGAACTCATCTGAATGAGTCATTTTACCAAAAATTATGCCCCTGTTTCGAGAAAATGAAACTAGAATATTTTCTAGTTTCTAGGCGAATCTGAAAATTCCTCAGTCCGAACCTGCTCCCTGGCCTGCTTATCCGTGTGAATATCAACATCTCTTGTTTTTTGCATCCAATCATACATGACAAGGTGCTTCACGACGACCCAAAAATGTTCGAGTTTTACGAACCTTCTCTGCCAAATTTTCACCATTTTAATCATTTCAATGCGTTGTAAAAGCGTGTATCATTCCATTCTTATAAATGGAGTAGTGTCTACTTGTCAAATGTCAAAAAATGACAGCTTCTACAGTGACATCTGCTGAAATAGCGGGCCATTCAAAATAACACCTCTTATTGGAAAACCCTTCTAGTTTTTTCTAAATTTCAATCAGTGAGGTTTGCTTTTACCAACAAAAATCTACTCCAGAGCATTTCCATATAGTTCTGCATATTTTCATGTTGTACCCATAAAAAATGCCATTATTATATTCGCATTAATCCCAATGATGGCGTCAATTAAATTCACACCTATTAACGGTATTAAGCACCACTGTGCATTAATTGGTAGTTTCCTGAGTTCCCTGGAAAACGTCGAGCGAAATACGATCTTTCAAGGCGATATTAGGTCTGAGTTTATCCTATCCTGGCGTCTAAACCGTTCGGCATGGATGAGATGGTTTCGGTTCTTGCTGGTTTGAATCGGTTAGAATTCGATCGGAGCTTTCATCCCAGGGGTTGGCTGGTTCGATATTCCCTTCTGCTCATACGAAGTGTGACAACGAAGGGTGGTTACTGGTTATAGCTGGGTAGGTCTATTATAGAATGCTTCCTTTGAATACGAGAAGAGTTTGGAAGATGGAAGACGTCAATGCAAAATAAACTGCTCCACATGTGTTAGGGATATTGACTTAAATTGCAAAAAAATATAGTTAAAATAAGATTTTTGTGATGAAAATTCATATTAATATGATTTCAAGTTGCTAATTAATTTTAGCCTGTAGGTCTGCAGCGTATACAGGGTGGTTGAGAAAAATCGAGTGAAATAATGAAATTTTATTCCCAGAGAATTCAAGCATTTTAAGACTGCCAATACAATGTATGGCCTCCACGGGCATCAATAACAGCTTGACATCTTCTTTGCATACTACACACGAGGTTGTTGAACATTTCTTGAGGAATTTGATTCCATAAACGGGGCAGAAGCTCTCTCAGATCATTTAAGGATTCTGGGGTAGGTTGATGATTATCTAATCTTCTTCGGAGCATATCCCATGCATGTTCTATGCAATTCAAATCTGGTGAATGCGGAGGTATTGGTAAGTGTGGAATACCAAGCTCGCATTCTCAACTATGGCTGCACGGTGCGGTCTAGCGTCATCGTTTAGAAATTGAAAAGTTTCACCAATAGCAGCGTGAAAATTTGGCACAACATTGGCAATGACATGCTCCCTATAGTGTAAGGCGGTCATATTCCCAGGACGAATGTGTAGATCTGGATTCATCAGTGAAAAGGACACTACGCCATTGATCGTTCCAATTGATATGTTGCCTTGCCCATTTCAGTCTTTGACGCTTATGGTCACGTGTTAATGGAACTCCTTTTAATGGACGGCTAGATTCACCTCTCTCAAACGTCGTCTGATGGTTTCGATGGAAACTTGGACCCCATCTGCATTTTGAAGAGTATTCCGTAGCAATCTACACGATCCTGAGCAGGTGTTGTTTTTCGTCGCCCACCAAGCCTTGGTCTTTCCAACACGAAACCTGTCTCCCTGAACCTATTCCAAAGTCTAGATATCACACTTTGGCTGACTTGGAGCCTTTCCGCTAACCTGAGTTAGGCCACCCTGTAGCATTCCGATAGCCCTATTAGCCTCAGCGTTTGTTAATTTACGTCTTGACATTTTCAGAAAACTCGTTTCAAATCGAAGCCGTTAATAAACTGACTTCATTTCAAAATAAGAACATTCATGAAGCACATGCAAAGAACCAAACTTCAGAAAAAAGGCGACCAGATTGACGAAATGTCTCATACTGATTTTTATTGGATCGATTCAAGTTGTTATTGAGTTTTAAATGATTTTACAGCGATTTTCTCGAAGATTACATACTTTTAAAAACGATCGAATACGATATCCCTTACTCTTGTGGAGCAGTATAATTGGTTGGAAATTCGAGAGGGAATGATATCAACTATAGATATTTTGTTCCGAACTTTTGTCACGTTGATACAAATGTTGATATTTGCTATTATCATATCTACGTCACCAGAAAACCGCAGAAATCTAACTCTGTTAATTTGTCATGTGATATGTGAATTCTACTTCAAGTTTGAAGACTGAGAAAATCATACACAGAATACTAATTTTATCCATACTGAAATGTAGAGAAAAGTGTTTCGCAAAAAGTGCAATATATTCTTAATTGAATAAAATACAAAATACGCAAGATAAGAGCAGAACATTTCGCACGTTTGTTCTTAAGAACGATAGGTTTCTTGTGAAAAATATACGCGAACCATTCAAGATATTTTCATTAAAATCACATTTGAAAGAGAATCACCCTGTATAGTTCTCGACTTTCGTGGTTTAGTTTACACGGAAAGTGTATTTCGGGCAATTTTCCTCGGATATTTGACAGAAATTGATATTAAATTATACCTTTCACACATACGAATGCGTCAAATCAATAAATTTTTGTTTGTATTATGATAAATCATAAATCTTATACAGGTAGAGTGATTTGTGTTTGTTTATGTATTTACACGGAGATTATACTGAATCGAGAAATCAGTTGTACTACTTTGTTTTTCTACAAGCGTATTTCAATTCGTAAAGAGTCACATTGCCAAACAGTGTGGGAAAAACCCCTGCTATTCCATTACCGCACGCAAATGCGTGTGGAACTTACAAAACTCACCATCGACGATATAGATGATAAAGGAGACTTGATCATCGTCAATATTAAGGACTCCAAAAATCATTCACCAAGATCGTTTGTTATATCCCAAGACACCAATAATGGATATTTTCTGAACATATACAGAAAATATATGAATTTACGTCCAAAAGAAATACCTCATCGCCGAATTTTCATAAAGTATAATCGGGGAAAATGTAAGATTCAACCTGTCGGATTCAATACAATAGGAAAAATACCGTCCGAAATTGCAGCTTACTCACGCCTACAAAATCCGGAATTATACACAGGACACAGTTTTAGGCGCTCCTCGGCTACTTTCCTAGCCAATTGTGGAGAAGGTATCACAAATATTAAACGTTTAGGAGGATGGAAGTCAACTGCTGTTGCTGAGGGATACTTGGAAGAATCTATTAACCAGAAAAAAAAATGTCCACTAAAATTCTTAATTTGAATGGTTCTTCCTCTTCAAACTGTAATACCGAATCATTACCTTCCAAAGAGCCTTCGAACAATATGATGGCAAATATTCAACGTTTTGCTTCTTCCTCTTCAAACTGTAATACAGAATCATTATCTTCCAAGGAGCAGCTGACTTCGACCAATATGATGGCTTCTGCTATAAATTTGCATAACGCGACCAACTGCACGTTTACAATAAATATAACTAATAACTGAATATTTCTGATGAATATATTGATAATAATGGGAAGAAACAGAATGTACATAGATTCCTTATCAAAATTCATTTTTATGTGCTGTTAGTCTAGTTTTCTTTTCAATTAATAAAGAATTTATGAATATTATTACAGTTTAAATTTATTTCATAGGCTTGTAGTCTCTATGGACCGAAGGTCAACGATGAGAGTACAATGGTAACGACTTGTCAGAGACTTTTGTCATTCATGTGTATTTAGAATGATCAATTCACATTTGATCTGTGTGTTGAAATCGATCTCGTATAAGCGCTTGTAGAAAAAATATTGTTCCTAACTCGTGCGGAAAGTGTTTTTCCCGCACTCAACAAACGGCAGTTTCGTGCGGCAAAACATCACTTTCCGCACTTGTTAGGAAAATAACTATTTTCGCATTTTTGATTTTTTTTGCGATGTCGATTATCAAATTTTGTTTCCTGTGAGAAAACAGCAAAATGTTGAACCTCTCTGCAGCCTAATTTATAACAGCTGTTTTTTTAAGCATAATGATTCTTCCAGTAGTGTTAATTTTTGCTGGGCCAAACTCCGTTCGTTTCAAACAATTTAAATGGCATTGACATGCCTCTATATCAGATATTACGTAATGAGACTATATTCGGTTCTCACAAAATGACATCCGGACCATTAGGATGGTATCAAAGGAAATACGATACGACAATAGCACTATTGAACGCATACATAAAGACATTGAAGTCATTCGGTACAAGGAATTCGATAAGGTTGAATCAGACAGCGATATGATTCAAAATTTATCGAAATTAAATCGTCTAAACACATCTGTTTCCTAAAACCCATCGAATATACAAAAACTATTTAGTTGCGAAGAATATAAAGTGATTATACAAAGAAAGTTGAACGTATAAAACTGAAAAAAATTGTTAAAATATATTGTGCATAAAAAACATGCAGAAC
Source organism: Adalia decempunctata (assembly GCA_951802165.1). Lineage (NCBI taxonomy): Eukaryota > Metazoa > Arthropoda > Insecta > Coleoptera > Coccinellidae > Adalia > Adalia decempunctata. The sequence continues at coordinate 5,036,437 of OX637696.1, read as the reverse complement.
AAATCGTTATAAATGCATTTTCTTCCATCAAAATGCCGTTTTTTGAAAATTATAAATTTCACTGGACAACCAGGTTTTGTTTTTATTCATGCAGCAAAAATAAACCAATATTTGTGAGGAAAATTATGATTTCCCTTTAATTGTTTGTCCAGTTTATGTTTTTCAAAATATTCGTTGAAATAATGACATCTCTGACTACCAGAATATAACAGACGTAGACGGAAGTCCTAAATACTTTTAGTTTTTAAAATATCCACATCAACCACACTCATTTTCAATGATTCATTGATATTTTACTCCGAAAACGCAAGCTATTTTTGATCCTAACATATTTTAGTTATTTTTAGACTATCATATGTGTATTCCCGATTCCGAAATCATGACTGAATACTGAATGAATGTCGGTAATGAAACGTGCCTTAATCAAACATTAAATCGTTATCATTCAAATTACTGATGCAGGAAAAACAATCATAATAATCTGACAACTATTTTGTAGGTTATGTTAATTATCGAGTATTTGATTTAATTTAATTTAATGAATAGGTTGGTATGGAACATTTAAACTTTGTATAAGTTCGGGAAATGATCGAAATAAGCTGGTTTTAATTGGGGAATAAGTGAAAGACCTCTGGAACTCACCCCAACTTTTAGGTGTTCTTCCCAAAATTTCGTTTTTGCTGGGATCGTATATAGTTTTCTGCAGGGATTGCCATTTGTTGTCCTTATTATGATTGGAATAATTATTCCTGAACCCATTATCATTCTCCATAATACGATCAACTCGCTCTCCAACAATTTAAAATCGTTTATTCCCCAGAATAAAAGTTTTAAATCACAGACTAACACAAAGGGCACTTCACGTACGACGTCACGATTCTATGGTGCAAAACGGCGACTTTTCAACTTTGGAAAACTTTTAAAAAGTTGGAACTACAACAGGTGAATCGGAAACTGACAGAAACCGACTGAAGTAAACTTCCGACCGTGTTGAAATTGAAATGCTTTTGCGCTCTCGCTGCCCGTGCCAACTTTAACAGACGAGCGTGGAATAAAATGAAAACAAGGCTCGGGCACAACGTAACGGATTCTTGACTACTAGATTCTGATTACGGATGGCCCACCTGAATGATGGACAAATCGATTAGACGGTTCCACCTTTTACACCTCTGTTCTTTGTTTAACTTCATCGATTGGGCGTGTTTTTATTAGAGAGGTATTGAAAGTTCCGAACCTTTTTGAGACGAACCATTGCTGCTTCTGCTTGACTTTTTTTTCATTTTTGTACTCTCACTAGTCACTATCTTCACGAAATTTTGTGTACACTCGGAAGTCGTTTTTTACAGCTCAATACGAAATTAAAAAAAAAGTACCCAGAAAATTTAAAGAATAATATGTTCTTTCCAAAGTAATATAGGGACGCCTATTTCGTTTGAGAACAATTTCGGCCCAAAATTCTACAGTGACAGACTTTTGAGCAAAATAAAATGATAACAGTCCATGGGAGAAAAAGCGCAAAAATAATAAACCTGAAAACTGGTACAAAACTTTTTGTTCATTTCAGCGCTCCGTGATTCTGCCTTTCGAAAAAAACTCCGAAAGGATCCTTTGAAGTCCTGTTGTGGTTCCCTCTATGAATCAAGTATCCAACTATCAAGCGGTTTCAGAGAGGTTCGGTAATACATACGATTTTAGACAGCAATCTGTAACGATGTGAACTCTATGACTTATTTTCTTACTTTTCATATCCATCGAAAGTAAACGCCTCAAACGGTTAGTTTTTTCTGTGACTTCAGGTAACTGATAACTGTGGATTTGTTCGAGATGAAAGGTGTTTTTAGATGAAGAATTACGCTACTTGTTAAATTTTGTTCAGATCCCTTGACAAGAAAGACAAAATTCTTGGGAATTATCGGGAAAAATCCCAATATGTATACCCCATTCTCTTCAATTTAATCACATAGGAGGTCATGGTTTCGTTTTCAGGAGTTGTTGAACCTGATGAAAAGTCAGTGCGCGCACAGAAAATATCGTTAATGACAAAACGGCGTTGCCAGTTTCTTCGTTTACATCAAAGTAAAAGTATCAAAGATATTCCACATTTCGTGAGGTTTACAAATTGTTCGCAGATTTTTGGTATTTAATCGATATTTGCAGGTGAGTTTTTCGTCGAATATCCAAGATTAACGTATGTTTATTGTTTTTAGCACCAGTTTGGAGCGTGAGGACGATTTTCAAGACCAGGACGAATGTTTACATTTCGAGGTTGAAGGGGTACACGGGAATTTCGTTGAAAAAGCTGTTATTTGGACAGATATCGCAGTAGATGGATCGTCGGATGGAGCCTCGAGAGGTCGATTAGGATGATATTTTTCAGGTTTTCCAAGAAATTTGGCGATATCCGAGCAGATTTGCAAAAGTTAGGTACCTCACTAATGAGGTGGAACTTAGACCTAATTCTCCTATAAGAAACGCCTTTCAAAGGTCGAGATGGTGAAAAATGTATTCTTCAGATGTTGTTTGAACAAACGCAGCCGAGTTTTATATCCCAACATTGATTTTAAGAAAGTTATCAACAAAATAAAATTGACATTATTCTTGATTCTTGTAATTATCCATCAATTCATCTTATATCTTTGGGTTGATTTTTTTAATGAATTCTTGATTAGAATCAACAATTGATGTCGTCAAGTCTTGAACTTTCAGTTCAAGAGGATAATAAACATTAAATCTTCACAAGCATGCATATGAAAATTATGTGAAAGCAATGCAATTTTCTTCCATGGCGAAAAATAATATATAGTACTTTTCATGCAAATAACTAGAAAAGGAATCCTTTCTATCAATTCATATAAACGATAATTATTTTCATCCATCACATATTTTCTATTTCATTCATTTTCCGAATAAATTCACATTCTGAGAAATACGCTAAGAATGTAGAAAGGGCAACATAGTGTTGACTTGGAACATAAAAATATTTTGAAAAACGTCATAACTTCGATACAGAGTGGAATGTGTCAAATTTCCAAGGCCAGAGTTGTGATTTTATAATTGTGAATGGAGTATATACTTGTTGAATTTTGTCCAGATCGCCAAGAAAAACATAAAATTCTTGGGAATTATCGAGAACATCCCAATTCTTCTGTAACAAATAATCCTGGATCATAGAAGATTCTGACATACGCTGTCAAAACATTTTTTTTGACAATCGCTGTCAAATTTTTTGACAGCCGTCAATTTTATTTCATTGGTTTCTTGAACTGGCTGATGGGAATCTGCTTACAAGATGAATAAAAGCGTTCAAAAGCACTTGGCTGAATTTTTTCTGTAAGAAAATTTCTTTTTGATAAAAATCAAACAAAAGGAAGACAGGGACAGATTGAAACACACCAAATAAAAAAATCAAAAAATCTATTTCAACTTTCATTATATACATACATATTCTGAAAAATGTACATCGTGTTCATCCTGTATCACAATAGTTTTGAAATTAATACCTTCTATCTCTATCATAAATCTATCAGAATGAGTTCAACTACACTAAAATTTTAAGTAGGATCAATTAATATTAGGAAATATCACATTCCAAAAAATATGACCTGAAAACAACAGTATATTAAACAAAAATACACATAATACATCTATTTTTTGTGAAAGTCAGTCTCGGAACCAGAGTCCAGGTTGGCTTTCGCTTCGCGCAAAACTTGGCTCGTCTTATGGATTTGTCGGCAAATGTTCTTTTCGACTAGTTTTTTACGTTGGTTAGCTAAAGTTAGCTGCGTCACGGTGTCTTCCAGGGCCTTTCTCGTCTTCAACAATTTCTTCTTCAAATTGTTGTTCTCCTGGGACAACTCCACAGATTTCTGGTAGCAGGATTTGTTATCTGGAAGAAATGTTTGTTTACAGTGCGGAGAAGCTGAAAATCGACTCTTGAACCAACTAAAATTTGAGGGTTTTCAATAAGAGGAGTTATTTTGACATTCAAAGAAAAATGCCATATTTTTTTTTAGATAAATAATCGGATATTTATTTCGTTATTCAAAATAACACCTTTTATTGGAAAACCCATTAGTCGAAAGTTACACTGATCGAATTGACCATGTAAGTTCGTAGCCATGGTAGACAAAAGCCTGAAATCTTCAAGCAGATTGTACCAAAACCAGTCATTTCAACCAAGGGCGGATATAGCTATTTTCAATGGGAGGGGTAATAAAGCTCATGGGGGTAATAAAGATCACTGGGGTAATAAAGACCACTGAGGTAATAAAGATCATGGGGGTAATAAATATCACGGGGGTAATAAAGATCGTGGGGGTAATGAAGATCATGGGGGTTTGATAAAGATCATGGGGGTAATAAAGATCGTGGGGGTAATAAAGGTCGTGTGGGTAATAAAAATCATGGGGTAATAAAAATCATGGGGGTAATAAAGATCAACTTACCACACGTGGACCCCTGTACAGAACTATTATCGCCATCCAGCAGGTTGTTCATGGACTCCGCGATCTCTATAGTCTGCTGCAGCGGCCTCGAAGCTTGAGCCTGCACCTCCAGACTTGAAAACCTCCCCTGATCGCTCTCGATGCCCAAATCGGGAGAAGCGTTGGACTCTATCCTCTCGCAATCCAACGACTTCTGGGGCACGACCACGGAGAAGATGCCCCTGGTCTTGATGTCCTCTTCGGAAACGTAGCTCTGGGACAACTGGGAGCTGTTCGAGATCTGTCTACTGTATGGAGAAACTTGATGGATAGGTACCGATCGATTATCGATACTTGGAGAGGTGCTTTGGCGTTGTTCGCTAATTTCAGACTGAAGTTTGACCAGCCTGTTGTGTAGATCAGCGTTGTTGAATTCCAACTCGCTTACTTTGAGTTCTAGTTTGGTTTTGAAGCCATGTAGCAGCGTAACTTCTTTCTCGTAGGTTTCTTTCATCATCCAAAGTTCTTCTTGGATGTCTTTGTAATTCTTTTGTAACTGAGCGTTCTTTTTATTTTCTTCTTCCAGTTGCTTCTTCAATTCCTTCTTTTCTTTCTCACACTCAACGATTTCGGTTTCAGCTTCCCTCACTTTAATCTGCAAGTTGTTAATTTCCTCCTTCATACTCTTCTCCACCGATTCACAACGTTCAGCAGCTCTCTTCCTTACCTCCAAAGTTTTTTTCAACTCCTCCACTTCCAAATTCAAATCTTCGATCTTCTTAATCTTCTCCAAGATCTCAGACTTCTTAACGTAGTTTTCTGCGTAATTTTCAGTTAACTCTGTTATTTTTCTAGTCATTTCGTTCACTTGCTCCACGGCTTTCATCTCAGTCTCTCTCAACTTATCCGTCAACTGTTTCTCCGCCTTTTTAACTTCTCTCATCAAGTTATCATCGTATTCCTTCTTAAGATTCACTTCTATATTCTCTTTCTCTATAGACAAGCTTTCTTTTTCTATCGACAACTGCGTAAGTTTGTTCTCAAGGTCAATGATTTCTTGTCTAGACGTTTCAGTCATGCTGGCATATTCGCTTGCCATGTTCACCAACTGCTCCCTCTCTACCTTCATCTTGTTTATTTTATCGCAGAGTTCTTTGTCTTTTTGGTTGTGGGATAATTCCAGTTGTTGAATTTGATCTTTGAGTGACTCTAATTCTTCCTCAACTCCCCTTCTGCACTCTTTCACTTCCTCCAACTCAGATTTAGCATCTCTAAGTTGGTTCTCCAATGTCTCCACTTGAACCAGAAGCGAACTGTTGCTTTCTTTGAGGGAATTCGCAGATTCGTTAGCTTCTTGCAGCTCTATAAAATAGCTCTCTTTCTCCTGAAGCTTGGCTTGAAGGTCCTGAACCTGCCTGCTCAGTTTCGTTATCGTAACCTGACATTCGTTTAAAATATCCGACTTTTTCAAATCCAACTGGGTCAGACTCTCGTCCGTTGAATCGCTGGATGGAATCTCTTCGATCCCGACCACTTTATGATCCTCCTTGAACAGACCTATCCTAGCTTTGGACACGTTAACGTCCGGCTCGGACCAAACCTCAGATTCCGAATCGTGAAGTTCGCTTCTGACCGTTATGGAAGTCTTCAACTTGCTGGGGGATATCCTGGGTTTGCTGTGCGAAGACCTCAACTCTTTTCCGTTCCTTGATTCCCTCCTGTAGCGATTTAACTCGCTGTTCTTCATGCTGAGCTCCCTTTGGAGCATCTGAATCTGATCTTCCAAAGCTTTTACCGATTTATCGTGCTGATTCTCGTCGTCAACCCTGAATAGATGGCTTTGGTAGGTTAGAGTAGCTTGCTCCGGCATTATGCTGAAGGAATATCTATTGCTATCCGTCGTGGTCATGTTGGAAACGCCTGAACAGTTCAATAAAGAGGTGATGTTGGAGAGCTGCATCAAACTCTGCTCCGGGTTCATCGACAGGCTGAGATTTAGCGACTTGGACAGATCCAAGCTGTGCTCTATGGCCTCTCGCAGCTTTCTATTCTGGGTTGATCCTAAAAATCCTAAAACCGACTTCTGTTTCATCAAGTTTTCTAAGAAAACCGCCAATTCTTCGAGTTGTCTCCTCAGTATGTGGCAAACTTCGGTGGTTTGCATTCTTAGGTCTTCGCTGATCCTCAAATTGTTCTTCAAGGTTTCGGTTTCTTGGGGTGAACCTTCGTAAGTCTGTACAGCACCTTCCAACTCGTTGATTTTCTTGGTCAACATTTCCTTTTCTTGTTTGAGGTCTTCTAGTTGTTGTTGAATGTTTTTCATTTCGTCCAAACTCGAAATTATTATTTCAACTTCGAGTTTATCGTCAGATATCAAACCAATTTCTCCAATTTTCTCCCTCAACAACTGCAACTGCAACCTTAAATCTGATATATCAATTTTCAAATTAGTATTCTCATGATGTTTCTCTTCATTCTCACTCCTCAACTCGCTCAAATTATTGGACAAAGTCGAGAAACTCTCTTTCAATTCCACCATTTCTTTTTCCTTGTTCTCCAACAACTGCGTGTATTTAATTTGTAGCTTCTCGATTTCCTTATTCTTCTGCCATAGCTCCTGATTGACCACTCCCTGCAAGTCTTGAGTTCTCTTCCTAAGTTCTTCGTTCAACTTTTCAATTTCCTTGTTTTTCTCCTCGAATAATTTCGAGTACGTTTTTTCGGACAATTCGCGACAGTTTTCCCTTCCGGATGTTTGGGAAGACATGCTGCACTCCAAATCGATGAGATCCTTCTCTTTGTCTTGTACGTTGTTCTGCAATTCTATATTTCGGGCCTCTATGTATTGGATGTGGATATTTTTCTCCTTCAAAGTCAATTCCAGTATCTGAAAATTCATTAAAACGATCTAAAATACACCCAAACTCATTCTCAAAGATCAGTGCGAGATGTGACATTTTGTCAAAGTGAATGATAGAAATTCAGTGTGATTTTTGAATTATTTTGTGCTCGAAAAATCAACATCTCAGTTTTTATGCCATGAATGCACCAGAAGAGAAAATAAAGGTTCGAAAAGAAGGTTTCGAATCAATATTTTGAGGTAAAACAATGCAATTTCACTCTTAATATAAGACCACTGTATACAGGGTCGCCCACAAAAAACCGACGTTTAGGGAACGAGACCTTGTATATCACCCAACAACTGTGATATTTCAAATGGAAAACTCTGTAAATCATCTGATGAAGATTGAAAAAACTACTCACGAATTGAAATTAAAAACAAGGAAAAGAAAAACAATAAAAACAGTACTGTTATAGAGAGAAAACAGAAGAGCTCACCTGTAATTTGTTCTCTAACTCTTGGACCAATTCCTTGAACTCATTTTCTTCCTTTGAACTATCCACTTTCTATCAAAAATAGAGAAATTAAGGTCACAAAACAAAGCCACAACAGAGGAAAGCAAGAGGATAAGCGCTAAATAAAACCAACTAGAAAATGGGCATGCTTTTATTCACCATTGATCACTACATTCATGTCAGATGAGGATGATACAACTGTTTACCTTGTTAATGAGTCTGAATATACAAAAATACTACCAACTACGGAATACGCCTTTTCAAGATTAGGATTTCGAGCCACCAAAAGCGATGTTACAGCAAATTTCAAACTGCAGATTGATAAATACCTGAGTTATTTGCGGTTGCAATCAAAACTGGTGCAAAGGAGAGTCTGAGGTGTTATAAATAGCATAACGTGCATGAATACATACATCTCAGTTATTTATAGAATGTATATGAAAAATCATTCATTGAAATCTGAATTATTTGGTAGTATTCGTCTTTTTCTGAAGTAAAAAGAAATTGTGTGATTTAATACAATTTTGAGACGAAATAAAAGAGACCGAAGCTATACAGTGGGGTCTTCATCTTTGTTCAGTGTTGAATCTCTATGTTTGTCCATAGAAAAACGCCTCTTACCCTAACTTCGATGAAATTTTGATCAGATGTTACTTTTTTGGTTTTGAAGACATCTAAATTAAGCTACAACTAAATTGCTTAGATATCTAGTAAGTTTCGCTGTCTTTAAAATATGTCGGAAGATTAACGATTTTGCGAGATATTTATACTCCATTCATTTCTATTATGTATCCCGGTTTGCCAAGACATGCTGACACATTTCACCGTGTATATTTTGAAAATGTTAGGTTATACTCATTTTCCTGTCTGACAACCAGGCAACGTTGTCCCCTCTACACAGAGGCCTAGTATTTATCAAAATGTTTATTTGCTTTGGGAGAACAATTAATTTGAAAAAATATTATGTAAATTCAATAACTTCAAAGACCTGGCGAATGTTGAAGAAACTTTTTTCTCTGTTGATACTGGAAATATTTCACATATACAGGGTGTTTGGTAATTCGACGTGAACCTTGAAAAGAGATATACTAGACGTCATTTGCAGTTAATTGCGTCGAGTGAAGTATGGTCCGAAAATCTATGGTTACGAAGATATCGTGATTTTTCAACTTTTTTGAAATTTTCTGCTTCGTTATCGAAAATAATTAATTTTGTGAAAACTACTCGACTCTAAATATTCAATGAATATTTTTTTCAAAGCTGGGGAGATGGTCCTTATTTCTTGCGAAAAAGTATTCACTAAAAATTCAGATAACCCGAGATATACAGGGTCATAAATGGCTGCACCTGTTTTCCTCATAAAATCTTGATAAAACAATTGAGAATTACTCGAAAAAAGTATTATGAACTTGATGTACAAATGTAAGGAAAAACTTCCCTGTTTCATCAGCTTTCCAAAAAGGTACATATGTCAATAATTCCCTCATGCAATCAAAAAATATGGCCAGAAAGCCAAGCAGACAACAGACTTTTACGAGTCATTCAGATATCCTGTTATCCTTTATTTCACTCGGCGTGATTCGTAAGCCGTAAGCAAGCCATGGTTCGTTCACTAAATGACTCGAAAAAGTCTGTTGTCTGCTTGGTTTTCGGCCATATTTTTTGATTGCATGAAGGAATTATTGACATATGTACCTTTTTGGAAAGCTGATGAAACAGGGAAGTTTTTCCTTACATTTGTACACCAAGTTCATAATACTTTTTTCGAGTAATTCTCAATTGTTTTATCAAGATTTTATGAGGAAAACAGGTGCAGCCATTTATGACCCTGTATATCTCGGGTTATCTGAATTTTTAGTGAATACTTTTTCGCAAGAAATGGGGACCATCTCCTCAGCTTTGAAAAAAATATTCTTTGACGATTTAGAGTCGAGTAGTTTTTACAAAATCAATTATTTTCGATAACGAAGCAGAAAATTTCAAAAAGTTGAAAAATCGCCATATCTTCCTAACCATAGATTTTCGGACCATGCTTTACTCGACGCAATTCACTGCAAATGACGTCTAGTATATCCCTTTTCAAGGTTCACGTCGAATTACCAAACACCCTGTATAGACATGGAAGATTCAGTCAAAGCTATTTTCTTGTACGGAAATCAAGAATCGAGTGTTGAAATTTTACTGAAAAATAATGGACAGAATAGTCCGTTACTTTGTGATAGTTCATTCGAAAAAAGAATAAAAGTACTCGAATAACCCGACAGAAAAACTTCTAAACGAACAGACGAACCTACTGAATTCCTCACTTTCCAAAATTCTCAAGAAATAAGCCCACAGAAGACATTTAAATACCTTTTTGCGAAACCTTTCTCACAGTTAAACCTTGAAAGAACTAACTCCATTCATAAAGTTAAAAAAGAGTAAATAGAAATAAGTATTGGCAACGTTTCTGAGAATTGTTTTGACATTGTCGATGTTTCACGAATGCCAACCTGCGTCAGTTTCAAGTAAAAAAAAACGTTAATCTTGGTCAATCGGGATACTTTGTGAAAGTGAATGGAATATACTCCACATTTTTTTCTAAATGGAAACGGAAATCTGAAAAAATCCATTATGCCTATTAGGACCTTTTGTGAAAATGGTATTTCGTACATTTCAACTCTGAAAAAATTGCTGCTGTAAAATAAAAATGAGTTGACCAAAAAATCGTTAGCATCAGACTTTTTCAAAATCAGAAAGTCGAATTTATCTGGAAGCCAAAAGTAGGATCGGGGCGAATTTCGGTGCCCGAATGGGAGAACGCTCTGGCTACGAATTTCAACCAGCGCTCAAAAGCTTCCAACTTCAGGTCAGAGCTTTTATCATTTTTTCTGTAACTATCATAGTTTCGGAGCTGCCAATCAAGCGCATCGATTTTGACCACCCTGTATATTCACAACCCGAGTTTGAATTTGGAATTGACCATATTCACCGTCGCCATATTGTTGTGCGACAATACCAACTACCCAGTGTTTCCAACGGAGAAATATTGAGTTTATCAAAAATACTATCAGATTTTGAGTATCGTATGTGGTATGAGAGGTTATATAAAATTGGTGGTAAACTTTGGTTAAGTATTTTGTGATAAAATCCAGGAAATATGGGTAGATATCAGTATAGGGGAGGCCATGGTTGTTGTGTCAGTAATTAATCGGCAATAAGACATCTTATTCGGCAAGAAATAGATCTAAAAATAAAAAACTGACATCAAAATATTTCCATTTAAACTTTCGCGGTCCTAAGAAATTAGTGACTTTCGTTATTCGATGTTAGAACCCTGGGTAGTTGGTATTGTCGCACAACAGTATGGCGACGGTGAATATGGTCAATAGGGCATCATAGTTCGTCCTACGTGAGGTACCAAACGTTTCTATAAAAAAAATTGGTCTCCTACGACTGTAGATAAAGTTATAGTGTTTTGAGATAAATTGTTGCCCCTCGTACAAAAAGGACAAATTTCTTTCCAGAAAATTGGCGAAAGACCCGCATATTTCTTTTGATTTCAAGCATGAAAAAATCGCAGGAGAGTGAAACAGTAGCTATAGTCCGTTCAAATATAAGAAGGAGCTTTGTAAACAAACAAAATCGTTTGCGCGCAATAAAACTTCTATTGGTCAAACGGTCATAACCACGCACCCTTTTACCGCCCTAAGAGATTGCCAGGATCGTACTCGGAACGGACTGTAGATGGTACTGGATAGAAATGATTCAATAATTTGAGTCAGCAATTCTCACATGAGAATTTTTTTCCTCAGAAACTCTATTGCAAAATTTCTGGTATGATTTGCAACTGTCATAAACATTTGTTTTGTTTTTATATTATTATCTACTAAATAATTTCTTTTTCGGATGCTCAAGATTACAGCAAGGTAATTCCAGGAAACACCAGAGTTTTAGAGATTTGGGTCGGAATCTTGCAAGATTCCGACAAAGTAATTCCGGGAAACACCAGATTTGGGTCCTTTTCCCTAATGGGTGAAAGCCATATTGATTTGCATAAATATCGAAGTTTTCAATTGACAAGACTCGTAAAAGATCTCTATTCAAATTTATAATGGTCATTTACTTGTAATATCCGAAATATATTTAGTTTCGGTCCAAAATTTTATATTATTTTGTACGAAACTCTTTGTCGGCTGCTCAAGATTCCGACAAGGTAATTCCGGGAAACACCAGATTTGGGTCCTTTCCCTTAATGGGTTGGAGCCATCTTGATTTGCATAAACATCGAAGTTTTCAATTGACATGACTAGTTATACCTAGAGCTACTGTGAAGGTCTAGCTGTTCAAAGTGTTTATAGATTTTGTTCTGAAAAGTGTATTGTGTTGGAAAATCTTTTGACAAAGTTAATATAGTGTTTATAGAACAATGTCGAATTCGGAAACGGATACTGCATCTGAGGGTGATATGTGGGGACCACCACGAAAAAGGTCCAAAAGGTAGCCTTCTCTGCTGAAGGGAAACAGATAATTTTGAACATTTCCCGAAAAGAATTGGAAGAACATCCTGATTTATCGAAAAGAGACTTAGTAGGAATTGTTTCAAAATCCTCAGAGGTGAGTGATTCAGCTGTAGTCAGAATTCTCAGAGAGTAAAAAGAGAATAAAACATTGACGCCACCTAAGAGGAGAACCCAGTCGTTAAAAATAATCGATTCGGTTGACGATTTCGATATGAACCTTATCAGAAGAATTATCCACGGTTTTTTTTTTCCGGAATGAAATCCCAACGATTTCTAAAGTACTAGAAATCGTGAATGATGACGACAGTTTATCAAATTTCAAAAGAACAACGTTCTATAAATTATTGAAAAAAATGGAATTCAAGTTCAAAAAACGTGGTCGTGATAGTCTACTGATAGATAGGGATGAAATAATTGTGTGGAGAAGAGATTATTTGAAGAAAATCCGCTCATTAAGGGAACAAGGCAGAAAAATTTATTAGCTGGAAAGTACCTTTACGAAGGCCCTCCTACCGCTGCGCCAAACATGTTATTATTGCTCCTTACATTTGAACAGAGTATAGTAAAGAATTAAATGACGAAAATAAAAATTGTGTTGAATAAATACGAATTCAATCATGTGAATGTTATATGTATAGTTTTGATAATTTGCGAAATTACAATATATTCGTCGTATAATTCATAAAAAAGTTTTTAATATTTAATAAAAACGATCATGGTATAAAACATTTTACAAACCAAACAAGTTACAACTCGCGAGAAGAAAAGTTCAAAGATTGGATGAAAAGTTATTGAAAAATAGAAAACTATGATTCAACATAATACTGTTAGTGTAATAAGCAGAAAACTATCAAATATCAAAACGTAATTCTACAACTAAGAAGCAAAAGCCATGCAAAAATACAACAAACATAATCGTAAAGTCCTATTTTCCATTTTCTCAAGACCGAAACAAAATAAATTCCACCAATTTCATAAAAGAGTTACCAGAATCGAAACAACATTAAAAGAATGTGAATAAATTTCGTAAGCTCCTTTTTTCCGAAATTGTGCAATTTTCACGAGGCGAGAAAGCGAATCCTAAGAAGTGCAGCATGCAAGAAAAGCACGAGCGAAACCTCGTGGTCACGAGCGGGAGTTTCTACCCGAAAGCTTTTTAGTTTTAGATCTAAGTACCTCTAGGTTCTTGCCGCTAGATCGCGTCGCTTCCGGTTTCGAAACGACGCCCTCGAGCTCTTTCTCGAGCTCCATTATCCTGGTCTTGTGATTCCTGTTCTGCTCCTCGGCGGTCTTGTGATACTGCATCAGGTTCTTGAGCAAGGCGCAAGCCTTCAGTTCCTGGGCCTTGAGTCGGACGATCTTCTGTTCGGACGTGGACAGAGCTTCTTTGAGCTCGGCCAACTGCTTTAATAACTGGAATGAAAGAAAGAAAGGGTTGTTGTCGATGTCTTAATGTTATATTAGGTTCCCGCTGTTTATCCATAGATGGCGCCAGCCGTACTGGTCGATTTTGACATGAACGTCATAATGAAAACGAACTGTTTTACGAGGATGTATTGATATCTAGTTAGCCTAGACCAGTTCCATGCACGAACAAAATATTGCCATACCATATCAAAGAACAATAACTTATTAGAAGTGTCAGTGTAGAGTTCGACGTCAAAAAAGTAAACCAGAGTCACGCAATAAATTTAAAAAAAATATATCAGAATTGGACTAGTAGAGATCTAGTTTCCGAAGCACACCACCAGGTGGCACCACCACAGGAAGACAATGCATTACCGGTTTCTGGCTTATTGGCCGTCATCAGATGCATGTAGCCTTATCCTGAGATGAATGCCAACTGAAACGGCAGAACTTATATTACTCCCTAGCAAGAACTATTGAGTACAGTTTTGTACAGTAGTTCCACCTAGGGGGCAAATGTCAACGCATCATCCCGGAGGTTACCTCAAAAACTAGATCTCTACGTACATTCATTTTTCCCAAGTACTTATATGAAGTCTCATGCACTTACCGAGGGAAGTCGAATACGCCCGGTTCATACGGTTAAGGGTCCAATTCTGATATGTATTTTAGTTTGTTCCAACTTAGGGACATGATCCTCCTTTTCATGTTTGAAAAAAATGTCCACCGAAATTGTGAAAATCGAAAAATTGGACTATCGATCCATCATCAAGTCTCTGTATTTAAAAGGGTTAAGAGGTTAGCAGATTTACCAAGATAATGCTCAATACCCTTGGTGATCAATGTCCTTCGTATGCGACCGTGAAAAATTGGACTGCAAGCTTCAAAAGAGGTAAATTTTCGATTGAAGATGATAACCGATCGGGAAGGCCAGTTTCTGTGTCAGTCCCCGAAAATATCGTTGCAGTTCATGACATGATTTTATCAGACGGTCGAATTGGGCTTAAACGGATATCTGAAGCACTGAAGATTTCATACGAAGGCGTTCATCATATAGTTCACGTCAATTTGGACAATAAAACATTTCTGCAAAATGGATCCCCAAATGTTTGAATGTTGACCAAAAGCGTGCGAGGGTAGAAGCATCGCGTTCGAACTGTGCTCGATTTGAAAACGATGTAGACTTCTTAAACCGAATTGTTACTGTGGATGAGACTTGGGTACATTTCTACGATCCAGAAACAAAGCAACAATCGATGGAATGGCGACACTCTGGTTCTCCAAGACCTGAGAAGTTTCGTTTCCAAAAATCTGCTGGAAAAGTTCTTGCTTCAGTTTTTTTGGGATTGCCATGGAGTAATCATGTTTGATTTTTTGGATAAGGGTAGAACAATAACTGAAGATTATTATTCGACATTACTGACCACTCTATGGAAAAAAAAAATTAAGAGAAAAGACGCGGAAAGCTGTCCAAAGGTGTTTTGTTTTTACAGGACAACGCCCCAGTACACAAATCTCATGTTACCATGCAAAAAATTCGTGATTTAGGGTTAGAATTACTAGAACACCCCCCTTATTCACCAGATTTGGCTCCGTCCGACTATCATCTCTTTCCTCAGCCGAAAAAAAGTTTAAATGGTCGTAGATTTTCTTCCAACGGGAAGGTAATAAAAGCTGTGGAGGACTAGTTTGCAGAGCAAGAAACATTTTTTTTTGAAAGGTCTAGACTCTAGAAACGTTGCAAGTTCGCTGTAATGAATGTATTCAATTAAGAGGAGAATATGTTGAGTAATAAAATACACTGCGCAAAAAAATTAACGCACATTCTGAAAATCTCAATTTTAATGAAAGTTAACTCTACATTGACTTTATAACTTATTTTTTATGTTCTCTCGGGAAGGTTTTGAGCGAAACAAGACACATTAAATGGAAGAAAAATTCAGGATTTCACCGAATCTTATGTGAAAGAAGAGATATGAACAATTTTCAAAATACTGAAATGCTGATAAGTGATTTAATACTTGGTATTTCCACCCCTTGCGTTAATTACAGCTCGGCAACGACGGTTCATACTCAAAATGGGTAATCTTAAAATGTTCTGATCTAATCCTTCCCAGATTTCTCCGAGTTGGATTCCTAAGTCATTAAGAGTAGCTGGATGATTTTCTGAACTTCTCAGCCTTCTATTGAGGTTGTCCCAAACCTGCTCAATCGGATTGAGATCTGGACTTCTTGCTGGCCATTCCATTCGAGAGACTTCAACCTCTTCAAGGTACTCCTGAACGATGCGCGCACGATGGGGTCTGGCATTATCGTCCATAAAAATGAAATTTTCACCAATGTATGGGGCAACGGCACTACATGCTCTTCAAATCCAAACGCGCCCTTCGATGGGCTGGGGTAAGAGCTGGGCCTCTTGCCGCGACACGAGGCCTTAAATCATATTCTCTGAGGCGATTTCTTATTGCCTGAGTGCTAATTTGCACCTAATGAGTTTGCTCAAGCTGATTTTGAAGGAGGCGAGCGGTTGCAAACCGTTGTCTCAACGAAGAAACTCTCAAGTAACGTTCTTGAATGGCAGTTGTTACCCGTGGTCTATGTAAAGTCTATATGTCCAGGAATGTTCTGTTGAGTTTGGGCCTGTTTTATGGACCAAGGAAAGAAATGACTGTTTCAACTTTATAATCTTTCCGACAACTACTGACAACTACAATTGTTTTTATACTCGATTAAATATGAACATGAAAATGATATAAAATAGATCCAACATCCTCCGGCCTAAGGGATTCTCTTTTTCAAAATTCGACCATACTGCTTCAATCTCTGAACCCACTCCAAATACTCTCTCTTTCCCTCAACACTCCTAAATTTCACTTCTGAATCTTGCTGGTCGATTTCGTATATCTTCTCAGTGTAGCAATGGTGCTTTTGGTGTGTTTTGGACCTATGCCTTCTTTCTGCACCTTCATGTTGGTGCTTCTCCCGATGTTCATACCCATTTTTATTAGCCTCATACTTTAACCTAAACTGTTTGTCATAAATTTCCTGGAAAATATCTTTGAAACGTCCATCATATTTCTTGAGGATAGTGTTTTCAGTGTTCCAACACTTTGGATAACCCCTTTCCAAGGCGACTTGGAAAGATGAATGTGTAACAATTAATTCATCAGTATTGAACATTCCCATTGCAACACCAGGTCCCATATAAGTACTGACTTCATATTTGATTACCTCACCTACTTCAGGTGTGAATACCATTTCCATCTTCTCTGCTGATGGCACCACAAAAGCTTTATACTGATCATCATGAGCATGATGACCAGTAATAATTGGTTAATTCCAACCTTTGACTAATGTAGATTTTCTCGAAGAAACATTTGGCAGTTCCTTTATTTCTTCTTCGGTCTCTATAATTTCATTGCGTAATAATTCTTGCTCCTTGAATTCTTTCATTAATTCGTCTCTATTAAGTGGTTCTTCCGACATCAAAATTTCTTCTATTTTATTATCAAGTTCGAAAATTCTTTTCGCCTTATCGTCAATTGTTCTTTTCCATATTCTACTCTCGTATTCATCCTTGGTCCCAGAACTGGAATGTACATCAGTAAATATCTTCTTAATTTCAGTTCTCAGGGCTTCCCGTTTTAACTGCCAACCAAGCAACATAATCCTGGCAGGATCGCCAAATGTAAAGTCTATATGTCCAGGAATGTTCTGTTGAGTTTGGGCCTGTTTTATGGACCAAGGAAAGAAATGACTGTTTCAACTTTATAATCTTTCTGACAACTACTGACAACCACAATTATTTTTATATAACTCGATTAAATATGAACATGAAAATGATATAAAATAGATCCAACAGTCTACCCTGTCCTGGTCTTCGGCCATTCATACCTGTCTCCCTGAATCGCCGCAACATTCTGAACACACTTGTATGGGAAACTCCAAACCTTTCTGCAATTCTTGTGTATGTCCACCCTTCTTCTCGCAAAACTACCGCTTGGGCACATTCCTCTTGGGTCAAATTGCGTGTTTCGCGTTGCATAGCGATCGAGTGTAGAAAATCAAACGAAAGAAAAACTATTGATCACTAGAATTGATCGAGAACAACTGATTTCAGAATGGAGCCAATACATTCAAAATCTGATAATATCATCTTTTTTTATTCCTGCTGGGAGACAACATCTGTATTGAAGAAAAACGTTGAAAGTGGATAACATATGCATGCATAATTCTGATAAAAATAATTATCATTGAGAACACCTTCAGTTGTAGAATAAATTTGAGATTTCCATAATGTGCGTTAATTTTTTTGCGCAGTGTATTTTGACATTGAAATTTTGTTTAGTTCTATAGTAGGCTTAGAATTTTTCAATATATCCTCGTATAGTCTAAGGCTAAGGTGTAGATCGACATGAAAACAATTGGAAGAGGTCCACCTCCTGGAGTGGACTCAAACGGACTGAAGAAGAAGAAGAAGAGCGTCAAATGGAGATTTTCCTCACCTGTGGTTTGGTCTTGAATGTGAGCGGGTTCAAAATCCTGTAGATGAGGTCAAAGTCGAATGTTTTGGGCGCAACTGGTGATTTAGACGACGGCGATTTCGGCGATTTCGCACCTAGTGCATCGCGTAGTGCATCCTCTTTCGATACTCCAGGAGATGCTGCTGGGTTCTGAACTGAAACATTCACACAGTCAGTATTCGTGGACGTCGACCCGCCCGTTCGACCGTTCGGCACCAGCAGATTCTGGTTCTCCTTCAGTTCTTGCCCGGTGGCGGCCAGCTTCTTCTGCAGGTCCTGCACCCTGCCGCGCTGCTTCTCCAGGTCCTCCTCCAGCTCCGTCACCTTCATGTCGCTCACGAATTTGGCCCTCTCGCCCTTTTGTCTTTCTCTCTCGTACTCCGTCTTTAAATTGCAGTATTTCCTCTTCATTTCGGAGATGTGTTCTTCGGATTCCTCGACCGCTTTGGATTTTTCCAGGAGGAGCCTTGACAGCTTCTGGGATTCCAGTTTGAAGTCGTCTTTTGTCCTTTCCAGGTCCGCCATTTGCGATGATAGTTTGGCGAATGATTCTTTGGTACACGTCAGTTCTTTTCTGAGGGAATTTATCGTTTCTTCCTTTTTTGTCGACTCAGCGTGTAGCTCGTCGTATTTTGACTGTATCACGTCGGCTTGGTCTACAATCATTTGTAACGATGCACTGTTTTCTTTCTCCTGTTCGAGCTGCAACAAACGAATAAAAAATTAAGGAAAAAAATTCCCGATTCAATACAATGGCGACGAAATTTTTATCGTTATTACGAGGATCTATTGATATCTAGTAGTTAGCCTAGACCAGTTCCATGCATAAACAAAATATTGCGATACCATATCAACGAACAATAACTTATTAGAAGTGTCAGTGTAGAGTTCGACGTCAAAAAAGTAAACCAGAGTTACGCAATAAATTAAAAAAAAAGATGTCCACCGAAATTGTAGAATCGAAAAATTGGAGTATCGAGTCATCATCAAGTACCTGTATTTAAAAGGGTTAAGAGGTCAGCAGATTTACCAAGATATGCTTAATACCCTTGGTGATCAATGTCCTTCGTATGCGACCGTGAAAAATTGGACTGCAAGCTTCAAAAGAGGTGAATTTTCCATTGAAGATGATGACCGATCGGGTAGGCCAGTTTCTGTGTCAGTCCCCGAAAATATCGATGCAGTTCATGACATGATTTTATCAGAACGTCGAATTGGCCTAAAACAGATATCTGAAGCACTGAAGATTTCATACGAACGCGTTCATCACATAGTTCACGTCAATTTGGACATGAGAAAAATTTCTGCAAAATGGATCCCCAAATGAATGTTGACCAAAAGCGTGCAAGGTTAGAAGCATCGCGTTCGATCTGTGCTCGATTTGAAAACGATGTAGACTTCTTAAACCGAATTGTTACTATGGATGACACTTGGGTACATTTCTACGATCCAGAAACAGAGCAACAATCGATGGAATGGCGACACTCTGGTTCTCCAAGACCTAAGAAGTTACGTGTCCAAAAATCTGCTGGAAAAGTTCTTGCTTCAGTTTTTTGGGATTGCCATGGAGTAATTATGATTGATTTTTTGGATAAGGATAGAACAATAACTGGAGATTACTATTCGACATTACTGACCACTCTACGGGAAAAAATTGAAGAGAAAAGACGCGGAAAGATATCCAGAGGTGTTTTGTTTTTACAGGACAACGCCCCAGTACACAAATCTCATGTTGCCATGCAAAAAATTCGTGATTTAGGGTTAGAATTACTAGAACACCCCCCTTATTCACAAGATTTGGCTCCGTCCGACTATCATCTCTTTCCTCAACTAAAAAAAGTTTAAAAGGTCGTAAATTTTCTTCCGACGAGGAGGTAAATAAAATTGTGGAGGACTGGTTTGCAGTAGTGATGTAACGAATGTCATTTTTCATACATTCGCGAATGCAAATGCGAATGTAGATATGTTCAAATTTGGCGCCAATTGTCTATGGCCTGCTGGCAGTTACGCGGTGCGTTCCGTTTGTATTTTGTTCAAGATGATTATTATTTAAACAAAAAAAAGTTATATAAAGAAAGACTGATAAATGTTTCATAGATTTGTTTTTGTAAGTTTCAATTGCACCAAATTTTTGTGTTATAAGTTGTTTTTTTCTGATATTCATATTAGCAAAATATTTGCAGAAATTTTGCGGATGCGAATGCGAATACGAATATCCAAAAATATGCGAATATTCGCGAATGCGATTGCGAATATTCTTTACAACTCTAGTTTGCAGAGCAAGAAGAAACATTTTTTTTTCAATGGTCTAGAGACGTTGCAGGTTCGCTGTAATAAATGTATTCAATTAAGAGGAGAATATGTTGTCTAATAAAATATTTCGACATTGAAATTTTGTTTGGTTCTATAGTAGGCTAAGAATTTTTCAATATATCCTCGTAACTCTGAATCTTATACTTTTCCTCACCTCGTTTTCCAAAGTAGCTATCCTCTCTTGCAACAACCTTATCTTACTGGTAGATTCCGTCATGGAACCGATCTTGGACGAAAAGAACAACGGTTCTGAATGGTAACTTTTGTGAGAGGAATCGTTATCGTTCCCGTCCTACAAAAATAAAATGAGGGTCAGTATCGAATATTCAACAGATGATGATGGTTGCTCACTTGAAGCTGCTGTTTCAACTCGTCCACTTCCTGTTTGAGGATCATGATTTCTTCGTTTTTGGCGTGCGCCGTCTTTTTGAACTCGTCCTCTTCCAGGTCCATGGCTTTGACCGCCTGACAAAGGAGGTCATGCTTCTCTTGCAGCTCCTTCTTGAGACTCTCGATCTCTACCTGTAAATCGATAATATTCATTGAAACAGGAAGAAATATAGGGTGTATTTTCGATAGGGATAACTGTGATTTGACAGAAGGTAGAAGCCATCTTGTTTTGACATTTCTCTTCAGTAGGCATTAGAGAATCCAACGACCTGTCAAATATTTTTTTGAGGTTAGCTGGTGGTCAAACAAACCAAATTTAGCTTTGTTCATGTAGACATTAAAACCGTTTATTTGCTTGAAAAATTGTTTTATGTGGACATTTTTTTGATATTTCTAGTCAATCTTACTCTTAGGAATATCAGACCTGTCAAAATAATTTAAATTAAGTGCATTTTCAATAAAAAATGCCATAAATGTGTGCCAAAGTTGGATGTGCGAGTCGTTCAAATTATGAGGATTTTCTTGAATACTTTGGAACACCCAGTGTGTGTAGCTTGGTGTATTATACACATATTAAGTGACTTATCAGGAAACAAAACTAAATTGGGTCAGCAGTCATCAAGACTTGACAATATCGAAGATAAGAAACTAAAGTGAATGTGTCTTCGTAGACACTGAAATGAGCAGTATTCAGTTCATGTAAAATGTAAAACTGATGAAAATTTAAATTTATATCATATAAAAGGATAAAGAAGTTACAGGGACAGAGCTCTGATTAATATTCCTTCTCCAATACTTTCTCCTCAATCTCTTCGGGCTCCCAATACTAGTTGTAATCATATGATTGAGTGAAATTTTCTTCGTCAGTGATACTTCAGGATACTTTTTGATATTAGAAATCATAAAAACTCACTCGTTCACTCATGAAATGCATATAAGATAATAAAATTCCTCATATTTACTGCAAGCCAGCGACCTGTCAGAAAATTTATAGGTTATCTGGAGGCAGGGCGCCACGTGGTTTGGATTGCCTAATTGAGAAATTATCAGAGGAAGACTCACGCCGCAACAACGTTCACAAATTGTTGCAATTTATTTTCAAAATCAGTGGATTATTCGACAAACTTATAGAGCACTTCATGAAATTTATGGTTTACATAATCGTCCATCAGAGCAGCTCATTCGTCGAACTATCTATAGATTTCGGAAAACATTTCCTCTAGTCGATGCAACAAGCACAACAAGACAAAGAACTGTGCGTACAGAAGAAAATATCGATGCTGTAAGTGATAGGGTTGATGAAGATCCGGATTTGTCTATTCGTCGACGTTCGCAACAAGTTGGACTCTGTGCATCCACCACATGGAGAATTTTGCGTAAAGATCTTGGTCTACACTCAAACAAGATTCAACTGGTTTAAAAACTGAAGCCACTTGACCATAATAAGCTTCGTTTGTTTGCTGATTGGGCCCTAGAACATCTTGAAGTTGATCCACTTTTCATTGAAAAATTATGTTTAGTGATGAAGCTCATTTCTGGTTGAACGGCTACGTAAACAAGCAAAATTTCCGTATATGAAGTGAGTGAAAACAATCTTCAAGAAGAGGAAAGAAATAACGGCATGCAGACAATTGAATATTTTCGAAATTCCGGGAAAAGTCACACACCGTGCAGGAAATTCCGGAAATGCCAAGACGTAAATTAACAAACGCTGAGGCTAATAGGGCTATCGGAATGCTACAGGGTGGCCTAACTCAGGTTGTTGTAGCGGAAAGGCTCCAAGTCAGCCAAAGTGTGATATCTCGACTTTGGAATAGGTTCAGTGAGACAGGTTCCGTGTTGCAAACATCAAGGCTTGGTGGGCGACGAAAAACAACACCTGCTCAGGATCGTTTCATCACCGTTTCGGCGAGAAGAAACCCTACATCTACGTGTAGAATGCTACGGAATACTCTTCAAAATGCAGATGGGGTCCAAGTTTCCATCGAAACCATCAGACGATGTTTGAGAGAGGTGAATTCTAGGCGTACATTAAGAGGAATTCCATTAACACGTGACCATAAGCGTCAAAGACTAAAATGGGCAAGGCAACATATCAATTGGAACGATCAATGGCGTAGTGTCCTTTTCACTGATGAATCCAGATATGGACGATTTTCAGATTCTCGAAGAATAAGGGTATGGACAATCCCACGCATACCCCGTAATCGTCGCTATGTCCAAAAAGTCCATCCATTCCGAGGGGGTTGTGTTATGGTATGGGTCGGGATATGTTTCAACGGGCGCACAGATCTACACATTTGTCCTGGGAATATGACTGCCTCACACTATAGGTAGCATGTCATTGACAATGTTGTGCCAAATTTTCACGCTGCTATTGGTGAAACTTTTCAATTTCTAGACGATGACGCTAGACCGTACCGTGCAGCCATAGTTGAGAATGCGCGCGGGGAGCTTGGTATTCCACATTCACCAATACCTCCGCACTCACCAGATTTGAATTGCAGAGAACATGCATGGGATATGCTCCAAAGAAGATTAAATAATCATCAACCTACCCCAGAATCCTTAAATGATTTGAGAGAGCTTCTGCCCCGTTAATGGAACCAAATTCCTCAAGAAATGTTCAACTACCTCGTGTGTAGTATGCAAAGGAGATGTCAAGCTGTTATTGATGCCCGTGGAGGCCATACATTGTATTTTCACTCGATTTTTCTTAACCATCCTGTATACGCTGCAGACTTACAGGCTAAAATTAATTTGCAACTTGAAATCATATTAATATGAATTTTCATCACGAAAATATTATTTCAGCTATATTTTTTGCAATTTAAGTCAATATCCCTAACTCATTTTATTTTCAAAACATAATTTTATCTTTCAAATTTAAGGCTCTATCACTCTAAAAAAACATCCGATATTATTACTCGAGATTGCTTGACATTTCAGTCAAGAAATTGAATTATTGCAAGAACCTTTAGTTGGGAGTTTTTGCGTACTTCTCATTCAGTCAACGCTGCTTTACTCTCTCTATCCTAACGATTCTTTGGGTAACTCATTTTGATAATTCATTTATCTGATACAGGTTGAGCAAAATTCGTTTGATAGTAGTGGCTAGGAGCATAGAATAACTGGAGAGAAGGCTCCCCTACGAAAATGAACTGCCAAAAACGTCCGAACTTGTCAGTTCGCCGCAAGGCCACGAGATGGCGACAACGTCGTTCGTTGCTGTAACATATCTATCCTTAATAAAATTATCTTTAATGGTTATTCGTTGTTATTACTTATTAGGTCCCATTTATTACTATATCATAATATATATTCTTTTGAAAGAAAGCAATACATACTTTTTTTCGTAAATCCGACAATATAATGCATATAGCACGTGTACAGAAATGGCTACAAGGATCAGATTGAATATAGGAAGAAAAATCTGTTTCCGCTCCGAATCTAAGTGTTAGCAGAGGGAATGTAAACGGGGTACTATACAATTCTGCGTATAATACACGAGAACAGATAAAACCTCAGTCTTCCCGTATAATAATAATAATACTTACCTGAATGTTCGCTTTTTCCGATAAGGATATTGTTTTGACAAATTCATTACCGATCACAGACTTCCCATATAATTGCGCATAAAAAGTTGATTAGAATAAAGCGATGATATGTCATCAATATTGTCTATGTTATGATTTATGGCCATTTTCAATTAAAAAGAAGCATAAATGTATCAATAACAATGACAGCCACATTATATTCTTTGCAATTGTAGCGCCATAGAACAAAATATCTGACATGTTACTGAATAAAGGATCTCAGCGTTATCTATCGGGCGTCACACGAAACTCTAACCTCCGCCGTTATTGGCAGTTCAAAATGATCTGTCGAGCGTATGAAGCCTTCCCTCCAGTTATTCTATGCTCCTAGGTAGTGGTCTCCTAAAACCAAACCATAAACGCCTAAAGACCTAAATCCATCACTCAAATCAATCTGAATAGCCGTCAAAACTGCCAACGAAGCAACCGAGGAAATACGATCGAGCTCACGACGGGCATTTCCTGCCTAAGTAGAGTTTTCCATTCGTTGTTGTCTGGAAACGTTCAAAGGAACGCGATAATAAATGTGTTCAGCCACCGGGACTCGCGTGGGACTCCCAAGAATGCGATTGTGAAATTTAGGTGAACGCGCGTCGTCTCCCTTTCAGTCAGACTTCCGCGGTCATTCTTTGAATTTTCCGAACGCGTCAAACGGACCGGTAAATTGTAGAAACGAGATGCGAAAACTCGATACCGTCCGTGATAGATGGAGAGAAAATTATCTTGAGAATCTCGGTGTCGAGACAAAAATATTTCCCCCTATCTCTTCTAAGGACTGAACGAGAATAAATTCGCTATCACAAAAACGCGTATATCCTTTGAACCACCGATTTCGAAAATCAAACTCATTTTCGAAACATCTTCTTATTCTAATGAAAAATTTCGCTCTTGGAAAAACTCTGGGGCAAGATTTACGCGGTTGAAAAACTCCGGGGACAAAATTTACGCGGTTGTGAAAAGTCCGGGGACAAAATTTGCGCGATTGAAAAAACTCCTGGGACAAAAATTTCGCGCTTGGAAAAACTCCGGGGACAAAAATTTCGCTCTTGGAAAAACTGCGGGGCAAAATTTGCGCGGTTGAAAAAACTCCGGGGACAAAATTTACGCGGTTGTGAAAAGTCCGGGGACAAAATTTGCGCGATTGAAAAAACTCCTGGGACAAAAATTTCGCGCTTGGAAAAACTCCGGGGACAAAAATTTCGCTCTTGGAAAAACTCCGGGGACAAAATTTTCGCGGTTGTGAAAAGTCCGGGGACAAAATTTGCGCGATTGAAAAAACTCCTGGGACAAAAATTTCGCGCTTGGAAAAACTCCGGGGACAAAAATTTCGCTCTTGGAAAAACTCCGGGGACAAAATTAACGCGGTTGTGAAAAGTCCGGGGACAAAATTTGCGCGATTGAAAAAACTCCTGGGACAAAAATTTCGCGCTTGGAAAAACTCCGGGGACAAAAATTTCGCTCTTGGAAAAACTGCGGGGCAAAATTTGCGCGGTTGAAAAAACTCCGGGGTCAAAATTTACGCGGTTGGAAAAACTCCTGGGACAAAAATTTCGCGCTTGGAAAAACTCCGGGGACAAAAATTTCGCTCTTGGAAAAACTGCGGGGCAAAATTTGCGCGGTTGAAAAAACTCCGGGGACAAAATTTACGCGGTTGTGAAAAGTCCGGGGACAAAATTTGCGCGATTGAAAAAACTCCTGGGACAAAAATTTCGCGCTTGGAAAAACTCCGGGGACAAAAATTTCGCTCTTGGAAAAACTCCGGGGACAAAATTTACGCGGTTGTGAAAAGTCCGGGGACAAAATTTGCGCGATTGAAAAAACTCCTGGGACAAAAATTTCGCGCTTGGAAAAACTCCGGGGACAAAAATTTCGCTCTTGGAAAAACTGCGGGGCAAAATTTGCGCGGTTGAAAAAACTCCGGGGACAAAATTTACGCGGTTGTGAAAAGTCCGGGGACAAAATTTGCGCGATTGAAAAAACTCCTGGGACAAAAATTTCGCGCTTGGAAAAACTCCGGGGACAAAAATTTCGCTCTTGGAAAAACTGCGGGGCAAAATTTGCGCGGTTGAAAAAACTCCGGGGTCAAAATTTACGCGGTTGGAAAAACTCCTGGGACAAAAATTTCGCGCTTGGAAAAACTCCGGGGACAAAAATTTCGCTCTTGGAAAAACTGCGGGGCAAAATTTACGCGGTTGTGAAAAGTCCGGGGACAAAATTTGCGCGATTGAAAAAACTCCTGGGACAAAAATTTCGCGCTTGGAAAAACTCCGGGGACAAAAATTTCGCTCTTGGAAAAACTCCGGGGACAAAATTTACGCGGTTGTGAAAAGTCCGGGGACAAAATTTGCGCGATTGAAAAAACTCCTGGGACAAAAATTTCGCGCTTGGAAAAACTCCGGGGACAAAAATTTCGCTCTTGGAAAAACTGCGGGGCAAAATTTGCGCGGTTGAAAAAACTCCGGGGTCAAAATTTACGCGGTTGGAAAAACTCCGAGGACAAAATTTACGCGGTTGTGAAAAGTCCGGGGACAAAATTTGCGCGATTGAAAAAACTCCTGGGACAAAAATTTCGCGCTTGGAAAAACTGCGGGGCAAAATTTGCGCGGTTGAAAAAACTCCGGGGACAAAAATTTCGCTCTTGGAAAAACTGCGGGGCAAAATTTGCGCGGTTGAAAAAACTCCGGGGACAAAATTTACGCGGTTGTGAAAAGTCCGGGGACAAAATTTGCGCGATTGAAAAAACTCCTGGGACAAAAATTTCGCGCTTGGAAAAACTCCGGGGACAAAAATTTCGCTCTTGGAAAAACTCCGGGGACAAAATTTTCGCGGTTGTGAAAAGTCCGGGGACAAAATTTGCGCGATTGAAAAAACTCCTGGGACAAAAATTTCGCGCTTGGAAAAACTCCGGGGACAAAAATTTCGCTCTTGGAAAAACTCCGGGGACAAAATTTACGCGGTTGTGAAAAGTCCGGGGACAAAATTTGCGCGATTGAAAAAACTCCTGGGACAAAAATTTCGCGCTTGGAAAAACTCCGGGGACAAAAATTTCGCTCTTGGAAAAACTGCGGGGCAAAATTTGCGCGGTTGAAAAAACTCCGGGGTCAAAATTTACGCGGTTGGAAAAACTCCGAGGACAAAATTTACGCGGTTGTGAAAAGTCCGGGGACAAAATTTGCGCGATTGAAAAAACTCCTGGGACAAAAATTTCGCGCTTGGAAAAACTGCGGGGCAAAATTTGCGCGGTTGAAAAAACTCCGGGGACAAAAATTTCGCTCTTGGAAAAACTGCGGGGCAAAATTTGCGCGGTTGAAAAAACTCCGGGGACAAAATTTACGCGGTTGGAAAAACTCCGGGGACAAAATTTACGCGGTTGTGAAAAGTCCGGGGACAAAATTTGCGCGATTGAAAAAACTCCTGGGACAAAAATTTCGCGCTTGGAAAAACTCCGGGGACAAAAATTTCGCTCTTGGAAAAACTGCGGGGCAAAATTTGCGCGGTTGAAAAAACTCCGGGGACAAAATTTACGCGGTTGGAAAAACTCCGGGGACAAAAATTTCACTCTTCTAATGAAAACTGTTTTTACAATAAAAAAACCAAAACAATTTTTTACAAAATTCATGGATTTTTTCTGGAATTCTTCCCATCATGCTTCTTATAGTGTTCTCAGTCACTTTCTCGGATGCTGTCTTCCACTTTTGCTTGAATTCCGCTAATGTTTTCGTTGATTTCTTAGTCTTCTTCAATTCTCTTTTCACCAGGGCCCAATATCTTTTGATTGGCCTGAGTTCTGGGCAATTTGGTGGATTGGCCTCTTTGGGGACAAAAACCACCTCATTAGCTTCGTACCATTCCTTGGTGGCCTTGCTGTAGTGGCATGAAGCTAAATCTGGCCAAAAGATTGTTGACACATCGTGCTCACGTAAAAATGGTGAAAGTCGCTTCTTCAAGCATTCCTCGATGTATATCTTCGAGTCAAGAGAGCCTTGGCCAACGAAAAATTTGCTCCTTTTCCCACAAATGCAAATTGCTTGCCAAACCAGGAATTTTTTAGGAAACTTTGCTTGTTTCTTCACGCGAAATTGTTCGTCAACATTTCCACGAGAATCTGCAGTATAAAATTCCTGACCAGGTTGTGAGAAATCAGCCAAGACATAGGTTTCGTCGTCCATCACGCAATAGGAAAAATTTTTCAAGAAATCTTTTTTTAATTTCTTTGCTCTTGATTTCGCTTCTTGATTCTTCACAGCGTTCCTGTCTGGCACTTTCTGCACTTTGTATGTTCTAAGCCCACAACTCGACTTGATTTTCTGAACGGTTGACTGCGAACAACCCACTATTTGGGCCACTTTCTGTCGTGAAAGGTTAGGATTCTTCTGAAAAAGGCTGATGGCTTTCTACACTTTTTTTGGGCTATGAAACCCCTTTTTCCTCCCGGTTCCTTCCTTGCGGTTAATTGCAAGATCTTCGTTGAAGCGCTTAACAACTCTTGATACCGTTTCCGGACGAACGCGAGCCTCTTTTGCGATTCTTTCGAAGCTCCATTTTTGATTATTTTGAAAAAGTTTCAATATAAATTCTCGTGTTTTCACTTCGCTCGACATTTTGCAACAGAGAATTGGAATATCTATGAAGTAAATGTTCCACATGTTTCTGACGGTCATAACAAAGCTAACTATGATCAAATTTTGATTTTTTCCCAATTGGTTCAAGAGATATAGGCGTTTTTGTGGCAGCGAATTTATTCTCGTTCACTACGCAAGTTTGTCGGGTTTACGGCGAAACACCCTGTATATTTGTGATTGTGAGTCTTACCATCAATTCGACATTCTTCTTGAGTATATTCTCCTTGTCCAGGTTGAAGTTGGCGCCCATTCGTTCTTCCAAAAAATAGATACGGATTTTCAAATTGAAGTTCTCCTTTCTGAGGGCCGCCAGAGTTTCCTCGAACTCCTTCACCGATCTGCCCCTCATCGGTCCATCTGGCGATCTTAAAGAATCTGAAAAAAATACAGGAAGAAATTAAAAATCAAGATCATCTGTGTTTTTTTCTTGGAAAAGTCGAGCTAGCGCCAGACTCTGTCTCTCGAGCGTTTGGAGCAACTCTCAACGTCATTTTCCATACATTTCCCACCCATCTAGTGAAAAACCAGAATATACAGGTTGAAGATATTGCTCTCTACTTGAAGACACCGTTTACAGAATTTGAATAAGAAGATTTCCCTTGAATCGGTGCAATTTGCAAGATGAGCCTTAACATTGTTTGTAATTTATCTTAAGGGGCAGTATCACCTTTTGAATCGAGGTAAATCTCCATTCAAAAAGTGGTCTTTATATTTCACGAGTAACCACCCTAATTTACGACGTAGAGACTTGATTTTTTTTTTAAATTGAAGTTGAAGAACGTCCCGAGGGCAAAAAGTTTTCTTTTTTTCGATTCAATTAGTTTTTCAATTAAAAAAACAGGTTGAACTTCAACGTTTTGGAAACTACACGTAATGATTTTTTTTCGACGGTTATTCATCATTTTTTGGAAAAAATCGCAACTATTTGCTCTCGGCAATTTAATCTCCTATAAACTACAAAAATTTTCATGATGATTAGTTCAAAAATAAAGCTTGTACTCATCAGTGGCGCACCCAGAAATTTTATTCGGGGGGGGGCTGCTCAAGAGTAATCAGGTTTTTGTAAGTTGTATAATTTAAAAAATGCGGCGCAAGCGAAAACCTTCTTAAGTAATGGATATATCGCATTCGTTATTATACAGGGTGTTTCATTGGTAAATGAACATACGGTAACCTGAGCTAGAGCTACCCTAGGCGAGTCCAAAAAACCGATATATGATAGGTCTAATCAATTCCATAACCAACATACAGGTGCTTCATGTATTCACCAGAAATTTCAATTCCTCATAACTTTTTAACCAACCAGTATAGTCGATTGATATTTGGAACGTATGATTCATTTCTACAGGTCGATCGATTTACTTTTGAATTTCCAAAAAATTCCAGGTCCGTATTCGAAAAATATGGGACTTCTTCCAAGCTGAGATTCAACATCCTGTATATTGAAATTTTAGGATTTGATTGAGATATTTGAAAAGAGCAGAAAATTTTCAATGGGGTTCAGTAGATTTCATTGTCCCGCACGTCATTTCCAATTGAATATTGGAGTTCCACAAAATTCTCAGAAAAATCGTACATTGTGATCTAATTGAATTTTTTTGGTCCCACTAATTGCACATTCGAATTTCATAATATTCTGTGGAATCATTTGGAGTTATTTCCGGAAAAACATCGAGAAAAATTTAGTTGAAGTCAACAAAGATGAATAAATAACTGAAGAAACATGAAAACTTAACGTGAATAACAGAAAGTGCTCGAAAGTACCACCATTTTGTTCAATACACATTCTTGCCCTCTTCAAAATATGTCAGATATTTTTTTTTATCATGTCTGGATTATTACGTATTTCATTGCACGCGACTTCGATACATCGACACTTCCTATTTCAGATGAATTTACTGAACATTTCAAATAACCCCAAATGAAATAATCAACAAGATTGAAATCTGGTGACCTAGCGGGCCAGGCATGCGGTCCACCTGTGCCTATCCACATATTTGGAAAGTTCTGATCTAAAAATTGTCTGATCATTACTCTAAAATGGGGTGGAGCTCCATCCTGCAGTGTCCGTACCTTCGAGTAATACAGGAAAATGATGTTGGAGGAAATTTTTAAGCCGTCTTGGTATGACCTGTGGTCTAATCAATCGATTTTATTAAACGCCACACCATACGTTTCTTGAAAATTTGTATAAGGATTTCGTATGCCTGACTGCATGCAGATTCTCTGCAGCCCACTAATGCAAATCCCTAATAATGACCCCATCCGTCGTGAATCGGTAAATAAAATTCTGTTGACCATTCTTTCATTTCGTAAAATCCAGCTACTTAAGTTAGTTCTTCTAATTTCATCACCTGGATCCAATCGTTGTACCTTCTGGAGATCAATTTGATCATAATGTACGATTTTTCTGAGAATTTTGTGGAATTCCAACATTCAATTGGATCTTTCCCTGAAGCTCTCTTTGAGCAAAATGACGTGCGGGACAATGAAATCTACTGAACCCCATTGAAAATGTTCTTCTCTTTCCAAATATCTCAATCAAATCCCAAAATTTCAATATACAAGGTGTTGAATCTCAGCTTGGAAGAAGTCCCATATTTATCAAATACGGACCTGAAATGTTTTGGAAATTCAAAAGTAAATCGATCGACCTATAAACAAGGCCGTAGCTAGAAAAAAAATTCGGGGGGTCCGTCCGAGGCCGTAGCCAGAAAAAAATTTATTCGAAGAATTTTCGGTGAGATGATTATCTGGCATTTCTGAAAAAATAAATTTCGGGGGGGGGGGGGGGGGGGGGTCCGGACCCCATCGGACCCCCCCAGTGGCTACGGCCTTGCCTATAGAACTGAATCATACGTTCCAAATATCAACCAACTATACTAGTTGGTTCAAAAGTTATGAGGAATTGAAATTTTTGATGAATACATAAACCACTCTGTATCTCGGTTATGGATATAATTTCAAGATATTTGCCTCCAGTTCGATGAAAAGGCATGTTTTCAAGCACAAGGAGCTCTGTAACATGGATAGCAGCATATTTTTTGAACAAATTCAGTATCACCACACATACACGGAGAGACAGAGTTTTTTCAGAGGTTTTTATCTGTTCTCGTGTATCATACACAAAATTGTATGGTGCCCCGTTTACATTCCCTCTGCTAACACTCAGATTTGGAGCGGGAAACAGATTTTATTTTTTTATACAATCTGTTCCTTGTCGCCATTTCTTCACACGTACCATATGCCATATATTGTTTGATATTACAAAACAGTATGTAATTCTCTCTTTCAAAAGAATATATATATATGGAATTGATTATACCTATCATATATCGGTTTTTTGGACTCGCCTAGGGTAACTCTAGCTCAGGTTAACGTATGTTCATTCACCAATGAAACACCCTGTATATGTATATCAATCCCTATTTCTATCTGTACAGGAAATGTTGTAAGTTTCCATTCTGTTCTAAAATAATTATTATTACTTTTAGAAAAATAATAAGATAGAAATATTTGAATTACTTTGTTTTCACAGCTCGGGGGGGGCTGCAGCCCGACAGCCCCCCCCCCTCGGTGCGCCACTGGTACTCATGAAAAACGAAAAACATATTCAATAATCCAAACATTGCAGAGATCTAATGATTACCCTGGTTTTTTTAATTGAAAAACTAATTAAATCGAAAAAAAGAAAACTATTTGCCTCGGGACGTTCTTCAACTTCAATTTAAAAAAAATCAAGTCTCTACGTCGTAAATTAGGGTAGTTACTCGTGAAATAAAGAGACCACTTTTTGAATGGAGATTTACCACGATTCAAAAGGTGATACTTCTCCTTAAGCACTTTTAAACTGAAGGGTTTTCCAATAAGAGGTGTTATTTTGAATAGCCCACTATTTCGGTAGATGTCACTTTTGAAGCTGTCATTTTTTGACATTTAACAACTAGAAACTACGCCATTAATAAAAATGGAAGGATAGACGATGCAACAACGACTGAAATTATTAAAATTCACTTTGAAAATGGTGAAAATTTGGCAGAGACGGTTCGTAAAACTCGAACATTTTTGGGTTCTCGTGAAGCACCTTGTCGAACCGCAATACAGAAATTGGTGGAACAATTTGAGCTGTTGGGATCAGTTAGTGATGTGAAGAGTAAAACCCGTGCACGTCGCTCAAGAACAGCCGAGAATATTGCTGCTGTAGCCGAAAGTGTTGAAGAAAATCCAGGTTTGTCCATTCCTCATCGTTCTTTGGAGTAAGGCATTCCACAAACGTCATTACACCGTATTTTGCATAGATTTGGTTCTTAAGGCTTTTTCAGTTAACACAAGAACCCAAGCCGGCTGATCATCAACAACGTCGTGTCTTTGCTGATTTGGTCCTTGAAATGCATGAAAATGATCCGGAATTCCATCGAAAAATCATCTTAAGTGATAAGGCCTATTTCCACCTAGCTGGCTTCGTCAACAAGGAAAATTGTCGCATCTGGGGCTCGGAAAACCCAAGAGTTATTGTTGAAAAGCCTCTCTATCTTCAGCGTGTGACTGTTTGATGCGGTTTATGGTCTGGCGCGGTCATTGGACCTTACTTTTTCGAGAATGAGGCTGGAGCAACAGTTACGGTGAATAGATTGCTCTATCGAGAGATGATTAAGACTTTTTATGGCCGGAACTGGATGGTATTGATCTGGACAACGTTTACTTCCAACAAGACGGCGCTCCATGCCACACAAGCAACGAGACCATTGATCTTCAACGGGAAAAGTTTCCGGACCATGATATCTCTCGAAGAGGTTGTGATTTAACACTTTGCGACTTCTTTCTTTGGGGCCATGTGTTAGAGAAGGTCTAAGCCAAGAGCCCAGCGTAGATTCAAGACCACGAAGATGGAATTCGTGAGGCTATCGAAGACATAGGGCAGCCACTTTGCGATTTGGTTATGAAAATTTCATGAAAAGGATTTGGTCCTGTAATCGTGGTGGTCATTTGGCTGTTGTTATTTTCCATTATCAACGGCATACCTTCCTCTTTATAGTGAGATAAACATCCGACCATTTATCTAAAACAATGTCAAAATAACACCTCTTATTGGAAAACCATGATATAATCAATGAGTTTTCGCAATATTGTTTGTCCTGCTTCGAATTAATAAAAATTGAGGATTTTTTGAAAATATAGTTCTCTTTCGACCCTTTTCCGGATTTCGACAGTGGAAAATACACGAAAAAGCCTCTTCTCTACCGCTCATAACATTCAGCAGATATATGAGTCTTGCTTGCTTCGATTTAGGCCATTTAGGGATTCCAAACAATCGAAATCATCGTCTGAACCATCCTTAATGTGACCCACTCACCAGGACTCTGCTTCGAGCATTTTATGAACAGGTACTACCTAGAACGCCGAAGGGTAGTCCCGATTGACCAATCGCAGAGACTTAGCACTTCAGCATTCATGCGATGCTTGGTGCCTTGTGCCCGAAAGTCCCGTGAAAAGTCCTCGTGAGTGGCCGGTATAACAAACCAAAAAAGAAATACTTCACTGTAGGACCTCTCCCTGTCGTCATCATCGATGGACGAAAGCGATACGACGGAACTCTTCGAGTTATAAAAACCCGAATGTCTTTCCGCCAATCCGTTCTTGATGACGGCCTTGACCAGATTCGGATCCATTTTTCTTTCCCTTCTGATCGGGGCCGGTCCTTCTTCCAAGCAGAGGCCCCTTTATTAACGTATTGTTTTTGCCAAGCGATGCATCAACCGAATTCGACGATCACTTATATAATTTGTTCAGTTTATGAGTTCCAAGATAGATGAC
The DNA here is from genome assembly GCA_951802165.1 of Adalia decempunctata. Classification (NCBI taxonomy): domain Eukaryota; kingdom Metazoa; phylum Arthropoda; class Insecta; order Coleoptera; family Coccinellidae; genus Adalia; species Adalia decempunctata. The sequence goes on along the minus strand of OX637696.1, from coordinate 5,001,489 downwards.
AATGATGGTACATATAAGGGCTTCGGGCTGATGTGACTGCGTTATCCTTGCGATGTTAATCGGTGCAATTTTGGTAGCAATTGACCTGACTTTGGGCACGCCGAATTTATGATGTGTGACGCCGAAATTGATTCAAGATTGAAAGCGTGTCATTTTGAAGGGGATGACGTCGATGGCAGCTGGGACGGGCGAAGAGTCATAGAATGCCTATCATAGAACATAGATGCATCTATCATAGAACTTATAGTGACATGGCCGCGAGATTTTCATGTTTCCATAGATATGAGATGTCACACAGAACAGAAACGAAAATTTTTGCCAAAATGCCGAGTGAATCTGTATTTGACGATTAGTTTCAATCTTGAGTTGTCAGCTTTAATCTTTTCTCTTCATTTTTGAATGTTTTTCAATTGCTGTTCGTATTAAAAATATATTTTCGGAAATTATTGAAGCCAAAATTGCACATATATAGAAGGTGACAAGAAAAGCTTCGGACAAATTTGTTGTGGTCTGGAACAAAAGTATTTCAGCGCAGCCAAATAATTTTTATTCTCTTGGTTTCTCTACACTTTCCTGTACTAATATGTGAAATTTCATTTTGATATTATTTAATTTCACAGAGTATTAGTATGTCAAACAAACGTAGTGCGATTTTGGAGCTGTTTCGTCAAGGTAGGCGTCAATGCGATATTGTTCGTTTGCTCAATGTGCCTCGACAAACCGTGTCCGATGTAATTCGTCGTTTCAAGGAGCTTGGCCATGATGGTCGTCGTCCAGGAAGTGGTAGAAAACGCACTGTCAATACATCTAGCAATCGCAACATCGTCAAGAAGCGAGTCAATAGAAATCCGAGGGTTTCCATGAGGAAAATAGCCTGTGAGACCGGTATCAACCGCGAATCAGTCCGTCAAATTGCCAAAAAGGAGCTCAAGCTCAAGCCTTATAAGCTCCAAAAAGTTCAACTCCTCACGGAGGAAAACAAGCGCGTACGACTCCAAAGGTGCCGCCAACTCCTTCGTCTCGCTGCCGGTCAGCAATGGGAGCGAATTCTCTTCACAGACGAGAAGCTTTTCACCGTAGAACAATCCCACAACCACCAAAACGACAGAGTCTGATCCGTAGTGGCTTCCGGTACATCGGCCATCGTCGAACACCGTCAAAATCCGCAATCCGTCATGTTCTGGGGCGGAATTTGCGGCAGTGGTAAAACTCCCTTAGTTTTCGTGAATCAAGGGGTCAAAATCAATCAAGTCTACCGCTACGACATCCTCAAGGCCGAAGTACTTCCTTGGCCAAGCAGCACTTCGGCGATACGCATTGGACCTTTCAACAGGACCCCGCTCCGGCTCACAGAACGAAAATGAGGCAAGAATGGTGTAAGACCCATTTTCCTTGTCTCATCTGATCTGCAGAATGGCCGCCCTACTCATCGGATCTCAACCCAATGGACCACAGCGTGTGGTCGATTTTGGAGCACAGGTCTTGTGCTAAAAAACACAAAAATTTGGAGTCGCTGAAGCAATCTCTGCGCCGGGAATGGAACCGATTAACGCCCGAGGAGCTGCGGCCCATTGCCGAAAATTTCAAGAAGCTTTTGAAGCTTTGCATCGCCGCCAAAGGAAGCCACTTCGAAACGGCTTAAATATATTATTAACAAATGTTCAAGCTATTATTATTTGTTGTTGTTTTGCTCAATTTCTTTTGTTCAATAAAGTTAAATGAAAAACAGTTTGTCCGAGGTTTTTCTTGTCACACTGTACATTGACGCAACCAGAATTATCCTTTTCCACACGCACACGTTCCAGATTTTTCATCGCCACATCCCGGTCGAATATTTTGGCAAGCTCGGACATCGATGACGTAAAAGCGAACAAAAATCTGTTCGGCCAGGTTCTATGGTCGATCGTTCTTTAATCTTCAAGGTCGTTAGCTGACGTTCCAGAAGAAAACTGCGATTTGCGTATCGAAGCAATTAGAAGAGTCCTAGATATTCCGCGCGGAAAAATTGAGCAACGCGCACATTTCTGCGTTATTTCGGAACACGAAAAATTCCATGATGGACGACTGCCAGCTCTCGGGATTTTACGACTAATTTCGAGACGTTGTAAATAAAATTACGCGCGGGTTTATAATAATATATGTCGAAAAATATGGCGCCCGTTTGTTAGGTTATTTCGCAGCGGACGAACCGCGGACGTTGAAATCCGTTAATTTATAGGTAACAAGTTTGGCGCAGCGGTAGGAGGGCCTTCGTAAAGGTACTTTCCGTCCAGAGTCGAATCGAGGAGATTTCACACAATCGTTCGGTTTTAACTGAATATTATCATTGTTTAAAGAGAACAATGATAATATTATACGAATTCAATTCATACAACACATCTAAGTGAAATACAGGGTGACTGGTGACGTAAGGGACAACGGCTAAGTGGAGATAGAGGACCTCAAACTGAATGAGAATTTGGGTTTCAAATGTCCCATAAAGGTATTCGTTTCGGAGATATAGGGTGATTTATGAAAAAATGCTAAATCTATGAACTCCCATATCTTCGTTAATATGATATGTTTTTCGCTAATATTTTACATGTTTGTTCATACAGGCATTCTCTGTCAGCATAAGAAAATAAAATTGAAAAAATTGCTGGCCCGTACTCAAAAATTTCAATTTACATGTCAAGTGAGAAATATCACACGGTATATGAGATAAAATAAAATCAAATGGAAATTTGGAAAGAGGGAAAAAAACTGATGAAATATCTGTTTTTTGTTTGAATGTCACAAATTTTCTTTCGTTTCTATGATATGTTGAAGTAAGAATATCACAATATTTTTATATTCAAATCATGAAAATTAGTACTACTGATAGAAAAAAACCTTGAATTTGAGGCGCTAGAATGAGCCTGGCATCAAAATATTCCTTCAAATCTTGAAATCTATTTTTATCAATTAATATTTCGATGCCATATAAAATTTCAAAATAAAATTTGTTGTAGATGGGGTGATGAAAGAGTTGGATACTCAAACACAAAAATAGAAAAAGTCGCAAATATAATTCATAAAAAAATCAAGTAAGCAAATGTTCGAAATGAGGGCCGTTCACCTCCATACATTTATTGGCTCTCTTGAACAAATGAAGCACAGCTTTTCTAATCAGAGGAATATTTGTTTTAATTTCTTCGCATGCTTCAGTTATTCTGCTCTTCAAATGTTCACGGCTTGTTATTGTTTCTTTATACACCGTATCCTTAAGATGATCCCATAGGAAATAATCCAGAGGAGTTAGATCGGGTGATCTAGCAGGCCTATTCCTAGAACCTCCCCGACCAATCCACCTGTCAGGAAACTCCCTATTCAGAATATTTTGATGCCAGGCTCATTGTAGCGCCTCGAATTCAAGGTTTTTTCTATCAGTAGTGCTAATTTTCATGATTTGAATATAAAAATATTATAATATTCTTACTTCAACATATCATAGAAACGAAAGAAAATTTGTGCCATTCAAACAAAAAACAGATATTTCATCAGTTTTTTTCCCTCTTTCCAAATTTCTATTTGATTTTATTTTTATCTCATATATCGTGTGATATTTCTCACTTGACATGTAAATTGAAATTTTTGAGTACGGGCCAGCAATTTTTTTCGATTTTTTTTCCTTATGCTGACAGAGAATGCCTGTATGAACAAACATGTAAAATATCAGCGAAAAACATATCATATTAACGAAGATATGGGAGTTCATAGATTTAGCATTTTTTCATAAATCACCCTATATCTCCGAAACGAATACCCTTATGGGACATTTGAAACCCAAATTCTCATTCAGTTTGAGGTCCTCTATCTCCACTTAGCCGTTGTCCCTTACGTCACCAGTCACCCTGTATATATTTGAACATAACAAGTTTATGGAAGTCTTCAATTATACATGTGTTCAAATCAAAATCAATTCTTTTGATAAGGTTCATATCGAAATCGTCAACCGAATCGATTATTTTTAACGACTGGGCTCTCCTCATAGGTGACGTCAATGTTTTATTCTCTTTATATTCTCTGAGAATTCTGAATACAGCTGAATCACTCACCCTTGAGGATTTTGAAACAATTCCTACTAAGTCTTTTTTCGATAAATCAGGATGTTCTTCCAATTCTTTTCGAGAAATGTTCAAAATTATCTCTTTCTCTTCAGCAGAAAAACGCGACCTTTTGGACCTTTTTCGTGGTGGTCCCCACATATCACCCTCAGATGCAGTATCAGTTTCCAACACAATACGCTTTTCACAACAAAATCTATAAACACTTTGAACAGCTAGACCTTCACAGTAGCTCTAGGTATTTTAACTAGTCTTGTCAATTGAAAACTTCTATTTTTATGCAAATCAAATTGGCTTAACCCATTAAGGGAAAGGACCAAAATCTGGTGTTTCCCGGAATTACCTTGTCGGAATCTTGAGCAGCCGAGAAAGAGTTTCGTACAGAATAAAATAAAATTTTGGACCGAAACTAAATATATTTCGGATATTACAAGTAAATGACCATTATAAATTTGAACAGAGATCTTTTACGAGTCTTGTCAATTGAAAACTTCGATATTCAAACGAATGAAGATGGCATTCACCTATTAGGGAAAAGTACCCAAATCTGGTATTTCCCGGAATTACTTTGTCGGAATCTTGCAAGATTCCGACCAAAATCTCTAAAACTCTGGTGTTTCCTTGCCGCAATCTTGAGCATCCGAAAAAGAAATTATTTAGTAGATAATAATATAAAAACAAAAAAAAATAAAAAAAATAGGGTACGTCGGATATAAAATGTTTATGACAGTTGCAAATCATAATAGAAATTTTGCACTAGAGTTTCTGAGGGAGAAAAATCTAATGTGGGAATTGCTGACTCAAATTATTGAATCATTTCTATCCATGATACTAAAATAGTATCATGATTTCTATCCAGTACCATCCACAGTCCGTTCCGAGAACGATCCTGGCAGTCTTTTAGGGCGGTCGAAGAGAGCGTTGTTATGAAAGTTTGACCAATAAGAGCTTCATTGTGCGCAAACCAGACGATTCTGTTTGTTTACAAAGCTCCTTCTAATATTTGAACGGACTATAGCCGAATTTTCGCGTGACAATATTTTAAAACTATTTCGTCTGTTTTGAAATATTCGTGTTTTCGCGTCGAACTGGTGACGTCACGCACCAAATAATTTGTAGCGGTTTGAAAGCAGGTAGCGGAATAGTTCGAACTGCAGTTTGAAGTTTGGAATCAGCTGATTGAAGAATATAGGTTATGTTTGTTGGATTTATTTTGTTTTCACCGTTTTTATTTTGAATAAATAATAATGATAACTGTTCTTCATTTCATTGAATATTATTTGAATGTGACAGCTTTGTTTTAAGAATGCATTGTAACCTGTGATTGTGAAGTAATAAATAACTTCGAGTAGAGCACACCTTTATTTTAGAATTCTGAAATATTATTTAGTTTTGAAAATGTACGTTCAAATTTTTGAAATTGATTTTACGGCTTCTTCCTCTTGATTCAATCAATATGAATATTGCGTATATTTTTTTCAACAAGTCGTTAATCAGGACGAGAACATTCAAATTCATCATAAAATGATTGGCGTCCAATTTGAAAATACAAGATTTAATAATAATATACAAATAAACACACCTAAAATTATAAATATTTTGATTATTATGTGCGTGTATCATGTTTCTAACTTTTAAATTCATAAATTGAATTGACATTTCTATGATGACGTCACCGTTTTGAAATTGTGGCATTTTAGCGATGCATGAACTGGTGACGTTTACTTCGAAATGTTTTTGAAATAGTTTTGAACCGTGATTCACGCGAAAAAAATGGCTTTAAATTCATAATTTTCCGTTTGGAACAACGTCTTTATTCTTGTTGACATTCGTTTAATTCAAATTGACGAATATGGTCTAATCGATTCTATTGATTGACATATTCAGCTGACGCTTCAAGAAAGCCCTCCAAATCTCTTGGCGTTGCTGTTGCTTATTACATCATTTGGTCCATTTCTCAAGCCTTCGGGCTTGAAACAGGTGCTCTTTCTTTGAGTTGTATGGTTGCGTAACATTTTGGAATCTTCCGAGTTTCATTGTGGATCCTGAATTCTATTTTTCTGTAAATAGGGAATGACAGATGAAACAAAAAGAAAGAAACTTTTGTTTTACGCCTTCAGAAACAGAGAAACAAAAACATCACAGCGGTAAGTCTTGGTGGAATCGTTAAAATTATTTAGTGGCCTTAGGATTTCATTTTATTTCTCGGCATCTCTCTACAAGTCCCTCGCATTTTTATTTCTTGTTGACGAAAACAACGCCGCACCATCCGATGATTGATGGCAACAATTCATTTGATCCGATCCAGAAATAGAGAGCACCCAGGTATCAGATGTGTGATCTCGGAGGAAGTGAAAATTGTAGTTTGGCTCCGGTCCAAAACGCAATAGTGGCGACGAGCTTCGAGTTTGTCGTCTTGAATGAACGCTAAAATGAAGCCTAGAAGTTTATACAGATATCCATATAACACTGTCTTCTATCGACATCTACAGGGCGCGTCAAAATTATGGAACAAATTCATTTTCTCAGAAGAAAAATATTTGGCAACAAAATCCTGAAACATGTCGATTTTTGTTTCACTTTTACCAAATTTTTATGCATTTTTGAAGGATTTTTGTTGCACCCTGTACCATCCTCATCAACCCTCTACGTTTTTTGAATAGGGAAAGTGGCTCATGTAGTACTTTTTTGGCAAGGTCTTTGTATCTTCTTTAGAGGCACATATACCGAATTAAACTGCTCCACATAAGTTAGGGATATTGACTTAAATTGCAAAAATATATAGTTAAAATGAGATTTTCGTGATGAAAATTCATATTAATATTTCAAGTTGCAAATTAATTTTAGCCTGTAGGTCTGCAGCGTATACAGGGTGGTTGAGAAAAATCGAGTAAAATTACGAAATTTTATTCCCAGAGAATTCAAGCATTTTAAGACAATCAATACAATGTATGGCCTCCACGGGCATCCATTACAGCTTGACATCTTCTTTGCATACTACACACGAGGTTGTTGAACATTTCTTGAGGAATTTGGTTCCATAAACGGGGCAGAAACTCTCTCAGATCATTTAAGGATTCTGGGGTAGGTTGATGATTATCTAATCTTCTTTGGAGCATATCCCATGCGTGTTCTATGCAGTTCAAATCTGGTGAGTGCGGAGGTATTGGTGAATGTGGAATACCAAGCTCCTCGCGCGCATTCTCTACTATGGCTGCACGGTGCGGTCTAGCGTTATCGTTTAGAAATTGAAAAGTTTCGCCAATAGCAGCGTGAAAATTTGGCACAACATTGTCAATGACATGCTCCCTATTGTGTAAGGCGGTCATATTCCCAGGACAAATGTGTAGATCTGTGCGCCCGTTGAAACATATCCCGGCCCATACCATAACACCACCCCCTCGGAATGGATGGACTTCTTGGACATAGCGACAATTACGGGGTATGCGTGGGATTGTCCATACCCTTATTCTTCGAGAATCTAAAAATCGTCCATATCTGGATTCATCAGAGACTAGGGCACTACGCCATTGATCGTTCTAATTGATATGTTGCCTTGCCCATTCCACTCTTTGACGCTTATGGTCACGTGCTATGGAACTCCTCAATGGACGTCTAGAACCTAGATTCACCTCTCTCAAACGTCGTCTGATGGTTTCGATGGAAACTTGGATCCCATCTGCATTTTGAAGAGTATTCCGTAGCATTCTACACGTAGATGTAGGGTTTCTTCTCGCCGAAACGGTGATGAAACGATCCTGAGCAGGTGTTGTTTTTCGTCGCCCACCAAGCCTTGGTCTTTCCAACACGGAAGCTATCTCCCTGAACCAAAGTCGAGATATCACACTTTGGCTGACTTGGAGCCTTTCCGCTACAACAACCTGAGTTAGGCCACCCTGTAGCATTCCGATAGTCCTATTAGCCTCAGCATTTGTTAATTTACGTCTTGGCAATTTCAGAAAACTCGTTTCAAATCGAAGCCGTTGATAAACTGACTTCATTTCAAAATAAGAACATTCATGAAGCATATGCAAAGAACCAATGTTCAGAAAAAAGGCGACCAGATTCACGAAATGTCTCATACTGATTTTTATTGGATCGATTCAAGTTGTTATTGAGTTTTAAATGATTTTACAGAGATTTTCTCGACGATTACATACTTTTGAAAACGATTGAACACGATATCCCTAACTCTTATGGAGCAGTATATTTGTAAACCAAACAGTCTTCCAGACAATATTCAATCGATAACCTCCTATTTTATAAATATTTACAAAAGACGCCATATCTCCTGACTTATCTCATCGTTTTTTGACGCAATCGACAACCTGCGACCTCAGCACACACATCTGGACCAATGACTAACCAATTATCCGATCCTATTTCTATTCCCGGTCCATCGGAGAACAAAAAGAGGAAAGCGAAAGCATCTCTGTATCGTTTATTTACAAGAAATAATGGCGGTGGCGCTAGTTGGTCTAGACTCAAAAATCGCCGATCTCAAGTTGCGTAACCTCTTTCTTACACTACGCCACACGAAAATAAGCTGAGTAAGCCCGCTATTTTTACGTTCGGCCCCGCAATTAAAGGTCGGGCAAAGTGGCCAGAGGATTAGATTCGAAGAGCCAGACTTTTTGTTCCTTCGGGACATCAAAGGATCGCTTAATTGAGTTGGAACGAAGCTGCATCGGCGTCCGGAAAAAGTACAGAAGAGATCTTACTCGACTGAAGCGTAAATTCGTCAAGTTTTGATACGGTGTGACGATTATTCATCTTTCATCTTCTCTGTACCGAACTAACTGACAAACCCAGAGGGAGCTGTCTAAATTTTGAATTTTTTTGGTAAAACAAGCAAGGAGAAAATGATTCAATTTGGAGAAAAAATCGTGAAGGTTTTTCATGTGAACATTTTTTGTTACTTAAATATTGTAGTCGTTTTTGCCAATTTTTTAAATTTTGCAACAACCAGCTGTTAGAGGAGATCCAAAGTCGATGTTTAGTTGTTGTTAAAACGCCTAGAGCACGTGTACGCGAAATTTATCGCCAGATAAGTGAAAGAGGTCGAATTATTGGTCTACGGGAGGCGGGGTTGTCATTTCGAGAAATCGCTAACCGTACGAACAGAAATCCACCTAATGTTATGAGATGTTGTCAAGCGTGGTTTGATAATGCCCAAAAATCGATGGAAAGTAAGCATCGGACATCGAGAATTTATAGTGAAACTTTTTCAAAATACTCAAAAATGGAGCTTCAAAAGAATCGCAAAAGAGGCTCGCGTTCGTTCGGAAACGGTATCAAGAGTTGTTAAACGCTTCAACGGAGATCTTACAATTAACCGCAAGGAAGGAACCGGGAGGAAAAAGGAGTTTCATAGCCCAAAAAAAGTGAAGAAAGCCATCAGCCTTTTTCAGAAGAATCTTAACCTTTCAGGACGGAAAGTGGCCCAAATAGTGGGTTGTTCGCAGTCAACCGTTCAGAAAATCAAGTCGAGTTGTGGGCTTGGAACATACAAAGTGCATACAGTGACAGACAGGAACGCTGTGAAGAATCAAGAAGCGAAATCAAGAGCAAAGAAATTAAAAAAAGATTTCTTGAAAAATTTTTCCTGTTGCGTGATGGACGACGAAACCTATGTCTTGGTTGATTTCTCGCAACATCCTGGTCAGGAATTTTATACTGCAGATTCTCGTGGAAATGCTGACGAACAATTTCGCATGAAGAAACAAGCAAAGTTTCCTTGAAAATTCCTGGTTTGGCAAGCAATTTGCACTTGTGGGAAAAGGAGCAAATTTTTCGTTGGCCAAGGCTCTGTTGACTCGAAGATATACATCGAGGAATGCTTTACCATTTTAACGTGAGCACGATGTGTCAACAATCTTTCGGCCAGATTTAGCTTCATGCCACTACAGCAAGGCCACCAAGGGATGGTACGAAGCTAATGAGGTGGTTTTCGTCCCCAAAGAGGCCAATCCACCAAATTGCCCAGAACTCAGGCCAATCGAAAGATATTGGGCCCTGGTAAAAAGAGAATTGAAGAAGACTAAGAAATCAACGAAAACATCAGCGGAATTCAAACAAAAGTGGAAGACAGCATCCCAGAAAGTGACTGAGAACACTACAAGAAGCATGATGGGAAGAATTCCAGAAAAAATCCATGAATTTTGTAAAAAATAGTCTTGGTTTTTTTATTGTAAAAACAGTTTTCATTAGAATTAGAAGATGATTCGAAAATGAGTTTGATTTTCGAAATCGGTCCAGTGGTTCAAAAGATATAGGCGTTTTTGTGATAGCGAATTTATTCTCGTTCAGTCCTTACAGGTAGCTTGGGATAGTATTCCTCAAGAAGAAATAGACCATATTATTGCATCAATGCCAAGACGTGTTGGGGAGTGTATAGTAATCGCGGTGGACAAACACATTATTAACAAATTTATTAAGAAAAAATGTAAACCCTTCGTTTTTTTTCTCAAAATTTTAATCATTTACTCATTGCTATACTAAACAGGGTGAGTCTTTGACTTGTACATATATTTTAACTGCAGATTTCTCTTATCAAACGAAACACTCTTTTCCTATTCCATTTTTCAAAATTCGGTTTGGTTTGGGAGATACAGGGTGTCGAAAATCCATGAAAAAAACACTTTTCTGTTTATATCTTCGGAACCGTTATTTCGAATGAACTGAATTTTGATTGAGTTTTTACTCTATTCATGGTGCATATTCCTCAATCGAAACCTATTCAATATCTTAACTAGTATAAAAGTTACAGGGTAGTCGACTCATCAATACACGCTAAAACACCATAAAACCACTTTAAAAAGATAAACGGTTCATATTTTCGAAAGAATCAATCATTTAAGAAACTAAAAGTATTAATATTTTTTTTCAATAAAACTCGTCGTTTTCGAGTTATTTCCAATTTTACCCGCAGAAATTTGACGAAAAAATCATTAATTTCAAGAATAATCTGAATGCGTCTCTGAATTAAATATCATCGAAAATTATTCCTTCTCTGGTCTTTAAACGAGTTTACAATGTTGTCACAATATTTATCAACTTTGTCGAGATATTTTTTAATAATAAAATCCCCCAAATGTGGGAGATAAAATTGAACACCAAGGAGGATTTAACACGCACAGTTTCTATTGAAAATTCCTAGTTACCGGTCCATATTGAAGTTAAATGTCGATGAAATACAAAATTCGGATATGAATGATGAATCTCAACACAAACTACTTATTAAATTGAAATTAATGAAACGATACCTGATAATCTGTGGCGATGTTTCTATCTAAACAACATCATCTTGGAATTTTATAAACTCGACACGGTTGAAATTATATTAATTCACTTCACGTAATAATCACATTAGAACAATAATCCACTGAATGTAATGAATGTATTCAGAACTTCAAATAATGTTTACAGTTTGTTCAGAGACTGCTTTGTTATTGTTTTAGTTGGCTCCAGACCAGATAACCAATATTTCGGTTTTCGCTCTACGCATGCGTGGTAAAATTTGGCGGCAAAGTCGATTTATGATGGAAACGGCAGAATTCATGGATATTCATACCACGGTACACAAATGTATTGTGATTTATACTATGTTTCGTAAAAAATCCTTAACCTCAATGAAAATATCAGCAAGCTGACAACATGTTCTTGACATTTCTGTCCAAAAATTCACATAATCTATACAAATTAGATTAGGTTAGGTTGTTTAATAATAAATCTGAATGAAAAGTCTTTCTTCATGATATTGTTTGGAAATTTCGAGGAAAATATGAACAAGTTATTAGTGTTTACAAACTAATCTGCAGAAAAATCGAAGAAGGAACTTATTTTGGTGGATTAAATGTGGCTTTTTAGTTGCAGATATAATCCGATGAAACTAACTGTTTTGGTTGAAATTATCGTGTTTGCAACATTTTTATTCCAATAAGGTAAGTACTTGACTACTTGAGTATTCCCTAAATTGGGCCTAAATGTATAAACTCAATTTCTATCGAGAAATATGAACTTTGAATCAATTCCACAGTATCATTTCAGGGACGTATTTAGCCCAATGTTTTTTTTTCAAATGGCTATATCTTTTCAACAGAGCCGAATTCGGAAAAATGGAAAATGAAAAAAAGGTTTCTTTTGGCCTCAAGAATCTTCAGTTAAAATATATGTACAAGTCAAAGACTCACCCTGTATATGTTTTACCAAAAAAATTCAAATAGCTTCTTCTGGGTGTTGCATCAGCTTCTTTGTCAGTTAGTATAGTTGAAACATCACCCCATATGAGAAATATCAGGGGTAGCTCCTGTTCATTGGGAGGTTTGTTAGAGTGAACATTACCAAATCTTGTTGCAAGCATTTCAATTACTTCCATCGAAACCTGTGGCGTACTGGCGTAATTAGAAAAGTATCTTTGAGGAAAAGAAAAATGTATCAATCTTCCTTTGGATGTTATGATCTTCGTGGTAGTTGGGTGGTGAGTTAAAATCAACCTCGCTTAGGATGTCATGACCCTAAAATGTCATCGAGATGCGTTCCCGATTTTTCAGCCTCAAAAATCCTCACCGCGCCTCGATAATAAATCAATTAAGTCCAATCCAGCGGGCTGAAAATAGAAACCGCAACTTCGAGCAAAACATAAACGCACTTACTTGAAAACGTAAAGTCTGGACATGTCGAGACCTCGTTCAATTGGCTGGGGCTCGTCCTGCAAAAGAGAAAAAAGTTAATAAAATTGACAATAAAGAGAGCAATAGGCCTAATTAGTCATATCCGCGCGTGATGTAGGTATCTACCATTCGCTCGCTAATTTGGTCGAGAAACTGATGCCAGAGAAGAAACTGTTATTTTTGCGGTTTAATAGGGAATTCTAGACTTGAATAAAATCCTGAAAAGACGCAGGAGAGGCAGACACAACAACAGCTGCTGCTAAATTTCAGGAACAACTCTATCTATACAATATCTTAAGGTGGGTTCAAACCAAACGAACAAAGAGCAAGAGCTAGAACAAGAACATTCTTTGTTGATCTTTTAGTAGTTTTAGTGCTGATAGAATGACGAAAGAATGCTCCACGTATGTTCAAACTAGAAAAATTCGACAGAATGAGGTTAGAATGAGCATTCGCTCGTCTGATGTGAATCCACCTTTACACAAAGATACAAAGAATCGTGTTGTTCGGGCCATTCGAATATTCGTAATAGCCATTTTTCGGATCGATAACACCCATACCTTGAGTGGGTGAACAGAACTCGAAAATGAAAAAAATCGAAAAATAAAATGTGGAATATTTCATAAACTATGGGGGCTACATGGGCGATTTTGGTATCAAAATGTAGGTTTTCGAGGTCGCGCCATTCAATGAAAAATATTTCAAAGCCCCAACTATCACTGTTCAGATTTTGACCTGTCAAATGTAATTTTTTTTTAAATCGGAAATTTCAAACTGTCATAACTTCCGTCCCTCTCATCACCACCAATAGTTATCTATATTATGTTGATCAGCATAGCCCCAAGTATCTCTGTGCAGAATATGAGCGATTAGAAAAATCTCAAATTTTGGGTGAAAAATGACAAAGGGGTATGGCCCCCTAAAAACAGCATATTTGTCAATAAAAAATATATTTGGGGAGGATCTAGCGTTATAATTGAATATGGAAGTTGTACTTCATTTTCGAATCTTCTATAATAGCAATTTTGCGGACCGACAGCATCCTTACCTGGAGTGGTGTGAGCTCGTGAACAGAACTCGAAAATGAAAAATTGAAAAATAAAAAGTGGCATATTTCGTTACCTATGGGGGCTACATGGGTGATTTTGGTATCAAAATGTAGGTTTTCGAGGTCGCTCCATTCAATAAAAAATATTTCAAATCCCTAACTATCACCGTTTAGATTTCGTCCTATCAAATGGCATTTTTTTCAAAAAATCGGAAATTTCAAACTGTCATATCTTCCGTCCCTCTCATCGCCGCCAATAGTTATTTATATTATAATGATCAGCATAGCCCCAAGTATCTCTGTGCAGAATATGAGCGATTTCAAAAATTTCAAATTTTGGGTGAAAAATGACAAAGGGGTATGACCCCCTAAAAACACCATATTTGTCAATAAAAATATATTCGGGGAGGATCTAACGTTATTACTGAATCTGGAAGCAGTACTTCCTGCTCGAATCTTCAATTATAGCAATTTTGCGGACCGACAGCACCCTTACCTGAAGTGAGCTCGTGAACAGAACTCGAAAATGAAAAATCGAAAAATAAAAAGTGGAATATTTCATTACCTATGGGGGCTACATGGGTGATTTTGGTATCAAAATGTAGGTTTTCGAGGTCACTCCATTCAATAAAAAATAATTCAAAGCCCTAACTATCACCGTTTAGGTTTTGACCTGTCAAATGGCATTTTTTCAAAAAATCGGAATTTCAAACTGTCATAACTTGCGTCCCTCTCATCGCCGCCAATAGGTATTTAGATTATAATGATCAGCATAGCCCCAAGTATCTCTGTGCAGAATATGAGCGATTTGAAAAATCTCAAATTTTGAGTGAAAAATGACAAAGGGGTATGACCCCCTTAAAACACTATATTTGTCAATAAAAAATATATTTAGGGTGGATCTAACGTTATGATTGAATCTGGAAGTTGTACTTCCTATTCGAATCTTCAATATTAGCAATTTCGCCGACCGACAGCACCCTTACCTGGAGTGGTGTGAGCTCGTGAACAAAACTCGAAAATGCAAAATCGAAAAATAAAAAGTGGAATATTTTATTACCTATGGGGGCTACATGGGTGATTTTGGTATCAAAATGTAAGTTTTCGAGGTCGCTCCATTCAATAAAAAATATTTCAAAGCCCTAACTATCACCGTTTAGATTTTGACCTGTCAAATGGCATTTTTTCAAAAAATCGGAAATTTCAAACTGTCATATCTTCCGTCCCTCTCATCACCACCAATAGATATCTATATCATGCTGATCAGCATAGCCCCAAGTATCTCTGTGCAGAATATGAGCGATTTGAAAAATCTCAAATTTTTGGTGAAAATGACAAAGGGGTATGTATGACCCCCTAAAAACACCATATTTGCCAAAAAAAAAATATATTTGGGGAGGATCTAACCTTGTTATCATATTTTTAAGTTGTACTTCCTATTCGAATCTTCAATAAAAGCCATTTTGCGGACTGAACACCCTTACCTTGAGTGGTGTGAGCTCGTGAACAGAACTCGAAAATGAAAAATCGAAAAATATAAAGTGGAATATTTCATTACCTATGGGGGCTACATGGGTGATTTTGGTATCAAAATGTGGGTTTTTGAGGTCGCTCCATTCAATAAAAAATATTTCAAAGCCCTAACTATCACCGTTTAGATTTTGATCAGTCAAATGGCATTTTTTCAAAAAATCGGAAATTTAAAACTGTCATAACTTCCGTCCCTCTCATCGCCGCCAATGGTTATCTATATTATGTTGATCAGCATAGCCCCCAGTATCTCTGTGCAGAATATGAGCGATTTGAAAATTCTTAAATTTTGGGTGAAAAATGACAAAGGGGTATGACCCCCTAAAAACACCATATTTGTCAGTAAAAAATATATTTGGGGAGGATCTAACGTTATAATTGAATCTGGAAGTTGTACTTCCTATTCGAATCTTCTATAATAGCAATTTTGCGGACCGACAGCACCCTTACCTGGAGTGGTGTGAGCTCGTGAACAGAACTCGAAAATGAAAGATCGAAAAAAATAAAATCAGAAATTTCTTTATTCAAGGGGGCTATATGACTTTGGTATCGAAATGTGGGTTTTCGAGGTGGCTGAATTCAAAAAAAATAAATCCTGAGCCCTAACTAGCTAAGTTTAGATTTTCACCTGCGAAATGGCATTTTTTGAAAAATTGTAAATTCCCTCCCTTTCGTCGTATCTACTATTTATTTATAATTTATTGATCAGCATATCTCAAAGTATCTCTGTGCAAAAAATTAGCGATTTTAAAAATCTCAAATTTTGGGTGAAAAATGAGCAAGGGTAAGACAATATTAGTCATATAGAAAAAAAATATCTGTTATGATTAAAGGTTTTATTGAATGTGTTGAGCGTTCGTTCCACAAACGAATGTAAATGTTGACAGAAAATCATTAGATATCAATTCTGTTATCTTGAATGTATACACGGAAAGTGAGTAACTTTCGATGCATGTTCAGCTCCAAAGAATTCGACTAACAGGTACTCGAAAAATTCCGTTTTTGGACATTCTCCTCATCTAAGTAATACGAAAACTCACGGAGAGGGTGAAACATGATTGAATGGCAACGGTTGATACGAAATAACTTTCATTTCACCAAACCAACCCGAAACGTCTTTCTCGCCGTCCAATATATCAAAATTTTATCGACTTCCCCACTTTATAGCCGCCATAACTTAGCACCTAAATCCCGAATAACACGTGGAACCTATTTCGAATAAGGTAGGCGATATAGAAAGACATCTAACGAAATCTCCTCAACAAAAACGGGGAGTCTCATCCACGGAAAGTCGCATCTTTCAAGTCTGAGGCGTTTCAATCCGTTCCAAAAATAGCTGACGTCCATAGGGGAATGCGTTATTTTCCTTTTATTGCTTCCTACTACCGTTTGTTTGATTGTGGATGTCACCTGCTCGAGTCGGATCGTGGATTTTGACATACTTCAATAAACGAGCCGGAGTTTGATTGACAGGCAAATATACCTTCGACAGCGGTTCACAAATTTATGTCTAGATTTCAATTATTAATTATATGGGAACTTTTACATTGTTGATAAAGAGTTTTCCTAAAAGAGGTGTTATTTTGACATTAAAAAAATGCCATTTTTTTAGATAAATGATGGGATGTTTATTTCATTGTTTTTCTCATCCTTACATGATTTCTTATGAAAGAATGCTGACTGAATTCAATATTGTGGAATTGAGGGTTAGACGTAAATTTAATGATGAGCTATTTATTTGGAATATTGACAATCATTTGAAGAATCAAAAATGCTAATGAACAATATATTAAATAGGGTTATTCTAATAAAACACACTTATTGGCTATCGATTTCTGCGTTTTGCCATCATCAGGCCAGCTGAAAATACACAAAAATCGTTCACATATAGGAGAAAAGTTTCAACAAAGCTTCACTAACATAAACTGAACAGGTTAAAAAATATAATGGTTAATTCATTATCTGGACGAGGATATTCTCAATTTTTCTTGAATTTCCTTTTCAAGGTAAGGTTAGAGGTATATGCTTACCGTCTCTGTACAACCGTCTATAACATTGCATATATATGAATTAGAGGGTGATTTTCCTAAGTTTTCGTTGAAATATATATCTTTTGTGTTTCCTAAAATGAGGACTGAACTAGAAAAAATTCGCTATCACAAAAACGCCTTTATCTCTTGAAACAATTGAGAAAAAATCAAAATTTGGTCATAGTTAGCTTTGTTATGAACGTCAGAAACATGTGGAACATTTACTTCATAGATATTCCAATTCTCTGTCGCAAAATGTCAAGCGAAGTGAAAACACGAGAATTTATAGTGAAACTTTTTCAAAATAATCAAAAATGGAGCTTCAAAAGAGGCTCGCGTTCGTCCGGAAACGGTATCAAGAGTTGTTAAGCGCTTCAACGAAGATCTTACAATTAACCGCAAGGAAGGAACCGGGAGGAAAAAGGGGTTTCATAGCCCAAAAAAAGTGAAGAAAGTCATCAGCCTTTTTCAGAAGAATCCTAACCTTTCAGAACGGAAAGTGGTCCAAATAGTGGGTTTGTTGGGACATACTGTACATATTGTATTTATTCGTATTATCAAGTTACATAAACAATTTTAGTTGAATGACATAAAAAGTTGTCAAATAAAAGATCGTCAAAAATTCACCTTCCAAATTATCATCATCTACAAATAAAAGGTAATTCAACATAATTGGCATCCCTGGTAAATTTGAAGAAGAGCATGCAGTCCTTGAAAACAGAAAGGAGGATTGTCAAGGACGCTGCAAGGAAACATTTTGAAGATATTGAGAAGGTAGAACAAGACGACATGGTAAAAATAAAAGAATTACTGCAACAAGTGTCAAGTAAAGCAGAAAAGGTATTTTTCCTAGACGACATTCTAAAAGAATTGCTTTGTTACGAAGAACCCAGTGACGAAGATTTCAGTAAAGAAATAACAGAGGAAATGAATTTTTGCACTGAGGTAATAAAGTACAAAAACAAATGCAATCATTTTTTGGAAAAAATAACAGAAGCAAAAACGGAGGTTAAAAATGAAACAAGAGAAAAACCGAAGCATTTTAACTTCCCAAAATTAGAAAAAATAAATAGGATAGAAGACAGAAATTACTGCATATTTTGCGATTCAAACACTCATAATAGTCAGGATTGCATAAGAGCACAAAAAATGACGTTAGAACAAAAAAGGACAACTGTAGTAAAGAAAAGAGGTTGTCTTTCATATCTGAAACCCAATCACAGTTTTAGAACTTGTAAATCTATAGTTGAATGTGTTAAATGCACGCGAAAACATCATGCTCTTATGTGTCCTGATCTGCATGAAAATGAGAAAAAGGACGTTAAATGTCTATTCAGAAGGGAGAAGACAATGAAACCTCTTCCAGATGGAGATGATTCCACTTGTCCCAAGCGAAAATCCTCGGATTCCCTCGAAGTATGGGCCTTGGAAGAGGACAAGGAAGAAATTCAAATTGGCAGTTGTTCTAAGGACAGTTGTATGAGAATAGTGGAACGCTCTTCATTCATGGTGAAGAAACAACGATCAATAGTTGACTGTGATGTTAGAGGAAGCTGCGTCAGGCAGAAAATTTTCGATAAACTATTTCCCAACCAGAAACAGCCTTGTAGGATTCCTTCAAAAAGAAGTGCTCCTTGCGAAGCGCCCACAAGAAAGAAGATGCCCTGCGAACTAGAACCTGAATTTCCTAAAGAAGATAAGGGAAAAACACAACAGGGAAATAAGGCTGCAGCATCTGGAGATTCCAAAAAAGAAGCATTCCCACCTCCAAAAATTCTAGCAAAACGAAAATTGTTGCTGCCAAATCATCTTCGAAAACTACAGAAACGAAACAAAAGAAAAAGAAAAAAGAAGAGAAGAATAATAAACCAGTCGGAAGATCAAAGTTTGGTCGAATTTTGAAGGTTCCAGCAAGGTTGGGCGAGAAATAAGCTTGGGGCCGGAGAATGTTGGGACATACTGTACATATTGTATTTATTCGTATTATCAAGTTACATAAACAATTTTAGTTGAATGACATAAAAAGTTGTCAAATAAAAGATCGTCAAAAATTCACCTTCCAAATTATCATCATCTACAAATAAAAGGCAATTCAACAGGGTTGTTCGCAGTCAACCGTTCAGAAAATCAAATCGAGTTGTGGGCTTAGAACATACAAAGTGTAGAAAGTGTCAGACAGGAACGCTGTGAAGAATCAAGAAGCGAAATCAAAGAGCAAAGAAATTAAAAAAAGATTTCTGATAAAATTTTTCCTGTTGCGTGATGGACGACGAAACCTATGTCTTGGCTGATTTCTCGCAACCTCCTGGTCAGGAATTTTATACTGCAGATTCTCGTGGAAATGTTGACGAACAATTTCGCGTGAAGAAACAAGCAAAGTTTCCTAAAAAAATTCCTGGTTTGGCAAGCAATTTGCACTTGTGGGAAAAGGAGCAAATTTTTCGTTGGCCAAGGCTCTGTTGACTCGAAGATATATACAACGAGGAATGCTTGAAGAATCGACTTTCGCCATTTTTACGTGAGCACGATGTGTCAACAATCTTTTGGCCAGATTTAGCTTCATGCCACTACAGCAAGGCCACCAAGGTATGGCACGAAGCTAATGAGGTGGTTTTTGTCCCCAAAGAGGCCAATCCACCAAATTGCCCAGAACTCAGGCCAATCGAAAGATATTGGGCCCTGGTAAAAAGAGAATTGAAGAAGACTAAGAAATGTACGAAAACATTAGCAGAATTCAATCAAAAGTGGAAGACAGCATCCCAGAAAGTGACTGAGAACACTATAAGAAGCATGATGGGAAGAATTCCAAAAAAAATCCATGAATTTTGTAAAAAATAGTTTTGGTTTTTTACTGTAAAAACAGTTTTCATTAGAATTAGAAGATGATTCGAAAATGAGTTTGATTTTCGAAATCGGTCCAGTGGTTCAAAAGATATAAGCGTTTTTGTGATGGCGAATTTATTCTCGTTCAGTCCTTAATTTACATCAATCAAATTTTCACCCATGGTCGATAACGAGGAACTAACCGAAATCCTCTCCTTAAACCGTAATTATATACACGGTGAGCCGTTCAACGGGAGGGCACATGACCCCTTCGCTCATTAAAACAATACCGGCTGTGTGAAATTTCGAAATATATGGAAAATTCAAATGTAGCCTAGCTCTATCCCGCATATATTTGGTAAGTGCCGTACTAAATGTTATTATCTTGGGTAATGTTCCACTTACGACTCATTATACTTGCCGGCTAATAGATTGAACGGTTCGACAATGAAAAGGGCAATAACGTTTGATTAAATGGAAGCTCGCTGAATATAATTTATAATATGTTGGCACTGGGGCTCTGAACCGAACGGTATTTTCGTCGGAAACATCGATTATTGAATACATATTAGATGGATGGTTACATCAGAGACACATTCGAGTACTGCTGGGACCAATAATTATACAGGATGTTCTTGAATTGGAGGTACGAGGATGTATTGATATCTAGTTAGCCTAGACCAGTTCCATGCATAAACAAAATATTGCGATACCATATCAACGAACAATAACTTATTAGAAGTGCCAGTGTAGAGTTCGACGTCAAAAAGTAAACCAGAGTTACGCAATAAATTAAAAAAAGAAGATGTCCACCGAAATTGTAAAAATCGAAAAATTGGAGTATCGAGCCATCATCAAGTACCCGTATTTAAAAGGGTTAAGAAGTAAGCAGATTTACGAAGATATGTTTAATACACTTGGTGATCAATGTCCTTCGTATGCGACCGTGAAAAATTGGACTGCAAGCTTCAAAAGAGGTAAATTTTCCATTGAAGATGATGACCGATCGGGAAAGCCAGTTTCTGTGTCAGTCCCCGAAAATATCGATGAAGATTTCATACGAACGCGTTCATCATATAGTTCACGTCAATTTGGACATGAGAAAAATTTCTGCAAAATGGATCACCAAATGTTTGAATGTTGACCAAAAGCGTGCAAGGGTAGAAGAAGCATCGCGTTCGATCTGTGCTCGATTTGAAAACGATGTAGAATTCTTAAAACGAATTGTTACTATGGATGAGACTTGGGTACATTTCTACGATCCAGAAACAAAGCAATAATCGATGGAATTACGACACTCTGGTTCTCCAAGACCTAAGAAGTTTCGTATCCAAAAATCTGCTGGAAAAGTTCTTGCTTCAGTTTTTTGGGATTGCCATGACGCAATCATGATTGATATTTTGGATAAGGGTAGAACAATAACTGGAGATTACTATTCGGCATTACTGACCACTCTACGGGAAAAAAATTAAAGAGAAAAGACGCGGAAAGCTATCCAAAGGTATTTTGTTTTTACAGGACAACGTCCCAGTACACAAATCTCATGTTGCCATGCAAAAAATTCGTGATTTAGGGTTAGAATTACTAGAACACCCCCCTTATTCACCAGATTTGGCTCCGTCCGACTACCATCTCTTTCCTCAACTGAAAAAAAGTTCAAAAGGTCGTAAATTTTCTTCCAACGAGGAGGTAATTAAAGCTGTGGAGGACTGGTTTGCAGAGCAAGAAGAAACATTTTTTTGAAAGGTCTAGAGAAGTTGCAAGTTCGCTGTAATAAATGTATTCAATTAAGAGGAGATTATGTTGAGTAATAAAATATTTTGACATTTAAATTTTGTTTGGTTCTATAGTAGGCTAAGAATTTTTCAATATATCCCCATACTAGGGAGAATATGAACGAAAACAGGTAGTTTGGACGAGGTGGACATCAGTCATAGCTAGACAGATCCCCAGACTCAAACAGTTTCGTTTCTTTTTATACAAACTGGATTTTTATGAAAATTTTCATTTTTCTGAGGATTTCTAGAGAATTCAATTTTTTTATCGAAATCGGTAGCAGATACGACAAAACTACAAGAGACCATAAAGTTTAGTTCAACAACAAAGCTTCTTTTCACAATTTTCCAAATAAACAGTGGCTCACCAACAAAAAGTTCTGGAGAAAAACAGAGGACACTATTCCAGAAAAAACATCCCCCTGTAGATTTACAATCGAGACTGTCATGTCACATGGTGTAAACTATAAATTGTAATATTGATACCAAATTTCAGTTGAATATCTTGTTAAATACAGATACTATGAGCAAAAAAGATGGAAAACATTCAAAATTCAACGCCCTGTATCTCGAAAACGAAACGTTCGAGGTCCCACGTTCATGGGAGTTTTTTATCTTAAAATAATGATATGATATATTGTTTATTCTGACTATTCCTAGGTCTCCTGTGGAGACCCCTCTGAAATTACAAGCTTCGGAGTAAGCAGTTGTGTTCTGTGTAGGCTTTGTTACTGTGTCCTTACGCCACCTTAGGCACAGCACTGTTAATTTTTGACCCAACAGTGAGAATGGTGGCCCCTACCGAGACTAGAAAATTTCTTTCCTAGCTCGGGATTGAACTCCGGACTTTTGGTTCCGAATTCCAACGCTCTACCACTGAGCCAAGGGCACTTAAAATAATGCAAGGAATCTCCCCCTTTATGAACACCCTGTATAGATATTTCGAAAGTTTCATCCTTCCTATATACAGTGTGTTTCACTCAGAAGAGTTGTTTAACGAAAGGAGAAAATAGCTCTATTGCCTTTGGCACATCTGAAAAAAACGAATCCCAAATTTCGATATCGTGACATATACCGTGTGACCATAATATCATTGCCACTAACGCAATGTTTCCTAGCTGTCGAAGAAATATTCAATTGATTTCTCGATTTAGCGAATGCGAATCTATTCAAAAACTACTTTAATTGACCCATTTTTTCAACTTCGAACAATATCCTACATACGACATTGACAATGCTGTTGAGATCATTTCTCTCTCGTCGCTATGTAAACTACAACGATATATCTCTATGCTCGAATGTAAATAAGCAATTGAAGCAATCTATTTCATCGTGAACTTTTATGGCAACGAATGTCATGAATATGTCACGCCTTCAATTGGTCGTATCGTCGTAGGATGCGCTGGATATGTGGTAGGTAGAAAAGGAAAATGAAGAAATATGTGCTGTGGAAATGATCAGCACCAAATTGAACCGATTTATCAATTGAGACATCGATTCGACGAATCAATTTAGAGCAGATTTGGGTGACATTGAGAGAGTCAATCATAAAATCAACGTAAATCAAATTCGACAACTAATTTTTCTTCATTGATTCCTTTTCGGAGTGAACAATGCCCTGTTTTGTTTGTTTGTGTTATTCATAACATAACCAGTGGCGGCTTGTCCTATGAGGCAGGTGAGGCAGTGGCTCACCAATAAACGGGGAAAATTACACGTATAAATATCATATATGTATTTATTAATTATTTATTCAATCAATTAAAATTGTTTTCATTATCTTTATATCGAAATTTCCCTTCATTATATACTATATAGGAATAAAATGCGTCCCCGGTTGGGTCTAAGTTTCCGTATCTCACGATTTCTGGGTTATTCAACTCCAAGTAAACGGCAGAGGCAGGCCTCACACTGCCTTTCTTTACGCGTCATTTTACATCATAGGGAACGACGGCAGGCAAGAAAACCGCACCCCTAAACGCCACATATTATGTTGAGTATGAAGCTAGCCTCTCCTCTAGTCTTGATATTCTCTCGCGAAGGGCAAACTGTAATTATTCTGCACTATTCGGGAACTAGTTCTTTAATCTATGAACTCGGGTCAGTTTTCAAATTGGGTTCGATTTGTGAAAATAGTTTTATCTGTTTTTCGTGTAGATTTAGGTTTGTCTCACTGTTCATATGATGTCTTTCAATCTTATTACTGAATTCAATTTCCATCGGAGACCCGAAGGCGAAATGTATTTAACGGGACCGATAGGACGTCACGAATTCCCCAGTTAGATGTAAACGCTCGACAGACTTGTGATTTTTTTGATTTTTCAGCTAATCAGCAAAGTTTTTGGCGTAATTCTTATGGGGATAAATCATATATAGTTCAAGAAGTAAAGCGATCTATTCCAGATTTGAGTGAATATCTTGAGAATATTACGCAACTGACGAAGAAGAGGGTTCACTAGAATTGGTGATTTATAGGTATATGTACATATACAGAGTGTCCCATTAGTGCAATGAAGTAGATAATCTCATTACTTACGTCAGTTACGGAATAATTTTACTGCAAAAATGGTTGCTCTTGCACTGATATATCAGCCTAAAATAATAGTACCGGCCACAGGGTGTTCGTTTGAAGCGGTATTGCTGGTATTAGAATTAGGTCGGTTTGTTCTAATGGTAACCACTTCATATTATTTCATCTCTCAGTGCCAAATAAGTGTTTCGTTTCATTGGCATCAACATTTTTCTTTATTTATCCGGCGTGGCTGACATATAACGAAAAAATTATGGGAAAGTGGAAGATTTTACTTCATTATCAGAGTGACATAAACTTCAATATTCTCAATGTTCTAGTTAATGGGTGTTTCAAATCTGATGATATGATGAAAAGCAACTTGCTTGTAGAGGATGTTCTTAACAAGGTCCAAAATTGAAGAATTTCAATAAGGATGCTCATTTTCTTCAACTGGCTTCAAATTACTTTTCGTACACACCCTTCAAAATGTTTAGTTTTCGAGTAAGATAATTCTTCATCGCTAGAAGTAAATATTTTACGAAGCAAAATGTTTCTCGAAAAAGATGACCTTGAGTATGCTAGCGATAAAGAATTATTCTAATCATCAGTTTTGCAATAGCCTTTTTCACGGCAACGCCACGGCAGGGAATCTTTTTTTTCTCCGATGTGCCTCACCACCTTAAACTGTCACGAGCCGCCACTGAATTCGCCAACTAATTTTTCTTCATTAATTCCTTTCTGGAGTGAACAATGCCATGTTTTGTTTGTTTGTATTATTCATAACATTGAGAGCTTCTATTGGATACTCAAACTCAATCTTTAAAAATGGAGTGAGTTTTCATTTCCAACTTTTCAAAACGTGAAGTCTATGACTATGACTTGCATATCAATCCATTCTCAGGTATAAAACATCAAGATCCCTAAGGGCCTAAGGCGTAAATTACATTCAATAGGGCGCAGAATATTGTAAAGCTACTGACATCTAGATTTAATTACCTACTAATAGGAAAAAAAATCACTTTATCGTCGTCTAAGAAAATTTGAATCATTCATCAAGACATTAGATTATAAAGACGAAGAATGGTCGATCATCTTCTGTAGCTTGTGAAGAAAATCACAAAAGACCAATAAGAATTCCAAAATTTCACATGGAAATATTCAGTGTTCTGTTGAAACTTGATTTGTCTCCATAAAAAATACACTGTCCCAATTCAGAATGAAGCTTGTATTTCTGCATATAACTTGGTATCTAACCACTTGCTCTGTTTTGAAATCTTGCACTATCTACTCGTCCAAGTTTCATAAACTGAAATATGATATCCGATGAACATTTGGCAGAGTTGCATAAGTAAGCATAGCATTTTTCACAGTAGCCAGAAGCTTTAAATGAGCCAAGACAACTCAGTCAGGCGCGAACGAATGAAGAATTCGAAAAATTTGATAGCATTGATTTTATGACAAAATAGAGTCATTAATAAATTTTCCGTAACTAACAGTGAATGCATTTCGAAAACCGTATTGCTCATGAGGATGTTATTGTCATAAATCAATTATCGATATCAATTATTTTTTCAGGATAACACAAAATAATTAATATATTTCCTGTAGAAATTTGTGATCGATCCAATTTCACATAAATCTATGAATAAAATAATTAAAAACGAAATTCTTGCGATTCCACATTCGACCACGCTATTCATACAGGCTGTTTCTTAACCTTTTGACAGATTTATCATCGAGTGGCTAAAAGCTTCGTTTCTTCAAAATGCCTAATAAATACAGGGTGTTCCAAAATTGAAGATGCAGACGAATTGGGGAGATTCCTTTCGTAATTTTAAGAAACAAAGTCCCATAAACATGTTTTCGAAATACAGGGTGTTGAAGTTTGAATTTGTTTCGAGTTTTTTCTCATAACCTCTGCTTTTCACAAGATATTCAACTGAAATTTGGCATAGATATTACATTTTAGAGTTTACACCATGTGGCATGCCAATTTCGATTGCAAATGTACAGGGTGATAGTTTTCTGGAACACTGTCCCCTGATTCCTTCCAGAACATTTTTTTGGTAAACCACTGTTAGTTTGAAAAATTGTGAAAAGAAGCTTTGTTGTTATACCAATCTTTGTGGTCTCTTTAAGTTTTGTTGTATCTGCTACCGATTTCGAGAAAAAAAAATTTGAACGATTCTCTCGAAATCCTCGTGAAAATCAAAATTGTAATGAAAATCCAGCTAGTAAAAAAAGAAATCTAAACTATTCTAGTCTGGGGATCTTTGAACATATATAACTTCACTGATATGAAGAAGTTTTTCGGAGCCATATCAGATTTGGGACGAATATTCTCTTTTAGGGATATCTTCTCACAATATTTTTTCAACAACATTTTATTCGAACATGTCACATGAATCACACGAGAGAATTCTACAGGGAGTTCATGAAAACATGCTGTATTTCGATTCGAGTTTTCCTAGAAAACTTCCTCATTTCAAATGGGCTTGTTTCCGATATACAGGGTGGCCATTTGAAAACGAAACAGACGAGATTACAGACGAAATAAATTTTTTCGATAGAAATGCTCGGACAGGTCGATTTCTGTTTCGAGGGGGACAACTTAAGATGTAGGTTACGGACGCATAGCGCTTCAACCCTTGCTACTACAACCCTCACCCCCAATTTTTGAATAGGGAAGATGGGGTGAGTGATACCTCATTTGAAAGGTATTTTTATACTGATTTCAGCACAGTAATTGTTTTTTCATTTTATGCATTAGTTCTCGAAATATTCTTAACTAAGTATTTGAAAATGAAGTGGTGTTTTCATGGCACTTGTCGTATTTTTTTTGTGAAAAATCGACATTTTGAGCTTCAAAACAACCATGACTGTGGCTTCCTTCCTCCAATCCACTGACATAGAAATCTTTAATCAAGATGTCGATTTTTCACAAAAAAACACTACAAGTGCCATGAAAACACCACCTCATTTTCAAATACTCAGTTAAGAATATTTCGAGAACTAATGCATAAAATGAAAAAACAATCACTGTGCTGAAATCAGTATAAAAATACCTTTCAAATGAGGAATCCCTCACCCCATCTTCCCTATTCAAAAATTGGGGGTGAGGGTTGTAGTAGCAAGGGTTGAAGCGCTATGCGTCCGTAACCTACATCTTAAGTTGTCCCCCTCGAAACAGAAATAAACCTGTCCGAGCATTTCTATCGAAAAAAATTATTTCGTCTGTAATCTCGTCTGTTTTGTTTTCAAATGGCCATCCTGTATACAGGGTCTAAATGAAAAAAAGCAATCAGTGGAATACGAAGAAAACTGAAAAAATAAACTTGCTTATAATGAAACAATGATTTGTCCTTACGTCGCGTCAGTTAGATCATAAATTACTATCATCATTGTTCAATCAAAATCCGCCAAAATGTTTATGAGCAATCAAGAAAAACTGATTTTTTCTCAAAACTTCGATCTCCTGTGTATCCAAAAAGAAACAAATTAGAACAAATGATCATAACAATAAAAGATCTTAATTTTTCGTGAATACCCAATCCTGAACGTTCCCCGGTTAAACTCTAGGGACATCCTGTATACAGGATGTCCCAACTAAAACACGCCTCCCTTCTGTAACTAGTCCCACAATTTATCCTTCCAAAATTGAGTCACAAACTTCTATTCTGAAGCTATACAGAGGGGTTTTTCGGTTGGGACAGCCTGTACACAGATCGATCGGGATTTCTGGATGATGCATCGCCACTCACTTAAAAGGGATGATGGGCGACCTTATCGGGGACTTCCTTCCCTCCACAGGACTCTTCGGAGGGCTCACGTAGTTCGAGAAACCGAAATACGACATTTCGAAAACTCTCTCGCACCTCCACTATACAGTACGTCTCGCGGATAAACACAGGGGACGAAAAGACCGGAACCGATGCGGAAATTCGCGGTTTTTCCCGGTCGGGGTTTCCATTTACGACGATATTCGGCCGGAAAAACTGGAATAGGTCTCAGCGATCCCGAATGTAGGGACGGTAAACATCGAGCGCTTTTCTCGAACAGAACGGGGGGGACGCGGGATTCTGGATGTAGTAACCGTGGAGATTTTGTTAAAGGGACTGGATGGAGATCGGATTGCGCGCTACGCACGTTTCTCCATTCGGCAGGATGCGATTCATTGATGCCGGCACGTGAAACCGAAGCTGGCTGGAGGTCGAGTGGACGCTGATCCTTGTCGCAGAAGACCGAACGCAAAAACGCTCATTTTTCCGAAGAAACCTAAGCAAATTCTATGCCACAAAATTTAAAACACCCTGTGATGATATTTATGGAATTCAAAACATGCATGACCTTTCCACACTCTTCTACTTTGACATGAATGAACATAAAACTGACTATTAATATTTGACTCTTTGCCTGCTTTTATTTCGATATTTCTGAAACTAGTTGAATGAATACAAATATTTCAACAGAAATGTATTCAGCATCGAATGCTCGATCATATAAGAAACGAAATACACTTCGCAAAAAAATTAACGCACATTCTGAAAATCTCAATTTTAATGAAAGTTAACTCTACATTGACTTTATAACTTATTTTTTATGTTTTCCCGGGAAGGTTTTGAACGAAACAAGACATTAAATGGAAGAAAAAATCAGGATTTCACCGAATCTTATGTGAAAGAAGCGAAATGAACAATTTTCAAAATACTGAAATGCTGATAAGTGATTTAATACTTGGTATTTCCACCCCTTGCATTAATTACAGCTCGCCAACGACGGTTCATACTCAAAATGAGTTATCTTAAAATGTTCTGATCTAATCCTTCCCAGATTTCTCCGAGTTGGATTCCTAAGTCATTAAGAGTAGCTGGATGATTTTCTGAACTTCTCAGTCTTCTATTGAGATTCTCCCAAACCTGCTCAATCGGATTGAGATCTGGACTTCTTGCTGGCCATTCCATTCGAGAGACTTCAACCTCTTCAAGGTACTCCTGAACGATGCGCGCACGATGGGGTCTGGCATTATCGTCCATAAAAATGAAATTTTCACCAATGTATGGGGCAAATGGCACTACATGCTCTCCAAGAATGTTCCTTTAGTACTTATCAGCATTCATAGCTCCATTATCAACGACCACTAGGTCTGTGCGAGCAGTCAAAGATATTCCACCCCATACCATAATCGATCCTCCCCCGAAACCAGTAGTATACAAGGGAACGTCGATCACAATGGTAGAGGCAGAATCTAGACTCATCTGTGAAGAGAACTCTTTCCCAATCGGCCTCTTCCCAATGGATATGCTCCTCGCAAAATCCAAACGCGCCCTTCGATTGGCTGGGGTAAGAGCTGGGCCTCTTGCCGCGACACGAGGCCTTAAATCATATTCTCTGAGGCAATTTCTTATTGTCTGAGTGCTAATTTGCACCTCATGAGTTTGCTCAAGCTGATTTTGAAGGAGGCGAGCGGTTCAAACCGTTGTCTCAACGAAAAAACTCTCAAGTAACGTTCTTGAATGGCAGTTGTTACCCGTGGTCTACCCTGCCCTGCTCTTCGGACATTCATACCTGTCTCCCTGAATCGCTGCCACATTCTGGACACACTTGTATGGGAATCTCCAAAGCTTTCTGCAATTGACCATATTCACCGTCGCCATATTGTTGTGCGACAATACCAACTACCCAGGGTCCTCAACATCGAATAACGAAAGTTACTAATTTCTTAGGACCGCGAAAGTTTAAATGGACATATTTTGGTGTCAGTTCTTTAATTTTTATATCTATTTCTTGCCGAACAATTACTGACACAACAACCATGGCCTACACTATACTGATATCTACCCAAATTTCCTGAGTTTTATCACAAAATACTCAACCAAAGTTTACCACCAATTTTATATAACCTCTCAAACCACAGACTGTGCTAATAATCTGACAGTACTTTTGATAAACTCAATATTTCTCCGTTGGGAACACTGGGTAGTTGGTATTGTCGCACAACAATATGGCGACGGTGAATATGGTCAATTCTTGTGTATGTCCACCCTTCTTCTCGCAAAACTACCGCTTGGGCACATTCCTCTTGGGTCAAATTGCGTGTTTCGCGTTGCAAAGCGATCGAGTGTATAAAAGCAAACGAAAGAAAAACTATTGATCACTAGAATTGATCGAGAACAACTGATTTTAGAATGGAGCCAATACATTCAAAATCTGATAATATCATCTTTTTTTTTATTCCTGCTGGGAGAAACCATCTGTATTGAAGAAAAACGTTGAAAGTGGATAACATATGCATGCATAATTCTGATAAAAATAATCATCATGGAGAACACCTTCAGTTGTAGAATAAATTTGAGATTTCCATAATGTGCGTTAATTTTTTTGCTCAGTGTATGTCCACTTCTCCAGAAACGTCTAATAGGCACTCGAACCTGGGACACCCTGTATATGATTGGAAATCTAGGTCCATCTCGTAAATTAAGTTTTTTCGAAGAAAAGTGTTCAAGTATTCTACGTTGTAATGATCGAAATAAATACATGACAGCTGCTTAAAATTCATTTTTTGTGGGGGAATAGTACAGGGTGGGGCAAAAGTCACGAAGGGATTTGAAAAATTGATAACTTTCTTAAATTCAAGTTTTATTTTTTTTTTCTTTACACAAAACTGAAATACAATAGTTGGAGTTTTTTTACAATTCAAGAGTGAAAGATTACATCACTCAAATGACCTCCATTTTCGGCTACGCAAAGTGCAGCTCTTGAAAGATCATTTTTCATGATCCGAGTCAGAATATCTGGCCCCAAAGCCCTTACTTCTGCTCGAATATTTTCCTTTAGTTGCTGCAGGGTTCTGTGTTTATTAACATAAACCTTTCCTTTCAAATATCCCCAAAGGAAATAATCAGGAGCTGTTAAGTCCGGCGAGCGGACGGGCCAATTGAATCCTGAATTCCTCGAAATTAAACGTTCGCCAAAAATCTGCCTTAGAAGGTGCATAGTGGCTCGAGCAGTGTGCGCAGTAGCCCCATCTTGTTGGAACCACATCCCTTGATTGTCAGCAAGAGCTGGTTTGAATCATATCCCGATATCGCTCGCCATGTACAGATAGAGCATTGCCATCGTGGTCTTCGAAGAAAAATGGTCCAATAATTCGTCGAGACGTAACTGCGCACCATACGGTACATTTAAGTGGATGTAATTGCCTTTGATGAACCACCCTTGGGTTCTCAGTACTCCATATTCTGCCCTGTTGCTGAAATCGTGTCACTAAACGTCGAATCATCGATTCAGAGGGCGAATTCCGCAAATTGAAATGACGACGATATGCTCGTTGAGTTTGAATGATGATATTCAAAATAAAATTCTATGAGTTTGCTTCGTTGGTTGAGGTTGTAACGCTCCATAATTAATCTCCCGGATTTATTTTACACAGTCATGAAAAAAAAAGAAAAAAAAAGAAAAAAAAATAAATAGGAAGAAGTTATTAATTTTTCCAATCCCTTCGCAACTTTTGCCCCACCCTGTAGTATATTTTTCTGGAAAATCACCTTCCTAAACTTCTATTAGAAAGAATCTGCTAGAAATTTTATTGAGCTGTAATATTAATTGTTGTTGATATATCGGGTTTTTTTAGAGTGGTAGAACTTTAAATTGAAATAAAACACATTTAACGACGAATAGACAAATCTGGATCTTCATTACAACTGTCACTTACAGCAGCGATATTCTCTTCTGTACGTACAGTTCTTTGTCTTGTTGTTGTAAGTAAGGAAGTGAGTTTCAGCACTTTTGTAAGTGAGAAAAAAGCTCTCGACTCATTGTGGCAGGAATTTATTCTGTATTGAATGCTGGAAATACAATCAGTTATACCATTTTCTCAATGAAACATGCATGTTTTTTATTAATTTGGCGCACAGGTGGCAAAGTCCTCAGAAAATCAATTTGATTTTCACAGTTATTTTCAAAGATTCTTCGTTACAGAATTCGGAACCACATCCTGGCACACTTATTCAGTCCCACTGGATGTAGTTCAGGATATGTGGACAGGAAAACGTAATAAAATGTTCACGATGTATCGAAAACAAACACCAAGATATTTTCAATCTCATACGCAATGAAATAAATTTGATTTTTCCTAGAACAGGAGCTCAGAAAAATTACCACCAAAATTGAAAACTTATCCATATTTCATATTATTGAACAAGTTGTTCTCAAGTTGGCTAAAAAGAAGTCGATAATATCTAATGTGTAAGTGTAATATACTATTGCCCCATTCCTTCAGCTAATTTGAACAAAAATAAATAAAACATTGATTCAATTTAAGAATTAACTGAATGCTCAACAAGTAAAGAAAACACTATTCTGCAAAAATAGGTAAATAATTAATTCAATTGAAAACTGCAAATATTTCAGATCGAGAATAAAAATCAACATTGATTCAATTAAAAAATTAAGAAATACTGAATATGGAGAAGAAACGGCTAATATAGATTACTTGAAGATATAGGTTGAATAAAATAAAATAAAAATAGATGGAATATGTACAAGCAAATAAACAGAATAGTACCTTTCCAAATTATGACGTTAGATGTCGCTGGGTGTTCTGCAGAAATTTCAAGGCCTGTTAAGACTCAAGAGTCAACAGTTTTGCTAATTTGCTTATCTTTTATTAGATATCTTTATTCTCGTTATTGATAATTACATTCCATACTTGAATTTATTCCTATCCCTTTAGTACAGCCTTGTCAACAAGGTTGACCCATTCCTTTTTTCGATATTTCTTCTCACTGACTAAATGAACATCTCATTCATACTTTGATTACACTGAATTTATAAGATATTTACAAATTACTGAAGTTGAATAAACAGAAGATATGAATATACCTCAACCACCAAAGATTGGGTGAACAGGGAAATTGAAATTAATGACAATGTGAATAATTACACAAAGTAATCTGCTTCTATACACTGGACATACAATTTTAAGTGACAATGATAATCAAACTGTGTATTAGTTACTCCTTCAAAATCGGTTTACGCAAAATACTCTCAGCTTGTTAAATTGAAAAAATATACAAATCGTATAACACAGAGGGCATTATTGTTTAACCTTGGTTGTCAGAAATATTTCATTATGTATGTTTCCATCTTGAAGAACTTTCCAACAGCAGGAACATGTTCTACCAAAATCAACTGACAATAAAACACAGCAAAAATCATTAAATTAACCATAGTAACTTTCCACAACAAAATCTCCACAATCAACAAATGGATTCTACTCAGTACTCACGTATCGTCCATCCGAATCTTCGAAAGATCTGTATTGATTTGGTTTGCATCCTCTTCCGCCATGGTCACTTGTCAACAAACACAACACATTAAAACACACAGGAAAATTAGATTATCTTCTCATAAGTAAAGGAATTTTCATACACATAACCGTCAACGAGTTAAAAACGTTACTTTACCACCTGATGAATTGAATATTTGACATTTGGGGCATTCGAATTCTTAATTATGTTTTGATTGGTCGGTTCGGCCGTTACCTAGCAAACAACTAGTACCAACCAAAGATATCTTTGGTACCAACAGAAGAAAACAAAAAATTAATGTCAGTTTCATGAAATTTTTTAGTTTTCAATGTTCATGCTACTTGTTATTTGCGATATGTTTTCAGGATCTGATAATTTGTATCATGTCTCACAGTTAGGATTAATATTATTTGAAATATTACAAATAATATGAATATGCCAATTGAGATATTTTGATAAAAAATAATAATGTTCTGTGATCTCACCAGAAATATGGTTATGTTATGTTTATATCGAGGAAAAACAAAAATAAGCAATCAACAAATTTATTATAAATAATCTGAATATACATCTCTTATCACAAATTTTTCTTTACAAATTCTTGGGCTGCTGTCATACTGTGCTTCAGAAGGAAATCCCAGTCTTGTATATTCACCTTTTTAGGTTTCATATTGCACACAAGTTCATCATTTTGTCCTTTCACATTCATAACATGTCCATCAAAAACTTTCACAACACTCTCTTCCAACCATTTACACGCTGTAAATTTATCTGTACAAAATTGCTTAGGGACACAACACCTTGCCTGAACAACATTGTCAGTATATGAGATCACCATAACAGGAATAGTTTTACACATTTTCGTCGCCCTTTGTAAAGGAACAGTTTCTAAAATCATCGAAGTTCGCAGATAGTGAATGATGTACTTTTTGTTTGATTCTGTAGATTGAACTTTGGAATCCAGAACGTTCTGCATCTCCATATCAATAAATTCGTTCAAAGTTACCTTGGCGATATTCTTGATTCGTTTGCTGATATCATCGAGATCTTTAAGACATTTTTGTTTGATATAAACTGGCATGGGCATGTCTGAACCTATTATTTTATTCCTCAAGGAAGCAACAGCGATATTGAGAACATCGGGTTTGTCTATATTTTCGGAAACAGTCTTTTGGAGTACACTCACTTCGTCAGAAATTTCCGAGGCGTTCTCTGCAGCTAGTTTAGATTTCTCCCCTGTTACAGCATGTAAGGATACTGTACTCTTTCCTAAAGACTTCATTTTAACAACGGAAAAGTTTTCAATGTCTGAAGTGTTGAAGACGTGTGTTCCACAGCAAGGCTCTCTAGAAATTACCTTATCATTATCTTTTATTTCGATCAACCTCAAATTTTCCTCTGGGTATATTTCACCGGGAACTGTTACGACATCATCATATTCTAGTAATTTCTGGATGTTAATTTCAGAGATTTTAACGTCAGCTCTTTTTGAAATAATACCGTTTACTTTATATTCAATATCTTCAATATCAGAAATTGTTAATTTGGGACCGAATATGCCAACATCTAGATTTAAATAATCGTCAGTGACTTTACTAGATTTTTGGCATGTCGCACCTTTTAGTTGTTTTAACACAGAGTTTAGTAGGTGAGTAGCGGTATGATTCCTCATTATATTCACTCTGCTTTCTCTGTCAACTGATAATGTACCCACTGAATCGACAGATAAACTGTAAGTACCCTTAGATTTCAGAAAACCTTTGTGTAAAATATAAGAACTCAGGTTTTCAACTTCAGTTACATCAAAGATAGCTTTGTCAAACTGAATTGTACCTTTGTCACTCACTTGGCCCCCGGCCTCACTGTATAAATTCGTTTTATCTAGAAGTAAACTACAAAAAGTATCTGGCCCTATTTTTTTAACGATTTCGTTGTGATGGATTATCTTCAATACTTTCACTTGTACGTCTTCAAATGCGTAAGCTCCTTCAAGTTTTTTATAATTATACTTAGAATTATCACATGTTTTCGGGACGGATTCCTGTTGAAACTGATCTATCAAAGTATTTATTTGTATTACTGTTTTTTCCTTACTTCTCCTTTTTGCCTTCTCCAATTCTGCTTGCAATTCTGGTTTATCGAATGGAAGATGAAGTGAACTTGCTAATTTTTCTATCACTGTAGAATCCAAACCGAAAGTATCGTAAAGTTTGAACGCAATCTCTCCGTTTATTTGCTTAGGTTTGGATTTCATCAAGTCTTTATAAGCAGGAATTATACTGGGGGCGTCTATGATGTCCAAGCATTTCAATGCCTCGTTTTCCTTAAGTAATTCTTCCCACTCACTCTGAGCACTTTTTATTAAATCTTTATAAACGTCTTCTTCATAATCAATTATTTGGTGAATCTGATCTATGTTCCTTTCCATTTCAGGATATACAGAACCTAAATTATCTACTACGTAATTGGACAATTCCTTAACCAAACCTTCCTTTTGAAAAATATTCCGGCTTATCGCGAAACACTTCCTCAATATCCTCCTCACCTTCTGATTTTGCTCAGGTATAATTCCGTCAGCTAAGGAAGCTGTAATCATCCGTAAATGATCTGCTAAAATCCTGTACGAGGTATCCATGTTGTTCCAATCTTGTTCCCCGTACAACCCTTTATATTTGTCCACGTTCACACAACTCTTCTCGATTGCATTGATGAGGTATGTGAAATTATCTGTATCGAAATTGCTGGTTGTATTTTGTAAGATGGCTGTGAGTCTTTCAAAACCCATACCGGTATCCACATGTTTGTTTGGTAAAACCAAAATAGAACCATCAGGGTTCCTGTTGTATTCTATAAAAACTATATTCCAAAGTTCTACCAAATCGAATAAGCCCTTGTTGACAAAATTTGAGCGGTTTTCATATCCAATGTGATCGTAGTGAATTTCTGTGCATGGGCCACAAGGACCGGATTCCCCCATTTCCCAAAAGTTGTCTTTCATTCCGAATGGAATAATTCTATCGGGGCTGACACCAAGAGATCTCCAAATCTCTTTCGTTTCTAGATCTTCCCCGATTCCCAATGTTTCATCTCCTTTAAAATAAGTTACATAAAGTCTATCTTTGGGCAGTTTATAAACATCCAATAACAATTTCCATGCCAATTCGCAGGCCTCAGTCTTAAAATAATCCCCAAACGACCAGTTACCCAACATTTCAAAGAAGGTATGATGGTAACCATCAGTTCCAACAACGTTCAAGTCATTGTGCTTTCCTCCAACTCTTATGCATTTCTGCGAATTCGCTACTTTACGATATTTTGGTTCTTGATGACCCACAAATATACTTTTAAATTGATTCATTCCAGCATTTACAAAAGCGACTGATGGATCACAAAAAGGGACTACTGGACTTGAACGTACAAAATGATGATTGCAGTCTTTTATGAAATAATCTAGGAACTTTTGACGAATTGCTTTCGCAGAACGATCAGGATTTACGTATTTGCTAAAGCTGCGTGTGATATACCGATGAACTATCGTGTTTGAAGTTTTGTGAATCATTTTAAAATTTTACAAAGTTTCCTTTTCCAAAATTCCATGCACTGTTTCGAATACGGGTGTCAGTGGGCAGTTTGCTGTGCACTCAATTTTGCGAATAATGGATTCTTTTCAATTTAAAATTCTCATTATCTCATTTGCTTTTCTATTAGTTTTATTTAGGTTTGTTTTGTTCGTGATTTTAGGTTACGTCACAGATCCTACCGATATAACCTTAATATTTCAAAATGTCTATGACTCTATGGTCAGCTGTATAAATATTTACTTTTTTGAATTGATCGTTTTTTAAGTAAGCATTATCAGCAAGAGTTTTTACCATGATTTTATTAGAGCAGGGTGATAAGGTGTCATTCCTTGTTGTGTAATAAAAAAAAAAATTATTCATTTACAAATGATTTATTTCGTTTACTTTTTCCAACAATGCTTCATATTTGTGATGAGTATCCAATTTCACTATCAGTTCCTCTAGTGCCCCATTACCTACCAGAAAACCTTTCAAATTGTGGACATTTCCTTGTATTCTATGATCTGTTATTCTGTCTTGATTGAAATTATACGTTCGAATTTTTTCATTCCTGAAATTTGTACGTACTTGGCTCTTTTTGGTCGAATCGATTTTAGCAGATTGGGAATCTAATTCCTTTTGGTATAATAAAGTTTTAAGCTTAGTCATTGCTATTCTTTTATTTTTCACCTGTGATCTGTCAACTTGGCATTCTGTGCTTATTCCTAAAATAGTATTAACGGAGAATGATTAAATGAAATTTCGATATTATTTACAATACCTGTAGGTAAATGAGTTATTCTCACAGCACTATCTGTGGTGTTCACATGTTGTCCACACGCACCACTGGCTCTCTTCGTTTCAATCTTCAAATCTTTCTGGTCTAGATTAATTTGTATGTCAGTTGGTTGAGGTAGGGCTAAAATGGAAACAGTACTTGTGTGAATTCTTCCTCCCTTTTCAGTAGCTGGTATTCTTTGAACCCTGTGGACACCTGCTTCATATTTCATTAGTCTGAACGCATCTTCACCCGATATAAGCAAAGAGCCATGCCTTATCCCTCCAATGTCTGTTTCTGCATATTCAGCCACTTCCACTGACCAACCTGCATGAAGAAATGAGAATATAAGAGCCACATTGAGATACTTTTTCTGAGTAAACTAATTTGAATCGTCAACAAGTTCAATACCTGTGTAGAAAAATGTCACTGATACTTTCCTTTGAAATGTGCAAAGCTCTGGTACATTTCAAACAATTCCTTTGCGAAAAGCATAGCTTCCTGTCCTCCCACCCCTGAGTTAACTTCAAACACTATGTCCTTACATTCATCCTCTGGCGACTTAATAAATAAAGCACTAATCAATTCTTTTTCTATTTCCTCCAAAGCTCTTGCATAGTCCTCCAAGTCAGACTTCGCTAAATCTCTCAGTGCTGCATCATCTTCTTTCTCAAATTCCTTCAAACTTAATATGTTTTGCAATATTTCTCTTCGTTGATTCATACAGTTTATTATTGGCAATAACTCATTCACCTCACTTTTGTATTTGCCATCATTATTATATGATATTGCCTTGTACCTCTCCTCAATAGTACGCAAATACATGCTGAGGGAAACATTGTTCAACTTGATTTCTTTTGAATTATCAAGATTTATTTTGGGCACATTAGATTCGTTTCTTCTGATTGGTTTATTCAATGAAAGGATCCTATAAGAGTTTTTAAAATGTCTATCAGAAGAGCTACAGTTATTGAGTACGCGAAATAAGGGGGAAATTCTCATCATTTTCAAAATTTTTTCAAGATAAAAAAATTTGTAAACATTGTAATTTGTAGGTTAGTAGGTCAAAATGTTAAGGAACAGAGAAGAGAGAAAAACGATAATTAATAATATTTTTGTCGTCATTACGCCTTTACAAAAAATTCCTTTACTCAATGGAATGAATTAATCAATCATTTCCAATATTTCAGAAATGAACGCAATACTGTTCTTGCCTTGATTTCATTTGACTTGAATTTTGGCCTGTGTTTTGGCGCTTCTCGTAGTTCAAATATTTCCAAACGAAGTGAACGAGAACGTTATTTTATAAAACTGGTAAAAAAATCGTTCTGAATTCTAATTGTTATTTATTGTTCGTGTTTGATTTATGGACTGATTTGGAACCCTGATTATGCTTAACAAGATACAGTCTTCGAAGAATTTGACTTTTTTTTAATTTGCTCTTTATATCTTTTTGGTATTCTGAGTATCAGCATGTCTAAGGTAACAATTAGTTGAGAATCATGACCTATTTAACAATAAACGCTATATTCTTAGGATATAAGAAGTTTCTTCAAGCCGCTAACAAAACCAAAATCATCTACCCAAGAAAAAGACGATATTGGTATAGAAAAACCAGTTAAGCCTGAAACAAAAAGTTCACTCAAATCTCAATCGAAGAGGAAGCCCCCGGCAAAGAGTCCCAGTAAGTCATCAAGATCTACTAGTAGCTCAAAACTCAAAAATAAATCTCCAAAATCTGAACCAAAAAAGAAGATTGATGTCAAAAAAACTGAAGTTGTTTCCTCAGATTCCGAATCTGATATTGCTCCCATTAAACGATCTGACAAAGGCCAAAAAAATGGATCTTCAAGTAATAAAAAAGATGCAGAGAAAATTGAAACTGTCTCTTCAGTCTCTGATATTGCTCCAGTTAAACGATCTGATAAAGGCCAAAAAAATGGATCTTCAAATAAGAAAATAGATTTGGACAAAATTGAAACTGTCTCTTCGGATACAGATGTAGATGTTGAGATTGTGAATAAAAATCAGAAAGTGACCAAGCATACCTCAAAGAATGATGTTAAACCCAAAAATAAATCACAGGAAAAAATACTCAAAACAGATACCTCTAAATTTGTTAATCTGACAAAATTGACAAAAAAAGAAGTAGTTAGTGATGATGATGATGATACAGACATCATTAATCCCACCCCAGAAAGATCTAATGTAAGAAAACGAAAACTGCAAATAAACTCTGACTCTGAGGAAGAAGAATCTAAAATAAAGAAGGTGACAAAGCCTCAAACGAAAGAAAAATTGAAACCTGTTAGTATTTCTGATATATTCAGTGGAAAAGTTAGCCAATCTAAAGTTAAAACTGCAGCGCAATCTCAAGAAACTGTCGTTAAGAAGACCAAAAAAGTTAAAACTGAACTTGGTGTTCATGGAGATGAGGATTTTGAAAAAACTTTAATAGATCTTGATGATGACATTTTCCTACAAAATGAGGACATTTTGGATAAAACCATCGAAGGAGCTTTGCATGAGCATCCAGAGGAGAAAAAGGGTGAGACTAAAGATGTTAATTCTTCTGGAAAACTCAAACCAGTACCTTCTGATGACATGGATACTTTAAAACAGGATACTACAACTCCAAAAGCAGAAAAATTGCCTAGAAAGAGGCCCCTTGATAATGAAAATGGTCAGTCATTCTTTACAACATTCTCAAATTGATAGTGCATGATTCTATTCAAAAACTTATAACAAATTGGTTTTTCAGATGATACACCAAGTAAGAGTAAAAAATCTAAACTAAACCATACAGATTCAGGTTTTGACGATCAAGATCGATATGAAAAGAAGAAATACTGTGCTATGCAGTACCAACAGTACCTCAATCGTGGGGCTCCTAAGAATCATGGAATGAAGAAACTTCCCAAGGTATTGCAATCTTTACATTCAAAATTACTAAGATTCTTGGAACACCACATTTAAATCAATAATTTAATATTTTCTTATGATTATTTTTCGTTTTAGGGCAAGCCTGATTGTCTTTCGAACTTAACTTTTCTTAGAACAGGTGTTCTGGATTCTCTAGAATCAGAAGAGTTTGAGGGTTTAATCAAAGAACATGGGGGCAAAGTGGTGCAGAGTGTTACTAGTAAGTTGCAGATAAAAATGTGTAAAATCCAGTTTTTTCAGTCTTTCACTTAAAAACACTTTGAATTTTTTGTTATTTGCAAACTATACTCATGAAAAATTATACACAGGGTGCCCAGTTTTTTCCGATAAAAAAAATTGCGATTTTAATTTTTTCTACAGAAAAAGTCAATTATGTAGTTGTTGGGGAAGAACCGGGGCCTACTAAACTTCAAAAAGCAGAAACCTACAAAATTCCCACCATCTCTGAAGACGAACTGTTAGATATGATACTGCAGAAATCCGGAATGCCCAAGAAATATACTGTGACTAAAAAAGTCCCCAGCTTTGAAGATGCAGGCATCAATGACTCATTTGTATCAACTGAAAATGAAGAAGTAGCTAAAGATAAGAGTTCTGACGATGAATTAGAAGAGGATTCTGATCAAAAAAAGCCCCAGAAAACCCAGAAAAAGAATGAGACTGAAAATGATCTTTTCAAGAATGTAAAAAAAGAAAAAGATGAAAACAGTGTTTCAAAAAGTGATGCCGATAAAAGTAAACAAAAAGAAAAGGCAAAAGTGGCAGAGATACAACGTAATCCTCCAGAAAAGCAAGAAGTGGATCCTTGCAATATCTCTTTGTCGGAAAAGTATAAACCTAAAGATTTGAAACAAATTATCGGACAGCAAATGAGCAATAGTAACATGAACAAATTGAAGAAATGGCTGGAGGGCTGGCAGCATAACGAAGTCTTGAGGAAGAATAAAAAAATTACACAGCCGAAACCCTGGGACAAAAACCATGATGGGGCATTTTTCAAGTGTGCTCTGCTAAGTGGACCACCGGGTGTTGGTAAGTAGAATCTTTTCCATATGAAACAAGTGTTATTTGTGTAGGAAATGCCCTTTTATCCTGAATTTTGAATAAAGAAGCCTTAGGACGTAAAAATGGTGTTGTTATTATTTACAGGAAAAACAACTACTGCAACTTTAGTTGCGGAAGCTTTGGGATTCAGTATTGTCGAATTTAATGCCTCCGATACAAGAAGTAAAAAACTTCTCCAACAAGAAGTAGCTACAGCTTTAAATTCTCGAAATATATCATTCTTCAATACCAAAAGTGCAGGTCAGTTTTAAACCACAAAAAATGAAGTTTTTTTTCTGAAAAAAATTTCTTAGGTCTCGATAATAAACGGGTTATACTAATGGACGAAGTGGACGGTATGGCAGGGAACGAGGACCGTGGTGGGATGCAAGAACTTATATCCCTCATAAAAACGTCCAAAATACCCATAATCTGCATGTGCAACGACAGGAACCACCAGAAAATGAGAACGTTATCCAATTATTGCTACGATTTGAGATTCGAAAAACCGAGAACTCAGCAAATTCTTGTATGTAACAAACACTCTGAAACACTCAATCGTAACTAACTGAAACATTTTTAGGGCCACGTAATGTCGATATGCTGCAAGGAAGGCATAAAGGTGAGCCCCCAGATCGTGACCGAAATTATAAACGGGACCACTTGCGACATAAGACAAACGTTGAACCAGGTTTCCATGTTGTCGAATTTGGATTCGGAAATTAGTTTTGTGCAGGCTCAGAAAGAGTCCGCCGATTCGAAAAAAGACACTGTTCTGGGCCCTTGGCAGGTTTGTAAGATGGTGTTCAACGAAGAGGACCAAAAGGGCATGTCGCTCATTGACAAATCCAGACTGTTCTTCTACGATTACAGCATGGGGCCCCTTTTTGTGCAGGAGAACTACCTGAAAGTTCAGCCACATGTAGAAAAGTGAGTTGATGAGAATCCATTCACTTTCACCTTCTTTTATACCTTGTATTTCCAACCTAGAAAACTGGTAATGAAGCATGTAGCAGCTGCAGCGGAAGCAATCAGTATGGGAGCAACAGTCGACAAAAAAATCAGGGAATCCAACAATTGGTCCCTCTTAGACTTACAAGCGATGTATTCGTCGGTACTTCCTGGTCATTACATGAGCGGCCATTTTACAGGAGCCATCGATTTCCCATCGTGGTTAGGGAAAAATTCCAGAAGGAATAAACTTTCTAGGTTAATCACCGAATTGTCTTCGCACGCTACGACTCAGTAAGTAGAAACAGGTATACAGCTTTCAACAGATTCAGCATTTTTTTTTCTGTCGATTTAGAACTTCAGGAGGTGCCCTTGCCATGAATTTGGACTACTCGAAAGCTTTGCTAACTGCAATCGTAACTCCCTTGAAAAAAAGGGGTTTGGAGGGGGTACGTGATGCTGTTGAGGTTATGAAGACTTACCAGTTGCTTCGAGAAGATTTGGACAGTTTGGTTGAGTTGTGTACCAGACCCGGACAGAAAAGTTTGATGGATGGGGTGGAATCAAAGGTAAAACAAGAATAAACCTAAATTCAATATGTCAGGCAATAAACGTTTTTAATATCCAGATAAACAAAGGTAAATTCCGATTGTTTGACCACCAGTACTAACCTCAAAAAATATTTGACAGATCGATAAAAATATAATTTGAGGTTATACCTACAGGTTAAATCAGCGTTCACTCGATTGTACAACAAGGAGGTGCCATTATTTTCGTACTCTGCAAACACGGGACTTTCAAAGAAAAAAACTACTGCGCTTTATGACGATGAAGGTAATGACGATGAGATGGATGAAGCATCAGAGACGGAAGATAATATAGAGAATGATAATCTCATTAAGGCTAAAACAAAAACTAAGAAAGAAACTTCGAAGGCGTCTACTTCAAAGCAGCCTACTTCCAAGCAGTCTACAAGAGGGAAAGGAAGAGGAAAGAAATAAAAGATCTGACTTTTTGTGATTTTTTTTAATTTTGATGTTGTACTCCCGAATTTTAATTTTTTATACAGTTATATCCTATAGTATTGTTTGAAATAAAGATAACAGAAAAAATATTTGTTTTTTATTTGAAATTTTCCTAAAACTAACTAAAGATTATTAAAGAATATTAAGAGTAAGCTGGGTAAGCTTGAGTGGTGGATCGTTTTTGAGTGCGGCAGTCCAAAAATCTGAGTAAGATTTTTCGCAATTAACCAGGTAATTGAGGAAAAATCTGGGAATATTTCGGTAACTACAGGGTGTTTTCAAAGGTGAGTTTTTTGCG
The DNA here is from genome assembly GCA_951802165.1 of Adalia decempunctata. NCBI lineage: Eukaryota > Metazoa > Arthropoda > Insecta > Coleoptera > Coccinellidae > Adalia > Adalia decempunctata. The sequence continues at coordinate 4,957,107 of OX637696.1, read as the reverse complement.
TGCATTTAAATATTTTTTTTCATCTCTTGCTTTGTTTCTGGGCCTTAACAAGAAACAGAATATCCTCTCTTTATACACTGCGCAAAAAAATTAACGCACATTATGGAAATCTCAAATTTATTCTACAACTGAAGGTGTTCTCAATGATAATTATTTTTATCAGAATTATGCATGCATATGTTATCCACTTTCAACGTTTTTCTTCAATACAGATGTTTTCTCCCAGCATGTATTGGCTCCATTCTAAAATCTTGTTGTTCTCGATCAATTCTAGTGATCAATCAATAGTTTTTCTTTCGTTTAATTTTCTACACTCGATCGCTATGCAACGCGAAACACGCAATTTGACCCAAGAGGAATGTGCCCAAGCGGTAGTTTTGCGAGAAGAAGGGTGGACATACACAAGAATTGCAGAAAGGTTTTGAGTTTCCCATACAAGTGTGTCCAGAATGTTGCAGCGATTCAGGGAGACAGGTATGAATGTCCGAAGACCAGGACAGGGCAGACCACGGGTAACAACTGCCATTCAAGAACGTTACTTGAGAGTTTCTTCGTTGAGACAACGGTTTGCTCGCCTCCTTCAAAATCAGCTTGAGCAAACTCATGAGGTGCAAATTAGCACTCAGACAATAAGAAATCGCCTCAAAGAATATGATTTAAGGCCTCGTGTCGCGGCAAGAGGCCCAGCTCTTAGCCCAGCCCATCGAAGGGCGCGTTTGGATTTTGCGAGAGAGCATATCCATTGGGAAGAGGCAGATTGGGAAAGAGTTCTCTTCACAGATGAGTCTAGATTCTGCCTCTACCATTGTGATCGACGTTCCCTTGTATACAGACGTCCACATGAAAGATATGCTCAGTGCAATTTCCTGAATACTACTGGTTTCGGGGGTAGATCGATTATGGTATGGGGTGGAATATCTTTGACTGCTCGCACAGACCTAGTGGTCGTTGATAATGGAGCTATGAATGCTGATAAGTATATAAGGAACATTCTTGAAGAGCATGTAGTGCCATTTGCCCCATACATTGGTGAAAATTTTATTTTTATGGACGATAATGCCAGACCCCATCGTGCGCGCATCGTTCAGGAGTACCTTGAAGAGGTTGAAGTCTCTCGAATGGAATGGCCAGCAAGAAGTCCAGATCTCAATCCGATTGAGCAGGTTTGGGACAACCTCAATAGAAGGTTGAGAAGTTCATAAAATCATCCAGCTACTCTTAATGACTTAGGAATCCAACTCGGAGAAATCTGGAAAGGATTAGATCAGAACATTTTAAGATCACTCATTTTGAGTATGAACCGTCGTTGCCGAGCTGTAATTAACGCAAGGGGTGGAAATATCAAGTATTAAATCACTTATCAGCATTTCAGAATTTTGAAAATTGTTCATTTCTCTTCTTTCACATAAGATTCGGTGAAATCCTGAATTTTTCTTCCATTTAATGTGTCTTGTTTCGTTTAAAACCTTCCCGAGAGAACATAAAAATAAGTTATAAAGATATAGAGTTAACTTTCATCAAAATTGAGATTTTCAGAATGTGCGTTAATTTTTTTGCGCAGTGTATAAACAGTAAAGATGAAGATCATGTGATAACAAGAATAAAAAATGAATAAACATTATACTTCTCCAAAATGAATCTTAATGAGGCTTAATTCGCCTGAAATGCCTTGATTAAATCAACCAAATAGCCAAAAAAGATCTATTTATGAAGATATCAACTGCTGGTATCTTTGAAATAAAGAGTTCACATTTCTTACTTTTCTTTTGACTTTTGGTACAAAATGGGCCATCCTGTATAATTTTATGTCAATACATGAGATAATGGATACCTCATTAGATGTAATTTTGATTCCACATTCGAAAGAACAAAATCAATTTATACCCTTAGAGATAAATCAATACAATTAAATATTATTTCTGTTGCAAAGCAACAAAGTTTGATCAATGAACTAACATTCCTCAACAAATCTGAAATAGTGTATTAGTGTCTGATGAAGAATTACCTAGTGATTAACTTAAAATGGGTAATACAGAGAGCAATGTCACCAGTGGTGTTAAAAAACAGGCTGGGGCTTCCATGCAAGCCATTTACAAACTGTGTAATCTAAAAGGTATATTCTCTCCGCAACAAATACCTGTAATTATTTAATGAGCCTTTACAGGTGGAGGATTACTTGTGGAGCTCATGAAAAGAGCTGCTCAAAATAAGCAGTACGCCGAAATAGATCATGCTATAAAAACGAAGGCAAGAAAAAAATTTAAAATTCATGGAATAAATATTCAACAGCTTCTAAGTTTTTACCAACATAAATCAAACTGAATAAGTATAAAACCAACAGTTAAATGAAAATTGGGCAAATCATCCATTGTGTTTATGAATTTAAAAGAAATATTTTCGGATCTTTTATATCCAGAATCTTTTCACCCACAGGTAGAACAATTTCTCTACAATAAAGGAGAAGGTCGGTACTTTCCTATAGCTGATTTGGTTTTGCTGAGGAATGCAGAAAGAGGACGACACAAACTGGTGGGTAAAACTATAAATTTAACATAACGATCATTTTTGAAAAACATTTCAGCTTCCTCCTTTACGAGCAATGGAAAATCCAGAAGATTACGAAATAAATGAAAATGCACCAGAAGTAACTGAAGAAGAATATTGCAGAAGTGAAAACAAGTAAACAATACCCCAATATTTTTAAATATCGAAAAATGTTTCAGATCCTCATCTCTACAGACATATCTGTTGGAAGATTAAGGAAAGAGGCGCTGTAGGAGAAACTATTCTACATTTATGTCTTCTGAACGCAACTTCTTTACATGCTGACCTCGCCAAGAGACTTCTTAGATTCTATCCCAAACTTATCAATGATATCTACATGTCAGATGAATATTACGGTGAGAGATTAAGGGAAGTATGACCTTTTGAATCGTGGTAAATCTCCATTCAAAAAGTGGTCATTTACGACGTAGAGACTTGATTTTTATGTTAAATTGAAGTTGAAGAACGTCCCGAGGGCAAATAGATTTCTTTTTTTCGATTTCATTAGTTTTCAATTAAAAAAACAGGGTAATCGTTAGATCTCTGCAATATTTGGGTTATTGAATATGTTTTTCGTTTTTCATGAGTACAAGCTATATTTTTGAACTAATCGTATTGAAAATTTTTGTAGTATATAGAAGATTAAATTGCCGAGGGCAAATAGTTGCGATTTTTTCCAAAAAATGATGAATAACCGTCGGAAAAAAATCATTAAGTGTAGTTTCCAAAACGCTGAAGTTCAACCTGTTTTTTTTAATTGAAAAACTGATTGAATCGAATAAAAGAAAACTATTTGCCCTCGGGACGTTCTTCAACTTCAATTTAAAGAAAAAATCAAGTCTCTACGTCGTAAATTAGGGTAGTTACTCGTGAAATAAAGAGACCCCTTTTTGAATGGAGATTTACCACGATTCAAAATGTGATACTTCCCCTTAAGTAATATCATGAAGAAAATTCACCAAAACATTATTTTTCCAGGGGAGAATGTGCTGCATATAGCAATCGTTAACGAAGACCCTGGCATGGTGAAATTCTTGTTAGGCTCTGGAGTCAATTTTCAGGAACGCTGTTTCGGTAATTTTATGTGTCCAGAGGACCAAAAATCCTCGAGGACAGATTCTTTAACCCATGAATGGGTGAACGTCTGCCCAGAGACTAATTATGAAGGGTGAGAAACAAAAAGAATCAGTGTTAGTTTTGGATCTTTGATTTTTTTCAGATATGTCTATTGGGGTGAATATCCATTAACTTTTGCCGCTTGTTTGGGTCAAGAGGAATCTTTCAGGCTGATACTAGCTAAAGGGGCAGATCCTAATGCTCAAGATACAAATGGAAACACAGTGTTACATCTTTTAGTAATTTATGAAAAACTGGTGAGAGTGTCAAATTTATTAATTAATACTTCTCATCAAATGATTAATTTTCCAGGAAGCTTTCGACATGGCATATGAAGTAGGATCGAAATTATCCATCAGAAATATGCTACATCTCACCCCTCTCACTCTATCTGCTAAACTAGCCAGAGTTGAGATATTCTTCCACATCTTGAACATAGAAAGAGAAATCTATTGGCAAATTGGTACGAAATTTTATCAATTCGATGAGTAGATATCATTTTTTTGGTACTTCTCAGGTAGCATCACTTGTGCTGCATATCCTTTATCGCAAATCGACACCATTGACGTTGAAACTGGGAGAATAGGTAAAATGTCGGCCTTAAATCTTGTCGTTTTTGGCGTGAGTAACACTCAAATGTTCTTAAGTATCGATAAAAAATTCTAGTTTGAATTTTAGGACAAGGATGAACACTTGGAGCTTCTGGATGGTGTTTTGATAGACTTGTTGAAGACTAAATGGAACACTTTTGTGAAATTCAAATTTTACAGGCAATTTTTTACTTTCGCTTTTTACTTCTTGATTTCTTTGGTAGCCTTTACCCTTAGACCTGGACCTCCTATGCTACACAATCAGATCAAGACTAATGCAACGAATTCCACAAAAATTTCAGCTAACCTCCTAAATCAGACCATGGTGGACTTCAAGATTGAGAACCTCACCATTACCAAAGGTAAGGTAAGCCTAAAATTGCTGGTATAATGATAAAGTTAATTGAACTTACATGAAATCACTCTGAATTCAATTGAAAAATGTTCTCATTATAAAGTCCCTTGCACATTGAAGTTTTAAACTACAGTTCCTGAAAATGGCTGTTTCGTTTTCATTCGGCCACCCTGTATAAGGTAATATTGAATATGGGAATTGTTTGTTCTAAGGGATGAAAGATGATGGGAATATGGATATGGAGGAGTGGTGGGAGAATTTACAGGAAGAGTGTAGATTGATGGACTTATCTGCCAGAGAGTCGCAAATAAGGTTCTTTTGCGAGGTTGCAATGACGATTGGAGCTTTCTCTTACCTGGCAGCGGCTGTGAGAGAGGCGAGATTCCTTGGAGGAAGAATGTTTTTCGAAAATTTGGTACAACAACTACATAATCCACTTTTTTACTGGAAAAACTATTAAACGAAATTTTCAGATGACTGCACCATCTAGAGTGATGTTTCTTTTTTCCTGTATTTTGATGCAAACTGTGCCATGGTTGAGATTGGCTTGTCAAGACGAGTTTGAAGATTTCGTTGCAGTGATCATCATGCTGACTACAGCTCCTTATTTCTTGTTTTTCTGCAGGTATCTGAATATCAAAGATGAGAATTCATCTGTACTGTTTATACGGTCATTCTACACTGCGCAAAAAATTAACGCACATTCTGAAAATCTCAATTTTAATGAAACTTAACTCTACATTGACTTTATAACTTATTTTTTATGTTCTCTCGGGAAGGTTTTGAACGAAACAAGACACATTAAATGGAAGAAAAATTCAGGATTTCACCGAATCTTATGTGAAAGAAGAGAAATGAACAATTTTCAAAATACTGAAATGCTGATAAGTGATTTAATACTTGGTATTTCCATCCTTGCGTTAATTACAGCTCGGCAACGACGGTTCATACTCAAAATGAGTGATCTTAAAATGTTCTGATCTAATCCGTCCCAGATTTCTCCGAGTTGGATTCCTAAGTCATTAAGAGTAGCTGGATGATTTTCTGAACTTCTCAGCCTTCTATTGAGGTTGTCCCAAACCTGCTCAATCGGATTGAGATCTGGACTTCTTGCTGGCCATTCCATTCGAGAGACTTCAACCTCTTCAAGGTACTCCTGAACGATGCGCGCACGATGGGGTCTTGCATTATCGTCCATAAAAATGAAATTTTCACCAATGTATGGGGCAAATGGCACTACATGCTCTTCAAGAATGTTCCTTATATACTTATCAGCATTCATAGCTCCATTATCAACGACCACTAGGTCTGTGCGAGCAGTCAAAGATATTCCACCCCATACCATAATCGATCCTCCCCCGAAACCAGTAGTATTCAGGAAATTGCACTGAGCATATCTTTCATGTGGACGTCTGTATACAAGGGAACGTCGATCACAATGGTAGAGGCAGAATCTAGACTCATCTGTGAAGAGAACTCTTTCCCAATCGGCCTCTTACCAATGGATATGCTCTCTCGCAAAATTCAAACGCGCCCTTCGATGGGCTGGGGCAAGGGCGTCGCCAAGGGGGGGCAGGGAGGCGCAGCTGCCCCCCCCTAGAGTTCAAAAATCCCTCAAAAACTTATGAAATAATAGCATAATATACGAAAATCAGGTCATTTTTTCTATTCTGATCGTTTTTTGCCCCCCCCTAGCTCAATTGCCCCCCCCTAGCTGGAAGGCTGGCGACGCCCTTGGGCTGGGGTAAGAGCTGGGCCTCTTGCCGCGACACGAAGCCTTAAATCATATTCTCTGAGGCGATTTCTTATTGTCTGAGTGCTAATTTGCACCTCATGAGTTTGCTCAAGCTGATTTTGAAGGAGGCGACCGGTTGTAAACCGTTGTCTCAACGAAGAAACTCTCAAGTAACGTTCTTGAATGGCAGTTGTTACCCGTGGTCTACCCTGTCCTGGTCTTCGGACATTCATACCTGTCTCCCTGAATTGCTGCAACATTGTGGACACACTTGTATGGGAAACTCCAAACCGTTCTGCAATTCTTGTGTATGTCCACCCTTCTTCTCGCAAAACTACCGCTTGGGCACATTCCTCTTGGGTCAAATTGCGTGTTTCGCGTTGCATAGCGATCGAGTGTAGAAAATCAAACGAAAGAAAAACTATTGATCACTAGAATTGATCGAGAACAACTGATTTTAGAATGGAGCCAATACATTCAAAATCTGATAATATCATCTTTCTTTATTCCTGCTGGGAGAAAACATCTGTATTGAAGAAAAATGTTGAAAGTGGATAACATATGCATGCATAATTCTGATAAAAATAATTATCATTGAGAACACCTTCAGTTGTAGAATAAATTTTAGATTTCCATAATGTGCGTTAATTTTTTTGCGCAGTGTATATTAACCTCACCCAATGTTAAACAGAGAACAACTCAAGATATTTTCATGAAATTTATTATCAACGTGTTGTCAGAAATGCCTAGGAATTCTAAAATATGTTCAAGTTTTTGTCACTTCCGGTTACCATTAAAAAAAAACGTTGATAGCTGCAAAAATTCTTGAGTAGTTCTATGTATAATTTTGTATTTTTCCAATATTCCGAGGGTTTTTCTTCAGGGGTTTCAAAACAGTTGGACCATTCGTGGTGATGATATACAGAATGGTAATGGGGGACTTGATCAGATTCGCCACCATTTATTTGGTATTCGTCATGGGTTTTTCACAAGGTAACAGTTCCCCAAAAGTTTCGTTACCTAAATATCGAGTTTCAAAACAATTTCAGCATTTTATCTGATATTCCTTTCGTACGATAATCCATTGACGCCAGACGATGTAGACGATTCAGCAACAAACCCCATGTCCACCCCGATTGAGTCGATAATGGCCATGTTTCTGATGTCCATGACCAACTTCGGAGACTACTATGGGGCCTTCGAAAAAACCGAACACGAAATCTTGGCCAAGGTAAAATTAGTGCTGGTCAATAGCACCTTCAATACTTGAGTGATGATTGTTTTGTTGAAAAATTCTCTTTACTTTTTGTTCTGCTTCAGTTTCTCTTCGTGATGTTCATGGTGATAGTTTCAATCTTGCTGATAAACATGTTGATTGCCATGATGGGGAACACCTACCAGAAAATAGCAGAAACAAGGAACGAATGGCAAAGACAGGTACCTGAATTAAGTTATTGGATTCGGTACTTTTTAGGACAGTACTTTTTCAGTGGGCTCGTATTGTACTGGTGGTAGAAAGAGGCGTAAGCCCTGAAGAACGACTGAAACAACTGATGGTTTATTCCCAACCCATGTCCGATGGTCGAAGGGCACTTGTTCTTCGACTGAATCAAACCGTAAGTTTTAAAAATTATTGATTTCTGAGTATTTTATCTGAGAACTCAGCAAAAAAATATACTGTACCTAAACAAAAAGTAATGTGGTAATTATCATGAAATTAATTTTTTTCAGAATGAAGACAAAGAAGAAATGAAAGAAATATTGGAAATGAAAAGGAGACACGATAGGAATCTCAAGAAAAGACAGGGTATAGATTTGCATAAAGATATAAATGATAAAAATAACTGTTTTGTATCTAAGGTTTGAGTTATTATGAAAATGGAATTGGTTGTTCAAAATATATTTCTACTAATTTGAATCCTTACACAAAACAAAAAAATTTTTGATATTGACTTATTACATTTTATTAAGCGCTAGATGCACTTAAACGACAGCTGTGAAGTTCTGAATACATTCATTACATTCAGTGGATTATTGTTCTAATGTGATTATTACGGGAAGTGAATTAATATAATTTCAACCGTGTCGAGTTTATAAAATTCCAAGAGGATGTTGTTTAGATAGAAACATCGCCACAGATTATCAGGTATCGTTTCATTAATTTCAATTTAATAAGTAGTTTGTGTTGAGATTCATCATTCATATCCGAATTTTGTATTTCATCGACATTTAACTTCAATATGGACCGGTAACTATGAATTTTCAATAGAAACTGTGCGTGTCAAATCCTCCTTGGTGTTCAATTTTATCTCCCACATTTGGGGGATTTTATTATTAAAAAATATGTCGACAAAGTTGATAAATATTGTGACAACATTGTAAACTCGTTTAAAGACCAGAGAAGGAATAATATTTGATGATATTCGACGCATTCAGATTATTCTTGAAATTAATGATTTTTTTCGTCAAATTTCTGCGGGTAAAATTGGAAATAACTCGAAAACGACGCGTTTTATTGAAAAAATACTTTTAGTTTCTTAAATGATTGATTCTTTCGAAAATATGAACCGTTTATCTTTTTAAAGTGGTTTTATGGTTTTTTAGCGTGTATTGATGAGTCGACTACCCTGTAACTTTTATACTAGTAAAGATATTGAATAGGTTTCGATTGAGGAATATGCACCATGAATAGAGTAAAAACTCAACCAAAATTCAGTTCATTCGAAATAACGGTTCCGAAGATATAAACAGAAAAGTGTTTTTTTCATGGATTTTCGACACCCTGTATCTCCCAAACCGAATTTTGAAAAATGGCACAGGAAAAAAGTGTTTCGTTTATATGTACAAGTCAAAGACTCACCCTGTATGTATATATTTTGAGCAGATGTTCTGAATCGACTAGGTTGGTCTCACTGAGCGTCGACAAATTTTTGACAGCTGTCACTTCATTTCTGAATGCGAATTTACCTACAAGATGGATGAACGAGGGTTAGAAATCACCTGACTTCTCGTGCTTTCTTTCAACTCAATCAATGAAACGTTTTTTTATTCTTATCTTAATAAATTATTTGATTTCACCTCAATACTTTATCATAGATATAATGAAATTGAATCTATAAATACTTGGTTTTTCCTGATGAAAATCTGTCGTCCAATAGATGTGCTTTTTTGAGAACGGCTGCTTTCTGAGCCTCGTCGAATTTGTTCACTTGCAAGTCGGTGTCTCTGTTGAAAGGTACTCTTTCTTTTGGACCATCACCCTGGAAAAATATACTTTCAATAAGAAAATTTAAACAGAATATTGAAAAATGATGATGACTGTAAAATTAATATTCACCTTGTCCTTTTTCAGTTTTTTTTGGTGAATTTCTACAAGACTTTGATTTTCTCTTTTGTGTTTTTTTGCCATTTTTTCTTGCTCTTTATCTCTTCTTCTGAGTTCAGAACTTTCCATTTCTGTTCGTAAATCCCTGGTATTTGCTTTTTTCTTCTCTTTTCCATTTGGAGTGTCTGTCCATGAAGATCTAGAATAAGTTACACAAAAAAAGTTGTTTGTGTAAAACAAAGTGAAAGTTCATAAGTAGATCTACCTATCTGACATATCTGGTCCGGCGTTGGGTTTAAACTGCCTGGGCCCCAATCCCAATTTGCTGGCACTGACCGTCGGTAACTCTATCATCCATTCCTCCCTCTCTTTCTTCTGTCCCTGCGGATTTAGCAGGTTCAACTTCATCTCCAGTGCTCTTTCCTCCAGCGCAATGGCACTGCTCGATTTCAGTTCTTGTCCTGGTAACGCAGGCCCGTAGATTTCTTCTTCTTCACTAGACTCTATGTCTTCATCACCTGAAGCCTGATTTTTCAATTTTTCCCGCAACTGTGGGGGGATGGACGGTCCTATGGTAACAATTTCAGGGTTTTTTGGTCTTTGTAAGTGAGGTGGTAAGGCTGGACCGTAGGTTTGAACATCTTGTTTCTCTTTCTCCTCATCTTTGTCAGATTCTTGTTTAGCATCGAGAGATACTGGTAATACTGGACCGTATATTGTCGCTTTTGTGTCTTCCATTTGGTGTATTTTAATTATGATTTATGTACATAGAGAGAACTGGCAAATCTGAAATTAAGTAAAGCCAAAACGTTTTACACATATATTAGACATTCATCAAGAAAAATGAGATCAAATTTTTTTTTAAAACAGTAGGTAAATAAAGTTTAATACAATATTTGCAACTGTAGCTCATGCCACTATTATAATTTATGAGTTCTACAACTTATCATGGAATTGAATCAATCATGCAGAATGAATCCTTATAAATAACTTTCATCTTCCAAATAGGCTAGTTTATTCTAATATTCAGTCTTGTTCTTAATCAAAACATAAACGACCGGTTATTTAAAATTCTACGATAAACTATGCAATCAAATAACCCAACTCTCACACAATCATTTTTTTTAGTTTTTTACTGCTATATTGCACACTTTTCCAAAGTCCAGCAGTCGCTACACCTTTCACACTTTGACTTATCGAGGATCTCCACACTATGTGACTTATGCACTTGAATACGATCTCGTTACAATCAGGATCGTAGGCTATAGCACGTAAAACGTCTTCTGTATCTTGCCTCAAACTCCCCCGATTCCAAAGTCTAGTTAAAGCTTTCTGGGGCCACCTGGGCAGTTGATTCAAATGGTGCAACCTAGCTACTGGACTTATATCCTGAGAACATATCATCGGAACATTCTGAGTCAGGTCTTCTTCCTCAATTTGTTCTTTTTTCAAGCTTGGAAAATCAACGTAATCCGAAAGAGTTTTCAAGAAAGGACTGTACAACTGTCTGAAAGATTTAAGTTGTGGTTTGACTATGTTCTCCACTTTATTCTTCTTCTCGCCAATTATCATTCTGAAATCCCCTGCGTAACTCAAATTTGATAAAACGTGATAAAATTCATACTCTGTGAATGATTCAGGCAGTATGAGCAGGGCAGAATGCACTGCCGACTGTAAATTTAGCTGTAACGCAGTCAACAATTCGGAGTTTGAAGTGTGTTTCACAATTTCAACCGGTTTATGAAGCCTCCCAGCAAGATATATGTCCGACCACTCCAGTAAATCTGTTATTAGGTCTTTGGTCGAAATAACACCATATTTAATAGTCACACCTTCAATGGGAACCAGAGTATTGAAATATATTTTTGCCCCGAAATTTTCTTGTAACTTTGATACAACATTATGTCCGAAATATTTCAAGCCACTGTAGTGGGATGGGTTCTGTTTAATATTCAACTGGTGCCATTTATTAGAATTATCCACACAAAATATCAGATCGATCATGTTATTCTTGGAATCATTGGTAAGTTGTTTTTTCACTGCTGATCCATAAGCGAAACAGAAGTTCAGCTGTTGAGGGAATCTTGCGAGTATTCTTGTGAATATTGGTGCTAAAACGACTGCATTGGAAGGCATTTTTCGACATGCAAAAATTATAATTGAATTGTAAATATTCAAATTTTAATCAAAAATAGAACAGGAAAATACTAACCTAACCTTAAAGTAGTTCCAGACGAAGTGTCATGTTGACGTCTACTGATGAAACTTCGGAACTGCTCCTATTTTTTGAAGGACTCGGCTTCACGTGTTCATATTTGCCATATTTTCACACAGCGAACCATTCGAAGCTTCAGTCTTCATTATAAAAATTACTTAATGAATTCGTAATAAGAAACGAAGCTGTTTTAATGCATTCATGACTGAATTTAAATTTTGATAAGAAACGAAGATACTTCTATTTTTCTGTGATTTTACCGGTAAACTTCTCGCTAGCCAATCGCGTGTGTTGAATTCGAAAAGTCTCAACCAATGAGAATTAACTTTTTGAAACTTCATTCAACTGCCAATTACGTCGGTTTGCTCTGGACGGATCTTGAAACCGTTGTGGTAAAAAATCTGTATGAAAAGTTGTTGTTAGTTGTAGTTTATTGTTGTTTTAACTGTTAATCCCTAAAATATATAAAAATGCCCAAAGATGATAAGAATACTAATCAGATACCTGATATTATGTACGATGCAAACACGAAAACGATCTACAAAAAAAGGGAATTCTTTGGGAAGGTGAGTGCCTACATCTGTTTTATATTGTTTTATCATCGGATTTATCAGCAATTGGGATCAGTAAGGTGTAGAATGTTGCAAGAGGGAATATTGATAGCCCTCAGCTTTATGTTAGTAATAGATTTTCCACTGATTTTTTATTTTTAATTGCCCCACATTTTCATTAAGAACCACCATTATGTCCATTTTGTCCTGTATTACTGAAGACTAGGTTTAAGCACCTTCAGTTTTCGATACTAGATAGAATGTTTACCATTTTTACTCGGAAATAATGAATAATTTTATATATTTCTTAACGATTTTCTCGATTTCAAACGTGTTATCATCTTTTTTCCAATTTTAAACCCTTTGATGATCAGGTGCAGGTAAAGCTAAAAGCACAGCTAAGAATTTACTGTAAAAAACTAACAAAGCTTCACAATTGATACGGATCATTAATTAAATGAAAAAAATCATCCATTGGTATTATGTACAATGTACATCATTCTTCACTTGTGTCTGTCACAATATTATAGAATACAAGACAAAAACTGTACAAGATTTCAACAAATTCTACATTTGGTTGTAGAAGTACCAGAACATAACAGTTTTATGCAGAAAAGGTGAAGCCTTGGTTCATTCAACCAATAGTGAATACTAATTTTTCAAATTCATTTATTAAAACCAAAAATATTAGAACAAATCCGAATCATTATCGAAAATTCCTCAGATATTATGGAAACATTCTTAATTTCTCAAATTTAAATCTTGGGTAATATGAGTTCAACCTAATGCAAGGCATATATTGAATTTTTGACCATAGTTTTATTTTGAAAGAAAAAATCCTAAACAGTTTCTTGTTTACAGGGGGGATTTGCCAATTGTTATGAGATCGTCAATACCTCTACTAACCAAACTTACGCAGGTAAAATAGTATCGAAAAAACTCATGGTTAAGGAGAACCAGAAGGAGAAGATAACGCAAGAAATTCAAATTCATCAATCTCTGCGACACAAAAACATTGTTGGGTTTTATGGGTTCTTCGAGGATAATTACAATATTTACATTGTCCTTGAATTGTGCAGAAAAAGAGTGAGTGCTTAGCAAAATATTTCATTTACTTAGGTCGAACTTAGTTACGTTTAAATGAATTATTTTGGAAGTTTTTTCTTGTTCTGACGACATAATAATCTTGCAGTCGATGATGGAACTTCACAAGAGGAGAAAAGCCCTCACCGAACCCGAAACTAGGTACTACATGAAACAAATACTCACCGGAGTCCAATACTTGCACGATCGTAGAATAATACATCGAGATCTCAAGTTAGGAAATTTATTCTTAGACGAAGATTTACACGTTAAAATAGGAGATTTTGGACTGGCCGCTAAGATAGAGTACGATGGAGAACGTAAGAAGACCCTGTGCGGAACGCCCAACTATATCGCCCCCGAAATATTGAACAGAAAGGGGCACTCCTTCGAGGTTGACATTTGGTCCTTGGGCTGCATTATGTACACTCTATTGATCGGTAAACCGCCTTTCGAGACCACCAAATTGAAGGACACTTACGAGAGGATAAAGAAATGTGAATACAAGTGAGTTTTGTACATTCGTTTCAGCTCTCTTGTTTCTGTTATTACACTGCGCTAAAAAATTAACGCACATTCTGAAAATCTCAATTTTAATGAAAGTTAACTCTACATTGACTTTATAACTTATTTTTTATGTTCTCTCGGGAAGGTTTTGAACGAAACAAGACACATTAAATGGATGAAAAATTCAGGATTTCACCGAATCTTATGTGAAAGAAGAGAAATGAACAATTTTCAAAATACTGAAATGCTGATAAGTGATTTAATACTTGGTATTTCCACCCCTTGCGTTAATTACAGCTCGGCAACGAAGGTTCATACTCAAAATGAGTGATCTTAAAATGTTCTGATCTAATCCTTCCCAGATTTCTCCGAGTTGGATTCCTAAGTCATTAAGAGTAGCTGGAAGATTTTCTGAACTTCTCAGCCTTCTATTGAGGTTGTCCCAAACCTGCTCAATTGGATTAAGATCTGGACTTCTTGCTGGCCATTCCATTCGAGAGACTTCAACCTCTTCAAGGTACTCCTGAACGATGCGTGCACGATGGGGTCTGGCATTATCGTCCATAAAAATGAAATTTTCACCAATGTATGGGGCAAATGGCACTACATGCTCTTCGAGAATGTTCCTTATATACTTATCAGCATTCATAGCTCCATTATCAACGACCACTAGGTCTGTGCGAGCAGTCAAAGATATTCCACCCCATACCATAATCGATCCTCCCCCGAAACCAGTAGTATTCAGCAAATTGCACTGAGCATATCTTTCATGTGGACGTCTGTATACAAGGGAACGTCGATTACAATGGTAGAGGCAGAATCTAGACTCATCTGTGAAGAGAACTCTTTCCCAATCGGCCTCTTCCCAATGGATATGCTCTCTCGCAAAATCCAAACGCGGCCTTCGATGGACTGGGGTAAGAGCTGGGCCTCTTGCCGCGACACGAGGCCTTAAATCATATTCTCTGAGGCGATTTCTTATTGTCTGAGTGCTAATTTGCACCTCTTGAGTTTGCTCAAGCTGATTTTGAAGGAGGCAAGCGGTTGCAAACCGTTGTCTCAACGAAGAAACTCTCAAGTAACGTTCTTGAATGGCAGTTGTTACCCGTGGTCTACCCTGTCCTGGTCTTCGGACATTCATACCTGTCTCCCTGTATCGCTGCAACATTCTGGACACACTTGTATGGGAAACTCCAAACCTTTCTGCAATTCTTGTGTATGTCCACCCTTCTCCTCGCGAAACTACCGCTTGGGCACATTCCTCTTGGGTCAAATTGCGTGTTTCGCGTTGCATAGCGATCGAGTGTAGAAAATCAAACGAAAGAAAAACTATTGCTCACTAGAATTGATCGAGAACAACTGATTTTAGAATGGAGCCAATACATTCAAAATCTGATATCATCTTTTTTTTATTCCTGCTGGGAGTAAACATCTGTATTGAAGAAAAACGTTGAAAGTGGATAACATATGGATGCATAATTCTGATAAAAATAATTATCATTGAGAACACCTTCAGTTGTAGAATAAATTTGAGATTTCCATAATGTGCGTTAATTTTTTTGCGCAGTGTAGTTATTGTTTGGAGATGTTTTAACTCTGGAACATTTGTGCTTGCAGCATCCCTAGAGTAGTTCAATCGGCGGCCAAACACATGATAATGGCGATGCTGCAACAAGATCCGAAACAAAGGCCTAAAATTCAACAGTTGTGCCAGCACGAGTTCATAACCCATGGATACTGTCCGGCTGTTTTACCTGTGAGTTCCCTGATCATGGAACCCAGATTCAACCAGGCGGAACTTGGAAACCGTAAACCATTGTCTGAGCTTACTTCCTCCAACGCTGGTTTGTGAAATCTTCTCCTGTTTGATTTCTTGAGTTATCGATAATTTTTTTTTTTAGGCGAACCTATGATCACATCCCCCCTTAAAGACTTCCATAATTCCATCGCTGCTTCCGGCAGTACAGGAAACGCAAACGCTTTCAATGCCAGAGAAAACTTTGAATCACTCAGAAATATGATAGGAAAGGTAAGAATTGATAATTTTCATTTGTTGGATTTTTTCGTGAGGTATTTTTTTAGGTTCTGAAAACGAGGCCTGGTAGGAAAGAAAAATACTTGGATGAGATGTCGGATCCAGCAGCACAGCCTATAATTTGGATTTCGAAATGGGTCGACTATTCGGATAAATACGGATTTGGTTACCAACTGTCCGACGAGAGTGTGGGTGTTATGTTTAACGATATGACGAAGCTTATCATGTTACCCAATCAAATGTGAGTATTTACTTTTTACCCATTTTCACAGCCTTTAAATTCGATATTCTTCATGGTTTCCTTTTTATCCTCAGAAATGTCCATTACGTTGACCGACAGGCAGTGGAAGTTTATATGACTCTGGAAAATTATCCTGCCCAATACGAGAAGAAAATCAAACTTCTCACATACTTCAGCCGTTACATGCGGGAACATTTAATAAAGACTGGTGCTGATGAAGTTAAAGAAGCCGATACAATGACAAGAACGCCCCATTTACACCAATGGTGCAGGTCTACGTCCGGAGTCCTCATGCAGCTCACAAACGGCACTGTACAGGTGAGTAAAGCATTTTCCATCCCCTAATTGAGTATTATTTGGTGAAATAATGTATGAGTACTGTATTTCCTTTGATAGTTTATTCTGGTGACAATACATCTAGTTCCTGTGCGAGATGGAGCATCTAATGTTATCAATTTTATAATTTTCTTCCAGTTCAACTTCACAGACCACACGAAAATCATCCTGTGCCCCTTGATGGCTGCAGTAACTTACATAGACGACGACAAATCGTTCCGTACATTTAGGTTTACCTCTATTGAGAAAAATGGCTGTTCGACTGGTCTCCACGAAAAAATGAAATATGCTTACGATAAATTCAATGTGTTATTAGATTCTTAGACATCGAATGTTTCAGTTCATAGTGAAGAAATTAAACTAATTTAAACCATGTGGATTTGATATATTTGTACAATTTCGACCACAGTTTGTTTATATTCTTGTCGCGCTTGTAGGTATGTGAAGAAGTCTGTTAAGTATATGTATACAAAATGATTATTGTCTCTAGTTTTTTTTATGTAAATCCACTTTTTATAAACTTAAGAAAAATTATTTGATGGAAGTTTTTTTTCGTTTGACCTGTATAAGGGAAATACAGCAGTATTATTGTTTGAAGAATGTATGAAATTATAATACAAAGTAAAGTAAAAACTCTTGTATTGAAGCTGTGATTTGAAAGGCATACTTAATTTGAATAAATTTCCAAAGATTCGAAAATTTCATTTTCACTGATGAAAAACTTGAGAATTATAAATATAAAAAGGGGAACAAATACCGCTTATTTAGCTCACCCCTATTATTTCATCGAAAGGAAAAAATAATTTCCTTTTCCTCTAAAAGAAATCCAGCCCCGCCTTCACCACGTAGTCAAGGCCTTAGAGTAGGTCATTTAACTCATTGATGTTCTATGACATTGAATTGAATCTATGGTGTATTATGTTTTTGGATTTTTAACCTCATTTATTGTTTATTTTCCTGCAAAACAAGTAGAGATGGTTGTGAAATACATTTATACACTTTGAATATAATGCATAGTGATTATATTTATACGAAATGAGTCTCAGCAGAGAGGCTAGCGTCTCGCTAGTTGGTTTTATAGGATCCTGCACCATATTCCTCCTAATTTCATTTTTAAACTTATGGAATGGAATATCTTCGCTATCCAACAACGCATTCATTTTCACTTGCTCCACAATCTTTATATACATTTCAATAAATCTCATATTCAAGGAGTATGACTACCAAGTAAGTATACTTGAAAAACGGACCTTCCAACAGTAAAGTCTTTGATTTTAGATTGCTATAAGAGCTTCATTTTTGGGATGCGTATTTGCTATTGGTATTTATGTCAAGCTGTGTACACCCCCAAATTACGAAAACTTCGGATTGTATATGTGCATCATGTCGATCTTCCATTACTCAGAATTCTTAGTACTTGCTCTTATAAGTCCTAAATTAGTGTCGACAAACTCGTTTGTTATCAACCATAGCCCAGAGTACACTTTCGCTGCTATATTTTCTTGGATTGAATTCTTTGTTGAAACGTATTTCTGGCCAAGTGAGTAGTTTTCAACTCAAATTATCTGTAGTTTGGTTTCTATTTCCCCAGTTTTGTGATGTGAATTAATATTTGTTTCAGGCTTGAAGACTTATTATATTATTTCGTATTTTGGTTGTGCCATATGTGGGGCTGGAGAAATATTAAGGAAAACTGCAATGTTGAATGCAGGAACGAACTTTAATCATTTGGTATGTTGAATTTAATGAATTCTGAGGCCTTATCTACTCAAATTTTTTATTTTAATAGGTTCAATATGAGAAAGCTGAGGACCATGTTTTAGTTACTTCAGGAGTTTATAGTCTATTCAGACACCCAAGTTATGTTGGATGGTTTTATTGGTCTATTGGTACACAGGTTAGTACATTTTTTCTAAAATGAAATGTAGATTTGGTCCCTTAAAAGCATGAAAAAAACTTGTGTGGAACAATTTCAATTCCATAAAAAGGTATGTTTCTATTTTCAGATAATTTTGTTGAATCCAATATCTGTTATCGGATACACAATTGCCAGCTGGTTGTTTTTCAAACAAAGAATCTTTATTGAAGAAATAACTCTGCTCAATTTTTTCGGACAACAGTACTGTGATTATCAAAGCAAAGTCGGTACTGGTTTACCCTTCATCAAGGGCCATCTCATCTGATTGAAATTTAAAGTTTTAAATGAACTTTTTTAATGCACAATTATTATGTGGTAGTTTGACAATACTAACAAACTATGTTTTAAGCTGAACTACTTTGATTATTACCATTTGGAAAACTAGTCTCTTTTTGTATACCTTGATTCGTTTCGAAGTCTAATATGCTACTTAAATAAAAATGAATTTATTTTACATAACTGTTTGTTTGAACTCTCAACATTAGCAACTTCCAATATCTTTTCATCATTTACTTACCATCCTCAAATTCTTCTCCCATATTCTTTGATTCTCACAAGGAAACAAGTTTTCAGACTTTTTGATTGACTCATTTCGTTTTTCCAGGAAAAGTCAATAAAACACAAATTTACCAATATTTATGTATAAAATTGTAATATAGATAATATAAATTATTCGCTTACAATATAAAATATGTTAGTAACATAAACTGTTCAAAAAAAAGTCGACAGTGTGGAATATCCCATACAATCACAGTAAATGAAACTGAGATTCTCACAAAACTAAACAGTCCGAAATCTATCAACTATAAATCTCCAATTTATGTTTAAAATAAAAGAGGATTAAAGAACGATATGTACATTGAAATTTTGATAACAAACATCAGGAACTTGTTAAATTAAAGTAGTAAGTACATAATTAAGTCGAAAATAAAATAGAAGCTCTGAAATTTCAAAACTGCAAATAGGATTTGAATAGATTGTGCATGCAGTAGAAATAATTTATCGTATTGACATTTGCTCAAAATTGCTTTGGTTTCAAAAGGTTTCAGCCCTAATAATATTAGAGAAATGATTGCAGTTTTTCGTTGGTTCACTATTACAGAAAAGAAGGAGGGTTTACATTCCCTTTTTTTGATCAAAATAAGGAAGTTTTCAATAATTAGTAAAATAAACACAATTTGAAAGAAATTAGAAATTCATGGTGCATAAATTGAATCTATTCTTGTAATAAGTGAACCAACCAACTGAAATAAATTTTTAAAGCTTTCAAGAAGAACTCTCCGTGGCAAGATGAATATCGTCAAATCAGATCGGTCAAAGAACGAAAATATATATCTTAAACTTGAGTAACTTCATCGTCTTGTTGCAAAATGAATTGGGCCCCTTTGGCCACGTCCCAAGTGGAATTCTCGAGGGCGTTAAAACAAGTTCTTAGGTCGGCACTAACTACGTTTTGCAACTTGAGGATCTTTATGGCCCTCATAACGTCCCAATCGGAATGGTCTAGAGCCTCGAGACATTTCTCAGTACTAACCTGGAAGAAATCAAACATTAAAATCCTAAAGGAACACTAATTTTTTGGCTTAAAAAAATGGTTCACTACTTCATCCACCTCTTAGGTAGATTCGACCTTTCCGGTTCAGGATATAAAATTGAGAACATTTTTGACAGCTGTCGAAGAAAATTGACAGCAACTGCCGAAGAATTCGCGATGATTCCTGGGTTTTCCAAAAATTTAATCATTTGGCTTATGTTATTTTCCATTATTGACAGCATACCTTCTGAATAAAATACACGAGCTTAATTAGAGAGAAGAAATGGACTGCTCTACCAATTCTTATCGCCTCGAGAATTAAGGAAAAAATGGATGTTTGATAGAATTGAAAATAAGTACCACAAAGTAAACATTGAAGGAATGGTACTTACGGTTGTTCAGACTAAAAGTTACGTATCTGCTTCTGTCTGGTTTCGTGTGGTGTTGTACTGGGTAAAAGTCCTTATCACACGAATTCACTTTGTTGGGGTGGCGAACTAAAGGCCGACGACGTGAAAAACTATTTGTTAAGGGCTTCGAGCTAAGCCGTGTAAAAACGATGCGACTGAAGGCAGAGATCTTGTCGAACTGAACTGGTATAAGCTCCTTGTGGGATTTTTGTAACAGCCATAGAATCGCACAGAGCACAGAAAATCTCGGTATAATTCTTAACCGAGTAAGCCCATCCTATATACAGGGTGAGTCTTTGACTTGTACATATATTTTAACTGAAGATTCTTGAGGTCAAAAGAAACCTGTTTTTCATTTTCCATTTTTCCGAATTCGGCTCTGTTAAAAAGATATAGCCATTTGAAAAAAAAATTGTGCTAATTACGTTCCTGAAATGATACAGTGGAATTGATTCAAAGTTCATATTTCTCGATAGAAATTGACTTTATACATTTAGGTAATACTCAAGTACTAACCTTATTGGAATAAAAATGTTGCAAACACGATAATTTCAACAAAAACAGTTAGTTTCATAGGATTATATCTGCAACTAAAAAGCCACATTTATTCCACCAAAATGAGTTCCTTCTTCGATTTTTATGCAGATTAGTTTGTAAACACTAATAACTTGTTCATATTTTCCTCGAAATTCCCAAACAATATCATGAAGAAAGACTTTTCATTCAGATTTATTATTAAACAACCCAACCTAATCAAATTTGTATCGATTCTGTGAATTTTTGCACAGAAATTTCAAGAAGATGTTGTCAGCTTGCTGATATTTTCAAAGAGGTTAAGGATTTTTTACGAAACATAGTATAAATCACGATACATTGGTGTACCGTGGTATAAAAATCTATGAATTCTGCCGTTTCCATCATAAATCGACCTTGCCGCCAAATTTTACCACGCATGCGTAGAGCGAAAACCGAAGTATGTAGTGGTTATCTGGAGTCTGGAGGCCAACTATAAACAATAACAAACCAGAGTCTCTGAACAAACTGTAAACATTATGTGAAGTTCTGAATACATTCAGTAAATTATTGTTCTAATGTGATTATTATGTGAAGTGAATTAATATAATTTCAACCGTGTCCAGTTTATAAAATTCCAAGAGGATGTTGTTTAGATAGAAACATCGCCACAGATTATCAGGTATCGTTTTATTTTTCATTAATTCAAAATTAATAAGTAGTTTGTATCGAGATTCATCATTCATATCCGAATTTTGTATTTCATCGACATTTAACTTCAATATGGACCGGTAACTATGAATTTTCAATAGAAACTGTGCGTGTTAAATCCTCCTTGGTGTTCAATTTTATCTGTCACATTTGTGGGATTTCATTATTAAAATATCTCGACAAAGTTGATAAATATTGTGACAACATTGTAAACTCGTTTAAAGACCAGAGAAGGAATAATATTCGATGATATTTAATTCAGAGACGCATTCAGATTATTCTTGAAATTAATGATTTTTTCGTCAAATTTCTCCGGGTAAAATTGGAAATAACTCGAAAACGACGCGTTTCATTGAAAAAATAGGAATACTTTTAGTTTCTTAAATGATTGATTCTTTCGAAAATATGAACCGTTTATCTTTTTAAAGTGGTTTTATGGTGTTTTAGCGTGTATTGATGAGTCGACTACCCTGTAACTTTTATACTAGTAGAGATATTGAATAGGTTTTGATTGAGGAATATGCACCATGAATTGAGTAAAAACTCAACCATAATTCAGTTGATTCGAAATAACGGTTCCGAAGATATAAACAGAAAAGTGTCTTTTTCAGGAATTTTCGACACCCTGTATCTTCGAACCCAAACCGAATTTTGAAAAATGGTATATAAAAAAGTGTTTCGTTTGATGAGAGGAATCTGCAGTTAAAATATATGTACAAGTCAAAGACTCACCCTGTATAAACTTTGTGGTATAAGAAAACAAAATTATGAATTTTTAACACCTTCCTCTTTTTAATGAAAAAAATATCCGATCATTTATCTAAAAAATGGCATTTTTCTTTTAATGTCAAAATAACACCTCTTAGTGGAAAAATATTGGGAATATTTTTTTGCAAATTCGATAGAATTTTATTGGTTCTGGTTACTTGATCTGGACAAAACTTCCCATGTAGCTTGGATACGCCATTCTCTGTCCAAATGTAACATTTCATCTCGATATAAGCCGTAGTTTTGAAATTAACAGTACAACAAAATGGACCGCAGCATTCGAGCAAAGGACCCCGCATTTTTAGTAGGTAAAGTGGCGACCGGTCAAATTTTCTGAAAATTTGGTATGTTGTTGTACCCGACTCATTGACCAAAAGTGTCAATGGGCCCAACCCAATCCTATGGCTAGTTTTCTAAATACGGGGTGTTAAAGTTGAAAATTGCCCAGATTTTCGGATTTATTTGCTAATTATTAAGAGTTACATTGGATTTCTGTTGCATACACACGTGTACTACATGTTCTAGCAATGAAATTAGAGGATACGTATGATTAAAAATATTTATATTTACCGGGTGATTCACGAATATATGACGGTAGTTTATTCCCAAAATTCACTTTTTCTACTGTGACGTCAGGAGGGCATATTTTTGAAATGTTCTTTCCGATTTAGTATTATGACGACAAAATATTGCACAGCGCATTTTTTTTATACAGGGTGTTTCACAGAGAGAACCACTAGACATAATCATATTTTTTTAGGATTAATTCGAAATCCTGTATTTTTGAATTGATTTTTGGGAAAAGTAATACCACAAACATATGTGTGTCTCTAATCTCCAAAATATTCAGGGTGGTTTATTCATAGGAAGGTATTCAATTTTGGGAAAAGTACAAAAAACATGAACACCCCCTGTATTCGAAAATTTGCTCGGTCAAATGCAACTATTTTATCACTATATATTGATTCCCACAACATCTCCCGAGGTATGAATTTTAAATCCGATACTATGACCAGTTTTCGAGATACAGGGCGTAAAAGCGGAGAATAACTTATTTCATCATTTTTTTTTTCAAATTGAAAAGCCGGATTGATTTTATGTTGCGCCCATGAGTTCAGTATGAGTACAGATCAGATGCACAAGGAAAGGTTCAGCTAAAATATTTACTGTTACAGGGTGATCCACGAATAAATCACAATAGCTTTTGCAAACACTCGATAAATCTACAGTTTCATCACAGAGAAATTATTCCATGAAGTTAATACCTAGTTGTTCCCAATTTTCAGTCTGAAATACTTCATAATAATTAGGTACTTTTCATACAGGGTGAGTCATAAATAATATGCTTTGAAATAATTGAAAGGAGAACTTTTCTGGTGAATTTTGAATAACTGTCTAACATAACATCAAGTGAAGTATTTCAGACTGAAAATTGTGAACGACTATAGGTATTAACTTCATGGAATAATTTCGCTGTGACGAAACTTTAGAATTATCGAGTGTTTGCAAAAGCTATTGTTATTTATTCATGAATCACCTGTAACAGTAAATATTTTAGCTAAATCTTCCCATGTGCATCTAATCTGCTCTCATACTGAACTCATGGGCGCAACATAAAATAAATTCGGCTTTTCAATTTAAAAAAAAATTGATGAAATAAGTTATTCTCCGCTTTAACGCCCTGTATCTCGAAAACTGGTCATAGTATCGGATTTAAAATTCATACCTCGGGAGATGTTGTGGGAATCGATATAAAGTGATAATATAGTTGCATTTGACCGAGGAAATTTTCGAATACAGGGTGTTCATGTTTTTTGTACTTTTCCCAAAATTGAATACCTTCCTATAAATAAACCACCCTGAATATTTTGGAGATTAGAGACACACATATGTTTGTGGTATTACTTTTCCCAAAAATCAATTCATAAATACAGGGTTTCGAATTAATCCTAAAAAAATATGATTATGTCTAGTGGTTCTCTCTGTGAAACACCCTGTATAAAAAATATGCGCTGTGCAATATTTTGTCGTCATAATACTAAATCGGAAAGAACATTTCAAAAATATGCCCTCCTGACGTCACAGTAGAGAAAGTGAATTTTGGGAAAAAACTACCGTCATATATTCGTGAATCACCCGGTAAATATAAATATTTTTAATCATACGTATCCCCTAATTTCATACCTAGAACATGTAGTAAACGTGTGTATGCAACAGAAATCCAATGTAACTCTTAATAATTAGCAAATAAATCCGAAAATCTGGGCAATTTTCAACTTTAACACCCCGTATTTAGAAAACTAGCCATAGGATTGGGTTGGGCCCATTGACACTTTTGGTCAATGAGTCGGGTACAACAACATACCAAATTTTCAGAAAATTTGACGGGTCACCACTTTACCTACTAAAAGTGCGGGGTCCTTTCAAGTTACCTTATCAGAAGTGAATTTGACACCACTCAATGGTGCTTTCCTATTAAAATTGAAATATGACAGATATCTACTCACATTCTTTCCCAAAACTTTGGACATTATTCTAACCTCGTCGGAGTCGTTTCCCCTGGTCCTGGACAGCGGCTTCGCGTTGGCAAACTTGAGCAGATCCTCGCAACTCACGTGGTGCGTCAAACCACCGTCTTCCTCCTCTTTCATCCTCTCGAAATTGTCACCACCGCCCCCACAAACCCCGTCCACCACGTCCACTTCCCCGGGTATCTCGTCCAGAGCGTTCAAATTCGACTCGATCTCTTCCTCGAAGTGCACGGATTCGGAATTCTTCTCCGCCATTCCTTGCACGTTGTTGGAGTAGAGAGGCTCCGTGGATTTGGTCCTGACGAAGGGGTTCGTTTGAGAGATGGGGGGTTTGCCGGTGCAGTTGACTTTGTCCAGGGTGGTTTGGAAGCTGGTGGGGGGTATTATGAGGGGGTGTTTTCGGGTGTGCCTCGGTTTGGCAGCTAGGAGCGCTTTGTTTTTGTCTCTGGGAGGTAGGGGGATGGGGTTGTCTTCTTTGGAGGCATGCTGTTCGGAGTAGGAACTGTTGCTTCTCATCAGGGAATGTCTTCCTAGGGTGGAAGTTTGATGTGGCGGTTGATCTGAGAATTTATTGAATTGCTGTTGTAAATTTATTACTACCTTCATAGGGAAAGTTCAAGTTTCTTGCAAAAAACCATAGAAATCATAATATATACAGGGTGTTTGGTAATTCGACGTGAACCTTGAAAAGGGATATACTAGACTTCATTTGCAGTGAATTGCTTGGAGTGATGCATGGTCCGAAAATCTTTGGTTACGAAGATATCGCGATTTTTCAACTTTTTTGAAATTTTCTGCTTCGTTATCGAAAATAATTAATTTTGTGAAAACTACTCGACTCTCAATATTCAATGAATATTTTTTTCAAAGCTGAGGAGATGGTCCTCATTTCTTGCGAAAAAGTATTCACTAAAAATTCAGATAACCCGAGATATACAGGGTCATAAATGGCTGCACCTGTTTTCCTCATAAAATCTTGATAAAACAATTGAGAATTACTCGAAAAAAGTATTATGAACTTGGTGTACAAATGGGAGAAAAAACTTCCCTGTTTCATCAGCTTTCCAAAAAGGTACATATGTCAATAATTCCCTCATGCAATCTAAAAATATGGCCGGAAAACCAAGCAGACAACAGACTTTTTCGAGTCATTCAGATATTCTATTATCCTTTATTTCACTCGACGTGATTCGTAAGCTGTAAGCAGCCCATGGTTCGATCACTAAATGACTCGAAAAAGTCTATGGTCTGCTTGGTTTTCCGGCCATATTTTTAGATTGCATGAAGGAATTATTGACAAATGTACCTTTTTGGAAAGCTGATGAAACAGGGAAGTTTTTCCTTACATTTGTACACCAAGTTCATGATACTTTTTTCGAGTAATTCTAAATTTTTTTATCAAGATTTTATGAGGAAAACAGGTGCAGCCATTTATGACCCTGTATATCTCGGGTTATCTGAATTTTTAGTGAATACTTTTTCGCAAGAAATGAGGACCATCTCCTCAGCTTTGAAAAAAATATTCATTGAATATTTTGAGTCGAGTAGTTTTCACAAAATAAATTATTTTCGATAACGAAGCAGAAAATTTCGAAAAAGTTGAAAAATCACCATATCTTCGTAACCATACATTGTCGGACCATGCTTTACTCGACGCAATTCACTGCAAATGACGTCTAGTGTATCCCTTTCCAAGGTTCACGTCGAATTACCAAACACCCTGTATACTTACTCTAGAATGCTAATTCCTTCTAGTTCCGCAGCGAAAAACGTGCCGCATAGGCAACTGATTCACAATGTGCGCATGCTCACCATTAGGAAATTTCAGGTAGAACGATGCCAAGTCTCTAAATGTTTTGTCGCTTCTATTTTAAGTTCAATATAATTAAACAATAAAAATATTCCATTGAGTAACAAACTTATTTTATAGCTCATGCGCGGCTTCCTACGACTATTAGACACATTAATATCATAAGTGAATTGCAATATTTGTGGAATTGGTGAGAAAATAGGAGCAGTTATGTAGTAGGTTTCACTAAATAGATATAGACCGCGCAACACCGCTTTTTCTGTCTCATGGCAAATGACTTTGAAATGACCTTAGTGAAAGTATAGGCAGGAACGGGTCCAGTGTCAGTCTGCAGCCACAGTTTAGTTTACTGCATAGACAAACTAGTTCACTGGTGCTTAACTGTTATTTTCGTGTTTGATATTCTTCGTGTGCATTTTGCTTTTGTTGTGTGTTGTGTTCGATTTGGATTTTTTCGTATCCGATAAACAATGAACTGTATAGTGTTGTGGTGTCCTTGTCTTGACCTGTTCATTTCCCACTTAAGTATGTAAACTATGTGCACCTTTTCATTCATATAAACTGTTAAAAATTTATGATTTACGCTTTGCTTTTCATTCGATTGACACATATCTATCCACTCGCACCATGAGATTGGTTCTTTATATAGCAAAAGAACGCAATTCATTATGAAAAATCATGAATTCTTGTGAGTAAACCATCTTTTAATGGATAATTCGAACTCGAAAATAAAATATGTTGAAGTAAAACTTTGCAGTCTCATTCAGATAACAGATTGATTTTGGAATATACTCAAAAAGACAAATGACTTGAAGAATGAATGTAGGTATCAGAATTCACTCATGAAACGATGCAGAGTAATGCATTGGCAGTTGTACAAATGTACAATACATTTTCATGTTTCCACTATTTTCAGGAACACCGAAGAATAGAACAGTCCTTAAGGGATATATTTTGCTCATTTGATTTTTTTTCTGTACTTTACCAAAAGATTCGTTGTTTGTTAACCAGAATTTGTCTTCCTTGATCCTTGAATTAATTTTTATACCGAAACCGGGTTTTTTCAACGCCTGAAGAGGTTTTTGAATAATGAAAGATTTTCAGCTTATATTCCAGTCGCTGATGATTCCAAATTTACTATTCAAATAGCTGTTGAAAACTATCAATATGTTCAAAACAACTAGTAAGTGTCGAATACTAATTATGAATTGATTAAATCCAACTGCAACAATAACAGCATAAAATTTTATTGAATCCGACCCTGTTCAGAAACAACCTGATGGCACGTATGCGCATTGTGGACCACACTGAAATTTTTACAACACTTCGGTCCAATTGATTTGGCATTCTAGAGTAAAAAACTAAATATTCTCAATCTTCAGGTTTGGTGTTAATATTGAGGAATAGTCAAAATAACGCAGACATATAGGGTGTTTTTTTTAAGTGATAGAACTTTAAATTAAAATAATTAAATAATGAATTAAGATTGAAGCCAATTCAATTTTTTATATTTGAAAGATAATTTTATGACATTTATGTTTTAAAAATGATGAAAAAGGAGGATCACGTTAGTTAGGACAAGGACTAGTCCATTTCTCACTTTAAAAATAATTTCCGCCATTTCCATGTGGTAGATGCACAGAGCCCAACTTGTTGTAAACGTCGACGAATAGACAAATCTGGATCTTCATTAAAACTATCACTTACAGCAGCGATATTTTCTTCTGTACATATAGTTCTTTGTCTTGTTGTTACATCGAGTAGAGAAAATGTCGTCCGAAATTTATCGATAGTTCGACGAATAAGCTGCTCTGATGGACGATTATGCAAACCATAAATTTTACGAAGTGCTCTATAAGTTTAGCGAATAGAACACCGATTATGAAAATAAACTTCAACAATCTGTGAACGTTGTTGCGGTGTGAGTCTTTCCATGATAATTTGTCAATGCTTACTGAACAGAAATGTCAAAACAACATGGCTTCTTCATTCTGTCAAATCACAGTTATTCCTATCGAAAATTCTATCACTCTAAAAAACACCTGTTACTTTGATTCGTCTTCACTATTAACTACCGAATATCGGATGGTAGTATCTCGGAGCATAGAATAACTGGAGAGAAGGCTCCCCTACGAAAATGAACTGCCAAAAACGTCCGAACTTGTCAGTTCGCCGCAAGGTCACGAGATGGCGACAACGTCGTTCGTTCCTACAACATGGCTATCCTTAATAAAATTATCTTTAATGGTTATTAGTTGTTATTACTTATTAGGTCCCATTTATTACTATATCATAATATATATTCTTTTGAAAGAAAGCAATACATACTTTTTTTTCGTAAATCCGACAATATAATGCATATAGCACGTGTAAAGAAATGGCTACAAGGATCAGATTGAATATGGGAAGAAAAATCTGTTTCCCGCTCCGAATCTAAGTGTTAGCAGAGGGAATGTAAACGGGGTACCATACAATTCTGCGTATGATACACGAGAACAGATAAGACCTCACTCTTCCCGTATAATAATAATAATACTTACCTGAATGTTCGTTTTTTCCGATAAGGATATTGTTTTGACAAATTTATTACCGATCACAGACTTCCCATAAAATTGCGCATAAAAAGTTGATCAGAATAAAGCGATGATATGTCATCAATATTGTCTATGTTATGATTTATGGCCATTTTCAATTGAAAAGAAGCATAAATGTATCAATAACAATGACAGCCACATTATATTCTTTGCAATTGTAGCGCCATAGAACCAGATATCTGACATGTTGCTGAATAAACGATCTCAGCGTTATCTATCGGGCGTCACACGAAACTCTAACCTCCGCCGTTATTGGCAGTTCAAAATGATCTGTCGAGCGTATGAAGCCTTCCCTCCAGTTATTCTATGCTCCTAGGTAGTATGCAGAAAAAGGGTAATGTTGTTGAATACTCGACAATCCATGGTTCTTTTTGTATTGTCTATGCAACCAGAGTTTATACAGGGACACAGGGTGTATTTAAAGGTGAGGCTTTTCTTTTGACAGGTGGAAGAACTCATCAAAATAAGTCATTTTACCGAAAATTTCTCATATGAAATATTAAATTAAAAAAATTTTGGGCATTAATACCTTAATACTACTCTGGCCTGCATCTCTCTGTTCCAGGTTTATGAACATCGGCGAACATTAGCGGAAATCTTGTTTTGTACAACCTATATGCTCAACAGGCATTTTGTTTTGATTCACCATAAATTAAAAGCATATCAACAAGTTCATTATTTGAATAAAAGTAAACACTCGTACAATCTAAACCGCATCCTCACCGTAACTGAGTCATGACAGTCATGTATAGACAAAAAACAAGATATGTTGATATCTATACGGATAAGGAGGCCAGGGAGCAGACTCGGACTGAGGAATGTTCAGATTCACCTAGAAACTAGAAAATATTCTAGTTTCATTTTCTCGAAACAGGGGCATAATTCATATGACTTTTCCGCTTTTTCCAAAATCACTCGCCTAACGGCTCGTGATTTTGATACAAATGTCATTCGCGATATTTCCGAGCAACAAACTTTCATATTACAATCGAGAAATTTTGCCGGCAAAATTCCATCTCTAGTGGTATTACATACAGAGTGGCCATTTGAAAACGAAACAGAAGAGATTACAGACGAAATAAATTTTTTCGATAGAAATGCTCGGACAGGTCGATTTCTGTTTCGAGGGGGACAACTTGAGATGTAGGTTACGGACGCATAGCGCTTCAACCCTTGCTGCTACAACCCCCACCCCCAATTTTTGAACAGGGAAGATGGGGTGAGTGATACTTCAATTCAAAGGTATTTTTATACTGATTTCAGCACAGTAATTGTTTTTTCATTTTATGCATTAGTTCTCGAAATATTCTTAACTAAGTATTTGAAAATGAAGTGGTGTTTTCATGGCACTTGTAGTGTTTTTTTGTGAAAAATCGACATCTTGATTAAAGATTTCTATGTCAGTGGATTGGAGGAAGGAATCCACAGTCATGGTTGTTTTGAAGCTCAAAATGTCAATTTTTCACAAAAAAACACTACAAGTGCCATGAAAACACCACTTCATTTTCAAATACTTAATTAAGAATATTTCGAGAACTAATGCATAAAATGAAAAAACAATTACTGTGCTGAAATCAGTATAAAAATACTGAGGTATCACTCACCCCATCTTCCCTATTCAAAAATTGGGGGTGAGGGTTGTAGTAGCAAGGGTTGAAGCGCTATGCGTCCGTAACCTACATCTTAAGTTGTCACCCTCGAAACAGAAATCGACCTGTCCGAGCATTTCTATCGAAAAAATTTATTTCGTCTGTAATCTCGTCTGTTTCGTTTTCAAACGGCCACCCTGTATGAAAAATTTTCGGTTGAATGACTTATTTTGATGATTTCTATCACCTGTCAAAAGAAAAGCCTCACCTTTTATATCGATAAAACGCATTGAAAACTCTAATTTTATGAAAGACATCTGGTTCTCACCTTTTGGATTCCCGTTCAAATTTTCCGGTATAGAACTCCTTGCTATATCGCTAATTTTGGGTGGTAGAGTACTAGTCACACTGGCTGACCTAACTCGAGTGTTGTTAACGACTGGAAGTTGTCCTGACCTGATAATGCGAAGGGGGTTGGTAACCATCATCTGTAAAGACGACATTTAACAACAGTCCTACAGGAAAATTTGAGATTCTTACCTGGGGAACGTCAGTGATGGGATTCTCCACCAATTCTTGGTACGCTAGCTGAGCTTCTTGAGTAACCTTCGACTAGGGGCGGGAAATAAACGAAACGAAACAGAAATAAAAATGCGAGAAACTAAATTAGGTGTTGAAGAGAACGAAAACAGAAGGTCGCTTGGGAGTTTTTTGGAGGGAATACGGGATTTTTAGAAGATTTCCGATTAATTGTTCATTTTCACGTCTTATAAAATACTAAGTCTTATATATTACAATCATGATTCCTTCAACGCAAAAGAATTTTCGCTTGAAGTTGAATGGCGAGCTCAATTATCACCCTTTAAAGCAAAAATAATTAGATTTTTCACTATTTAACGATTAACTTTTGGCCCTTTCTTTTGAACATATGCACTGGTTTCTTGATAATTAAATCTGATTCACTTATGCTTGAAGATGCTAAATGTAAAGGATGTTTTTTGTGAGGCTCACATCTTCGAATTGACCATATTCACCGTCGCCATATTGTTGTGCGACAATACCAACTACCCAGGGTCCTCAACATCGAATAACGAAAGTCACTAATTTCTTAGGACCGCGAAAGTTTAAATGGACATATTTTGGTGTCAGATTTTTTATTTTTAGATCTACTTTTTGCCAAACAATTACTGACACAACAACCACGGCCTACACTATACTGATATCTACCCATATTTCCCGGATTTTATCACAAAATACTTAACCAAAGTTTACCACCAATTTTATATAACCTCTCATACCACATACCATACTAATCATAATAATTCTTTAATATATGATACTAATAATCTGATAGTACTTTTGATAAACTCAATATTTCTTCGTAGGGAACACTGGGTAGTTGGTATTGTCGCACAACAATATGGCGACGGTGAATATGGTCAATTGCCAACACTGTTTTGATTGACAACCCGTTTGACAGCTGACAGTTGTAAGTTCTCCTTTTACATGTCCATAAAGATCTTACCCCATTAGATTTTTTTTGAGGATATAAACCATATTGAGTTTGTTTCCAAAATATTATTCCTTTTTATTTTCAGATTGTGAACCTCTAAAATAACAACATTTACATCCAAAACGAAATAGGTTGAAATTAACGGTTATTTAGAGAGCAAACACCAACGCATCACCATGGTTTGAAAGCAAGAGACATCTTAGAAATATTAAATGATTATTTGAATAATACCAACATTCAATATGCTACTCCGCAAAGAGTTTAATACTTCTCAGGGTCAAAAAGTTGTAGTTTAGATATGGCCTTAGATTGAAAGAGGAGACACACACAATGGTGAAGCCAAAATTTAGTAAGTTTCAATGAGTGGGTCGAAGATTGCATAAAGGATTGCAATATCATCAGATACTGCCGTGGCAACATTGCGGAATCAAACTTTGAAAGGTCCAGTGGCGTATTGTTATCGGTATTGAAGAATGAAAATGAAATAACAAGTGAATTAACTCTTTTTAACGAATTCATACAATGTTCAGAACATTGAAACAGATTTTGAGTTAGGTGAACAGAGTCAGCTAAATTCAGAATTGATTTTCCTCCTCTCAATATTAGATGGAAATCAGAAAAGTGGAATTCTGAAAATCGAAGAATCTACACCATTGTTACTTAAAATAAGTGGTAGAAAACGCACTGTCAATACACCTAGCAATCGTAACATTGTCAAGAAGCGAGTCAATAGAAATCCGAGGGTTTCCATGAGGAAAATAGCCTGTGAGACCGGTATCAACCGGGAATCAGTCCGTCAAATTGCCAAAAAGGAGCTCAACCCCAAGCCATACAAGGTCCAAAAAGTTCAACTCCTCACGGAGGAAAACAAGCGCGTACGACTCCAAAGGTGCCGCCAACTCCTTCGTCTCGCCGCCGGTCAGCAATGGGAGCGAATTCTCTTCACAGGCGAGAAGCTTTTCACCTTAGTACAATCCCACAACCACCAAAACGACAGAGCCTGGTCCGAAGAGGCTCCCGGTACATCGGCCATCGTCGAACACCGTCAAAATCCGCAATCCGTCATGGTCTGGGGCGGAATTTGCGGCAGTGGTAAAACTCCCTTTATTTCCGTGGATCAAGGGGTCAAAATCAATCAAGAAGTCTACCGCTGCGGCATCCTCGAGGCCGTAGTACTTCCGTAGGCCAAGCAGCACTTCGGTGATACGCATTTTGGAACATTCAACAGGACTCCGCTCCGGCTCACAGAGCGAAAATGACGCAAGAATGGTGTAAGACCCATTTTCCTTGTTTCATCTCATCTGCAGAATGGCCGCTCTACTCACCGGATCTCAACTCAATGCAGTACAGCGTGTGGTCGATTTTGGAGCACAGGGCTTGTGCTAAAAACACAAAAATTTGGAGTCGCTGAAGCAATCTCTGCGCCGGAAATGGAACCGATTAACGCCCGAGGAGCTGCGGCCCATTGCCGAAAATTTCAAGAAGCGTCTGAAACTGTGTACCGCCGCCAAAGGAAGCCACTTCGAAACGGCTTAAATATATTATTAACAAATGTTCAAGCTATTATTATTTGTTGTTGTTTTGTTCAATTTCTTCTGTTTAATAAAGTTAAATGAAAAAGAGTTTGTCCGAGGTTTTTCTTGTCACACTGTAAACTGGTGGCTCATTTCGAAATCCAAACATGACAATAGGTGATGGGCCCGGACATATCACAAACGACAGAAACGGTTGATTTGGGTATGAAATCATGAATTTTAGAGGCTGTAGTACCCAGTTCAGTTCTGATTATTTTGAAATATTTATTATTGAATGGCGCGTCTCCTCTTTCTATAGTCTGAGGGTATGACTAATTTTGGCCACCCTATACCTCTTCATGTTGGCTACCCTTACTAACAAGATTTATGTTAATCTCTTCAGATGCTCCTGAAAAGTTGTGGATTTTTGATTTCTAAGAAAATATTTCGAACTGTACTTTTGACGATACAATCAATTTTGAGCTTTCTTCATGAATTTTGGCACAAATTGTAGATGTGAGACACCGTTTGCTCTCGAATAACCTTAAATTAAGCAATGTCCAGTGAAATTAAAACAAATTCTTCAATTTTAAACGATTGTACAGCATCAAACAGCAACTTTTACATCACACCCTCTCGCCCCGATTACAAACTAGAATCCGAGCTGGACGAATCAGACGAACGCCTCTGGCACCTCGACACCGATGTCGGCGACAAACCGCTCAAAATACTATTACTCGGAGGCGGCGATCTCCCCATCATCTTCAACGAAAAATTCGGCTTCAAAAACGGATTCGTCGACTTCTTTATCATCTCCGACCTAATGCTGTTGTTGGAGCCCGAATGACGCGACAGCCTTCTGCGCCTGCGCCAATCCAGATCCACCGAGCCCACGCTGATGCAGTCGCTCTCGCTGGACGACGAGTCGTACGCTCTCGGATTGTAGCTTTGGCGCCTGCGATTCCTATCGCGTATGCTCCTCCCGTTCCTTCTCTGGAAGTTGCCGTCTTGGATGCTGTCGCTGTAGCTTAAGGTGCGCGGTCTGAAGGGCTCGTCGCCCTTTTTATCGCGTCCTCTGGGATCGAAACCGTTAGGGAACAAATTATCAGTCTTGTAATAAACGTAGGAGGCTTCTATGAACTGAGACCCGGTGAAATTTAACCCTTGCCCGTTGGAGTAATTCCTGGACCCTCTGTTATGTTCGTTTCTGAACCTAGGGTCGTAGGTCTTCCTGGCCATGTTCTCGGACTTGGTCAACGTGCGGTCCCTATACCCAAACCTCTGCCTCCTGGGGGGATCGTCTTCGAAAGAGAGGTTTTCGAAGCGACCCTCGAAACCCAGGTTGTCGTGCACGAAACCGTTGTTTTCAACGTCGGAGACGTTCTTGCAGGAACCGTGGGGCGGTGGGGGGTCGCTGGAGAGGGGGAACGGACGGGATAAGAGCTCTCTGGACTTGGCGAAGTAAAATTCGGCCGACGCCTTGTCCCAGAGCGGGAGGCGAAGGTGTTTGGGGAATTCTTCCGTGTAGGAGGTGGGACTGTTCATGAATTTCTTGAGGGAGAAGGTGTTAAGAAAAATAAAGAAAATGAAAGTTAATGTGGGGGGAGAGGGAGAAATGAGAACGAATAGTGTTAGTATGTGTGGATATTTGAGATTGTTTTATTAATTCATTGAATGCGACATAATTTTTTACTCCAAAAAAAGAAAGGGATCGAATCAAACGAAAACCAATTCAATCATTTGCCAACGTTTCGGTATAAGTGGTGAAACTAAAGAGCAGAGTCACAAAGATCAATAAAAAAAAGGTGGGAAAACTCACATTGCTGGTTCGTTCTATTAGTCAACAGAATTAGAAAACAGTGAACAAGATATTTAGAGAGATGAACATTTTATTCCAAACCCAATCGTATTAAAAGTGAAAAAAAAAGCAAAGAGACTGACTTTGCTCTTTTGTCTTAACTTTTAATACTACTGCGTTGATATTGAGCATAGTCAATCTCTTTGCTCTTTTTTCTTTACTTCTAATACGATTGCTTTAGGAAGAAATATTCATCTCTCTAAATATGTATCACTTTCACTGTTTTCTCAATAGAAATCTTATGGTTAATAGAACCAACCAGTAATGTGAGTTTTTCCACTTTTTTATTGAAGTGTGTGTCTCTTCTCTATATTTAGTTTTACTCATGTTTTTGAGGTCATTTGGTTGTTTATTCACATGTGAAATTGTAATTGCTCAAGTTTATATACAGGGTGAGTCTTTGACTTGTACATTACAACTGAAGATTCTTGAAGCCAAAAGAAACTTTTTTTTTCATTTTCCATTTTTCCGAATTCGGCTCTGTTGAAAAGATATAGCCATTTGAAAAAAAAAACATTGGGCTAAATACGTCCCTGAAATGATACTGTGGAATTGATTCAAAGTTCATATTTCTCGATAGAAATTGAGTTTATACATTTAGGCCCAATTTAGGGAATACTCAAGTAGTCAAGTACTAACCTTATTGGAATAAAAATGTTGCAAACACGATAATTTCAACAGTTCATTTCAGTTTCATCGGATTATATCTGCAACTAAAAAGCCACATTTATTCCACCAAAATAAGTTCCTTCTTCGATTTTTCTGCAGATTAGTTTGTAA
Source organism: Adalia decempunctata (assembly GCA_951802165.1). Classification (NCBI taxonomy): domain Eukaryota; kingdom Metazoa; phylum Arthropoda; class Insecta; order Coleoptera; family Coccinellidae; genus Adalia; species Adalia decempunctata. The sequence continues at coordinate 4,920,431 of OX637696.1, read as the reverse complement.
ACACTAATAACTTGTTCATATTTTCCTCGAAATTCCCGAACAATATCATGAAGAGAGACTTTTCATTCAGATTTATCATGAAACAACCTAACCTAATCTAATTTGTATCGATTCTGTGATTTTTTGCACAGAAATTTCAAGAAGATGTTGTCAGCTTGCTGATATTTTCATTGAGGTTAAGGATTTTTTACGAAACACGATACATTTGTGTACCGAGGTATAAATATCTATGAATTCTGCTGTTTCCATCATAAATCGTGCCGCCAAATTTTACCACGCATGCGTAGAGCGAAAACCGTATTTGTATTGGTTAGTATTGGTTATCTGGAGGCCAACTGTAAACAATAACAAACCAGAGTCTCTGAACAAACTGTAAACATTATGTGAAGTTCTGAATATATTCAGTGAATTATTGTTCTAATGTGATTATGTGAAGTGAATTAATATAATTTCAACCGTGTCGAGTTTATAAAATTCCAAGAGGATGTTGTTTAGATAGAAACATCGCCACAGATTATCAGGTATCGTATTATTTTTCATTAATTTCAATTTAATAAGTAGTTTGTATCGAGATTCATCATTCATATCCGAATTTTGTATTTCATTTAACTTCAATATGGACAGGTTACTATGAATTTTCAATTTTCAATAGAAACTGTGCGTATTAAATCCTCCTTGGTGTTCAATTTTATCTCCCACATTTGTGGGATTTTATTATTAAAATATCTCGACAAAGTTGATAAATATTGTGACAACAATGTAAAGTCTTTTGAAGACCAGAGAAGGAATAATATTCGATGATATTTAATTCAGAGACGCATTCAGATTATTCTTGAAATTAATGATTTTTTCGTCAAATTTCTGCGGGTGAAATTGGAAATAACTCGAAAACGACGCGTTTTATTGAAAAAAAGTAGGAATACTTTTAGTTCCTTAAATGATTGATTCTTTCGAAAATGTGAACCGTTTATCTTTTTAAAGTGGTTTTATGGTGTTTTGGCGTGTATTGATGAGTCGACTACCCTGTAACTTTTATACTAGTAAAGATATTGGATAGGTTTCGATTGAGGAATATGCACCATGAATAGAGTAAAAACTCAACCAAAATTCAGTTCATTTGAAATAACGGTTCCGAAGATATAAACAGAAAAGTGTTTTTTTCATGGATTTTCGACACCCTATATCTCCCAAACCAAACCGAATTTTGAAAAATGGTATAGGAAAAAAGTGTTTCGTTTGATGAGAGGAATCTACAGTTAAAATATATGTACAAGTCAAAGACTCACCCTGTATACATGTATTCTATTTACCTTGTATTCATCTGTACAATTGCTTAATGCCAGTTTTATATTTTTTTTCTATTAATCTTTTTCAGAAGAAAGTTTCAAATATGTAAACCGAATAGAGGGCAAATTATTGAATTGGTTTTTGTTTGATTGGACTTGAAACCTATCAATCCATTCTTTTTTGAAATAATCTGAAGGTCGTTAATCCAAGCTCTAGTATAATTTTTTACTGCAATCAATGAATCACCAATGAAGTACCTGCAAATCAGATGTGGACAAAGCTTCCTCAGAAAAATTCCTCTTTTCCACATGCTTGTCAGGATCGGACACTGAAGGGAACCTAAAACTGAACTTCTTCTTGCTCGGTGAGGCAGGAGTAGTAGGCGTTGGAGCAGACATAGACCTCGTCGTTATCTCGTTGGCCATTGCTATAGCCGTATCCAGGGTCTTCTGATCGTGAGCTGATATAGGTTTGATCGTAGCCTGAAAACGGTTTCTTGATACTCATTTGTTTATTCTGGCATGCAATGTCAAACTTGATAACCGTCCTTTCTTCTATGGTCTATCCACGCAGTTAAAATACGTCCAACAAATGAATACAGATATTATGGAAGACTCACCTGCTTCTTCTTGGAGTTACTGAGTTTTTCCCTGAGTTCGTTGCTCCTATTGGACCCTTCGTGATCTACTGTACTATTCTGCTGACCCAGAGAAGTGAACATCATCTCCATTTCGGCCAGAAGGGAGGGTCCCAGGTCCAAATGCGGACTGTGGGAAGTTTCCTCGTCGCTGATCTCGTGGTACTCGTGGTCTTGAAGAGGCGCGGGGACCGGTATGTGGTCCTCCAGCAAAGGGGCCGCTTCGAGGTCCTTGTGCGGCCTATAAGGCGCCACCACTTGCGTCGGTACAGAACCATACTGGAAAATTTTAAAATTTACATTCAAAATCGCATCCGGGCGTAGGTCCCGGGTATCCGTAGTTCAAACGTACCGGACCATAAAAATATGAGGCGAAACTCTGTGAACGCCGTTTGTAAACAAGAACCTGCGAGAAACGTCAAACTTTGAATCTAGGACTTGCGTAAACGGAAATTCGCGGTGGAAAGAAATTATAATGTTCGAAAAATTCGAAATCTTCCCTTTAGATTGATACACGCGACGTTCGTACAGGGGCTCCAGGAAAAATTTTCTACACTTCCAAAAGTCAACGCGATACGTTTTTTCTATGGTCCGACATATTATTTCACTTACATTTCCTTTGGAACCTCCCAAAAACGCCAAATCGCCGAAATACGCTCCGTCCAAACCCACGTGACCGGTGTGCTTGAAGTCATTTTGGGGCGCACTTATCATCTCGCTTCTCAATTTCCTCCTCTGCGAAGACCTAGTGCTCTCTGTTCTCATAAAAGAAGAACTTGGAAGATCGTTTCCGAGGTAAGTGACCAAATTGCTTGGATCGAATAGGCCTGTTTTTCCACTTACAGTTATTCCTTTCCACAAAGGACTGTGTGTCCTAAAAATCAATATTTAGAATAATAATCCTTCGAAATAATTTGGTTGATGTTACTTTTTATCTAAAACGGTTATAACGTCCCCCATTCTGAACGAAAGCATCTGGGGGCCTTCAGATGCGGCTACTTTGGTCTGAACCTGCTCCGGTCTACATTCAGCCAAGATCGGTCCTATATCCGCAAATCTAGGTCTTTGAGAAGCTTCGTGTCTCCAACAATCTAACATTAAATTGTAATGGTCCAACGGGCAGCATTCAGGTTGTTCCAACCTTTGAAAGTTCGGTTCGTCTATTGCCTCCAATATTTGTTGCCCCGTCAATGCTGCCCATGGTTGAAAACCGTAGGAGAACATTTCCCATAGAGTAACCTTGAAATACAGAATGAATGATCGCTAGATTGTGATGTTTTTAAAACACCTACCCCAAATGCCCAAACATCGCTGGCTGAGGTGAAACGAAGATAAGTTATGCATTCAGGGGCACACCAAGCTATCGGCAGCTTCAAATTGACATTGAAATTGGTCTGGTAGTAATCTTTTCCTTGGCCCAATGCTCGACTCAATCCAAAATCTGAGATTTTTACTTTATTCTTGGAAAACACCAATATGTTTCGAGCAGCTAAATCTCTGGAAACAAATCTTTGTTCAGTATCTCTAATGATGGCAACACTGACAGTCAACTGTAATCTTTTATTCTATGAAAGAAGCCATAGCCATAGAAGCCATCAAATAGAAGCATAGAATATGCATCTATGATATTAATAAATGTCAGAATTAGCATCCTGTAATTCAAAGTTAAAAAGTGAATGATTCAATCATTTAACCCAATTATCTTTATATTCAGATGCATATAAACTTTCACTATAAAGTCGCAAACTCAAATGTTAATTCACTGTATAAATAAATAAGTTTCATCCGCAAAATAGAGGCACTTTGGCAATCGCAAAAACCCACCTGTGAATCAGTCTGTTAGCCTCCAAATACGTCATTCCGTCCACTATCTGATAGGCAAAATCGCATAAGGTCAACACGGGAAAACTGGATCGAAGAGATGGCTCTTTCAAACATTCCAAAAGGGATCTTAAAGGAGCCAATTCGGTCACCAACATAAGACTACCTTCGATATTGGGCAGCACAACTCCAAAAAATCTAACAATATTCGGATGGTCAATATTGTGCATTATTGACGCTTCCTTGAGGAACTCTACCATATTGCTTTGCATTCTATCTTTCGACAGACATTTTATTGCAACCTATAAAGGTATAAGTCGTGAAGAAATGGACCCAAAACATCAAGTGTCGCCATGAAAATAGTTTTCATTTCACTGTATACATCTCCAACTACTAATTAACGAAGAAACTCCTACCTGTATTCTCTCTCCTTCGTTACACCACACCCCTTGCTGTACGACTCCGAATTCACCCATACCCAATTCCTTATTTATGGAGATACTGGCAGCCGGTATTATGTGTTTGCTGGACACCTTAGGCGCCCTAGATAATGTCATGGTGTCCATGTTACTCAATAGGCAGGCTTCGTTATTAGAGTATTCTTGTTTTTTCTGAGTGAGCAGTTTTTTAAATTTCGAAAGGTAGTTGTGAGGAAAGTGTTTCTCGTAGTATTTTCTCAGTCTTCGTATCTCAGGTTTTGACATTCCCATTTCTATAAGATCTCCTTCTATTGTAAATTTTAACTGTGAGGGATGGGTTATTTTTAGGTTGTTTCTAAAATAAAATAATATCATGATGCTCTGGCAATGGACAACAACGAAAGCATATGTTCATTTACTAAATCTAGACTCAATTCTATATATTTTCAACATTCTAATAAATATAATAAAATATAGAAATGAAAGAGAGAAAGCTACAAACACATCACATAAGATGTTTCTAAGATTGAACATAATATGTATTGTGCACAAAATTATATAAGAAAATTATTTAAATTTAAAGGAAAATAGGAAACATTGATAAGCAATAAGAATTTCCAGGCAAAAGATCAAAAATTTGACATCAGTTCATATCTGAGGACATCCACCTCTGAATATTTTGAGTCTGAGTCATCTAAACACGTATGAGGAAAAGTCCTGCTGTTGTGATATGTGTAGATAACAAGAATTCCTCTGCACTTACTTGAAACTGTTAAAATAATGTTGTAACTCTGCTTCCACTAAAAATTCATAAAGTCCAGGACCTTTCTTAAAATTTGCATTCACACCCTCTAAAAAAAACGTATTTCCACATTAAATAACTATAAACAAATCCATTGAAACTAAATCGAACACAAAGATGCATACCCATTTTCTTATCTACGATAAAACACCGAAAAACCAACAAATTTACAAGACAACTATACTTTCAATGCATTCTAGACAACCACCAACTACCTGGAAGTATTTCCATTTTGTTACGATAATATATCAACGAAATATTGTTTTTGTTTATTTTTAATCCTAATATTTATAAATTACATTTGACTAGTTGATCAAAATATGCTATCCAACACATATGTCAATACGTCAAAATCGACGTATGTGTCAGATTTCTGACAACTGCCAAAATTTCATCATCGAAGAAACTAAAACAAACATTAGGATATATCTCAGGTTGCGTTTAATTTTGGGTAGGGAATACTCAATTTTCGCGTGAATTTTGAACGAGTCATCAATTCTTCACTCAAAAATTCTAGAACCTTTTCAAACTGTTTAATATTCTGTGATTTTTTATATTTTTTTTGTGTTTGACATTGACAGAATTAGACTAACCTCAAATTAAAATTGTGTGCTATTTAAATTTAAGCTAAGAATTAAAAATGGTTTTTACATCATTGGTAAATTATGTAAGATCTAGAGGCCCTGACGAATTTTGGCGCAAGCGAAGGATCTTCAAATTGGCTGCAGTATGTAATTGTAACAGTTGTAAATCATGTTTTCAATTGATTGTTTGTAGCATTATGTAGGAAGACGAAGGAACTGTTATAGTATCGCTATAAGAAGTGTTCATCGCGCTCTTGTTTATTCCACAAAAGGTAGAAAACTGAAAAAGTTAGATATGGGAGACGTGAGTTAACGAGACGAGGTGCAATTGATAGGGATTTAAATTGATGTTTTCTAGCTGTGGGATTCCAGAGTAAGAGCAGGATGTGAAGAGCACGGCATTGATTATTACACATTTAGAGAAAGTTTAGCGAGAGAAAATATAATGCTCAACAGAAAAGCTCTATCCGATTTGGCCTGTTGGGAGCCCTATACTTTCCAATCATTAGCTGATATAGCAAAACAGAGAGCAGCTGATGATGGTCTTAACTGTTTGAATAGGATAGAGAATAAAGACCGAATTGTCAGTAGAATGTTGAAAAATAAGAAATAAGTTTTTTCGAATGAAGTAGTGTGGAATTCTAGTGATAAGTTTCCTATGTTAATCTCGATTAAAAAATATAAAGATTTGAAAATAGAATTTCATTGATCTGCCATCTGTTATCTCGGACGTGCAACTTACAGCAGAGTCTGTGTATTGTGAAGAAATCTGTTTTTATTGAAGGGAACTCTGCAAAAAAATGAAGTTTTGTGCAGGGAACAGTGTTTTTATTAATAGTGAATGTAGTTTTTCTGTATGATGACCAATCATTAAACAAGGAAATTTTCTTGGAGGTTGCGTTATGCATTGTTTTGAAGATAAAGCGTTTTTTTATTCAACAGATGGCGCTAGTAGTTGCAGATTTCTGTTCGCTGCGACTTTGAACTTATTATGAACTTCGATAGATGGCGTCCATCTCGTTTTGGGGATAATTTCTAAACTTATGCACGAACCTGAGGTTCGGAGCTTTTAAACGCTTATTCAAATTCGTAGCTTGCGCGTTCATCCATTCAGGTACTGAATCTGCCCATAGCTGCTTTGCTTCCAGATGAAAACAGCTTCCTGATCTTCTACAATGGGAATCGTTTTAATACAGCATATAATCTAATTGCAACACAATCGGACTATAGGTCTTTTCTTATGAAAGAAAATTATCTAGATGGACAGAAAAATGATAAAAGAAACATTGTAGAATATTGAGCTTAAAACAGTGATGTAACATCTAGTGATGTGTGGGTAGCATTTCGGAATAAACAAAACGCAGTTGAAACAGTTTTCTTTTAATCGTTTTCAATTTTTTGTGCGATTGAATTCTTTGATGTTTTTCAAGATGTGAACTTTCATCTGGAAGAGGTCGAAGGATATAGAAGTTATAGAACCATATTGAATTCTGTTATGGACCATTTACACGAGGCCAGTGACTAAGCCAGTTGGATTGAAATAGTCTTAGTCCTGGTTTGACCAAAGAGAGAAAACTCTTTGGTTTGGAACATTGTCAAAAAGATTGCTAGCTTTGGAAATGATTCGGGGTGTCTTAAAGAAGAATGTCTGCTTTATTCAGCTTTAAATCAGTTCGTCAGAGTGAGGGTCATCAATGATGGCAAGATCATCTTTCTACCAGCGGTTTCCTCTGGGATTTGATTGTCAATTGGTTATTAGTATCATTCTTTTTTAATAGAAAGTGAAAAATGCAGTAATAGTATATTTTTGAGTACTCGTTCTGCTACAGACCTAGAACCTAGTAATTTTCAGGGTAGTTCATGTTAAGTTGGTAAATGGACATAAGTCAGTGATTAAGATGACCTTTAAGAAGGATCTGATGAACATAGATGAGAAAACTGAGCTCTTGGAGTTGATTCGGTTTCTCAATCATGAATTTTCATGAAACAGTGACACATTCTTAAGATGTTGGGTTTTTTCGTGAATTAAAAACATTGTCCTTCGAAATATTTTATTAAAAAAGTATCATTCATCGTTCAATCCATCACCACAAACAAATAATCAATATAAACATATCTTCCATAATATACAACTTTAGATTGTCTAAAAAACTATCAACAAATCAACAACCATAAAGAAACATCAGAATTACCAAGGTCTCCACATAACGTCCACATTATCACTTCCATCTAACTTTCCATCAGGTTCTTTTCTCACCACTTCGTTCACTTGATGACTTGAGGCTGATGGAGAAGGTAAGTCTTGCTTTATATTCACACCCAGAGCGTTGGCCAGTTGTAGGTAATGTTCAGGAAGGAGCAGTACGTAGTTTCCGTCGTTTTTAACTTTCTCTTCTTTAACCAGGTTCGGTTTGGGAGAAACAGCTTCGTTTTCGTTGTTGTTTTCTTCAGGTTGCAACCGGTCTTCTAAGGGTGGTCGTAGATCCATGTCGACTTCAGTAACGCAACCTTCGAGGTGTCTTAGGAGTCTCTGGCGAACTCCAGGGTCTACGATGGTCATGGTCTGGACGTCTGGGGTTTCTAGGTACCTCTGGACTTCCCTGACGCAATCTGAGTATCCTGCTTTGTACTGGTTGACTCCTTTCACGTCCAGGCTTCTGTGACGTTGGAAATGACGCACCGTGAGCTCGAGGATGTCTGCCTTCTCAAGTTTGGAATGTTTGGTCTTTTCAGCCTTCGCAGAGTCAAGGATGAGGGTCTTCAGGGCTGCTAAACTCTGGTTGATGCGTGCTCGTCTTCTCTTCTCCATCAAAGGCTTGTTGGCTCGTCGGGGCTCCGAGGGTCTCTTGTTCTTGGCCGTCATCGATGCGTTGACACCGTTGAAAGCTTCTCTTCGAACTGAACACTTCGCGGGAGCGTCGCGACGCTTCGGACGTCTGGAGGCGGTGTGTGTGTGACCGTTAGGAGGCGAGATCCCGCGGGCAAGTGGGCGAGAAATGTGTTGGCGTGACGGCGGACGGCGCTGCAAGGGAGGTCGGCGCGTGCGGTGGCACGGTGCCGGGTGGCCGGAGGGGGCGGCGAGGGGGGAGAGGCGGGGGTCGTTTTAGTCGCGTGCCGACACCGCCACATCACACCAACAGATCCGATCGGTGGACGTCAAAATGTTTCGGGGGGTTTTCGTAGAGTAAGTTTGAGTCTTTTTGATCGACGATTATCACAAACAACTAAGGGCCTGTATAATAATTTTATAATACCGGCCCTGAATCGACGAGATACATTATTGCCGAGGTTTCGTCTTCGTAGTGATTCTTAATATACAATAATACGTATTCTTGTAAGTGAAGTTTTACTATTTAATTCAGCGTGTGTTCTCCTCTTTTACAAGCTTTTATTTAGTTTCACCTGTCCTGGTGTCTGTCTGTAATCAAATTTTGCAAGTTAAATATACATAACACACTTGTAGTCGTCCGATTGATTTGAAATTAGGCAGGTGTACATAATTCTGGTGACAATGCATCATGAATTATTTGTTATAGAAAAAAAAAATCGCGGCTCCAAAATGGCGGATGAGTTTTGTAATTATGATCCGATTCCATTCAAAATTAGTATCTGGGAGTTTTTGGGTTCGACAACGATGGTTCTTCTGTCAATGTTGTAAGATGGCGGCTACAATATGGCGGACGAGTTTTGTAATTGTAATCAATCCGATTCTATTCAAAATCGGTATCTGGGGGTATTCTGGGTCGAAAATTACGGTTCTTCAAAAAATGAGGAATTCAAGATGACGGCTTCAAAATGGCGGATGAGTTTTGTTGATATAGAAGTTTGTCTTTGAAAATGTTTTTTTTATAAAAGCTTGTTATTCAATATGGTTGTGTCTGGGCTTCGAGATCAGGTTTAGCGGAGAATCTGAGTCATAGTTACGATGAATGGTTTTTGGGTGAAAAATGACAAATTCGTCATCACCAAGAAAAACCTAGTGAATCTATATAGGCGTTTTTCGATCTTGAAGATCTACTGCCTATTCGAGTCATTCAGAAAACCCATTTGCTTGATCGATATCACCTAAACTTTTAGTGCTCTGAACCTCTGAACAAAACTCGAAATTGAATTATGGAAAAACTAAAATATAGGTTTCTCTATTTCAGTATCGTAATGAGTTCATTACAGTACTAAAAACAGTGCTGTAATGAATTCATTACAGCATCGTTTTCAGTTACATTTTTCGTTTTGTGGTTGTCAGCAATGACTTCCGATCCTTTTAAATTTCAGCAGACGTCAATTTGGAAATGTCAATTTTCGTGAAACTACCAACTGCCAAGATACAATATGAAAGTCACTAGGATCTATAATTTGAATTTTTTCATTGAATTTCACAAAATTTGAGTGAAATAGAGAAAATATCGTCTAACACTCGTTGCAGAATGCAATTCCAATACTCATGCGTTCGAAAACTCGCTCCTTCGTCGCTCGTTTTCGAATTTCGCATTCGTATTGGAATAGGAGCCCATTCTGCAACTAGCTTTAGAATATACTATTTCGAGGACGCTCTATCGAATAAGAACAAATTCGAGTCGCCATCTATCATAGTTTAGATTTTCACCTGTCAAATGGCATTTTTTGAAAAATCCGAAATTTCAACTTGTAACAGCTCCCGCTCCTGTGATCGCATCCATTTTTCGTTTGTATATTGTTAATCAGGATTGTCCAATGTATCTCTGAGCATAATAAAATCGATATCAAAAATCCCAACTTTTTGGGTGAAAAATGACAAAGGGGTAAGACCCCCCAAAACACCATATTTGTCATCACCAATGAATCCCTGGCGAAATCAAAGTCCTTTTTCAGTCTTGACGATCTACTACCCATTCGAATCATGCAGAATACCCATTAGACTGATCAGTACCACCTATACTTTGAGTGCTCTGAGCGTCCGAACAAAACTCGAAAATTAAATTTGGAAAAAATATATCAATTAAAAGTCGACACAAAGAAGGCCTATATGGACATGTTTGGTATCAAAATATAGGTTTTCGATGACGCTCTATCCAATAAGAACAAATTGTCGCTATCTATCATAGTTTAGATTTTCACCTGTCAAATGGCATTTTTTGAAAAATCCGAAATTTCAATTTGTCACAGCTCCCGCTCCTGTGATCGTATCCACTTTTCGTTTGTATATTGTTAATCAGCATTGTCCAGAGTATCTTTGAGCATAATAAAATCGATATCGAAAATCCCAACTTTTTGGGTAAAAAATGACAAAGGGGTAAGACCCCCCAAAAACACCATATTTCTCATCACCAAGGAATCCCTGGCGAAATCAAAGTCCTTTTTCAATCTTGACGATCTACTACCCATTCGAATCATGCAGAATACCCATTATTCTGATCAGTACCACCTATACTTTGAGTGGTCTGAGCGTCTGAACAAAACTCGAAAATGAAATTTGGAAAATATAAAACAATTAAAAGTCGAGTCGAAGAAGACCAATATGGACAAGTTTGGTATCAAAATATAGGTTTTCGAGGACGCTCTATCCAATGAGAACAAATTCAAGTCGCTATCTATCATAGTTTAGATTTTCACCTGTCAAATGGCATTTTCTGAAAAATCCGAAATTTCAACTTGTCACAGCTCCCGCCCCCGTGATCGTATCCACTTTTCGTTTGTATATTGTTAATCAGCATAGTCCAAAGTATCTCTGAGCATAATAAAATCGATATCGAAAATCTCAACTTTTTGGGTGAAAAATGACAAAGGGGTAAGACCCCCCAAAAACACCATATTTGTCATCACCAAGGAATCCCTGGCGAAATCAAAGTCCTTTTTCAATCTTGACGATCTACTACCCATTCGAATCATGCAGAATATCCCTTAGACTGATCAGTACCACCTATACTTTGAGTGCTCTGAGCGTCTGAACAAAAATCGAAAATGAAATTTGGAAAAAATAAAACAATTGAAAGTCGACTCAACGAAGGCCTATATGGACAAGTTTGGTATCAAAATATAGGTGCTCGAGGACGCTCTATCCAATAAGAACAAATTAAAGTCGCTATCTATCATAGTTTAGATTTTCACTTGTCAAATGGCATTTTTTGAAAAAATCCGAAATGTCAACTTGTCACAGCTCCCGCCCCCGTGATCGTATCCACTTTTCGTTTGTACATTGTTAATCAGCATTGTCCAAAGTATCTCTGAGCATAATAAAATCGATATCGAAAATCCCAACATTTTTGGTGAAAAATGACAAAGGGAAAGGGGTAAGACCCCCCAAAAACACCATATTTGTCAACACCAAGGAATCCCTGGCGAAATCAAAGTCCTTTTTCAATCTTGACGATCTACTACCCATTCGAATCATGCAGAATACCCATTAGACTCATCAGTATCACCTTTTCTTTGAGTGCTCTGAGCATCTGAACAAAACTCGAAAATGAAATTTGGAAAATATAAATCAATTAAAAGTCGACACAAAGAAGACCAATATAGACATGTTTGGTATCAAAATATGGGTTTTCGAGGACGCTCTATCCATTAAGAACACATTCAAGTCGCTATCTATCATAGTTTAGATTTTCACCTGTCAAATGGCATATTTTTAGAACTCCGAAATTTCAACTTGTCACAGCTCCCGCTCCTGTGATCGTATCAACTTTTCGTTTGTACATTGTTAATCAGCATTGTCCAAAGTATCTCTGAGCATAATAAAATCGATATCGAAAATCCCAACTTTTTGGGTGAAAAATGACAAAGGGGTAAGACCCCCCAAAAACACCATATTTGTCATCACCAAGGAATCCCTGGCGAAATCGAAGTCCTTTTTCAATCTTGACGATCTACTACCTATTCGAATCATGCAGAATACCCATAAGACTGATCAGTACCACCTATACTTTGAGTGCTCTGAGCGTCCGAAGAAAACTCGAAAATGAAATTTGGAAAAAATAAATCAATTAAAAGTCGACACAAAGAAGACCAATATGTACGTGTTTGGTATCAAAATATAGGTTTTCGAGGACGCTCTATCCAATAAGAACAATTTCAAGTCGCTATCTATCATAGTTTAGATTTTCACCTGTCAAATGGCATATTTTTAGAACTCCGAAATTTCAACTTGTCACAGCTCCCGCTCCTGTGATCGTATCAACTTTTCGTTTGTATATTGTTAATCAGCATTTTCCAAAGTATCTCTGAGCATAATAAAATCGATATCGAAAATCCCAACTTTTTGGGTGAAAAATGACAAAGGGGTAAGACCCCCCAAAAACACCATATTTGTCATCACCAAGGAATCCCTGGCGAAATCAAAGTCCTTTTTCAATCTTGACGATCTACTACCCATTCGAATCATGCAGAATATCCCTTAGACTGATCAGTACCACCTATACTTTGAGTGCTCTGAGCGTCTGAACAAAAATCGAAAATGAAATTTGGAAAAAATAAAACAATTGAAAGTCGACTCAACGAAGGCCTATATGGACAAGTTTGGTATCAAAATATAGGTGCTCGAGGACGCTCTATCCAATAAGAACAAATTAAAGTCGCTATCTATCATAGTTTAGATTTTCACTTGTCAAATGGCATTTTTTGAAAAAATCCGAAATGTCAACTTGTCACAGCTCCCGCCCCCGTGATCGTATCCACTTTTCGTTTGTACATTGTTAATCAGCATTGTCCAAAGTATCTCTGAGCATAATAAAATCGATATCGAAAATCCCAACATTTTTGGTGAAAAATGACAAAGGGAAAGGGGTAAGACCCCCCCAAAAACACCATATTTGTCAACACCAAGGAATCCCTGGCGAAATCAAAGTCCTTTTTCAATCTTGACGATCTACTACCCATTCGAATCATGCAGAATACCCATTAGACTCATCAGTATCACCTTTTCTTTGAGTGCTCTGAGCATCTGAACAAAACTCGAAAATGAAATTTGGAAAATATAAATCAATTAAAAGTCGACACAAAGAAGACCAATATAGACATGTTTGGTATCAAAATATGGGTTTTCGAGGACGCTCTATCCATTAAGAACACATTCAAGTCGCTATCTATCATAGTTTAGATTTTCACCTGTCAAATGGCATATTTTTAGAACTCCGAAATTTCAACTTGTCACAGCTCCCGCTCCTGTGATCGTATCAACTTTTCGTTTGTACATTGTTAATCAGCATTGTCCAAAGTATCTCTGAGCATAATAAAATCGATATCGAAAATCCCAACTTTTTGGGTGAAAAATGACAAAGGGGTAAGACCCCCCAAAAACACCATATTTGTCATCACCAAGGAATCCCTGGCGAAATCGAAGTCCTTTTTCAATCTTGACGATCTACTACCTATTCGAATCATGCAGAATACCCATAAGACTGATCAGTACCACCTATACTTTGAGTGCTCTGAGCGTCCGAAGAAAACTCGAAAATGAAATTTGGAAAAAATAAATCAATTAAAAGTCGACACAAAGAAGACCAATATGGACATGTTTGGTATCAAAATATAGGTTCTCGAGGACGCTCTATCCAATAAGAACAAATTCAAGTCGCTATCTATCATACTTTAGATTTTCACCTGTCAAATGGCATTTTCTGAAAAATCCGAAGTTTCAACTTGTCACAGCTCCCGCCCCTGTGATCGTATCCACTTTTCGTTTGTATATTCTTAATCGATATCGAAAATCCCAACTTTTTGGGTGAAAAATGACAAAGGGGTAAGACCCCCCAAAAACACCATATTTGTCATCACCAAGGAATCCCTGGCGAAATCAAAGTCCTTTTTCAATCTTGACGATCTACTATCCATTCGAATCATGCAGAATACCCATTAAACTGATCAATACCACCTATACTTTGAGTGCTCTGAGCGTCTGAACAAAACTCGAAAATGAAATTTGTAAAAAATAAATCAATTAAAAGTCGACACAAAGAAGGCCTATATGGATAAGTTTGGTATCAAAATATAGGTTTTCGAGGACGCTCTATCCAATAAGAACAAATTCGAGTCGCTATCTATCATAGTTTAGATTTTCCTCTGTCAAATGGCATTTTTTTAAAAATCCGAAATTTCAACTTGTCACAGCTCCCGCCCCTGTGATCGTATCCACTTTTCGTTTGTATATTCCTAATCAGCATGGTCCAAAGAATCTCTGAGCATAATAAAATCGATATCGAAATCTCAACTTTTTGGGTGAATAATGACAAAGGGGTAAGACCCCCCAAAAACACCATATTCGTCATCACCAAGAAAACCCTAGCGAATCCGAAGTCGTTTTTCAATCTTGACGACGTACAATGCATTCGAATCTTGCAGAATAGCCATTAGACTGATCAGTACCACCTATACTTGAGCGTCTGAACAAAACTCGAAAATGAATTATGGAAAAACTAAAATATTCAAAACTCGACTCAAAGAAGGCCTATATGGACATGTTTGGTATCAAAATATAGGTTTTCGAGGATGCTCTATCCATTAAGAACACATTCAAGTCGCTATCTGTCATAGTTTAGATTTTCGCCTGTCAAATGGCATTTTTTGAAAAATCCGAAATTTCAACTTGTCACAGCTCCCGCTCCTGTGATCGTGTCAACTTTTCGTTTGTATATTGTTAATCAGCATTGTCCAAAGTATCTCTGAGCATAATAAAATCGATATCGAAAATCTTAACTTTTTGGGTGAAAAATGACAAAGGGGTAAGACCCCCCAAAAACACCATATTTGTCATCACCAAGGAATCCCTGACGAAATCAAAGTCCTTTTTCAATCTTGACGATCTACTACCCATTCGAATCATGCAGAATACCCATTAGACTGATCAGTACCACCTATACTTTGAGTGCTCCGAGCGTCTGAACAAAACTCGAAAATGAAATTTGGAAAAAATAAATCAATTAAAAGTCGACACAAAGAAGACCAATATGGACATGTTTGGTATCAAAATATAGGTTTTCGAGGACGCTCTATCCAATGAGAACAAATTCAAGTCGCTATCTATTATAGTTTAGATTTTCACTTGTCAAATAGCATTTTTTGAAAAATCCGAAATTTCAACTTGTCACAGCTCCCGCCCCTGTGATCGTATCCACTTTTCGTTTGTATATTGTTAATCAGCATTGTCCGAAGTATCTCTGAGCATAATAAAATCGATATCGAAAATCTCAAATTTTTGGGTGAAAACTGACAAAGGGGTAAGACCCCCCAAAAACACCATATTCGTCATCACCAAGGAATCCCTGGCGAAATCAAAGTCCTTTTTCAATCATGACGATCTACTACCCATTCGAATCATGCAGAATACCCATTATTCTGATCAGTAACATCTATACTTTGAGTGTTCTGAGCGTCTAAACAAAACTCGAAAATGAATTATGGAAAAACTAAAACATTCAAAACTCGACTCAAAGAAGGCCTATATGGACATGTTTGGTATCAAAATATAGGTTTTCGAGGACGCCTTATCCAATAAGAACAAATTCAAGTCGCTATCTATCATATTTTAGGTTTTCACCTGTCAAATGGCATTTTTTGAAAAATCCGAAATGTCAACTTGTCACAGGTCCCGCCCCTGTGATCGTATCCACTTTTCGTTTGTATATTCTTAATCAGCATTGTCCAAAGTATCTCTGAGCATAACAAAATCGATATCGAAAATCTCAACTTTTTGGGTGAAAAATGACAAAGGGGTAAGACCCCCCAAAAACACCATATTTGTCATCACCAAGGAATCCCTGGCGAAATCAAAGTCTTTTTTCAATCTTGACGATCTACTACCCATTCGAATCATGCAGAATACCCAATAGACTGATCAGTACCACCTATACTTTGAGTACTCTGAGCGTCTGAACAAACTCGAAAATGAAATTTGGAAAAAATAAATCAATTAAATAAAAGTCGACACAAAGAAGGCCTATATGGACAAGTTTGGTATCAAAATGAAGGTTTTCGAGGACGCTCTATCCATTAAGAACAATTTCAAGTCGCAATCTATCATAGTTTAAATTTTCACCTGTCAAATGGCATTTTTTTAAAAATCCGAAATTTCAACTTGTCACAGCTCCCGCCCCTGTGATCGTATCCACTTTTCGTTTGTATATTGTTAATCAGCATAGTCTGAAGTATCTCTGAGCATAATAAAATCGATATCGAAAATCTCAACTTTTTGGGTGAAAAATGACAAAGGGGTAAGACCCCCCCAAAAACAATATATTTGTCATCACCAAGGAATCCCTGGCGAAATCAAAGTCCTTTTTCAATCTTGACGATCTACTACCCATTCGAATTATGCAGAATACCCATTAGACTGATCAGTACCATCCATACTTTGAGTGCTCTGAGCGTCTGAACAAAACTCGAAAATGAAATTTGGAAAAAATAAAACAATTAAAAGTCGACTCAAAGAAGGCCTATATGGAAATGTTTGGTATCAAAATATAGGTTTTCGAGGACGCTCTATCTAATGAGAACAAATGCAAGTCGCTATCTATCATAGTTTAGATTTTCACCTGTCAAATGGTATTTTTCGAAAAATCCGAAATTTCAACTTGTCACAGCTCCCGCTTCTGTGGTCGTATCCACTTTTCGTTTGTATATTGTTAGACAGCATTGTCCAAAGTATCTCTGAGCTTAATAAAATCGATATCGAAAATCCCAACTTTTCGGGTGAAAAATGACAGAGGGGACCCCCCAAAAACACCATATTTGTCATCACCAAGGAATCCCTGTCGAAATCAAAGTCCTTTTTCAATCTTGACGATCTACTACCCATTCGAATCATGCAGAATACCCATTAGACTCATCAGTATCACTCATACTTTGAGTGCTCTGCTCATTGGAAGAAAACTCGAAAATGAAATACCAAAAAAATTAAAACAATAAAATTGCTAACTTATTAGGGGTACATGGGTGACTTTGGTATCAAAATGTAGGGTTTCGAGGTCGCTAAATTCAATAAAAATAATTCCAGAGCCCTTACTATCCTAGTTTAGATTTTCACCTGTGAAATTGAATTTTTGTCAAAATAAAACAAAAAAAATCTTTAGTTATGAGGGGTTCATGGTCGACTTTGGTATCAAAATTCAGGTTCTCGAGGTCGCTGAATTCAATAAAAAATATTCCAGAACGCTAACTAGCGCAGTTGAGATTTTCACAAAATTTCCATCTCCCTCTGAGAACTCAGTTTTAAGTGCCCAAATCCTGCCGAAAACACCGAGAAAAGAAGACCGATTGATGAAATATCGAATCTTCAACCTCCCCCATCCCAAATTCAGAACAATTACCCCCCATTAAAGATTAAACACCCCCAAAACGGAAAAATCCCGTTGATCCCGAAACATTTTGGGAACCGCTGCAGTGCGGTTATAGCGGGGCGCCTGGTGGGTTGCTTGTTAGAGACACGACGCGTCAGACACGCGCCACGACGCCCGTCCACATAGCGTCGCTGGCTGCCTGCATCGCCGACGTAGACGTCGGTTTCGGGCGTCCTATTTGTACATGACGTCGGTGAGACGCTACCCGGCATTATTGCTCATTTATCGGCGAAGCTGGTCCCCGTTAGGCCCGAGGGTTTTACGGCTTTACGAGTTCGCCGCCGCGCTTCCCGTCCCCCGCGGCTCCCCCGTTCGCGCCGCCTCCGCCATCGCCTGAAATATGAATTTATCAGCGGCAATCGGCCGGCTGGGCCCCCGGGTCCGAAAGCGGCGGTTATCGCCGGCCGGGATCGGCAAGATATTGTAATTAGGCGGATCCGTGATTGATTGTTCGTGGAGGAGTTTTGGGGGCGGCTGACCGGATGTTGGGGATGATTTAGATGTTGCGAGGTGGAAGGGTCGAAGATTTGGGTGGGAACGGGAAGTTTTTAAGATTATCTGATTAGTATCTGATCATTTGGGACGGAAAAGTCAACTAGGATAAGGTCAAGTCGATCCCACCAAAAACATTCTGTAAAACTAGCCAAGTCTCGATGGAGCTGCTTGTTTATCTCTAAAAAGTAATGAAATCTAGAAAAAGTGGAGCCAAGTTTAAGGCTCCTTACTGCGATTTCTTTATTATTATAGTTAATGTTGTGTGACTTGGCCGTTGAACATTCTTTATACGTTAGTGGGTACAAGTCAATTTTGTTTACACGTAATGCTATATCTGTTGTAACTACCTATGTTTGTTAAGCGAGATAATAGCCCATGCTGGTATTGGTAATTGGACGCTAGTCTCTCATTTTAGGTTGTTGTTGATTGTCCAACACATGCATTCAGCATTGACAATGCTGACTTCTGCTCTCTTCTTTATGGAACGTCAAATCGACCACCGATCTAAAATAAAATAGACGTACAGACGGTCTTCTATCAATGATTAGAAGTCCGTCTGTACTGGAAATAATTTTTTATACTGTTTGTTTCAGGCTCGTATTATTGAATACGCAGCTTTATCAAGCCTACAATTGACTGGTTATTGAATGAACGTTTTCCAAGTGGCAATTTCACATCGTCAATGGGTTGCGTTTCTGGCGACAGATTGGTGCAATGGTGTCATGGAGCACCTAGTTTTGTACCCTTGTGTACCCTTCAACGGCCAAGTCACACAACATTAACTATAATAATAAAGAAATCGCAGTAAGGAGCCTTAAACTTGGCCCGACTTTTTCTAGATTTCATTACTTTTTAGAGATAAACTAGCAGCTCCATCGAGACTTGGCTAGTTTTTACAGAATGTTTTTGGTGGGATTTCACTTCTTTTTGTAGAAACGTTGGCATATTGATCTATTTTATTAGATTTTCCACATTTTTTTAGGAGTAGTTTTTTTATTACAAATCTTTATTTTTTTTCCGGTTCTGAACTATGGTAGATAGAGCCTCCGACTATTTTTTATTGAATTCAGCATCCTCGAAAACCTATAGTTATAGTTTGATACCAAACTTGTCCATATAGCCCATCTCTCACCCGATTCCTTTTCGGATTCAATTTTTTCTCTCCCAATCTAACCACCGCAGACCCATCTGATGATGTTTTTTCTGAAGAGCAATAGACTTTCTATATTGCACCAAAATTTCATAGCATTTATTATCAGTGATACAGCGAAACAGAGTTTCTTCTTCATCAAGCTCTTCGGAATGGAAAGAAGATATAGAGAACATAACTGCTTTTTCAGTTGCTGGTGATTCTCATTGAAGAGATTTGATTCACCAAATAAATCAACGAAGAGAGGAAGTGGGAGAATTACCTCAAATAGCTCAACAATTGTTGAATGAGCACCCAGCACCCAAGCTTGTTGTCGTACATTCTGATCCCTGTACTCTGATGAAAAATGATTATAGATCACTTCATGAAGCCTGACAAGTTAGATCAAATTTTCATCCATTTTCACTTCAATCACTTCACAAAATATCCGACGTGATATCACTTACGGTTAGAAAATGTAAATTTGCGGGTAGTCCTGTTGTGCTATCAAGTGACAGCAGATGCTAACTTCGTTAATGCGGGAAATGATAACAATTGAAACAAGGATGATAATCGTGTGATCAGTCTCATACACAGTGATAATTTTTACTGTCTCATTTATTGTTCCGGCCTAGCTTTCGAAAACCTATCGTTTCCTTGAACAATAAATGAGACAGTAAAAATATCACTGTGTATAAGACTGATCACCCGATTATTATTCTTTTTTCAATTTATATTCTAAAGTCGATATTCACATATTGAGTATGATAACAATGTGTTTCCAAGCGCATAAACTTGGAGTGTCGAGCCATCATCAAGTACCTGTATTTAAAAGGGAGGTAAGCAGATTTACGAAGATATGCTTAATACCCTTGGTGATCAATGTCCTTCGTATACAACAGTGAAAAAGGGGACTGCAGCTTCAAAAGAGGTAAATTTTCCATTGAAGATGATGACCGATCGGGAAGGCCAGTTTCTGTGTCAGTCCCCGAAAATATCGATGCAGTTCATGACATGATTTTATCAGACCGTCGAATTGGGCTAAAACGGATATCTGAAGCACTGAAGATTTCATACGAACGCGTTCATCATATAGTTCACGTCAATTTGGACATGGGAAAAATTTCTGCAAAATGGATCCCCAAATGTTTGAATGCTGACCAAAAGCGTGCAAGGGTAGAAGCATCGCGTTCGATTTGAAAACGATGTAGACTTCTTAAACCGAATTGTTACTATGGATGAGACTTGGGTACATTTCTACGATCCAGAAACAAAGCAACTATCGATGGAAAGGCGACACTCTGGTTCTCCAAGACCTAAGAAGTTTCAAAATCTGCTGGAAAAGTTCTTGCTTCAGTTTTTTGGAATTGACATGGAGTAATCATGATTGATTTTTTGGATAAGGGTAGAACAATAACTGGAGATTACTATTCGAAATGACTGACCACTCTACGGGAAAAAGTTATAGAAAAAAGACGCCAAAAGGGCAAAAGCTATCCAAAGGTATTTTGTTTTCACAGGACAACGCCCCAGTACACAAATCTCATGTTGCCATATCCAAAAAATTCGTGAGTTAGGGTTAGAATTACTAACACACCCCCCTTATTCTCCAGATTTGGCTCCGTCCGACTATCATCTCTTTCCTCAACTGAAAAAAAGTTCAAAAGGTCGTAAATTTTCTTCCAACGAGTAGGTTATAAAAGCTGTGGAGGACTGGTTTGCAGAGCAATAAGAAACATTTTTTTCAAAGGTCTAGAGACGTTGCAGGTTCGCTGTAATAAATGTATTCAATTAAGAGGAGAATATGTTGAGTAATAAAATATTTTGACATTGAAATTTTGGTTGGTTCTATAGTGGGCTAAGAATTTTTCAATATATCCTCGTATAAGCAAGATGAAAGGTTTGGTATAAGCTACGTAGAAATTTCGAGACTAGGTGCCAATTTCCCACCTTTCTCTTCCCCCCAAGACCGAAAATTTTCGAACCCAACCCGCCACCGACCATAGATCGGCCGTATGGGTCCGCTAAGGGCGAAATGCGACGTGATATAACCAAGGATAAGGATATACGCGCGATCCTGGATCATTTACACGGGCGGGCGCAAGCACGAGACCATCGCTTAACAATGGGGGCCGTCGGGGGCCGCTGGGGGCGGCGGGTGGCCGTCCGGAGCGGCAAGCACGTAATCACCAGACTGTGTAAGCAGAGGGTGGCGAGGACGGGGCCGGGGGCGGCGCGGGGGACGGCCGGGGAAGGGATAACTACGCCGCCACGCTCAGGTTGACCTGCCGCCGGCGTCAGCCACATTCCGTAACGACAGGGGGGGATTTGGTCGGAATTTATTGGGTGTTTTTATTCTGGACCCTTATCGCAAAAACGGGGTGGTTTTGGGGATTTTAAGGATAGGGGTGCTGGCGTTTGTCTCTTGGGTGGTCGGGTTTTTTGTTGGTTTAGGTTTTGCATGGAGAGATGTGGGAATTTTAGGGACGTTCGGAAAAATTGGTATTGGGGATATTTACTAAACTTTTCTGAAGGAATATTGTAAGATCTGTATAACAAAGTTGTCCAAAACCTCAAAGTATAAAATATCGAGTCATGGCATAATTGATCATCCCAAGAGATCAAGAATTTTCCCTTTAAATGCTTCATTTTATCATATCTGATGTCCAGAAATTCATGCAACGAAGTTTGGTTCTCAAGACAAAATTATTTTTTCCATTCCCTTTTTTGGAGTTGCAATCCCCTCTTTTGTAGGTCTCGTCCCAAAAAAAAAACTCTTTTCTCACCTCAGAATCCACTCATAAGAAAATCACTGAATTTGGTACTCAGGAGTTTTATGATGTACGAAATCTCATAGTGCTACCTATTTTGGCGATGGACCCCTTTAAAACACTTTTTACTAAACCACAATGTCTTTGGAAGTTTGGAACCACTAAACATTTGGTTTCCTTGAAAATTGTTAAAACTACACTGCGCAAAAAATTAACGCACATTCTGAAAATCTCAATTTTAATGAAAGTTAACTCTACATTGACTTTATAACTTATTTTTTATGTTCTCTCGGGAAGGTTTTGAACGAAACAAGACACATTAAATGGAAGAAAAATTCAGGATTTCACCGAATATTATGTGAAAGAAGAGAAATGAACAATTTTCAAAATACTGAAATGCTGATAAGTGATTTAATACTTGGTATTTCCACCCCTTGCGTTAATTACAGCTCGGCAACGACGGTTCATACTCAAAATGAGTGATCTTAAAATCTTCTGATCTAATCCTTCCCAGATTTCTCCGAGTTGGATTCCTAAGTCATTAAGAGTAGCTGGATGATTTTCTGAACTTCTCAGCCTTCTATTGAGGTTGTCCCAAACCTGCTCAATCGGATTGAGATCTGGACTTCTTGCTGGCCATTCCATTCGAGAGACTTCAACTTCTTCAAGGTACTCCTGAACGATGCGCGCACGATGGGGTCTGGCATTATGGTCCATAAAAATGAAATTTTCACCAATGTATGGGGCAAATGGCACTACATGCTCTTCAAGAATGTTCCTTATATACTTATCAGCATTCATAGCTCCATTATCAACGACCACTAGGTCTGTGCGAGCAGTCAAAGATATTCCACCCCATACCATAATCGATCCTCCCCCGAAACCAGTAGTATTCAGGAAATTGCACTGAGCATATCTTTCATGTGGACGTCTGCATACAAGGGAACGTCGATCACAATGGTAGAGGCAGAATCTAGACTCATGTGTGAAGAGAACTCTTTCCCAATCGGCCTCTTCCCAATGGATATGCTCTCTCGCAAAATCCAAACGCGCCCTTCGATGGGCTGGGGTAAGAGCTGGGCCTCTTGCCGCGACACTAGGCCTTAAATTATATTCTCTGAGGCGATTTCTTATTGTCTGAGTGCTAATTTGCACCTCAAGAGTTTGCTCAAGCTGATTTTGAAGGAGGCGAGCGGTTGCAAACCGTTGTCACAACGAAGAAACTCTCAAGTAACGTTCTTGAATGGCAGCTAGCTGTTACCCGTGGTCTACCCTGTCCAGTGTCCTGGTCTTCGGACATTCATACCTGTCTCCCTGAATCGCTGCAACATTCTGGACACACTTGTATGGGAAACTCCAAACCTTTCTGCAATTCTTGTGTATGTCCACCCTTCTTTCCGTAAAACTACCGCTTGGGCACATTCCTCTTGGGTCAAATTGCGTGTTTCGCGTTGCATAGCGATCGAGTGTAGAAAATCAAACGAAAGAAAAACTATTGATCACTAGAATTGATCGAGAACAACTGATTTTAGAATGGAGCCAATACATTCAAAATCTGATAATATCATCTTTTTTTATGCCTGCTGGGAGAAAACATCTGTATTGAAGAAAAACGTTGAAAGTGGATAACATATGCATGCATAATTCTGATAAAAATAATTATCATTGAGAACAAACACCTTCAGTTGTAGAATAAATTTGAGATTTCCATAATGTGCGTTAATTTTTTTGCGCAGTGTATATAAATCCCATTTAAGATGGGCGATCAATGTAGTGTGTTTTTATTTCATGTTGTATTTTAAAATGGTTTCACTTTGAGAACTAAAATTTTGTGGGTAAACTCAGAAAGGATTGGAGTTCTTCATGAAATAATTGTAATCGACTTTATTTCGAAAGTTCATTTTTTTCCTATCAAAAATAGAAGAAAATAAGCCAACTCATGCTTCTGTTTTATTTCAAACGAGAGACCCATGAAAATAGTTCAACTTCCGATTGAAAGTGAATCCACAGATAATTTCTTTAAGGAAATCAACTTGAAATACGGAATTGGCAGAGAAAGACCAAATTCAAATATACAGGGTGTTTGGAGGGTGAGTAGCCATAGGTAAATGGTGGATAGGTGTGATGCTCTTGGCTTCCTGTTGCGCCTAATAAAATAACATTTTGCCCAAAGTTCAAAGTGTTATGATTTTTTTGCCATTTTTCTAGAAATTTTACCATTTTTCTCATTAAAATCTTGAATTTTTCCAAATTCAATGCTCGAGGTGCCTATAAAATGATTTATTCTTTTAGTCTAGTTTTGTCTTATTCAGATTGAATCATAATTTCATACAAACGTCTTCAAAAAACCTGACAGCGTCGTATCAAATCAAACATCAAAATGAAAAATAAATAATGTTGTGTCCACTTTACAAAGTAAAATTGTTAAAACGTCAGAAATCCCATTTAATTGAAAAACTTTGTTGTATCTTGCAATTTTTCCATGAAACGCAAAATTTTTTAGAACAATCTGAAAATGCGATAATCAACCGTTTCGATACTTGCAAGTATCGAAACGGTTGACGGGTTCAGTGAATGTATGTGTGACCGCTCTAGCTTTCAATTTGAAAAAACGTGCAAAAGCTCCAATATTAGTTTGGTACTTCAATAAATTTTTCACTTTTTCTATTCTGCCATAGAATAAAAACATATGAGGTGTATCTGAAAATGGATTACAGGCAAAGTTTATCATTTAGTAAAATTGGTGGCATCTACTAACGAAATATTGAACCTACAATGAAATCTTATCATGTCTTCTTGTAGAACAGTTTTCTGTGTTTAAGGAATTCTGTAATACTGCTTCCAATACCATGAAGGTATATTTGCTCATTCTCAGATGGCGCTGCAGGTATCAGATGGCACCAGTGGCGACATCTATGAATTAGTAAGAAATCTTTGCTTCTTTGCATCACCAATGTTGTTGCTCTTATTTATTGATCTTGATGTATTTTATGTTCTGTGTTGATTACTAGTTTATTGTCTAGTAAAAATTTGGAGAGTATTTTGGTATTCACGATTTCTTGTCATTTGCTCAGTTGTCACTATTTTATTCTAACTGACATTGACATATATAATATATATAAATATCGTTCGAGTCACAGGAATACAAAACGCAACGGGATTTTTTTCATAAGAAATCTGAATGAAGGGTTATAAAGAGAAAATAATGTAAACAGTTGTAAAATTTATTGAAATCAAAAATATGGCACAAAAATTCAAGAAACTCTACAAGATCCGTCTTCAGTCTCGAAACTTTCCGTCAAAGAACCTCCCTTCAACAATGTGTTCACCACAGCCCTAGCCAAATATCGAGTCGATTGATTATAAGAAATATTCAGCAAGTAATTCCCATTTTCCTGGAGATTGTTATCCTGAAAGAAATACCAAGTGTGAAATGTAAGGTTAGACGAGCGACAGGTGACATTTGAACGTCACACACTGACTAACCTACAAACGTCATAATTAGGCAATCCAACGACCTGTCAAATATTTTTTTGAGGTTAGTTGGTTGTCAAACAAACCAAATTTAGCTTTGTTCATGTAGACATTAAAACCGTTTATTTGCTTGAAAAATTGTTTTATGTGGACATTTTTTTGATATTTTTAGTCAATCTTACTCTTGGGAATATCAGACCAGTGAATATTATTTAAATTAAGTGCATTTTCAATAAAAACATGCCATAAATGAGTGCCAAACTTGGATGTGCAAGTCGTTCAAATTATGAGGATTTTCTTGAATATTTTGGAGCACCCAGTGTGTGTAACTTGGTGTATTATATACATATTAAGTGACTTATCAGGAAACTGGAAATTGGGTCAGCAGTCATCAAGACTTGACAATATCGAAGATAAGAAACTAAAGTGAATTTGTCTTCGTAGACACTGAAATAAGCAGTATTCAGTTCATATAAAATGTAAAACTGATGAATATTTAAATTTATATCATATAAAAGGATAAAGAAGTTACAGGTACAGTGCTCTGATTAATATTCCTTCTCCAATACTTTCTCTTCAATCTCTTCGGGCTCCCAATACTAAAAGTTGTAATCATATGATTGAGTGAAATTTTCTTCGTCGGTGATACTTCAGGATACTTTTTGATATTAGAAATCATTAAAACTCACTCATGAAATGCATAAGATAATAAAATTCCTCATATTTACTGCAAGCCAGCGACCTGTCAGAAAATTTATAGGTTATCTGGAGGCAGGGCGCCACGTGGTTTGGATTGCCTAATTGCACCCACCTTAGCATACATATGGTTCGCATCTGTCACCATCTGCTCCAAATCCAAAGTCTGATTGAAAATAAGCTCAGGATTCCGCAATAAAATTGTAGATACTATAGTTAACAACTGAACGACAATCTGCCGATATTCTGCCTTTTCAATGTAATTCAACATCTGGAAAAAGAAGATCAGACTGGTCCAGATTGAAATCAAGCTATCGAAATACCTCTTCTACCAACAACGAGAAACTCAACTCTGATTTCGTCATATCCGATAGTGTTGGTTGCTGATGTAACATCTTCCCCGTGAATTTGATGCCTTCTGGTGTTTTGGTCAAGACGTCCCACACTTGCCTGTAGAAATGCTGAGGCACTCTGCACAGACAACCTTCCAGTTGTCTCCTCTGCTGGAAGGTCAATCTGCAAAATTCACAGAGAATCTCAACTTATATCTTGATGGTCGAACTTGCTTATTTTTTTAGTTACCAGCTTTGTTCAGCGTTGCAAACTTACTTATCTGTACCGTCCCAGTTCTGAATCGACAGGACTTGATGCAACAACTTCCTCACTTCGTACGGACTGTGTTCTTCCAGTTTTTTCGAGAATTTGAATATCCTCAAATAAATCTTCATTGCTTCCAGCACCCAACCGATACGTATCTTCAGAATACCCTTAAATAGTTCAGGATTCGTAGATATCAGTCTACCGCAATAGAGGGTGATTTCTTGCTGTAGCACAGCTTGGATGATATCGTAGGGTTGAATTGTTTCGTACACTATAGTTTGGATTTCTGCCGGAGTCATGGGCTTGTCGAAAATGGTTTCTTTTTGACCGATAACGCCGACAGTGAGCTATAAATAACATTTAAAGAAACAGAAGAAAAAATTAACGAATATAAGAGAACAAAATGAAACACATACAAATAGAAACACAAAAAAGAGAACACAATGAATTTCAAATGGTAGATCTCCTTGGTTTTTCAGTCAAAAAGAAAAATCTTTCCTTCGAGAAAACACATTCAACATAAATTAAAATACCTGTTTTCCATGGACTAGAAGAGCTGTGATAAAAGGGCTGATAGAATCCACAGTATGATGCAGCAAACTGCTGGTGTACCTCACAGCAGCCCAATGCCCGTGGCACCCTGCTTGATGGTAAATGTTGAGCAAGTGTTCCTCCACCGTGTGCTCTTGTACCTTAAAGTCTTTTCCCTCGTTCTTCAAGAGAAAACCGAACAGCTGTGTTTTAGCGTAAAGACTGTCTTCGAATGTTATGGCTTCTAATATTTCGGGAGTAGGTTTGTGGGCAAAGCTCTGAAAGAAATCGATGAAAGATCGACTAAAATTCTACTTCAAAAAACTCACAGAATAATCATTAGCTCGATCTGAATAGTTCATAACTCTGGGAACATCTGTCAAGCTCTGGTATCCTATATATTCATGTTCCAATTGCTTGAAATGTTTGTATGATGGATCTTGAGGTAAATCAAGCATATTCATGAAATCCAGATGCTCTGAAAAGAAGTGCTTACAAAATTCATGAAGATCCCCAGCGGAGGCGGAAAAGTGTTATTCGGGGAATAGCGATGCAAAGTGTTTAATTCGTAGTTGAAGGTTAAGAATTAATTAAAATACACTGCGAAAAAAAATTAACGCACATTCTGAAAATCTCAATTTTAATGAAAGTTAACTCTACATTGACTTTATAACTTATTTTTTGTTCTCTCGGGAAGGTTTTGAACGAAACAAGACACATTAAATGGAAGAAAAATTCAGGATTTCACCGAATC
This sequence comes from Adalia decempunctata, assembly GCA_951802165.1. Lineage (NCBI taxonomy): Eukaryota > Metazoa > Arthropoda > Insecta > Coleoptera > Coccinellidae > Adalia > Adalia decempunctata. The sequence continues at coordinate 4,892,126 of OX637696.1, read as the reverse complement.
TTATGTGAAAGAAGAGTAATGAATAATTTTCAAAATACTGAAATGCTGATAAGTGATTTAATACTTGGTATTTCCACCCCTTGCGTTAATTACAGCTCGGCAACGACGGTTCATACTCAAAATGAGTGATCTTAAAATGTTCTGATCTAATCCTTCCCAGATTTCTCCGAGTTGGATTCCTAAGTCAAGAGTAGCTGGATGATTTTCTGAACTTCTCGGCCTTCTATTGAGGTTGTTCCAAACCTGTTCAATCGGATTGAGATCTGGACTTCTTGCTGGCCATTCCATTCGAGAGACTTCAACCTCTTCAAGGTACTCCTGAACGATGCGCGCACGATGGGGTCTGGCGTTATCGTCCATAAAAATGAAATTTTCACCAATGTATGGGGCAAATGACACTACATACTCTTCAAGAATGTTCCTTATATACTTATCAGCATTCATAGCTCCATTATCAACGACCACTAGGTCTGTGCGAGCAGTCAAAGATATTCCACCCCATACCATAATCGATCCTCCCCCGAAACCAGTAGTATTCAGGAAATTGCACTGAGCATATCTTTCATGTGGACGTCTGTATACAAGGGAACGTCGATCACAATGGCAGAGGCAGAATGTAGACTCATCTGTGAAGAGAACTCTTTCCCAATCGGCCTCTTCCCAATGGATATGCTCTCTCGCAAAATCCAAACGCGCCCTTCGATGGGCTGGGGTAAGAGCTGGGTCTCTTGCCGCGACACGAGGCCTTAAATCATATTCTCTGAGACGATTTCTTATTGTCTGAGTGCTAATTTGCACCTCATGAGTTTGCTCAAGCTGATTATGAAGGAGGCGAGCGGTTGCAAACCGTTGTTACTCGTGATCTACCCTGTCCTGGTCTTCATTCATACCTGTCTCCCTGAATCGCTGCAACATTCTGGACACACTTGTATGGGAAACTCCAAACCTTTCTGCAATTCTTGTGTATGTCCACCCTTCTTCTCGCAAAACTACCGCTTGGGCACATTCCTCTTGGGTCAAATTGCGTGTTTCGCGTTGCATAGCGATCGAGTGTAGAAAATCAAACGAAAGAAAAACTATTGATCACTAGAATTGATCGAGAACAACTGATTTTAGAATGGAGCCAATACATTCAAAATCTGATAATATCATCTTTTTTTATTCCTGCTGGGAGAGAACATCTGTATTGAAGAAAAACGTTGAAAGTGGATAACATATGCATGCATAATTCTGATAAAAATAATCATCATTGAGAACATCTTCAGTTGTAGAATAAATTTGAGATTTCCATAATGTGCGTTAATTTTTTTGCGCAGTGTATTTCAGACTGCGTGTCGTCGATATAGAAAGGTAGGTCACTCACCCACGCAAGAGCTCGAAATAAGATTCTGCAATCTGCCTATTCTCACTTTCACCCCATCGCAATGCCCCTTTTTCAACATGGCCAGAAGGTCCAGCATCTTCTTGAACTGCGGATCGCGCATATGCTCTTCCCTGATCAGCAGGCAGACTGTCGGTCGTCCCGACAACCTCCAGTACTTACCGACGAACTGAAGCTCAGTCTTTATGTCGTCGATCAGAAGCGCCATGTCTCGGTATAGGTAGAAGTCTGAGACTTCGAAGATCAGAGGGTAGCATAGTACCGTCGATCCGCACACTCTGTAAACCTGACGGAATTCCGAGAATAACATAACAAACATACATATTTGTTTATATCATTGAGTTTAAATATACCTAAAGAATCAACGCATTTGAAAGAATTGAAGCTACAATTTTTCACCGTAAAGTGGCGGCACATAGCAGGTACTAAAGGAACTATAATCTACCAGAACAGTCTTGTCCATTTTGTTAGCTATGTATTCATTTACAGGAATCTGTAGGATATTTACTTCCCTCTAGTACTTTGAATCATAGGCAGCGTCGATATATCTTCGTTATAAACGGTGTGAAAGGGAGAACATGTAGATTATTTGAAGTACAATTGGAAATATATCACGCATTCGAGTCTAGCCCGCTTAGGAAATAGTGCTTTATACACTGCGCAAAAAAATTAACGCACATTATGGAGATCTCAAATTTATTCTACAACTGAAAGTGTTCTCAATGATAATTATTTTTATCAAAATTATGCATGCATATGTTATCCACTTTCAACGTTTTGCTTCAATACAGATGTTTTCTCCCAGCAGGAATAAAAAAAAATGATATTATCAGATTTTGAATGTATTGGCTCCATTCTAAAATCAGTTGTTCTCGATCAATTCTAGTGATCAATAGTTTTTCTTTCGTTTGATTTTCTACACTCGATCGCTATGCAACGCGAAACACGCAATTTGACCCAAGAGGAATGTGCCCAAGCGGTAGTTCTGTGAGAAGAAGGGTGGACATACACAAGAATTGCAGAAAGGTTTGGAGTTTCCCATACAAGTGTGTCCAGAATGTTGCAGCGATTCAGGGAGACAGGTATGAATGTCTGAAGACCAGGACAGGGTAGACCACGGGTAACAACTGCCATTCAAGAACGTTACTCGAGAGTTTCTTCGTTGAGACAACGGTTTGCAACCGCTCGCCTCCTTCAAAATCAGCTTGAGCAAACTCATGAGGTGCAAATTAGCTCTCAGACAATAAGAAATAGCCTCAGAGAATATGATTTAAGCCTCGTGTCGCGGCAAGAGGCCCAGCTCTTACCCCAGCCCATCGAAGGGCGCGTTTGGATTTTGCGAGAGAGCATATCCATTGGGAAGAGGCCGATTGGGAAAGAGTTCTCTTCACAGATGAGTCTACATTCTGCCTCTACCATTGTGATCGACGTTCCCTTGTATACAGACGTCCACATGAAAGATATGCTCAGTGCAATTTCCTGAATACTACTGGTTTCGGGGGAGTATCGATTATGGTATGGGGTGGAATATCTTTGACTGCTCGCACAGACCTAGTGGTCGTTGATAATGGAGCTATGAATGCTGATAAGTATATAAGGAACATTCTTGAAGAGCATGTAGTGCCATTTGCCCCATACATTGGTGAAAATTTCATTTTTATGGACGATAATGCCAGACCCCATCGTGCGCGCATCGTTCAGGAGTACCTTGAAGAGGTTGAAGTCTCTCGAATGGAATGGCCAGCAAGAAGTCCAGATCTCAATCCGATTGAGCAGGTTTGGAACAACCTCAATAGAAGGCTGAGAAGTTCAGAAAATTATCCAGCTACTCTTAATGACTTAGGAATCCAACTCGGAGAAATCTGGGAAGGATTAGATCAGAACATTTTAAGTATGAACCGTCGTTGCCGAGCTGTAATTAACGCAAGGGGTGGAAATACCAAGTATTAAATCACTTATCAGCATTTCAGTATTTTGAAAATTGTTAATTTCTCTTCTCTCACATAAGATTCGGTGAAATCCTGAATGTTTCTTCCATTTAATGTGTCTTGTTTCGTTCAAAACCTTCCCGAGAGAACATAAAAAATAAGTTATAAAGTCAATGTAGAGTTAACTTTCATTAAAATTGAGATTTTCAGAATGTGCGTAAATTTTTTTGCGCAGTGTAGTTCAGCTACTCACCGCCAGATGCGAGGGTGAAAAATTTCGAACTACAACTAAAAGTGGCTTCAATTCATTCAAGGGCGTTGTTCCTTTATTCATATTTGACCTCAATGGCCATATTCATAGAAAATGCTCACCAAAACGCTGTTTTCATCATTAAAGCTTGTAAAAGAGACCAAAAAGGTTCAGATTTAATAAAAATTAATTTCCTTTCATACCTTGCTGGTCCCCAAGCTGCCTATGGGTCTAACGGGGCGTCCTTTCAAATTCAGCTTGCTGTTCACCCCCAAGTTCTCGTAAACCTTGACCAGTTGAGTCGAAGACCATATCTGTACGGGTTCTACTTCGTGAGGCGTTTGAGTCTGAATGCCGTACGTAGCCATCATGGCTTGAAGTCTCATGGACTCAGCAATGAGTACTATTTGAACTACTAAGTCTGTTGCGGTGCCCTGGAGAATAATTGCGTTTGGGATAACAACAACAAGAAACGTGCATCCAAAGAACAGTCGAACATACAGGGCGTTTCAAAGGTAATTCTTAGTTAACAGATGGTAGAAGTCGTCAAAATGAATCATTTCACCAAAAAACACGAACCATGCTTCTGATTTCATCGAATCGAACTCGACTTCAAGGGATGATAACTTGGTCATCTAGAAACCGAGTTAAGAAAAGTTTGACTTTTGAAAAACCCCTGTATTTCATTTAACGAGAATTTGAATTGGATTAATCGTAAGATTTAGGTCAAATTCGATTGGAATCTGTCATTTTTAGTGAACTAGCTCAGTTAAGTCTATTGGGGTAACATAAGATGGAATAACTTGCTGTTCATTAGTTGAAACAGGTTTTAATCCACTCCGCAAAGGCTCCGAACTTAAAAAGCCACGGATTTTCAATACTTACGTGGAGTTTTGCCTGAAAATAAATAGCAGAAAGCATATAAGTATTGCAGAAGAAAAATCATTAAGACTTTGTTAGGATGGTAGTGTCAGTGTTGAAAGCTGATGATTCTGTGGATGTTACCAAATATATATGAAAATTAGTGCCATTATTTTAAGTACTACACCAGGAAGATAGAATTTGCGAGAAATACAAGATGAAATATGAATGTACATGAGAAAAGTGTCACCAACAATAATGTAAAACACAGATTAGAGACAAAAAAAGTGAATAGAGAATGAAATGAAGAAAGAAACTAAATAAAGGACATTAATACAACAAATGAATTGTACCATAAATAACTTGAAAGGAGTTTCCTGATAAAATCTTAGAATATCTGTAAAAAGATTAAGAAGAAGAAAACTTCAAATATAAATGTAATAGTAAGCCAAACACACAGAAAAAGCCTATAAAATGAAAGAAAGAACCATAATTAACTACTGATGTGTACTACCCAAAGATCCATAAGAAGTAGAAACTTGAAAGCCTGTTAATGACAAAGAAAGCAAAAATAATCAATTCCAACCTGTTTCAACCGATCCATCAGCTGAATCAATGAACAAATCCTGAAATGAAAGTGTTCTGGTTGTTTTTGCATGTATGAAATGTCGCACATTTTCATGCTGTTAATTTCCATCTGTCCCATAATGTTAATGTGTTTTCTGAACAATCAAGTTCAGAAATATCTTCAAAAAATTATGAAATTAATTACCTTTTTTTCGTGATTTTCTATATAATCAACTTGTTTTTTATGTTTTATTGTTATTTATGAACTTTTTAATGTTATTTTCCTAATATTTCGAAACCTACATATGTATTTGCCAGTTGAAATTTTGTTTTTACTGCAGAAAAATGGCGTTTGAGTGTATACCAAATTTCATTAAGATCGTGAGACAAAAATATTCAATATCTCCGAAACTAAAGGCCCAATTTGCTTGAAATCCCTCATGCTAATCAATGAGATGAGTTACCCGAAAAATCATAAGCATTGTCCCATTTCTGAGAGGGAAAATTACCTGGAAAGCTGAATATCTCCCTACTTTCCTCGGTCGGTTGTACGAAGGCAAATACCTCCGAATGGGATCTAATTCGTTGATATGCAGCAGTCCCGCAGTCAACAATTGAGCCAGAACAAACATAGCTTGCCCCCAAAGGAAAATACCCGGTTCTGAACAAGGTTTCCATTCAGTAGAATAAGGCTGCGATCTTTCCTCTTCGATATCCTCTTTGGCAACGTAAAAGTACATAGGAATGATTGGATCTGATAAAAACAGGGAGTTGAGTGTCTGAAAATATTTAGGAAAAAACAAATTTCGCACCTCCGTTTGAGTCCAAATGAATCCTAGATTTTAATAATTCCTGATATTCTACAATTTGGTCTGGAAGAGATTTAAACACCCCGTCTATGATCATGAAGATGTAGAAAATTGGCCATTCGCATTCGATGTTTTCGAAGTTCTTCAATTCACCCCTCTTATAATATCTGGAAATAAATGAAAATAAAGGAAATTCTTAAATAATAATCAAATTTTGGTGGCATCAAACCCAACCAAAGAGATTTTCACTTTACCTTCTATTAGGATCTTCATTGACCGTTTTATACCCATCTCTTATATATCTTTTAAAACCATATTTTCCTTTTAGTTTCCTCAACACTCTATTTTTGGTTTCACTATACAAAATATCCTCGTGAGTGGCAAAAGCAGGAAAAGATATAGTCGATAAAAGAGCAGCATCCACATCCTATAAAAACCAATTCGAAAAAATTGAAGAAAAATTCCAATATTTTACCTTGAATGAAGACTCTCTCGGTAGCATAGTTTCGAAAATACTCCTATTCCTGTTGTGAGCATCGATATCTACATAAACAACACTCCAGGATGCACCCTTTTCCCCGAATAAATTGCACCCGTTGATGGCTTCAAGGGCTGCTTTAGCAAAACCGATAGAACTGGCATGGATGTCGGGGCTTCCATCGTTATATTTCGTGCCCCTTTCCCACATGCCATAATCGGGGGTTCTGTAGGCTCTCTCAACGTAATAGACTAGATTCTGAACAAAAGCCACTTCGTCCTATTTACAAAAAATGTTTAATTTTTACGAAAATTTCATGGTGTATTTCTCTCACTTGAGTGTAAATTATCTGCAATCCAGAAGAAATCATCTGTACTAAAAACAGTAGATAAATGGAAATAACATCAATCTGCAGATGATTGTAAGATTCATCGTCATAAACTTCGTTTCCTGTTATCAAATGAAACTTGACGTGCAAGGCATGATTCTTGCATTGCTGTTTTTTAAAGAGCTCTATCTTTTTGGACTGTTTGATCCAGCATTCTAGTACTCCTCTCATGCATTTAACAGCCGACTGACCTAATTCGTAAGATTTTCCGCGATCATCATCTATTCTCCTGAAAAAATTCTTGTTCGTAAATTTTAAATAGCATAACTTGAAAACTGCTCAGATAGTATAGGTACATGAAGGGTATTTGGATATTTGCTAAGAACAAACCTGTATGCCTGGTATAAGCCCCATACTGCTGCAGCACAATAGACACTATCTCTGATACTTCCAACTTCTGTATCAATTGATAACACAGGAAAAAGACCAGTTATTGGACACTGGTATCTTAAAAGTTGTCTCTTAACTATAAAACATAAAAAGTTCTATGAAATTGTTAGAATTTTGGGATATTTTCTCACCGATTCCATAATAAACATCTAGTTGTTTCACAGTGTTCTCATAGTTTGAGATCTTCAAAAACTGTTCTATGTTGATACTATCATCCATCATGTTGAAAAAAAAAGTTATTTAAAAGACAGTGGTTTTATAAACATTCCACGCAAATAATTAGTGATAAGGCATAATATTTCAGAGTAATTTATTAGTAATTAGTATTATATAAATGTTGACACTAATTCCATGTGTTATAATTGCAGAAATATTTCAGTTCTATTTTTATTTACATTTTACATTCAATCAGCTGATAATCATACGTAAATAAATAATTTAATTGCAAGCTAGGAGTAGGAATCTGCAATTTAAATATTTTGAAGGCATACCAGTAGATGGCGTAGATCGAGAGGTAGGAAACTTTATTTCACTTTTTTCGTTGTTCAATAGATGACGCCACCACTTTAGCTTCTAGTTCTTACAAGTAGATGGCGCCATATTAGCAGATATCTGTAATTTGAATCTTCTAGTTCCATTGCTCTGCGATAGATGTCGCCTTACGTACTTGTAAGCTTCACGTTATTACCAGTAGATAGAGCCACAATCTCTTTCAGCTTGATTGAAAAATTTAATTGTGATTAAAAATACTTGCTCGAAATAAAATTTAGGGTTCGGTTTAACTTTTTTTCAATGAAACGGAAGAAATGAAAACAATAAAAAAATAATTCATGATATATTTACAAAATTTTACAATTCTTAGCCTAATTATTATTCTTAAATATATGTACATAGTTATCTGTACCACCGGAAATGAGGTAACTTCTATTCGACCAATCCACTTTCAAAACTTGTCCATCGTGTCCCTGAAGATCGTACAACGAAGCTTTAGGGCTTCTGGTATCCCACATCTTCACCTTGCTATCGTAACCTCCCGAAATGAACAAATGTTCGCTGTAAGGGCTCCATTCCACCGAACTCACCCACCCGGTATGAGAAATAAACGAAGACTTACAAACCGCACCTTCTGTCGATCTTGGATCGTACAGTCTGACATATTGATCGGCCGAACTGGTGAGCAGGCTGTTTGCCAGTGGTGACCAGCTGGAGGAAAGATAGGCCTTGTGGCCAACTATCTCGTTTTTGATTCCGTTCAACTGAAAGAGAATTGAAAAAGGTAGAAAATCGACACGAATAAACACCAATCGGCAAGCATTCTCACCTCAGCGTCCCACACTCTGATAGTATGATCCATCGAGCTTGTTACTAAACTATAGTCATCGAGCCAGTGTACAGAGGTTATTGCTTCTTTATGGCCCTCCAGAGTGTGGAGAGGCGTCCTTACATCAGTTTGACCTTTACTCTTTTTCTGCGCTGGCTCCTCATCATCTTTTTGGAAACTGGCAGACCAGATTTTCAGAGTTGTATCCCAACCTCCAGTAGCCAATTTTTTACTGTTCGGACTGACACCAACACTGTCAATTCCTCTGGAATGACCTTTCAGTAAATAAGCAGGCTTAGCGTTTGTTGTACCTTCCTCCCATTTCCATAAAATTGCTGTCAAGTCGTGTGAAACACTGACAAAACCTTTTTCGGGATCATCTTTACTAATCCATTTGACTGCTTTAACAATATTGGAGTGGTGTTGAAGGGAAACCACAGCTTTTCCATGTGAAGTCCATATGTACACTGATTTATCATAACACCCAGTGAGGATCCTAACGTAAATAAAAAATATAGACTCATCAATACTTTCATTAACCTATGCGTCACTCACCATTTTCCATTACAAGTATGTATGCCCGAAACCCAGTCGTCATGCAAAATTGAATCTTCGGGTTCCGGAGGAGGAGTCCTTTGAACATATTCAATATCGACTGTTGATTCAGTAGATAATGACTTCTCTTGTAAATGTTCTATTAAAGGCGTTCTCAATAATTCTCCTGCAACTACAAAATCGAATTCCAGGGGTTTCGAATAATCAGCATACGATTCTTTCAATAACTCGTTGATAATTTTATTCAGCGATTTTTCATCGATGTTTATTGGTACTGTGTATGGTACATCAGGAACGGCAAACCTAAAAATGGAAATTGTAATAAATTCAAACCGGCGAATGGTTAAATACTTACGTTTCTTGTTTGGAAATCAAACGGATTTCCATCATTCCTTCTTCGTTCATGATGATCAATTGTTCGATAAAATTGTTTTATAAATTAAGTATTACAATCGCTTCAATATTTGTTTCTTTTATTAATGTATAATTTTTTCGAATTTTCAGTACATGTGCTATCAACAAAATTTATGTTTCGCACATAGAACTTGCACTCATTTTGAATGATTCATAGAATCGTATCATTTTTGGATCAACCACACGACAAGATGGTGCGAAATTCAGGCTAGGAAAGCGTTTAAAATTTCGCCTTCATCCCTTCAGGGATAAATTTCGGAGTTGTGTTAATTTGCAATTTAAAATTGACCAACTAATCATCAAAATCCATGTCTTCTGCGAAGCAGCGAACGAAGTCATTTATCAAATCTTGTTTGATGATCATAGAATCAGAAACTAACCTACAAAATTGTCCGAATGATATCCAAAAAATGACAAGTAGGAGCGGTTGAGCAATGGCGTTCAATTTTTCGGCTTTTTCTTATATTATAGCATTAATAGTAGATGCTTTCCTTATATTTTTCTCCTTATTTCACGTAATAGCTTTCGATGAGTTGAAAACGGACTATAAAAATCCAATCGATCAATGTAACAGTTTGAATCCTGTGAGTAGATTAAAAAAATAATATCAAACTAATTTGCATAGTATTCTCGACACTAGGCATTTCCTTATTATTAACACTTTTCAGTTGGTTCTCCCGGAGTATTTACTTCATCTACTATTCAACTTCTTGTTCGCATGTTCAGGAGAATGGTTTTCCTTAATGATGAACATTCCGTTGCTGGCTTACCATATAAATAGATATAGAACTAGACCGGTGATGTCTGGACCAGGATTGTACGATCCTACAAGTATTATGAATGCAGATGTACTGACAAAATGTCAGAGAGAGGGCTGGATCAAGCTGGCCTTTTATTTATTATCATTTTTCTATTATCTTTATGGGTATGTAATATCATTGGAAAGAGAACATGAGATAACGTGATAGTTTACCGTTTTTGTATTACTGAGTCTAATTTTATGAACAATTTTTATTCCTTGTATGATGTAAGTTTATTACAATGTACTTATTGAGTTTTCTTCACTCATCGTTTACTTGAGAAAAAACTTGATTAACAAGATTATCTTAAGATTTACGCAGATATAGTTCCATACTTTTAAAGGCATAATATTGTTGACATTTTCGAACGAGTATATATTTATCTGGAATAATACATTAACCTTTCCTCAAAATTGAGAGTGAATATTGAACTGATATCTCCCGGCCAAAATTTACAGCTTTATCCTGTAGGTTTCATAATATGAATAATATTTTTTTCAAGTTAGCCCCAAGAAAACTAGCTTGAAGCACCCCTGATTTTTTGACAATAAATTCTCCCTAAATTCATCACTTTTTTAAATTATTTTTGAAAGTTATGATTTATTTCGAAAGCTTTTTTAGAAACCGAAGTCCCTAATACTAGTCTTTGTTCCAGAATGATATACTCTTTAATATCTGCCTGAAAATCCAGGAAAGGTAAGGTGAATTCTTAAAAGACATGAATTCGGAGGATTTCGGTTTTTAAAAGCTAGATAATCCAGAATATGATAGTTTTAATGGAAATGATCATTTAAAACTGAATCCAGTGTTGCAGCCTTTTACCAGTTTACTTTATTTTCTGTCGAACAAATTTATAAATTGAATATACATTATTCAATTGTTTTCATCATTGTGAGTAATTTAATTGGAAATTTGTAACATTTAACAATAAAGTTTGTTGTATATTTCATTGTCTTTCATTTACTTTAATATACCTTCATATTTGAATAAGGAAAAAATATGTTCACCTTTTCAAAAAACTATAAAACACGAAAATTAATGATGCCTGGACAACATTAATTATATCAAAAGCTATAAAAATGCTAGAGTGATTTAACTGAGGCGATATCACTTGTAGTAAAATTGAAGCTCGTTTTAAACTGATAAAATTATGTTCTCGACTTTATGATGCATTATCATGAGTGTCTCCTAAAGCAATCCTGACGGCCTCATTTAGTATTGGGATAAATCGACAGTAGACCTGAATAACACAAAAATAAACGTGAAAATTTTCAAACCGCCATCAGATTGATAGGAATTTAATGAATTCGAGAGAAGTAACTTGACCCAACGGGTTCACAAAAGACTTTAGAGTTGAACTTTCTCTTTGATATTTACAAAAAGGTATCAGTTTGACGATAATGTTAAGTCATTTTAGTCACAGTTAACTGAAATCCTCCAGTTAAATATAAGCAGAGATTATAAGATTATTTAAAATTTAACTGTCAACATAACTGTTAAAAGAAACGTCAGATTGTCAGAAACTACTATGACGTCATTTATGATTCTGTAATGACTAATAAATAATGATGAAATAATTCTCGTGGATCAACAAAACATATTGCTCTAATTATGGGCGTATGAATGCTGTACTCTGCAGAACTTATAACAAGGTATCGAATCAAAAACCAAATTTCAAACACCTTTATGAAAGCTGGATCTTGAAATGGTAAGGATGTTTATGAATAGACCAGTAAAATGTTTATGTTTATACCGTTTATTCTTGTAGTCTGGAAGCGTGAATATTTGCGAAATAACAGAGGATGTTCGACAAGCCCTCAAAGAATTTAGGTTCAAGAAAAATGAAGACACCTGTGCCCTTATTTGTAAGTGATTTTCATTTACTGAAAGTGAGTAATAGAATTGAATGAGTTAATTTTTGAATAGTGAAAGTGGACAGAGAGAAGCAACAGATTATAATCGATGAAGCATTGGAAAAAACTACAATCGAAGAACTGCAAGATACGTTGCAGAGCCATCAACCTCGTTACATAGTTCTTTCTTACCGTCGGGAACATGATGATGGAAGAGTTTCATATCCCTTATGCTTTATCTACTTCACCCCCAGGGACAGTCATGCCGAGCTTCAAATGTTGTACGCTGCCTCTAAAATATCCCTCCAGAGAACTGCCGACCTTACTAAAACTTTCGAAATAAGGGAGTTGGAAGAACTAACTGAAGAATGGCTTCTCAGTAAGTTGGGCAATTGATAACGAAACAAATATGATAATAAGTACAAATACTTAAATAATAATGAGTTTTTGAATTTTTATATATATAAATTATATATTATTATTACGCTCTATACATAATAAGTAGTAGATACCTAATCTTTACCTCACAAAAAAGTTGAGTTCCTCGCAACGAATGATGGAAAAGTAATTTGACGTTCTTTCATATTTAGTTTTTGTCTGTGGGGGAAGAAAATGAATAATCAAAAATACCTAAAGAAATTAACGATTTCAAACAGTCTGCTTCTATCCAAGAAATATATATCTGAACGGCTCAATTTGAGAATAAATTTGTATGGTGTATTAACTAAATGTTTACTTGTATCCAGTTCGAAAGAAAAGAGTGATTTTTTATATTTTGAGTATCATTGTGCTGTTTTCGAATGACAAATGAGTATGAATTTTTAATACAACTAATATCAGTTCTTCGTAACAGACCAAATTGTGTGATATATTTATCAAGATCTTTATTACCTGAACTGCCAAATATAGCATAATATATCAATTTATGTAATGGATTGTACTGAGGTGGAAAGATGTAATCAAAAATGAATGGATCTTATGTTTCATTATAACAGAAAACCTTTGTAACTCTTTGTTTTTATTATTTATCTTACATTCCATTTTTATTGTACACATCTCTTGCCCATTATAATAAACGAGTTAATTTTACTGAATCTTTAGCATTTCCTCCCTATTATTTGCCGTTTGCTCTAAAAATTTGTCTAATTTTCAACTTGAAAATTCCCATTTCAAAATTTTTATTTCATTCATGCCATGTTGTCAGATCTTCACAATTTTTTCAGAAAATGTCTCAAAAGAAGTTTACAAATAGCTTTGTTCAACGAGTTTCTCTTTAAACAATGCAAATAGTATGTTGTTTCATCACGATCTATTTAAAAGGCAAAGGTGAATCAATTTTAAATTTCAGTTACTGACTCTATTGAAAAAAAAGAAGAACAGTGTGCTCTATGACAAACACAAATAATTATTTTCTATGGGCCATTGATCACATTGAGGTTAACTCAAAATGAACCAAAACAACGTGTTTAATTTTTAAGTAGTTTTAGCCGAAATTTGAAATAACGCTTTTCATTTGAGTGTTTGTGATTATTTTTGATTCGTGCAGTTATCGAATATACAATGGGTAAATTTAAAAAGCTGAAACCGTCCCAAATAGCTTCTAAGAATGATCTGGCTGAAGATATCGAGCAGACTAAGTTTGTCCAGCCAAAAAACAGAAATCAAAAAGTCAGGCCTAAGAAGGACGAGGAAGAACAGTTTGTAGATTCCAATTTATCCCACAAAATTTTGAAAATTGCCAGACAGCAACAAAGAGAACTGCAGCCAACTGAAAATGCATCACAGTCCTTGCCGAAACACTTCACAAACCTTGAAGAATCTGAATCCGAAGATGAGCCAGAGAATAACATCAAGGACTACACTGGATTTTGCGAGAATATACAAATCAATCAGGAAGATGAGGAAGCGTTAAAAAAATTCATGTCTTCTGATCCTAAACCGAGGAATACATTGGCCGATATCATAAGAGGCAAGCTGACAGAGAAAAAAACTGAATTGGAATCTCATTTTAGTGATTCTGATGCTTTGCAAGTAAAAGAGTTGGATCCGAATGTGGTCTCAGTGTATGAAGGATGTAAAGAAGTTTTGAGAAGGTACAGAAGTGGAAAAATACCTAAACCGTTCAAAGCACTACCTAAATTTAGAGATTGGGAGCAGCTTCTCCATTTAACTGGTGAGTTTACTACAAATACATTTTGAAATCATCACTGCCTTTTTTGGTACGGATTTATAGTTTGATACATAACTGGAAATTCTCTGAATATCTCATTTTCTAAATGAGATATTGTGGTAGCATACAAAATTCTTAGAGATCCGCTCAAAATATTATTATTTACTTTGACAGATCCCCAAAGCTGGTCCGCTGCTGCGATGTATCAAGCAACAAGAATCTTTTCTTCGAATCTGAATGAACACAAAGTTCGTAAGTTTTATTTGTGGGTATTGCTACCCAGGATTAGGGATGACTTGGCAGAATACAAAAAGCTTAATTTTCATTTATACCAGGCTTTAGTTAAAGCTCTGTATAAGCCAATAGCTTTCATGACAGGTAAATAAACAAAATATCTTCTTGTAGGGATTTATCTAAACTTTCCGTTGTTTTCCAGGAATTATATTGCCTCTTTTAGAAAGTGGAGATTGCACGTTGAGAGAAGCAATAATCATTGGATCGATCATCGAAAAGTATTCCATACCTGCTTTACAATCTGCGTCAGCCATAATTAAAATAGCAGAGATGAATTACACTGGCGCGAATTCTATATTCTTGAGAATATTTCTGGACAAGAAATACAGTTTACCCTTAGACGTCATAAATGCTGTTCATGATCATTTTATGAGATTCTTGTCTGACGAAAGAGAAATGCCGGTATTATGGCATCAAGCCTTGTTGACTTTTGTACAACGATATAAGTCTGATTTGACTTTTAATCAAAGAGACCAATTGTATAGTTTGTTGAGGAGACAAAATCATCCCTCGATATCTCCAGAGATCGAGAGGGAACTGAGTCATGCCAAATGCAGAAGCTAAAACGTGGATGATGGATCGTTTGTTTATTTTTAGGAAGAAAAGAATATTTATTGAATTTTTATGAATAATTCCAAGATCTTACGATTGATTTTATCCATGATTACAGAGATGAAAAGATTGGGAATATTAAATAAAAATAAATGTTGTTGAAATAATTTTTTTCGTATTTTTATCCCTTCCATTTCTTACCCTAATTTTTCACCATTTGAGCTTGCGTTGTGGAATAAATAAGGACAGAAAAACAGTTTCTATATTTTATAATTTATTTTATGAAGTGAAATTATTACAACATACTTTCACACCTAAAAAAATATAATTATCATAAAATAAAATCTGAAGAACTCGAAAGTTGGTAGTTGCACTACGAGAGATTCTTCAGATTACAATAAAAATCAACCAAAAAATTTCATAAAATAATTGCATAAAAAACTCCCAACAAATAATGGGCAAAAAATAAAAATTAACAGTATAGGAGTAGTATATCTTCAAGTAAACTACAATTCTATTACGTGAAAAAATGGGATAAATGGTAACTTAATCTATCATACAATACCACAAATAAAAAACTGGCATTCATTGGCAGATTTTATGAATTGTTGGAGTTTGATTGTGAGATTCGAATTTTTATCTTGATAAGCAGATTTCATGTGGATGCTCTCAAAGGTCTACTTGAAGCTATAGAACCTGATGCTACTTTATCAATTTAAGATGCAATGATTTCAAGCTCAAACACGAATCTCTTTACTCAGAAATTATGAGACCAACTGCTTGAATAATCAATTATTTTGCTAAATTATACCGAAAAAGTCTATGATGAAGTATGGTAATCATAGAATTTATAATGCAAGTTCTATGATAGTAATTCATAGAAAATATGAAAATTTCAAAATCTGACAGTTGCTCCCATCTCAAAATTCTGGTAGAAAAATGTTTTTTGAGGAGTAAAAATAGTGTGTTTACTATGTCTTTTCTGCAAGTGATGTTATGCTTGACTGGCATTAGCAAAGTAGATTCTATGTATTCACGAAGACAAAAAAAAATTTACTTTTGAGATGTTTCAATTCAAGTAAAGGATATATTGGATCTCTTTTCTTGGCCATAAATTAAACGATATTGCTGTTGATATTTGAGTATTTTCTGGTATCCATGATATTTATTAATCTAGTAACATAAAAATTGCTTAAGAGATCCGAAAATTTCTATATCTATACTCGTATCGACTCTCATCAAGTCCTGAATATCTTTCCAAAAATATGAACCCTCTGTATCTGTGTCCTATATACATTTTGTTCGATGCTTCATTTTGATGAAAATGAGATATTAATCTATGCACCTCATCAACAGCAAGAATGATATGTGAAAAATGAAGGAAACTTATCAGTCTGTATCCTGTGTGAACTGTAGCATTTAACTGAACGAGATATTTTGAAAAAGATACGAATGAGCTCTCTCAACAAGCGACACACGAGTTGTCATTTCGAACAGTCATAGAACATTAGATTAGGATTGTTGACTGCAACGCCATCTTACGGCGACGAACGAATTTCGCAGTAAAAAATCTCCATTCCGAAAGGGATGGAAAAAAAATATAAAATTTTTCACACAGGAAAGTGACGAATTTGCTATTGATAATGAGAACAGAGTTTAAACTCTTGACCAGAGAGCATTACATCACATAACAAGGTAAATCGTTCCATTTTAGGTAACTCTCTTTCAGTCCTATCATTATTGGCAAGGCAGTTTTCACTTGATATGAAATATTAGGGCGCATGGTAGAGGCAATGGCACTATTCGCATTTAGTTGACGGAAATTGTGTGGACATTTTGACAATATTAGAAACAGAAATATTCGGTGGAATACCGAAGTAGGTACAGGAAACTGTGTTTTATTCTTATCTTGGTTTGAATTTTCAATTATTAGATGTACAAAATTAAATTCAAGTAATTACGAATAAGTTCTAGTTAGGTATTTTAGATTGCAAGGTTTAGTAATACCTGTTTCTAGATTGTCATTTCAAGTGCAAATTTGAGTAGGTAACTTCATTTTGGATTGTAAAATCCATTTAGCAATAACAAAATATATCTTTAAATAAAATTATATCCTTTATATACAGTGCCTTGACTAGGAATTTTATCGCAATTTTAATAATTAAATATATATCTCTTACACGTAGTGTGCAATAGTAGGTACTGGTAACATTTAGAAAAATTATAAACTCAGTTTTTTATAGACAACAATCTTAAATTTACATATATCACTTTTCAAATAGTAAATTAAGTTTCTGCACTTACAATTATTATCATTTGATTCTCTCCCTGCATTCCTTTCCTTGTCCTTCTTGTCTGTTATCTTCGATTAAATTTATACTTAAACTTATAAGAAAGAATTGGCTGAAGACCTACAGGTCAGGATCCATAGCGATTGTGAGAAAAGAGAAGTGATCAGGGAGGGATTTAAGAGTATTTCAAGGTAAGTAAACATTTTCTACAATATATTCTACCTATAGAGCGAAGACTTGAAAAACCAACTCAGCATTCTGGTAAAAGCAGCTGAGAGATCAGAAATAATTAGTTTTGCAGTGTTCAAATCGAAAAACTGCGAAAAATAATCAATAATATTATTTCCAAGAATGTTCTACAAAGAGGGAGGGAGGGTTTTTAGCAAATGATTGCACTAGGTGTTCCGATATTTGCAGGTTTTCAATGTGAAATACCTTCGGTGATGATTTTTTTCTAGTATTCCGATTCAGATCTACAGAAGAAAAAATGCGAGGAGCAAAATAAAATAAAAAACTTGGAAATAATATTGAAACACGCAACAAAATCTCATTTAGAAATATGATCAGTAGGTAGTCAATAAAAAAAAGGAATCTTCGTTTAGAAGGGTAAACTAGCCGCAAACATTTTCTCTATAAGAGGCGGTGCTGGTACCAAATCTTCTAGTTTGAGATAAAATATTCTCTGTAACCCTTGGACACTCAGAGATCTCAACTCTGGCAGCTTACCAAGAAGCCTGCTGAAGTAGTGTGTTTTTCTCTGTGCTTCAGCGTTGTAAGTAACATGGTCGCGCAGGGACGATATGATTTTCATTTGGAGATGCTCTATGCGCTGAGGTTCCCTAAGACCGTGTCGATCTGAAATAAAAAGAAGCGATAAGTAATTTCTATGCCTGCTATGAAATTGCACCTTGTAAGTTTGGCAACCTTGAGTTCACACTCCTGTTCTGTGTTTCTCATTGCCACAGACATAGATGCATCTATCCACAGACTAAAACTCTGTGGTGCAGATGCATTTCACTTATCTATGGATTCGACTTGAGGCGTCTAGCAGCCATAGAGATAATGTATTCTATCTCTATGAGAAACAAGAAGTCATCGATTATTGTTGAATGTTCAATGAGATACGCCACAATGCGTGTCTAAAAATTCATTGCGGTTGTTGCTGTTCGAAAGGATTGCTTTTGAACAAAATAGAACCAATATAACCTAACCAGAATCATACATTTTCTATCACCACTCATTTGAAGAATGGGGTTCTGAATTGAACGGAAGTCGGTTGCGTGATTCAATTTCGAAGATATGAATAATGAATCGGCCAGTCCACAGATTGTTTCCTACTGACAGACCGGCACATACATTATTCAGCTTTGGACGCGAGCATGCATGTGCTTCGAGCAGGTAGATAATGATTTAACAGGGTATCTAATGAATTTCTTCGAGTTTTACGTATCTCAGTAACGCAGTTATGTCAATTAGCTTGGAAATATGAATTATTTGTTGTTTAATGCGATAGATTAGAAAAATTCAATTTGTTACGTTATTAAAAATCGATCGGAGTGATTTATATGGAGGAAACTGAATTCCTCAGCTTCTATGGTGCCATTGGTGCCACAGACGTCCTAAAATATTTTAATCATTGAAATCATAGATCTTATAGTACTATAATTTCTATGATCAAGAGTGACCCATTTTTTGACATTTACTGCCTACTCGAAGAAACCATAGAAGAGACATCACAGAACTTACCTGTTATTAGGGTAAGCGCACACAGACAAGCGAACGCTGAAATATCTATCTCCATCAGATGTAGCCCATTACAGAACTCGATGATTGCGTGTAGCCAGTCTCCAAACGACCTGTAACATTGTTGCTTGTTGAGAACAACACCATTACAGAAGGTCAGCTTGGTGTCGTTAGGGTGTGTCCTGTAAGCGAGGCGTAAGACGAACAGCTCCAAGGAAGCCGATTGAAATAGCAGGTCTCGATCTTCAGGGCATATCTCCTGGAACCTGAAAAGAATCGTGAACATGAAACTTGCATTCTTATGTATTCACAGCCTTCTTTGATAACGCGAAAGAATATGAGACTGGGGACCACCTCTATGGTCCAAGAGTATGAGTTTTTGACGTTTCTCGAAAAAAAAATTCAAAGTCCAATCGATTTATTGTCTCTATCTTATTATGAATCAAGAAAATACGAATGCATAGGTGGTTAGACGCATTATCTAAAGTTTTTCATCTTATTTTATCGTGTTCCACTGTAGGATAGGCGGAATAATTCAAGATCGGATAATTTTTAGAATCTGTGATCACAGATGAGGGTGACTTTAATCCATCGTCTATCACAGAAACGGAAACACCATAATCAAGATCATCCATTGTCATTAAACATTTATATGCTCGTAGATTGTGTTTATTATTATTGGAATTATGTAGGGAAATAACACATCTACAGATAATATATTACGCTTGCTCTTTTTCAACTTATATTATCGCATTTATGTCAGAAGAAAACTGAATCATAGAGGAGGTACTGTAACCAGCGTTGCCAGTTGGCTTGTCATAGAGAAGGTTCTGTCAGAATTCTGGAATTGGGAAGTTAGAAATCGTATTTTGGGTCTGCTATTTAAGAAACAACAACGCAGAATAGCCATATCAACTTACCCAGGTATTCTGTCAGCGAAATTCCTGATGACATCCACAGACGTGGTCAAAAGAGTGTAAAACTGCTGTATTTTCTCCGCCTCCGACATTATAGGCTCTATGGTGGAGGGTTCCAAATACTGCGAATAATCCAAATTGGCCAGGTCCGGAGTTGTGTCAACGTGCGCTCTCACCAGGGCCGTAATTAGGGAAACTGGAGGACTTGGCGGAGATTCTTGAGGAGATTTGGGTTTGGAGGGCAATCGACCTCTTCGTCCTTTCAGAGAATCCGTCCTGACGACCTCTTTGACCATGCCGACCATCAGACACTTTTGGAAGCGACAGAACTGACATCGGTTCCGCCTTCTTTTGTCGACCGGGCATGCTTTGTCGGCCAGGCAGACGTATTTTGATCCTTTTTGAACTGTTCTCTTGAAGAAGCCCTTGCAACCTGTAATTGAGGCATTCATTTACAGATTATTGCTGGAAAAATTGATAAATTTGAACCTTACCTTCGCAAGTCCTGACGCCATAATGCTGGCAAGCAGCCGTGTCCCCGCAGACAGCGCAAAGCTGCGAAGGCGACGGAGAAGTGGGACCCTTTTCACCAGGTCCCCCAGGTGAGCTAGCAGCCGACGAGCACGCCGAAGGCGTCGGTCCTGTGAGCCTCAATTTAGGGCTTTCGCTGCTGCTGGTCGATTCAGAGCGCTGCAAAGGCAGAGAGGCTCGCCTCTGTTTGGGACTCAGAGCCGTGCTGATGTGCAGTTCTGAGGTGGTGCTGGTTTGGTAGGCGGGCAAGGAGTAGCTTTCCTGGCTCATCAGAGCCTCGAAGCTGGAGCTGCATGTCTGGGGGGCTGGGTAGTAGGGTCCTGTACCTGGAAACAAGGAAAATTTGGGTTGGAAGAGGTTTGGACACTGAGATTACGATGCTTTTGTTCGTAGGATTAGTTGTAACAGAGCTAGGTGTAAAACTTTGTTTGAGGCACCATCACTGGCTACAAGGGACTGGGAATCTTCATATATAAAAGAAAGATGTTGGTTACACCATTTATAACTCGAGATTGGATGGACTGTTTGTTATGAAACTTCATATATGGATTCGTCTACGGTCTGGTTATTATGAAATACAATAAAACTTTGAAAAAATCGATGAAAATTTTACTTATACATGAAATATTATTTTTGTGTTTCTGTTCTGTGTGTCAGCTCATATCCATAGAAACATGGAAATCTCACTGCTCCACCAACTGAGATTTTTACTAAGATGTTTATGGTGTAAGCACTAATTAGGTTTCGATTAGCCAACATTGAGAATATTAGAAAAGTTTTTTTTTCACTTCAGAAAGCTCTATTCACAGAATGAGTTCTAATTTTTATCAGATCAGAGGTAAAATTAATCATTGGAACTATTTCTCATCCATATAATTCGATCGTGATTTATAATTGCAGAAGTTGAGAAAATTGAATAAATTTGTGTTTTCTCTTCAGAAAATGTGAAGGGATTTCGTTTAAGAGGTGTTATTTTGAATAGCCCGCCATTTCGGTAGCTGTCACTTTTGAACCTGTCATTTTTTGACATTTGACAAGTAGAAACTACGACATTAATAAAAAAAGAACGATAGACGCTTGAACAACGCATTCAAATCATTAAAATTCACTATAAAAATTTGGCAGAGATGGTTCGTAAACTTGAACATTTTTGGGTCGCCTTGAAGCACCTTATCAAACCACAATTCAGAAATTGGTGGAAAAATTTGAGCTGTTGGGACAAGTTAATGATGTGAAGAATAAAACCCGTGCACGTCGCTCAAGAACACCCGAGAATATTGCTTCTGTAATCCAATTAGTCCAAAAGGAAATCAATCTGCTCGATTTCTTAATGCTCTTCGAGGTTCCCATTGAAAACCTGCTACAGGCTACAGGAATACTGTTCACAACTCAGGAAGAGCAGGATTCCATTGAATCTGTGATATCTCATATGAATATACCATCTACTTCCTACTTCTATCTCGGTAAACTACCTTATGGTGACCTGAATCGGTATCGATTTTAAAATTTCCTGTAGAAACTTATTGGCAAAAGAAGAAGTCAATGATGAACTATAAACTGTTTGCATAATTTTCAAATGAGAGGTTATGGCGCATAAATTAATTAGGAATGCAAATGGTCCTTCAGAAGTAGCTAGTAATTCTTGAACTAATCGAATTTGTATGATAACGCTACCTGATTTCGTTTTTGATAAGTGTTTTGTTAGATTTTTTATAGGTGTTAGATTTTTTCGTGCCAAGGATTATGATCGGTTTATTATACCATGTGTAATTTTCCCAAGAAGCAGGCTCAAATTTTAGAAATCTGGCATCTTGGCTATTTCTCCACAACTACACTGCGCAAAAAAATTAACGCACATTCTGAAAATCTCAATTTTAATGAAAGTTAACTCTACATTGACTTTATAACTTATTTTTTATGTTCTCTCGGGAAGGTTTTGAACGAAACAAGACACATTAAATGGAAGAAAAATTCAGGATTTCACCGAATCTTATGTGAAAGAAGAGAAATGAACAATTTTCAAAATACTGAAATGCTGATAAGTGATTTAATACTTGGTATTTCCACCCCTTGCTCTAATTACAGCTCGGCAACGACGGTTCATACTCAAAATGAGTGATCTTAAAATGTTCTGAACTAATCCTTCCCAGATTTCTCCGAGTTGGATTCCTAAGTCATTAAGAGTAGCTGGATGATTTTCTGAACTTCTCAGCCTTCTATTGAGGTTGTCCCAAACCTGCTCAATCGGATTGAGATCTGGACTTCTTGCTGGCCATTCCATTCGAGAAACTTCAACCTCTTCAAGGTACTCCTGAACGATGCGCGCACGATGGGGTCTGGCATTATCGTCCATTAAAAGGAAATTTTCACCAATGTTTGGGGCAAATGGCACTACATGCTCTTCAAGAATGTTCCTTATATACTTATCAGCATTGATAGCTCCATTATCAACGACCACTAGGTCTGTGCGAGCAGTCAAAGATATTCCACCCCATACCATAATCGATCCTCCCCCGAAACCAGTAGTATTCAGGAAATTGCACTGAGCATATCTTTCATGTGGACGTCTGTATACAAGGGAACGTCGATCACAATGGAAGAGGCAGAATCTAGACTCATTTGTGGAGAGAACTCTTTCCCAATCGGCCTCTTTAAACCAGTTGGATCTTGTATGGGTGTAGACCAAGATCTTTACGCAAAATTTTCCATGTGGTGGATGCACAGAGTCCAACTTGTTGTGAATATGTCGACGAATAGACATATCTGGATCTTCATCAACACTCTCACTTGCAGCAGCGATATTTTCTTCTGTACGTACAGTTCTTTGTCTTGGTGTTGTTGTTGCATCGAGCAGAGAAAATATTGTCCGAAATCTATCGATAGTTCGACGAATAAGCTGCTCTGATGGACGATTATGTAAATCATAAATTTCACGAAGTGCTTCATAAGTTTGGCGAATAGAACACTGATTTTGAAAATGAAATTCAACAAATTGTAAACGTTGTTGCGGCGTGAGTCTTTCCATGATAATTTGTCCATGCTCACTGAACAGAAATGTCAAAACAACATCGAAAATTCAACACCGATATGAAGAAATAGAACCACCACAGCTTAAGGGGCAGTATCACCTTTTGAATCGTGGTAAATCTCCATTCAAAAAGTGGTCTCTTTATTTCACGAGTAACTACCCTAATTTACGACGTAGAGACTTGATTTTTTTTTTAAATTGACGTTGAAGAACGTCCCTAGGGCAAATTGTTTTCTTTTTTTCGATTTGATAAGTTTTTCAATTAAAAAACCAGGGTAATCGTTAGATCTGGGGTTATTGAATATGTTTTTCGTTTTTCATGAGTACAAGCAATATTTTTGAAATAATCATCATGAAAATTTTTGTAGGTTATAGAAGATTAAATTGCCGAGGGCAAATAGTTGCGATTTTCTCCAAAAAATGATGAATAACCGTCGGAAAAAAATCATCAAGTGTAGTTTCCAAAACGCTGAAGTTCAACCTGTTTTTTTAAATTGAAAAACTAATTGAATCGAAAAAATCGCAACTATTTGCCCTCGGCAATTTAATCTTCTATAAACAACAAAAATTTTCATGATGATTATTTCAAAAATATAGCTTGTACTCATGAAAAACGAAAAACATATTCAATAACCCCAGATCTAACGATTAACCTGTTTTTTTAATTGAAAAACTGATTAAATCGAAAAAAAGAAAACTATTTACCCTCGGGACATTCTTCAACTTCAATTTGAAAAAAAAAAATCAAGTCTCTACGTCGTGAATTAGGGTAGTTACTCGTGAAATAAAGAGACCACTTTTGAATGTAGATTTACCACGATTCAAAAGGTAATGCCCCTTAAACAAAATGTCTGATTTCTCCCAAACTTTGCACAATCATCAATATTGATAAGACAAAAATAAGAGACACATACCCATTTTACCCTCAGGGTTGACCTCTCCGAACTGAAATTACCACCAGATTCACTTGATTCCACAAAAACACCCCTATTTCAACGATAAATCTAACTTACCTGTGAACTGCAACTGCTGGTAGTCGTACGGATGCGCAGCAACCTGATGAGGTGTCGGATGATGGTACGAAACGTTGTAACACTCCTCCTCCATCTTATACGCCGTGCTGGAGGTCGCCTGGCCGTATTTTACGGAGTAGGTCTCTTGGAAACTGGGCAATGGGGCTGGAGAAGTGGGCTGGGAGGAAAGTTGTACTTCTGAGAAGGGGTTCAGGTCTTCCGGTGCTAAGACCGCGCTTGGTTCATCCGAATATGAACCGCTCAGTAGGTCAGCGAAGCTGCTCGTGCCAAAGGGGGTCTGAAACAAGACAACAACTTTAGTTTTATGAAAAAACTAGGTTTGTTGGATTTTAATTCAGTTTTGGCAACACTGCAATGATTCGATGGATGTACGAGATTGTAAGTGCACGATTAGGTTATAAAACGTTTGCTTATTTCGAAATCCAAGTATGACAATAGGTTATGGGCTCAGGCACATCTAAAACGACAGAAACGGTCGATTTGGGTATCGAATTATGAGTTTTAGAAGCTGTAGAGTACAGTGGACATTATTTCGATGTTCTATCTACCATAGTTTAGATTTTCACTTCAAAAACGTGAATTAAAATACGAATTCCGAGACAAAATATGTGTAGTCTCAATTTTGTCTTGTACACATCGACAGGGAAGGCAACCACACGCTGGCAAATACTCACAAAACGTAAACCACATGTGTCCACACTCACTGATGAGGTTCAAAAGGTGTTGAGGATTCTTGTTTCACGTGCATTTTTTTAATTCGGTACCTGCTAGACGTATCGATCAAGTGATTATGTGATGAACTGGTGTTGAGTTCGAACGATTTTAGAACAATGTCTTATTTATAGGTGCAAATGATCGAATGGTAGCACCTCAGTGTCAAATATCGAATGTCACTGCAGATCCTGAATTAGTTTGGTCCAGGACGTGAGTGGGGACTCCTTTTTTAGGACCTCCGAGTGAGTCAGCACGAAGGATTCACGGTAAGTGGGTTCGTTTGGGGCAGAAGAAAAAGTCGAAATGACGATTTTTCGGAAATGCAAATTCTCAACAAAGAGTGCAAAATAGTTATTTATGATATGAGTGTTGAAAGTGACGTTTTATTTTGTGAGTGAAAAAGTTTGTGAAATGAGCGGAGCGAATTGAACAATTTCACGAACAAAATAAAATCACTTTTAACACAAATACCATACAATGTTTTTTTGTACAACTGCCCTATTTTGATAATGAAATGGGCGAATTTGCAATGACAATAAACTTCAAAATGTATTTTAATATTCAGATAATCAAAAGGTTGTTGTGAATGACAAACGTTGCCAACGTTATGATTACTAACAAATGAAAAAAGACGCTGTCATTTGAATTTCGTTCCTGTCCAATTTTCGTCTTGGGTTTTTAACTGCTTAATAAGTTTGTCGAGAGTCCAATTATTAATAAAAGTGACGATTTGGCTGTTCCTGTGGATATTGAAGAGTCTCCAAGAAGAGCAAATCTGGAACTCCTACCTAAAAAATCTGTTCAGCAGTACGATATTGCATATAACAATTTCCTGGCCTGGTGTAAATTGAAAAATGTAGAAGGGAACTTCAGTGAACTTGTTTTCCTGGCATACTTAGAAAAAAAATCAAAAATATGGAGTTCATCAACTTTGTGGGGCAAATTTTCAATGATAAAATCAAGCACCCTTATTGAAAATAGTGTGGATGTTAGTAAATATTTTAAGGTAATAGCGTATTTAAAACGGGAAAGTGAAGGATATCGTCCCAAAAAAATCGAAAATTCTCACTCGTGAACAAGTTGAAAGTTTATAAATGAGGCACCAGATGAGAAATACTTGATGGTTAAGGGTGCAACTCATCGAACATCGAAATTACAAATAAATCATTGGTTATACAACTTCCAAACACAGAAACGAAAGTCAGTCGTTCTTTCAGTATTATTGGGAAGTATGTTGACTATGAGTTCTTTGCACTGCGCCCTTCTGTCATCAAACATCGTCGTTTTTTCCTGAAATACATGAATAATAAATGCACTGCCAATCCAGTTGGTATCAATACATTCGGGAAAATTCAATCTATTGTTGCCGAATTCCTCAAACTGCCAGAACCAAAGCAATACACAGGACACTGTTTTCGAAGATCCTCCGCTTCATTGCCAGCAGAATCAGGAGCAAATATTACGGATATATAAATACGACGGTGACCGAGGGCTATGTTGATCATTCCATTGCATATAGAAATGTCATTGCTGAAAAAATTCTTCCAACCTCCACAGATTTTGGATCATCATAATCCAATATTGTACTTCCGGTTTCTACAAGTACTGATGGTGCTGAGGATTCTAATAATGTGTTGCGAAGCTCCCTAACGTCACAGGGCATTAATGTTAGTAATTATTGTTCTAGTTTTACGATTAATATTAATGTTCATAAGTAAAGATTGTTAAATATTGATAACGAAAATTTGCAATTGCTGAATTTTTTTCATCTGATTTCATCATAAGAAAATGGAGTGCTAAAAATATATTTAACACTAATGTTAAAAATATTTTTAACACGCTTCCACGTAAACAATCAATTTTAACATTGTTTGCTGTCATTAAAAGTGTCACTTTTAATGGCAGTTGTACAAATAGTATATAACATTACTAGCAAGGTAAGAGGGTTTTTACTGGCGAATGGAGGATATAACTGACGAGCCGCAGGCGAGTCAGTTACCTCCTTGAGCCAGTAAAACCCGTTACCTTGCGTGTATTGTTTTATATTTTATTCGTTTCTCATTTGTAAAAAGGTTAGATAAATTCCAAAAAAATCTCAATAATTTGTCGCAAATGTCGTAAGCTATGGAAGCGTTGCCATGAACATGTCTGTTTATTTTTCTTTACATTTGTTTTGGCGAAAGCGAAAATGAATGTACCAAAAGAAATTATTGAGGCAGCCAGCAGTGTAGCTTCAAGTTTATTACCTGCAAAATCAGCTTCAAGGTACGAGCGAGAATACGACGACTTCAAAAAGTGGCAAAACAAAAATAGTGTGATTGGGGTTGGGAAACTGAAGATGTTTTGTTGGTCTACTTGAATCAACTATCAGCTAGATTCAGCCCTAATACTTTATGGGTAGAATGGTCTATTCTGAAAAGCTGCTTGGAAATGAAAGAAAATGCCCCTGCTCGCAGGTTTGTTTTCCTTAAAAAATTTATTGAAAAATATGACGTTTAGTTGTCATTTGCAGATTTCAAAAGGTAATAGCGTTTCTGAAACGAAAAAATGAGCGTTATACGCTAAAAAAGGCCAAGGTATTAAGTAAAGAAGAGGCTGAACAATTTCTTTTACATGCTCCTGATGACCAGTGGTTGCTGGCGAAAATTGTAACAATATTTGGGATTTTTGGATGTTGTCGATGTGACGAAATTCTCTCCTTAAACATGAATGATATAGAATATATGGGAAAATACGTTATTGTGACATTGCGGCAAACAAAAAATTTAACAACAAGAAGATTCACCATAACCGATGATGACTGCAGCTTCAAGCCCTGCATGTTATACAGAAAATATGTAAATCTTCGGCCTCCTGGAACAGAAAGCCTAAGATTTTTTTTGACATACCAACATGGAAAGTGCATTTCCCTTAATGCTGGCCAGCACACTATTGGTGGTGTCCCAAAGCAAATAGCGAAATATGTATTTAGGTTTAAAAGACCCAGAGTTATACACCGGCCACTCTTTTCGCAGAACTGGAGCCACTATGGTTGCGGATTCGGGTGGAGATATTTTAGCACTAAAGCGTGCAGGAGGGTGGAAGAGCACCTAAATTGCGATGAGTTATGTCGCTGATTCGGTCAACAAAAATCGAAATTTCTAGCAAATTATTTGGTAGTAAGGAAAGTACAAATGTTCTGCAGTCCTCGAGTTCAGCAGTTTCTGAGTCAACAGATGGTTCATCATCATCAGTATCAACTCTTTCATCATCAAAAATCTGTGTTACTGGAAATAACAATTGTATCATGATTTTCAACATATATGACGATAAAACAAATTTTTCTAATGTAAATAATACTACTAACTTGTAAAAATTTTGCAAGTTAACTGTCAGTTTTACAAGTTAGTGACTTGATAAAATAAACTTTCTTGATATATAGTGTTTTTGGAAACTGACGTTTACAAATGAGAAACAAATAAAAACATTTTCTTTCAGTTCACAAAGAATTTGAGCTATTGCAGTGTTTTTTCAAACTGGAACTCTGCATAAAATTCAAACGTTTTTCACGTATGTTCAGAACTCAATTCAACCAAGAAATCAATGAAACCATTCCACCAACCAACAAAACCCATAAAAACAACTCAACAAAATCCTCTTTTCCGCACAAAATTCACATTATCCACATCCACCTTTACCCAGTCGCAACCTTGCGCACCTGACAAGCGTCGTTACATAAATAACGCGTTCAGCAATTCAATTATTCTCTTTTACAGTTACCCGCAGCTATCATATCCTGATTTGACGTTTGAACTCGTTTCCCCTGCATGTGCTCCAGATATCGCAGAGAGGCGGGACCAATGGGAAAGCTCTACCATTGGAAGGAAACAAGGCGAGCGGAAATTCTGTGCGCTGGGGCGTCGCGACGGACAAGATGGCCGACGGCGCAAGGCGCAACGGGGGAAGAAATACCTCCTACTGGTCTTGACTGAGGAGTAGAAGCAAAAAGCAAAGACCTTCACGGGTGTTGGAATATTAAATTGATATTGTAGCATTCTTATCTATGGGTTTATTGGAACACATGGTATCAAGGTGCGGTTTACTTCTTACTTCTGGTGGAGAGGAAATGTTGGTCATGAGTCCTCTGGATCAGTTTCCTCATTTACTGTTTTGTTTGGAGGTTTATTTTCTTCATCTTTAATGCATTTTCTCTATTCCAGTATCGTAATGTGTTCATTACATTACTAAAAACAGTGCTGTAATGAATTCATTACAGCATCGTTTTCAGTAACATTTTTCGTTTTGTGGTTGTCAATAATGATTTCCGATCCTTTTAAATTTCAGCAGACGTCAATTTGGAAATGTCAATTTTCTTATTTCCTAACATTGACACCAACTGCCAAGATATAATATGAAAGTCACTAGGACCTATAATTTGAATTTTTTCATTGAATTTCACAAAATTTGAGTGAAATAGAGAAAATATCGTCTAATACTCGTTGCAGAATGCAATTCCAATACTCATGCGTTCGAAAACTCGCTCCTTCGTCGCTCGTTTTCGAATTTCGCATTCGTATTGGAATAGGAGCCCATTCTGCAACTAGTTTTAAAATATACTATTAAGAGTGTTTCAATGAGAGAACAAGATTTGAATCACGCGCCATGTTCGACAGTCACAATGTCACATGATTATGACGTGACAGATCGAAAGTTGACAGATGATATATACTCCATTCACTTTTATAATGTATCCCAGTTGGTTAAGATTTAGGTTTATCAAGCTTTTTTGACTTAAAACTGACGCAGGTTGGTACTTTTGAAATATCAAATAATTCTCAGAAACTTTATCAATGTTAATTTCTATTTAATCTTTTTTAACTTTGTAAATGGAGTTAGTTCTTCTGAGGTTCAACTGTGACCCAAGTTTCGTAGTACTACTACATTTTCAACTTGAATCAGTATGAGAAATTTCGTCAATCTGGTCGCCTTTTTCCTGAAGTTTGGTCCTTTGCAACGGCTTCGATTTGAAACGAGTTTTCTGAGAATGCCAAGACGTAAATTAACAAACGCTGAGGCTAATAGGGCTATCGGAATGCTACAGGGTGGCCTTACTCAGGTTGCTGTAGCGGAAAGGCTCCAAGTCAGCCAAAGTGTGATATCTCGACGTTGGAATAGGTTCAGGGAGACAGGTTCCGTGTTGGAAAGACCAAGGCTTGGTGAGCGACGAAAAACAAGACCTGCTCAGGATCGTTTCATCACCGTTTCGGCGAGAAGAAACCCTACATCTACGTGTAGAATGCTACGGAATACTCTTCAAAATGCGGATGGGGTCCAAGTTTCCATCGAAACCATCAGACGACGTTTGAGAGACGTGAATCTAGGTTCTAAACGTCCATTAAGGGGAGTTCCATTGACACGTGACCTTAAGCGTCCAAGACTGGAATGGGCAAGGCAACATATCGATTGGAACGATCAATGGCGTAGTGTCCTTTTCACTGATGAATTCAGATATGGACGATTTTCAGATTCTCGAAGAATAAGGGTATGGACAAGCCCACGCATACCCCGTAATCGTCGCTGTGTCCAAGAAGTCCATCCATTCCGAGGGAGTAGTGTTATGGTATGGGACGGGATATGTTTCAACGGGCGCACAGATCAGAGATCTACACATTTGTCCTGGGAATATGACCGCCTTACCCTATAGGGAGCATGTCTTTGACAATGTTGTGCCAAATTTTCACGCTGCTATTGGTGAAACATTTCAATTTCTAGACGATAACGCTAGACCGCACCGTGAAGCCATAGTTGAAAATGCGCGCGAGGAGCTTGGTATTCCACATTTACCAATACCTCCGCACTCACCAGATTTGAATTGCATAGAACATGCATGAGATATGCTCCAAAAAATATTAGATAATCATCAACCTACCCCAGAATCCTTAAATGATCTGATAGAGCTTCTGCCCTGTTTATGGAACCAAATTCCTCAAAAACTGTACAACAACATAGTGTGTAGTATGCAAAGAAGATGTCAAGCTGTTATTGATGCCCGTGGAGGCCATACATTGTATTGATAGTCTCAAAATGCTTGAATTGTCTGAGAGTGAGAGTAGAATTTCGTTATTTTACTGGATTTTTCTTAACCACCCTGTATACGCTGCAGACCAACAGGCTGAAATTAATTTGCAACTTGAAATCATATTAATATGAATTTTCATCACAAAAATCTTATTTTAACTAGGTATATTTTTTTGAATTTAAGTCAATATCCCCAACTCATGTGGAGCAGTTTATTTTCAGCATTAACAGAGAGAATGGTTTCTTCAAAATTCGCCAGGTCTTTGGAATTATTGAATTCACGTAATATTTTCTCAAATTCTTTATTTTTCCAAAGTAAATAAACATTTTGATAAATACCTAATTACTACAACCTCTATGTAGAAAGGACAACGTTGCGTTTGTATCTGACAAGATATATGTAGTATACAATAAGAACTGAATGCATTTATTACTTCAGAACAATGTTATTTCTTAAATATCTTGAAAATGGACAAGATTTTAAGAATTTCAACATCCAACGAATATTAATTAAAAGTTCTGGACTGAACCAGTTCAAGTTCATCAGGAAGAATTAAACCATCATCGTCCTTCTATACCAGCTTGAAGAATGTTGAACTAGCACTATCGGCAACAGAAGAAAAATAAGATATTCCATTTAATTGATAGAAATAATTGAACGATCATATCAAAAACTACTCAATCTCTTGCTACAACCAAATAAGGAATCTCGTTATAATAATTAAACCTCAAAATGAAACAGCACAAAGTAGACACGCCTCGTTCTAGTACATTTATCATGAGATAGACTTCGTACTAATTATTGAAGTCTATTTATTATAGGTATACCATAATATTTGGATACCTATACGGAGTAATTCTCAATTAGTTGATCGTTGAATGAGAATTGTTCAATTTGGATATGTTTCCTTCCTCAACTTTATAAGACGACAAGTAATGAGATAATTCCCTTTTGGGGACAGTTCAATGATATCAATATGACTAATGAAATTCTCAAGATGGAAACAAGAGATGTGGGATAAAATTATGAGTTCATCTGGGTCACTTTCTTGAACGAATGACTCCGAAAACTGCATTGCTCATAATGCCTATAAAAGATTTTCCAATAAAAAGTGTTATTTTGAATAGATGTCACTTTTTGACATTTGACAAGAAGAAGCAACGACGATAATAAAAATGGAACGATACACGCTTCAAAAACGCATTGAAATTATTGAAATTCACTAGAAAAATTGTGAAATTGGGGCTCGGATGACCCAATAGTTATCGTTGAAAAGTCTCTCTATTCTGAACCTGAGACTGTTTGGTGCGGTTTAAGGTGTATCCTATCTTAGGATATACACTGCGCAAAAATTAACGTACATTATGGAAATCTCAAATTTATTCTAATTATTTTTATCAGAATTATGCATGCATATGATATCCACTTTCAACGCTTTTCTTCAATACAGATGTTTTCTCCCAGCAGGAATAAAAAAAGATGATATTATCAGATTTTGAATGTATTGGCTCCATTCTAAAATCAGTTGTTCTCGATCAATTCTAGTGATCAATACTTTTTCTTTCGTTTGATTTTCTACACTCGATGGCTATGCAACGCGAAACATGCAATTTGACCCAAGAGGAATGTGCCCAAGCGGTAGTTTTGCGAGAAGAAGGGTGGACATACACAAGAATTGCAGAAAGGTTTGGAGTTTCCCATACAAGTGTGTCCAGAATGTTGCAGCGATTCAGGGAGACAGGTATGAATGTACGAAGACCAGGACAGGGTAGACCACGGGTAAAAACTGCCATTCAAGAACGTTACTTGAGAGTTTCTTCGTTGATACAACGGTTTGCAACC
Source organism: Adalia decempunctata (assembly GCA_951802165.1). NCBI lineage: Eukaryota > Metazoa > Arthropoda > Insecta > Coleoptera > Coccinellidae > Adalia > Adalia decempunctata. Next base: position 4,858,957 of record OX637696.1, on the reverse strand, counting down.
GCTCGCCTCCTTCAAAATCAGCTTGAGCAAACTCATGAGGTGCAAATTAGCACTCAGACAATAAGAAATCGCCTCAGAGAATATGATTTAAGGCCTCGTGTCGCGGCAAGAGGCCCAGCTCTTACCTCAGCCCATCGAAGGGCGCGTTTGGATTTTGCGACAGAGCATATCCATTATGGGAAGTGGCCGATTGGGAAAGAGTTCTCTTCACAGATGAGTCTAGATTCTGCCACTACCATTGTGATCGACATTCCCTTGTATACAGACGTCCACATGAAAGATATGCTCAGTGCAATTTCCTGAATACTACTGGTTTCGGGGGAGGATCGATTATGGTATGGGGTGGAATATCTTTGACTGCTCGCACAAACCTAGTGGTCGTTGATAATGGAGCTATGAATGCTGTTAAGTATATAAGGAACATTCTTGAATAGCATGTAGTGCCATTTGCCCCATACATTGGTGAAAATTTCATTTTTATGGACGATAATGCCAGACCCCATCGTGCGCGCATCGTTCAGGAGTACCTTGAAGAGGTTGAAGTCTCTCGAATGGAATGGCCAGCAAGAAGTCCATATCTCAATCCGATTGAGCAGGTTTGGAACAACCTCAATAGAAGGCTGAGAAGTTCGAAAAATCATCCAGCTACTCTTAATGACTTAGGAATCCAACTCGGAGAAATCTGGGAAGGATTAGATCAGAACATTTTAAGATCACTCATTTTGATTACGAACCGTCGTTGCCGAGCTGTAATTAACGCAAGGGGTGGAAATACCAAGTATTAAATCACTTATCAGCATTTCAGTATTTTGAAAATTATTCATTTCTCTTCTTTCACATAAGATTCGGTGAAATCCTGAATTTTTCTTCCATTTAATGTGTCTTGTTTCGTTCAAAACCTTCCCGAGAGAAAATAAAAATAAGTTATAAAGTCAATGTAGAGTTAACTTTCATTAAAATTGAGATTTTCAGAATGTGCGTGAATTTTTTTGCGCAGTGTATCTACTTTAGGAGCATCATACATTTTTTTATACTGTCATTGTCACAGAAGATCTAGAAACTAGAGATGTCATCCCCCTTTTATAACTCGAAAAAAAAATTCAATTGGACCACATCAACTTCGAATGGACAATCTGCTTTGACTTCTCTTATATGATTTACGCTTAGAGATGTTATCTATAAAGTACCAACAAAGTTGTAATAAGATACCTCTTTATTTTGTCAGTGTCGCTTGATTTATGGACAGGCTACAATAAAATAGACGGTATTATGTATATTTTGGGGCATTGTTCACTGCCTGATGGCGAGAGAGATTGAATTCCTGATAGACAAGGACAATGGAAGTGTTAACGATCGTCATTTTCAATTTTAAATGATTCTTTTTTGCATTTGGACAATTGAAATGTTACATTGAAATCACAGTTTAGGAAATATTCAATTTTGACTCATGCGAGGTCGATCTAAGATAAATTTTGATGTTTAGGATTCTCACTGTTAATTTTTTCGTTTAATTAATCTTAAATTTGAAATTTATGTCATTATTCTTGTTATTTATTCATTTAATTTCATCCTTACTCTGTGTATATTTCATAAGCTCATATTCCATCGTACAATTTTGTGAATATACTAGAATCTAGATTGTAGTGCTCTGAGGATGACATAAAAAGGTCGAAACGTCGGTAATAGGTTGATGATGGTTTCTAGCATATTTCGAGTAATGATTCGATTTGGACATACTATATCTACTGTATTCTGAGTATTACCTGAGGCTGGAGCAGAAGCATACTTGATTGGGGACTAGATGGAGCGGAAGGCTGCGCACTTGCCGCCACCAGAGGGGCACTAGAGAGGTCGCCTTGTACCAATAGTGTACCTGCAACAAACAGACTATTCAAAAAACTGCTCATCTAATTTCAGCACACACAGAAAGCCATACACCTTCGAAATGAGCGATCTGTAACAGATCCTGGATCATTCACAGCTGTCAGGTTTTTGACAGCTATCAATTTCTGACAGCAGTCAATAATTTGGTTTTTCTAATGGAAAATGCGCACCTATCCACAAGGTGGATCAATTATATCTGCAAGATAGATTTCCCATAGATATTGCAGAGGTTATAAAAACATACAACAACTTCACTTGTCACTTCACCTAAGTGGCTAAAATTATTTTTGGTTTTCTATTTCTACCTCACCATTGAAAAAAATAGATGGTTTGCTATAAAAATTTTACATAAGATCCCAAAGCTCCAAAATTGAATAATTTTATGTCATAGGCGTAGAATAAGGTAGAATAAGCATGACATCATATTTGTTTATAAACACAAAAAGGAAACAAAACAGATAATGATCAGGAATTCCTGATTCGTGGAAGGTCACCAGATTTTCATATAGAATCGTGTGCTGAATGTAGATAAGCAACTGCATCATCTTCTTTGATATGTAAAACGACTCCTATGTTAATTTACGAGGGCGTTTAGTCACTAATCCGATGTTAACATGATTTAAGACCTCATTCCGCTCTCTTTGAATTATAATTCATAACGGACTGAAGGATCTCTACAGGGTGAGCAAAATTGGTGGTCTACTGAAGGGATTTCGAAAACTATAGCAGCTAGAACAAAACTGATAACACTTTTTCGAATTAATTTTTCCTGACTAATACGAATCTAAAAACATGTTGAGTTCTGAACGAATTTGAGAAATTATCATTTACGATGAGATTTATCAATCCAGCTATTTCTGAGAAATGAGAAGGATTTATGATTTCTCAAATGTAAACTTTTGTCCAAAATTCTTTAATCTTGATACGAAATTTTTGCTCATTTCGAAAATTTAGTATCACATGAATACAGGGTGGCCATTTGAAAACGAAACAGACGAGATTACAGACGAAATAAATTTTTTCGATAGAAATGCTCGGACAGGTCGATTTCTGTTTCGAGGGGGACAACTTAAGATGTAGGTTACGGACGCATAGCGCTTCAACCCTTGCTACTACAACCCTCACCCCCAATTTTTGAATAGGGAATATGGGGTGAGTGATACCTCATTTGAAAGGTATTTTTATACTGATTTCAGCACAGTAATTGTTTTTTCATTTTATGCATTAGTTCTCGAAATATTCTTAACTAAGTATTTGAAAATGAAGTGGTGTTTTCATGGCACTTGTAGTGTTTTTTTGTGAAAAATCGACATCTTGATTAAAGATTTCTATGTCAGTGGATTGGAGGAAGGAAGCCACAGTCATGGTTGTTTTGAAGCTCAAAATGTCGATTTTTCACAAAAAAACACTACAAGTGCCATGAAAACACCACTTCATTTTCAAATACTTAGTTCAGAATATTTCGAGAACTAATGCATAAAATGAAAAAACAATTACTGTGCTGAAATCAGTATAAAAATACCTTTCAAATGAGGTATCACTCACACCATCTTCCCTATTCAAAAATTGGGGGTGAGGGTTGTAGTAGCAAGGGTTGAAGCGCTATGCGTCCGTAACCTACATCTTAAGTTGTCCCCCTCGAAACAGAAATCGACCTGTCCGAGCATTTCTATCGAAAAAATTTATTTCGTCTGTAATCCCGTCTGTTTCGTTTTCAAATGGCCACCCTGTATTATATGAGAAAAGAATGTAATACTTTCGTCTTGCTTGAATTATAAGTAGGCTGGCGGAACCATAGCGACCGCCAGAAAAATGGGCTTGAGAATGTGTTTGTGTTTTGCGCCCAGCCTGTACACTGTACAGAGTGACACAAATAGAAGACTGTTCAGTGAAAAGAAAGCCTCATTTCTGTACTTGAAAGATAAAAATTTACCTCCCTCGCCATAGAACTTAAAGAAGATAAACAGAGAAGAAGAGATAGGCGTTGACCCCAGAGAGGGTAGGCTGACCATAGAAATGTGATGACGTTATAGCCGTCATTAAATAGCTCTCAACATAGATGCATAGAAATACCTGGTGTTGGCACTGATTAGATTTTGTTTAAGACTTTCTGGTCGATCGAAAACGTGATATTTTGTGCAGCTTTTCATTTCTCCCGAAAGGGGTCGCGTTTTTTGTCGTTGCCGCAGTAGCGCCACGACCGATAAATATTGCGGATTTATTCCGGAACTAGTCCAAAATCTGAAATCTAGGATGCCGTTTTGATCTACAAATTTTGGTCACGATTTTTGGTAGGGAGTCGTTACACCAGGTGTTCTATGCATCTATCTCTCAACAAAAGTTAAGTGACAGAAACTGTCAGATTTCCATAAGAATTACCTCGATATTCAATCATAATGAATTTCAAAATGGAGCAAATTTAGGTTCGAAATCTTTAGACTTTTTCGTTTTTATCTTGTTAGCCATGATATTATGGCAGAAAACGAGCAGTTAGCAAAAAAGTTGATATGTCATTCGAAAGTACACTAAATGAGGTATTTTTTGATGGGAAGAAAACATGTCCATAATAAATAATTTTTCAACGAAAAACCCATTGGAAAATATGACTGATTTTGTTCGCTTCAGTATCATGATATTCATCTCCTCACCAAACCCGCAATAGAAATATTTTTGGCACACTGAAATTCTTTTCTTCTAGAATATTTAATACCATTTCCAAATATGTGATCGAATTCGATGAAGCTACGAGCATAACTGATATACAGGGTGGCCATTTGAAAACGAAACAGACGAGATTACAGACGAAATAAATTTTTTCGATAGAAATGCTCGGACAGGACGATTTCTGTTTCGAGGGGGACAACTTAAGATGTAGGTTACGGACGCATAGCGCTTCAACCCTTGCTACTACAACCCTCACCCCCAATTTTTGAATAGGGAAGATGGGGTGAGTGATACCCCATTTGAAAGGTATTTTTATAATGATTTCAGCACAGTAATTGTTTTTTCATTTTATGCATTAGTTCTCGAAATATTCTTAACTAAGTATTTGAAAATGAAGTGGTGTTTTCATGGCACTTGTAGTGTTTTTTTGTGTTAAATCGACATTTTGAGCTTCAAAACAACCATGACTGTGGCTTCCTTCCTCCAATCCACTGACATAGAAATATTTAATCAAGATGTCGATTTTTCACAAAAAAACACTACAAGTGCCATGAAAACACCACTTCATATATTCAAATACTTAGTTGAGAATATTTCGAGAACTAATGCATAAAATGAAAAAACAATTACTGTGCTGAAATCAGTATAAAAATACCTTTCAAATGAGGTATCACTCACCCCATCTTTCCCATTCAAAAATTGGGGGTGGGGGTTGTAGCACCGAGGGTTGAAGCGCTATGCGTCCGTAACCTACATCTTAAGTTGTCCCCCTCGAAACAGAAATCGACCTGTCCGAGCATTTCTATCGAAAAAATTTATTTCGTCTGTAATCTCGTCTGTTTCGTTTTCAAATGGCCACCCTGTATAAAAGATTTCATGGAAAAAATTGAAATATTTCGTGAAAACAAGAAATGTTAAATTGAAGGATATCCGTCAAGATATCGACCATGTGTTATATGACATTTTTTGTTGCAAATCACTTTAATAATCTCCCCTCGAAGTTTTGCTGTTTTAAAACTAGACACCCTGTATATTATTATGATTTCAACATAACAATATCTTGTATCTTCTAAACAAAAACCAATCGGACCTATGTGCATAGGAAGAAAAATGTTCAGAATAAGCACAGCTACCATCTGTCAAAGTTTGTCATAGAGCTTGTAGAATACCGGACTCACGAATTTCAAGACCATAAAATCTGTTCGAAAAGCTCATTTCACCTCGAATTTTCCACATAATCCACAGAAAACTAACCATGGAAATTCGTTGCTATCATATCTCCATCACACAGCCTCCTTCCACTCCCTCAAATCAATCCAAGTCACCTCCAAATTCCAAAATGATCACCACCACAACTACACACAAAATCTCTCGCTTAAGCCTTCCTCACACCCTTCCACTAATACCTCGTACATCTCATGAATAAATAAGCCTGTCCTCCCCCAAGTACCACTTATATACCCACCCCCAACTTGGCCAGAGGCGTCACCGTCGCAAAAATCGGACAGGGAGGAAAACCGGCGCTTGACAAGCCCTAAATCCCAAGGGTGCAAGAAGCACTGATATTTACAACCCTCCGTAATCAGGTTGGCGGTGATATGGGCCGTGTCGACACGGCCTGCGCGTTTTTCACTTGTTTTATTATGTGAGCATCGCCGTGAAAACATATTGGATAGAGCTTTATGATTGTTCCCTGATTACTTCGGGGAATATGATATTTTGCGTTTATTAATAGTGCGCGCTGCTGGTTTATCTGTCTAAGCTGACGACGTATTGTCGCCGGGGATATTGAGGGGGTGGTTGATTTGTTTTGTGTTAGGGGGTGTTATTCTGTTACTCCCCAATTAGGGAGAGAAGCGATGACAGATTTAATATAGGTACTAACTGACGAAGAAACTGCAAAACCAAGAAGGAGCTGTTTGAATTTTAATCTTCTGTTGGTAAAACAGAAGATTATAGATACTAGGATATATTGAAAAATTCTTAGCCTACTATAGACCCAAACAAAATTTCAATTTCAAAATACACTGCGCAAAAAAATTAACGCACATTATGGAAATCTCAAATTTATTCTACAACTGAAGGTGTTCTCAATGATAATTATTTTTATCAGAATTATGCATGCATATGTTATCCACTTTCAACGTTTTTCTTCAATACAGATGTTTTCTCCCAGCAGGAATAAAAAAAAGATGATATTATCAGATTTCGAATGTATTGGCTCCATTCTAAAATCAGTTGTTCTCGATCAATTCTAGTGATCAATAGTTTTTCTTTCGTTTGATTTTCTACACTCGATCGCTATGCAACGCGAAACACGCAATTTGACCCAAGAGGAATGGGCCCAAGCGGTAGTTTTGCGAGAAGAAGGGTGGACATACACAAGAATTGCAGAAAGGTTTGGAGTTTCCCATGCATACAAGTGTGTCCAGAATATTGCAGCGATTCAGGGAGACAGGTATGAATGTCCGAAGGTCAGGACAGGGTAGACCACGAGTAACAACTGCCATTCAAGAACGTTACTTGAGAGTTTCTTCGTTGAGACAACGGTTTGCAACCGCTCGCCTCCTTCAAAATCAGCTTGAGCAAACTCATGAGGTGCAAATTAGCACTCAGACAATAAGAAATCGCCTCAGAGAATATGATTTAAGGTCTCGTGTCGCGGCAAGAGGTCCAGCTCTTACCCTAGCCCATCTAAGGGCGCGTTTGGATTTTGCGAGAGAGCATATCCATTGGGAAGAGGCCGATTGGGAAAGAGTTCTCTTCACAGATGAGTCTAGATTCTGCCTCTACCATTGTGATCGACGTTCCCTTGTATACAGACGTCCACATGAAAGATATGCTCAGTGCGATTTCCTGAATACTACTGGTTTCGGGGGAGGATCGATTATGGTATGGGGTGGAATATCTTTGACTGCTCGCACAGACCTAGTGGTCGTTGATAATGGAGCTATGAATGCTGATAAGTATATAAGGGACATTCTTGAAGAGCATGTAGTGCCATTTGCCCCATACATTGGTGAACATTTCATTTTTATGGACGATAAGACCAGACCTCATCGTGCGCGCATCGGTCAGGAGTACCTTGAAGAGGTTGAAGTCTCTCGAATGGAATGGCCAGCAAGAAGTCCAGATCTCAATCCGATTGAGCAGGTTTGGGACAACCCCAATAGAAGGCTGAGAAGTTCAGAAAATCATCCAGCTACTCTTAATGACTTAGGAATCCAACTCGGAGAAATCTGGGAAAGATTAGATCAGAACATTTTAAGATCACTCATTTTGAGTATGAACCGTCGTTGCCGAGCTGTAATTAACGCAAGGGGTGGAAATACCAAGTATTAAATCACTTATCAGCATTTCAGTATTTTGAAAATTGTTCATTTCTCTTCTTTCACATAAGATTCGGTGAAATCCTGAATTTTTCTTCGATTTAATGTGTCTTGTTTCGTTCAAAACCTTCCTCGAGAGAATATAAAAAATAAGTTATAAAGTCAATGTAGAGTTAACTTTCATTAAAATTGAGATTTTCAGAACGTGCGTAAATTATTTTGCGCAGTGTAGATATCAATAAATTCTCGTAGTTACATTCCCAATTCATGATCTCTTCCAACTCCACTCTATCTCGAGAATTCGTTCATCTAATTGTTGAAAGGACGAAATCGATCCATTAAACAGCGATTTCAATAGAAATAACGGGGAGACGTGTCAGTTTACCAAGATTACTTGTCTTCCCGGATATCACAACACAGTTTTGTAATAATTATTCACCATTATTAGCTAGACAGGATGAGTGATGGCACTGTCCACATCTCCGAGAGAAATACCGAGTGAGGAAAGAGGTGAATGGACGTGATGTCGCTAATCGATTCGGTTCGAACAACAATATTGCGTTAATGGTGTTGTATATCTTGATTTCTATGTGTTATTTAGTTTTGGAATGGGACGGCAGCGGGTTTTCTGTTCAGAATTCGACAACATAAAGCCTACATTCGGTTATCCTAAGAACATGAGTTTTTTCGTGATAACGTTCACAATTAAGTGATTGCCCCTGTGCATCGCTTAGGGTATACGCGGGACGTAAAAGGCACGGTCTTTTTGGTTTCGTGTTAGTTTAAGGTGGGCTTCAATGTAGTGTGTTTTTATTTCAAGATGCATTCGAAAATGGTTTCACTTTGAGAACCGAAATTTTGTGGGTATACTCAGAAAGGACTGGAGTTCTCAATGAAATAATTCAAATCGATTTCATTTCGAAAGTTTTTTTTTCTTTCAAATATAGAAGAAAATAAGCCAACTAATGCTTCTGTTTTATTTCAAACGAAAGACCAATGAAAATAGTTCAACTTCCGATTGAAAGTGAATCTACAGATAATTTTGTTCAGAAAAACAACTTGAAATACGGAATTGGCAGAGAATGGCCAAATTTATATATATGGCGAGAAAAAGTTCCTGCTTCACCCACAAATTCACTAATTTCATAGTTCTGCGATTTTCGGATAGAGAGCGCCATTGTACATTTCTATACCATTATTATAAAGAGGAAAGATTTGTATTTTTGTGTGTTTGATACGAATAGGCTCAAAAACTACAGGACAGCTTTCAGAAATTCTTCCACTCTCAGAAAGAAAGCTGCATTATCCCTGAGTGACATAGGCTATACTTTCCACCCGAAAAAATTAAGGATACTTACTATAACTTCAATAATTACAAAAAAACCAACCATAATCAGCCATTTTCACGTGCGCTGCTAAAACCGTAAGACTTACGTGGATACAATGTGAGACTGACATGTACCTCTCAAGGGGCAGTATCATCTTTTGAATCGTGGTAAATCTCCATTCAAAAGTGGTCTCTTTATTTCACGAGTAAGTACCCTAATTTACGACGTAGAGACTTGATTTTTTTTTTAAATTGAAGTTGAAGAACGTCCCGAGGGCATATGGTTTTCTTTTTTTCGATTTAATTAGTTTTATTTGTTTCTCATTTGTAAACGTCAGTTTCCAAAAACACAATATTAATCAAGAAAGTTAATTTAATCAAGTCACTAACTTGTAAAACTGACAGTTAACTTGCAAAATTTTTACAAGTTAGTACTAGTAGTATCATTTACATGAGAATATTTTGTTTTATCGTCATATATGTTGAAAATCATGGTACAATTGTTATTTCCAGTAACACAGATTTTTGATGATGAAAGAGTTAATACTGATGATGATGAACCATCTGTTGACTCAGAAACTGCTGAACTCGAGGACTGCAGAACACTTGTACTCTCCTTACTACCAAATCATTTGCTAGACATTTCGATTTTTTTGTTGACCAAATCATCGACATAACTCATCGCAATATCGGTGCTCTTCCACCCTCCTGCACGCTTTAGTGCTAAAATATCTCCACCCGAATCCGCAACCATAGTGGCTCTAGTTCTGCGAAAACAGTGGCCGGTGTATCACTCTGGGTCTTTTAAACCTAAATATTTCGCTATTTGCTTTGGGACACCACCAATAGTGTGCTGGCCAGCATTAAGGGAAATGCACTTTCCATGTCGGTATGTCAAAAAAAATCTTAGGCTTTCTGTTCCAGGAGGCCGAAGATTTACATATTTTATGTATAACATGCAGGGCTTGAAGCTGCAGCCATCATCGGTTATGGTGAATCTTCTTGTTGTTAAATTTTTTGTTTGCCGCAATGTCACAATAACGTATTTTTCCATATCTTCTACATCTTTCATGTTTAAGGAGAGAATTTCATCACATCGACAACATCCAAAAATCCCAAATATTGTTACAATTTTCGCCAGCAACCACTGGTCATCAGGAGCATGTGAAAGAAATTGTTCAGCCTCTTCTTTACTTAATACCTTGGCCTTTTCTTGCGTATAACGCTCATTTTTTCGTTTCAGAAACGCTATTACCTTTTGAAATCTGCAAATGACAACTAAACGTCATATTTTTCAATAAATTTTTTCAAGGAAAACAAACCTGCGAACAGGGGCATTTTCTTTCATTTCCAAGCAGCTTTACAGCATAGACCATTTTACCCATAAAGTATTAGGGCTGAATATAGCTGATAGTTGATTCAAGTAGACCAACAAAACATCTTCAGTTACCCCAATCACACTATTTTTGTTTTGCCACTTTTTGAAGTCTGGCTGCCTCAATAATTTATTTTGGTACATTCATTTTCGCTTTCGCCAAAACAAATGTAGAAAAATAAAGAGACATGTTCATGGCAACGATTCCATAGCTTACGACATTTGCGACAAATTATTGAGATTTTTTTGGAATTTATCTAACCTTTTTACAAATGAGAAACAAATAAAATATAAAACAATACACGCAAGGTAACGGGTTTTACTAGCTTAAGGAGGTAACTGACTAGCCTGCGGCTCGTCAGTTATATCCTCCATTCGCCAGTAAAAACCCTCTTACCTTGCTAGTAATGTTATATACTATTTCAATTAAAAAAAACAGGGTAATCGTTAGATCTGGGGTTATTGAATATGTTGTTCGTTTTTCATGAGTACAAGCTATATTTTTGAAATAATCATCATGAAAATTTTTGTAGTTTATAGAAGATTAAATTGCCGAGGGCAAATAGTTGCGATTTTTTCGATTTAATTAGTTTTGCAATTAAAAAAAACAGGTTGAACTTCAGCGTTTTGGAAACTACACTTAATGATTTTTATCCGACGGTTATTCATAATTTTTTGGAAAAAATTGTCACTATTTGCCCTCGGCAATTTAATCTTCTATAAACTACAAAAATTTTCATGATGATTATTTCAAAAATATAGCTTGTACTCATGAAAAACGAAAAACATATTCAATAACCCCAGATCTAACGATTACCCTGTTTTTTTTAATTGAAAAACTGATTGAATCGAAAAAAAGAAAACTATTTGCTCTCGGGACGTTCTTCAACTTCATTTTAAAGAAAATCAAGTCTCTACGTCGTAAATTAGGGTAGTTACTCGTGAAATAAAGAGACCATTGAATGGAGATTTACCACGATTCAAATGTGATACTTCCCCTTAATAAGCTACCCCTTCTTTTGGACAAACGAATATGTCTCCGCTGTGGAAGGCGGCCGCTCTATTTGCCGACAAGTTACACACGAGTTGACTTCATAGCCGTCGGTAAAGACGCCGCAAAGGAGAAAGATCCGCATGCAAAACAATGAAGGCGTGTTTATTGTTAGAGTAATTGTTTGAGTTATTTATCTAGAATGCCTGGATTTGCGGGACCGATACGATGCAGATTATTCATCCTATCGTGAGAACACTTTCTATTTCGAGTTTCAAACTGTCGCTCTTGCTGCAGAAGCAGAGACGTAACCGAATTTTTATTTGTTGCAGGATTGCATAATGCTAATGCAGTTTCTTCTTTGATTAGAGCTATTCAAACGTTTACTTTGTGATGATCGGAGGGAAGTATAGAGGAAGACAAACTCAAAGATATCGAATCACTCGAGAATTCATCGAAATTTGACGAACAATAAGGGTGCTCTGAGTTTGAGTACTTTGTGGGAGTTTCATCAGGGGAACTGGTTCTATTAGAAATCTGAAAAATTGGATAATGGTATTGTTTGAATTTCTCTGTTCAGCAAACATATTTTTGGAGCTTTAGCTTCTCCGGAAATAGAAATGAATTTGAACAATACAAGGTGACAAGAAAAACTTCAGACAAATTTTGCTGTAGTCTGGAACAAAAGTATTTCAGCGCGACCAAATAATTTTTATTCTCTTGGTTTCTCTACACTTTCCTGTACTAATATGTGAATTTTCTGTTCGATATAATTTCATTTCACAGAGTTTTAGAATGTCAAACAAACGTAGTGCGATTTTGGAACTGTTTCGTCAAGGTAGGCGTCAATGCGAAATTGTTCGTTTGCTCAATGTGCCTCGACAAACCGTGTCCGATGCAATTCGTCGTTTCAAGGAGCTTGGCCATAATGGTCGTCGTCCAGGAAGTGGTAGAAAACGCACTGTCAATACACCTAGCAATCGAAATCCGAGGGTTTCCATGAGGAAAATAGCCTGTGAGACCGGTATCAACCGCGAATCAGTCCATAAAATTGCCAAAAAGGAGCTCAATCTCAAGCCATACAAGCTCCAAAAAGTTCAACACCTCACGGAGGAAAACAAGCGCGTACGACTCCAAAGGTGCCGTCAACTCCTTCGTCTCGCCGCCGGTCAGCAATGGGAGCGAATTCTCTTCACAGACGAGAAGCTTTTCACCGTAGAACAATCCCACAACCACCAAAACGACAGTCTGGTCTGTAGAGGCTCCCGGTACATCGGCCATCGTCGAACACCGTCAAAATCCGCAATCCGTCATGGTCTGGGGCGGAATTTGCGGCAGTGGTAAAACTCCCTTAGTTTTCGTGGATCAAGGGGTCAAAATCAATCAAGAAGTCTACCGCTGCGACATCCTCGAGGCCGTAGTACTTCCGTGGGCCAAGCAGCACTTCGGCGATACGCATTGGACCTTTCAACAGGACTCCGATCCGGCTCACAGACCGAAAATGACGCAAGAATGGTGTAAGACCCATTTTCCTTGTTTCATCTAATCTGTAGAATGGCCGCCCTACTCACCGGATCTCAACCCAATGGACGACAGCGTGTGGTCGATTTTGGAGCATAGGGCTTGTGCCAAAAAACACAAAAATTTGGAGTCGCTGAAGCAATCTCTGCGCCGGGAATGGAACCGATTAACGCCCGAGGAGCTGCGGCCCATTGCCAAAAATTTCAAGAAGCGTCTGAAGCTGTGTATCGCCGCCAAAGGAAGCCACTTCGAAACGGCTTAGATATATTATTAACAAATGTTCAAGCTATTATTATTTGTTGTTGTTTTGTTCAATTTCTTCTGTTCAATAAAGTTAAATGAGAAAGAGATTGTCCCAGGTTTTTCTTGTCACCCTGTTTAACACAGAATTTCGAACAATTTCAGAATTAGAATCCTTAAGATGTCAAAAATAGGCCCGGTTCTTCTTATGAGATTATATAGGTAAAAATCTACTAAAGAAATTGCCTGAATAGGGAATTCGGTTTTATCCTTCCTTTTAGCAAATGCAACCATTTAACTAACGACTCGAAGAGCTAATAGCGATATAATATTCATCTCACATGCGTAAAACAACTTCTTAAACAAGAATGTCTTGCATACCTATCTCGGCAAAGAAGTCAACTTCAATTTACCCGCATCTCTAAATAACATTGTGCTGTTTCTCTTGAATGTGCGATTGTTGGCATAAGTAAGATGTTTGGTTAGGTATATATACCCAGTTCCTATACTGCATTCTCAATAGATAGAAATACCATATCCCTTAGCTCATTTCTTCCACAGTTAGCTTATAAGAAAATTGAAACAATATTTCAAAGCATATACAGGGTATTTCTAAAGTGAAGGTACAAATGAAGAGTGGAGTTTACTTGCATAAGTTTAAGCAGAAAGTTTCAATTTTTTTTCTTAAATTTTTTTTAAAATATATCTGCATTTTACAAGATATTAAACTGAGATTTGGTACAGACATTACAATTTAGAGTTTACACCATGTGACCTGACAATTTCGATTGCAAATCTACAGGGTGATAGTTTTTCTGGAACACTGTTCCCTGTTGTTGTCCAGAATTTTTTTTGGTGAGCTGATGTTAGTTTGAAAAGTTTTAGAGAGAAACTTTGTTGTTATATTAAATTTTATCATAAGATGTTCTTGCTCTTATGGTCACCATCCACGAGGCTACCGAGACGGGCGTTATATGGTCTTTTATGACACTTTATGAGCCTTTGACCAATCATGGAGACTCTTTTCGCACGTGGCCTTATAAACTGTCATAAAAAGCCCGTCTCGGTAGCCTCGTGAGTGGATACCATTAAGGTGGGCGTTCAATGTAGTGTGTTTTCATCTCAAGTTGCATTTGAAAATGTTTTCACTTCGAGAACTGAAATTTTGTGGGTAGACTTAGAAAAGATTGGAGTTCTCAATGAAATAATTCAAATCGATTTCAATTCGAAAGTTCTTTTTTTTTTTCAAAATAGAAGAAAATGAGCCAACTCATGCTTCTGTTTCATTTCAAACGAAAGACCCATGAAAATAGTTCAACTTCCGATTAAAAGTGAATCTACAGATAATTTCGTTCAGAAAATCAACTTGAAATACGGAATTGGCAGAGAATGGCCAAATTCAAATATATGGCGGGGAAAAGTTCCTGCCTTACAAACATATTCACTAATTTCATAGTCATAGAGAGCGCCATTGTACATTTCATTCATAAGGATAGAGATATTCATAGAACTTATAGTGATAATGTAAGTTCTATGGAGATATTCCATAAAATGCGCGGTGGCGCCTCTATCGGATTAGTTTTCTTACTCGCTCTGATTTCTGAACGGTGACCTTAAATTCAGTAGTTTCCGAGTTATTTGAGACTTTCTGGACTCATGTTGTCCGTAGAGTCAAATTCATCTAACCTTTTGCATGAGAATATTCTGTGACCATAGAAGATAAATTAACCCATTAAAAATTCACAAGTGACAGGTCTAATTTTAGGCCTTATCTTTACTTCCCGAATTTACTTCAATGTTTTCATAAAAATATTCATCGAATCTGTTGCATGGGAATATTTTGTGACTATAGAAGATAAATGATACCATTACAATAATTCACAAGTAACAGGTCTAAATATTAGTTGTTACTGAGTATGGTTTCATAAGAATTTTCATCGAATCTGTTTAGATTCGAACAAATTGACTCTACGTATACAATGTGAATCCAGAAAAGCTCAAATATCTCGGGAATTACTCAATTTAGAAGAGCATCTGAGAGTGCTATCATTATTTTTCTTTGCAGAATCCATGGCAATCATAAAAAATAGGGTTCTAATTTGACAGAAGTTATGGTCAATTTTCGATCACAGTTTTCGACACAAAATTTGAAACACCCTGTGACGATATTTATGAAATTCAAAAGATGTATGACCTTTCCACATTCTTCTACTTTGACGTTGTGAGAACGCTTCACACTCGGGATGTTCAAAATAAGAAAAATGAACATAAAAGGTACTGACTATGAATATTTGAAATTTTTTCAGGTTATTTTCGATATTTTGAAAACTATTCGAATGATTACAATGGTTTTAATAGAAATGTATTCTGAATTGAATACTCAATCATATCAGAAACGCAAAAATAAAAAAAAAATTTTAAACAAATTTCCACCGGAAGTGCTCAGGCTCCAAGAATATTTTAGGTCTGCAGAGAATTTCAAACAAAATAATAATCCCAATTTTCAGATTTCAAATATGTCCAGTTCTCCAGAAACGGCAAATCCACTCGAACTTGGGACACCCTGTAGTTTCCATATTTCCATTGTCCTCAGCCTTGTTTATAACACGGAACTATTCAAAAAACGGCCTTTAAACATTCCCTGAAATCCTTCCCATTCAAAACGGTAAGGTATTCACTACCCATATCGAGTTTCGAATACCTACTCGGCAATTTCAACGCTCCAACCTCGCAAAACCGATAAATAGCATTCATGCTCCGTACTTCCAGTATTCATATAGTTTTCGTGCGCCGTATTTTACCGAAACAAACGACGGTCTTAATGGAAACATATGAATTCAGCGAATAACAAGCTCTCGCGTGTAATTTACGCGGAGATTTAGATGCCCGGCCAGGCGGGTATCCCGCGGAGTCGCGGAGACTTCAACGTCAGGGCAAGCGAGAAACTCACTCCTGTTATTCTCGTAATCGAATTCGTTATTTAGGTTTTTTTATGGGAGAGAGGAAGAGATGTGGATGTGGAAGTGGGTTGGTGACGTTTTAACTGGTACCTATACTTTTCGAAAGTGAGTTTAGTCGACTCAAATTCAGTTATAATGTTTAAATTGAAGAATGGTCCATTATATCTGAGGTTGCGAATTTTTGGAATGTCCATAGGGCCTTTTTTAGCATTGATCGGAATCTCCTCATGAAAATTCAATGAAACCTGGTTACCCTAATGAGAAAGGAAGAATTATTATTCTTCATTTGCTTCTATCTTCTTTGGGTTCCGTAATAAACACATGTAGGTATGTGTTGTTTCAAGGATTACATAATGGCGATGCACGTTCGAGATAAGCGTTCATGCAAGCATCTAAATGCCCTCTTAACACGTTTTTTGACAGTAAGTAGGTAGTTTAGTGAACCAAATCTTCATCGCTCTATACAGGGTGTTCTTAATTTGAACGTACAAACGAGAAGGATAGATTCTTTAAGTAAATTTAAGAAAAAAAAAGTCCCATAAACATGAGGTCGCAAGCGTTTCGTTTTCGAGATACAGGGTGTACTAGGTGTACTAGGGAGTATTTGAATGAAAATTATGAAAACTGATGGATTGACCGAGGTGGCCATCAGTTTTGGCCAGCCAAATCTCCAGACCTAATAAGTTTAAATTTCTTTCTATACCAACTGGATTTTGATTTGTTTGAGGATTTCAAGAGAATCGTGCAATTTTTTTTCTCGAAATCGGTAGCAGATACGACAAAACTACAAGAGATCGAAAAGTTTACTATAATAACAAACCTTCTTTTTACATTTTTTCAAATTGACAGTTGCTCACCAAAAAAAAGTTCTGGAGGAAAACAGATGACAGTGTTGAAGAAAAAATATCACCCTGTAGATCTGCTATCGGAATTACCTTGTCACGTGGTGAGAACTCTCAAATGTAATATCTATACGCAAAATTTCAGTTGGATACCTTGTAAAATGTAGATACTATGAGAAAAATACTTGAAAAAAATACAAACTTTAACAGCCTGTATCTCGAAAACGAAACTTTTGCGATCTCATGTTTATGGGACTGTTTTTTCTTACACTTACTTAAGGAATCTCCCCTTTTCGTTTTTACGTTCAATGTAGGAACACCCTGTATATGTGAAAGTAATAAAGACTCCGTCGAATATTCTAATATTTTGATATAATGTAGTTATCAACCTTCTGATCAAAAGTGCCAATGGCCCCAACTCAATCCTATGACTAGTTTTTGAGATACAGGGCGTTGAAGTTGAGAATTACCCACTTTTACTATTCGCGTATCTCAAAACAGAATCGAATGAACTTTAATTTTCCTCAAGAAACATTTCATTCCATCCCCAGGGAGCAACCATATAGGGGAATATGACCGAAAATCGTTACGAATACAGGGTTATCCATAATTGAATGCATGCCCGATTTTGAAAGTACAAAATATGTCAGTTCCAGAGCGAGAACGTCCGCAAAATGAACTATTTCACTAGATATGTTGTTGTTGCATGGAAAAAACCTGAAATACCCAGAATTCATACTGAGTGATCCATTATTATAGAAACTATTCACAGTGAAGGTTAAATGGACACCCTGTATTTTTGGGTTGATTTAAGGTATTTGTTTGATATTTTCAGAACATGTCATCATGTACTTCAAAGAATACAGGGTGATTCAGTCATGAAATAAACTGTGAACATCACGAAAATACCCAAAAACAATATTTTTTTTTCATCACCCTCTATTTCAAGATTAACTCCGTTGAGGTGGGAGTTTTCTTTCACCACTATATACTTGATATAAAAACATCAATACGGATGACAGTTTCTATCCACTTCCTATGACCAAATTTTTTTTATGTTATATGAAAATTATTAGTTTGCAATAATTCTGATTGAAATCAAATGTGAAACCACTCTTGAAATCGAATCGAAAACTACGGATAAAAATCTCTTCAAGAATCGTAACTTGAGGTTCGATTGTGGCCCTAAGGAAAGTGCGGGGTCCTTTGAGCCGATTTCTCATTCATTTCCTAGGTTTGTCCCATCGATAATTATCTTGTTTGCAGACGGATAGTCAAGGATAGGCCCACAAAGACTTTTCCTGATCTTGTTCATCTCGAAGATTTCCATCGGATGCGTGCCTCATAAGACACCGAATTCGACTGAGATTCTTCACCTGTAGGTGTGCTATCGGCCAACCGCGTAAAACTATAAAACGGAATCACATTAGAGATGAAATCAGGCAGTCCTTCAAATTATGCAAATTCCATCTTAATGCATGCCTCCAAATCCGTATCTGAAAATTATTGCCCCCGTTGTCAGCTGGATATTTATTATTGCATATTAAACTCATGGCCTACTTCATCCTGTTATACGTTTCAGATCGAGTGGATTCGTTGCTAGTACCATAATATATCATGCGTGGATAAATGTAGTACCTATCGCGATTTTTAGAGCTGCGCGCGTATAATTTCTCGGGCTATTGTTCTCCTCCGATTTTGTATCTAATGCTGGATGTGATTCAGCATGGGGATTTGCATTTTTGGGTTGGTAGAAATGATTGATGGTTTCGCGTGACAGTGACCTAGAGGGCTACTCAATAGTGACCTCATGTTTTGATTTATTATTGATGTGCGAGAAATTTTCTTAGGTATGCAAGTTTTTGCGCCTATTAGACATTTCTGCGAAATAATTGTGGTATTAGAATTTGCTGAGCTTTCAGTGAAAAATATCCCTATACTGGGTGTTCTACAAGCTCTATGACAAACTTTGACAGAAGGTAGCTGTGCTTCTTTGAACATTTTTTTTCTATGAACATAGATTATTTTCATGTTTTGCTGAGTAGGCCGACAGGTTGATATGGTAATTGACGTTATTTTAATTATTCATTTGACACTTGATGTACGTTTTGAATAACAATGCATTCTTTTACGACTCAGGAATATGATTTGATGCCAGTACATGTTATAAATGATCGTTTAAATGCAGACTTGTATAATTTTTTTTGGAGCACAAGCTTTTTGACTTCACTGATGACTTAGTGCTCAACATTGTTAGAAATATAAGGTTTCAGCACGATGGTGCACCACCACATAGAAGACAAGTAGTCCATTGGCTGAATGCTGTACCTTCTAAAAAAAAACGAATCGGACCTATGTTCATAGGAAAAAATGTTCAGAATAAGAACAGCTACCATCTGTCAAGTTTTTCATAGAGCTTGTAGAACACCCTGTATACTCTTTGAGACAGGGGAGATATTTCAAAAATATGTTTTGGTATCGTGAAAACACGTAAGGAATACAAAAGAAGGATAGTTCAGTTGAAAAAAATATTGAATAAAGAATCCAACGCAATCCAGAAATCATCAGGGTTCTAATTTAAAGAACAAATCTTGTGGTCGAATTCTGTTCACAATTTTTGACGCCATATAAGAAATAGTTCGTGATGAAATTCCTCAAATTCGAAAGATGCACAGCATTTCCTCATTTTTCGAGAAAGTGGAGACATATTTCGTTGAGGATATTCAAATGATACAGGGTGTTTCAGAATAAGGGACCGTAAATTCGGGAATTTAATCCTCAGATGATTTTATGACATAAAGTTCCTATGGACCATAGGTCCCTGACGCACTGTTTCTGAGATACGGGGTGTCGAAATTTAAAAAAAAATTGGTTTTATGAAATTATTTTCTACACCGTCAAATCAGCAGTCGAAATCAATTTTGCAAACGTCAAATATAAAGGCGAATAGGCTGCCTTAATCTGTGTCCAGACGATTTTAGAAGTAATCAAAGAATTTCTTAACTCTCTTAGATGACAATGCATGTTATTTTTTTTCTCAGGAAGTATTCGTCGCAGGTAAAAAACTCAAGTAACCATTCTTATTGTGAATTATATGGTAATTACGAAAATAATTTAAAATTCGAGACACATTATTGGCGTACCAATTTTTTCACCGAATTTATTCGGATAGAAGTCTGTACGGACGCCACTGGTGAAAATTTAACATAATTTTGTATAGGAAAAAATGTGTCCTAATGCGTACTCATAACCTACCAAAACTCAAGAAAAAATCGTGTACGGTGTAGAAAATAATTTCATAAAACCAATTTTTTTTTAAATTTCAACACCCCGTATCCTAGAAACAGTGCGTCAGGGACCTATAGTCCATAGGAACGTAGATCCCGAATTCACGGTCCCTTATTCTGAAACACCCTGTATAAGGGAAGATTCCAATCTGGCACATAGGTAAAGAGTTTTCCAAAAAGAGTCAACAAGCAAAATTGTCGCATCTGGGGCTCGGAAAACACAAGAGTTATTGTTGAAAAGCCTCTCTATACTCAACGTGTTACTGTTTGGTGCGGTTTATGATCTGGCGAGGTCATTGGATCTCACTTTTCCGAGAATGAGGCTGGGGTATAACTGTAACGGTGAATGGATTGCGCTATCGAGAGATGATTAATGATTTTTTATGGCCAGAATTGGATGTTGTTGATCTGGACAACGTTTACTTCCAACAAGACGGAGCTACGTGTCACACAAGCAACGAAACCATTAATCTTTTACTGGAAAGGTTTCTGGACCGTGTTATCTCTCGAAGAGGTGATCAGAATTGGCCACCAAGATCTGGTGATTTAACACCCTGCGACTTCTTCCTTTGGGGCCATGTGAAAGAGAAGGTCTACGCCAAGAGTCCATCGTCGATTCAAGACCTCAAAGATGGAATTCGTGAGGCTATCGAGGACATAGGGCAGCCACTTTGCGGTTTGGTTTCGGAAAATTTCATGAAAAAGATATGGTCCTTTAGTCGTTGTCGTGGTGGTCATTTGGCTGATATTATTTTTCATTATTAACGGCATACCTTCCTCTTTTTCTTTCTTTGTATGTCAAATTAACACCTCTTATAGAAAAATCCTTTATTTATGACCAATTTCAAATTTTTCCTATTGGAATGAACCATGCCATCGTAACAGAATGAAATAGGAACCCATCGCTTTGATCTCAATCAACCCAAGAAAAGATGAACCGATCCCTCACAGCAGGCGATCTCATCATCCCTTCCTCATCTATGGTTTCTCTCCGCGTCCACAGAAGACCGGCGATAAGTCACATCGACCAAACAAATCCGATAGAAATGAAACAATGTTTACGAGCAAAAAGTTCGTGTTTTATGTGCATGAACGTACCACGAAGATCTTAGGTTCACTTGATAGTGTCTATAAAAGAGCACTCTCAATATCGAAGTCGTGCAACAGTAACGCTAGTCCTATTTTCACGTCATGTTGCGAAAGTCTCTGCGGAGTGTAGATATTCATTATTATAGAATAATCATTTCGCTTGCGCTGCAACGAGTTCATTACGTCCTGCATTATATGGATACGAGGATAAAATTCATCAATTTATGGATTTAATTTGGTTTTTATGGCTGATTAGTCGAAACAGGATGGCCGAAGCTGTTTCGATATTCGTTGTTTCGCAAATGGTTAGTCATTGACGTTTACTGTCTCTTCTGCTTGGATAGATATACGAGGATATATCGAAAAATTCTTAGCCTACTATAGAACCAAACAGAATTTCAATGTCAAAATATTTTGTTACTCAACATATTCTCCTCTTAATTGATTACATTTATTACAGCGAACCTGCAACGTCTCTAAACCTTTCAAAAAAAATGTTTCTTCTTGCTCTGCAAACCAGTACCCACAGCTTTTGTTACCTCCTCGTTGGAAGAAAATTTACGAAATTTTAGCCTTTTGGTGTTGAGGAAAGAGATGATAGTCGGACGGAGCCAAAACTGGTGAATAATGGGGGTGTTCTAGTAATTCTCACCTTAATCACGAATTTTTTGCATGGCAACATGAGATTTGTATACTGGAGCGTTGTCCTCTAAAAACAAAATACCTTTGGATAGCTTTCCGCGTCTTTTCTCTTTAATTTTTTCCCGTAGAGAGGTCAGTAATGTCGAATAATAATCTCCAGTTATTGTTCTACCCAAAAAATCAATCATGATTACTCCATGGCAATCCCAAAAAACTGAAGCAAGAACTTTTCCAGCAGATTTTTGGGCACGAAACTTCTAAGGTCTTGGAGAACCAGAGTGTCGCCATTCTATCGATTGTTGCTTTGTTTCTGGATCGTAGAAAAGTACCCAAGTCTCCTCCATGGTAACAATTCGGTTTAAGAAGTCTACATCGTTTTCAAATCGATCACAGATCGAACGCGATTCTTCTATCCTTGCACGCTTCTGGTCAACATTCAAACATTAGGGGATCATTTTGCAGAAATTTTCTCATGTCCAAATTGACGTGAACTATATATGATGAACGCGTTCGTATGAAATCTCCAGTGCTTCAGATATCCGTTTCAGCCCAATTCGACGGTCTGATAAAATCATGTCATGAACTGCATCGATATTTTCGGGGACTGACACAAAAACTGGCTTTCCCGATCGGTCATCATCTTCAATGGAAAATTTACCTCTTTCGAAGCTTGCAGTCCAATTTTTCACGGTCGCATACGAAGGACATTCATCACCAAGGGTATTAAGCATATCTTCGTAAATCTACCTACCTCTTAACCCTTTTAAATACAGGTGGCCTGATGCTCCAATTTTTCGATTTTTACAATTTTGGTGGACATCTTTTTTTTAATTCATTGCGTAACTCTGGCTTACTTTTTCGACGTCGAACTCTACACTGAAACTCCTAATAAGTTATTGTTCGTTGATATGGTATCGCAATATTTTGTTTATGCATGGAACTGGTCTAGTCTAACTAGATATCAATACATCCTCGAATCACTCTAAAAATGATATCCGATATGACAACCTCCTAAGGAATCTTCAAAGGCAACAGTGCTGTCTTTCACGTTCTGTGGACGCACAGTGGCAATCATCCAATTGTTAATTAAAAAAAAACGTGTTTCTTGGAATGAAGGAAACTAAAGTACGACGTTTGAACACCAGATATCTATGTGAAGATATATGAAGAATGTGAAAACTCCAAAATTCTCGTCAGACCCATTCGGAAACGACCATAATATCCGTCTAAATTTCCCCCTTTCCAATTTTCCCGGCATTCCAATCGCATTCCAAACTCACAGAAATCTCCGTTTTATATTCAACCTAACGACAATTATGTCGTTTGAACGATCATTTGAATACATTTCAGAGTCTATAATCCCATGGCGAAGTCTTCGGGACCAAGTCGCTGTTTGTGTGTTGACTCAAACTAACTGCACGACGACGCAACCTTGAATTAGAATAAGCCTGTCTTGCGATAAAGAAATCTATCGGTAATATTATTCAGACGGCCATAAATACAGCCGGACGCGGTCGATGCGAGCGAGATGAAATCGAAACGATTTAGAGACCACTGGCTCAGAGCCTCGGGTCCTCCGGATGGTGGTCAGCTTCGCGTGCGCTCAAGACTGACAGTCTAGCTACGTCGCCATCCTTGACGACAGAAAGTACAATATCATCTTTCGTCGATAAATTACGAACTAAATGGTGATTTTTTAACTAGCTTTTTTGGCAACACTGATTTTGACAGCTCACGCACGCTTCGCGTTTTGTGTCACTGTCAAACATCCTCAGTTTGGTCTAAAATTTAACCATAATTCGTCTTACAAACGAACAACGCTTGCAAATCATTGAATTTTATCATCAAAATGAGTGCTCTGTCAAGGGGAAGTATCACCTTTTGAATCGTGGTAAATCTCCATTCAAAAAGTGGTCTCTTTATTTCACGAGTAACTACCCTAATTTACGACGTAGAGACTTGAGCTCCATTATCAACGACCACTAGGTCTGTGCGAGCAGTCAAAGATATTCCAACCCATACCATAATCGATCCTCCCCCGAAACCAGTTGTATTCAGGAAATTGCACTGAGCATATCTTTCAGGTGGACGTCTGTATACAAGGGAACGTCAATCACAATGGTAGAGGCAGAATCTAGACTCATCTGTGAAGAGAACTCTTTCCCAATCGGCCTCTTCCCAATGGATATGCTCTCTCGCAAAATCCAAACGCGCCCTTCGATGGGCTGGGGTAAGAGCTGGGCCTCTTGCCGCGACACGAGGCCTTAAATCATATTCTCCGAGGCGATTTCTTATTGTCTGAGTGCTTATTTGCACCTCATGAGTTTGCTCAAGCTGATTTTGAAGGAGGCGAGCGGTTGCAAACCGTTGTCTCAACGAAGAAACTCTCAAGTAACGTTCTTGAATGGCAGTTGTTACCCGTGGTCTACCCTGTACTGGTCTTCGGACATTCATACCTGTCTCCCTGAATCGCTGCAACATTCTGGACAGACTTGTATGGGAAACTCCAAACCATTCTGCAATTCCTGTGTATGTCCACCCTCCTTCTCGCAAAACTACCGCTTGGGCACATTCCTCTTGGGTCAAATTGCGTGTTTCGCGTTGCATAGCGATCAAGTGTAGAAAATCAAACGAAAGAAAAACTATTGATCACTAGAATTGATCGAGAACAACTGATTTTAGAATGGAGCCAATACATTCAAAATCTGATAATATCATCTTTTTTTATTCCTGCTGGGAGAAAACATCTGTATTGAAGAAAAACGTTGAAAGTGGATAACATATGCATGCATAATTCTGATAAAAATAATTATCATTGAGAACACCTTCAGTTGTAGAATAAATTTGAGATTTCCATAATGTGCGTTAATTTTTTTTGCGCAGTATATTTTGAATTCATTTTCAGGACATTTCTCAACGTCTGGGCCAAAATGTAAAATAAGCAAACTTTGTACAGACAATCCTCTTTGTATACGCCGACAAATAATAATATCGAGAATTTATAGGCGAATTATCCTTAAACAAGGACAGAGAGTTCTTTCGAATTCTCTAAACGTGTAAGATATGACATGCTTCCACGAAGATAGTTTATCAGGTTTAATATTAATTTCCGCAAAGTTATTGGAGATTATAATGGGAATGAAGATGAAAAATGAAAGGATTAATTTACAATAAATCTGTTTATCTGGATAAAAATTGAAATCGTGGACGACATGAGAATATTTCATTGAAAGATCATCGACAGCGTGAATCTCGCCTTATTACTTTCATTATTTCACGATTATGAACGTCGTGCTATCCATTTTTAGCAATTTTGTTTTATCGGTTGATGCACAGGGACAGTTAAAAATTTTTTAAGGATATTTAATATACGAGGATGTATTGATATCTAGTTAGCCTAGACCAGTTCCATGCATAAACAAAATATTGCGATACCATATCAACGAACAATAACTTGTTAGAAGTGTCGGTGTAGAGTTCGACGTGAAAAAAGTAAACCAGAGTTACGCAATAAATAAAAAAAAAAGATGTCCACCGGAATTGTAAAAATCGAAAAATTGGAGTATCTGTATTTAAAAGATTTAAGAGGTAGGCAGATTTACGAAGATATGCTTAATACCCTTGTTGATCAATGTCCTTCGCATGCGACCGTGAAAAATTGAACTGCAAGCTTCAAAAGAGGTATATTTTCCATTGAAGATGATGACCGATCAGGAAGGCCAGTTTCTGTGTCAGTCCCCGAAAATATCGATGCAGTTCATGACATGATTTTATCAGACCGTTGAATTGGGCTGAAACGGATATCTGAAGCACTGAAGATATCTAATGAACGCGTTCATCATGAAGTTCACGTCAATTTGAACATGAGAAAAATTCTGCAAAATGGATCCCCAAATGTTTGAATGTTGACCAAAAGCGTGCAAGGGTAGAAGCATCGCGTTCGATCTGTGCTCGATTTGAAAACGATGTAGACTTCACAAACCGAATTGTTACTATGGATGAGACTTGGGTACAATTCTACGATCCAGAAACAAAGCAACAATCGATGGAATGGCGACACTCTGGTTCTCCAAGACCTAAGAAGTTTCGTGTCCAAAAATCTGCTGGAGAAGTTCTTGCTTCAGTTTTTTGGGATTGCCATGGATTAATCATGATTAATTTTTTGGATAAGGGTAGGACAATAAATGGAGATTACTATTCGACATTACTGACCACTCTACGGGAAAAAATTAAAGAGAAAAGACGCGGAAAGCTATCCAAAGGTATTTTGTTTTTACAGGACAACGCCCCAGTACACAAATCTCATGTTGCCATGCAGAAAATTCGTGATTTAGGGTTAGAATTTCTAGGACACCCCCCTTATTCACCAGATTTGGTTCCGTCCGACTATCATCTCTTTCCTCAACTGAAAAAAAGTTTAAAAGGTCGTAAATTTTCTTCCAACGAGGAGGTAATAAAAGCTGTGGAGGACTGGTTTTCAGAGCAAGAAGAAACATTTTTTTTAAAGGTCTAGAGACGTTGCAGGTTCGCTGTTATGAATGTATTCAATTAAGAGGAGAATATGTTGAGTAATAAAATATTTTGACATTGAAATTTTGTTTGGTTCTATAGTAGGCTAAGAATTTTTCAATATATCCTCGTATATCCTTTCAACAGACAGCGACATACAAATTCGTTTTGAACAAATAAAACATCATGGCAACTGTAGGGTGATTTTTCGACAAACGCTCTATCAGACTAACCATATTTCCACATTAAACTTGATTATAATACCAGACAAACACATGTGAGTTTGAAAAGTGAGAAATCACCAACAAATCAAAATCATCCCAAGCTGTAAAACCTTCCAGCATCAAGAAGATATGCATAAACCCATCCCAACCTACAATTAAGAGAATAACGAACATTTCCATCTTTGGTTCAGCTCAATTAACCAATAATCGATTCATCTGGAGTGAGGCAATCCGTGAGCAAGAACGAAATTTTCTAATTCGAAAAAGTCGAAACGTTGGAAGGCAAGGTTACATTCCTCCCAAGCTCGAGTAATACCTCTGTTTCCACAATTCTTGGTAATCATTATCAATTGCTCCCATACATTTATGAATTCAATAACGTTAAGTGCCGCGTAGAGAAACTTGAAAATTGTAGAATGCTATTTGCAATATAATTTTATGTATGCAGCTGTGTTTATGCTCTATTGGTATTTGCCTATCCACACGGATGTACTAACTTGGATGGAGAAAAGTCATCGATTGTTTCTCTTCACCGGGAATTGATCTCTCCCAAAAGTTCTACATGAAGAAAATATTCAAACCAAATTTTTGAACAAGTATGCCAACCCTCTAAAGAATCTCTTATTGGAAATGAAGGTGTCTTTTACGTTCCGTGGATGCACAGGGGCAATTACGCAATTGTGAATGTTATAAAAAACCTCGTGTTTCAAGGTTTCTAGAATTAGGAACCCTGAGAAATATCGGTTTTTTTCAGAGTGATAGAATTTTAAATTGAAATAAATAGTTATTTAGGATATGAGTGTTAAAAGTGACGTTTCATTTTGTGAGTGAAAAAGTTTGTGAAATGAGCGGAGCGAATTGAACAAATTCACGAACAAAATAAAATCACTTTTAACACAAATACCATACAATGTTTTTTGTACAACTGCCCTTTTTGATAATGAGATGGGCGAATTTGCAATGACAATAAACTTCAAAATACATTTTAATATTCGAATTAGATGCATAGAAATACCTGGTGTTGGCACTGATTAGATTTTGTTTAAGACTTTCTTGTCGATCGAAAATGTGATATTTTGTGCGGCTTTTCATTTCTCCCGAAAGGGGTCGCGTTATTTGTCGTTGCCGCAGTAGCGCCACGACCGATAAATATTGCGGATTTATTCCGGAACTAGACCAAAATCTGGAATCTAGGATGCCGTTTTGATCTACAAATTTTGGTCACGATTTTTATTAAGGAGTCGATACACCAAGTATTCTATGCATCTATTATTCGAATAATCAAAAGGTTGTTGTGAATGGCAAACGTTGCCAACGTTATGATATACTGACAAATGAGAAAAAACGCTGTAATTTGAATTTCGTTCCTATCCAATTTTCGTCTTCGGTTTTTAACTGCTTGCTATGTTTGTCGAGAGTCCAATTATTAAAAAAAGTGACGATTTGGTTGTTCCTGTGGATATTGAAGAGGCTGCACGAAGAGCAAATCTGGAACTCCTACCTAAAAAATCTGTTCAGCAGTACGATATTGCATATAACAATTTCTGGGCCTTGTGTAGGTAAATTGAAAAATGTAGAAGGGAACTTCAGTGAACCTGTTTTCCTGGCATTCAAAATCAAAAATATGGAGTTCATCAACTTTGTGGAGCAAATTTTCAATGATAAAGTCAAGCGCCCTTATTAAAAATGGTGTGGATGTTAGTGAATATTCAAAGGTAATAGCATATTCAAAACGGAAAAGTGAAGCATATCGTCCAAAAAAATCGAAAATTCTCACTCGTGAACAAGTTGAAAAGTTTATAAATGGGACACCAGATGAAAAATACTTGATGGTTAAGGTTGCAACTATTTTCGAATTATTTGGAGCCTGTCGGCGTGAAGAATTGTGTGGGTAATTTATCAGTGGAAGACATCGAAATAACAAATAAATCATTGGTTATACAACTTCCAAACACAAAAACGTAAGAAGAGCAAATCTGGAACTCCTACCTAAAAAATCTGTTCAGCAGTACGATATTGCATATAACAATTTTCTGGCATGGTGTTAATCGAAAAATGTAGTAGGAAACTTCAGTAAACCTGTTTTCCTGGCATACTTAGAAGAAAAATCAAAAATATAGAGTTCATCAACTTTGTGGAGCAAAGTTTCAATGATAAAGTCAAGCGCCCTTATTAAAAATGGTGTGGATGTTAGTAAATATTTTAAGGTAATAGCATATTTAAAACGGAAAAGTGAAGGATATCGTCCCAAAAAATCGAAAATTGTCACTCGTGAACAAGTTGGAAAGTTTATAAATGAGGCACCAGATGAGAAATACTTGATGGTTGAGGTTGCAACTATTTTCGGATTATTCGAAGCCTGTCGGCGTGAAGAATTGTATAATTTATCAGTGGAAGACATCGAAATAACAAATAAATCATTGGTTATTCAACTTCCAAACACAAAAACGAAAGTCAGTCGTTCTTTCAGTATTATTGGGAAGTATGCTGACTATTTTCATAAATACTTTGCACTGCGCCCTTCTGTCATCAAACATCGTTGTTTTTTCCTGAAATACATGAATAATAAATGCACTGCCAATCTAGTTGGGTGTCAATACATTTGGGAAAATTACATCTATCGTTGCCGAATTCCTCAATCTGCCAGAACCAAAGCAATATATAGGACACTGTTTTCGAAGATTCTCCGCTTCATTGCTAGCAGAATCAGGAGGAAATATTACGGATAAAAAAAATTACGGTGGATGGAAGTCTACGACGGTAGCCGAGGGCTATGTTGCCATTCCATTGCATATAGAAATGTCATTGCTGAAAAAATTCTCCCAACCTCAACAGATTTTGGATCATCATCATCCAATATTGTACTTCTGGTTTCTACAAGTACTGATGGTGCTGAGGATTCTAATAAAGTGTTGCGAAGCTCCCTTACGTCACAGGGCATTAATGTTAGAAATTGTTCTAGTTTAACGATTAATATTAATGTTCATAAGTAATGATTGTTAAATATTGATAATAAAAATTTGCAATGGCTGAATTTTTTTTTCTGATTTCATCATAAGAAAATGGAGTGCTAAAAATATTTTTTCACGTGAACAATCAATTTTAAAATTGTTTGCTGTCATTAAAGTATCACTTTTAATGGCAGTTGTACAAAAAATATATTTCAACAATTTTTGAACGTTGTTGCGGCGTGAGTCTATCCATGATAATTTGTCTATGGTTAGTGAACAGAAATGTCGAAACAACATGGCTTCTACCTTCAATCAAATCACAAATCCACAATTCCATCACTTTAGAAATATACATACTACATACCTATATAGTTTAGAAATATATATATATTCTTATGAAATGGAGCTGTACAGATTTGATTCCAAATAAATAACACCCGATAGATGGAGGAGAAATGGAATAGTAACTAAAGATATGCTGGATCGCTTTGTAGATCGAATAGCACGAAGAAATCTTCCAACATCTTCCCATCCAGACCTCAGATTATGATCCTACGTGGAATTATGCTGCATTAATCATTGAGGCGTTTTCAATCACAGGCTCTCGTTTCACATCCGAGAAATCGACTCGTATTTAGGAGGCCCGATTTATCTTACTCCAGCTCTATCCATTCCACATCCATTTTCGGAGAACAATGCGCTATTTATTTGCTTTCTAATCTTTCATTTCCGAAACGACAGGCGATATATATACCTATCATTCAAAGAAACGCGAAACCATCGGAATAAAGGAGGGTAATTAAAAAAATCTCCATTCCGCTTCGGCAACAAAAGGAGTTCAGGCCGATGTCAAAATAATGTCTTCATCGGCTCACTTTTGTAGCAAAAACAATAAGATCACGCCGCCCACTTCGGCCACATGGCAGCCAGGATATCAATACGAGATTAATATGCATGCATCAATTAGGATGATCCCATTCAGGATGTCTTCTTCGTTTGATGTCTTTTGTATCGGATTGTCTATTGTATCGGGTTACCAGAAGAAAGAGATTTTTCTATGTTGGGGATAGAATAGAGACGGTGATTGAGGAATGTTATAGATGTTTTATTGTATGGTAAACACATCGAGAATAGGTGGTCTTTGAGATTTCTGACTTCGAGGATTCCACCTCTAAATGTTTACAGTAAGGACATCAGAGAGAAACTTCATCACAAAACAGCATTGGTAGTTCTGTCAACGAAGAAAAATAATACTCATGTCGCTTGAATCCCCTGAATCTCCCTTAATACACTGCGCAAAAAAATTGACGCACATTCTGAAAATCTCAAAGTTAACTCTACATTAACCTTATAACTTATTTTTTATGTTCTCTCGGGAAGGTTTTGAACGAAACAAGACACATTAAATGGAAGAAAAATTCAGGATTTTACCGAATCTTATGTGAAAGAAGAGAAATGAACAATTATCAAAATACTGATAGGTGATTTAATACTTGGTATTTCCACCCCTTGCGTTAATTACAGCTCGGCAACGACGGTTCATACTCAAAATGAGTGATCTTAAAATGTTCTGATCTAATCCTTCCTAGATTTCTCCGAGTTGGATTCCTAAGTCATAAAGAGTAGCTGGATGATTTTCTGAACTTCTCAGCCTTCTATTGAGGTTGTCCCAAACCTGCTCAATCGGATTGAGATCTGGACTTCTTGCTGGCCATTCCAAAAATGGCACTACATGCCCTTCAAGAATGTTCCATATATACTTATCAGCATTCATAGCTCCATTATCAACGACTACTAGGTCTGTGCGAGCAGTCAAAGATATTCCACCCCATACCATAATCGATCCTCCCCCGAAACCAGTAGTATTCAGGAAATCGCACTGAGCATATTTTTCATGTGGACGTCTGTATACAAGGGAACGTCGATCACATAATAGAGGCAGAATCTAGACTCATCTGTGAAGAGAACTCTTTCCCAATCGGCCTCTTCCCAATGGATATGCTCTCTCGCAAAATCCAAACGCGCCCTTCGATGGGCTGGGGTAAGAGCTGGGCCTCTTACCGCGACACGGGGCCTTAAATCATATTCTCTGAGGCGATTTCTTATTGTCTGAGTGATAATTTGCAAACCGTTGTCTCAACGAAGAAACTCTCAAGTAACGTTCTTGAATGGCAGTTGTTACCCGTGGTCTACCCTGTCCTGGTCTTCGGACATTCATACCTGTCTCCCGGAATCGCTGCAACATTCTGGACACATTTGTATGGGAAACTCCAAACCTTTCTGCAATTCTTGTGTATGTCCACCCTTCTTCTCGCAAAACTACCGCTTGGGCACATTCCTCTTGGGTCAAATTGCGTGTTTCGCGTTGCATAGCGATCGAGTGTAGAAATTCAAACGAAAGAAAAACTATTGATCACTAGAATTGATCGAGAACAACTGATTTTAGAATGGAGCCAATACATTCAAAATCTGATGATATCATTTTTTTTTATTCCTTCTGGGAAAAAACATCTGTATTGAAGGAAATTAATTAATTAATTTTTTTGCGCAGTGTATTATTCCCAGCGAAAATGTGAATGGTAGATTTTTTGTTCAAAATTAAACAGCCTTTCATTTTGTACGAGACAATATTTTCGCTTAGAGACTCCGTTTTCTGGATTTCACAAGAGTATCACACATACTTTGAGTGATCTGAGCGTCTGAACAAAACTCGAAAATGAAATTTGGAAATAATAAAACAATTTAAAGTCGACTCAAAGAAGGCCTATATGGACGAATTTGGTATCAAAATATAGGTTTTCGAGGACGATCTATCCAATAAGAACAAATTCAAGTCGCTATCTATCATAGTTTAGATTTTCACTCTAACTGGCCTTTATGCTTATTCTTTGAATTTATTCATATTCTTACTTTTTGACATCGTACTGACATCATCCTTCGTCGAACTCAACCTCGGCAATATCAATTATTCCTCGGAGCAAGAATTCGACTTATAAGTCCATGAAATGTAACCTGTACGTGAAAAAAAACACCTTTACGCCGAAGCAATTTGCCTGTTCACTTCCACCACTGCCTTTGGTGCATTCCGCTTAAATAATTCATATAAACAATATTAATATTAATGGAAAATAGGTATGTGGATATATTTCCCGAATAATAATCTAAATCTCCTATCAATACCATTCCAGTTATTTGTGACGATGCCTATCGGTAATTGATCTCAACATATGTTGATTTCACCGTTGATTTATATCATTTTGTCTTGTCAGCATCATTATTTCAAAATGGTTATCGAGAATTTATGCTTTCTTGTACGACTTCCGCGGTTATTTGAGATCCATGTCTCCGAATAAGATAGTGCTGTTGATTTATCTGATTTGTGCAATAGATTCGATTCGCGAAGGCTTGAGAATCGGTGTGCACATCTTTTTGAACAATGGGAAAGAAGTAGAGAATGTAGGTATAGGTATGGGGCGCTTTTTTAAAGTGATAGAACTTTAAATTGAAATGAATCACATTTAAATTGAGCTTGAAGCAATTCTTTTTTATTTCAAAGAAATTTTTTTGACAGTTCTAACAACAAATCCAATTTCATGATTTTGTATCATATGGAACCATTTCAGCCAATCATGTCAACATTACATCGAAAACTACATCCAATGCAATTTTCAATCCCTATGATAACACGATAGAGTCTTATAAAATTATATAATAATTCCATGGCAACATCATTCCAAACAAATTTCAAAATGTCACGTTTTGGTAATGTTAAAAATATAAATGAGCTTATCAAAGAAAACATTCCCAGAAATACTTCAATAGCCACAAATATATTTGGGGAATATTTATGGAATTTTGCTACGAACGATCATATGAATTGAATGAACGCAGAAGCTTGGAAGAATTAGCGTTTATACTCAAGGATTGGGCTGTCAATATGAGAAAAAAAGACGGAGCAGAATTCAAAGAAGCAAAGGTAAAGAGAATGTGGAATGTTTCGAGCAAACTCTTACAAGAAAAGGACTATAAGGACTACAACATTATGATTGACCCGTTTAATAATGTAATATTTAAACCAGCCCGAGATGCCCGCGATGCAATCAGAAAAAAATTGCAAGCAGACCCAAGTAAACGTAAATCCAGTTCAGTTTCGTTAAATTTGTCTGAAAGTAACAGAATAATATTTCCATGGGATGAAAATACTCCTGAAGGTCTTATGCGTAAATTTTATCATATTGCTGCAGTAGAACTAGCGTGGCGAGGAGAAGAGGTAGTTGCTTGTTTGGTGAATTTTTTTCAAATCGAGAAGAATAACGATGGTTCTCCAACAAATCGCATTGAATACAATCCGGTATTCAGTAAAACGTGCCAAGGTGGTTCTAAAAGCTGTACAAGTAGTAAATGGTTGGTTTCCAATAGTGAGAGACAAAGCTGCCCTGTACGTCTTATTCATAAACTAATATCAAAACGAGGCGAAAATATTACCTCACCACGACTATTCTTGAAACCAAATCGATATTGGAAAAATGAAACTGACAAATGGTACGATAATGTACCTGTTGGAAGGAATACCATAAATAAATGGACTAAATATGCTGCCGAAGCAATTGGCTTGAATGTCAAAGACAAAAAAAATACGAATCATTCAAATAGATCAACAGCTGTCAGCCAATTAGCAAAAAGTGGTGTAGAGAAACAACAATTGCTGAAGATTACTGGTCATAGCAATCAAAATTCTATCAAACCATACATAAACCTCGATCAAGAACACCACAACAAGATAATAAATATTATGCGTGGAAATAGATCTTCTATACAAGAGAACAGCAACGAATCTAATGTTGAGTTGAATTTTACGAATTGCACCTTCACTAATTGTACTTTCAATAAATAAATAAATGTTTTGTTGTGTTGAGTTATACATTTTTTCTGTCAAAAAATTTTCTGCCGAATATTCCTCGGACATTGATAAATGCCTCATAATGTTATAACCATTATCTCAAGCTCGTTGCTTGGTAACAGCCCTCAGCCTTCGGCTTCGGGCTGTTACCAATGAACGAGCTTTCGATGGTCATAAAATTATCTCGTCTATTATCAAGGTCATAGGGATATTACTACTGAAAACAACACCCGATATTTGTCAGAAACGTTTTTTTTTAGTTTATCTAGTCCTAGTGGAATCATTGTTTTCATCAGCCATTAATAAAGCATTCAAATATGCTCAACTGAGTTCAAATGAAAATCAAACATACTCACAGAACTAAAACTATATGACGCCAAAACAGAATCACAAATGTGTTAAAAAACACTTTATTTACCATATTACAGCCTCATATTGTTGCTGAAGTAAAGAATTTTTTTTCACTATGTTTGGATGGAATATTTAGTTTGCTTTTGATTTGTCAGGGGGGAAATTATACAATGCATAAATTGAAGATTATTTATTATCATCGTTGTACAAAATTTTTTAATGGTACATATTTTAATATAAAATAGACACAATCCAAGTCATACTAAGGTGTCTAGATTCTTAATAGTATGTATGTAATGTGTATTCTTGGAAAAATAAAGATTGAATTTTGGATACGTCAAAATCAACCAGTTCCTCAAGACGTCTAAAAATAAAAGGACGAAACGTGGATGGATTAAAGACACATCCAATCCCACCAGCAACAGCCTTAGTACCCTTCTGTGTGACGAACACCGTAATGTGACTACTCTGTGTAGGCGGCGCGAGCTGAATCGATCAAAGAAAAGCGAGCACATCCTACGCGAACTTCATTGTTCGGCTCTCTGGTCTTGTGCACAGTGACGTTATTTCACCTTCACCTGTGACGTAGCCCGGTGAACCGCGAATTGAGAATCGATGATGTTTATTGATTTAGGACAGGGGTGGACTGGATGAATTTAGAGGGACTATTTGGTTAAGGGAATTGCTTTGATGCTTGCTGTCTCAAGAATAGGTTAAGACTTTTTCCGAAGGATTTTCTTGGTGAAATATTATAACGTACCTATACTCATTCAAATGAAAACAATTCAAACGAAAAATGCCATTTTTAGATGAATGAAAAGTTGTTCCTTAAAAATACAATTAATTTGATGTATCCACAGGCAAACTTACGTTCAACTGTTTTTAAGATATAAACAATTGAGAATCGAGGTTTTAATTATATAAACTCTTTTGTTGATTAAACAATATACACTGCGCAAAAAAATTAACGCACATTATGGAAATCTCCTACAACTGAAGGTATTCTCAATGATAATCATTTTTATCAGAATTATGCATGCATATGTTATCCACTTTCAACGTTTTTCTTCAATACAGATGTTTTCTCCCAGCAGGAATAAAAAAAGATGATATTATCAGATTTTGAGATTTTGAATGTATTGGCTCCATTCTAAAATCAGTTGTTCTCGATCAATTCTAGTGATCAATAGTTTTTCTTTCGTTTGATTTTCTACACTCGATTGCTATGCAACGCGAAACACTCAATTTGACCCAAGAGGAATGTGCCCAAGCGGTAGTTTTGCGAGAAGAAGGGTGGACATACACAAGAATTGCAGAAAGGTTTGGAGTTTCCCATACAAGTGTGTCCAGAATGTTGCAGCGATTCAGGGAGACAGGTATGAATGTCCGAAGACCAGGACAGGGTAGACCACGGGTAACAACTGCCATTCAAGAACGTTACTTGAGAGTTCCTTCGTTGAGAAAACGTTTTGCTCGCCTCCTTCAAAATCAGCTTGAGCAAACTCATGAGGTGCAAATTAGCACTCAGACAATGAGAAATCGCCTCAGAGAATATGGGCCTCGTGTCGCGGCAAGAGGCTCAGCTCTCACCTCAGCCCTTCGAAGGGCGCGTTTGGATTTTGCGAGAGAGCATATCCATTGGGAAGAGGCCGATTGGGTTCACAGTTCTCTTCACAGATGAGTCTAGATTCTGCCTCCACCATTGTGATCGACGTTCCCTTGTATACAGACGTCCACATGAAAGATACATACTCAGTGCAATTTCCTGAATACTACTGGTTTCGGGGGAGGATCGATTATGGTATGGGGTGGAATATCGACTGCTCGCACAGACCTAGTGGTCGTTGATAATGGAGCTATGAATGCTGATAAGTATATTAGGAACATTCTTGAAGAGCATGTAGTGCCATTTGCCCCATACATTGGTGAAAATTTCATTTTTATGGACGATAATGTCAGACCCCATCGTGCACGCATCGTTCAGGAGTACCTTGAAGAGGTTGAAATCTCTCGAATGGAATGGCCAGCAAGAAGTCCAGATCTCAATCCGATTGAGCAGGTTTGGGACAACCTCAATAGAAGGCTGAGAAGTTCAGAAAATCATCCAGCTACTCTTAATGACTTAGGAATCCAACTCGGAGAAATCTGGGAAGGATTAGATCAGAACATTTTAAGATCACTCATTTTGAGTATGAACCGTCGAGCTGTAATTAACGCAAGGGGTGGAAATACCAAGTATTGAATGACTTATCAGCATTTCAGTATTTTGAAAATTGTTCATTACTCTTCTTTCACATAAGATTCTGTGAAATCCTGAATTTTTCTTCCATTTAATGTGTCTTGTTTCGTTCAAAACCTTCCCGAGAGAACATAAAAAAAGTCAATGTAGAGTTAACTTTCATTAAAATTGAGATTTTCAGAATGTGCGTTAATTTTTTTGCGCAGTGTAAGTAAAACCTCGATTTTCAATTGTAAATATCTTAAAAACATTTGAACGTAAGTTTGCCTGTGATACATCAAATTAATTCAATTTTCAAGGAGAATCGATAAATTGCAAATTATACAGGGTGTCCCATTTAAAATAAGCAAGACATATGTGAAAAATCTGACAAGCGATTGACATATGTCACTTTTGTCATCAGATTTGGACGATTTAGGACAAATACTACAACCTAGGAGCATAGAATAACTGGAGAGAAGGCTCCCCTACGAAAATGAACTGCCAAAAACGTCCGAACTTGTCAGTTCGCCGCAAAGTCACGAGATGGCGACAACGTTGTTTGTTCCTACAACATTACTATCCTTAATAAAATTATCTTTAATGGTTATTAATTGTTATTACCTATTAGGTACCATTTATTACTATATCATAATATATATTCTTTTGAAAGAAAGCAATACATACTTTTTTTCGTAAATCCGACAATATAATGCATAAAGCGCGTGTAAAGAAATGGCTACAAGGATCAGATTAAATATAGGAAGAAAACTCTGTTTCCCGCTCCGAATCTAAGTGTTACCAGAGGGAATGTAAACGGGGTACCATACAATTCTGCGTATAATACACGAGAACAGATAAAACCTCAGTCTTTCCGCATAATAATAATAATACTTACCTTAATGTTCGCTTTTTCCGATAAGGATATTGTTTTGACAAATTTATTACCGATCACAGACTTCCCATAAAATTGCGCATAAAAAGTTGATTAGAATAAAGCGATGATATGTCATCAATATTGTCTATGTTATGATTTATGGCCATTTTGAATTAAAAAGAAGCATAAATGTATCAATAACAATGACAACCACATTATATTCTTTGCAATTGTAGCGCCATAGAACAAAATATCTGACATGTTACTGAATAAAGGATCTCAGCGTTATCTATCGGGCGTCACACGAAACTCTAACCTCCGCCGTTATTGGCAGTTCAAAATGTTCTGTCGAGCGTATGAAGCCTTCCCTCCAGTTATTCTATGCTTTTAGCTACAACTTTGCTAATTTGAACTATACAGGGTGATCTGAAATAACGGAGATAGCCATCTAGTAATTTATAATGAGACACCCTGTGCTCTTGGTTGAAACTTTTCATGCCGCCCCTTAAAAACTCCCTAGTTCCGCTAGTGGGCCATCCTGTACAGAAACATCTTCGTTACAGTTCGAGACAAGAGAACAGATCACATCCTTATTGAATTGCACATTGAGCTTGCATAATTCCAGGTTGTAAGGCGGCTTTTACTACCAAAGCATTTCAGTTGTTCCAAGTCAGTCAGATTCGAATTGAGTCACGCAGTCTTAGCTCCAACCATTACTCGACATTGTCTCCTAAGAAAATTCCATCGCAAAACCCACTGGCAGTCATTCCATCCAGCAATCCCATAATTGCTCTTTTTATACCCGATCTCTCCTCTATTACTTCTCACCAGGACGACATAAACCATTACTGCCGATAATAGGCTCTTAAAAACACCGCTGAACAATTGAAATAAGTCGCTCGATTATGCAGCGTTTGGTTGCGAGATTGAAAAGAACGTCTTCATGCCGGCCACCAATTCGATTTAATAAAGAAGGTAAAAGCGGAGTCGTATGCATTAAAAATCGAGTTGTTGAAATGTGCAATCAAGGATACGTCGTTGGGTAATAAAAGGAAGAGTTGTTGGTTGTTGGCTTTCGAACAATCCTTTATATCAGCGGCGTTGTTTCTAATTTGAGTTTATAGATGAGTTTAGGCTACTTTCACCGAAAATTGGTGCCGGAGATGAGTTGCGATTGTGAGATTTTAGACCGATAGGATACCGTAAGGTGTTATTAGGATTGGTTGCACTCATGTTGCGACAAAATTCAATTAGGAAGAAGGATTGTGGGCGACGTGCTGTATTGTTGCGAAGCTTCCATACAATTGGTCACACTTAGCAGGTCGATTTCATTTGGGTTTTTGTTCGTTGTGATGGTTTGATTTTCCTGAGGCCTTCTTACAATCCGATATGAAGAGTTTTCCAATAAGAGGTGTTAATTCAAATATCCCGCTACTTCGGTAGATGTCACTTTTGACATTTGACAAGTTTTATGTTTTATGACAAACTTTAAGATGGTAGCGTCATATTTGACACATTCAGCCATATCTCAAAAGAAACTTATAATTTCTGGACATCCACAAACGCCTATACTCTATTCAAATGTAAGAAGGAGCAATAATAACATGTTTGGCGCAGCGGTAGGAAGGTCATTTGAACCAGAAGATGACCTATCTAGAACGATAGAAGGACATAAAATAATAAGATTCAGCACCATGCCGTCACTTGTAAGCTGTCCAACTGAGTACAGGTGGCAATTCAAAAGGACAGGTAGACTGGGTACATTTGGGTCATATGACTTTTGACGGCATTCTTACCATCGATAGCTCCATGGAAAATAATAGGAAAACGGGCAGTGCCGTACAAAAATGATGCGCCATA
The DNA here is from genome assembly GCA_951802165.1 of Adalia decempunctata. Taxonomy (NCBI): domain Eukaryota; kingdom Metazoa; phylum Arthropoda; class Insecta; order Coleoptera; family Coccinellidae; genus Adalia; species Adalia decempunctata. The sequence goes on along the minus strand of OX637696.1, from coordinate 4,818,916 downwards.
TATTCGGAAAATTTTTTTGATTTTCCGAAAATTTCCATGGTAAAATAGGTCATTTGACTTTGTACGGCATCAGTTTTATACGGTTGCCATACATATTCTTATCCATTATTCAGCAACGCCGTACAAAAATCATGCGACAAAGGGAAAAAATCGAGGGTTGCAACCCCCTCTCTTGCCGTGCTCCAGGGGGTCATTTGAAAAAGTACGGCTTCGATTCCAAAACATTATCCAGCACTCAAAATTACTATTAAAAATAGGGCCGTCAAAAAAAAATTGTTCATTTTGATGTTATATCAATAATTATCTTAATTTCATCTTATGCTTGACCCATAAAGCTCTGAAGTCATTTGACCCAGTACGGCAACTTCTTTTTTTACATGATACTTTAAGATACAATTCTTATATTATATTGCCGTTCAAAAGAAACTGTTCTAAAAAAATTATAGAGAAATACAAAAAGTGAAATTTTTCATATTATTGTAAAAGTTTGGAACTCATAGATTAATGATATATAACAATTTTCTACATTTTATCCCTTGTTTTGAATAGTTTTAAGGTAAATAAATTAGGAACAAATGATGCCGTACATTTTTATCCAGACCATATCATTTAGGATGATGAAAATTGCGCTACCATTTTAAGGATACTCTATGGTCATTTGATACTGTACGGCATCAACATACAATAATATGAAAATTTTCACTTTTTGTATTTCTCTATAATTTTTTTTAGAACAGTTTCTTTTGAACGGCAATATAATATAAGAATTGTATCTTAAAGTATCATGTAAAAAAAGAAGTTGCCGTACTGGGTCAAATGACTGTAGAGCATTATGGGTCAAGCATAAGATGAAATTAAGATAATTATTGATATAACATCAAAATGAACAATTTTTTTTTGACGGCCTTATTTTTAATAGTAATTTTGAGTGCTGGATAATGTTTTGGAATCGAAGCCGTACTTTTTCAAATGACCCCCTGGAGCACGGCAAGAGAGGGGGTTGCAACCCTCGATTTTTTCCCTTTGTCGCATGATTTTTGTACGGCGTTGCTGAATAATGGATAAGAATATGTATGGCAACCGTATAAAACTGATGCCGTACAAAGTCAAATGACCTATTTTACCATGGAAATTTTCGGAAAATCAAAAAAAATTTCCGAATATATGGCGCATCATTTTTGTACGGCTCTGTCCGTTTTCCTATTATTTTCCATGGAGCTATCGATGGTAATAATGCCGTCGAAAGTCATATGACCCAAATGTACCCAGTCTACCTGTCCTTTTGAATTGCCACCTGTACTCAGTTGGACAGCTTACAAGTGACGGCATAGTGCTGAATCTTATTATTTTATGTCCTTCTATCGTTCTAGATAGGTCACCTTCTGGTTCAAATGACCCATCAATTTTCGACACGGGCCTGTAGTCTATTACTTTCCGTCCATAGTCGAATCGAGGAAATTTCACACAATCGTTCAGTTTATTTATCCATGTCTCATCCAGCTAATAAATTTTTCTGTCTTGTTCCCTTAATGAGCAGATTTTCTTCAAATAATTTCTTCTTCACACAATTATTTCATCCCTATCTATCAGTAGACTATCACGACCACGTTTTTTGAACTTGAATTCCATTTTTTTCAATAATTTATAGAACGTTGTTCTTTTGAAATTTGGCAAACTGTCGTCATCATTCATGATTTCTAGTACTTTAGAAATCGTTGGGATTTCATTCCGAAAAAAAAAAACGTGGACAATTCTTCTGATAAGGTTCATATCGAAATCGTCAACCGAATAGATTATTTTTAACGACTGGGTTCTCCCCTTAGTTGGCGTCAATGTTTTATATTCTCTTTATATTCTCTGAGAATTCTGAATACAGCTGAATCACTCACCCCTGAGGATTTTCAAACAATTCCTACTAAGTCTCTTTTCGATAAATCAGGATGTTCTTCCAATTCTTTTCCAGAAATGTTCAAAATTATCTCTTTCTCTTCAGCAGAGAAGGCTACCTTTTGGACCTTTTTCGTGGTGGTCCCCACATATCACCCTCAGATGCAGTATCCGTTTCCGAATTCGACATTGTTCTAAAAACACTATATAAACTTTGTCAAAAGATTTTCCAACACAATACACTTTTCACAACAAAATCTATAAACACTTTGAACAGCTAGACCTTCACAGTAGCTCTAGGTATTTTAACTAGTCTTGTCAATTGGAAACTTCGATATTTATGCGAATCAAGATGGCTTCAACCCATTAAGGGAAAGGACCCAAATCTGGTGTTTCCCGGAATTACCTTGTCGGAATCTTGAGCAGCCGACAAAGAGTTTCGTACAAAATAATATAAAATTTTGGACCGAAACTAAATATATTTCGGATATTACAAGTAAATGACCATTATAAATTTGAACAGAGATCTTTTACGAGTCTTGTCAATTGAAAACTTCGATATCTATGCAAATCAAGATGGCTTTCACCCATTGGGGAAAAGGACCCAAATCTGGTGTTTCTCGGAATTACTTTGTCGGAATCTTGCAAGATTCCGATCCAAATCTCTAAAACTATGGTGTTTCCTGGAATTACCTTGCCGCAATTTCGAGCACCGAAAAAGAAATTATTTAGTAGATAATAATATAAAAACGAAACCACATAAAAAAAATAGGGTACGTCGGATATAAAATGTTTATGACAGTTGCAAATTATAACAGAAATTTTGCACTAGAGTTTCTGAGGAAAAAAGTTCTCATGTGGGAATTGCTGACTCAAATTATTGAATCATTTCTATCCTGGTAATCTCTTAGGGCGTTAAAAGGGAGCGTGGTTATGACAGTTTGACCAATAGAACTTTATTGTGCGCAAACCAGACGATTTTGTTTGTTTACAAAGCTCCTTCTTATATTTGAACGGACTATAGCTTCATCTATACCGAATTCACCTAAAGACAGAGCTGGGTTCTGCTTCATTCATATGCAAGACCATGATGGGCCAGCGGAATGGGTGTGTGAGGATTGAGAGAATAACTTAAGCCGTATGCAAGTCCTTTGCACTAGCTCGTACGAAAATGGAGATGGAATCTCAAATAATGAGCCTTGTTTAAGATCTGAGTAAACGAGATTGAAATAATGATGTGTCAGGTACTGACAGGTAGTGACTTCCTGATTTTCATTAAGGGGTACTTAACTGTTCTTGGGTTTTGCCCAATTAGGGACGCGCATGAGAGCATGGGAAAGTTTTGGATGCACCAGTTAATCTAGAATCAGAGAAGAACCAAAATTGAATAGTTACCCAGTAATAGGAGTATAACTACAGTTTATCCAAAAATTATTGACATCTCGAGGGGCTTTGGAACATCGAAATTATGTTGATGGTAATAGCCCATTCAGTAATATTTTGAGTTGCAGAATTCAGGTTGGTGTTGGAAATAACACTGACGTTTTGTTCTGTCACTAATATTCGAAAAAATTTGGCAAATAATTGCGCAAGGCTAAATCTTTGGAATTAGGCTCTTGAAGAATGTATAACTAATAAATGGAAAGCCTGCACAGAGCACGTAGAAAAAGAAATAAGAGAAGATTGGTCAAAATATATGGGATGTTATGATATTGCTGACATAAAGCCTTTAATTATAAACATGATGAGTTCTGCCCAGATGAGGAAATAATAACAGTGGTTGTCGAAGCAGAATAATAGGAATATTTACATTTTTAATATTTTCACTCCTTCATTGTTCACAAATCACAAATATTGAAAGTTACAATGCCATGACAAAATTCCTCATATATTAAATAGATCCATTCGTTAAGTTTTGTTTCTGTCTTTATATCTATTACAATTTTTCCAATCCATTCACTTTGCAGCAACACGCTTCAAATTATAGACAAGATTTTTTTGGTTAAGCGAATATTCATATTGAACTTTGGAAAGGGACATGCTTTTTAATCATCAACGATATTTTTCGTTATCGGACCAGAATTTCCTGGCTGTATGCTCCTATAATTGATCGTTCGAAAATGTATCAATACAAGATGAAAATAATATACTGCTGGTATACAGATTCACACGATGGTAATCGTGTGTGATAATTGAGGACCTTTTCATGTTCAAAGTGCTTCACTTTGAAAAAATACCATTGAATTTTAAGGATATATTTAAATAGTAGCTGGCCCGGCGAACTTTGTTCCGCCCTAATGATACTAACGGTGGATTTCACAAATCCACTCTGATTTTTGAACTGTCAAATGTTTCCATGGATATGAGCTATCACACAGAACAGATGCACAAAAATAATATGTCATAATATGTCAATCACTAATAATGGCAATTTTGGAATCAGTTATTTCCGCAAATATATTTATTACCCAAACAGAAATTCAAAAGCGTTTCGAAAATTATGAAGAAATATGAGAACGGACAATTCACGATTGAAACTGATCGCCAAAATCCGATTTACTTGAAATTTCGATAAAAATTCACTGTGATATTCAACCGCTTTTCGATCTGTTCATAGCCTTTCATGGTACTATAAACCCTATGTAAATTACACGGTAATTGATGTCATATGTTTTTTTTTCGACCATTTCAAACCACGACGACCGCAATGATCGAAAAAGAACAGATGACATCAATCGATGGCCGCGAAAGCCTCAACAAATTCATCGTCATTTAATTCTGATAATGTCAAATATAGTACCTTCACGATTACGTTATTTGGAATAAATAAAACTATAAAAATAACTAATAATCATCAGTCATAATGTGTGAATAGCGCCATCTGAAGTGGTAAGAACGAAACTTTTCTCATATCTCAACGAAATCTAATCATTTTAGACATCTGTACTCCTACGCTAAGACATTTTGGTTTTGTCCAACAGCGCAGAGTTGTAGGCAACTCAAATTACACACTATTACAGTGACCATAGAGGGAATATAGTCACTGTACACACTATTTGTTTATATCGCCATCTAACGCGGAGAATAGGTATCAAATGAAGTACCAACGAATAAGCGTAAGCGTAACTGTAACCGTAGCGACATCTAGTGGCCTTACTCAAAAGGAGGAAAAGCATTTCCTGTATAAGTAAAATTTTCATCGATTTTTTCAAAGTTTTATTGTATTTTATAATAATCAGACCGTAGACGAATCCATATATGAAGTTTCATAACAAACAGTCCATCCGATCTCGAGTTATAAATGGTGTAACCAACATCTTTCTTTTATATATATAGATTAAGTGCTATGATGAGCACATAAAATTTTAGTGACTTTTTTGTAACTAAAAATAAAGCTGCGATTGGACTTCCCAGGCTTGCTTTTAATGTCAATAATTTTTGGATAGACTATTTGTGTTTTTTCGAGTTCCTCTTGCAGCCTCTTGAAGCCATTTGTCATCGTTGAATGGGAACGATCCAAAAGGCAGTAAATTTTCGAAAAAAAAATTACGCGAACTTATTAATACCTATTCCCATAAGTACAAGTGTGACAACCCGTTCAACATAAAAAATGTCAATGTCAAGTTTGACATATTCATGTAAGCGTTGCCATATCTCGAAACTTAAGTAGAAACCTATGTATCAGACCTAATACGTGATGACTTAAAAGTGTACCGCCTTGAGACTCAATTTCAGTAACCTCAAAATAGTGTGCAGATGACAAATCGGGGAGTTGTTCAGACCGAATCATAATCGCATTCCTAAATATGAATTGGCGCGTAGGTGGACACAGATATCTGTTGGTTTTGCTGTGAAATATCTACCGGTAAGTGATTAAGAGAGAATAGAGGAAAGGCTATGGGACTTTGTGGAAATGATTTATGTGAATTTTCGATGTACGTAAAGCTGAACGTACTTTCACTGTGTTTACCCTGTGGTCATACCTCAGGTGAATTATGAGCCCAATAGACTTTCGATTTTTTCTACAAATTAATTAAATTAAATGTATTCAGAAATATGGACAGCTATCCCTTTCTAAACGGATAAACAATACTAAAGATTTTTTTATTCCTCCCTCAATTAATTAACCCTTTGGTACATATACTCCATTCACTTTTATTTAATCACATAGGAGGTCATGGTTTCGTTTTCAGGAATTGGTGCACCTGATAAAAAGCACAGAACATATGATAAAAAGTCAGTGCGTGCACAGAAAATATCGTTAATGACAAAACGACGTTGCCAGTTTCTTTGTTTACATCAAAGTAAAAGTATCAAAGATATTTCACATTCTGTTAGGTTTACAAATTGTTCGCAGATTTTTGGTATTTAATCGATATTAGCAGGTGAGTTTTTCGTCGAATATCCAAGATTAACGTTTGTTTATTGTTTTTAGCACCAGTTTGGAGCGTGGGGACGATTTTCAAGACCGAACGAATGTTTACATTTCGAGGTTGAAGGGGTACACGGGAATTTCGTTGAAAAAGCTGTTATTTGGACAGATATCGCAGTAGATGGATCGGATGGAGCCTCGAGAGGTCGATTAGGATGATATTTTTCAGGTTTTTCAAGAAATTTGGCGATATCTGAGCATATTTGCAAAAGTTAGGTACCTCACTAATGAGGTGGAACTTAGACCTAATTCTCCTATAAGAAACGCCTTTCAAAGGTCGAGATGGTAAAAAATGTATTCTTTAGATGTTGTTTGAACAAACGCAGCCGAGTTTTATATCCCAACATTGATTTTAAGAAAGTCATCAACAAAATAAAATTGACATTATTCTTGATTCTTGTAATTACCCATCAATTCATCTAATATCTTTGGGTTGTTTTTTTTTAATGAATTCTTGATTAGAATCAACAATTGATGTCGTCAAGTCTTGAACTTTCAGTTCAAGAGGATAATAAACATTAAATCTTCACAAGCATGCATATGAAAATTATGTGAAAGCAATGCAATTTTCTTCCATGGCGAAAAATAATATATTTCAACAGTGATCTCTTGTACTTTTCATGCAAATAACTAGAAAAGGAATCCTTTCTATCAATTCATATAAACGTTAATTATTTTCGTCCATCACATCTTTTCCAATTCATTCATTTTGCGAATAAATTCACATTCTGAGAAATACGCTAAGAATGTAGGAAGGGCAACATAGTGTTGACTTGGAATATAAAAATATTTTGAAAAACGTCATAACTTCGATACAGAGTGGAATGTGTCAAATTTCCAAGGCCAGAGTTGTGATTTTATAATTGTGAATGGAGTATATTTATAAATACACAGTTGGCAACTTTGTAATCCAAGGCATAGAATCTTATATCTAATAATACCATATTTCTGTACCCTAAACGTCATTCAGACATTTCGTTCAGACCATAGTTAGGGGCGTGGTCTAAATTGTCGTAGAGGTTAGGCGATAGCTTAGTGGTCCAAGCAGGTGTCCGGCAAACAACAAACACAGGTTCGATTCCTGATCCAGTGGTAATTTTTTTCGGTAGTTTCAAAAATTTGTCTGCATGAGAATGCAAATTTCCCACTGATGTGAGATGAACAACGATATAAAAGGAACTGAAGAAAATGCATTGCTTATAAAACTTTAATTTTTTGATAGGAACACCCTTGAAGCTAATCAATTCCTTCTAATGAAACTACAGAATCAGAGTATGAGGTCAGATTGTGTGGTAAGATCAATAAATTCGCACTTCCTGTTCTTATTTTAGAACATGAGACAATACGATCGTTGAAGAGAGATGGAGAAATGATGACGATGGATATTGATCCTAGCCCTTTTTACCTACTCTGAAATGCTGTCTAATTAATACACGTGAAGGAAAGTAGAAGAGAAGGATAAAAAATCGATCGATTCAGTCTTCTCCTTTCAAATGGAAGAGTGGGAGTATACCTGGGACGATGGAAAAGTATCAAGAATTCAAAGTTTTGTTCACTATTCAAGGTTTATTTTTGTTCATGGACAAAGTTGAAGTACAAAAGGCTACTGAAGTTGTTGGAAGTGTTGAATAACAAGGAATAATTTGAAAAATATCCATGATCATTTTTGCCCATGAAAAATTCGATTTTCTAGAGATTTTGGATAGGAGGTTGTGTAGACATCTTCTATTACACGAAAAAGATCTTCTTGAGAGTCAGCATTTTGTCTATTTGAAAGCTCTCTGCCGAAACGGAAGTTAGATCTTCCATTTTTAATTACACTGCGCAAAAAAATTAACGAACATTCTGAAAATCTCAATTTTAATGAATGTTAACTCTACATTGACTTTATAACTTATTTTTTATGTTCTTTCGGGTAGGTTTTGAACGAAACAAGACACATTAAATGGACGGAAAATTCAGGATTTCACCGAATCTTATGTGAAAAAAGAGAAATGAACAATTTTCAAAATACTGAAATGCTGGTAAGTGATTTAATAATTGGTATTTCCACCCCTTGCGTTAATTACAGCTCGGCAACGACGGTTCATACTCAGAATGAGTGATCTTAAAATGTTCTGATCTAATCCTTCCCAGATTTCTCCGAGTTGGATTCCTAAGTCATTAAGAGTAGCTGGATGATTTTCTGAACTTCTCAGCCTTCTATTGAGGTTGTCCCAAACCTGCTCAATCGGATTGAGATCTGGACTTCTTGCTGGTCATTCCATTCGAGAGACTTCAACCCCTTCAAGGTACTCCTGAACGATGCGTGCACGATGGGGTCTGGCATTATCGTCCATAAAAATGAATATTTCACCAATGTATGGGGCAAATGGCACTACATGCTCTTCAAGAATGTTTTTTATATACTTATCAGCATTCATAGCTTTATTGTCAACGACCACTAGGTCTGTGCGAGCAGTCAAAGATATTCCACCCCATACCATAATCGATCCTCCCCCGAAACCAGTAGTATTCAGGAAATTGCACTGAGCATATCTTTCATGTGGACGTCTGTATACAAGGGAACGTCGATCACAATGGTAGAGGCAGAATGTAGACTCATCTGTGAAGAGAACTCTTTCCCAATCGGCCTCTTCCCAATGGATATGCTCTCTCGCAAAATCCAAACGCGCCCTTCGATGGGCTGGGGTAAGAGCTGGGCCTCTTGCCGCGACACGAGGCCGTAAATCATATTCTCTGAGGCGATTTCTTATTGTCTGAGTGCTAATTTGCACCTCATGAGTTTGCTCAAGCTGATTTTGAAGGAGGCGAGCGGTTGCAAACCGTTGTCTCAAGGAAGAAACTCTCAAGCAACGTTCTTGAATGGCAGTTGTTACCCGTGGTCTACCCTGTCCTGGTCTTCGGACATTCATACCTGTCTCCCTGAATCGCTGCAACATTCTGGACACACTTGTATGGGAAACTCCAAACCTTTCTGCAATTCTTGTGTATGTCCACCCTTCTTCTCGCAAAACTACCGCTTGGGCACATTCCTCTTGGGTCAAATTGCGTGTTTCGCGTTGCATAGCGATCGAGTGTAGAAAATCAAACGAAATAAAAACTATTGATCACTAGAATTGATCGAGAACAACTGATTTTAGAATGGAGCCAATACATTCAAAATCTGATAATATCATCTTTTTTTATTCCTGCTGGGAGAAAACATCTGTATTGAAGAAAAACGTTGAAAGTGGATAACATATGCATGCATAATTCTGATAAAAATAATTATCATTGAGAACACCTTCAGTCGTAGAATAAATTTGAGATTTCCATAATGTGCGTTAATTTTTTGCGCAGTGTAGTTTCAAACTAAACGAACATGGAATTCTCATCCTGCTGAACGATAAGAGCTAAGACCTTGGATAATGCAATAATAATCAACCGCATTGTAAATAAACTGTGAATGGGGTTCAGTGTGACGGTGGAAGAAGACAATCCTGAGGATCTGACCGTCGTTACCACCTTAACGGTTAGTCGGCTCATACGGTAGACACTGTTGAAGGCGTATACAAAGACAACTCTGGAGGAGTAACCGTATCCAAATCGTATCGTATACAAATCTGTACAGTTGTTTCATAGTCAATTATGACACCAGCACAAATTGAAGCTAATTGGGTCCTCAAAGCACGGTGACATCAAATCTTCTCGTTACAACGGGATCATACTTCGCCAAAGAGGGAACAATGCGTATGAGCGAAACAGAAAAGTGATGACGTAGTCAAATCAGCCTTCCTAATGACGTCCTAAGCGAAAGGGGCAGCAGATGACGCAAGCGAGACGTCAGAAGCGGCAGAGGGTGGCTATGAGAATTGACGGTTCTTCAGACTGCTGACGTCACAGCTTCGCTTGCGATTTCTGGCCCGATTATAGAAGTGGGGTTCGGGGTTGCCAGATCGTCTCAGCTTGAAGTTAATTCAAGAGGACACAACAGTTTTTTTCGAACATTTTTGGCTTCCACCAATGAAAGAAGTGAAAAGAAATGGTAAAAATAAACCAGAGTTACGCAATAAATTAAAAAAGAAAGATGTCCACCGAAATTGTAAAAATCGAAAAATTGGAGTATCGAGCCATCATCAAGTACCTGTATTTAAATGGGTTAAGAGGTAAGCAGATTTACGAAGATATGCATAATACCCTTGGTTATCAATGTCTTTCGTATGCGACCGTGAAAAATTGGACTGCAAGCTTGAAAAGAGGTAAATTTTCCATTGAAGATGATGACCGATCGGGAAGGCCAGTTTCTGTGTCAGTCCCCGAAAATATCGAAGCAGTTCATGTTATGATTTTATCAGACCGTCGAATTCGGCTAGAACGGATATCTGAAGCACTGAAGATTTCATACGAACGCGTTCATCATATAGTTCACGTCAATTTGGACATGAGAAAAATGTTGCAAAATGTATCCCCAAATGTTTGAATGTTGACTAAAAGCGTGCAAGGGTAGAAGCATCGCGTTCGATCTGTGCTCAATTTGAAAACGATGTAGACTTCTTAAACCGAATTGTTACTATGGATGAGACTTGGGTACATTTTTACGATCCAGAAACAAAGCAACAATCGATGGAATGGCGATACTCTGATTCTCCAAGACCTAAGAAGTTTCGTGTCAAAAAATCTGCTGGAAAAGTTCTTGCTTCAGTTTTTTGGGATTACCATGGAATAATCATGATTGATTTTTTGGATAAGGGTAGAACAATAACTGGAGATTACTATTCCATATAACTGACACCTCAACGGAAAAAAATTAAAAAGAAAAGACGCGGAAAGCTATCCGAAGGTATTTTGTCTTTACAGGACAACGCCCCAGTTCACAAATCTCATGTTGCCATGCAAAAAATTCGCGATTTAGGGTTATAATTACTAGAACAATCCTTATTCACCAGATTTGGCTCCGTCCGACTATCATCTCTTTCCTCAACTGAAAAAAAGTTTAAAAGATCGTAAATTTTCTTCCAACGAGGAGGTAATAAAAGCTGTGGAGGAATGGTTTGCAGAGCAAGAAGAAACATTTTTTTGAAAGGTCTAGAGACGTTGCAGGTTCGCTGTAATAAATGTATTCAATTAAGAGGAGAATATGTTGGATAATAAAATATTTTGACATTGAAATTTTGTTTGGTTCTATAGTAGGCTAAGAATTTTTCTATATATCCTCGTATTGGAAAATTCAAAGAATGTCAGAACGTTGCAAAAATTTCTACTACACTCAAAAATACGAAAAGTATCTTCCAATCTCTCTTAGTCTCATGAAAATTACACTCTAGGAAAACTTCACCAAATCAGAGAAAAATTGCCCAATGTGGCAACTCCCCTCAGTCCCGATTTATGTACATTTCCCAGACAGGGAAAGTTCCTCATCGATTCGGCGTTTGGTATTGAAAAATCTGGTTTCTGGGCCAAAAAAAACCCGATCGATCGAATGTGGTGTTTGTTATGGATATCTGCAAAAAATTGGTTTTAATTAGACGGTGAGGTCCAACGGCAAGGTGGTTCACTTTCAGTTCGATAACTGTTGTTTTTTATGCGGTGACAATGATGCAACTGCCCACAAGATGATAGCGTGAACTTGGGACAGAATCGAAAAAGGATACAGAGTGAATAATAATCGAGTTTTTATGTATTGAAATGAGTGCATACGAACCTACACGTTCGGCAAGATTTCTTGGGAATTTTGTATAATGTATGAGTTGTTTCGCGACTGGAACCTACCTCAACGCATATTCTGTGGCGAAATTGGAACCAACGACCTTGAAATCCGTGTCTGTGGTAGAACCAGAGAGTTTTAGGTCAGTTTCCCTCCAAATTAAACACATACGACCTTGAAATGCGTGTCTGTGGCTGAACCAAAAAGTTTTAAGTCAGTTTCCTCAAAATTGAACACATACGACCTTGAAATCTGTGTCTGTGGTAGAACCAAAGAGTTTTAAGTCAGTTTCCCTCAAAATTAAACACAAACGACCTTGAAGTCTGTGTCTGTGGTGAAACCAAAGAGTTTTGAATCTGTTTCTGTCAGAACTAACTACATATCTGCAATAATAATTATCTAATTTCGTCTCAGGAATCTAATTCAACACGAATGAATGCAGTCTTACTCATCCTGATAGTAAATGCGTTTATTTCTAATAACGACAAGCAATTCATTTCCACGTGAGTATCGGTACAGTCAGCACGAGATCCTCGAGATCACAGAAACTAACTAGTCACCTGCCAAAAAGTCTATCACATGCTCATTATTTATATTGCAGCATGTGATTGTGAAACATGTGTCTGGGTGATTTCTTCTGGTATTCTCGTGGGAACGTTGTTAGAAAATAGTTGATTGATTCGTTTAACTTTCTTCGAGAATCGTTGGCGTACATCTAGCTTCAAAAGGAGAGTTTTGTAAGGATTGCCGGTACTGACATTCTTAATTTCATCATCAAGGGATTATTTGCAAAGATAGGGCAAACATAAAGAAAATCCGAACCACTCAGATATTCTTGTTTATACGTGGTGAGTCTTTGTCTTATTCCTTTTTTTTTTAAATATAGATTCCTCTTATCAAACGTAACAAACGAATTCATCATTTTGGAAAATTCTTAGCCTACTACAGAACCAAACAAAATTTCAATGTCAAAATATTTTATTACTCAACATATTCTCCTCTTAATTGAATACATTTATTACAGCGAGTCTGCAAAGTCTCAAGACCTTTAAAAAAATGTTTCTTCTTGCTCTGCAAACCAGTCCGCCACAGCTTTTATTGCCTCCTCGTTGGAAGAAAATTTACGACCTTTTAAACTTTTTTGCAGTTGAGGAAAGAGATGATAGTCGGACGGAGCCAAATCTGGTGAATAAGGGGGGTGTTCTAGTAATTCTAACCTTAAATCACGAATTTTTTGCATGGCAACATGAGATTTGTGTACTGGGGCGTTGTCCTGTAAAAACAAAATAACTTTGGATAGCTTTTCGCTACTTTTCTCTTTAATTTTTTCCCGTAGAGTGGTCAGTAATGTCGAATAGTAATCTCCAGTTATTGTTCTACCCTTATTCAAAAAATCAATCATGATTACTCCATGGCAATCCCAAAGAACTGAAGCAAGAACTTTTCCAGCAGATTTTTGGACACGAAACTTCTTAGGTCTTGGAGAACCAGAGTGTCGCCATTCCATCGATTGTTGTCTCATCCATAGTAACAATTCGGTTTAAGAAGTCTACATCGTTTTCAAATCGAGCACAGATCGAACGCGATGCTTCTACCCTTGCACGCTTTTGGTCAACATTAAAACATTTGAGGATCCATTTTGCCGAAATTTTTCTCATGTCCGAATTGACGTGAACTATATGATAAACGCGTTCGTATGAAATCTTCAGTGCTTCAGATATCCGTTTTAGCCCAATTCGACGGTCTGATAAAATCATGTCATGAACAGCATCGATATTTTCGGGGACTGACACAGGAACTGGCCTTCCCGATCGGTCATCATCTTCAATGGAAAATTTACCTCTTTTGAAGCTTGCAGTCGCATACGAAGGACATTGATCACCAAGGGTATTAAGCATATCTTCGTAAATCTGCTTACCTCTTAACCCTTTCAAATAAAGGTACTTGATGATGGCTCGATACTTCAATTTTTCCATGCCTTTTCCTGAATTTCATATGATTTTTTTGACACACCAGTTGGATTTTTGAATTGTAAATTCTTTGACACACTCGTATTGTCAGCAACTATTCGACAAAACGTTCTTCCAACGAATTGAGAATTTCATCAGTACAAGGTATAAGGATCTTTCTTTTCTTCTATTTGGAAACAGTAACTTGGTAAATACGAGAACTGGATAGTGGATTGAACTGGATACAGATACTGTTCGTTAGGACTGTAGATTTGAAGGCTGAAGATGGCCAATCGTCCCTGGTGTATCGACGACGACAAGTGACTTGACATATCTCCAAAGAATACGATCTAATGGGGTTAGAAGGCATTTTCTTGGTGGCAACGTTAGAGGACCATTTGAGGACATTATTCGTTTATTAAACGCTTCTCTTATTGACTGAATTTAGTCGCACGCTGCATGGCACGTGACCCCGTTCTGCCGGATCGTTTTCGAAGACAAACGGACCGATAAAGCTCATAAAGCTAACCAAACACTCACTTTCTCTAGCCACACTATATCACGCGGAGCCGACAATGTGCGGACGGACAAAAAGGCCGACAAATTGAGATCGGTGGAGATCTCACAGCCTCCCGTGATCCTCGACGAAAAACACGTCAATTACGCGGATTTAAAGCTTTTGGTTTTCAGTTTGATCTCGGGTATTTATCGATGTTGAAAGCAGTTGCACCTGTGGCCCCTGATTGGGCGGAAATTCTCGAGATTTACGACACGTAATTATAGCGGTTATATGAGGAAAATTGCGCGAAACTCTCGATTTATCGTCGTATCTCGGAAAAAAGCGCATCAGAAATCGCAAGGAGAGAATATTGAATGCGAATTTATTGTATTCGCACTTAAGTATAATTCCGTTGTCAATCAGATCAGGACGAGAATGTGAGGTCAGTTTCAGTGGTTTATAATGTGGGGTATTTTATATTTTATGGAGTACACCTGGTGAACGTTTCTCTACAGGGACGACCGAAACATTTTGGACTGTGAAAATCTGGCCCAAAGGACCAAAATGTTAGGTTTCGGTAATGTTTTGCAACTGCATATAGAAATATTGGAATAACGTTTCTGATTTGTTTCACTAATCACTATGAATTTAATAGGCTACTGTATACAGGGTGGACCATGTTCTGTACTCCCAAATGAGAAAGATCTATTTATTTTAAGGAGGTTATCTTTTTATTGCAAATTCAACTCGAAGTAAATGAACGGTACCTGTAACAGCCCACGATATATTCATTTGTTTTGAAAATATAACGAAATTGTTGGTGCGATGTTTCACATAGGATTTGACAGGTTTTGAACATACATGCAATTAGGAAAAATGTGTGAGAATCCAAAAAAAAGTTTAAAAACCAATTTCTGAATTATCTTTATTCAATTTCTCGAACGGTGAATTTAACAAATAAATAGATTTTTTGTAGGGATGATATTGAAATTTTACATCAAGTGCATATACCGCAATTCAAAATATGACGGATTTTAATAAAAAAAAATCATTGGAAATTTCGTTAACATCAGGGAAATTCACAATTAATTTTGAAGGTAGCGAATATACAAAGCGAATTATAATCGACATAAATAACAAAAATTCAAAAGAAGATACGAGGATGTATTGATATCTGATTAGCCTAGACCAGTTCCATGCATAAACAAAATATTGCGATACCATATCAACGAAATATAACTTATTATAAGTGTCAGTGTAGAATTCGATGTCAAAAAAGTGAACCAGAGTTACGCAATAGATTAAAAAAAAGATGTCCACCAAAATTGTATAATTCGAAAAATTGGAGTATCGAGCCATCATCAAGTACCTGTATTTAAAAAGGTCAAGAGGTAAGCAGATTTACGAAGATATGCTTGATACCCTTGGTGATCAATGTCCTTCGTATGCGACTGTGAAAAATTGGACTGCAAGCTTCAAAAGAGGTAAATTTTCCATTGAAGATGATGACCGATCGGGAAGGCCATTTTCTGTGTCAGTCCCCGAAAATATCGATGCAGTTCATGACATGATTTTATCAGACTTCATACGAACGCGTTCATCATATAGTTCACGTCAATTTGGACATGAGAAAAATTTCTGCAAAATGGATCCCCAAATGTTTGAATGTTGACCAAAAGCGTGCAAGGGTAGAAGCATCGCGTTCGATCTGTGCTCGATTTGAAAACGATGTGAACTTCTTAAACCGAATTGTTACTATGGATGAGACTTGGGAACATTTCTATGATCCAAAAACAAAGCAACAATCGATGGAATGGCGACACTCTAGTTCTCCAAGACCTAAGAAGTTTCGTGCCAAAAATCTGCTGGGGGAGTTCTTGCTTCATGATTGATTTTTTGGATAAGGGTAGAACAATAACTGGAGATTACTATTCGACATTACTGACCACTCTACGAAAAAAAAATTAAAGAGAAAAGACGCGGAAAGCTATCCAAAGATATTTTGTTTTTACAGGACAACGCCCCAGTACACAAATCTCATGTTGCCATGCAAAAAATTCGTGATTTAGGGTTATAACTCGGGTTATAATTACTAGTACATCCCCCTTATTCACCAGATTTGGCTCCGTTCGACTATCATCTCTTTCATTAAACGAAAAAAAAGTTTAAAATGTCGTAAATTTTCTTCCAACGAGGAGGTAATAAAAGCTGTGGAGGACTGGTTTGCAGAGCAACAGGAATCATTTTTTTGAAAGGTCTAGAGGCGTTGCAGGTTCGCTGTCATAAATGTATTCAATCAAGAGGAGAATATGTTGAGTAATAAAATATTTTGACATTGAAATTTTGTTTGGTTCTATAGTAGGCTAAGAATTTTTCAATATATCCTCGTACAATATCAAATATCTCTTCAGATTCGAGTTGAAAACCAAACTCAGATAAACATAAATCACAGCTGGTGAAAACAAAACGAACAACCTAACAACAAATGATACAAACAAGAATTAACATATCCAAATCTCACTTTAGCAGTTAGGATTTCGTAAAATCCCGCAGACAATCTTTCTTCTCCTTAATTTATGTCAATAATATTGCACGTTAGTTATTCGCAAGCGTTAATAATATTTAGATGGGATCGTTTTTCATCCTCGCAACATTGGTGTTTTACCGCTGCTACACACGAAACCCTAGAATGATTTATCTTATTGTGAGTATTTAATGTTACAGTTCAGGATTGTCTCAGAAAAAGATCCCATCTGCATACGAAGTGCTGGAAATTGAGTTTCTTGGAACTGTTGCATTCTTTGGGGTCGTAAAATTGTGTTACCTCTTTGTTCGTTATTGAATTATTGCAAATATTCACATAGGTGTTTCTATGACACTATTATCAACGTTTTGATATAGTTCTAATTTTTGTCTGTCTGTCTGTTTGTCCAAGAGAATGTTGGAAATGACTGAGTCGATTTACAATTTTTCATAGGAAGATAGAAGACTTGGTTTGGGTTGTTTTTGGGGTCAAACTACAGCGGTATTTTGGACAGAAATGAATTTTATCGTAGAAACGTTTGTAGATGAAATATGTGGATTTTTTGTTGTTAAAAATTAATTTGAATCTTTATTCTTCAATCTCAAAATTTCCATTTGAATGTTGGAAAATTATACAAGGAAATATGTGCATTGGATACGTAACCACAACACAATAACCATTTTACAGTTTGTTAGATTACAAGTCACCTTGTTTATGAATTAGCACATCATCTCCCACATATTTAATACAGAGTGTGTTCATGATAAATGCCAAAATTAAAGACCCTTCTGAATTATATACCAGCGTATTGAATGATGGAAATATCGAGGTTTTAGAGTGATAGAACTTCAAATTGAAATTATGATTGGAGCCATTTTTTTTTTTGAAATATAATTTTATAAATTTTAGGTTTCAAAAATCAATGATTATTTGTTTCATAATTTGAATGGAATCGATCCAAAGTGTTTTCGTTTCAACAAGATGGTGCTACACCTCATGCTGCTACCGTAACAATTTATTTATCGAAAGGAAGATTTGGCGATAACATTATTTCGAGAAATGGTTCAATTAATTGGCCTCCAAGATCATGGGACATAACTCCAATGGATTATTTTCTTTGGGGTTATGTCAAGTTATTAGTTTATGCTGATAAACCAGAAACAATAGACGGTTTGGAAGCCAACATTAGTCTTGTTATTGCTGAAAGAAGGCCTGAATTACTGGAAAAAGTGGTCCAAAATTGGTCATGTCGAATGCGGTTTCTCAAAGCTAGTCGTGGTGGACATATGCAGGAAATTCTTTTCAAAACGTGAATGTCATAAAACAATCTTTCAAATGAAGAAAAAATTTCTTCAATACAAATTTGAATATGTTTTATTTTAAACCGATACATTGGTTTTTCCTCTTTTTTTTATTAGGCTGAAGAAAAGGCAAATCTCTCTTCTTTTCAACATGAAACATCGATAAAAAAATAAATGATTTGTTGAAAAAAAAATCATTCACTACATATATATGAATAGTAAAAGTAAAATTTTATCACTGTTTTATTTTTTTTATAAATTATCATCTGGTAGTTATAATTTTGGACAAGAAGAGCAAAACCTCAAATTTACATAAGTTAGGAAGATGAATTGTACCATTTTGGAATATTTATGAACGTTGCATTTTTAAAATGATTGATCAATTAAGATTCATCTATTTTTTGCCACTGAGAAGACTAAAACTTGTTCTAAAGTTTTCCCAGAAAATGACAAAAGCTACTCAAGCGATTTAGTAGGAAAATTTCATAAAGTTTATTAAGCAGAGAAATAGATTAAATTTGTGTCAGTGGTATACAAAAATTCAGAGTGATGTGCCAGAAAACTTTAATGCGAAATATAAAATTATATTTCCACAAGAGAAACATCTTTTTACAGTTTTTGTGTGAAACTTATAACATCAATACTACGGAACTTATTGGGAATTGATTCTTTTTTGATGTAATTCTGTAGCAAACAAAAGTGGTAACTGAAAGAAGGGTTTTTCATCTTTCAAAGTTTCTAAAAAAAGCTGGGAGTCTGATATCAGTATACCTATTCTTGTATTGGGTCGTCATTTGAGACCTGCGAATTTTATACATTTGTTCAATATTCCTAACAATAAGTTCTTCAATACTGTAGTTTCACAAAAAAGAAACACTTTTTCTAACTGACATTTTAATGGTAAGAACCATGAATATGAGTATAATATTGAAACTAGTTCCTTCTGTGGATAATCTTGAATTTTTGATCAGCGTAATCGTAATATTGGCGGCAACCTTAGCATTCTGTGGAACTTCTCAGCTCAGAGAAGAATGCTATTAGCAAAAATCTGTCATGAATTAAGGGGCAGTATCTCCTTTTGAATCGTGGTAAATCTCCATTCAAAAGTGGTCCATTTCTTTCACGAGTAAGTACCCTAATTTACGAAGTAGAGACTTGATTTTTTTTAATTGAAGTTTAAGAACGTCCCGGAGGCAAATAGTTTTTTTTTTCGATTTAATTAGTTTTTCAATCAAAAAAACCAGGGTAATCGTTAGATCTGGGGTTATTGTATATGTTTTTCGTTTTTCATGAGTACAAGCTATGTTTTTGAGATAATAATCATAACAATTTTTGTAGTTTGTAGAAGATTAAATTGCCGAGGGCAAATAGTTGCGATTTTTTCGATTTAATTAGTTTTTCAATTAAAAAAACAGGTTGAACTTCAGCGTTTTGAAAAATACACTTAATGATTTTTTTCCGACGGTTATTCATCATTTTTTGGAAAAAATCGCAACTATTTGCCCTCGGCAATTTAATCTTCTATAAATTTCAGAAATTTTCATGATGATTATTTCAAAAATATAGCTTAAAGTGTTTTATTTCAATTTGAAATTCTATCACTCTAACAGTCTAACCAAACACCCGAAACATTGCTTTTTCCTATTTTTTTGAGTAGGCTAAAAAAAAGGCAATTTCATCTTCTTTTCACTATGAACCATGGATGAAAAACATATGATTTATTGAAAAACAAAAGATTCACCATATTCTATAAATTATCATCTGGTAGGTATAGTTTTGGACACGAAGAGCAAAAACCTCATATTTACATAAATTAGGAAGATGAATTGTACCATTTTGGGATATTTATGAACGTTGTATTTCTAAAATGATTGATCAATTAAGGTTCATACATTTTTTGCCTCCAAGAACACTAAAACTTGTTCAAAAGTTTTTTTCCATATATAATGACAAAAGCTACTCAAGCGATTTAGCAGGAAAATTTCATAAAATGTATTAGGCGGAGAAATAGATAAAATTTGTGTCAGTGGTATACAAAATGCAGGGTAATGTGCGAGAAATCTTCAATTCGAAAGAAAAATTATATTTCCACAAGAGAAACATCTTTTTACAGTTTTTGTGTGAAAGTAATAACATCAATATACTACAAAAGTTATTGGGACTTTTTTAATGCAATCCTGTAGCCAAGGATTTCCCATCTTCCAAAGTTTCTAAAAAAACTGGGAGTCTGATATCAATATTCTTGTACCTATTGGGTCGTCATTTGAGCGCTTCAAATTTTGTACATTTTGTTCAAAATTCCTAAGAATAAGTTCTTTAATACTACATTTTCGAAGAGAAGAAACAGTTTTTTCATACTGACACTTTAATGTTGAGTACCATGAATATGAGTATTATATTGAAACTATACATAGTTTCTTCAGTAGAGAATCTTAAATTTGACCAGCGTAATTGTAATATTGGCGACAACCTTAGCTTACTGTGAAACCTCTAAGCTCAGAGAAGAATGATACAGGCAAAAAACTGTCATAACTTACGAAGGCGACAAAATCGTAATGAGCAGCACCAAAAGTGCCACTTAACGTCATTTCTAGAATAGGTTTGTTTGCAACTGAACAAAGAGTGGAAATAATCGTTTAAAGCAACTCCAAAAAACTCAAAACCTCCAGCAACTCCGCGAAAGCAAAATAACTTGAACGAAAAAAAAAATACATACACTTATTGTTCGGCAATTGACAAGAATAAACAGCCGAGTTATTGTTGTTGTCGGTGAGGTGCTGAGACTGTGACAGCCTATACTGCCGATGGATATCGAGCTGTTTTACTGTCGGTGGTCCAGAACGCATCTCGCAAACCGGCTGACATGTCAACTTTCTCTCATTCTGACACCCGAAACCGACCAAAACTCAACCCGTGCAGGGCAGATCGTACGTCATCAGTCAAAAACGCGCACCACGTGGAAAGAGTTCGTTTAAACGCCGGATCAAAGCTAGAGGGTGCATGCAACTAAAAACGGCACATCTAGCAGACAACATCGACTACCTGAGGCGCTCCCCAAGAGCAGATCTGTCGGCGAGCAGGAGCGCGAGCCTTCCTGGTCGAAAGCAGCAGGATCCACCTCGAATATCCTGCAATATCTCATGCGGTCGCACTAAATCCCTCTCGGCATCACTAAAACACTGCCACAAAGTCGATTAGCACAAGTTTGAAGTCACGGCTGATCTCGCGGTCGCGTACCTATCGCTTCTTCGGTTCAACAGCTGATGGTGCTGGTCCATGCGATCTCGTCGAGCGGAACACGCGACTGCTTCTTTGACCGATCGTCATATGTCTATATCCCTGCCACTCTCAATCCTCTTATTATAAAACCGTTCGTTCGCGCTTGTGTGTGACGTCACTCTGCAGTTGTGACGTCATGCGGCGGGTCGATCGTTATCCCGCATACGCCCGCCGCCCCGTATCGATTACGTAACGGTTGTGACATCGGTGCAGACTACGGTGACGTCACTTCCGGGACTCGGCCGGCAGATCGATGACGCCGTTGGAATTGGGGCAGGTTGGGGTGACGCTGTTGGGGGTTTCTGGGGGGTCTCCAGTCCGCTTGTTGACGGCTGTGATTTCAAGAAGTTATGGGTGAATGAAACAAGGCGACCTATTGACCTATCGACTCTCTTGAGGTCTTCTGTATTTCCATCCCTTCCATTCAGTTCCAGCCACATCTCTTTTGGACTCCAGAACCTTGGTTGACCTCCTGCATGGTTTCATTTCCGAAGGATGTTTATATCGCCTGTGCTTAGGAAAACATCCCTCACAACAGTGGCCAGTGAAACTTCCTCTGAGAGTTCTGTTGACGAACGTCCTCAGTAAACCAAGCCTCGCCTTCGGGCCCTTGGCGTACCCGATAAGCAAGGAAAGCTTTGAAGGTGCCATTGTTCATCAGTTAACAGGAAATATAAAGAGTTTATGGTCACTTCCAAACCAACGCGACTGCTATGATCTCACACATAACACTTAGAAGGAAGGATTCTCACACTAGGAACTACAAGGATACTGCTTATGAATTTCATTAATAATCAGGTGACACACTCTATATGCCTATAACCTTTGGATAACTTTGGATGTATTGGATTCTGCTTTTTATCACAATTGTGCCAGTAATAACCTTACCGGAGTATAGGAAGCCCCATATCATACATATCACCAGTGCTCGTCTTATTAATAATTGTTCTATGGATTTGTAAACATACCATCTGTAATGCTAGAAGGTTTTTTGCTTTGAGTTTCAATTGATTCTCGTTCGTTTTTCCTCCATAGGCTATGGTTCCCCGAACTATGGCGCTGGACGAATAAAGGCTCTTGTTCCATCGTTATGTCCAACCTAGTGTATTATTTACCAATTTTACCTCATTATTTCCCATCCTATATTTCACTAATCTGAGTTATTACGAATCTGAATTACTACGACATAACATAGAGTTCTACCGATCTAGACGATCACATCACAAGCCAAAAATATGAGTATAAACCCCCCTTTAACGTAATTCTACCCTCAGCTCTTCAGAGCAGGGTTGCCCCTTTTCTCTTTTTCATAATGTTCCTAGGATTTACAAACTTGGAATGTTACAGGTATTGTAGTGACTTTCAACAACTGCCACATATTCTTCCTCTATTGCCAAGTTTTCGTACTTCGTTTCAAGAAGTTATAGGTGAATGAAACAAGACGACCTATTGACCTATCGACTCTCTTGAGGTCTTCTGTATTTCCATCCCTTCCATTCAGTTCCAGCCACATCTCTTTTGGACCTCAGAACCTTGGTTGACATCCTGCATTTCAAGACTCCCTCCTCTATGGTTTCATTTCCGAAGGATTCCTCATGCCTACTTCTGATATTATTAGCCTTTATCATCGGTCTCCCGGTCTCACCTTGAGCTGGTATTACTTCTATGAACCAGTGAAAAAACATATCAGCTCCTCCCACTAGTTCAGGAATTTCCGCACGATGTGACAGGTTTGCAATGCTACAGCTGCAGCCTGCTGTGATTTGGACATGACTCCCTCAGTCGAAATGACCAACGGTATCAGAGTGACTTCCAACAACTGCCACATATTCTTAAGTTCTATTGCCGAGTTCTCGTACTTCGTTTCAAGAAGTTATAGGGGAATGAAACAAGGCGACCTATTGACCTATCGACTCTCTTGAGGTCTTCTGTATTTCCATCCCTTCCATTCAGTTCCAGCCACATCTCTTTTGAACCTCAGAACCTTGGTAGACCTCCTGCATTTCAAGACTCCCACCTCTATGGTTTCATTTCCAAAGGATTCCTCATGCTTACTTCTGATATTATTAGCCTTCTTCATCGGTCTCCCGGTCTCACCTTGAGCTGGTATTAATTCTATGAACCAGTGAAAAAACATTTCAGTTCCTTCCACTAGTTCAGGAATTTCCGCACGATGTGACAGGTTTGCAATGTTACAGCTACAACCTGCTGTGATTTGGACATGACTCCCTCAGTCGAAATGACCAACGGTATAAGAGTGACTTTCAACAACTGCCACATATTCTTCAGTTCTATTGCCAAGTTCTCGTACTTCGTTTCAAGAAGTTATAGGCGAATGAAACAAGGCGACCTATTGACCTATCGACTCTCTTGAGGTCTTCTGTATTTCCATCCCTTCCATTCAGTTCCAGCCACATCTCTTTGGGATCTCAGAACCTTGGTTGACATCCTGCATTTCAAGACTCCCTCCTCTTTGGTTTCATTTCCGAAGGATTCCTCATGCCAACTTCTGATATTATTAGCCTTCATCATCGGTCTCCCGGTCTCACCTTGAGCTGGTATTATCTCTATATGAACCAGTGAAAAAACATTTCAGTACCTCCCACTAGTTCAGGAATTTCCACACGATGTGGCAGGTTTGCAATGCTACAGCTACATCCTGCTGTGATTTGGACATGACTCCCTCAGTTGAAAGGACCAACGGTTTTATAGCGACTTTCAACAACTGCCACATATTCTTCAGTTCTATTGCCAAGTTCTCGTACTTCGTTTCAAGAAGTTACAGGCGAATGAAACAAGGCGACCTATTGACCTATCGACTCTCTTGAGGTCTTCTGTATTTCCATCCCTTCCATTCAGTTCCAGCCACATCTCTTTTGGACCTCAGAACCTTGGTTGACATCCTGCATTTCGAGACACCTTCCTCTTTGGTTTCATTTCCGAAGGATTCCTTATGCCAACTTCTGATATTATTAGCCTTCATCATCGGTCTCTCGGTCTCACCTTGAGATGGTATTACTTCTATGAACCAGTGAAAAAACATTTCAGTTCCTCCCACTAGTTCAGGAATTTCCACACAATGTGGCAGGTTTGCAATGCTACAGCTATATCCTGCTGTGATTTGGACATGACTCCCTTAGTCGAAATGACCAACGGTATTATAGTGACTTTCAACAACTGCCACATTTTCTTCAGTTCTATTGCCAAGTTCTCGTAGTTCGTTTCAAGAAGTTACAGGCGAATGAAACAAGGCGACCTATTGACCTATCGACTCTCTTGAGGTCTTCTGTATTTCCATCCCTTCCATTCAGTTCCAGCCACATCTCTTTTGGACCTCAGAACCTTGGTTGACATCCTGCATTTCAAGACTCCCATCCTCTATGGTTTCATTTCCGAAGAATTCCTCATGCCTACTTCTCATATTATAAGCCTTCATGATCGATCTCATGGTCTCACTTTGAGCTGGTATTACTTCTATGAACCAGTGAAAAAACATTTCAGTTCCTCCCACTAGTTCAGGAATTTCCACACAATGTGGCAGGTTTGCAATGCTACAGCTATATCCTGCTGTGATTTGGACATGACTCCCTTAGTCGAAATGACCAACGGTATTATAGTGACTTTCAACAACTGCCACATTTTCTTCAGTTCTATTGCCAAGTTCTCGTAGTTCGTTTCAAGAAGTTACAGGCGAATGAAACAAGGCGACCTATTGACCTATCGACTCTCTTGAGGTCTTCTGTATTTCCATCCCTTCCATTCAGTTCCAGCCACATCTCTTTGGGACCTCAGAACCTTGGTTGACATCCTGCATTTCGAGACACCTTCCTCTTTGGTTTCATTTCCGAAGGATTCCTCATGCCAACTTCTGATATTATTAGCCTTCATCATCGGTCTCCCGGTCTCACCTTGAGCTGGTATTATCTCTATATGAACCAGTGAAAAAACATTTCAGTTCCTCCCACTAGTTCAGGAATTTCCGCACGATGTGACAGGTTTGCAATGCTACAGCTACATCCTGCTGTGATTTGGACATGACTCCCTCAGTCGAAATGACCAACGGTATTAGAGTGACTTTCAACAATTGCCACATATTCTTCAGTTCTATTGCCAAGTTCTCGTACTTCGTTTCAAGAAGTTATGGGTGAATGAAACAAGGCGACCTATTGACCTATCGACTCTCTTGAGGTCTTCTGTATTTCCATCCCTTCCATTCAGTTCCAGCCACATCTCTTTTGGACCTCAGAACCTTGGTTGACATCCTGCATTCCAAGACTCCCTACTCTATGGTTTCATTTCCGAAGGATTCAATGGTACTGCCACATCAATCATCACCCCATACTTCTGATCCTTCTCAATGAACACAAGGTTCGGTCTATTGTAGTCCACTGTTCTATCTGTTGTTATGGGTCTGTCCCAATAGAGAAAACCGCTGCGTCAGTTTCCAACACTGCTTCTCGTAGTTTTGAGTTCTTAGGAATCCTTTGAGCAAGAAACTTGCAGAAGTGAGGAACTAGCCTCACTGAAACCTTTCCAGATATTGGATTTCATTCGATTTCTGGAACTGGAAAGCGAGCTGTGAAGTGCGTAGTAAGAGCACCTCTGTTAGGAGGCAAAAGAGACCTTAAGGTCGCAGTGGAATATACCCCCCTTACGAAACTATAATCATAACAGGTCATGTGAAAAAAGGAATTCAAAGGAGAATACTCGATGATGTAGAACTTCATTGCCTGTCATCGGAAAGAATCCATTTACTCCAAACCAAGCAATAATGAAATCGTGTCTCAACTCCTAGACATGACCCCTGGCTATCCACCTTTATAACGCTCTCGGTGCACGGTTAAATAAGAAATAATATCTGAGAATATCAATGGAAAATTGCAAACGTCGCATATAAATCCATCAAGGGAAAAATGTATTATTAATTGCTTGACATCGTTTAAAAGTAGCGTCAAAATACCGTTGAAGTATTTATATTTTATATTCAAATCGATTTGATTAATGAAATACGTGCCGCTATCGTGCAGGCCTGTACTCGAATGAACTTTCACTGGTGATGTGACCAGAAAAATGGAATGATTAAGCTCAGCTTCCAGGCAAACTCATTTTGTTTTAGCGCAAAAATTCGCGCAGAAATACGCTTGCATCAGTATTCCACTGCGATTGTTAATTCTATGCAAATATGCGATATGTATAGTTGCTATTTATATCTTGCTCGCAACTGAAGGGTCTCCTGATAAAGACAGTGTAATAGTAAAGTCAGCAACCGTATTTTGATTTCGCTGTAGCAAAGGGTTTTCTAATAAGATAAGATGAGAAAAATTACTTTTTCTTAGATAAATGATCGGATGATTAGGTATTTCATTAGAAAGAGGAAGGTATGCTGTTGGAAATGGAAAATAACATCAGCCCAATGACCACCACGACCACAACTACAGGACCTTATCCTTTTCATGAAATTTTCCATGACCAAATCGCAAAGTGGCTGCCCTATGTCCTCGACAGCCTTACGAATTCCATCTTTGAGGTCTTGAATCTACGTTGGGTTCTTGGCGTAGACTCTCTTTCACATGGCTCCAAAGGAAGAAGTCACAAGGTGTTAAATCATAAGATCTCGGTAGCCAATTGTCCGGAAGTCGAAAAATGACAGCTTCAGAAGTGGCATCTAGCGAAAAATAACAACTGTTATTGAAAAACTAGATGATAATACAAACATTTCTTGAGCACTATCAGAAAGAATATGAATATTATGTTTAACAGTTCCTAGGTCTCATGGTTTTCTAGCAACAGATATTGGAACTTTAGTGATAATGTTGGAGCAAGGTGAATCAAGGACGAACATCAAAGTCAGAGAGTCCTGATACCAGGGTCACCTGACCACAAACATAGATAAACACAGCTCTTGTTGCTCACTTCGCCAAAAGGTTGAACACTTAAATCCCGGAAAAAAAAGTCAAACAGACAATAAAATAATTCCAGATTTTATCCCATCCAACCCTCTACTTTACTGGTACCACCTAAGTCCATTACGTACCTTGACGATATAAAAATCAATCAGTATTCCACATAAAATAACAGGTTTCCGTAATCACACCTCCAAACCACCTGAATAATTAATTCCTCGAATTCACAAGAAAAACGACTTCTGTAGCAGGCTCAATTTAGGTTTTCTTGCTCGATTCCATCGGCGACCTTCGTAAGTCGGCTATTTCTTATCGAAAGTCCTACAGTTTTGCTAATTTTGGCTGTCTCGTATTCATTAGCGGAATCTGCCCACCAATTTTCATACATATCGTCTGGGGGCCGGTTGCTGTCGTATAATTATCGAGATTCAGCAGGAATTCTAGATCTTCGATTGGAACGGGTAATTTAAAGCTTTCGTTATTCAGTATATAGGAGAATACAGAACTTCACCTTTCTCCATTGGTCTGCCATATAAATCTTCACTTCTAATTCAATTCGGTCTAACCCTTGAAAAGCAAAACTTCCCTTTCGAAGATCTTCCTGTGAAAATCTCACCCTTGTTAACGCAATATACATTATAGAGGACGATTTCCTTGTTCTGTAAGCCATGTGATTGTTGAACTTGCACTGTTCTACCAGGAGATCCTCTGCAGTTTTCTGGAACTTCCTATTCTCACGATCGTAAACTTAGTCCACGATTTTCTAGTCCAATCTGTCCCTCTAGCCTGTGGTCTTATTCATTCCATAAAGGTCTGCTTGAATGCTAGTTTTGCAATAATACACGAAGGTGATGCGCTATAAAAATCCATCGATAAGATTTTTTGGTCAGCGTTTCGGTCTTCTCATTTGCCTGAAAATTCTTTGACACTTCTAACAACAAATCCAATTTTATGATTTTGTATCATATGAAACCATTTCAGCCAATCATGTCAACATTACATCGAAAACTACATCTAATGCAATTTTTAATCCCAATGATAACACGATAGAGTCTTATAAAATTATATAACAGTTCCATGGCAACATCATTCCAAACAAATTTCAAAATGTCTCACGGTAATGTTAAAAATATAAATGAGCTTATCAAAGAAAACATTCCCAGAAATACTTCCAATAGTCGCAAATATATTTGGGGAATATTTATGGAATTTTGCTACGAACGATCATACGAATTGAATGAACGCAGAAGCTTGGAAGAATTGGCGTTTATAATCAAAGATTGGGCTGTCAATATGAGAATAAAAGACGGAACCGAATTCAAAGAAGCAACGGTAAAGACATTGTGGAATGTTTCGAGCAAACTCTTACAAGAAAAGTATTATAAGGACTACAACATTATGATTGACCCGTTTAATAATATAATATTTAAACCAGCCCGAGATGCAACCAGAAAAAAATGGCAAGCAGACCCAATTAAAAGCAAATCCAGTTCAGTTTCGTTAAATTTGTCTGAAGTTAACAGAATAATATTGCTATGCGATGAAAATACTCCTGAAGGTCTTATGCGAAAATTTTATCATATTGCTGCAGTAGAACTAGCGTGGCGAGGAGGAGAGGCAGTTGCTTGTTTGGTGAATTTTTTTCAAATCGAGAAGAATAACGATGGTTCTCCAACAAATCGCATTGAATACAATCCGGTATTCAGTAAAACGTGCCAAGGTGGTTCTAAAAGCTTTACAAGTAGTAAATGGTTGGTTTCCAATAGTGAGAGACAAAGCTGCCCTGTACGTCTTTTTCATAAACTAATATCAAAACGAGGCGAAAATATTACCTCACCACGACTATTCTTGAAACCAATTCGATATTGGAAAAATGAAACTGACAAATGGTACGATAATGTACCTGTTGGAAGGAATACCATAAATAAATGGACTAAATATGCTGCCGAAGCAATTGGCTTGAATGTCAAAGACAAAAAGATAAAGAATCATTCAAATAGATCAACAGCTGTCAGTCAATTAGCAGAAAGTGGTATAGAGGAACAACAATTGCTGAAGATTACTGGTCATAGCAATCAAAATTCTATCAAACCAAACCTAAACGTCGATCAAGAACACCACAACAAGATAATAAATATTATGCGTGGAAATAGATCTTCTATAAAAGAGAACAGCAACGAATCTAATGTTGAGTTGAATTTTACGAATTGCACTTTCACTTATTGTACTTTCAATAAAGAAATAAATGTTTTGTTGTGTTGAGTTACACATTTTTTCTGTCAAAAAAGTTTCTGCCGAATATTCCTCGGACATTGATAAATGCCTCATAATTTTATAACCAATATCTCAAGCTCGTTGCTTGGTAACTGTTACCAATGAACGAGCTTTCGATGGTCATAAAATTATCTCGTCTATTATCAAGGTCCTAGGGATATTACTACTGAAAATCTCCGTGCCTTAGTCTCACAAAAGATTCTTGAACATATTTCTTCGAGAAGAAATTTCTTGTAGAAACAGTATTAAATGAAGAGTACACAGTGGATTTTAGTGACGAACATCGGAAGAATAGCATTCTCCCAAGATCGTCATGAATAGGAAACAGGAAAATCCTCAATACTTTTCCGTTCCTGAATTATGACCAGTTTTTCCAACTATACCATATCGAAATGATCGCACGCGATTTTTTTAGTTCCCAGATGAAATCATCAATAGGAATCGGAATTATTAGGTCTCTAGGATGTTTGTTCTCTCTATTATTAAAGTGTACAAGATAATGATTTGCAGCGTTTGCGGTATTTCCCGAGCTATATTGGTAGATGCAAGTCATCTCGCGCCGACAATAGGAAAATACAATGACATTTTACTAGTATAGTAATGAGTGATCTAATGATCAAGAAAATGAGCACTGAAAAAACTTCAGTACAATGTTAAGCAAAAAAGAGTAGTTTGAACGGGAAGACACCCACTTCAATCTTAAAGAAAATGCCGAAAAATGCTATACGGATAGTTCTGAAACCATGATGGGAACAGGCGCTGAAGTGACAGGGGCAAGAACCAAGTGTACACTATCCTTAGGCACCTATTCGAGTGTTTTTCAGTCAGAATTGCTGGCATTGGAGAGATGCCTAGACATAAACCTAAAAAGAAACTATGAGAAGTGCGATATAGCCATTCACTAGGATTATCAAGCCGCTATTGAAGTAGTGAGCTACTATGTCAGTGATTCAAAATTGATTTGGAAGTGCCGGTATTTTCTTTAAGATTGTAGTGGTTGTATTCCAGTTCCCAGTCCTATTTTTCGCTTAGCATTGTACTGAAGTTTCTCAGTACTTATTTTCTTGATCATTAGATCACTAGTAAGGTTCGCCGATGAAATGTAGTTGTTATTTAAAATAAACATCCATTTTTTCTCAAAGAGACTTTCCAATTTTCAAATGGGGAAAACACAAAGTCCAAGCCTCATTTTTCCCGATTTCTTCTTGTTGAAAATGTAGTTGTTCTCTGGTCACCTGTACCTCCCTTAGATATTCTGAGGATGGCCTCATGGGCTACCCTCATTAACAAGATGTTCAGGTGTGATATATGTAATTATCCAAACCTGACCTATTTCTCACTACTAAAATTCACAAGATACAAGATTGAAGATGCAGCTAGTCCCAAGCAAACATCAGTAAATTCCAACGAATAAAGCAAAAAGAAGATCACCATCACTGAGTATATTCTATGAAAACTTCAATTTGACTTTTCAACCTGTCTGTTCCACTACATGTAATTCGAATTCAAAAATGTGCTCACCAAGATGTCTGAAAGTGAGTCTGTTGGTATTCCTGAGCATATCCCTCGTCTTCTGCCAGCTCCAAATCCTGTGCTTCATGCTGTTGAGCTACTGGCTCTCCCTCATCCTGGCCATAATCCTATCGTCCACCCTTTTCACGCTCGCCTTTTACGGAACCCTAGCCGACTCCCATGTGGCCCTTTACGTCTACGTTGGACTCCAGGTGACTGCTTGGATTGTGGAGAGCATCCTTCTCATGACTATAGGACTGCATATCATCGGTTGGGATGCCAACAAATTGGTACTTCACGGTCAGCATCTACTGGCGTTCGGGACAAACTCCAGCAGAAAGATTCTGGAAATGAAGCACAACGCCCAAAAACCCTACAGTGGGGTGGACGTTTTAGAAAACTACCTGAAATACTACTCTCACGTCCCTTTGTTTTGTCGCGAAGCGACCAAAAACGACGTGAAATCCCACTTGATGGACGTCAAAAGTAGGTACCACAAAGTGGAGTATCAGAAGTCTGCGGAATGTCAAGTAACCTTGCTGGCGTGGTTTACAGTTCTTAGAGACGTTTACGATCTGGTGTCGTTGATTTTAGCCACAATATACGCCTGTTTCTTGCACAGGACTGTGAGACATATTCCTTCGAGGACGCATCAAAGTAGGGAGAGGGTTAAGTCTTCTTTGAATGTAGCTGTTAAGAAGGTCAGCAATGCCGAAGGGGACAAGCCTAAAGTGTGAATCTAGTGCAGAAGTAGTCAATAAAATAGTCGATGCCAAAATCGTTTTATGTTCCATTTTCATCTCTATTCCTTCTTTTGAATCGGGTGTTTTTTTAGTGTGATAACTTTGATTTGATAGGAGGTAGAAGCCATGTTGTTTTGACATTTCTGTTCAATGAGCAATGACAAATTATCATGGGAAGACTCACGCACCAAACAACGTTTACAAATTGTTGAATTTATTTTAAAAATCAGTGTTCTATTCGCCAAACTTATAGAGCACTTCGTGAAATTTATATGGTTTACATAATCGTCCATCAGAGCAGCTTATTCGTTGAACTATCGATAGATTTGTCTATTCGTCGACGTTCATAACAAGTTGGACTCTGTGCATCCATACCACATGGAAATTTTGCGTGAAGATCTTGGTCTACACCCATACAAGATCCAACTGGTTCAAGAACTAAAGCCAATTGACCATAATAAGCTACGTTTGTTTGCTGATTGAGCCCTAGAACAGCTTGAAGTTGATCCAGTTTTTTATCACAAAATTATGTTTAGTGATGAAGCTCATTTCTATAGTTGAACGGCTACTTGCCTTATTTGCAGTGAGAACAATCCTAGTTCTACAGGTATCATTGCATCCTGAAAAATGAACTGTATGGTGTGCTTTACACGCTGGAGGCGTCATCGGTCGATATTTCTTCATAAACGATGCTGGAGCTAATGTAACAATGAATGGTGCTCGTTACAGGTCAATGATCAATGATTATTTGTTTCAAAATTTGAATGGTATTGATCCAGAAGTGTTTTGATTCCAACAAGATGGTTCTACACCTCATGCTGCAACCGTAACAATTGATTTATTGAAGAAAGATTTGACGATCACATTATTTTGAGAAATGGTCCAATTGGCCTCCAAGATCATGTGACATAACTCCAATGGATTATTTTCTTTGGGGTTATGTCAAGTCATTGGTTTATGCTGATAAACCAGAAACAATAGACGCTTCGGAAACCAACATAACCTGTGCTATTGCTGAAATAAGGCCTGAATTACTCGAAAAGTGGTCCAAAATTGGTCAGGTCGAATGTGGTTCTTCCGAGCTAGTCGTTGTCATAAAATTATCTTTCGAATAAAATAAAATTGGCTTCAATCTTAATTTAATAGTATTTTATTTCATAAGGAGATGTGTCACTTTTCATGGCCAGCTTGAATTTACCCACCAAACGTAGTGAGGCGTGTAATTGAAAGCGAGCCATGAAAAGTCACTTCTCCTTCGAATGAAACACTTTATTTTATTTTCAAATATTTTGAAATTAATGGAAACCTGATTGACATTTACAATCGCTATAATTGAGTGAAAAATGAAACATTTGCCTAGTTACGATTTTCTTGCAAAAATCATCTTTTTCGGCAACCGTCCGGGAAGTACCCACTTCCCGGACGCTTTTTCTTTGAAAAAGTAGCATTTCCCGGCCTAGGCCGGAAAGTACGTACTTCCCGGCCTAGGCCGGAAAAACACGTCGTTGTTGTCATTGTTATGATCATCACAATAGCAACGAAATAACGGATAACAGTTCTGTTCTGTGTTCTGTTTAATTCAAATATGAATCAAAATCAATAAAGAGATGTGTCATCTCATTGATTTGTAATTCTTCACGGTTGCCGAAAAAATATTGTACGCAACACGCCCGGAAATAGTTTTTTTGGACTCACAGACTTCCAGGACTCGCCTCCGGCTCGTCCTAGAATCTTGTCTATTCGTCCAAAAAAACTCTATTTTCCGGACTTGTTACGTAAATTACTATTTCATAACAACAATTTTCATGTTTGAATGATTGAAAATGAAATAACATATTTCATTCGAAGGAGAATTGTCACTTTTCATGACTCGCTTTCAATTACCTAAACTAAAGCTCTCCATGAATAATGACACTTCTCCTCTTTATGGAATAATATACCATTACTTCTATTATTTAAAGTTCAATGACTCTAAAAAACACCAGATATATTCCCTCGTTTTATCTTTCATTCTGATCCAATTTTGTTATGGTAAGCTTGGATTTTGATCCTACTAGGCAACAGGAAAATAATGATAACCCTAACTCTTCCTCATTGACTTCATAGAGACGTCTTCTAACTACTTAGAGACGTCTACCGACTGCGTAGAGACTAGAGACGTATGAGAGAAATTCAAGGGCATCCCTTAGACATTGACTTGCCATTCTGCAAGTGCTGAAAGGGAGTCTTCTCACCGTAACAGTTAAAAAAAGGTATTAGGAATCAAAGGGTCTATACTCTATACTCTCTATACTGTTCAAATGTAAGGAGGAGCAATAACAACATGTTTGGCGCAGCGGTAGGAGGGCCTCCGTATAGTTACTTTCCGTCCATAGCCGAATCGAGGAGATTTCACACAATCGTTCAGTTTATTTATCCATGTCTCATGCAGGTAATAAATTTTTCTGCCTTGTTCCCTTAATTTCTTCGAATAATCTCTTCTCCACACAATTATTTCATCCCTATCTATCAGTAGACTATCACGACCACGTTTTTTGAACTTGAATTCCATTTTTTTCAATAATTTATAGAACGTTGTTCTTTTGAAATTTAGCAAACTGTCATCATCATTCACGATTTCTAGTATGTAGGAAGGTACTTCAGAAATCGTTGGGATTTCATTCCGGAAAAAAAACCGTGGACAATTCTTCTGATAAGATTCATATCGAAATCGTCAACCGAATCGATTATTTTTAACGACTGGGCTCTCCTCTTAGGTGGCGTCAATGTTTTATTCTCTTTATATTCTCTGAGAATTCTGAATACAGCTGAATCACTCACCCCTGAGGATTTTGAAACAATTCCTACTAAGTCTCTTTTCGATAATCCAGGATGTTCTTCCAATTCTTTTCGAGAAATGTTCAGAATTATCTCTTTCTCTTCAGCAGAGAAATGCGACCTTTTGGACCTTTTTCGTGGTGGTCCCCACATATCACCCTCACATGCAGTATCCGTTTCCGAATTCGACATTGTTCTATAAACACTATATACACTTTGTCAAAAGATTTTCCAACACAATACACTTTTCACAACAAAATCTTTAAACACTTTGAACAGCTAGACCTTCACTGTAGCTCTAGGTATTTTAACTAGTCTTGTCAATTGAAAACTTCGATATTTATGCAAATCAAGATGGCTTCAACCCATTAAGGGAAAGGACCCAAATCTGGTGTTTCCCGGAATTACCTTGTCGGAATCTTGAGCAGCCGACAGAGAGTTTCGTACAAAATAATATAAAATTTTGAACCGAAACTAAATACGTATATTTCGGATATTACAAGTAAATGACCATTATAAATTTTAACAGAGATCTTTACGAGTCTTGTCAATTGAAAACTTCGATATTTATGCAAATCAAGATGGCTTTCACCCATTAGGGAAAATGACCCAAATCTGGTGTTTCCCGGAATTACTTTGTCGGAATCTTGCAAGATTCCGACCCAAATCTCTAAAATTCTGGTGTTTCCTGGAATGACCTTGCCGCAATCTCGAGCATCCGAACAAAAAATGATTTAGTAGATAATAATATTAAAGCAAAAAAAAATAAAAAAATAGGGTACGTCGGATATGAAATTT
This sequence comes from Adalia decempunctata, assembly GCA_951802165.1. Classification (NCBI taxonomy): domain Eukaryota; kingdom Metazoa; phylum Arthropoda; class Insecta; order Coleoptera; family Coccinellidae; genus Adalia; species Adalia decempunctata. The sequence continues at coordinate 4,783,312 of OX637696.1, read as the reverse complement.
TTATGACAGTAGCAAATCATAACAGTAATCTATGACCAAACACTTCCCCCTCAACACAGTGCCTTTTACGTTTCGCGGATAACTTAAGCAATGCACAAGGGCAATAACTTTATTGAGAATCAGGTTGAGAAAAAAGATGATACGATAATTAAGCGTCTTAAAAAACCATCGATATCCTTAGAAGAAACCGAAACACTCTGTGAGAACTAATCGGATCGTGAAAACGTATATTCGAATATTCTCCCGTCTCTCGGGAACGATTCTCGAGAAGGTGCAGAGAGTCGTCGTGGGCTTGCGAAATATGCCCGGTGGCCAATATTGCACGGTGAGATATTTTAATTAAGCATCAATTCCGTTGGATCTCGGGTTGCATCCTCCAGGAATAATTAAAAATCGCGTTTTGCACGCACGGGTTACGTCTCTCTGAAATCAACGCGATAATTGATTCCGAAGCAATTTGCATCAGCGTGTACATTACGGCCGAGAAATTTCGAGATTGTGATGGCTCTGGAGCGCCTTGAGAAACGTTGCATTAGATTGTTGGAAGAAGAAGAGTAAGAGGATGATGTAGATTCATGTGAATTTGTAAGGAAATATATGTAATTCGAGAATTTTGGGAAGGGAAATGAAACCACTCGAATAAATAAGTCAAAATAATTTTTTTTTCACTTATAATTCCACATTCCAATGATAATTTCGTTGCTAGACAATTTAATGAAATACACTGCGCAAAAAAATTAACGCACATTATGGAAATCTCAAATTTATTCTACAACTGAGGGTGTTCTCAATGATAATTATTTTTATCAGAATTATGCATGCATATGTTATCCACTGATATTATCAGATTTTGAATGTATTGGCTCCATTCTAAAATCAGTTGTTCTCGATCAATTCTAGTGATCAATAGTTTTTCTTCCGTTTGATTTTCTACACTCGATCGCTATGCAACGCGAAACACGCAATTTGACCCAAGAGGAATGTGCCCAAGCGGTAGTTTTGCGAGAAGAAGGGTGGACATACACAAGAATTGCAGAAAGGTTTGGAGTTTCCCATAGAAGTGTGTACAGAATGTTGCAGCGATTCAGGGAGACAGGTATGAATGTCCGAAGACCAGGACAGGGTAGACCACGGGTAACAACTGCCATTCAAGAACGTTACTTGAGAGTTTCTTCGTTGAGACAACGGTTTGCAACCGCTCGCCTCCTTCAAAATCAGCTTGAGCAAACTCATGAGGTGCAAATTAGCACTCAGACAATAAGAAATCGCCTCAGAGAATATGATTTAAGGCCTCGTGTCGAGGCAAGAGGCCCAGCTCTTACCCCAGCATATCGAAGGGCGCGTTTGGATTTTGCGAGAGAGCATATCCATTGGGAAGAGGCCGATTGGGAAAGAGTTCTCTTCACAGATGAGTCTAGATTCTGCCTCTACCACTGTGATCGACGTTCCCTTTTATACAGACGTACACATGGAAGATATGCTCAGTGCAATTTCCTGAATACTACTGGTTTCGGGGGAGGATCGATTATGGACTATGGTATGGGGTGGAATATCTTTGACTGCTCGCACAGACCTAGTGGTCGCTGGTAATGGAGCTATGAATGCTGATAAGTATATAAGGAACAATCTTGAAGAGCATGTAGTGCCATTTGCCCCATACCTACATTAGTGAAAATTTCATTTTTATGGACGATAATACCAGACCCCATCGTGCGCGCATCGTTCAGGAGTACCTTGAAGAGGTTGAAGTCTCTCGAATGGAATGGCCAGCAAGAAGTCCAGATCTCAATCCGATTGAACAGCTTTGGGACAACCTCAATAGAAGGCTGAGAAGTTCAGAAAATCATCCAGCTACTCTTTATGACTTAGGAATCCAACTCGGAGAAATCTGGGAAGGATTAGATCAGAACATTTTAAGATCACTCATTTTGAGTATGAACCGTCGTTGCCGAGCTGTAATTAACGCAAGGGGTGGAAATACCAAGTATTAAATCACTTATCAGCATTTCAGTATTTTGAAAATAGTTCATTTCTCTTCATTCACATAAGATTCGGTGAAATCCTGAATTTTTCTTCCATTTAATGTGTCTTGTTTCGTTCATAACCTTCCCGAGAGAACATAAAAAATAAGTTATAAAGTCAATGTAGAGTTAACTTTCATTAAAATTGAGATTTTCAGAATGTGCGTTAATTTTTTTGGGCAGTGTATGAGCGATTTTAAAAATTTCAATTAAACAAAAATCTGGGAGGATCTAACGGTGTTATTGAATTAGAAAATTGTTCGAACCATTCGAATATTCAATAATAGCCATTTACCGGATCGATGGTACCTTTACCTTGAGTGGTCTGACAAAACTCGAGAATGAAATATTGAAAAAAATAAAATGAGAAATTTCTTTATTTTTGAGGGCGACTTTGGTATCAAAATGTAGGTTTTCGAGGTCGCTGAATTCAATAAAAATAACTATTATAACTAATATACTTTAGATTTTCACCTGGGAAATGTTAATTAATTTTTAAAAATTCGAAATTTTAAACTGCCTGAGTTTTCGATCCTCTAAACGCATCCACTAGTTATTTACATTTCATTGATCAGCATAAAAAAACCAAGAGAAGATCGAGGAACTAAAATCAAATTCCAAAAAAATCGCCCAAATCACCATCTGACTGATTCAATTCAGTAGACTCATATTAGAACCATTAATTATTATAGCCTTATCACCACAAGAATAACAGAATTCATATTATAAATTCATGTAAAATAATGCGAAAAACTGGAATAGTAAGTCGAACTCCAAATTATATACATCAGTGTCCTACTGTCTATTCTGCTGGAATTGATATTGATTTTAATTTTTTACGAGCTCTATTGATATTCTGTGGGAATCTATAGTTTTTTTATTTGATAGAAACGAGACGATTCACATTTGTTTAGTGTTGTATAAATTAATCCACTGTTTTCTCATGAATGCATAAAATTGGATTCATTATAATTAACGGCTACTCTGAAATTTAAATACAAGCTCTGATCATGATTCTGAAATTGGACAGTCTTCAAAGAGACATCTTTTGAAAACCACAAGAACCAGTTGTTACCTAACGATTGAGCAGTAGGTAAGAAGAGCACAAAATTCATATACATATTTACATTTCTGTAGAAAAATTAACTTTAATTTGTATTTATGAGGCAATTCTGAGTTTAAAAGAAGGGGGTCTTAACTCCAAAAGAGGGAATCTCTTGGCAAAAATGAAATAGGGGTCTGCAAATTTTGTCTCGAGAACCTGTGACCAAATTTTGTTGCCTTATATTTGTTGATTCTGGTTGTGAAAGCTTTTTTTCCCTAAATCAAAGTGAAGAAATAGTTATTTATGATATGAGTGATAAAAGTGACGTTTTATTTTGTGAGTGAAACAAAATAAAATCACTTTTAACACAAATACCATACAATGTTTTTTGTACAACTGCCCTATTTTGATAATGGAATGGGTGAATCTGCAATGACAATAAACTTCAAAATGCATTTTAATATTCAAATAATCAAGAGGTTGTTGTGAATGGCAGACGTTTTCAACGTTATGATTACTGAAAAATGAGAAAAGACGCTGTCACTTGAATTTCGTTCCGGTCCAATATTCGTCTTGGGTTTTTAACTGCTTAATATGTTTGTGTCGAGATTCCAATTATTAATAAAAGTGACGATTTGGTTGTTCCTGTGGATATTGAAGAGTCTGCAAGAGGAGCAGATCTGGAACTCCTACCTAAAAAATCTGTTCAGCAGTACGATATTGCATATAACAATTTCCTGGCCCGGTGTAAATTGAAAAATGTTAAAGGGAACTTCAGTGAATCTGTTTTCCTGGCATACTCAGAAGAAAAATCAAAAATATGGAGTTCATCAACTTTGTGGAGCAAATTTTCAATGATGAAGTCAAGCGCCCTTATTAAAAATGGGGTGAATTCTCACTCGTGAATAAGTTGAAAAGTTTATAAATGAGGCACCAGATGAGAAATACTTGATGGTTAAGGTTGCAACTATTTTCGGTTTATTTGGGCCTGTCGGCGTGAAGAATTGTGTAATTTATCAGTGGAAGACATCGAAATAACATATAAATCATTGGTTATACAACTTCCAAACGCTAAAACGAAAGTCAGTCGTTCTTTAAGTGGGAAGTATGTTGACTATTTTCATAAGTACTTTGCACTGCGCCCTTTTGTCATCAAACATCGTCGTTTTTTCCTGAAATACATGAATAATAAATGCACTGCCAATCCAGTTGGTATCAATACAGTTGGGAAAATTCCATCTATTGTTGCCGAATTCCTCAAACTGCCAGAAGAAAACCAATATACAGGACACTGTTTTCGAATATCCTCCGCTTCATTGCTAGCAGAATCAGGAGCAAATATTACGGATATAAAAAAACATGGTGGATGGAAGTCCACGACGGTAGCCGAGGGCTATGTTGATCGTTCCATTGCATATAGAAATGTCATTGCTGAAAAAATTCTCCCAACCTCAACAGATTTTGGATCATCATCATCCAATATTGTACTTCCGGTTTCTACAAGTACTGATGGAGCTGAGGATTCTAATAATGTATTGCGAAGCTCCCTAACGTCACAGGGCATTAATGTTAGTAATTGTTCTAGTTTTACGATTGATATTAATGTTCATAAGTAATGATTGTTAAATATTGATAATGAAAATTTGAAATTGATGAATTTTTTTTATCTGAGATCATCATAAGAAAATGGAGTGCTAAAAATATTTTTGACACAAATGTTAAAAATACAATCAATTTTAACATTGTTTGCTGTCATTAAAAGTGTCACTTTTAATGGCAGTTGTACAAAAAAGTGTTTTGTTAATTGCTTGGACATGATAAAAAATGAAAAAACTCTCTGAATTTGAATGCGATATGTCTCAGTTCGATTTTGTTTGGTCTCTATTTGAGGTTGAAAAGGTATAGAACATTCGATAAGATCGGAAAAAATATAAAAGTCAATTTAATGTTAATTCGGGTTCGATTATCACAAATGATTTGATGATGAGTTTCAACGGGTCGACCAATTCAAAGACAGCTTCATCCAAACTAATAATATGTAAAACCGAACCGTGGAATGATTATATCCGAACATCTAATAAATTACCGATTTTATGTGACCGCTATCCGAAGCCCAAGAGACGGAATTATTTCAAAACGACACTGTAGATTGAAATTGAAGGTCGATCGATTTTTTTCCCAGAATTTTAAAGTGGCCGCGACATAATACTATTATACGGTGAGGTTGAACCGAGTGGTCGTAAAGATAAAAGTGGACAATGGCTCTGGTAGTGAAACTAGCTCAGTATAGAGCTTCTGTTTCCGTCAAGGTTGTCCACGTGAATTGAGGTGAATGCATCAGCAATGTTGATTGATCCGTTCCTGACTGCTCAATACCTTCTAGAAACCTAGGACAATGAGATTGGTGCAGCTATTTCCAAATTGCAGGAAAATTGATAAACTCTTTGAAATGATCTCTGGTTTCATAGTTAGATTGCTACCATTTCCATATGGCACCATGAATGTGAATATGTCAAATCTGACACATCTGTCAATGCTTCGAATTTTGATGCTGAAGCACCATCTCGAGTCGATGTAGAAAAAATAAAACAATTTAAATTTGAGTCAGAGAAGGTATACAGGGTGAATCTTTGACTTGTACATATATTTTAACTGAAGATTCTTGAGGCCAAAAGAAACCTTTTTTTTATTTTCCATTTTTCCGAATTCGGCTCTGTTAAAAAGATATAGCCATTTGAAAAAAAGACATTGGGCTAAATACGTCCCTGAAATGATACTGTGGAATTGATTCAAAGTTCATACCTATTTCTCGATAGAAATTGAGTTTATACATTTAGGCCCAATTAAGGGAATACTCAAGTAGTCAAGTACTAACCTTATTGGAATAAAAATTAATAATTTCAACAAAAACAGTTAGTTTCATCGGATTATATCTGCAACTAAAAAGCCACATTTATTCCAACAAAATAAGTTCCTTCTTCGATTTTTCTGCAGATTAGTTTGTAAACACTAATAACTTGTTCATATTTCCCTAGAAATTCCCAAACAATATCATGAAGAAAGACTTTCATTCAGATTTATTATTAAACAACCTAACCTAATCTAATTTGTATCGATTCTGTGAATTTTTGCACAGAAATATCAAGAAGATGTTGTCAGCTTGCTGATATTTTCATTGAGGTTAAGGATTTTTTACGAAACATAGTATAAATCACGATACATTTGTGTACCGTGATATGAATATCTATGAATTCTGCCGTTTCCATCATAAATCGACTTTGCCGCCAAATTTTACCACGCATGTGTAGAGCGAAAACAGAAATATTGGTTATCTGGAGCCAACTATAAACAATAACAAAGCAGTCTCTGAACAGTCTGAACAAACTGTAAACATTATGTGAAGTTCTGAATACATTCATTACATTCAGTGGATTATTGTTCTAATGTGATTATTACGTGAAGTGAATTAATATAATTTCAACCGTGTCGAGTTTATAAAATTCCAAGAGGATGTTGTTTAGATCGAAACATCGCCACTATTATCAGGTATCGTTTCATTAATTTCAATTCAATAAGTAGTTTGTGTTGAGATGCATCATTCATATCCGAATTTTGTATTTCATCGACATTTAACTTCAATATGGACCGGTAACTATGAATTTTCAATAGAAACTGTGCGTGTTAAATCCTCCTTGGTGTTCAATTTTATCTCCCTCATTTGGGGGGTTTTATTATTAAAAAATATAGAGACAAAGTCGATAAATATTGTGACAACATTATAAACTCGTTTAAAGACCAGAGAAGGAATAATATTCGATGATATTTAATTCATAGACACATTCAGATTATTCTTGAAAATAATGATTTTTTCGTCAAATTTCTGCGGGTAAAATTGGAAATAACTCGAAAACGACGCGTTTTATTGAAAAAAATAGGAATACTTTTAGTTTCTTAAATGATTGATTCTTTCGAAAATATGAACCGTTTATCTTTTTAAAGTGGTTTTATGGTGTTTCAGCGTGTATTGATGAGTCGACTACCCTGTAACTTTCATACTAGTGAAGATATTGAATAGGTTTCGATTGAGGAATATGCACCATGAATAGAGTAAAATTCAACCAAAATTCAGTTCATTCGAAATAATGGTTCCGAAGATATAAACAGAAAAGTGTTTTTTTCATGGATTTTCGACACCCTGTATCTCCCAAACCAAACCGAATTTCGAAAAATGGTATGGGAAAAAAGTGTATCGTTTGATGAGAGGAATCTACAGTTAAAATATATGTACAAGTTAAAGACTCAACCTGTATATGGGCAAGTTTGGTATCAAAACACCATATTTGTCCATAAAACCATATATCCGAAAGTTTCTAACGGTGTAAATGATTGAAGAGGTTATTCAAGCTATTCGAATCTTGCATTAAAGGACATTTGCTGATCGATAACACCCTTACTGCTGCGAATGGTGTGAGCTTGAGAACAGAACTCGAAAAAATAAAACCACGAAAATTCGTTACTTATGAGGGCTATATGGCTGACTTTGGTATTGAAGTGTATGTTTTTGAGGGCGCTGAATTCAATTAAGACTAATCCAGAGCCCTCTCTATCGAAGATTTTTACTACTGAGACTAAGTTTTTTCTTGTCTCATTTCAATGTTTCGTTAAAACATGGAATTATAATTTGGTACGTACTATGTTTTAAATCAAATTTCAGCTGGAATTTCACATATGCGAATCCGTGTACCAAATGCATATTTCTGTCGAAATGGCCATCAATCATAACCGGCTTTCCTCCCAAAATCATAACCCACCAATGATGCAACCGAAAGTTACGGATTCAACTTATTGCCAAACATCTCCAATGCTTCACTCACGTCGGCCAATCTAATCAAAAAGCACACCTACGATTATCGATTTAGTTTTTTTCTCGCATCTACAAACGAGCATATAACTCATTTTCACCTCGCGTATGCAAATTTCGCCACAGTTGCATGTGCAGACAATAAATTTTTTACATCTAGGAAACCATTAGAAGACAACACCCTTGCCCAAACTTTCGACCAGATACAGATCGGCTCAATTAACATACATCGCATTTTCGACCAGATATAAATTAATTGGCCGTAGAAGAATCAATTTCGCTGATTTTTTATGCACTTCTAATCTGATAATGGGCAGCGGAGATCAGTTTCGAAATAACTGGAACATCGAGAACATAAATGTCAGATTTTTTCTGTATGCAGTTTTTTTCAGCATGGCAAATAGTAAAATGTATGCTATGGGTGTGGTCCTAGGCGTCCGGCGATTTGAATATGTATGGCGTTTGGCTGAAAATAACAATTAATTTATTTTATCTCCTACAAATGGATCTGGAGCGATTCATATTTTATTCGTCCGGTGTTGTTGGCTCGCTCGGACAATTACAGAAAGATCGGAATCTAACGGTGTGTAAGGAGCAAGACGAATAAAATATTCTTCCTAATGGTTATTAACGGCGGCTTCACACTGGGGGATTCATTGAATTTGCAAATTCGTTTGCCAGGCTCGTTCGTTTTGATTTCTACGAGTGGTTGTTGTCTTGAGCAGAACCGACCGTTTAGATAACGAAGCCGCACGGGGAGTCCTATGAGTTGTGGCCTTATTTAGTGCAGAAGTTGCGACCAAGTGATATACGGAACGCCTTGTGGAGTTGGCTGTGAGAAAAATTGATCTGGTTCTGTCTTAACGCTTACAGGTGCTATGAGACTTGATTAATCAAATACGAGGATGTATTGATATCTAGCTAGCCTAGACCAGTTCCATGCATGAACAAAATATGTATTGCGATACCATATCAATGAACAATAACTCACTAGGAGTGTCAGTACTCAGTGTAGAGTTCGTCCAAACAGTAAATCAGAGTTGGGCAATAAATCATCAAGTACATGTATTTAGAAGGGTTGAGAGGTTGTAAGCAGATTTACGAAGATATGCTTAATACCCTTGGTGATCAATGTCCTTCGTATGCGACCGTGAAAAGTTGGACTGCAAGCTTCAAAAGAGGTGAATTTTCCATTGAAGATGATTACCGATCGGGAAGGTCAGTTTCTGTGTCAGTCCCCGAAAATATCGATGCAGTTCATGACATGATTTTATCAGACCGTCGAATTGGGCTAAAACGGATATCTGAAGCACTGAAGATTTCATACGAACGCGTTCATCATATAGTCCACGTCAATTTGGACATGAGAAAAATTTCTGCAAAATGGATCCCCAAATGTTTGAATGTTGACCAAAAGCGTGCAAGGGTAGAAGCATCGCGTTCGATCTGTGCTCGATTTGAAAACGATGTAGACTTCTTAAACCGAATTGTTACTATGGATGAGACTTGGGTACATTCCTAAGATCAAGAAACAAAGCAACAATCGATGGAATGGCGACACTCTGGTTCTCCAAGATCTAAGATGTTTCGTGTCAAAAAATCTACTGGAAAAGTTCTTGCTTCAGTTTTTTGGGATTGCCATGGAGTAATCATGATTGATTTTTTGGATAAGGGTAGAACAATAACTGGAGATAACTATTCGACATTACTGACCACTCTACGAAAAAAATTAAAGAGATGAGACGCGGAAAGCAATCCAAAGGTATTTTGTTTTTACAGGACTACGCCTCAGTACACAAATCTCACGTTGCCATGCAAAAAATTCGTGATTTAGGGTTAGATTTATAGAACCAGATTCGGCTCCGTCCGACTGTCATCTCTTTCCTCAACTGAAAAAAAGTTTCAAAGGTCGTAAATTTTCTTCCAACGAGGAGGTATGAAAGCTGTGGAGGACTAGTTTGCAGAGCAAGAAGAAACATTTTTTTTGAAAGGTCTAGAGATGTTGCAGGTTCGCTGTAATAAATGTATTCAATTAAGAGGAGAATATTATGTTGATAAATAAAGTATTTTGACATTGAAATTTTTTTTGGTTCTATAGTAGGCTAAGAATTTTTCAATATATCCTCGCACATTAGTTGATATATGATATCGGATGCATGGAACGAATTAAAGTTGTAACATTCCAACCAAAAGGGCTAGGGAATATTTTTTTGGGGGAAATTAAAAGGGCAGAGCCTACACATTCATACAATTTCATTTATCCTAAATAGGGTTTATATACTGGATGAGTCTTTGACTTGTACATATATTTTAACTGTAGATTCCTCTCATCAAACGAAACACTTTTTTCCTATACCTTTTTTCGAAATTCGGTTTCGTTTGGAAGATACAGGGTGTCGAAAATCCATGAAAAAAACACTTTTCTGTTTATATCTTCGGAACCGTTATTTCGAATGAACTGAATTTTGGTTGAGTTTTTATTCTATTCATGGTGCATATTCCTCAATCGAAATCTATTCAATATCTTTACTAGTATAAAAGTTACAGGGTAGTCGACTCATCAATACACGATAAAACACCATAAAACCACTTTGAAAAGATAAACGGTTCATATTTTCGAAAGAATAAATCATTTAAGAAACTAAAAGTATTCTTATTTTTTTTGCAATAAAACGCGTCGTTTCAGAGTTATTTCCAATTTTACCCGCAGAAATTTGACGAAAAAATCATTAATTTCAAGAATGATCTGAATGCGTCTCTGAATTAAATATCATCGAATATTATTCCTTCTCTGGTCTTCAAACGAGTTTACAATGGTGTCACAATATTTATCAACATTGTCGAGATATTTTTTAATAATAAAATCCCCAAAATGTGGGAGATAAAATTGAACACCCAGGAGGATTTAACACGCACAGTTTCTATTCAAAATTCATAGTTACCGGTCCATATTGAAGTTAAATGTCGATGAAATACAAAATTCGGATATGAATGATGAATCTCAACACAAACTACTCATTAAATTGAAATTAATGAAACGATACCTGATAATCTGTGGCGATGTTTCTATCTAAACAACATCCTCTTGGAATGTTATAAACTCGACACGGTTGAAATTATATTAATTCACTTCACGTAATAATTACATTAGAACAATAATCCACTGAATGTAATGAAAGTATTCAGAACTTCACATAATGTTTACAGTTTGTTCAGACTGTTCAGAGACTGCTTTGTTAATGTTTATAGTTGGTTCCAGATAACCAATATTTCGGTTTTCGTTCTACGCATGCGTGGTAAAATTTGGCGGCAAAGTCGATTTATGATGGAAACGGCTGAATTCATGGATATTCATACCACGGTACACAAATGTATCGTGATATATACCATGTTTCCTAAAAAATCCTTGACTTCAATGAAAATATCAGCAAGCTGACAACATCTTCTTGAAATTTCTGTGCAAAAATTCACAGAATCGATACAAATTAGATTAGGTTAGGTTGTTTAATAATAAATCTGAATGAAAAGTCTCTCTTCATGATATTGTTTGGGAATTTCGAATAAAATGTGAACAAGTTATTAGTGTTTACAAACTAATCTGCAGAAAAATCGAAGAAGGAACTTATTTTGGTGAAATAAATGTGGCTTTTTAGTTGCAGATTTAATCCGATGAGACTAACTTTTTTTGTTGAAATTATCGTGTTTGCAACATTTTTATTCCAATAAGGTTAGTACTTGAGTATTCCCTAAATGTATAAACTCAATTTCTATCGAGAAATATGAACTTTGAATCAATTCCACAGTATCATTTCAGGGACGTATTTAGCCCAATGTTTTTTTTCAAATTGCTATATCTTTTTGACAGAGCCGAATTCGGAAAAATGGAAAATGAAAAAAAGATTTCTTTTGACCTCAAGAATCTTCAGTTAAAATATATGTACAAGGCAAAGACCCATCCTGTATATAGCCTGTCTCGCGATCTTGGGAATTAGCATAATAAACGTCGAACGAATCAACGCATAATAAAAATGGCAGTCGGATATTTCATCAAGCTTATAAAAAATCGAACATCGCTCCCGTTCTGACAGTATTGCCAACCGGACCGGCCCAAAATCCAGATGCACTACCAATTAAATCGCTTCGATAAATCAACGTCGGCGTAAACTGCAATTTTGAGTACACTCAAATCGTTATTTTTTCAATAATTTTCGCAACCGACTTTTCAAAACTGGTTTCGCCGTATGGAACTGGTCCACTTAAAAATTGTCACGATGTTCGGTTTTCCATTTGAATATTTCGTGATCACATAAAGACATTGAGATAATAAGGTAGGTTGTAAATGTATTTTGTTGGTCGTAAATATGGACTTTGTCCTGCTTATTAGTCAAAACTTCCACGCTGATGAAATTCGGATGCTAATTTGGCAGACGATTTCGGAGTTGGTTTCATCTGGTTGATATCGGCCGGCAGCCACTAAGTTTATCTGATACGCGTCTCAATACATGGTATAGAACTTAACAGGAACTGCGGCAACATTTAAGATGAAAGATGGGCACTCTTTTCTGGTATTTTTGACTTCTGCACATTCACCTCAAAACGAGAGTGAGAACCAGTAGAAAACATTCAAATAGCAGTGGGGTTGCTTTTGATTTCGACGTGAGAGATCGAAAGCTGACAGATGGTGTAACATTCCAAGTTTGTAAATCCTAGGAACATTATGAAAAAGAGAAAAGGGGCAACCCTGCTCTGAAGAGCTGAGGGTAGAATTACGTTAAAGGGGGTTTTATACTTATATTTTTGGCTTGTGATGTGATCGTCTAGATTGGTAGCACTCTATGTTATGTCGTAGTAATTCAGATTCGTAATAACTCAGATTAGTGAAATGAAGGATGGGAAATAATGAGGTAAAATAGATAAATAATACACTAGATTGGACATAAAGATGGAACAAGAGCCTTTATTCGTCCAGCACCATAGTACGGAGAACCATAGCCATATGGAAGAAAAACGAACGAGAATCAATTGAAACTCAAAGCAAAAACCTTCTAGCATTACAGATGATATGTTTACAATCCATAGAACAATTATTAATAAGACGAGCACTGGTGACATGTACAATATGGAGCTTCCTATACTCCGGTAAGGTTATTACTGGCACAATTGTGATAAAAAGCAGAATTCAATACATACAAAGGTTATAGGCATATAGAGTGTGTCACCTGATTATTAATGAAATTCATAAGCAGTATCCTTGTAGTTCCTAGTGTGAGAATCCTTCCTTCCAAGTGTTATGTGTGAGATCCTAGCAGTCGCGTTGGTTTGGAAGTGACGATAAACTACTTATATTTCCTGTTAACTGATGAACGGTGGAACCAGGTCGAAGCAATCCTTCACTTGCCTGGCTCGCCATGGCCCGAAGACGAGGCTATGTTTACTGGGGACGTTCGTTATAGAACTCCCAGAGGAATTCTCACTGCCACTGTGGTGGGGGATGTTTTCCTTGGCACAGACGATATAAACAGTTTATCCTAGGCCTTCCAACCAGTGATTATTGTACGTAAAATATTATACTAAAAGCAACAACTCCAAATGCCTATACCATAGGGTCGAGTGAATAGTTAAATTTGCAGTAGGCCTTACGAACAGTATAAGAATATTCCAAATGGGTTGGTAGCAGAACAGAATTCCACAATATTCAATAGAAATGCAATAATAAAATAGAACAAACTTACATGAGATGAAATCCTGTGAAATGAAACAGAGTTATTTAAATGGAGATCGTGTACATACCAGATAACAAAGAAGCGTCTTTAAAATATACTAAAATGGTGGATTCCTAGAAGAGGAACTCCATTTCAAAGGAACATTATTGTGAACCAGAATGAAAGTGAAAACAGCTAGCAGCCGAGTGAAAGTGAAGTAAAAGAGGGTCCTTTCATTCGTTGTCGTTTCGGAGGTTAGTTTTTCTTCCACAGAATCGTATTTCTTCGATGGCCACAGAAGAACGAGTTAACTTCTTGGTGGATCTTCGATAAGATTAAAATCTCCTATTTATAAAGATGCGAATTGCCTAAAGTATTGATTGAAGTCGTACTAATATTCATCATTCATAGAATTACAAAATAATATCAAATAAGTTCATTCAACGTAGTTCCACGTTTCGACAATAGACGTTGCAAAGTTGGAAGCCATGGAGTAGTCTGGCAACGGTGCATTTTATTTTATTGCAGGGTAGGAAATTCAGATATGTTACAATGGGAGTTGGTAAACATAGCAGAACAACGCGGCCTGATTGTCAAAAATTATTATCGAAATAGTGAAAGTTTAATTGCCACTATTCGTGAAGTGCGTCCTATATTCAGTCGAAATAATGTGCTTAATTCATACAGTGTGAAAAGAATTAATCAAAAAAGTCGAAAGTATCTACTAAGGACTGAACGAGAATAAATTCGCTATCACAAAAACGCTTATATCTTTTGAACCACTGGACCGATTTCAAAAATCAAACTCATTTTCGAATCATCTTCTAATTCTAATGAAAACTGTTTTTACAATAAAAAAACAAAAACTATTTTTTACAAAATTCATGGAATTTTTCTGGAATTCTTCCCATCATGCTTCTCTTATAGTGTTCTCAGTCACTTTCTGGGATGCTCTCTTCCACTTTTGCTTGAATTCCGCTAATGTTTTCGTTGATTTCTTAATCTTCTTCAATTCTCCTTTTACCAGGGCCCAATATCTTTCGATTGGCCTGAGTTCTGGGCAATTTGGTGGATTGGCCTCTTTGGGCTCTTTGGGGACAAAAACCACCTCATTAGCTTCGTACCATTCCTTGGTGGCCTTGCTGTAGTGGCATGAAGCTAAATCTGGCCAAAAGATTGTTGACACATCGTGCTCACGTAAAAATGTTAAAAGTCGCTTCTTCAAGCATTCCTCGATGTATATCTTCGAGTCAACAGAGCCTTGGCCAACGAAAAATTTGCTCCTTTTCCCACAAGTGCAAATTGCTTGCCAAACCAGGAATTTTTTAGGAAACTTTGCTTGTTTCTTCACGCGAAATTGTTCGTCAACATTTCCACGAGAATCTGCAGTATAAAATTCCTGACCAGGAAGTTGCGAGAAATCAGCCAAGACATAGGTTTCGTCGTCCATCACGCAACAGGAAAATTTTTCAAGAAATCTCTTGATTTCGCTTCTTGATTCTTCACAGCGTTCCTGTCTGGCACTTTCTGCACTTTGTATGTTCTAAGCCCACATCTCGACTTGATTTTCAGAACGGTAAACTGCGAACAACCCACTATTTGGACCACTTTCCGCCCTGAAAGGTTAGGATTCTTCTGAAAAAGGCTGATGGCTTTCTTCACTTTTTTTGGGCTATGAAACCCCTTTTTCCTCCCGGTTCCTTCCTTGCGGTTAATTGTAAGATCTTCGTTGAAGCGCTTAACAACTCTTGATACCGTTTCCGGACGAACGCGAGCCTCTTTTGCTATTCGTTTGAAGCTCAATTTTGGATTATTTTGAAAAAGTTATGGAAAGAATCCAATAGGATGGAGACTTTGTCATGCAGCCTTAGCACCGTCCGCCATTGGAGCTTTGGGGAAGCCAAAACTGTGAGATTTGCAAGAATTCTTTACGAGTAGACAGATCCTCCCTCAATTTGTACAAGGAAGCAGCGAGAACGCGATCGTGCAGCTTCGATTGTCGAAATAGGAGATGGAACAGATTTTGTCATTTTCTCGCATAAATCCAGCCGCGTCACGACATAAAGCGCGGCGAGGCACAGAGCTTTCTCCCACAGAGCGAGGTATTATCTCTATTATGGAGAAGAGCACACGATCCTTTTCTGTGGCATCTTTTGCAAGAAATGGGAATTACACGATGCTATCTGGCGGAACAAGCCCAAGTCGCGTTACTCTTGCACTCGCAACCATAATCGTATATCTCTATCGGCATATCGGCCTTTAATTTCGCTACAAACGAGAATGAACCTCACTCTTTGTATATGCGGTTACCGTCCTGGGGCTGTCACTCGGTGACAATCGCCGGTTCAATCTGCTTCTGTGCTCGCAGTTCCTTATCTTGATTGATGAAATGGCAATTTTCGTTATTAGATCTGAAATGCAATAAATCGAGTAACAATGCCCGGTTCTGGTAACGGAGATGTTCGAGATAGGATGGTTGGAGACAAAGCGAGCATGGTAGGAAATGGTAAAAAGGGCAAAAAGGCGGCGTTTGCTCAATGAGCCGTTTCTTTCATAGTTTCCTGCCGTGAGCCATAAAAGCAGATGGGTCCATAATGTATTCTACACAAACACCAGGAGTTTTTTTTTAGAGAGATAGAACTTTACATAGAAATAAAACATATTCAAATTAAGGGTAAGTATCACCTTTTGAATCGTGGTAAATCTCCATTCAAAAAGTGGTCTCTTTATTTCACGAGTTACTACCCTAATTTACGACGTAGAGACGAGATTTTTTTTTAAATTTAAGTTTAAGAACGTCCCGAGGACAAATAGTTTCTTTTCTTTCGATTGAATAAGTTTTTCAATTAAAAAAACAAGTTGAAATTCAGCGTTTTGGAAACTACACTTTTTGATTTTTTTCGACGGTTATTCATCATCTTTTGGAAAAAATCGCAACTATTTCCCTCGGCAATTTAATCTTCTATAAACTACAAAAATTTTCATGATGATTAGTTCAAAAATATAGCTTGTACTCATGAAATACGAAAAACATATTCAATAACCTCAGATCTAACGATTACCCTGTTTTTTTTAATTGAAAAATTAAATCGAAAAAAAGGAAACTAATTGCCCTCGGGACATTCTTCAACTTCAATCTAAAAGAAAAATCAAGTCTCTACGTCGTAAATTAGGGTAGTTACTCGTGAATTAAAGAGACCACTTTTTGAATGGAGATTTACCACGATTCAAAGGGTGATACTTTCCCTTAAGGTCGCCGAACACAACTGAGAATGATTTTGCTTCAAAATCTGCAGGTTGCTCAAGGATCCAATTGGTGAATTCTCTTCGCTGTTCCTGGTCTACTGTTGTTGAGTCAGTTGGATTTTGTAGGCATGCAGCTGTAAATCTTTATTGAGAACACGCAGATACATCTCTTCAAGTTAGACCAACCGTGAGTACCATTCCTTCAGTGCTCTGTGGTATTTTTTCCAATTTCAAACCTACATTTTTTCTCTCATTTTCGCGGTTCTTGTATAATTAACAAGCAGGCCGTCCCAGCTTCGCCCGGGTACAAATTTGTTTCAAGCGGCGGTTTCATCTTCAACACTTCAACCTGCCATATCTTTTGATGTACTCGTTGTAATTGTATGATGTGAAGGGCAATTTCGTTCTGAATTAAATACTGGGGATGAATAACGTATTAGGTTGGATGAGAATCAATACCCAATTCATAAAAACACACCCCCAAATAGTGCATAATTTTGGAAAACATCTGATTACCATAAACAGGTAATAGCAAGTCAATCTTGAGAGATACCTATATGCTATCGCGGACTTTTTTGTAGAACTATTCAAGAGGTACATTTCTGTCAAACATTGTATCCACGTAAGTCATACGGTTTTTGCAGCGCACGTGAAAATAGCTGATTATGGCTGATTTTTTTGTAATTATTGAAGTTATAGTAGGTATCCTTAATTTTTTCGAGTGAAAAGTATAGCCTATGTCACTCAAGGATAATATAGCTTTCTAAGGGTGAAAGAATTTCCGGAATCGGTCCAGTAGTTTTTGAGCCTATTCGTATCAAACACACAAAAATACAAAGCTTTCCTCTTTATAATATTAGTATAGATTTGCTGAAGTTGAAATGTCCTGTGTCCGATATTTTTCACTGATCTGATTCAATGCTGTTTGTAGAGATCTGAATTGTTATGAATTATTTTTTTTAGTTCGGCTAAGAAGCATATTTCAATCTACACATTCGTTCTCAGCTTTGCAATTCCTTGATGACCTTCAAGTTAATTACCTTTCCAAAAAAATCTCAACGAACTGATAACTGTTACCGTAGCACCATAAACAATGGTAGTAGGTATAGAAACATGATACTCGGAGGGATATGGTATTTTTTCGGCTTATCAGCACAAGAATCTTCGAATAAAAGTTTTATGTGTGTTACTCTTAGACCAATTCATCATAGAGATTCGAAGATAACGAAATGAATATTCATGGTAAAACTACTCGTGGAATCTGGGAAATATTTAGCAGAAGTTGGTGAATTTCAATCGCCAAGGAATTTGTGTATTTCTACCTATATATATTTCGATGCAACATAAATGATATACAGGTTGATTCATGTCTGCATCTGTTGATTTACATCATTCATACAAAATGAACAAATGAGAAGAAAAAGTTGCAAAGGCCTTAGAAACTGTCACACAAATATTCATCGACACTATAATAATAGTTCTCGCACAACAATGCCTTGACAGAATATGTAGAAAACAGTTTTTTGTACAACTGCAATTAAAAGTGACACTTTTGATGACAGCAAACAATGTTGAAATTGATTGTTTACGTGGAAGCGTGTTAAAAATATATTTAACATTAGCGTTGAAAATATTTTTAGCACTCCATTTTCTTATGATGAAATCAGATGAAAAAAATTCAGCCATTGCAAATTTTTATTATCAATATTTAACAATCATTACTTATGAACATTAATATTAATCGTAAAACTAGAACAATTACTAACATTAATGCTCTGTGATGTTAGGGAGCTTCGCAACACATTATTAGAATCCTCAGCACCATCAGTACTTGAAGAAACCGGAAGTACAATATTGGATGATGATGATCCAAAATCTGTTGAGGTTGGGATAATTTTTTCAGTAATGACATTTCTATATGCAATGAAATGATTAACATAGCCCTCGGCTAACGTCGTAGACTTCCATCCACCATGATTTTTATATCCGTAATATTTGCTCCTGATTCTGCTAGCAATGAAGCGGAGGATCTTCGAAAACAGTGTCCTTTTTATTGCTTTGGTTCTGGCAGTTTGAGCAATTCGGCAAGAATAGATGGAATTTTCCCAAATATATTGATACCAACTGGATTGGCACTGAATTTATTATTCATGTATTTCAGGAAAAAACGACGATGTTTGATGACCGAAGGGCGCAGTGCAAAGTACTTATGAAAATAGTCAACCCCAATAATACTGAAAGAACGACTGACTTTCGTTTTTGTGTTTGGAAGTTGTATAACCAATGATTAATTTGTTATTTCGATGTCTTCCACTGATAAATTACACAATTCTTCACGCCGACAGGCTCCAAATAATCCGAAAATAGTTGCAACCTAACCATCAAGTATTTCTCATCTGGTGCCTCATTTATAAACTTTTCGATTTCTTGGGATGATATCCTTCACTTTTCCGTTTTAAATATGCTATTACCTTACAATATTTACTAACATCCACACCATTTTTAATGAGGGCGCTTGACTTTGTCATTGAAAATTTGCTCCACAAAGTTGATGAACTCCATATTTTTGATTTTACTTCTAAGTATGCCAGGAAAACGGGTTCACTGAAGTTCCCTTCTACATTTTCCAATTTACAATAGGCCAGGAAATTGTTATATGCAATATCGTACTGTCACAGATTTTTTAGGCAGGAGTTCCAGATTTGCTCTTCTTGCAGACTCTTCAATATCCACAAGAACAACCAAATCGTCACTTTTATTAATAATTGGACTCTCGACAAACATATTAAGCAGTTAAAAACCCACGACGAAAATTGGACAGGAACGAAATTCAAATGACAGCGTCTCTTCTCATTTGTTAGTAATCATAACGTTGGCATTGGCAACGTTTGCCATTCACAACAACCTTTTGATTATTTGAATATTGAAATGCATTTTGAAGTTTATTGTCATTGCAAATTCGCCCATTTCATTATCAAAATAGGGCAGTTGTACAAAAACCATTGTATGGTATTTGTGTTAAAAGGGATTTTATTTTGTTCATGAAATTGTTTAATTCGCTCCGCTCATTTCACGAACTTTTTCACTCACAAAATAAAAATTCACTTTTAACACTCATAATATCATAAATAACTATTTTGTTCATAATTTTTATAGTGTCTGGTAGTTTGTTAAATAACACAATACCTAAATATATTGGAGATCTTTCAAATTTGCTGGTGTTATGCTTTGATATAGACAACAAGTTTTCACTTCTTGTGTTGTAGTTATGAAAGCTAGAGAGGTTAACATAATCCTTCATTATCCTTAGTGTGGAGAAGACATTTATAGATATATAGATATAAATACTTGGAGCAGACAATATTTTATGTTTATGGAAGGTTGATTCACAAGACGTTTGTGAATTAAGATTAAAGATCATAATACTCCATTCACTTTTATTTAATCACATAGGAGGTCATGGTTTCGTTTTCAGGAATTGGTGCTCCTGATGAAAAGCACAGAACATATGATAAAAAGTCAGTGCGCGCACAGAAAATATCGTTAATGACGAAACGACGTTGCCAGTTTCTTTGTTTACATCAAAGTAAAAGTATCGAAGATATTCCTCATTTTGTTAGGTTTACAAATTGTTTGCAGATTTTTGGTATTAAATCGATATTTGCAGGTGAGTTTTTCGTCGAATATCCTAGATTAACGTATGTTTATTGTTTTTAGCACCAGTTTGGAGCGTGAGGATGATTTTCAAGACCAGGATGAATGTTTACATTTCGAGGTTGAAGGGGAACACAGGAATTTCGTTGAAAAAGCTGTTATTTGGACAGATATCGCAGTAGATGGATCGGATGGAGCCTCGAGAGGTCGATTAGGATGATATTTTTCAGGGTTTCCAAGAAATTTGGCGATATCTGAGCAAATTTGCAAAAGTTAGGTACCTCACAAATGAGGTGGAACTTAGACCTAATTCTACTATAAGAAACGCCTTTCAAAGGTCGGGATGGTGAAAAATGTATTCTTTAGATGTTGTTTGAACAAACGCATCCGAATTCTATATCTCAACATTGATTTTAAGAAAGTTATCAACAAAATAAAATTGACATTATTCTTGATTCTTGTAATTACCCATCACCTCATCTTATATCTTTGGGTTGAGTTTTTTTAATGAATTCTTGATTAGAATCAACAATTGATGTCGTCAAGTCTTGAACTTTCAGTTCAAGGGGATAATAAACATTAAATCTTCACAAGCATGCAAATGAAAAGTATGTGAAAGCAATGCAATTTTCTTCCATGGCGAAAAATAATATATTTCAACAGTGATCTCTTGTACTTATCATGCAAATAACTAGAAAAGGAATCCTTTCTATCAATTCATATAAACGTTAATTATTTTCGTCCATCACATCTTTTCCAATTCATTCATTTTCTGAGAAATACGCTAAGACTGTAGAAAGGGCAACATAGTGTTGACTTGGAACATAAAAATATTTTGAAAAACGTCATAACTTCAATACAGAGTGGAATGTGTCAAATTTCCAAGGCCAGAGTTGTGATTTTATAATTGTGAATGGAGTATACGTAAAAAACCCACAATGAACAATCTAAGTCAGTTGAGTTGCCCCAGACGCCAGACCTCGCTATTATATGACAAATGAGAATAGACTAGGCCCTAATAGACACTAGCTAGCTTCCAAGATGATCCCAGTACCATTTCCCAACCTCAATAATGCACCCAGCATTCCCAATATCGCGCAAACAACAGATCGAAACCCAAGAAGCAGCATTCCGTCGAAGGCGTGCAATATCGCCGATTACGTAACCCCATCAAATGCACATTTTCACCTGCTCCCGCGTTCGTGTTCTCCAATAACTCGGATAGGACGAACCCGCTACCCACGACGCCGCGCATACGCGAAAAATACCATCGACTTTCCAACACCCACGGCTGGCGTGTTCATCTCTATTATTGTGGATCCCATGAGACCACTTTCTCTTTCCGTTCGAACCGACGAAAACGAGTTGGGATCGATAATGCTGTCTTCCTATTCTCATTCGAATTGTGCCAATCTTCGGAGACGAAATGTACCTCGTAGAGGTTTCAGATTACAGATATCTGTGGAAACCTAGACAGCAAACTCCTGTGAAATACGCCTGATGAGATCACTGCTAGCTGTTGAGCAATGAGAGCTCTGATTGCGTGAAGAAGTCTAGCTAGAAAGACTGGAAGCTATAGACGAAGATGCTTGTACGATATGATTATGAGACCCAAGATCTCTCATAGGGCTTTAGTCTGGCATGCCAAAGAAAGTCAAAACTCCCCGACAAGATATAAAGTCTAGACTAGGTGTGGATCACTAGATCACTGGAACTCCATCTAGTGAATGATAGATTAGCCCATGATTTCACTCACATTCTGAGAGCTTGGTCCTCTCTGGCTACGTACATCTCATCAGCAAGCCTTTCCAGTGACGAAAAGATCAGGGAGATCAGCATCCATGCTAAGTGGGAAGAAAGACTGAGCAAGGGAATACATTACCCATGAATAACCATTAAATGTTACACAATTGGTTCAAAAACCACAACAGTAACTGGAGCAGAATCTTAAGGAACTGGTAGTACTGGTACCGAATGTTCACCATCGTTGGGCTCAGGTTTGATCATCTATCAGGCAGATGCTCTTTGTATGCTCTGGTTCCCACGCGAGGAATATCATGTAATGTTCAGAGAACGTAAAAGGTAAAAACCAAGGAAAAGAAGGTAGAAATTGGTGTTCTTCTTCAATTTCTGTAGTTTATACGCCTCTGGAAAAACCTTCCTATCAATGAGTTCCAAATAAGCCATTTGTTAAAACCCATGCAGAAGTGTTCAGATCTTCATGGGGACTATCTCGAAGAAAATTAAAACGATTTTCCATGATTAATATTTGTCTTTGTTCTTTTATCCCGAAATATAAAAGACAACCCGCGTAGCCTCCAGCAAATCGTTGACGAGAAGCAGGAACAGTGTTGGTACCAGAATCGATTCCTGTGGAACACCATCATAGATGTGTAGAGTGTCAGATGAACCTCCATCGACCACAACATGGAGAGATCTGTTTGTAAGGTACAGGGATGTATTGATATCTAGTTAGCCTAGACCAGTTCCATGCATAAACAAAATATTGCGATACCATATCAACGAACAATAACCTATAAGAAGTGTCAGTGTAGAGTTCGACGTCAAAAAAGTAAACCAGAGCTACGCAATAAATTGAAAAAAAAATGTCCACCGAAATTGTAAAAATCGAAAAATTGGAGTATCGAGCCACCATCAAGTACCTGTATTTAAAAGGGTTAAGAGGTAAGCAGATTTACGGAGATATGCTTAATACCCTTGGTGATCAATGTCCTTCGTATGCGACCGTGAAAAATTGGACTGTAAGCTTCAAAAGAGGTAAATGTTTCATTGAAGATGATGACCGATTGGGAAGGCCAGTTTCTGTGTCAGTCCCCGAAAATATCGATGCAGTTCATGACATGATTTTATCAGACCGTCGAATATCTGACCGGATATCTGAAGCACTGAAGATTTCATACGAACGCGTTCATCATATAGTTCACGTCAATTTGGACATGAGAAAAATTTCTGCAAAATGGATCCCCAAATGTTTGAATGTTGACCAAAAGCGTGCAAGGGTAGAAACATCGCGTTCAATTTGTGCTCGATTTAAAAACGATGTAGACTTCTTAAACCGAATTGTTCTTATGGATGAGGTTTGGGTACATTTCTACGATCCAGAAACAAAGCAACAATCGATAGAATGGCGACACTCTGGTTCTCCAAGACCTAAGAAGTTTCATGTCCAAAAATCTGCTGCAAAAGTTCTTGCTTCAGTTTTTGGGATTGCCATGGAGTAATCATGATTGATTTTTTGGATAAGGGTAGAACAATAACTGGAGATTACTATTCGACATTACTAACCACTCTACGGGAAAAAATGAAAGAGAAAAGACGCGGAAAGCTATCCAAAGGTATTTTGTTTTTACAGAACACAAGCTGCACAAAGGGCCCTGGATAAGCTCAGCATAACCGGCGTATCGATCAATCCTGAGCTCGCTGGAGCACCGATCACTCAAGCGGACCAAAGAAGCCTAGCAAGACTGATCCGAAAGTCTCAGTCAGATACATTACTCGAACATCATATGAGTAAGACCTTGCACTCCATATATTTCAGGAGTTTAAAAGACCAGGACCTGTCTGAAGAATTGTCTTTCGCCTTTCTAAAGTCAGCTAGCCTTAAGTCAGAGACAGACGGATTTGTGATGGCGTGTCAAGATGGAGTACTGAATACGAGATGGTATAAAAAGAACATCATGAAAATGGACACCCCAACAACTTGCAGGGCTTGCTATGGGCAACAGAAAACGATTATGCACATCCTTTCCGCCATCGGGGTATGTAGAGACACAACGCGGCACTCCGAATTCTATACTTCCATCTGAGAGCCGCGTATGGGATAGACAAAGAACCGGTGCTACCATATGTGCCTCTGGAGATTGAAGCGGTGGTCCAGAACGAAAGAGCTCGGATATGCTGGAACCATCCTGTCTCAACAACACGACAGATCAATGCTGTTAAGCCAGACATACTTCTGCTGGACAAGGAGCTGAAGGAGTTATTTGTCGTGGAATTCTCCTCCCCTGCTGAAAATAATGTTGTGATGAAGGAACAACAGAAGAGGCAAAAATACAAAGACCTTATGTTCGAGCTTGGAACTTTATACCCAGGTCATAAAATTAGGATGGTCGTACTTATCATATGATGTCTCGGTGGAATGAGAGCTAACTATGTGGATGAACTGAAGATTATCCCGGTCTGCAGATCACTGGCCGAGGTAATGGCGCACAGAATGCAGAAAGCAGTGTTGCTCGGGTCCCTCCATATCATCAGGTCCCATGAACTCTAAAAGCCACTTGCAGCTCATCTCTTTTGTTAAGGGACGCTGCGAGGGCAGGATGAAGAACTCCTCCATTGAAGGTGTGAGGGGTTTTTAGTGAGTAGCCAAACAAGATCCTGGATTCTCACACTACCGAGAGTGCGGACCCTCTCGGTGTCCATAAAGGGTTTTCCCCTCACATGGACGTTAAAAAAAAAATAATAGAAATCTTTATTTCAAATCATCTCAATGTATACAATGTCTACATGATAAGAAGTGAAATAGTGTCAAAATTATGATGATCACTTTCTGCGGTTAATGTTATACTCGTCTAAACAGTATGGTTCATTTTCCACCAGCAAGCCAAATATTTCTTTCTTGAATAATGTGTAGCTCTCTATACTCTGAATTCCCTTCGGAAGTTTATTGTACAGCTGGAGGCATCTGTATTCCAGTTGTACATGTGTGGTTGTAAGTCGGCATCTAGGATAGTTGTAGTCAAGTGTCCTTGTTTCGTATCTATTCTTCAGATTTTTGTATTTTTCAAAAAGGTGGTGGTTCTTGTGGAAAAAAAGTAAGCATTCTTGTATGTATATCGTATATAGTGTTAAAATCTTTTTTTGTCGAAAAATTCCTCTACATAGCTTAAGTTCCATACTAAAGATCGACAAGGGAGTGCTACTTTTAATACGGAATGCTTTTGCAACAGGTGCCAACTGAATATGACCCAATTCAATCAAAAGTTCACGAGTCTTAGCGTTTATTTCAAAATCGTTGCGTTTTCCACTTTGTTGAGACACTCTGCAGTAGCCACAGGGGTTGAATGCAAACGAGGATTCGCAGTAATCGTAGTCATATCCTTCCTGGGTCAATTTTACCATAATCCCAGCCTGCTTGGTGTCATTTCAAACTTCAGTACACCTGCCATAAAAGCATATCCGACAAAGCGAATGACACAGCGCGAAACAGAAGTAAAAATGCGTGCGAACAATGCTAAGAGAGAACGTGTCGAGGCATCGGTTATGTGCACGCATTTTCGCACGGTCAGAACCTCCTCGTCTTCGAGACATTGTTTCCATGAATTATGTATTTATAATTGAGGCTCATATATCTGCCCATGTCACGAAAGCACGGCACGATTGCTGGCATTTATTTTATAATGTGGACTAGCGCGGTGCGGTTGGCAAGCCTGCTTCTTGGAGGTTCGTATGCGATCGTTGCATCAGAGGCAGGTTAATGGGTTTCCTGATTGGATAAATACGGAGGCTGCTTTGGGATCTGTCGTTTTTCGAAGTCACATTATTCGGATTTGATTTGAATCAGTAATTTTTGAGGTTAAACGGTGATCCTACTTCGCCTTCGAAAAAGTTGCCATTAAATCGCCTGTAGTGGCGATTAGGCAACGTTGCAGTCGGATTATTTCAGTAAGCCGCACCTAAACGCTAAGTCGAAGCTGTGCAAATGGTCTTTAGTCCTTAAACCCGAAAATGAAAAGTTGCCATTAAATCGCCTGTAGTGGCGATTAGGCAACGTTGCAGTTGGATTATTTCAGTAAGCCGCACCTAAACGCTAAGTCGAAGCTGTGCAAATGGTCTTTAGTCCTTAAACCCGAAAATGAAAAGTTGCCATTAAATCGCCTGTAGTGGCGATTAGGCAACGTTGCAGTTGGATTATTTCAGTAAGCCGCACCTAAACGCTAAGTCGAAGCTGTGCAAATGGTCTTTAGTCCTTAAACCCGAAAATGAAAAGTTGCCATTAAATCGCCTGTAGTGGCGATTAGGCAACGTTGCAGTCGGATTATTTCAGTAAGCCGCACCTAAACGCTAAGTCGAAGCTGTGCAAATGGTCTTTAGTCCTTAAACCCGAAAATGAAAAGTTGCCATTAAATCGCCTGTAGTGGCGATTAGGCAACGTTGCAGTTGGATTATTTCAGTAAGCCGCACCTAAACGCTAAGTCGAAGCTGTGCAAATGGTCTTTAGTCCTTAAACCCGAAAATGAGTGACCGAAAATAGAAAAGGGCAGAGGTTGCCTTATCAGACGCCTTTGGTGGATTTTTGTATCAAGATGCAGGTTTTTGAGGTTGTTTAGACTTATTAAGAAGAATTATTGGAAACTAAGTATCTATCGCAGCAATCCTTCGTACTTTTTTTTTTGGCTCGTGTCCATGAGGATCAATTATACAGGGTGAGTCTTTGACTTGTACATATATTTTAATTGAAGATTCTTGAGGCCAAAAGAAACCTTTTTTTCATTTTCCATTTTTCTGGATTCGGCTCTGTTAAAAATATATAGCCATTTGAAAAAAAACATTGGGCTAAATACGTCCCTGAAATGATACTGTGGAAATTGGAATTGATTCAAAGTTCATATTTCTCGATAGAAATTGAGTTTATACGTTTAGGGAATACTCAAGTACTAACCTTATTGGAATAAAAATGTTGCAAACACGATAATTTCAACAAAAACAGTTAGTTTCATCGGATTATATCTGCAACTAAAAAGCCACATTTATTCCACCAAAATAAGTTCTTTTTCCAATTTTTCTGCAGATTAGTTTGTAAACACTAATAACTTGTTCATATTTTCCTCGAAATTACCAAACAATATCATGAAGAAAGGCTTTTCATTCAGATTTATTATTAAACAACCTAACCTAATCTAATTTGTATCGATTCTGTGAATTTTTGCACAGAAATTTCAAGAAGATGTTGTCAGCTTGCTGATATTTTCATTGAGGTTGAGGATTTTTTACGAAACATAGTATAAATCACGATACATTTGTGTACCGTGGTATAAATATCTATGAATTCTGCCGTTTCCTTCATAAATCGACTTTGCCGCCAAATTTTACCACGCATGCGTAGAGCGAAAACTGAATTATGGTTATCTGGAGCTCTGCAGGCCAACGTTAAACAATAACAAACCAGAGTCTCTGAACAAACTGTAAACATTATGTGAAGTTCTGAATAATCTGAATACATTCAGTGACTTATTGTTCTAATGTGATTATTATGTGAAGTGAATAAATATAATTTCAACCGTGTCGAGTTTAAAAAATTCCAAGAGGATGTTGTTTAGATAGAAACATCGCCACAGATTATCAGGTATCGAATTATTTTTCATTAATTTCAATTTAATAAGTAGTTTGTATCGAGATTCATCATTCATATCCGAATTTTGTATTTCATCGACATTTAACTTCAATATGGACCGGTAACTATGAATTTTCTATAGAAACTGTGCGTTTTAAATCCTCATTGGTTATCTCCCACATTTGTGGGGTTTTATTATTAAAATATCTCGACAAAGTTGATAAATATTGTGACAACATTGTAAACTGGTTTAAAATCCAGAGAAGGAATAATATTCGATGATATTCAATTCAGAGACGCATTCAGATTATTCTTGAAATTAATGATTTTTTCGTCAAATTTCTCCGGGTAAAATTGGAAATAACTCGAAAACGACGCGTTTTCTTAAAAAAATAGGAATACTTTTAGTTTCTTAAATGATTGATTCTTTCGAAAATATGAACCGTTTATCTTTTTAAAGTGGTTTTATGGTGTTTTAGCGTGTATTGATGAGTCGACTACCCTGTAACTTTTATACTAGTAAAGATATTAAATAGGTTTTGTTCGAGGAATACGCACCGTGAATAGAGTAAAAACTCAACCAAAATTCAGTTCATTCGAAATAACGGTTCCGAAGATATAAACAAAATAGTGTTTTTTTCATGGATTTTCGACACCCTGTATCTCCCAAACCAAACCGAATTTTGAAAAATGGTATAGGAAAAAAGTGTTTCGTTTGATGAGAGGAATCTACAGTTAAAATATATGTACAAGTCAAAAACTCACTCTGTATAAACGATCATTCATCTAAACAGATGGCATCTTTCTTTGAATGTCAAAATAACAACTGTTATCAGAAAACCCTTCAGAATATCCTGTGTTGAATGCGTTAACTGGTTTATTCTGTTTCAATTCAATGTCCCACTCAGTGGGTTACCCAATAGAATGTACCTGATCCTTAAAATATCGAAGAATCCTGCATAGATTTAATTTATTAATGAAGCACTTGAATATTCATGCGATTTATCGACTGAACCCATATGGAATAATACAGGTTTACTTCAGGGAGGAACAAAACGATACCTCGCATAAAAATTCATATTGCAAGTTCCATAAAATGTGGAAATATGGCTAATAGTATAGGTATATTTATACCTGTCTACAATTTAGATTTCATGGTAATTGCTCACGCTATGTTTATTCAGCGGTGTTTCTTGTGAAAATTTACAGACACGACTTAAATAATATAACGCTTGGAGGCAGTTTTGAAATGTATCCACATGAACGATGATCGGGCTATCACTGTGTGAGGAATGACGAGGTTATGTAGAAGAGATTCTCAGGAGGATTCTTCGAATGCCCTGCTTGAGAAAAGTGCTTTTTTTTGTAAAATACCAGAGGGAGTCTTTAGCTTGTATCTCTTATCAAACTTTAGAATGTTCACCAAATACACTGCGCAAAAAAATTAACGCACATTCTGAAAATCTCAATTTTAATGAAAGTTAACTCTACATTGACTTTATAACTTATTTTTTATGTTCTCTTGGGAAGGTTTTGAACGAAACAAGACACATTAAGGGCCGGTTTCACAATGTCTGGTTAACTTTCAGGTAACTTGACCATAAACTTTCTAGTTAACTTGTAGTTAACTGAGAAAACGTTTCACAACAACCACTGACGGTGTTGGTCAAATTACCTTTGGTTAACTTAGGTTGGCAATATTTGAACATTTTCAAGCCATAGAACCCACTGATTCATAGGTTATTTATTCGTATTCAGTGCACAAAATGGGTGTCATTTTGAAATTTGAATTTGTTCTTTGCGTGAAGTTGTCAGTCGTCCCATTCTGTTAGCGAATATACTTTAGTTATTGGGTATTGTTTTATAATTAGTGGTGTGAGTATAATTCTTCTATAATATATATAATAAATTAATTGAAATATTTGGTAGATATAAAATATTTTCATTGCTGGGAGATGGAAGTTTCAAATGAAAATATAAACAGGGAAGAACATTGAGGAAGAACAACTACTTGTTATTCTTATCGAAAAATATAAAAATGTTGTTCGCGTTCTATTAAAAATTTAAAAAAAAATTCAATAATATTAAGAAGAGGACGAAGAAGAAATATACAGAGGAAAAAAAAGTGTATTAAAAACAGGAGGAGGACATTATACATTGCCTCCAGAAAATGAAATTGATGTGGTCGTCAAAGGGATTTTGGGGGAACAACTCACTGGTTTGAGTAACCCTTATGATGATGACAGGGGCCAACTGACACGGAAAATACCTCCTACCAATACTGAGGAGACTATTGGTTATGGACCACAAAATGAGGACGATCGATCTTCATCTATATTGAAAAATAATGAAAGTCAAGGCCTTGCTGGAAATCCAACAACCAGCAATGGGGAAGAGGCTGAGGACACCTGGACATCCTACAGTGAGAAAAATCTGAGGAAACCTCCTTCAGAAAAATTGCGATTCAGACATGTAAAAAACTTGAAGAAAATTACTACAGTAAAAACAATTGGTACACCTAGTAATACCCTCATCGAAGAGAAATTACAGTTTATAAGGCTACAGAAGGAGAAATTTTTGGAGGAGTTCAATCTGAATATGGAGCTCTTGAAGAAGAAACATTTGCTGATTGATGCGAAATTGGCAATATATGGTGTCTCTTACAAAAAATAATATAAATTTAAAATTGTATTTATGTTCACCCCGAAAATATTTTTTTTTCAACAGTTCTTTATTTCCCTACTGCAAATCATGTTACCCCAATTAAATCCTGTATTTGAGAAATAACATTCAAACATAATTGATATCGTATTATCTGAAAGTAAGCATGTGGAAAATAAACATAAAGGATACCTAAGCTTATACAAAAAGTAAAATTACATAATATTTCTTAAAATGGTTCATAGCACTCAATAGAGATCCTCAACAGAACCTCCTAACTAATATCCTGACAGTCGTATAGAAACAGAAAAAGTGACGTTGAAACCTTCTGGTCAGTTCTTAACCATCGAAATATCTTATTGTAAAAAAAACTACTGGTTAACTATTGGTGAATGCCTAACCAACAATTGTGAAACACTTTTCAGTGGTTTTTGTCTAACCTTTAGGTTAACTTTTGGTAACCAGACATTGTGAAATTGGCCCTAAATGGAAGAAAAATTCAGGATTTCACCGAATCTTATGTGAAAGAAGAGAAATGAACAATTTTCAAAATGCTGATAAATGATTTAATTCTTGGTATTTCCACCCCTTGCGTTAATTACAGCTCGGCAACGACGGTTCATACTCAAAATGAATGATCTTAAAATGTTCTGATCTAATCCTTCCCAGATTTCTCCGAGTTGGATTCCTAAGTCATTAAGAGTAGCTGGATGATTTTCTGAACTTCTCAGCCTTCTATTGAGGTTGTCCCAAACCTGCTCAATCGGATTGGGATCTGGACTTCTTGCTGGCCATTCCATTCGAGAGACTTCAACCTCTTCAAGGTACTCCTGAACGATGCGCGCACGATGGGGTCTGGCATTATCGTCCATCAAAATGAAATTTTCACCAATGTATGGGGCAAATGGCACTACATGCTCTTCAAGAATGTTCCTTATATACTCATCAGCATTCATAGCTCCATTATCAACGACCACTAGGTCTGTGCGAGTAGTCAAAGATATTCCACCCCATACCATAATCGATCCTCCCCCGAAACCAGTAGTATTCAGGAAATTGCACTGAGCATATCTTTCAAGTTGACGTCTGTATACAAGGGAACGTCGATCACAATGGTAGAGGCAGAATCTAGACTCATCTGTGAAGAGAACTCTTTCCCAATCGGCCTCTTCCCAATGGATATGCTCTCTCGCAAAATCCAAACGCGCCCTTCAATGGGCCAGGGTAAGAGCTGGGCCTCTTGCCGCGACACGAGGCCTTAAATCATATTCTCTCAGGCGATTTCTTATTGTCTGAGTGCTAATTTGCAACTAATGAGTTTGCTCAAGCTGATTGTGGATAACATATGCATGCATAATTCTGATAAAAAAATTTTCATTGAGAACACCTTCAGTTGTAGAATAAATTTGAGATTTCCATAATGTGCGTTAATTTTTTTGCGCAGTGTAGTTATTCATCTACTTCCGAGGAATAATATATCCATTATTCAACTAGCGTGAGTTATTATCGATCTTCAATTTCAATATCAATGTGAATTCTTCTTGTAATAGTAATAAAAAGAATATGTATTACTTTAAACATCAAATAACACTGGTGGACGTTTTCATATGAAGTGCAGAAGTAGTACCAATTACAAGCTAACAAATGCACCTCTTGTAACAATTTCATTGACGATGACGATACCGATCGTTAATTAAATAGGAACATCGATTCCCTACAGACACATTTCTCTTACAGAATCATCCATTCTTTTAATTAGACATCGAAAGAACTCGGGAGTATAACACATGTACGATTGCACTTATCTGATGGACTACTACAACGAAAAGCCAGTAATCTATCAGAAGAACAAACTGATAAATATACGGCCAGAAGCCATACAGACGATTCCACGTCCAATTAATTTCGTTTCAACGATTCGTAGCCAAAGGCCTAGAGAAATCTTCGTCGAAGAAATGGGATTATTACAAAAGATACAAATTGAAGACACATTCGTCGGTCGATCAGGATTCATCGGGTTTCATCAAATATTTTCCAACCATTCTCTAATTATAACTTATAAAAGACGAATTGCGTAATGCGATGATGGGAATTGCTCTCGGACACATTGATGGTTAATGTGGAAAGAACGCATTTGAGATCCAGGAGGCAGGTGTTGGACGCGTATTTTGCAAGACAGTGAGTGAATTGTGTACCGCAAATCGAATTAATTTCGAGGAAGATAACTGCTTGATCGGCTGAGTGAGAACACGCTATAACTCAGAAGAAGTTTCTATTACTCTATCCCGAGACCTATGGAAGACATTCTTTTGCAAACCGAGAAAATGATGCTTCAGCAGGCAGTTTTCAAGGCTAACGGAGCATTTTGACAAATATGGTGTTATTAGGCCTTTAGGGGGTAATTTTTGACCGAAAAATTTCCTCATGTTTAGCATAGAGGTACGAGGATGTATTGATTTGGGGGCACGGCAGTGGCACCGCCAAGTCGAGCGCGAAGCAAACACTGCCGTACTATCTTTACCCGAACCATTTCGCCGCATTTTCAAGCCCCTATTTGAGAACCTCCGGATGAGACCAGAACGCCGAAATTTTCGTCATCCAGTAAGCTATAATCATGTACTCAAAATCCAAAATTTCATGTGTGTAGGTCATTTAGTTCCGAAGTTACTCGAAAGCAAAGTTTCGCATTTTCGACCCTAATTCACTCATGATCATCAAAATAGAACTAGTACTTCCCATAAACTCAGAGAGCTGTAATTTGGTACATAGTTAGGGTTTAATAGCCACATAAAGGGAAAATTATAAAAACTAGGATAATCGAAAATCTGTTGGCACGTCACGTGAGCTCACGTGCTATCACGTCATCTTCGCAAAATGTGCAACCACAATAATGTATGGCAGTTTATGCGCTTGGAAACACATTGTTATTATACTCAATATGTGAATATCGACTTTAGAATATAAATTGAAAAAAAATAATAATCGGGTCATCAGTCTTATACACAGTGATATTTTTACTGTCTCATTTATTGTTCAAGGAAACGATAGGTTTTCGAAAGCTAGGCCGGAACAATAAATGAGACAGTAAAAATTATCACTGTGTATAAGACTGATGACCCGATTATTATCCTTTTTTCAATTGTTATCATTTCACGCATTCACGAAGTTAGCATCTGCTGTCACTGGATAGCACACCAGAACTACCCGCAAATTTACATTTTCTAACCGTAAGTGATATCACGTCGGATATTTTGTGAAGTGATTGATGAAGTGAAAATGGATGAAAATTTGATCGAACTTGTCAGGCTTCATGAAGTGATCTATGATCATTCTTCATCAGAGTACAGGGATCAGAATATACGACAACAAGCTAGGGTGCTGGGTGCTCATTCAACAATTGTTGTACTATTTGAGGTAATCCTCCCACTTCTTCTCTTCGTTTATTTATTTGGTGAATCAAATCTCTTCTATCAGAATCATCAGCAACTGTAATAGCAGTTATGTTCTCTATATCTTCTTTCCATTCCGTCTTCGGAAGCTCTTGCTTGATGAAGAAGAAACTGTGTTTCGCTCTGCATCACTGAATATGAAGATGCTATGAAATTTTTGTGCAATATAGAACGTCTATTGCTCTTCAGAAAAAACATCATCAGATGTGTCTGCGGTGGTCCGAAAAAGAATCGGGTAAGAGATGGGATATATGGACAAGTTTGGTAACAAACTATAGGTTTTCGAAGACGCTGAAATCAATAAAAAATAATTGGAGGCTCTATCTACCATAGTTCAAAACCGAAAAGAAATAAAGATTTGTAATAAAAAAACTACTTTAAAAAAAAAGTGTCAAATAAGAAAATCTAATAAAATAGATCAATATGCCCACGTTTCTACAAAAAGAAGTGAAATCCCACCAAAAACATTCTGTAAAAACTAGCCAAGTCTCGATGGAGCTGCTTATTTATCTCTAAAAAGTAATGAAATCTCGAGAAAGTCGAGCCAAGTTTAAGGCTCCTTACTGCGATTTCTTTATTATTATAGTTAATGTTGTGTGACTTGGCCTAATCCTTTCTGAGTTCACCCACAAAATTTCAGTTCTCAAAGTGAAACCGTTTTCGAAATCAACTTGAAATAAAAACACACTACATTGAACGCCCACCTTAAGAGGTAAGCAGATTTACGAAGATACGCTTAATACCCTTGCTGATCAATGTCCTTCGTATGCGACCGTGAAAAATTAGACTGAAAGCTTCAAAAGAGGTAAATTTTCCATTGAAAATGATGACCGATCGGGAAGGCCAGTTTCTGTGTCAGTCCCCGAAAATATCGATGCAGTTCATGACATGATTTTATCAGACCATCGAATTGGGCTAAAACGGATATCTGAAGCACTGAAGATTTCATACGAACGCGTTCATCACATAGTTCACGTCAATTTGGACATGACAAAAATTTCTGCAGAATGGATCCCCAAATGTTTGAATGTTGACCAAAAGCGTGCAAGGGTAGAAGCATCGCGTTCGATCTGTGCTCGATTTGAAAACGATGTAGACTTCTTAAACCGAATTGTTACTATGGATGTGACTTGGTACATTTCTACGATCCAGAATCAAAGCAACAATCGATGGAATGGCGACACTCTGGTTCTCCAAGACCTAAGAAGTTTCGTGTCCAAAAATCTGACGGAAAAGTTCTTGCTTCAGCTTTTTGGGATTGCCATGGAGTAATCATGATTGATTTTTTGGACAAGGGTAGAACAATAACTGGATATTACTATTCGACATTACTGACCACTCTACGGCAAAGAATTAAAGGGAAAAGACGCAGTATACAAATCTCATGTTGCCATGCAAAAAATTCGTGATTTAGGGTTAGAATTACTAGAACACCCCCGTTATTTACCAGATTTGGCTCCGTGTGACTATCATCTCTTTCCTCAACTGAAAAAAAATTTAAAAGGTCGTAAATTCTCTTCCAACGAGGAGGTAATAAAAGCTGTGGAGGACTGGTTTGCAGAGCAAGACGAAACATTTTTTTTGAAAGGTCTAGAGACGTTGCAGGTTCGCTGTAATAAATGTATTAAATTGAGAGGAGAATATATGTTGGGTAATAAAATATTTTGACATTGAAATTTTGTTTGGTTCTATAGTAGACTAATAATTTTTCAATATATCCTCGTATGCCAGTGAGGGTTTTGGAATATTTTTAAATGAATTCAGCGTCCTAGAAAACTCACATCTTGATACCGAAGATATCTATGTCCCCCTCACAAGTCAGGACTTTTCGAGTTTTGTTCACAAGCTCACACCATTCGTTGTATGGATGTTATCGATTTGCAAAATGGCTTTCATGAAAGATTTGAATCATTTGGATCATTGACGCCGTTAGAACCGTCCGAATATAGTTTTTTATTGACAAATATGGTGTTTTTAGGGGGTCTCACCCCTTGTCCATTTTCAACCAGAAATTGAGATTTTTAATCGCTCATATTTGCACAGAGATACTTTGAGATAAGCTGATTAATACATTATATACCAGTGGTGGCTACGATAAGAGCGACGGAAGCTATGACAGTTTGAAATTTCCAATTTTGATAAAAATTTAATTGACTGATGAAAATCTTAACTATGCTAGTTAGGGCTCTGGAATATTCTTTATTGAATTCAACGACCTCGAAAACCTACATTTTGACACCAAAGTCAACCATGTACCCCTCATAAGTAAAGAAATTTTTTGTTTTATTTTTTCGAATTTTCGATATTTCATTCGTTGAAGTTTAATTTGCGTTAATTAGTTTCTAAGTCGACTACCAGATTAGCTATTGATTTATCGGTAAGCAATTGTGACAGACCTCAATCCTAAAATATCATTTCTTCTGAAAAAGGTGCAGCGATAATGTCTAATTTGAAAGAAAGTCGTGTTGGTTTTACTTGCATAATTCGATGAATTGGTCTGATAAAATTGGCAGCATATTTATACTCGAGAAGAATGACTTTAAAGGTCACTTAACCGATCTCTTTCGAGGCTTATGTTATCTGGATATTTCGGAAGCTTTCTCACCACGAAACGACGCTAATTGCAGATTTATATTATGTCACTTCATTCTGATCGACATGAGTGAATTCAGTCATGCCCAATATTCAGAAATAGAAGCTATAGGAAAGTGTAATTTAATGTTGAGCCAGAAATGGGTGTCCAAATTTAGCAGCGAAAATCTTCCTTAATAGACAGCTGATTTTACTGATTTTAGTAACAGAATTTGAAAATTGTGGAACAAGTCTATCGCATTATTTATTTCAGTGGCGGTGCTATCAATATTTTTGGGAGGTGCGAGATTAGAAAGTGGCGCCCCTACAACGATAAAACCGAATTATTGCAGTCATGAATTCAAATCATTGAAAAGTTCGTTTCACCAATTTGTGCGAGTTTTTGAGAGTAGGATCTTTTATAGTGCGAGTATAATAATAGATATTAGATTTGACAACTTTTATTTATTTCAAACAACTCAAATATGCACTTTTCTGGCTTTAGCTATCGCGAATTTTGTTCATCAATTCACAATATTCACAATATTTTGTGCAATAGCTTTTTCTATAGACAAAATTCCAAGATCGGATAGCCTTTATTGGCACATTGTAGATCGTAGAGTTTTCATAAGCTTCAATTCACTGAAACTTCGTTCTCCTTTGGCTACGTTTATAGGAACAGTTAGCAAGATACGAAACGCTGTCCCATTTGGGAAAATATCTTGCAAGTCGAAGAACTGTTATTGGCTCTGCTGCTTGAAGATTCTTCAATATTGGATTCAGGCTCACAAGTTATTCAACAAAAGCATATCCAGGGATATCACATTTTTCACCATCACTCAAAGCGATTTTCAAATCAGCACAGGCAAAAAACTTCCTTATTTCAAATGGAACACCTTGAATATTACGGATTCATAAGAAGCACGAAAAAGGCCTCTTTAAGTTTCATTGAGCATTACCTCTGGTAAGCTTCACAAGTGCTCAAAAAACCATTTTTCAGAAACTGACAAGTAACCAAAAAAAGTGAATTTGAGTAAACTACTTTCTAAACAAACAAGAAATATATTTGATTTTTAATTTGAAGTCTAAGAGTCATTCACTCTTGAAAAAGCTCTACTCCAAATTTTTCTCATTCTCATTCAACTATTAATGATGACTTGAAACGTTCTAAGTGAAGAATCTTGGGTTGAATTCCATTATGTTGTGTAAAAAGTGTTCAATATTCTTCATGTGGAAACTGAAAAAGTGATATAAAATATAGGCTTGTATTCGAAAAAACAAAATTAGGTCAGCCCAGAAAAATTTGAATACCCTGTATAACCGGCAATATATTCATTTTGTATTAGATAAGAATGTCATTAATAGAAAAGGAGTGATAATAAATAAAAACAATATTGGGTAACAGGAAAAGTTTTATTAACCTTTTGTTATTCACAAGGCCAACGTTTCGAGGATGGATTTCCTCTTTCTCAAGGCTAAAAAAGACAATCACAGAAGTGATAGTCATATTATTGAAACACTCGTTTTGTTGTTTCTTATCGAAAGAAAATTGAATGTTAAAAAGCTACTCAATTAATTATGAGTTTATCTTAAATACACAATAAAAAATCCTAAATTCCTTAGACATAAAAATTTAGAATACCTACCTAGTAAAAACTTTATAATTTTAACACTGAACAGAATCTCAACACAACGTGATTTCGAATGTTTGTTCTCAGGAATTAGAAAAAAAGAAATGAAAATACTTCGTGAGATTCTCCCCCTTTATTTAAAAGAAAACTCTGTTGAAGGATGGACAATCATAACAGAAAAGCCGCATTAAGAACAGCTCATCAAAGAAGCCGCCTGAATCACGCATCAAAGGAGCCGCCCAATAAACTATTTGGGTGACGGGTGACGTTTGAAAAAAATACCGACAAGCGTAATGAACTTAAATATTTGATCGCAGGGAAAGACATGGCATGCCGACTGAAAACCCAAGCTGTTTCTTGAAAATATATGAAAATATTTCTTTTTTTTTTGGTCGAATTGTATAGTCGCGCGAGTCCGAAAGAGGAGCAAGACTTCAAAATTCAACAGCCCCTATTTCCGCTCGTCGCGTCGTCCCGTTTTCTACCCCATATTTGATTTTGGCGCCCCTGCATGATGGCGTCCGGTGCGGTCGCACCGCTCGCACCGCCCTAAAACCGCCCCTGATTTATTTCCATAATAAAATTGGCAATGGCACTATCATTTTTATCGGAGTCAATTTCAAAAATCCTTACACACTTATCGCATCCAGCTAATGGAAGAATATTAATGAGACAAAAAGTTAATGTATCTCGAAAGTAGTTCCTACTAGTCCTTTCCCAAGAACAACTCACGAAATTGCCGAGATTACACACTCGAGAGCTTCTTATTGATATTAAATTATGCTCGCCTTATACATAAAGCACCATCGAACCGATCTGCCTCCCTCTCGAGACAATAAGATGTTAAATTCAGGATCAACTAGGTACCTCGCGTACCACCAGTATTCGACCGGTATAAGAATCGTTTACATGTCACGTGTAGGTAGGTGTATAAACATTTCCTTGTGCAAATTCAAGCCACACACGTAGTACTATTGTTAGATAATGATTTTTGTCGGAGAAAACACGGGAATTCGATGCTAATCACCGAAGAACAACTTCTTATATGGCGGAGGACGAGGAGATTACTTGAAATCTCGAAAAAATTATATGGTGTGAACACGAAGATGAGATTTGTGTTATGCAACTATGCCTGAGTTCGGAAACGCTCAGCATTCACCTCTGATTCTTCTGTACTATCCTAAATCCATGG
Source organism: Adalia decempunctata (assembly GCA_951802165.1). Classification (NCBI taxonomy): domain Eukaryota; kingdom Metazoa; phylum Arthropoda; class Insecta; order Coleoptera; family Coccinellidae; genus Adalia; species Adalia decempunctata. The sequence goes on along the minus strand of OX637696.1, from coordinate 4,743,925 downwards.
GGACCATTAGGAAAACGCCACCAGACCATATAAGAGAGCAACAAAGCTCAGGAGCTTTCGACAAATCGTTCATCTACCGTGTGGGCTCAAGAAATCAATTGAAAAAATTTTTCGACAGCTGTCTTGTTCTCAGTTCAGCATGATGTTCTCACATTTTCCAAGTGACATCAACTTTTTTGAGAGACTCAAATACAGGATGAGTCTTTGACTTGTACATTTATTTTAACTGTAGTTTCTTGAGGCCAAAACAAACCTTTTTTTCATTTTCCATTTTTCCGAATTCGGCTCTGTTAAAGAGATGTAGCCATTTGAAATAAAATTGGGCATTATACGTGCCTTTATACGATTCTCTGGAATTTATGCAGAGTTCATATTTCTCGATTGGAATTGAGGTGATTATTTAATGTTTTGTGTTGATACATTCAGGAAATAAAGATTTTTGAATAATAATGTTACGATACTTCCTATAGCATAAACACTTAGTTTTGTCCAAAATAAGTTCCTTCTTCGATTTTCCTGAAGATTAGTTTGAAAACACTAATAATTTGTTCATATTTTTCACAATATCCCAAAACTAAGGACTGAACGAGAATAAATTCGCTATCACAAAACCGCATATATCTCTTGAACCAATCGAGAAAAAATATAAATTTGATTATAGTTAGCTTTGTTTTGAACGTCAGAAATATGTGGAACATTTACTTCATAGATATTCCAATTCTCTGTCGCAAAATATCAAGCGAAGTGAAAACACAAGAATTTATAGTGAAACATTTTCAAAATAATCAAAAATTTCAGTCGCCGACAAACAGTTGTTCTGTGTCTCCAACGTCCAACGACCAGTCTGTGGTCCCATGAACTAGGCTTGAGTAAAGCGATAACCTGTCCAATGGACTTCGATTTATTTACTTATTTATCTGAAAAGAATAATGCAGGTGATGATCATGTGAAGACTTTCAGTGAATTGATGTAATAATAATCGTGCAGTGTCGAGTTAAAATTCCAAGAGGATATTGTTTAGATAGATATTTTCCTGAAGGACCGGTAACAATAAATTTTGAATAGAAACTGTGCGTATAAAATGAATACATAATTTCATGCTTCTTAGAACTCAATTTCATCTCCAACGTTTGTGGAATTTTATTGTTAGGTACATATTTGTATACAAAACGTTTTTCCATCGTAGAGATTTTAGTCTTGATGAAGTTGATAACCATTCTGACAACATTGTTAACTTGTTAAGAGACCAGAAAAGTATAATATTCGATGATATTTCATCCAGGGAAGCGTCCAAATTATTCTTGAAATTCGAAAACGACGCGTTTTATTGAAAAAAAAACATAAAACTACTTTAATTTTTTAAAATGATCGATTCATTTCAAAATATGAACGGCTTATCTTTGTCAAGTGGTTTCATAGCGTTTTTGAGTGAATTTTTGAGTCAGCTACGCTGTAACTTTCATACCAGGAGAAATATTGAAAAAGTTTAGATTGAGGAATATCCAATATAAATATAGTAAACAATCAACCAAAATTAAGTTCATTCGAAATATTGGTTCCGAATATACGAGGATTTATTGAAAAATTCTTAGCCTACTATAGAACCAAACAAAATTTCAATGTCAAAATATTTAATTACTCAACATATTCCCCTCTTAATTGAGAACATTTATTACAGCGAACCTGCAACGTCTCTAGACCTTTCAAAAAAATTGTTTCTTCATGCTCTGCAAACCAGTACCCCACAGCTTTCATTACCTCCTCGTTGGATGGAAATTTACGACCTTTTAAAAATTTTTTTCAGTTGAGGAAAGAGATGATAGTCGGACGGAGCCAAATCTGGTGAATAAGGGGGGTGTTCTAGTAATTCTAACCCTAAATCACGAATTTTTTGCATGGGAACATGAGATTTGTGTACTGGGGCGTTGTCCTGTAAAAACAAAATACTGTTGGATAGCTTTCCGCGTCTTTTCTCTTTAATTTTTTCCCGTAGAGTGTTCAGTAATGTCGAATAGTAATCTCCAGTTATTGTTCCACCCTTATCCAAAAAATCAATCATGATTACTCCATGGTAATCCAAAAAAACTGAAGCAAGAACTTTTCCAGCAGATTTTTGGACACGAAACTTCTTAGGTCCTGGATAACCAGAGTGTCGCCATTCCATCGATTGTTGCTTTGTTTCTGGATCGTAGAAATGTACCCAAGTCTCATCCATAGTAACAACGGTTTAAGAAGTCTACATCGTTTTCGAATCGAGCACAGATCGAACACGATGCTTCTACCCTTTCACGCTTTTGGTCAACATTCAAACATTTGGGCATCCATCTTGCACAAATTTTTCTCATGTCCAAATTGACGTGAACTATATGATGAACGCGTTCGTATGAAATCTTCAGTGCTTCAGATATCCGTTTTAGCCTAATTCGACGGTCTGATAAAATCATGTCATGAACTGCATCGATATTTTCGGGGACTGACACAGAAACTGGCCTTCCCGATCGGTCATCATCTTCAATGGAAAATTTACCTCTTTTGAAGCTGGCAGTCCAATTTTTCACGGTCGCATACGAAGGACATTGATCACCAAGGGTATTAAGCATATCATCGTAAATCTGCTTACCTCTTAAACCTTTTGAATACCTACAGGTACTTGATGATGGCTCGATACTCCAATTTTTCGATTTTTACAATTTCGGTGGACCTAGTTTTTTTTTATTGCGTAACTCTGGTTTACTTTTTTGGCGTCGAACTACTAGATATCAATACATCCTCGTATGGAAAGAATAGAGTTAATTTCATGGATTTACGATATCCTGTATCTTTCAACCGAAACCGAATTTTGGAGAATGGTATGGGAAAAAAGTGTATCGTTTGATGAGAGGAATCTACTGTTAAAATATATGTACAACTACAAGTCAAAGACTCAGATTTCATAGAGTCCTCACCTTTGGCGATTATGTTTTCTCCCAATCAATGATTTCACACCATAAAGATCTCCAACAAGTCCTGACCACTTCTTTCGCGCCTTTCTCGATCTACAACGGTTCAATAGATCCTTCAAGTCATTCGCTATCGGAAGGATCAAGAGCAAAATTGGCATATCTGGCGTATCACCCACTAGCAGCAAATTATGTAATCATAAATGCTAATTGGTATCGTTGTTTTATACAACGAAACTTGTGATTTAACGACGAGACCTTTTTATGTCTGTCATACTAGATGGAGAAGGCAGATTTTCGAATGAAAAACTGGTGTTAATTAAAATGATTAGAGTCGAAACATTATAATATACATAGCGGAGGTTGTTAGCTACTGCGAGTGGCTGTTTGGAGTATACAGGTGTCAATCTTGATCGAGTTCGCTTGAATGGGTTTTGATTTAAGGGGGTCAATTCTTTCGCTACTCAGGAGTTCAAAATTCATTGCACAGTTCGAACAGTTTTTTCATACTTCTCTAGGTTTAAGAAAGCAGAAAATCGCCTATTAAGGACTGAACGAGAATAAATTCGCTATCACAAAAACGCTTATATCTTTTGAACCACTGGACTGATTTCGAAAATCAAACTCAATTTGGAATCATCTTCTAATTCTAATGATAACTTTTTTTACAATAAAAAAAACAATACTATTTTTTACAAAATTCATGGATTTTTCTGGAATTCTTCCCATCAGGCTTCTTATAGTGTTCTCAGTTACTTTCTGGGATGCTGTCTTCCACTTTTGCTTGAATTCCGCTAATGTTTTCGTTGATTTTTTAGTCTTCAATTCTCTTTTTATCAATATCTTTCGATTGGCCTGAGTTCTGGGCAATTTGGTGGATTGGCCTCTTTGGGGACAAAAACCACCTCATTAGCTTCGTACCATTCCTTGGTGGCCTTGCTGTAGTGGCATGAAGCTAAATCTGGCCAAAAGATTGTGGACACATCGTGTTCACGTAAAAATGGTAAAAGTCGCTTCTTCAAGCATTCCTCGATGTATATCTTCGAGTCAACAGAGCCTTGGCCAACGAAAAATTTACTCCTTTTCCCAAAAATGCAAATTGTTTACCAAACCAGGAATTTTTTAGGAAACTTTGCTTGTTTCTTCACGCGAAATTGTTCGTCAACATTTCCACGGGAATCTGCAGTATAAAATTCCTGACCAGGAAGTTGCGAGAAATCAGCCAAGACAAAGGTTTCGTCGTCCGTCACGCAACAGGAAAAATTTTTCAAGAAATCTTTTTTTAATTTCTTTGCTCTTGATTTGGCTTCTTGATTCTTCACAGCGTTTCTGCCTGGCACTTTCTGCACTTTGTATGTTCTAAGCCCACAACTCGACTTGATTTTCTAAACGATTGGCTGCGAACAACCCACTATTTGGGCCACTTTTCGTCCTGAAAGGTTAAGATTCTTTTGAAAAAGGCTGATGGCTTTCTTAACTTTTTTTGGGCTATGAAACCCCTTTTTCCTCCCGGTTCCTTCCTTGCGATGAATTGTAAGATCTTCGTTGAAGCGCTTAACAACTGTTGATACCGTTTCCGGACGAACGCGAGCCTCTTTTGCGATTCTTTTGAAGCTCCATTTTTGATTATTTTAAAAAGTTTCACTATAAATTCTCGTGTTTTCACTTCGCTTGATATTTTACGACAGAGAATTGGAATATCTATGAAGTAAATGTTCCACATGTTTCTGACGTTCATAACAAAGCTAACTATGATCAAATTTTGATTTTTTTCTCGTTCAGTCACTAATCTTTCGTTTAACTTGTTAAGCATCAATTCAATAGTTTTTTTCGAGCTTTCTGTGGTGTGTTGAAAAAACCTGCAGAATCTTTAAATTTGGTTAGAAATTTTCCGAATTTTGTATCGTCAAGTCTCTGTGAAAAACCATTTCCGGATCGATCAAATCACTTTTCATTTACCTTGATAGGTCGGCGTTCTCTGTGTAGTAGGAGATTGGCATCTGCAGTAATTATAGTATTATTTAGTTGGTTATTTAAAATAATTCTATAATTACATGTTATGGCGGACATAATATACATAATTGCCCATGCGTATGCAGAGGGTCGTACTGAGAGCCACAGGCCAAATTAGGCAAAAAGGCTATATCAGGACCTACCTTTTTTGTGTGATAAGATGCGTGATCATGACCCAGATGTCCTGCCCATATTTTGTGTTCGGAAAGACCCCCTACGGAGAGATCAATCAAACGATGATAGAGGAATTTTGTTCGAAGACAATGGACCAATTTAACCCAACATGAACCCATATGTTTACATAGAAACTACACAAATTCGTTTTGCTTAACGATGTTAGTAGCAATGTGAAAAAATCTTGTGTTATGGGATAATATAAACTGCTCCACATGAGTTAGGGATATTGACTTAAATTGCAAAAAAATATAGTTAAAATAAGATTTTTGTGATGAAAATTCATATTAATATGATTTCAAGTTGCAAAATAATTTAAGCCTGTAGGTCTGCAGGGTGGTTAAGAAAAATCGAGTTAAATAACGAAATTTTATTCCCAGAGAATTCAAGCATTTTAAGACTATCAATACAATGTATGGCCTCCACGGGCATCAATAACAGCTTGACATCTTCTTCGCATACTACACACGAGGTTGTTGAACATTTCTTGAGGAATTTGGTTCCATAAATGGGGCAGAAGCTCTCTCAGATCATTTAAGGATTCTGGGGTAGGTTGATGATTATCTAGTCTTCTTTGGAGCATATCCCATGCATGCACTATGCAATTCAAATCTGATGAGTGCGGAGGTATTGGTAAATGTGGAATACCAAGCTCCTCGCGCGCACTCTCAACTATGGCTGCACGGTGCGGTCTAGCGTTATCGTCTAGAAATTGAAAAGTTTCACGAATAGCACCGTGAAAATTTGGCACAAAATTGTCAATGACATGCTCCCTATAGTGTAAGGCGAGATTCCCAGGACAAATGTGTAGATCTGTGCGCCCGTTGAAACATATCTCGGCCCATACAATAACACTACCCCCTCGGAATGGATAGACTTCTTGGACATAGCGACGATTACAGGGTATGCGTGGGATTGTCCATACCCTTATGCTTCGAGAATCTGAAAATCGTCCATAAATGGATTCATCTGTGAAAAGGACGCTACGCCATTGATCGTTCCAATTGTTATGTTGCCTTGCCCATTCCAGTCTTTGACGCTTATGGTCACGTGTTAATGGAACTCCTCTTAATGGACGTCTAGAACCTAGATTCACCTCTCTCAAATGACGTCTGATGGTTTCGATGGAAACTTGGACCCCATCTGCATTTTGAAGAGTATTCCGTAGCATTCTACACGTTGATGTAGGGTTTCTTCTCGCCGAAACGGCGATGAAACGATCCTGAGCAGGTGTTGGTTTTCGTCGTCCACCAAGCCTTGTTCTTTCCAACACGGAACCTGTCTCGCTGAACCTATTCCAAAGTCGAGATATCACACTTTGACTGACTTGGAGCCTTCCCGCTACAACAACCTGAGTTAGGCCACCCTGTAGCATTCCGATAGCCCTATTAGCCTCAGCGTTTGTTAATTTACGTCTTGGTATTTTCAGAAAACTCGTTTCAAATCGAAGCCGTTGATAAACTGACTTCATTTCAAAATAAGAACATTCATGAAGCATATGCAAAAAACCAAACTTCAGAAAAAAGGCGACCAGGTTGACGAAATGTCTCATACAGATTTTTATTGGATCGATTCAAGTTGTTTTGAATGATTTTACAACGATTTTCTCGAAGATTACATAGTTTTAAAAACGATTGAATACGATATCCCTAACTCTTGTGGAGCAGTATATATTATATTATTCGTTATCTGTGGTAGAAATCCTTCGATTGTTATTTCCGAAGACCATACACATTCTGGCCAACCTCTCAAACCCCTCATTTTAGACCGAACTTCCACTATATCTATTATTAAACGGAAGATCATTGTAAACAAATACGTGGAAATTTACATATCACATTCGAAGATAATTACACAGGAACACCACACCCTGCAGTTTCTACATCTCACGAAATTGTTCTCCTTCGATTCTTATCAATCCAACAATTTGTACCAAAATATCAAACGTTCTAACGAGCGGTTCAACTTGACTGATTCGAAGGCGGGCCACATTTGTCTAATTTAGAATCCCACACTGGAAATGGCCACCAATTATTTAATTTGAGAGTAATTTCGATCTGTCGAGCACGAATTGGACATTTCGGATTTGGGTCTTCAAGCATTGCTACTTAAGTTCTGAGTTATGGCAACATTGATGTGAATAATGTCAAATCTGACATTAAGGAGTTCTATGTAGATGGATGACAACCCTGATCGTATATGAAAATCGAAAATCAATCGTTACGGTAGCAGCTTGAGGTGTAGCACCATCTTGTTGGAACCAAAACAATACTGGGCCGAGATACCATTCTATCGATAGTTCGACGAATGAGCTGCTCTGGTGGACGATTAGGTTATCCATAAATTTCACGAAGTGCTCTGCAAGTTTGTCGAACAGAACACTGATTTTGAAAATAAACTTCAACAATTTGTGAACGTTGTTGCGGCTTGAGACTTTCCATGATGATTTGTCGATGTTTACTGAACAGAAATGTCTTCTACCTTCTGTCAATTTAACAGTTATCCCTATCGAATATTCTAAGACTCTAAAAAAACACCAGATATGAATGTACAGGGTGACAGAAAAACTTCGGACAAATTTTGCTGTGGTCTCTGGAACAAAAGTATTTCAGCGCAGCCAAATAATTTTTATTCTCTTGGTTTCTCTACACTTTCCTGTACTAATATGTGAATTTTCAGTTTCATATAATTTCATTTCACAGAGTTTTAGAATGTAAACAAACGCAGTGCGATTTTGCAGCTGTTTCGTCAAGGTAGGCGTCAATGCGAAATTGTTCGTTTGCTCAATGTGCCTCGACAAACCGTGTCCGATGCAATTCGTCGTTTCAAGGAGCTTGGCCATGATGGTCGTCGTCCAGGTAGAAAAGGCACTGTCAATACACCTAGCAATCGCAACATCGTCAAGAAGCGAGTCAATCGAAATCCGAGGGTTTCCATGAGGAAAATAGCCTGTGAGACCGGTATCCACCGCGAATCAGTCCGTCAAATTGCCAATAAGGAGCTCAACCTCAAGCCATACAAGCTCCAAAAAGTTAAACTACTCACGGAGGAAAACAAGCGCGTACGACTCCAAAGGTGCCGCCAACTCCTTCGTCTCGCCGCCGGTCAGCAATGGGAGCGAATTCTCTTCACAGACCAGAAGCTTTTCACCGTAGAACAATCCCACAACCACCAAAACGACAGAGTCTGGTCCGTAGAGGCTCCCGGTACATCGGCCATCGTCGAACACCGTCAAAATCCGCAATCCGTCATGGTCTTGGGGCTGAATTTGCGGCAGTGGTAAAACTCCCTTAGTTTTCGTGGATCAAGGGGTCAAAATCAATCAAGAAGTCTACCGCTGCGACATCCTCGAGGCCGAAGTACTTCCGTGGGTCAAGCAGCACTTCGGCGATACGCATTGGACCTTTCAACAGAGCGAAAATGACGCAAGATGGTGTAAGACCCATTTTCCTTTTTTTCATGTCATCTGCAGAATGGCCGCCCTTCTCACCGGATCTCAACCCAATGGACTACAGCGTGTTGTCGATTTCGGAGCACAGGGCTTGTGCTAAAAACACAAAAATTTGGAGTCGCTGAAGCAATCTCTGCGCCGGGAATGGAACCGATTAACGCCCGAGGAGCTGCGGCCCATTGCCGAAAATTTCAAGAAGCGTCTGAAGCTGTGTATCGCCGCCAAAGGAAGCCACTTCGAAACGGCTTAGATATATAATTATTAACAAATGTTCAAGCTATTATTATTTGTTGTTGTTTTGTTCAATTTCTTCTGTTTGATAAAGTTAAATGAAAAAGAGTTTGTCCGAGGTTTTTCTTGTCACACTGTATTTAATTCGTAATTTGAATTCGTCGAAATAAAGTGCCTGAAACAGAAGGGGGCCACATTATCCGCTTGTATAATCCCACATTCGAAGTGACCAGAAACGAATACTACCATAAAAAAATCGTAAAATATCGAGCACGAACCAGGCATTTAAGATCTGTATCGTTTCACGTTATCGTTCAAATGTAAAACTCCAAGCGTAGGAGATAAAATCAAACGGAATACCTGAAAAAAAACCTATAGATTCCTCCAAGTCTTACTCGTATCGCACAAATCAACCGATTCAAATTAGCACCCACAAGCGCGTATGGAAAAAACCGGTCCGGGCATAATCACACGCCCAATTTAAAATTAATCGATTATTATTCTAAATACGACGTTTTGGGCTCTCCGTATAGTAATCGGATACAATGGAACCGGCCGAAGTGAGATAAGCGAGGAGTAAACCTTGTTCTACATATAACAATAATATTTTTATTCGAGTAAAAGTAGTTTTGCGATGTTTAAAAAAGTTGCATATGACCGCATCTTTGGGTGCAATTAAAACCGAGAGTCCTTGATGTGTCTCGATTAAAATACTACCATCTGAATCCTTTTTCTTGCGAAACACCATCAATTTCGTTGATTGACTGTTGCAGGGTGGTGTGTCATGTTAATGAGGAATATTAAGAATTTTCGTGGTTCACTCGCTGTCCAGTTCGTTTATTGTGGTCTTGTAATTATTTTCAAGGCAGAATACATATTAATAGTATATAGTTCAATGAGCCGTAATGCAAAATTCGAATCAATCTGCATTTTCAGAATTGACAACAGTTGTCAACAGCGATTTCTGTGGACTCTGTGGTCGAAAATCGAATCCCGTAGAAAACGTCAAAAATTATAATGGCATAATGGGCATTTTCTAAATATCTAGAAAATCACTTATAATCGAAATACCACTCCTTCCAAAAATAATTATACCAACTTTCATACCATTTTAGAGTCTGGACAAAATGGGCATTCTTTTGTTAAAAATGTTCACCTCCACGTGGTCCAGACAATAATGTCAAACTTTTGTTAATAGAAATTGGTGGGATTCCAATCTGGCATTTTACCTCTATTTCTTGAAAAATGTATCAAGTTCTGAAAAACTGTTTTGTATGTCTGAAAGCATCACTCATCATTAATCTTCAGCAACAAAGATATTTGAATTAGAACTCAAAAAACGGAGGTGAGGTAGTGATTTTCTAGATATTCAGAAAATGCCCATTATCTCGAAAACGGTGATATTTTTACTGAGGTGAAATTCTGATATCCTGAACAGTCATGACCTGGTCTATCACCAGTTTCAATATTGTACAAGGTTTACCGGACACCCTGTACTATATTGGTCAGACAATTTTATTTAGAGGGTTCCCTTTTGCTCCTGGGCAGGAAAGGAGACACGAAAACACCACAAGATGGGACTGGACAAATTTCAACCCGTGACAAGCGTTTCTATGACATTCCGCCAAGATCGAAGCAACATGTGGCGTCAGCATCTTCCCAGCAACAATTCCCACACAACCAGGAGATCGACAATACACCACCGATAAAAACCTCATTCAATCATCACGCTTCTTCCATATTTTCCACGTCGTCTCCAAGAATTTCCGAGCCGGCGTCCTCAAGAGCACACAGAGAAAGTTAAATAGACGAGAAGGAACAATAGCGAATACATCACAAACATCGTCTCCGACCATCTCGCCGATATCCAGCGGGGAAAGTTTGCCGAGAGTGAGATGATCAGGAAACTGTGCGGGATCTGGGTCGAAAAGATCTATTCGGTTGTGTAACATATCAATTTTTTGCCATCATCATCATAGCGCACGGATGTCGAGTCGGATTCAAATGGTCCAGTACGTTGGATGAGAGGCGCTTCTTCTAATTAGAAAGACAGAGCTGGCGCGAGGGACACATGCGAGTGTGCAGAGCCTTGCGAGAAGAAGGTAGAACGATTGATTGATTGATTAGAGAGATTGGATGGATGGTATGCTTTGATGCCGATTGGAATTGGCCGGTACTTTCTTTTGATGTTGTTAGAATAGATGCTCGTCAGACAATGTGTGCAATTTTTTGCAGACTGTATGTGACGCCAGGTAGGTACTATTCGATTTGATCAAATGGAAATCATTTATTTCATTCTGAGCTGAAAAGCTAGGGATCATTTTTAGAGGTAAGACAAACAAGGAATAGGGAGGAGAAGTGCCACTTTTCATGGCGAGCTTGAGTTTACCTGCCGAACTTAGTGAGGCGGGTAATTGAGGGCGAGCCATGAAAAGTCACTTCTCCTTGTCCTTGTCTTGAAAAATGCATCATTTGCATGACAACACTTTTCCTGCCGTCGGCGTCGGAGGGAAAAGTAAGCCATAGCAACTATTTCTCCTCCTAGGCGGGGAAATAGAACTTTTCGATGATCCTATCTGTCGAGAAATTACGTTGTTATCGTACGTTTGGAAATAATAGTTATTTATGATATGAGTGTTAAAAGTGACTTTTTATTCTGTGTGTGAAAAAGTTTTTTCACGAACAAAATTAAATCACTTTTAACACAAATACCATACAATGTTTTTTGTACAACTGCCCTATTTCTATAAGGAAATGGGCGAATTTGAAATGACAATAAACTTCAAAATGCATTTTAATATTCAAATAATCAAAAGGTTGTTGTGAATGGCAAACGTTGCCAACGTTATGATTACTAACAAATGAGAAAAGACGCTGTCATTTGAATTCCGTTGCTGTCCAATTTTCGTCTTGAGGTTTTAACTGCTAAATATGTTTGCCGATAGTCCAATTATTAATGAAAGTGACGATTTGGTTGTTACTGTGGATATTGAGTCTGCAAGAAGAGCAAATTTGGAACTCCTACCTAAATAATCTGTTCAGCAGTACGATATTGCATATAACAATTTCCTGGCCTGGTGTAAATTGAAAAATGTATAAGGGAACTTCAGTGAACCTGTTTTCCTGGCATACTTAGAAGAAAAATCAAAAATATGGAGTTCATCAACTTTGTGGAGCAAATTTTCAATGATAAAGTCAAGCGCCCTTATTAAAAATGGTGTGGATGTTAGTAAATATTTTAAGGTAATAGCATATTCAAAACGGAAAAGTGAAGGATATCGTCCCAAATAATCGAAAATTCTCACTCGTGAACAAGTTGAAAAGTTTATAAATGAGGCACCAGATGGGAAATACTTGATGGTTAAAGTTGCAACTATTTTCGGATTATTTGGAGCCTGTCGGCGTGAAGAACGTGTTACTGTTTGGTGCTGTTTATGGTCCGGCAGGGTTATTGAACCGTACTTTTTCGAGAATAAGAAACGGTTACGGTCAATGGATTGCGCAAACGAGAGATGACCTAACCTACCCTACCCTGAAAACCTCCAGTTTCTAGCTCTATCCCTACGAGAGTTATACTTCGATATGTTGTACTGATTGAACCAAAACGAGAATTAGCATTCCCTCGATCCGTCCCTGTCCACTTTTATGATTATTTTACATAACAGCAGAACAGTAGGTTCCTATCCATTTTGAAGATTGTGTACAGATTCATTTTCGACAATTACGATAATTCCTTCGGCTTTAACAGCTACCGGGCTATTCGTGGGAACTGACAGTAATGTTCATTAGTCAATACGTCAATGTAATGAGCGGCAATATTAAATTACTCGTTTCTTGTATGTTTTTTCTGTTCGGGATCGTAAAATAGAAACGGGTATCGATGGAATTGCTTTAAAAACTGGCGGCGCGAATGGATCTAATGAAAAGAAAGTTTTCATCGAGGCTTTTGTTGGAGTTAATTATTTAGGTTTTTGTATGTATGTATATAATTGGGGGAATGAAAAACGAAAACTCTTTTTTGAATAGAGTCAGTCTTCTCTCATCGTTTTGTCATTGTAAGGGTTCATCAGAGTGTTGCATACTCTGTACATCAGGAATGCTATATTTTCTAAATGGTGATAGAATTTTCGAAAGGGATAACTAGGATTCGACAGAAGGTAGAAGCCATAAGCGACGTTTATTTGCTGATTGAGCCTAGAACAGCTTGAAGTTGATCCACTTTTTTATCGAAAAATTGGGATTAGTGAAGAAGCTTATTTCTCATCGAACGACTACGTAAATACGAGTAAGCAAAATTGCCGTATATGGAGTGAATACAATCCTCAAGAAGTTCTGCGGGTGCCATTGCATCCTGAAAAATGCACTGATGGTGTGCTTCACACGCTGGAGGCATCATCGGTCCATATTTCTTTGATAACAATGCTGGAGCTAATGTTACAGTGAATGGTGCTCGTTACAGATCGATGATCAATGATTATTTGTTTCAAAATTTGAATGGTATCGACCTAGAAGTGTTTTGGTTCCAACAAGATGGTGCTACACCTCATGCTGCTACCGTATCAATTGATTCATTGAAAGCAAGATTTGGCGATAACATTATTTTGAGAAATGTTCCAATGAATTGGCCTCCAAGATCATGCGACATAACTCCAATGGATTATTTTTTTGGGGTTATGTCAAGTACATGCTGATAATCCAGCAACTGTAGACTCTTTGAAAGCCAACATAACTCGTGTTATTGCTGAAATAGGGCCTGAATTACTCGAAAAAGTGGCCCAAAAATTGGTCTGGTCGAATGTGGTTCCTCAGAGCTAGTCGTAGTGAACATATGCCAGAAATTATTTTCAAAACATAAATGTGATAAAATTTTCTTTCAAATAAGAAAAAAATTTGGCGTCAATCTCAATTTAAATGTGTTTTATTTCAGTTTGAAGTTCTATTACTCTAAAAAACAACATCCAATATATTTGTGACTGTAGGTTTTGCTTGTGGGAATTTTTTTATCAGTACATTTATGATTTGAAAATTCGCATTGCCAAAATGTGACATTGCAAAATTCATTTGGAATGAAACTGTCAAACTCAACCGTGTTGTCATAGTGATCGAAATTTTCATTTTTTGGTGAAATTGTTTCATATGACACTAAATGACAAAATTCGAATGATTCAATTGACCCTTCGATAAAGGAATCGGTTATGGTTTATCTTGTTCAGAAATAAGGACTTTGTCATCGCTGTGAATATACACTGCGCAAAAAAATTAACGCACATTATGGAAATCTCAAATTTATTCTACAACTGAAGGTGTTCTCAATGATAATTATTTTTATCAGAATTATGCATGCATAGGTTATCCACTTTCAACCATTTTCTTCAATACAGATGTTTTCTCCCAGCAGGAATAAAAAAAGATGATATTATCAGATTTTGAATGTATTGGCTCCATTCTGAAATCAGTTGTTCTCGATCAATTCTAGTGATCAATAGTTTTTCTTTCGTTTGATTTTCTACACTCGATCGCTATGCAACGCGAAACACGCAATTTGACCCAAGAGGAATGTGCCCAAGCGGTAGTTTTGCGGGAAGAAGGGTGGACATACACAAGAATTGCAGAAAGGTTTGGAGTTTCCCATACAAGTGTGTCCAGAATGTTGCAGCGATTCAGGGAGACAGGTATGAATGTCCGAAGACCAGGACAGGGTAGACCACGGGTAACAACTGCCATTCAAGAACGTTACTTGAGAGTTTCTTCGTTGGGACAACGGTTTGCAACCGCTCGCCTCCTTCAAAATCAGCTTGAGCAAACTCATGAGGTGCAAATTAGCACTCAGACAATAAGAAATCGCCTCAGAGAATATGATTTAAGGCCTCGTGTCGCGGCAAGAGGCCCAGCTCTTACCCCAGCCCATCGAAGGGCGCGTTTGGATTTTGCGAGAGAGCATATCCATTGGGAATAGGCCGATTGGGAAAGAGTTCTCTTCACAGATGAGTCTAGATTCTGCCTCTACCATTGTGATCGAAGTTCCCTTGATGTATACAGACGTCCACATGAAAGATATGCTCAGTGCAATTTCCTGAATACTACTGGTTTCGGGGGAGGATCGATTATGGTATGGGGTGGAATATCTTTGACTGCTCGCACAGACCTAGTGGTCGTTGATAATGGAGCTTTGAATGCTGATAAGTATATAAGGAACATTCTTGAAGAGCATGTAGTGCCATTTGCCCCATACATTGGTGAAAATTTCATTTTTATGGACGATAATGCCAGACCCCATCGTGCGCGCATCGTTCAGGAGTACCTTGAAGAGGTTGAAGTCTCTTGAATGGAATGGCCAGCAAGAAGTCCAGATCTCAATCCGATTGAGCAGGTTTGGAACAACCTCAATAGAAGGCTGAGAAGTTCAGAAAATCATCCAGCTACTCTTAATGACTTAGGAATCCAACTCGGAGAAATCTGGGAAGGATTAGATCAGAACATTTTAAGATCACTCATTTTGAGTATGAACCGTCGTTGCCGAGCTGTAATTAACGCAAGGGGTGGAAATACCAAGTATTAAATCACTTATCAGCATTTCAGTATTTTGAAAATTGTTCATTTCTCTTCTTTCACATAAGATTCGGTGAAATCCTGAATTTTTCTTCCATTTGATGTGTCTTGTTTCGTTCAAAACCTTTCCGAGAGAACATAAAAAATAAGTTATAGTCAATGTAGAGTTAACTCAAAAATTGAGATTTTAAGAATATGCGTTAATTTTTTTGCGCAGTATATTTTACATAACGATGAGCATAGAGAGGTAGTGGAGATAGCATCTTCATTCTGTACCCCGTGATTACTGATGGTCATTGAAGTGCTGAGCTCACTACCGGTCACTGCTTTCAAGTGCTTTCCAACCAGAAAAGAACCCAAGATCCACCAAGTTCATAACTTACAATTCGACGACTGTAATTTCATCGAATGACACCTCCCGGTGTTGATCACAAGGCGGACAACTTTTACTCGTCGCGATGACACTCATTATCGACAAAAAAAAAACTTCCAGTCTTACCCGTTGATTGTGAGTCCGTATTGCCTTTTTGCAGAACTCGCTGATGTCGTTTATTTTCATCCAATTAAAGAGTAATTCGTTGGAATATTAATACGGAATTATAATTGTAAATAATAAAATTCGAAACAGCAGGAATTCCTGTTCATTTTTATTGGGACCGAAATAATTGCTCTCGGTTTTTGAATTCTTTTCGACCATTTTGGGCTGGGGATATTCGATCCTGTTCATTATATTCGTATTTTCGCATCTGGAAAATAGTTCGCATTTCTGCGAACCAATAAAATCTACACACATCGTCAAAAGTCTTAGCCCCCCTGCATACTCTCAACTTGTTGAATGTTACTCGACAATTTTTTGTGTGTGGAATAAATCTTCACTTTACTACATAATTATCAAAAGAGGAAATGTTGATAGTGCCATTGTTGTATCGAGTTGAGTATTTCAGAAAAAAATCGTTCCTTCTTTCTAGCAGAAGATTAAAGTTCCACTGCCTCAACTAATACCATTTTCGCACTCCGTGGTGTGAGAATCGAGGCTGACATGATTTCCGATGCCCAAGTACATTCGTCACTTTTTTACCGAGATTGAATGGCTCAGTACCATCGAGATTATTGTCAGAAATGCAATTCGCCACCGACTAACATAATGTTGAAAGTATTTACACAACATCCATCCCAGAGTTTATGCAATTAAACTTCTTTTCTCGCCATTCTACGGTAGAAACAATTTACTTTTTAGCAGATCATAAAATCGGATGAGGTTTCTATTAAGGATGACAGACTTGGTCACGTTTCCATATTTGATTTGATCGTTTTTTTACCATCGCAGGCCTGAGCTGAAAGTCGTTTCTACGCATTCTAGCTAATTTTGTGCAAATCCATTCTCATACAAAATGTAAAATATACTGCTCCACAAGAGTTATAGGGATATCATATTCAATCGTTTCTAAAAGTATGTAATCTTCGAGAAAATCGCTGTAAAATCATTTAAAACTCAAGAACAACTTGGATCGATCCAATAAAAATCAGTATGAGACATTTCGTCAATCTGGTCGCCTTTTTTCTGAAGTTTGGTTCTTTGCATATGCTTCATGAATGTTATTATTTTGAAATGAAGTCAGTTTATCAACGGCTTCGATTTGAAACGAGTTTTTTGAAAATGCCAAGACGTAAATTAACAAACGCTGAAGCTAATAGGGCTATCGGAATGCTACAGGCTGGCCTAACTCAGGTTGTTGTAGCGGAAAGGCTCCAAGTCAGCCAAAGTGTCATATCTCGACTTTGGAATAGGTTCAGGGAGACAGGTTTCGTGTTGGAAAGACCAAGGCTTGGTGGGCGACGAAAAACAACACCTGCTCAGGATCGTTTCATCACCGTTTCGGCGAGAAGAAACCCTACATCTACGTGTAGAATGCTGCCGAATACTCTTCAAAATGCAGATGGGGTCCAAGTTTCCATCGAAACCATCAGACGACGTTTGAGAGAGGTGAATCTAGGTTCTAGACGTCCATTGAGAGGAGTTCCATTAACACGTGACCATAAGCGTCCAAGACTGGAACGGACAAGGCAACATATCATATTGGAAAGATCAATGGCGTAGTGTCCTTTTCACTGATGAATCCAGATATGGACGATTTTCAGATTCTCGAAGAATAAGGGTATGGACAATCCCACGCATACCCCGTAATCGTCGCTATGTCCAAGAAGTCCATCCATTCCGAGGGGGTAGTGTTATGGTATGAGCCGGGATATGTTTCAACGGGCGCACTGATCTACACATTTGTCCTGGGAATATCACCGCCTCACACTATAGGGAGCATGTCGTTGACAATGTTGTGCCGAATTTTCACGCTGCTATTGGGGAAACTTTTCAATTTCTAGACAATAACGGTAGACCGCACCGTGCAGCCATAGTTGAGAATGCGCGCTAGGAGCTTGGTATTCCACATTTACCAATACCTCCGCACTCACCAGATTTGAATTGCATAGAACATGCACGGGATATGCTCCAAAGAAGATTAGATAATCATCAACCTACTCCAGAGTCCTTAAATGATCTGAGAGAGCTTCTGCCCCGTTTATGGAACCAAATTCCTCAAGAAATGTTCAACAACCTCGTGTGTAGTATGCAAAGAAAATGTCAAGCTGCTATTGATGTCCGTGGAGGCCATACATTGTATTGATACTCTTAAAATTCTTGAATTCTCTGGGAATAAAATTTCGTTATTTTACTCAATTTTTCTTAACCACCCTGTATACGCTGCAGACCTACAGGCTAAAATTAATTTGCAACTCGAAATCATATTAAAATGAATTTTCATCACAAAAATCTTATTTTAACTATATTTTTTTGCAATTTAAGTCAATATCCCTAACTCATGTGGAGCAGTTTAGCATAGAAACTGTTTAGAGAAATATGATTCCGTTTTGGTTGGAAGGTTCATATTTACCACCTTTTTCACTTGGAACCTACAGCTACAGAACTAGGTTATGGGATTTCTAAAGATGCAATAAATTGAAATAGAAAAACTCTTTTTAATTGTAAATCATAATTTATTATCGCTCAGAAATCCTACAATGAAAAACTGGCTGTATAGACTTCATCAGTTCTAAAAAAACTGCAGTATACTAAATTGATAATTATCTTTTAATTTAATCTGGACAGAACGTCGGTATAACTGAGAATGTCTGATATTTTAATCAAGAACAAAAAAAAATCAATCAATCAATCGATTTTTTCAACCTCATCAACACTCTCCCTCGTTATGCGAAGTATGTCAGAAAAGCACAAAGAACCTAGAAAAGTGTGTTTTATTAATTATAGAGATAGACGAAGCAGTGTTGACTAATAGCTGCCATCAATTCTGTACAAGTCTCAAACAGTCGCCGCCTATTATTAATTCACCGAATCGCAGAGCCGGAAATACAGCTTGGAAAAATACCAGGTGAGATACTATCATAGTTTATTAATCTGAGAATTCGTCAAAAATAATGTGTTTCAATATAACGCTTAATGGACAGAATTATGCATAACGGATTAAATCAATTCAATGTTGCGCAAAATGGAAGCGATTTGGATATTTTTGAATGATAATTCTTGGAAATCTAGAATCCACTCCTTGAAAGAGTCCTTGTCCCCACCGATATTTGAGAAAAGGTTCACCTAAAGGATCCTGATGCATCAATTCCTGAGGCCAAAAACAATTTTCCGAATTCGGTTAGGAAGATATAGCCATTTGACAAACAAATTGGGCCAATTGATACGATAAATTGAGTTAATACATTTGGGGATACCAAAGATTAGTATAAAAACACTAATCACTTGTTCATATTTTTCTCCATGTCCTAAAAATATCTCATGAAGAAAGGTTTTTCACTCAATTGTTGATTAATCCACCTAACCTAACCCATTTTTCATACAAAACAATAATCTTCTATGAATATTTCACAGAAATATCGAAGTGTACGTACACTAATATTCCGGCTACGCTGTAACTTTAATACCAGGAGAAATATTGAATACGTTTTGATTGAGGAATATGCACCATGAATAGTGTGAACAACCAACCAAAATTCAGTTCATTTGGAATAATAGTTCCGGAGATATCAAAAGAATAGTTATTTATGATATTAGTGTTAAAAGTGACGTTTTATTTTGTGAGTGAAAAAGTTTGTGAAATGAGCGGGAGCGAATTGAACAATTTCACGAACAAAATAAAATCACTTTTAACACAAATACCATACAATGTTTTTTGTACATCTGCCCTATTTTGATGATGAAATGGGCGAATTTGCAATGACAATAATCTTCAAAATGCATTTTAATATTCAAATAATCAAAAAGTTTTTGTGAATAGCAAACGTTCAACGTTATGATTACTAACAAATGAGAAAAGACGCTGTCATTTGAATTTCATTCCTGTCCAATTTTCGTCTTGGGTTTTTAACTGCTTAATATGTTTGTCGACAGTCCAATTATTAATAAAAGTGACGATTTGGTTGTTCCTGTGGATATTGAAGAGTCTGCAAGAAGAGCAAATCTGTAACTCCTACCTAAAAAATCTGTTCAGCAGTACGATATTGCATATAACAATTTCCGGGCCTGGTGTAAATTGAAAAATGTAGAAGGGAACTTCAGTGAACCTGTTTTCCTGGCATACTTAGAGGAAAAATCAAAAATATGGAGTTCATCAACTTTGTGGAGCAAATTTTCAATGATAAAGCCAAGCGCCCTTATTAAAAATGGTGCGGATGTTAGTAAATATTTTAAGGTATTAGCATATTTAAAACGGAAAAGTGAAGGATATCGTCCCAAAAAATCGAAAATTCTCACTCGTGAACAAGTTGAAAAGTTTATAAATGAGGCACCAGATGAGAAATACTTGATGGTTAAAGTTGCAACTATTTTCGGATTATTTGGAGCCTGTCGGCGTGAAGAATTGTGTAATTTATCAGTGGAAGACATCGAAATTTCAAATAAATCATTGGTTATACAACTTCCAAACACAAAAACGAAAGTGCACTGCGCCCTTCTGTCATCAAACATCGTCGTTTTTTCCTGAAATACACGAATAATAAATGCACTGCCAATCCAGTCAGTATCAATACATTTGGGAAAATTCCATTCATTGTTGCCGAATTCCTCAAACTGCCAGAACCAAAGCAATATACAGGACACAGTTTTCGAAGATCCTCCGCTTCATTGCTAGCAGAATCAGGAGCAAATATTACGGATCTAAAAAAACATGGTGGATGGAAGTCTACGACGGTAGCCGAGGGCTATGTTGATCATTCCATTGCATATAGAAATGTCATTGCTGAAAAAATTCTCCCAACCTCAACAGATTTTGAATCATCATCATCCAATATTGTACTTCCGGTTTCTACAAGTACTGATGGTGCTAAGGATTCTTATAATGTGTTGCGAAGCTCCCTAACGTCACAGGGCATTAATTTTAGTAATTGTTCTAGTTTTACGATTAATATTGATGTTCATAAGTAATGATTCTTAAATATTGATAATAAAAATTTGCAATTGCTGAATTTTGTTCATCTGATTTCATCATGAGAAAATGGAGTGCTGAAAATATTTTTAACACTAATTTTAAAAATATTTTCAACACGCTTCCACGTAAACAATCAATTTTAACATTGTTTGCTGTCATTAAAAGTGTCACTTTTAATGGCAGTTGTACAAAAAAGTGTTTTTTCATTTCGTATGTAAGTTTATTGTCTTAATTTGAATACCTCTGTAAGGAACTCGTTACGTAAAAGAACTGTCAGTTTTCACATGAACCAGTACCTCCGGTATTTTGCAACTCGAATAATCCATTCCATTTCTACTACAAGTTTGTACTTTATTTTATTTCATTGAGATGATTTATCTTCTTCCATACTGAAGTTGATACGACGAATATCAAAAGTTGCTAATCTCCCTTCCTCATTCTTCAATTACCCATAACTCATATGAAAAATGGAAATATAAGTTGGTGTTAATGATCACAGAAGTAAATGTGATATATCTCGAATTAGATCTTCGTAAATGGGCTATAATTTCCAAGACCATGATTCTAGATTTATAATCTCATTGGATAACTCTCACATGAAGTCCAAGATTGCCTGAGATTCGATCTTTGAAACTAGATTAAATAATCTCTAGTAATTACAGTGCTTTGATAATATGGATACGCCTACATTTGATTTCGTTTCAGAATACATACGTATAAATCTTCTTTACTACGAAAGTAATTCATCGAAGCATTCACTGTATTTTTTGAGAAACACCTGAAAGACTTCAACTTTCGTTTGCAAAAATGAATTGGACCATGTTGGTAATGTGGACGCCTTGTTTTCAACTCGTGTTAAATTGGACTATTTGAATCCTGATTTTAGTGCACACAGATATGTTCTACTCTTTTCATTCGTAAGTAAGAATGGCGTAAAGTCGATTTTTTTAATTCCACTTTTCAGATACCCTTCTGATATTGAGAGGAGAAACATCAACTCTGAATCCACCTGACTCTGATCACCTAACTCATAATCTGTTTCAGAATTCGTCAAAAAAGTTAATTCACTTGTAATTTTATTTCCATTCCTCAATACCGTTAACACCACGCCACTGGACCTTTCGAAGTTCTTTTCTCTCATTGAATATTGACTAAATTTTGGCTTCACCAACTCTCAAATTTATGAGTGATAAAATGAGATGCTGACTCATTTTTCTATGTTCTAAAATCTATCCCTTTGGGTCACTGGAAATGGAAGCCCACCCAAAAGTGTTCTGACAAATCGAACCCCCCCAATTATTCAATTATAGACAAACTAACGGTCTCGGAAAACCACTGGCTGTCTTGATTGCACCACTATATAATTCTCGTTCACACGTTCTCCTATACACAAAATAATTTATAGCTCCGACCAAGATAGGGTTCACCTCCACAGCTGGATCATACTCGCATTCGAAGAACATCTAAAAACTAATTTAGCTACCGTTCCTTCTCTTTATTATAGACCTGGCATGTAATTCGAACTATAAATCAGTTTGAATGACTTTCTTCTTTCTACCTACCTTTTCTTATCTATTAAGAACGCCTAGGCATGTTCACCACTCGAGTAATTACCTAGATTAGTGGTGACGGCGTTTTAACAATATCTTAAGGCCTTTTTCTTCCGATTATGATCTTCATCTCGACGTTACATCTTTTTGAAAAAATTCTAATAGTAACCGTTTGACTTGTACGTGTCATTATACATTTGCTTTTGATCAGGTATTCAATAAAGTCTATATACCATTTTGGATGACTTGAAGGACCAAAAGATGACGAAAGGTTAGGTTAGGTCATTAAAAAAGTATTCTCCAATCGACTATCTTACCGATTTTATAAGACAGAAGGTGATATATGGAAAGATTAAGGAATTAGTGGCTCAGTTCATCTAATTTTATGCATAGTTAATAGATTAATTGATAATCATAAATTTAATATTCGCTTCTGGTAATATGCGTGAAGATTTTTCATCAAGATTTCACAACTTTTGTCATCGTATAGCGTAAGAGCTATGGAGGACATCTGTCATAAAAAATATACATACCAGTAGACAGTTTTAACCTTGTTTATTTTTGCAAGGTTAATGAGTATCGAAAAAATTATATTAGTACCATGCTCACCCATACCTCTTTTTAATTTATAATTCAATATTATGTCTCTTCCTTCAGGCAGACGTAATTTTTTTAATCCTGGTATTTGCATATAGATGGTTTGTATATCCGTCGAATTATGTTGATGTTCAACTCTGAAAATGAATGAAGTTCATTTCAATGAAGTGGTTTCATTGATGGTAATTTTATTTTATCAATGATGATGCTCCTCACAAAATCTTGTGTTGAAATAGTTTTTTTTTGTGAATTTCTTTCTTCAGTGAATATTCGGATCACTGTAATGTAAACCAATAATTTTATTTTATCCCCGATGTCATAAACTCGTCAAACGTGTAAACAACTAATCGAAAACAAACTAATGAAAATAATGGAGGATATTTGACAAATCAAAGAACCGATTGCCAATCTTCAGGTTTTTCAATTCCTAAATTAACATTCCTCGACAGTTATATATTGACACTTGTCAAATATCCGATCGATATCAGCTAAAAAATGAACTAAAGAGCAATAAAGATCGAAAACACCAATTCGACAAAATAACTATGCATATCTGGAATTTCGGAGGAACATTAAGAAATTTCGAATATTATTTACATATCAGTGTTGCGGATGTGGTTCTCATTTGCATAAAACAGCAATATTGGTTTTTTAGAGCTGATTTCTACACATCACGATCCATCAATTTTGTCACTTAGAGGTAACCGATTTGTCCGAACGTAAAGATGGCTTTGGACTAGAAAATCGGATTTTGATTGGAGTCATTTTTATAATTTCTCTATTATTGTGCCAATTTCGTTTAAAATCAGATACACACAACACAACGTCTCAACGTCAAAAGTCTTGGTCCCTCTAAAGGTTTCTCAAGAAATAAACAATTGATATTTTGAAAAGGAGATGAATATTTTTCTTTATTTCAACTGCAATATATTTGATAGAAAATATTTGTTTGTTATTCTTTGCTTCATGAAGAATGCGACAAAATAGGAAAAATGAGAAAAAACTCTAAATGTATTTCCTTTATTTAAATAATGACTAGAACCAAATACATATACAAAATATGATATCGTCACATACGAGGATGTAATGATATCAAGTTAGCCTAGACCAGTTCCAAGCATAAACAAAATATTGTAATACCATATCAACGAACAATAACTTATTAGAAGTGTCAGTGTAGAGTTCGACGTCAAAAAAGTAAACCAGAGTAACGCTATAAATTAAAAAAAAGATGTCCACCGAAATTGTAAAAATCGAAAAAATTGGATTATAGAGCCATCATCAAGTACCTGTATTTAAAAGGGTAAAGAGGTAAGCAGATTTACGAAGATATGTTTAATACCCTTGGTGATCAATGTCCTTCGTATGCGACCGTGAAAAATTGGACTGCAAGCTTCAAAAGAGGTAAATTTTCGATTGAAGATGATGACCGATCGGAAAGGCCAGTTTCTGTGTCAGTAACCGAAAATATCGATGCAGTTCATGACATGATTTTATCAGACCGTCGAATTGGGCTTAAACGGATGTCTGAAGCACTGAAGATTTCATACGAACGCTTTCATCATATAGTTCACGTCAATTTGGACATGAGAAAAGTTTTCTGCAAAATGAATCCCCAAATGTTTGAATGTTGACCAAATACGTGCAAGGGTAGAAGCATCGCGTTCGATCTGTGCTCGATTTGAAAACGATGAAGACTTCTTGACACGAATTGTTACTATGGATGAGACTCGGATACATTTTTACGATCCAGAAACAAAGCAACAATCGATGGAATGGCGACACTCTGGTTCTCCAAGACCTAAGAAGTTTCGTGTCAAAAAATCTGCTGGAAAAGTTCTTGCTTCAGTTTTTTGGGATTGCCATGGAGTAATCATGATTGATTTTTTGGATGAGGTTAGAACAATAACTAGAGATTACTATTCGACATTACTGAAATTAAAGAGAAAAGACGCGGAAAGCTATCCAAAGGTATTATTTTTACAGGACAATACCCCAGTACACAAATCTCATATTGCCATGCAAAAAATTCGTGATTTAGGGTTATAATTACTAGAACACCCCCCATATTCACCAGATTAGGCTCCGTCCGACTATCATCTCTTTTCTCAACTAAAAAAAACTATATAAGGTCGTAATTTTTTTTCAACGAGGAGGTAATATAAGTTGTGGAGGACTGGTTTGCAGAGCAAGAAGAAACATTTTTTGAAAGGTCTAGAGACGTTGCAGGTTCGCTGTATTAAATGTATTAAATTAAGAGGAGAATATGTTGAGTAATAAAATATTTTGACATTGAAATTTTGTTTGGTTTTATAGAAGAATTTATATATGTATATTTAATTTCCTCTGTAAAGAAAATCAATATACTCAAGAATTAACAACAAAAGCATATGAACTAGAATCAAAACAATGAACTATTTTCAAGATGATATCCTCTCATCTTTCGTAGTCTGTGAGGATATTTCTAGGATGATTTTGGATGTGGATGGACGCGAAATGGCATCAGATGGTATTGGTTTACCTCTGTCTTCATGTGTGTCCATGACTATGATCATCACACTCCAATTTAATCTTGGTAATACACAATCATATCAGGTTCAAATCCTCGAACACTGGAAGTAACTTGAGTTGTTAGGAAACCGTCAATATTTCATATTTCAGTAAGAATTGCAGAGGATTTCTTATGTTTCATAGGGATTGCCGTAATCATACACCACGCAGTTTCGGCACCAGTCAAACTGAAGGCAAACCATTGTTTATCTCATACCTTTCTTTTATTTTGATATAATCAATTGAACCTGACACCGCTGCATACACTGTGTATTAGTTTACATACGGAGATCAGGACCGTATTCCAGCAAGGAACAGGTCGAAAACTGCACTTACGAGGATATATTGAAATAGTTATTTTCCTAACAAGTGCGGAAAGTGATATTTTCCCGCACGAAACTGCCGTTACCCGAACGACGCGAAGCGGAGTTCGGGTAAGCAGTTGAGTGCGGGAAAAACACTTTCCGCACGAGTTAGGAACAATATTTTTTCTACAAGCGCTTATACGAGATCGATTTCAACACACAGATCAAATGTGAATTGATCATTCTAAATACACATGAATGACAAAAGTCTCTGACAAGTCGTTACCATTGTACTCTCATCGATGACCTTCGGTCCATAGAGACTACAAGCCTATGAAATAAATTTAAACTGTAATAATATTCATAAATTCTTTATTAATTGAAAAGAAAACTAGACTAACAGCACATAAAAATGAATTTTGATAAGGAATCTATGTACATTCTGTTTCTTCCCATTATTATCAATATATTCATTAGAAATATTCAGTTATTAGTTATATTTATTGTAAACGTGCAGTTGGTCGCGTTATGCAAATTTATAGCAGAAGCCATCATATTGGTCGAAGTCAGCTGCTCCTTGGAAGATAATGATTCTGTATTACAGTTTGAAGAGGAAGAAGCAAAACGTTGAATATTTGCCATCATATTGTTCGAAGGCTCTTTGGAAGGTAATGATTCTGTATTACAGTTTGAAGAGGAAGAACCATTCAAATTAAGAATTTTAGTGGACATTTTTTTTTCTGGTTAATAGATTCTTCCAAGTATCCCTCAGCAACAGCAGTTGACTTCCATCTTCCTAAACGTTTAATATTTGTGATACCTTCTCCACAATTGGCTGGGAAAGTAGCCGAGGAGCGCCTAAAACTGTGTCCTGTGTATAATTCCGGATTTTGTAGGCGTAAGTAAGCTGCAATTTCGGACGGTATTTTTCCTATTGTATTGATTCCGACAGGTTGAATCTTACATTTTCCCCGATTATACTTTATGAAAATTCGGCGATGAGGTATTTCCTTTGGACGTAAATTCATATATTTTCTGTATATGTTCAGAAAATATCCATTATTGGTGTCTTGGGATATAACAAACGATCTTGGTGAATGATTTTTGGAGTCCTTAATATTGACGATGATCAAGTCTCCTTTATCATCTATATCGTCGATGGTGAGTTTTGTAAGTTCCTCTCGTCTGCAGGCACCAGCTAATCCAAAAATTGTTACCAACTTCATCATCAAGTAAATTTCATCAGATGCCTCACTCATGAATTTTGTTATTTCCTCTTCATTAAAAGTTTTGGCCTTTTTTGGACGAAATCCTATATTCTGTCGTTTAATGAAGGCAGTTAATTTATGGAATTTTCCAATATCCAAATCCTGTTTCAGTTTACAAACACTCTTTATCATTGAATATCGGGACCATAATGTATTTGGTCTCCAAATTTTGGACATTTCCAAAAAATACGCCGAAAACACTTCCTCCTTCCTCGGTTGAACCTTTTTGGAATTACACCAATCAATGAATTCTGAATATTGCTTCTCATATTTTATCTTCGACTTGGCCGGTAACAAATTTAAACTCGCTTCATAAGAAGCTGCTAATATTTCTTCGGGCAGGCCATCATCAGATCCCGAAGTATCCATTTTACCGGAGCGTACTGATTGAATTCAAGTTGATATTATTTATATTTAAACACAATTTCATAATATAATGACAATGTATTAATTCTTATTCACATGCCGTTTCCATACTAACGTCGTCGGTGGCATAGAGATATATCATTATTCAGTTTATTCTTTAGAAAAAGCGTGCGAGAAAAGCCCTTGCTAATCCATTACCACACGCATTTGCGTGCGGTAATGGAATAGCAGGGGTTTTTCCCACACTGTTTGGCAATGTGACTCTTTACGAATTGAAATACGTGCGGGAAAGAGAATGAAAGTGCACGCTTGTAGAAAAAATTCTTAGCCTACTATAGAACGAAACAAAATTTCAATGTCAAAATATTTCATTACTCAAATATTCTCCTCTTAATTGAATACATTTATTACAGCCAACCTGCAACGTCTCTAGACCTTTCAAAAAAATGTTTCTTCTTGCTCTGCAAACCAGTCCTCCACAGCTTTTATTACCTCCTCGTTGGAAGAAAATCTACGACCTTTTAAATTTTTTTGAGTTGAGGAAAGAGATGATAGTCGGACGGAGCCAAACCTGGTGAATAAGGGGTATGTTCTAGTAATTCTGACCCTAAATCACGAATTTTTTGCATGGCAACATGAGATTTGTGTAGTGGGGCGTTGTCCTGAAAAAACAAAATACCTTTGGATAGCTTTCCGTGTCTGTTCTCTTCAATTTTTTCCCGTAGGGTGGTCAGTAATGTCGAATAGTAATCTCCAGTTATTGTTCTGCCCTTATCCAAAAAATCAATCATGATTACTCCATGGGAATCCCAAAAAACTGAAGCAAGAACTTTTCCAGCAAATTTTAGGAAACGAAATTTCTTAGGTCTTGGAGAACCAGAGTGTCGCCACTCCATCGATTGTTGCTTTGTTCCTGGATCGTAGAAATGTACCCAAGTCTCATCCATAGAAACAATTCTGTTCAAGAAGGCTTCATCGTTTTCAAATCGAGCACAAATCGAACGCGATGCTTCTACCCTTGCACGCTTTTGGTAAACATTCAAACATTTGGGGATCCATTTAGCAGAAATTTTTTTCATGTCCAAATTGACATGAACTATATGATGGCGTTGGTATGAAATCTTCAGTGCTTCAGATATCCGTTTTAGCCCAATTCGACGGTCTGATAAAATCCTGATAAAATGTCATGAACTGCATCGATATTTTCGGGGACTGACACAGAAACTGGCCTTTCCGATCGGTCATCATCTTCAATGGAAAATTTACCTCTTTTGAAGCTTGCAGTCCAATTTTTCACGGTCGCATACGAAGGACATTGATCACCAAGGGTATTAAGCATATCTTCGTAAATCTGCTTACCTCTTAACCCTTTTCAATACAGGTACTTGATGATGGCTCGATACTCGATTTTTACAACTTCGGTGGACATCTTTTTTTTTAATTAACTCTGGTTAACTTTTTTGACGTCGAACTCTACACTGACACTTCTAATAAGTTGTTGTTCGTTGATATGGTATCGCAATATTTTGTTTATGCATGGAACTGGTCTAGGCCAACTAGATATCAATACATCCTCGTTTTTACAAGCCTTGCACTCGAAATAAATACAAATGAGTGAGTACGTACCTGGAATTTGATGAACCGGTGAAACTTGTAACACTCTTCAGTTGATTTCTTCTTCTCCCGTTGATTATTTCATACCGTAGTCCTTGCTGAATTTCTGTTGACCATTGCCCCAGTCACTTAACTCAGCAGAGCCGGTTTCTGGTCTCGAAATGAAAGTTTTTGGCGAACAATTAAGACCGAATTGAATTCTGTTAAAAGCGATAATTCCGGTAAGAGTGTTTTTCAAATTCATGTAACTGGCTCGTTGTCGTCAATCAGGACCGATGAAGAATTTTGGGCCGCGGAGTTTAGCGGTTGTAATTTGAATTTATCTTCGTATTCCGAGATGTTGGATGGCTGTTTTCACCTCGTAACGATGTGCTGATGCAACATCAGCATTGAGTTTCGCGGACTACAAGTTGATTTTGGAGGAAATATTGGTCGGTTATTACTTTTTGGTATGAATTAATGGGGGTAATTAAGATTTTAATCGGCTTTTAACAGATGTGAGCTGGATTCTGAAGGAGAAACTGTTTTACCTCGCGTTCTGAAAGCTAGAGACTAATTTTCAATCACAAAATCCTTACGAGAGAAAAGGACCACGCACTTTTTCTATGGCAAATGGCGTTCCGTCAAATGTTCTAAAATTTTGGTATAATGTAGTACGGTAGAGCGGTGTGGCTTCGCCAACGGAGGTGACTTTGCCAAACTACCTAATGTTTTATGTTTCATTTTATTTTGGTAGTCAGTAGTCAGTAACTTCTCAACGACAGCACGAATCGGAACCTAAGAGACACTATATCCTCACATTGTTTCAACAGTCGCAGTCCTTTGGCTTGGATTGAAGGGTGTGCTATGCTGGGTTGTGTGAGCAGGTAAGTTTTAACGTGTTTATAAATGCGAAATACTAAGGGTTGTGTAGAAAACATGAAAAATGGTACATCAAAATACATTTAGCAGCTTATTTCACACGTATTTAGAGTCGCGTAAAAAAAACTGAGAGCATTTGGTTGGGCGGGTCTCGAAATTTCAGGAAATTATTCTATTGTTTGCAGATTTATGCAGACAACCCATCTACGTTGGGAAGAGGAAAATGGAAGCGATTTTTTGTAGGAGGATAAAAATTGGAATGGAAGCAACAGTTCTGCTGTTTTGGAATATGAATTATCATTATTATATATTGTTCATTTACAAAGAGACTCATTTTATGTATTTTATGAAGAATAATAGATTTTATTTTCTTATAATATGTTGTTTTATTCGCGACTAGTACCTAGCTAACTAACCTTCAAAGAAGTTAAAGAAAAACGTTCTCGTGGCAAAAATACCACCCGCACTTGATTAAATTGCCAACAAATGCATTTTGATGCAAGTGGCAAATTCGCACCGATGTGCGGGTGACTTTGCCAAATTTTTAAAATGGAAAAAAAAAATTGTTTCACACTTTTTCTTGCGTTTCTAATAACAGAAATCGATAGCTAGATTGTTGAAATTAAACATATTTCAAACACAACTCATTTTACAAAAAGAAGAGGAAGTTACATCAAGAATACTCTAAAAAGTGGTGCAAAGTCACACCGCTCTACGGTACTCAAGCTACTGATAAAAAGTGTCCATGGCTCCAACTCAATCCTATGACTAGTTTTTGAGATACAGGGCGTTGAAGTTGAGAATTACCCACTTTTACTACGCCCCTATCTTGGAACAGAATCGAATGAACTTCAATTTTTCTCCAGAAACATTTCATGCCATCCCCAGGGAGCATCCATATAGAGGAATATGACCGGAAATCGTTACGAATACAGGGTTAACCATAATTGAATGCATGCCCGATTTTGAAAGTAAAAAATATGTCAGTTTCAGAGCGAGAACGTTCACAAAATGAACTATTACACTAGATATGTTGTTGTTACATCGAAAAATTCTGTAACACCCAGAATTTATACTGGGTGATCCATTATTATAGAAACTATTCTCAAGGAAGGTTAAGTGGACACCCTGTATTTATGGGTTGACTCAAGGTGTTTGTTTATTTTTTTTAGAACATATCATCATGGACTTCAAAGAATACAGGGTGATTCAGTCATGAAATGAACTTTGAACCTCACGAAAATACCCAAAAACCACCTTTTTTTTCATCACCCTCTATTTCGAGATTAACTCCGATAAGGTGGCAATTTTCTTTCACCATTGTAGGTACTTGAAATAAAAACATCAATACAGCTGAGAGTTTTCATCCACTTCCTATGACCAGATTTTTTTTATGCTGGAATAAAAATAGAATAACAAAAAAAATCTGTTCATAGGAAGTGGATAAAAACTCTCAGTCGTATTGATGTTTTTATTTAAAGTACAATGGTGAAGGAAAACTCCCACCTCATCGGAGTTAATCTTGAAATAGAGGGGGATGAAAAAAAAGGTGGTTTTTGGGTATTTTCGTGAGGTTCAAAGTTCATTTCATGACTGAATCACCCTGTATTCTTTGAAGTCCATGATGATATGTTCTAAAAAAATTAATCAAACACCTTGAATCAACCCATAAATACAGGGTGTCCACTTAACCTTCCTTGAGAATAGTTTCTATAATAATGGATCACCCAGTATAAATTCCGGGTGTTACAGACTTTTCAGATGTAACAACAACATATCTAGTGAAATAGTTCATTTTGTGAACGTTCTCGCTCTGAAACTGACATATTTTATACTTTTAAAATCGGGCATGCATTCAATTATGGATAACCCTGTATACGTATCGATTTTCGATTATATTCCTCTATATGGCTACTCCCTGGGGATGTTTTAAAATGTTCCTTGAGAAAAATTGAAGTTTATTCGATTCTGTTCCGAGATAAGGACGTAGTAAAAGTGGGTAATTCTCAACTTCAACGCCCTGTATCTCAAAAACTAGTCATAGGATTGAGTTGGGGCCATGGACATTTCTGATCAGTAGGTCGAGTACAACGTTATACCAAAATTTTAGAACATTTGACGGAACGCCATTTGCCATAGAAAAAGTGCGGGTCCTTTATTATGTTATAGCTTCAAAATAATACTTTTTAATAAAAAACTTGGAACACCATTGGATTCCTTTCAAAAAGTGCCTCAAGAATGTTTTCACAGAAACAAGAAACATTCGAAAATAAACAAGTTACCTACAGGGTTGGGTCAGAAATGCACAAAATCGAAAAGCACCTTGTATCTTTCGAAGAAGCCAAGATATCAATGTGCGTTTTCTGGCATTCATTTTCTTCCAAAAATTGATCTCGTAGTATGCAGGCTTGTTTTTCTCAAACTCCTCTAAAAATTGGTGTTTCCTATCAAAATTCAAAAGTGTTCAATTTGGGCCACTCTGTACATTCACTAACTGTACTTTCAATGAATAAACAAATTTTTGTCGTGTTGAGTTGATAACTTTTGTTAAGAAATTCACAGCAGGATATCCTTTGGACAGGTCAAATGCCTCATGATTTTTGACCAATTTCTCGTCTCTTTCAATGTCATAAAGAGGTATCACTACTGGAAAACAAACTTATACTCCATTCACAATTATAAAATCACAACTCTGGCCTTGGAAATTTGACACATTCCACTCTGTATCGAAGTTATGACGTTTTTCGAAATATTTTTATGTTCCAAGTCAACACTATGTTGCCCTTTCTACATTCTTAGCGTATTTCTCAGAATGTGAATTTATTCGGAAAATGAATGAACTGGAAAAGATGTGACGGACGAAAATAATTAACGTTTATATGAATTGATAGAAAGGATTCCTTTTCTAGTTATTTGCATGAAAAGTACAAGAGATCACTGTTGAAATATATTATTTTTCGCCATGGAAGAAAATTGCATTGCTTTCACATGATTTTCATATGCATGCCTGTGAAGATTTAATGTTTATTATCCTCTTGAACTGAAAGTTCAAGACTTGACATCAATTGTTGAATCAAGAATAATGGAACATTATATCCCTCTACTGGAATCCAAATAGTTGAAGGGAGTTCTGATGCAACAGGAACTTTTTCTTGGAACATAATCTTAATAGCTAACTTAATAAAAATAAGAGTAGAAGATATACATTTCATTTATTTGATCTTATGAACAAGGAGTATATTCTTACTGTATAGTATTTTGTAGTAATTTATTAGTTTAAAAAATATTCATACATTACAACCACAGTAGGTTTGTACAAATAATATGGAACTGGTCAAACATATGCTTCACATTTATCATTCACCTGTTCTAAAATAAGACACAAACTCCTCCACATTATAGGGCCCCTACAGCATTAAAAGCTTGTGTCTCTTTTGAAAGAAGTAGCACTAGATATAATATATTCTTTCGATTAAGAACAAATACCTACCGTGGAATGTTACATACACAAATTTCTTCAAAATGGGCTTATACGAAGTGGTTTTTTTTCTGAAACGTGAAAACGATCAACAATAATCATTTAGAGACCGATGATGGCCATCCAAAACCCGTTTACTTAGGAAAATCGTGCAATTTCATTCTGCAAGTTCTTTCCTCATAATTCCTCGAAAATCCTACCTGAACCATATTTTCCGGTCGCTTTCGTGGAAAGATCGTATAAGGAAGCCTTTTTTGTCCATTTACACATTCCAAATAAATTTTGAGCACCAAAAACGATACCGAAACTAACCAAACTTCTGGGGGACCGGAGATAACTTCGTTATCAAGTGTAAAAAAGGCGATTAGTACTTACTTTTGCTTTATTCATGCTTATAAATCGATTTTTGGTCCAATTCAAATTTGCCGTTCGTACCCATGTCAAAATATCTTTAATACTTTTACTTTGATGTAAACAAAGAAACTGGCAACGCCGTTTTGTCATTAAAGATATTCTCTGTACGCGCACAGATTTTTTATCAGGTGCACCAATTCCTGAAAACGAAACCATGGCCAGAGTTGTGATTTTATAATTGTGAATGGAGTATACGATTCATTTAAAGCCGTCAAAACAAAAAATAAAAAAAATTAATGGCAATTTCCGAAACAAACACTTCTCGCTTCGAAAAACATCTTTCTCCTGATCCAAATACCCATCTGGACCTAATGACTCAATTCTCAACACAATTGCGTCTTTAAATCAGAACCACCACGTCAATCGACGACATCGTCAACCAATTACGCAAGTAATCGCGTCCGCAGCGATGTGATGGACTGGCGGACTTGTCCGAGAGCAATTAAGAATTTTATTTACCCTAAATTGTAAACAAATTCCCTTTAATTACGGGTACTTACCGTCTTCGGGAGATCGAGACCGATTACTTTGCGATATCAGTTCATTGTGTAACGTCGCATATTTGTTTTTCTTGTCCGCGCTGTGACGAAACCCGCAATTGCAAAAGCGAAACAAGAGGAGATTTCGACGAGCAGTTAGGCGAGGAACGGGTTTTTCAAAATCGAGTCGCTTCCTGTCCTGTGCCAGGGAAAAGGCTGACAGTTGAGTGATTTAGGTGGATGTCATCGCTTTTGTGATGAAAACTCATGATTTTTTTATTTTAGTTCATAGAAGGAACAAGACCATTCTGGAGAAGATTTACAGGGTGCGTCAGCAAGGCTTATGGCTAAAATAGGGCCTAAACTATACCGTGTAAAAAAATTATAATGCATGGTTGTAAGGTTGCAAAAATGTACAAACTAAAAATAATTTTACATTAAGAGGGTGCGTAAAAAAAAGTTACGGAAAAATATGTAGGTTTTTTAAATGTAGGTAATAAACCCTGTATTTCATGGCATGATTCTTTCGAGGATAACAAGAGCTTTACACTTATACTTCATTTTTCGAATTTTATCTCGGCAGAGCCACATACTTCGTATTTTTAGGATATTTTTAGTGTTTTGAGGAGTTCATCAAAATTCTTATAGCAACTGTTGTGTTCACTCTAGATACCTAAACGAAATTTTTACAGCAGTCAGCTTAAGGTATCAGCTTCATCATTCGGTAAACATCTGAACTTTTTTTATACAGAGTGTCGAATATAAAGGTCCCGGGAAATGGCGTTCCGTCAAATATTCTAAAATTTTGGTATAATGTAGTACTTGACCTACTCATCAAAAGTGTCCGTGGCCCCAACTCAATCCTTTGACTAGTTTTTGAGATACAGGGCGTTCAAGTTAAGAATTACTCACTTTTACTACGCTCGTATCTCGGAACAGAATCGAATAAACTTCAATTTTTCAAGAAACATTTCATTCCATCCCCAGGGAGCAACCATATATAGAGGAATATGACCGAAAATCGTTACGAATACAGGGTTATCCATAATTGAATGCATGCCCGATTTTGAAAGTATAAAATATGTCAGTTCCAGAGCGAGAACGGTCTCATAATGAAATATTTCACTAGATATGTTGTTGCTACATCGAAAAAACCTGAAATACCCAGAATTCTTACTGGGTGATCCATTATTATAGAAACTATTCACAATGAGGGATAAGTGGACACCCTGTATTTTTGGGTTGATTTAAGACGTTTGTTTGATTTTTTTAGAACATATCACCATGGACTTCAAAGAACACAGGGTGATTCAGTCATGAAATGAACTTTGAACCTCACGAAAGTACCCAAAAACCACCTCATTTTCATCACCCTCTATTACAAGATCAACTCCGTTGAGGTGGCAATTTTCTTTCACCACTGTACTTTATATAAAAACATCAATACGGCTGAGAGTTTTCATCCACTTCCTATGACCAGATTTTTTTTCTAGTGAAATACACTGCGCAAAAAAATTAAAGCACATTATGGAAATCTCAAATTTATTCTACAACTGAAGGTGTTCTCAATGATAATTATTTTTATCAGAATTATGCATGCACATGTTATCCACTTTCAACGTTTTTCTTCAATACATATGTTTTCTCCCAGCAGGAATAAAAAGAGATGATATTATCAGATTTTGAAGGTATTGGCTCCATTCTAAAATCAGTTGTTCCCGATCGATTCTAGTGATCAATAGTTTTTCTTTCGTTTGATTTTATACACTCGATCGCTATGCAACGCGAAACACGCAATTTGACCCAAGAGGAATGTGCCCAAGCGGTAGTTTTGCGAGAAGAAGGTTGGACATACACAAGAATTGCAGAAAGGTTTGGAGTTTCCCATACAAGTGTGTCCAGAATGTTGCAGCGATTCAGGGAGACAGGTATGAATGTCCGAAGACCAGGACAGGGTAGACCACGGGTAACAACTGCCATTCAAGAACATCACTTGAGAGTTTCTTCGTTGAGACAACGGTTTGCAACCGCTCGCCTCCTTCAAAATCAGCTTGAGCAAACTCATGAGGTGCAAATTAGCACTCAGACAATAAGAAATCGCCTCAGAGAATATGATTTAAGGCCTCGTGTCGCGGCAAGAGGCCCAGCTCTTACCCCAGCCCATCGAAGGGCGCGTTTGGATTTTGCGAGAGAGCATATCCATTGGAAAGAGGCCGATTGGGAAAGAGTTCTCTTCACAGATGAGTCTAGATTCTACCTCTACCATTGTAATCGACGTTCCCTTGTATACAGACGTCCACATGAAAGATATGCTCAGTGCAATTTCCTGAATACTACTAGTTTCGGGGGAGGATCGATTATGGTATGGGGTGGAATATCTTTGACTGCTCGCACAGACCTAGTGGTCTTTGATAATGGAGCTATGAATGCTGAAAAGTATAAAAGGAACATTCTTGAAGAGCATGTAGTGCCATTTGCCCCATACATTGGTGAAAATTTCATTTTTATGGACGATAATGCCAGACCCCATCGTGCGGGCATCGTTCAGGAGTACCTTGAAGAGGTTGAAGTTTCTCGAATGGAATGGCCAGCAAGAAGTCCAGATCTCAATCCGATTGAGCAGGTTTGGGACAACCTCAATAGAAGGCTGAGAAGTTCAGAAAATCATCCAGCTACTCTTAATGACTTAGGAATCCAACTCGGAGAAATCTGGGAAGGATTAGATCAGAACATTTTAAGATCACTCATTTTCAGTATGAACCGTCGTTGCCGAGCTGTAATTAACGCAAGGGGTGGAAATACCAAGTATTATATCACTTATCAGCATTTCAGTATTTTGAAAATTGTTCATTTCTCTTCTATCACATAAGATTCGGTGAAATCCTGAATTTTCTTCCATTTAATGTGTCTTGTTTCGTTCAAAACCTTCCCGAGAGAACATAAAAAATAAGTTATAAAGTCAATGTAGAGTTAACTTTCATTAAAATTGAGATTTTCAGAATGTGCGTTAATTTTTTTGCGCAGTGTAGTTCATTTTGCGAACGTTCTCGCTCTGGAACTGACATATTTTATGCTTTCAAAATCGGGCATGCATTCAATTATGGATAACCCTGTATTCGTAACAATCGAATTCGTCGAATCTCATCCTCTTCAACGCTGACCAGATTATAATTCAGCATGATTCATAAGCACCGTCTTATTTTTACAGCGAAGCATTGCTCAAGTAATCTCTGATAAATCTCCGATTTCTTCAGAGTACATAACAACAAATTACAGTTCCCTGCGTACCAAGCATCATCATTAAAACGATAATGTGAAAATAACATCCAACACGTAAGATTCACTAATTATAGCCACTTTTATTGCCCGGAGTTGCAAGCGAATTTGCATAGAAAATCGATTTTATATTTCGCAGATAGGTACAGTATAATGCACTGCGGATTATTCGCGATATTCAGGAATTCATCTTCACTGAGTTTTGGTGCGAAACCATGAATTTTTGTGATACTCTATGATCATTAGCAAACGCGGTAGATAGATAGATTGTCTGAAGGGATTAATAAATTATTATTATTATTATAGTACCATATCCAAATTTCGCAAGCTATAGAAGAAAGAAATAATATGCCACTTCACTCTTAAGGTCGCCGTCCAGAGCGAGTAGGAAAACTAATCCGATAGAGGCGCCACAGTGCATTTTATGGAATATCTCCATAGAACTTACATTATCACTATAAGTTCTATGAATATCTCTATCTCCTTATGAATGAATTGTATAATGGAGCTCTCTATCCGAAAATCGCTGAACTATATGAGATTAGTGAATATGTAGGTAAAGCAGGAACTATACTGCTCCACGAGAGTTAGGGTACGATATCCTTCAATCGTTTTTAAAAGTATGTAATCTTCGAGAAAATAGCTGTTAAATCATTTAAAAATCAATAACAACTTGAATCGATCCAATAAAAATCAGTATGAGAAATTTCGTCAATCTGGTCGCCTTTTTTCTGATTTTTGGTTCTTTGCTTCATATGAATGTTCTTATTTTGAAATGAAGTCAATTTATCAACGGCTTAAATTTGAAACGAGTTTTCTGAAAATGCCAAGACGTAAATTAACAAACGCCGAGGCTAATAGGGCTATCGGAATGATACAGGGTGGCCTAACTCAGGTTGTTGTAGCGGAAAGGCTCCAAGTCAGCCAAAGTGTGATATCTCGACTTTGGATTAGGTTCAGGGAGACAGGTTCCGTGTTGGAAAAACCAAGGCTTGGTGGGCGACGAAAAACAACACCTACTCAGGATCGTTTCATCGCCGTTTCGGCGAGAAGAAATCCTACATCTACGTAATGCTACGGAATTCTCTTCAAAATGCAGATGCGGTCCATGTTTCCATCGAAACCATCAGACGACGTTTGCGAGAGGTGAATCCAGGTTCTAGACGTACATTAAGAGAAGTTCCATTTACACGTGACCATAAGTGTCAAAGACTGGAATGGACAAGGCAACATATCAATTGGAACGATCAATGGCGTAGTGTCCTTTTCACTGATGAATCCAGATATGGACGATTTTCAGATTCTCGAAGAATAAGGGTATGCACAATCCCACGCATACCCCGTAATCGTCGCTATGTACAAGAAGTCCATCCATTCCGAGGGGGTAGTGTTATGGTATAGGCCGGGATATGTTTCTACGGGCGCACAGATCTACACATTTGTCCTGGGAATATGACCGCCTTACACTATAGGGAGCATGTCATTGACAATGTTGTGCCAAATTTTCACGCTGCTATTGGTGAAACTTTTCAATTTCTAGACGATAACGCTAGACCGCACCGTGCAGCCATAGTTGAGAATGCGCGCGAGGAGCTTGGTATTCCACATTTACCAATACCTCCGTACTCACCAGATTTGAATTGCATAGAACATGCATGGGATATGCTCCAAAGAAGATTAGATAATCATCAACCTACCCCAGAATCCTTGAATGATCTGAGAGAGCTTCTGCACCGTTTATAGAACCAAATTCCTCAAGAAATGTTCAACAACCTCGTGTGTAGTATGCAAAGAAGATGCCAAGCCGTTATTGATGCCCGTGGAGGCCATACATTGTATTGATAGTCTTGAAATGCTTGCATTCTCTGGGAATAAAATTTCGTTATTTAACTCGATTTTTCTTAACCACCCTGTCTACGCTGCAGACCTACAGGCTAAAATTAATTTGCTTCTTGAAATCATATCAATATGAATTTTCATCACAAAAGTATTATTATAACTATATTTTTTTGCAATTTAAGTCAAGATCCCTAACTCATGTGGTGCAGTTTATTTCCAGTATTAACAGAGATAAAAGCTCGGAAAAAAGTTTCTACATCATTCGCCAGTTCTTTGGAATTATTGAATTCACATACTATCTCTATGTAGAAAGGACAACGTTGCTTATTTATCTGACAGGAAAATACTATAAAATAACTTTTTCAAAATATACACAATGAAGTGTGTCAGAATTTCATGGCCAACCGGAATACATTACCGTATACCTACTATTTTATGGTATTCACTTCGGAATTTTGGGTGCCGTAATTCTTTTCCCATTCTTCCTTTTTACATAGCATCGTGTTAAAATTCTTATCAATGCTTGCATTTTTAATCGTAACATCATTAGGTTAGGTCTTTTTCAAAAAGGACCAGGCTCTCTAACTACAAAAACTAAGTGACACAGAAAGGAGAACATATTACGATTCAAAACAACAATACCCAAACAACACACACACATCTAAATGACATCTGATCGATATCAAAAGTGATCTAAAGCCATCTTGCTCTGAATTCTGATTGAAATTAGATTATCTAAATAAGATGTTTTCTATACATGATGTCTAGAAGACATCCTTTAGATGCATTATCTAAGACCTGAAAAATTTTTTATATCCTGCAGACATCCAAAAATGTATAGCTTTTTGATTACACGTTTAAAAGCCGTGTATTGAATATCAAATTTTCAAAATCGTGGAGGGGGTATTTTATTTAACGTTTAATGGACATCTTTTGTTTTACGTATATTAGACATCAACATTTGGCTCTTTTTTTGTCATCTAAAATACATCGATAAAACATCTAACTCATATGGTCATAAAACACTAGATTGATTGACATTTTTTAGATATATACTGTATATATTGTCTTTAAACGTACAGTTTTGTATGTCTCAAATATGTCGAAAATTGTAGTTCAATTCGACCACACGTTTTTCAAACGTTTATAAAATTTCTAATTGATACTATCGAAAAAAGAATAACTTTTTGACGTGTAATAGATATGCCATGCCACATCGATTTTAGACATCATTATTCGACATAATTTAGTCATCTAGAATACATATATAAAATATCTAACTTCAAAGGTCAAAGAATTGTGAATTGATTAACATCTTTAAGAAGTTATATTTATACAAAGTCTCTCAACAGTCTCAACCAATGATTATAAATGTTTTTAAGATGGAAATATTGCATTTCGACCATACGTTTTCAAAATGTTTATAGAATATCCATTTGATGCAATAGAGAAATGAGCAATTTTTGACGTTTTTCAGATATGCTTGACACGTAAACTACGTTCACATATTTTGGCTGGAGGTTATCATTTCCAGCATTCAGCATTTATTATATTTTTTTCAAATGGCGCACTAGGTATATTTTTTCACATTTCTATTGTAAATATCAATTTCAGTACAAATATGTGTCACTTGTTAACATAATATATTATGTGATTTTTTTTATTATTTCAGTTTCGTCCTAAATGAGTGAAAATGTCATCGTTGAATTTTCATTCCAACATCAGGAAAAAAATTGACCCCCCCAAAAAAAGTCCAAAATTTCCCAGTTTCTTCAGCCTTCAATATTTTCGGAATGTTGATATTTTTCTTCAGAAGTAAATGCATTGGCAACAAAGTATTATTAGAAAGGCCATTTTTTCTGCTTGATTCGATACCTACATAATACATCAGAATCGCATTTTTAATTATCAAGAGATAATACTCTGAATCTGGCAATCTTGTCAGATGACGCATATTGTGCTCTGGAAATAAAATATAAATATAAATTCTAATATTTCGGTACGATCGGAAATACTTCAGACAATTTATCTAAGTCAAATTTAAAAAAACGAAATCGATAACTTGAATAGCACCTTTTCAAATGTGAGCGTGTTTCCATTTTCTGTTAAAATATAAATATAATCACGATGAGAAAAGAG
Organism: Adalia decempunctata; assembly: GCA_951802165.1. Classification (NCBI taxonomy): domain Eukaryota; kingdom Metazoa; phylum Arthropoda; class Insecta; order Coleoptera; family Coccinellidae; genus Adalia; species Adalia decempunctata. The sequence goes on along the minus strand of OX637696.1, from coordinate 4,702,328 downwards.
AGCGAGTTGCGAACATCTATATCGGGCTCGATCACGTGGTAACGAACCGCCGATGTTAAAGTTCATACATGGATAGCGGATAGGGTTATAGGTACGAAGACATTTGAACTTGATCATTTCGTTAGAACACTGCTTCGTCAAAAGGTCAAGTCGAATAGTGATTGTTTTCGCTTTCACCTTAGCTTAGTGAATATAGTATTTAGTGATTAGTGCTGTGACAATTGAAGAAGGTGAGTGCAAATGTTGCGTATTGGACCTAGTTCTAGTAAGTATAATTTCTTCATCATTTAGCTCTTGAAATGAAGCTGGTTCTGGTCTGGGCTCACTATTATAAAAATGAGATTTATTTATAATTTTCGAAAACTAGCCTGCATTTTTGGATACAAGCAAAATCTAGGTATTATGGTAGATCTTGAATGAAAATATCTTCCATAAATGGATCATCTATTAAGATCTATTGAATGATGTTTTTTAGATAACCGTTCAAAAGTGAATAATATGTAATGTTGAATTATATAGGAACCTACTATTCCCGGTGTAGTACCTAAAATGTGTTCCTCCGAATAATGTCTTGACACTGAGATATGCTTATTATTATAAAATTGGAGATGATCTAGAAAAGTCGATTGAATGATATCTTTCAGATAACCGTTCACTAGTGAATAACTTCTGATTTGGTACTACTCCCTGTAAATTATACCTATAACATGTGTCCTACTGGAGAATATGTTGATTAATTATTATGAATTAGGTAGGTATATTGTGATAAGAAATTTGAAACCTTTCATAGAATGATCATCTGAAGGAGTCTATTGAATGATATCTTTTGAATAACCGTTCCATTGAACTGTTATGTCTGTTATCACTATTTTGAATACTCTGTTTATTTAGATTTTATCCCAGGAATATAATACCTGGAATCCACTCTTTCTGAAAATATGTTTATAGTTCACACGATGATCGGTTTTGAAATCTTTTTCAAATAGTTAAGGATAAATAAATATTTCAAGATCATCTGAAATTTCAAATTATAGAATTTCATAATTTGCGTTGGAGATTTCGTAGGGCTGAAATTATAACAGTCCCTATCATAGTTGTAATATTTTTCTGAATAAATAACTTGGTAAGAATATTATCTAAGAAATCTATTGATAGACCTCTTTGAGATATTGGTTGAGTAATGAATAATACTCAACCACTCGACTTGAAAAACTATTACCATTACACTTCAAAAAGTCGAGCACAAAATAGATTCTATCAGGATTTGAAGAATTATTGATTAATTGAATTTCCAGAGTTAGAAATCTTCGAGGAAATGTTTAGATGTTTTTCAGATCATCTTAGACTTCAAATATAATTTGTAACTCGATGTTCGAATTAAAAACTTTCGTATGAATTGAACCATTAGAACCCCAATTATAGCAGTAGGTATAAGCGTTTTCCATTTCTGTGTAGAATGTTGCCCTTTTTCAGATATCGTTTCAAAATAGGATATTTATTCAATATAAGTACTCAATATAATATACAATGTCAAAAAATGTAGCATTTATATGAAGGATAGATTTAATAAACAATATTGCAATTTTATCGATTTTGGAATTATCAGATTATTCACAGTTACTTGTTGACATTTCTTGATCATCTTGAATTCAGAATATCATTTATCATTTTTCTGATGTTGTATTGGAAGGTCATATTATTACGAATAGGTAGAAATCTCAAAAAAAATACACTCTGTATTCATAAACTTTCAATTCTTTCGATTTCATAGAAAAAACTGAAAGCAATATGAAAGTATATCGTTTGAAAAAACACTAAAATAATTTTCTGCAAAACTTTGCTATTCTTTTGTTCTAAGATATAGCATTTGTTGTGATTGTTTTTAAATGTTGTACTTAATTTCAATAAAATAAAAAAATCACTTATTTTGATTTGTGTGTTGGTTCCAGATGCTGTTTATAATCTGTTCGAGAGTGAAAAACGTCAGATCTCAACGACACGACCATAAAAAGGGCAATTCAAGACTGGTTACGCCTTGCAAACCAACGATACGAATATGAAACAACGAAGAGCAAATCCTCACAAAGTGCCATTGCCTACGACACAGTTATATATATTTTTATTTAAACAAATTGTCTCGAATACATTGGTCATTGACACAATTTATATTTTTGATATATTTGAATTATGTTCATTGATTTTTTTATTATTATGAATATACCTTTTTATTTTTTCATATCGGAAGTTGTTTTTGCTTTCCTTACTGCTATGAGAGATTTCAACTGTGTAGATAATAATATATTATATCTGATTAGCCGGGCCGCACACCACAGAAACATGAAACGAGAAACAAAAAACATAAAACAGTTTTCATTGATAAAATAAATTTGTATGTATTCTTCATACTCACAATCTGATCTAATGGATGCAATAATATTTCAAAATAATAATTTAAATTTATATCTGCATACTTTTGAAGTCTCTCACCAAATCTCCTTAGGATAACCATGATCTTGAAACTATCAAATGTCAATTTTCTTTGAATTTTTAGACCATATAACCCTTCTTCGAAAAATCTGATGGAATAAATCAGTAACAGGTCATTAATATGACGTTTTTCAACATCATCAATATTGTTTTGGAATTAACAATAATTAGATGTCAAAAACTATACAATACAAAGACTCTTTAGGGACATTGAACAAACGTTCATCTTATGTCATCTAATGAACGTGTACAATATCACCAACTATCTTCAAAAATAATATTCCGTCTAATAGACGTCCAATTTCGATCATGACGACAATGCTCCAAAAAAGGTCTATGATGTTATATATTTTAGAGGTCATGAGTGTGGATGTTTTTTGGATCATCCATATATTATCAGATTGTTGATCGAAAAAAAACGACAAAAATCTAATGAAATATAGACATAAGCGAGTCATAACAATAACATAAATCGTCGAACGTCTATTACATGTCAAACGTGATACTAAGTTAGGATAAACTAAAAAAAGACAGAAATTTCACTTGTTATAGAAATACTTCTTTTTACGTAAAATAGACGTCTAAAAAAGTGATATTTTTCAACGTAAATCTCGCGGACATTTTTACGTCGAATCTAGGTTAGAAATTCAATACATTTTGATGTTTTATAGATCATCTAATAATCTATTTCATGTCGTCTATAAAATGTTCAAAAGATGTTTGTGTGTTGTTTGGGTACGAATTGTCATGTTTACGGAACCCCTAGTGGAATCCTATACCCATTAAGGTGGGCGTTCAACGTAGCGTGTCTTTATTTCAAGTTGCATTTGAAAATGGTTTCACTTTGAGAACTGAAATTTGGTGGGTAAACTCAGAAAGGATTGGAGTTCTTAATGAAATAATTCAAATCGATTTCATTTCGAAAGCTAATTTTTTTTCGTTTCGAAAATAATCCAACTCGTGCTTCAGTTTTATTTCAAACGAAAGACCCATGAAAATAGTTCAACTTCCGATTAAAAGTGAATGTACAGATAATTTCGTCCAGAAAAACAACTTTAAATACCGAATTGCCACATCAGAATGCCCATATTCAGATATATGGCGGGAAAAAGTTCCTGCTTTACCCACTTTTCACTAATTTCATAGATCAGTGATTTTCGAATAGACAGCGCCATTGTACATTCATAAGAATAGGGATATTCATAGAACTTATAGTGTAAATGTAAGTTCTATGGGGATATTCCATAAAATGCATGGTGGCGCCTCTATCGGATTAGTCTTCCTACTCGCTCTGAACGGCGACCTCAACTAACCCAATTGTCGATTGAGATCATTGTCTGCTCAAAATTAAAAAAATACAGACATCTGGACGAAAAGTTTTGCTTTCATTTGGATAATTCAGTGTTTATTCGATTTTGAAATCATATCCGCATTGGTAAACCCGTTGTCCTCACAAAAGAGCCTATACAGCTCATGATGACAGCGTTAGTCTCTGTAGCAGTTCTTCATGGCGTAAACCAATTATTCAGCATGACAATAACTCACCAATCGGTTCTATCTGATGAAACAATAAGTTTGAACCGCTTCTAATGCACAATGCAAGGCGGTTAAATTCAATCGTTTTCAATCATGCGCCTCAGAACTGATGGGTTGGCCCACATTTATTGAAAACCGACTTACATTCTCACGGCTATGGGTTTATGCGCCAAATAAAATAGTTGTAATATTCCTTAGAGTTATGCGAAGTGACCTACCCACATACCTACGTGAATATTCCTCCAGTACCAACCATTTCGAGATGGTTTCGTGTTTCAACACATCCGAGAAGAACTGCGTTGATCAATCGATGGATATTGTTGAATTGATTGCCGAAAGAGTTTATTTTTGACGAGAGTTCACACTTACGAGGAACAATCACTTATTAGAAGTGTCAGTGTAGAGTTCGACGTCAAAAAGTAAACCAGAGTTACGCAATGAATTAAAAAAAAAAAGATGTTCGATCGAAATTGTAAAAATCGAAAAATTGGAGTATCGAGCCATCATCAAGTACCTCTATTTAAAAGGGTTAAGAGTCAAGCAGATTTACGGAGATATGCTTAATCCCCTTGGTGATCAATGTCCTTCGTATGCGACCGTGAAAAATTGGACTGCAAGCTTCAAAAGACTGAATTTTCCATTGAACATGATGACCGATCGGGAAGGCCAATTTCTGTGTCAGTCCCCGAAAATATCGATGCAGTTCATGACATGATTTTATCAGACCGTCGAATTGGACTGAAACGGATATCTGAAGCACTGAAGATTTCATACGAAGGCTTTCATCATATAGTCCACGTCAATTTGGACATGAGAAAAATTTCTGCAAAATGGATCCTCAAATGTTTGAATGTTGACCAAAAGCGTGCAAGGGTAGAAGCATCGGGTTCGATCTGTGCTCGATTTGAAAACGATGTAGACTTCTTAAACCGAATTGTTACTATGGATGAGACTTGGGTACATTTCTGCGATCCATAAACAAAGCAACAATCGATGGAATGGCGACACTCTGGTTCTCCAAGACCTAAGAAGTTTCGTGTCCAAAAATCTGCTGGAAAAGTTCTTACTTCAGTTTTTTGGAATTGCCATGCAGTAATCATGATTGATTTTTTTGGATAAGGGTAGAACAATAACTGGAGAATACTATTCGACATTGATGACAACTCTACGGGAAAAAATTTCAGAAAAAAGAAGCGGAAAGCTATCCAAAGGTATTTTGTTTTTACAGGACATCGCCCCAGTACACAAATATCATGTTGCCATGCAAAAAGTCGTGATTTAGGGTTAGAATTACTAGAACACCTCCCTTATTCACCAGATTTGGCTCCGTCCGACTATCATCTCTTTCCCCAACTGAAAAAAAGTTTAAAAGTTCCTAAATTTTCTTCCAACGAGGAGGTGATAAAAGCTGTGGAGGACTGGTTTGCAGAGCAAGAAGAAACATTTTTTTTGAATGGTCTAGAGACGTTGCAGGTTTGCTGTAATAAATGTATTCAATTAAGAGGAGAATATGTTGAGTCATAAAATATTTTGACATTGAAATTTTGTTTGGTTCTATAGTAGGCTAAGAATTTTTGAATATATCCTCGTATCTCTATATTTGCCTTCAAATTGTAGCAATTTTCACTATTATTTATAATACATATTATGAATTATTTACTGTTTCTTTCTCTACTGATGCAAGCACATCAAGAAGCCCTACATCAAATAGGTCAGCTTGTTCTGGAAAAAGAGTGATGGAGAAACAGTTTTCGCTGAGGTTTCATACAAGGTGTCACATTGAAAGGAAAAAGAGTTCTTTTATACTTAGAGCGTCATCTGTCATTTAGTAGGCTTACAGTGCGCCGTTTTGTCAGTTATTCTAGAGTGTGTCTTGCGATGTTTCTGTAACATCCTAGGCAATTCTAAATAAGACGTATGTACTTGGCGGCATGAGTCACTGATACCAGAAAATCCCGTTTCCAATGAATATTTGAAAGTATAATCAGCAATAAATTCACCCATTTTTCTCACCTCCAACATAATAGCCTTATTTCCGTAACTGTACAGCGTGATTGAAACCATAAAACAAATGTGCTCGCAGTGATCTCATAAGATGCATAGTTGTTCGATCTCGGATTACAGATTCTAATGACCATTAGAAGAAATTTTCTCCTTTAACACATAAAAATGTAAACTTTATTTGTTGTTCTGAACGTGCTCACATAAATTTACATCCAAACTGCCGGATTATTTTAAACACCAGGCTATCGATCCATGTAGGTAAAATTCTTGCGAACAAACTGCTACAACGATTTGTCTAGCTGAGACGCGGATGACTCTATGGCGGTCTGCGAGGTAAAAAATGAACAGTACCTTTCTAGATGTCAATGGAGGCCATTTGCACAAATCAATTATTTATGAGTGACTAGCGATATTCTGGAGATTGAAGGAAATAATGTCTCTTTCCAATTGTACGAGTATTACCGATATGTTTGTGTAGATGCTGAATCATCTTGAGAAGAAAACGCTGTTATTAATGGTTTCTGGTTTATTTTTGCGCTTTCTATCAAATGATCCTTAATTGAAGTGACGATATTTCAAATTGTGCCATCTATGGACCGTGCAATTTTGAAATATCAGGAATTCATTCAGATCTCAGGTCATTTAGACGGAATGAGTGAAAAAACTCCAGGCGGGGCAAAATAGAGGGTTTTCAAATGCCATTTTTTTTGGATGAAGAATCGGATGTTTATTTCGTTTTGAAGAGGAAGGTATGCCGTTAATAATGCAGAATAACATCAGCCAAATTACCACCACGACCACGACTACAGGACCATATCCTTTTCATGAAATTTTCCTCAACTAAATCGCAAAGTAGCTGCCCTACATCCTCGATATCCTCCCGAATTCCATCTTTGAGGTCTTGAATCGACGCTGGGCTCTTGACGTAGACCTTCTCTTTCACATGGCCAGGAAGAAATCGCAGGGAGTTAAATCACAAGATCTCGGTGGCCAATTGTGATTACCTCTTCTGGAGATAACACGGTCCGGAATGTTTTCCCTTAAAAGATCGATGGTTTCGTTGCTTGTGTGGCACCTAGCGCCGTCTTGTTGAGAGTAAACGTTGTCCAGATCAATAGCATACAATTCTGGCTTTAAAAAAATCATAAGCATCTCGAATTCGAAAGAACGACGAGGAATGGACAAACATGGGTTTTCTTCGAGACTTTTGGCTACAGCAGCAATATTCTCGGCTGTTCTTGAGCGTTGTGGACGGGTATTATTCTTCACATCACTAACTTGTTCCAACAGCACAAATTTTTCAACCAATTTCTGTATTGCGCTTCGGCAAGGTGCTTCACGACGACCCAAAAATGTTCTAGTTTATAAACTAGTTCTAGTTTATGTTCCAATCAGGTCCATACAGTTCCAGGTAGTGTAAACAAAAGTTACAGACTGTACAAGAATATTCCGGTCGGGGAAAAAAGTTTCAGGCAAGGCAAAAAAGTTCCTGTAAAGGCCAAGTTCCTAGTCAGGGTCAACCAGTTCCAGGTAGGTAAGAAAAAGTTCCAGTCAAAGCCAAACAGTTCCAGGTAGGGCAAAACAAAAGTTCCAGGGAGCACAAAACTGAAATTTGAATTTAAAAACAATGCGAGGATATATTAAAAAATTCTGAGCCTACTATAGAACCAAACAAAATTTCAATGTCAAAATATTTTATTATTCAACATATTCTCCTTTTGATTGAATACATCCATTTACGACCTTTTAAACTTTTTTTCAGTTGAGGAAAGAGATGATAGTCGGACGGAGCCAAATCTGGTGAATAAGGGGGGTGTTCTAGTTATTTTAACCCTAAATCACGAATTTTTTGCATGGCAATATGAGATTTGTGTACTGCGGCGTTGTCCGGTAAAAACAAAATAACTTTGGATAGCTTTCCGCGTCTTTTCTCTTTAGTTTTTTCCCGTAGAGTGGTCAGTAATGTCGATTAGTAAACTCCAGTTATTGTTTCACCCTTATCCAAAAAATCAATCATGATTACGTTTTATGGCAATCCCAAAAAACTGAAGCAAAACTTTTCCAGCAGATTTTTGGACACGAAACTTCTTAGGACTTGGAGAACCAGAGTGTCGCCATTCCATCGATTGTTGCTTTGTTTCTGGATCGTAGAAATGTACCCAAGTCACATCCATAGTAACAATTCGATTTAAGAAGTCTACATCGTTTTCAAATCGGTCACAGATCAAACGCGATGCTTCTACCCTTGCACGCTTTTGGTCAACATACAAACATTTGGGCATCCATTTTGCAGAATTGTTTCTCATGTCCAAATTGACGTGAACTATATGAGGAACGCGTTCGTATGAAATCTTCAGTGCTTCAGATATCCTTTTTAGCCCAATTCGACGGTCTGATAAAATCATATCATGAACTGCATCGATATTTTCGGGGACTGACACAGAAACTGGCCTTCCCGATCGGTCATCATCTTCAATGGAAAATTTACCTCTTTTGAAGCTTGCAGTCCAATTTTTCATGGTCGCTTACGAAGAACATTGATCACCAAGGGTATTAAGCATATCTTCGTAAATCTGCTTACCCCTTAACCCTTTTAAATACAGGTAGGTACTTGATGATGGCTCGATACTCCAATTTTTCGATTTTTACAATTTCGGTGGACATCTTTTTTTTTAATTTATTGCTTAACTCTGGTTTACTTTTTTGACGTCGAACTCCACACTGACACTTCTAATGAGTTATTGTTCGTTGATATGGTATCGCAATATTTTGTTTATGCATGGAACTGGTCTAGGCTAACTAAATATCAATAAATCCTCGTAGTTTCTCTGAAATTTTCTGACTTCTGATCATCGATGTATCTGATCAAGCCATCATTAGTACACCCGTAAGTTTTATGTCATAATTCAATGTACTACTTAATTATTCCTTTTATTATAGTTATTAGACTTCTTCTCTTCCACGCACTTATTAGTCTTATTACATGGGAATTAGATGCTGGAGTTTGTCTTGATGTTTCATTGAGTATAATTAAGATTATTTATGAGAACAAACTGTTCTATTTCGTTTAGGTAGTAATTTGAGATGTGTACGCATTACGATTTCACAATTTGGTTTGTAGTATGCGTGTAGTATAAAATCGCACCTATTTTTTAACAGTAGGGTTATCATTATTATAATTGATAGGCAAATCTTGGATCTATCGATGCCACTGGTATTTAATTATAGAATTGAAATTAAAATTTTCGTACCTGTAGTGTATTGTAACCTTGTTTTTTTTTTCAATTGAATCATATATTATGTATCTAGTACCAGATAATATAATTGAAATGTTCATAGAAGGACCATATGAACAAGTTTGGTATCAAAATATAGGTTTTCGAGGTCCCTGAATTCAATGAGAAACAATTCAAGACGATATCTACCATCGTTTAAATTTTTACCTGTCAAATGGTAGTTTTTGAAAAATCTGAAATTTCAAACTGTCAGTCCTTTTTCAATCTTGACGATCTACTACCCATTCAAATCATGCAGAATACCCATTAGACTGATCAGTACCACCTTTACTTTGAGTGCTCTGAGCGTCTGAACAAAACTCGAAAATGAAATTTGGAAAAAATAATTCAATTGAAAGTCGACTCAAATAAGGCCTATATGGACTTGTTTGGTATCAAAATATAGATTTTCGAGGACGCTCTATCGAATAAGAACAAATTCAAGTCGCTATCTATCATAGTTTAGATTTTCACTTGTCAAATGGCATTTTTTGAAAAATCCGAAATGTCAACTTGTCACTGCTCCCGCTCCTGTGATCGTATCCACTTTTCGTTTGTATATTGTTAATCAGCATTGTCTAGAGTATCTCTGAGCATAATGAAATCGATATCGAAAATCTCAACTTTCTGGGTGAAAAATGACAAAGGGGAAAGACCCCTCAAAAACACCATATTCGTCATCACCAAGAAATCCCTGGCGAATCCAAAGCCGTTTTGCAGTCTTGATGATCTACTATCCATTCGAATCTTGCAGATAACCTATTAGACTGATCAGTATCACATCTACTTTGAGTGCTTCGAGCGTCTGAACAAAACTCGAAAATGAATTATGGAAAAACTAAAACATTCAAAATTCGACTCAAAGAAGGCCTATGCCTATATGGACAAATTTGGTATCAAAATATAGGTTTTCGAGGACGCTGAATCCAATAAAAAATAATTCAAGTCTCTACCTATCATATAATCTGATTCGTCAAGTAGGATGTTGATCTGCCCCTAGTATAACAAGAATATAGTGAATTTTTCTGCTTCTATAAATTCACTACTTACCTATTATTTCGAAATGCATTCGATAAGGCAGTTATCTGGTGATTAAAAAAGCAAATAAATCACACCTCAACGAATAAAATATATTTATTGTTCATAAAGTTACACTTATCATTATTTCACTCCTGTCGGACAATGAATATTTGTCAGTACACCATCGGGCAATTATATCGACCTGCAGCATTTGCATAATAAAGCTAATACATTTAATTAAGTCTTGCAAAACGAAAAGAAAAGGGGACCATTAATCATTACCAATGAGATTTTCTCCCTTTATATCTTCTAGCATGTCTATAGAATTGTGCATAAAGCGAGTAATCATTCGTTAAATATACGGCTAACCGAATGAAGGGACATTATACAGGGTTACGATGAAATATGGACAAGAATTAGCGATATTTATACAGGGTGGGTCTTTGACTTGTACATTTATTTTAACTGTAGATTCCTCTCATCAAACGAAACACTTTTTTTTTATACCATTTTTCAAAATTCGGTTTGGTTTGGGAGATACAGGGTGTCGAAAATCCATGAAAAAAACACTTTTCTGTTTATATCTTCGGAACCGTTATTTCGAATGAACTGAATTTTGGTTTAGTTTTTACTCTATTCATGGTGCATATTCCTCAATCGAAACCTATTCAATATCTTTACTAGTATAAAAGTTACAGTGTAGTCGACTCATCAATACACGGTAAAACACCATAAAACCACTTTAAAAAGATAAATGGTTCATATTTTCGAAAGAATCAATCATTTAAGAAACTAAAAGTATTCCTATTTTTTTTTTCAATCAAACGCGTCGTTTTCGAGTTATTTCCAATTTCACCCGGAGAAATTTGACGAAAAAATCATTAATTTCAAGAATAATCTGAATGCGTCTCTGAATTAAATATTATCGAATATTATTCCTTCTCTGGTCTTTAAACGAGTTAACAATGTTGTCACAATATTTATCGACATTGTCGAGATATTTTAATAATAAAATCCCACAAATGTGGGAGATAAAATTGAACACCAAGGAGGATTTACTACGCACAGTTTCTATTGAAAATTCATAGTTACCGGTCCATATTGAAGTTAAATGTCGATGAAATAAAAAATTCGGATATGAATGATGAATCTCGATACAAACTACTTATTAAATTGAAATTACTGAAAAAGAATACGATACCTGATAATCTGTGGCGATGTTCCTATCTAAACAACATCCTCTTGGAATTTTATAAACTCGACACGGTTCACATTATATTAATTCACTTCATATAATAATCACATTCGAACAATAAGTCACTGAATGTATTCAGATTATTCAGAACTTCACATAATGTTTACAGTTTTTTCAGAGACTCTGGTTTGTTATTGTTTAACGTTGACCTCCACATAACTATACTTCGGTTTTCGCTCTACGCATGCGTGGTAAAATTTGGCGGCAAAGTCGATTCATGATGGAAACGGCCGAATTCATAGATATTTATACCACGGTACACAAATGTATGGTGATTTATACTCTGTTTCGTCAAAAATCCTTAACCTCAATGAAAATATCAGCAAGCTGACAACATCTTCTTGAAATTTCTGTGCAAACATTCACAGAATCGATACAAATTAGATTAGGTTAGGTTGTTCAATAATAAATCTGAATGAAAAGTCTCTCTTCATGATATTGTTTGGGAATTTCGAGGAAAATTTGAACAAGTTATTAGTGTTTACAAACTAATCTGCAGAAAAATCGAAGAAGGAACTTATTTTGGTGTGAGAAATATGGCTTTTTAGTTGCAGATATAATCCGATGAAACTAACTGTTTTTGTTGAAATGATCGTGTTTGCAACATTTTTATTCCAATAAGGTTAGTACTTGACTACTTGAGTATTCTCTAAATTGGGCCTAAATGTATAAACTCAATTTCTATCGAGAAATATGAACTTTGAATCAATTCCACAGTATCATTTCAGGGACGTATTCAGCCCAATGTTTTTTTCAAATGGCTATATCTTTTTAACAGAGCCGAATTCGGAAAAATGGAAAATGAAAAAAAGGTTTCTTTTGGCCTCAAGAATCTTCAGTTAAAATATATGTACAAGTCAAAGACTCACCCTGTAAACAATGACACGTAACGCAACTGATGCCATATTAATTTGGCACACTTGGTTCAACCGGAAATTCCATATTTTTTCCAATTTAAATGAGCCATCCTGTATATTTCGACAGAAAATTCGCATCCAAATAATCCCTAATCATGTCACGATTCAAGTTTCCGTCTTCAAGAATAATTGAGTCTTCATCCAAATCCGTAGAGCTTATGATGTTTGCCTTGATTTAATTCATGCCGGATCTGCCCACTCATCACCAAAATTGGTGAAAAACGGACTCAGATTGGGAGCGAAGTTTGCCAGTGTGTTACGGCTCTAGCACTTGTAGAACATGTTTTTTATTCCGCCTCTTTTTGTCGTTGAGTGTATGTCACAGCATCGATTCTATCAATTCCATGAATTAAAGTCGCATAAGATATTATTCTCATTACTCTTTAATCGACTAATTTCACAAGTTGCAACAATTTCTCACGCTAAATCCTGAATTATCCGCTATAAACGGACCGTGCCACGTCAGCCACAGATCACGACAAAATCGTTTTTTATTTTTTCGATGGAAGACAAAGAGATAAGAGTCTATGTTCGCTATAAACAATGGGATCGGTTCAAAGTTGAGTTGTTTATGATAATAATCAATATGATTGTAAATAATACCGTGGGGTGTAGCTAGCGCTGGTCTGTGATCATGATTTCTTCTCTGTGTTCATTTATCATGTGCTCACCTTTTGTACACGGTGTTTCTAAATTGATTGAACTGATTTTACAGGGTGATTCCTTGTTCGAAATAAAGGGTAGTTTGTTATATAAATTTCTCTCCCATCAATTCAGAAACACCCTGTATGTGTATTAGAAGTGGGTTCTTTACACTGCGAATTTAGAAGGTTTTTAGAAGTGATGTCAGCTTTTCAAAACAGAATGCGATCTAATCGGAAAATTAACAGGCCTCCTCGTTTACCTGACCTCAACCTCATCGATATTTTATCTGAGGGACTCAGTTTTGAAAACCTTCTGATCTCCCTATGAAACACGATAGTTTTAAGAACGCAATTCCTGAAAGCGGAGAGTTAAATCTTGAGAAGAATGAACAGAATCCGCACAGAAAGATGAATATTCAACGAATGCCGCATCCCGAGAAGAACACAGGTAAATCAAAGGCAGGGAATGTGAATGTGAAGATCTGGATGGGTAAAATTTATGGTTCTGTATCGTTTTCTCCTTCGAGAGATCGATCGCGCTTCGATTAAATCCATAATCTCTATACAGGGTCTTTCACGAGGAACTTCACCCATATTTATACGGGAAACTACTGAACGTATTTTCATGAAATTCAGCACTTATAAGTATTTCACGATGCTGATGAAATCTAAAATATTTTCAAGGCATGAGCACCTCCGGTTTTTCCGGAAATGACGTCAACTTCCGTTTTTCAAATTAGAACACCATTTTTTTATTGCAGAAATAGATTCCTTAAAAAATTTCAAGTTATTTTGATGTAACATTTTTCAGTTTTGGTTGGAAAATTCTCTCTGAGCGGGAGAATTCGAAAAAAAAATCGAAAATAGAGCTCCGCTGAAACAAGAATAACTTCGAGGGTTTTGGATGGAAAATTTTTATTTTTGGGATTTTTCAAGATGTAAGATTGATGTATCCACTTTGAAAATCGAAATCGCGATTCACGATACAGGGGGTGAAATAATCGCTTTCAAAGTTAGGGATGACAAAATCGTGAAAAATCAATTTTTTCAAATTAGAACCCCATTTTTTTATGGCAGATATTGAATTTACGTTAAAAAATAATGTGAGTGTATGCATCACACCCTTGCCCTAAAGTGGATATTTTCTGAGTAATTCACAAAAAACTGTTTTTCGTCTTGAATTTTCAGCTATTTCTTTTCCCTTCACGCCAAAAAGATGAAATTTTCAGGAACTGTTGCTTAAACCATGTTTTAGATTTTACTACCCTAATATGCAAGAGAAAAAAGTTACAGGTTGTTCCTAAATAGATGGCGAATTTGGATTCGAATTTGTATCGGAAACCTCTTTATTTCAACTAATCGGCCATCGGTTTTCTCTCCAGTGATAAATAAATAATTCCTTATGAACCATATGCAAAAACTTACCATGTTTTACATTCTTTTTTTAATGATAGATATCATTAATTACATGCTACTGAATAAAGAGTAATTTGGCAGATGTAATTAATGATATCTATCATTCAAAAAAAAGAATGTAAAACATGGTAAGTTTTTGCATATGATTCATAAGGAATTATTTATTTATCACTGGAGAGAAAACCGATGGCCGATTAGTTGAAATAAAGAGGTATCCGATACAAATTCGAATCCAAATTCGCCATCTATTTAGGAACAACCTGTAACTTTTTTCTCTTGCATATTAGGGTAGTAAAATCTAAAACATGGTTTAAGTAACAGTTCCTGAAAATTTCATCTTTTTGGCGTGAAGGGAAAAGAAATAGCTGAAAATTCAAGACGAAAAACAGTTTTTTGTGAATAACTCAGAAAATATCCACTTTAGGGTAAGGGTGTGATGCATACACTCACATTATTTTTCAACGTAGATTCAATATCTGCCATAAAAAAATGGGGTTCTAATTTGAAAAAATTTATTTTTCACGATTTTGTCATCCCTAACTTTGAAAGCGATTTTTTCACCCCCTGTCTCATGAATCGCGATTTCGATTCTTAAAGTGGATACATCCATCTTATATCTTGAAAAATCCCAAAAATGAAAATTTTCCATCCAAAACCCTCGAAGTTATTCTTGTTTCAGCGGAGCTCTATTTTCGATTTTTTTTTCGAATTTTCCCGCTCAGAGAGAATTTTCCAACCAAAACTGAAAAATGTTACATCAAAATAACTTGAAATTTTCTAAGGAATCTATTTCGGCAATAAAAAAATGGTGTTCTAATTTGAAAAACGTAAGTTGACGTCATTTCCGGAAAAACCGGAGGTGCTCATGCCTTGAAAATATTTTAGATTTCATCAGCATCGTGAAATACTTATAAGTGCTGAATTTCATGAAAATACGTTCAGTAGTTTCCCGTATAAATATGGGTGAGGTTCCTCGTGAAAGACCCTGTATATTACGGTCGGCTTATAAATTGCAACATGCGTGGAAACCAAGGAATATCTGGACTGTTTACACAGTAAAAAATAATGAATTTTCAAGGAATTTCCTGTTCGACGTACGTCGTAGAGTCATTACATGCGAACATGTGAAAGTGAGCGTTCTGAATGAGAATTTGTAAGAGAATTTTTATTTTCGCTGGAATTAATAAGTAGGAGTATCGTAAATAATCTTTGCATTAACCACCACGCCTAAATGCATAATTTATTATTATTCTTTCATTTCGGACCAAAGCAGTTTCATGGTTATACCTTAATATGCGAAGAATCGTTTTTGACTGGATTTTTGTGACAATTTTGATTTTTCTAAGAATTTCCAGAGAATCATGAAAAAAAAATTCTCGAAATCACTAACAGATACAAAAAAACTACAGGAAATCATAAAGTTTAGTAAAACAACAAAGTTAATTTTCAAACTAACAATGGTCCACCAAAATAAAGTTCTTAAAAAAAACTGGGTACCTATAGCGTTCCAGAAAATATATCACCCTGTAGATTTGCAATAGGAATTAAAATGTCACATGGTGTGTCCTCAAAGTTGTAATATCTACGCCGAATTTCAGTCGAATATCTTGTGAAATGCAGATTGTACAGGGTGGCCAGATTTCGATGGTTTAGTACTACATCTCTTAAACTATAAGAGATAGAAAAAAAGTAATATACAAGTCATGTCCTCTTTTTTCTAGAAACATTGCTGTTGCTAAGGCGTCTAGTTTCCGAGCTACAGGGCGATTTTGGTATTCGGTCCATTTTTATAATTGATTATAACTTCCGTGTTATAGGATCTACGCTTCCGAAATGAACACATCTTTAGGGCACTTTTTTTCTGTTTTCTCAAATGGAAACCATAGTGGGAAATTATATTTCGAAATTGGTCTTTCTTCGACGATTTCACAAATATACAGGGTGGGCTTTTCAAAACGAAACAGACGAGATAACGGGCGGAATAAATTTATTTCGAAAAAATGCTCGGACACGTCGATTTTTGTTTCGAGGGGGACAACTTTTAAGGTCAAATTCAGAACTATATCGCTTCAACCCTTAGTTTTAGAACACCAACTCCTAAATTTTGAATAGGAAAGATAGGGTGAGTGATACCCCATTTGAAAGGCCTTTTTATCATGAATTCAGCGTAATATTTTTTTTCTCATTTAACGCATTCGTTTTCGAGATATTCAGTTCTGATTTTCGTACAGTACCATTCATTCCGCTAACCATGCTATGTGAATTAATCAATTATTTGACTAATTATTCATTGTTAGAATTTTAACTTTGTATTTTGATGTCTGGTGTATTGCAGTTATGGAGTTTCATCAAATCTACAGAATGAATGAATAATAAATTCGATTGATTCAGACAGCTTGCTTGACGACAATACCATATTTGTTTCAACTTCAAATGTCAATATCTCAAGAATCAATGAATCAAATGAAGAAAAAATCAATATCCTGAATTCAGGATAAAAGGACTTTTCAAATGAGGTATCATTCACCCTATCCCTCCTATTCAAAATTTAGGGGTTGGTGTTCTAACACTAAGAATTGAAGCGTTTTAGTTGTTAATTTGACCTTAAAAGTTGTCCCACTCGAAACAAAAATCGACGTGTCCGAGCATTTTTTCTGAATAAATTTATTCCGCCCGTTATCTCGTCTGTTTCGTTTTAAAAAGCCCACCCTGTATCATGATACACTTCCGAGTTCAATATATATCGAAAATTTCGAAAAAACACTTTTCGTTCAACAAAATCCAAGCAGGCTTTGATTCACTTCCTTCAAAACTGGGGCGGTCATAGATTCTCATGTCTTATTTATTGTCACTTGTCAAATTCAATTCAGTTTCATCATTGTTGTATCATCTCTCTGACAAAGTGGAGATGTAGGTATATCCTCATCTTTACTCATCTACATCTAGTAATCAACAGAATAGCACATGAGGCTTTCCTTAGAATATCTAGGGTAGGTACAGGTAATGAGAGAATCAAGAGTCACAGAGTCTAGACCTCTCTGGACGAGTAAATCTCATCAGCGAACATGCAAGCATTGAGAAGAACTTTAACACGATGCTATCAATACAGAAATAATTTGAGAAAGAATACAGTCAATTGATACTCTTGAAAGGAAAAGTTTCAGGTTTCTTAAATGACTCTAATTGGAGCAGGATACACTGTCAAGAGTGAAACTGAAAATCTCAGAAGAAAGATATGAAGTATGAAGATCGCTTTCTACAGGCATTGATTGCTCTGACAGAGATTTCCGATACCAAGTATCTAGTCGACATATACCAAATTTTCGAGTGTTATTTCAGCGCCTACCTAAATGAGGAACAACTCGAACACTCTTTTTTTTTGTAGTATCATTCTGACATTAAATTGAATTCATTTTGGTTCAGTTAGTCCAAACACAAATATTATTAACCTAGTTTTATGGAAAGTACCTTTACAAGCTTTCATCAGCAGTGCTCTAATATGCTGCGTTGTCATTCTGAAATCTATACCTACCTTTAGAAAAACACCTCTTATTCCAGAGTAGGTAGAAATTACCAACATTCTCTGCGAGCTCTCAGTGTTCGCATGCACCCATATAGCGTGATTTATTGTTCTCATCTGATTCGAAGTAACGGGATGATTATCGAATTAAACAAACAAGTCAACTGTTAAATTCCTAACTGAACAACGAGGATTCGTGTATGTGTGAGCCTTGAATCAATCAGCTTTACGAGATGTTCTCTCACAATGGGAACATTCGGAAAATTAAACAGAAGTAGGGAAAACGTGACTGGGTTTCAACAGGTCGTTACGATAAATCAGACGGAAATTCTTCTCTAATAATCCGCGATCATGTTTGTGAATTCGATGAGAATACCAGGAGACTGGTCATGCTTTGTTCGCCCTTGTATTATGCTCGAAATTTCGGTACTGGTGAAAAAATAATCAGGTCAACTTCAATGTCGAAATCTAAATTTTGGGAAATGAATCACAGCTCTATATTGCAACTCCGCCTAATTTGAACTAAATGCTCACGAAAATCCTGATCTCATGGGCCAAAATAGAGTATCCTGCATATCTACATGGAGATTTCGATAAAAACGTGAGAAGAGAATTGGAAATATCGATCGATTGGAGGATGTAATCAAGGACACATCGTGGACGCTTCCTCGACGAGCAGGTACCGAAAAAAAAAGAATTATTGAAATTTAAGGGCAATTAGTGAGAGGATTTGACCAGACAGTCGAGGACCACTTTATCACGCTCTGGTCTTTCAGTAGGTCCATTCTTGGAACTGTTACATTTTATCGATTGCTTCATCACTGATGTCAGTGAGTCTGGACTCAATCCGATCGCATTTTGGTCCTTTGGGCCGGATTAGAGATTCATGGACGAAGTTGGGACGCCCTGTAGAACGGATGGTTGCGGACGTCCATAGCGCTTCGTCATCGATGCGACTTTTACGCGACAAAGCTGATTCAGCGGATAAAAACCTTGCGAACAGGCGGATAATCGTGAATTTAAAATAACCTCAGGTCAGAAGTTGTCCAATTAAAAGCATGAAAAGGAAATAGTTGTGCATAAATGAACACTCCGGGAATGAATCAAAGCGTGATGTGCAATAACCCGCCTAATGACGAACTGGTTACGGGACTAAAGGATTAACATAATGCCGGAGATAAATCTGTACTTGGAATGTAGATGAAGAGAGGGACATTGTCTCTGGGAGGATATAGTCCATCCAAGAATTATTGACATCAAAGCAGGCCTTGGAAGTCCAGTCGCAGCTTTATTTCTAGTTACAAAAAGTCACTAGAAATTTTCTGTGCTTGCATTATAGCAATAAATATACTGGGTAAGCCTTTGACTTGTACATATATTCCAACTGTAGATTCCTCTCATCAAACGAAACACTTTTTTCTATACCATTCTTCAAAATTCGGTTTGGTTTCGAAGATACAGGGTGTCGAAAATCCATGAACAAAACACTTTTCTGTTTATGTCTTCGGAACCGTTATTTCGAATGAACTGAATTTTGGTAGAGTTTTTACTATATTCATGGTTCATATTCCTCAATCAAAACCTATTCAATATCTCTACTAGTATAAATGTTACAGGGTAGTCGACTCATCAATACACGCTAAAACACCATAAAACCACATTGAAAAGATGAACGGTTCATATTTTCGAAAGAATCAATCATTTAAGAAATTAAAAGTATTCCTATTTCTTTTCAATAAAACGTGTCATTTTCGAATTATTCCCAATTTTACCCGGAGAAATTTGACGAAAAAATCATTAATATCAAGAATAATCTGAATGCGTCTCTGAATTAAATATCATCGAATATTATTCCTTCTCTGGTCTTTAGACGACTTTACAATGTTGTCACAATATTTATCAACTTTGTCGAGATATTTTATCAATAAAATCCCACAAATGTGGGAGATAAAATTGAACAGCAAGGAGGATTTAACACGCACAGTTTCTATTGAAAATTCATAGTTACCGGTCCATATTGAAGTTAAATGTCGATGAAATACAAAATTCGGATATGAATGATGAATCTCGATACAAACTACTTATTAAATTGGAATTAATGAAAAATAAAATAATACCTCATAATCTGTGTCGATGTTTCTATCTAAACAATAATAACAATATCCTCTTGGAATTTTATAAACTCGAAACGATTATATTAATTCACTTCACATAAAAATCACATTAGAACAATAATTCACTGAATGTATTCAGAACTTCACATAATGTTTACAGTTTGTTCAGAGACTCTGGTTTGTTATTGTTTATAGTTGGCCTTCAGATAACCAATTTTTCGGTATTCGCTCTACGCATGCTAGGTAAATTTGGCGGCAAAGTCGATTTATGATGGAAACGGCAGAATTCATAGATATTTATACCACGGTACACAAGTGTATCGTGATTTATACCACGGATACTCAAAGTGTTTGAGTATCCGTGGATTTATACTATGTTTCGTAACAAATCCTCAACCTCAATGAAAACAGCTGACAACATCTTGAAATTTCTGTGCCAACATTCACAGAATCGATACAAAATAGATAAGGTTAGGTTGTTTAATAATAAATTCTGATGATCTGAATAAAAAGTCTTTCTTCATGATATCGATTGGGAATTACGAGGAAAATATGAACAAGTTATTAGTGTTTACAAACTAATCTTCAGGAAAATCGAAGAAGGAATTTATTTTGATGTGAGAAATGTGGCTTTTCAGGTGCAGATATAATCCGATGAAACTAACTGTTTTTGTTGAAATTATCGTGTTTGCAACATTTTTATTGCAATAAGGTTACTTGAGTATTTCCTAAATGTATAAACTCAATTTCTATCGAGAAATATGAACTTTGCATCAATTCCAGAAGATCATTTCAGAGGCGTAGTCAGCCCAATTTTTTTTCAAATGGCTATATCTTTTTAACAGAGCCGAATTCGGAAAAATGGAAAATGTAAAAAGGTTTCTTTTGACCTCAAGAATCTTCAGTTAAAATATATGTACAAGTTTAAGACTCACCCTGTATAATTATAACCTTGATATCTCAATGGTATTTTTTCAAAGTAAGGCACTTTGAACATGAAAATGTCCTTAATTATCACATACGATTACCATCGTGTGAATCTAATCTGTATACCAGCAGTATATTATTTTCATCTTGTATTGACACATTATCAAACGATCAATTAGAGGTGCATACAGCCTGGAAATACTGGTCCGATAACGAAAAATATCGTGGATGATTAAAGACCATGTTCCTTTCCAAAGTTCGATACGAATATTCACCATACCAGAAAAGTCTAGTTGATAATTTGAAGCGTGTTGCTGCAAAGTGAATGGATTGGAAAAATTGTAGTAGATATCAAGACAGAAACAAAACTGAAGGAATGGATCTTTAATGTATAAAGAATTTTGTCATGACATTGTAACTTTCAATATTTGTGAACAATGAAGGAGTTAAACATGTAATATTTAAAATGTAAATATTCCTATTATTCTGCTTTAACAACCACTGTTATTACTTCCTCATCCGGGCAGAACTCGTTATGTTCATAATTGAAGGCTTTATATGTATATGTCAGCAATATCATAACATTCCATATATTTTGACTGATCTTCTCTAATTTCTTTTTCTACGTGCTCTGTGCAGGCTCTTCATCTATTAGTTGTACATTCTTCAAGAGCCTCATTCCAAAGATTTTTCACTGGCGCAATTATTTGCCAAATTTGTTCGAATAATAATGACAGAACAAAACGTCAGTGTCATTTCCAACACCAACCTGAATTCTGAATCTCAAAATATTACCTAATGGGCTATTACCAACATAATTTCGATTCTCCAAAGCCCCACGAAATGTCAATAATTCTCCGATGTACTGTAGCTCCTTTTCACATTTGTTCAATCTAACAGTGGCTCACCAAAGGACAACTGTCCTGCTATCCCTTCCGAAGAAAATTCAACTGGATGGAATCTGGCACGCCGAAATAAATCTCAGAATTGCAGTACCACATAAAATTCGACTTGACAAAGCAGTCACATTATTGTCCACCTTATAAAAGACGAGGTAGGCAGTACTTTTGTTCCACCTCATCGTTATTCTTCGAAACGAGCTCCAATTACCAAATTTACCGAAATTGGAAAACGTAATGTCCTCTTTAATATACGAGATGGTGTAAAAATAATTCCGCATTAACTGTACGCCATAAATTCGGTGATTTATAACCTTCCATCGAGTACAACAACATGGAAGGATTCTGCGGTGGTCATTCCGAAAATTAAAAATTCTCCACGCTGTCCGATACGATGTTATTATAACGACACCTTATTATGGAGGAGGACGACTTCATCCTTATTTATTGAGATTTCATACCTACGATAAAAGGTAATTTGGGGTAATTTTCTCCGAGATGAAACGCATCCTTGGGGTTTTATAACGAGGAAGTGATTTGCATAATGGTTTTAGGAAAGTGGAGTTGGTCACTTTGGTTGTTTTCATTTGGTATGTTCAGAAGGATCTTCACAATTTTCTTTACACGAAATACACCTTTCACAAGTGTTATTCAGAAATTCAAAGTTGAATTTCAGAAAAGGGGACATGTATTTATTGAAATTCAGAATAGTCAATTCAATTTCAGAAAAACGAAATTGAAATTCAGATTAGAAAGTTGTAATTCAGAAAAGGAATATTGTATTTCAAAAGTTATCAATTCGATTTCAGAAAATGTAATATGTATTTCAGAATAGTATCGAGCTCGGTATCAAGTGATGCAACATAGGAACTTGTCTTAAGTATTTGATATTTTCATATTTGTTTTTTTCTTGTTCTCCTTTTTGACTGTATTATTCTTATGTTATTTTCGGAAATACAGTGTGACAAGAAAAACCTTGGACAAACTCTTTTTCATTTGACTTTATTAAACAGAAGAAATTGAACAAAACAACAACAAATAATAATAGCTTGAACATTTGTTGATAATATATCTAAGCCGTTTCGAAGTGGCTTCCTTTGGCGGCGATACACAGCTTCAGACGCTCCTTGAAATTTTCGGCAATGGGCCGCAGCTCCTCGGGAGTTAATCGGTTCCATTCCCGGCGCAGAGATTGCTTCAGCGACTCCAAATTTTTGTGTTTTTTAGCACAAGCCCTGTGCTCCAAAATCGACCACACGCTATAGTCCATTGGGTTGAGATCCGGTGAGTAGGGCGGCCAGTCTGCAGATGAGACGAAACAAGGAAAATGGGTCTTACACCATTCTTGCGTCATTTTCGCTCTGTGAGCCGGATCGGAGTCCTGTTGAAAGGTCCAATGCGTATCGCCTAAGTGCTGCTTGGTCCACGGAAGTACTACGGCCTCGAGGATGTCGCAGCGGTAGACTACTTGATTAATTTTGACCCCTTGATCCACGAAAACTAAGGGAGTTTTACCACTGCCTTAAATTCCGCCCCAGACCATGACGGATTGCGGATTTTGACGGTGTTCGACGATGGCCGATGTACCGGGAGCCTCTACGGACCAGACTCTGTCGTTATGGTGGTTGTGGGATTGTTCTACGGTGAATAGCTTCTCGTCTGTGAAGAGAATTCGCTCCCATTGCTGACCGGCGGCGAGACGAAGGAGTTGGCGGCACCTTTGCAGTCGTACGCGCTTGTTTTCCTCCGTGAGGAGTTGAACTTTTCGGAGCTTGTATGGCTTGAGATTGAGCTCCTTTTTTGCAATTTGACGGACTGATTCGCGGTTGATACCGGTCTCACAGGCTATTTTCCTCAGGGAAACCCTCGGATTTCGATTGACTCGCTTCTTGACGATGTTGCGATTTCTAGGTGTATTGACAGTGCGTTTTCTACCACTTCCTGGACGACTACCATCATGGCCAAGCTCCTTGAAACGACGAATTGCATCGGACACGGTTTGTCGAGGCACATTGAGCAAACGAACAATTTCGCATTGACGCCTACCTTGACGAAACAGCTCCAAAATCGCACTACGTTTGTTTGACGTTCTAAAACTCTGTGAAATGAAATTATATCGAACTGAAAATTCACATATTAGTACAGGAAAGTGTATAGAAATCAATAGAATAAAAATTATTTGGCTGCACTGAAATACTTTTGTTCCAAACCACAGCAAAATTTGTCCGAAGTTTTTCTTGTCACCCTTGTCGAGTTTATTAAATATAGGTGTATAAATTGGCTTTCACCTGTAAAATGGGGTATACAGGGTGGCAGAGTATCTTCTCGAGATCCGGCACCGCTACAGGTCGAAATCGTTCTCGTCTTTCTTCTCGGAATCGAAGGAGGAATAAATGATCACCTTCCGTGCTCCCAGCATCAGGTCGTGATCCCCAGTGATAGAAACCCATTCCTGCTATCTTTTCCACACAATACTTTATGTGTAAGAGTTGCCAACTCGAACGACTCCACAATAAAGTGCATGTGATTGATAGATATTTAGCTATTACTGGGACTAATTTGAAGATGTCAGAGGTGCGGCTCTAGCTGATAATCTATAGCTGCATGTCAGTCCGTAATTTTTTGTATATTGCATAAGATTCCCGTACAGAACGTGACTCCGGTACGGTCCGGGGGATGCAACAATTGTGATAAGTGGCGTGCAGGATCGTACTCAAGTCGTGGGAGAAAAATCGTACACACGGAGCGATGGCAACTGCAAAATCTCGGCTTGACAAGCAAGGAATCTCCTCTCTTCGTTTGTACCTCCAATTTAAGAACACCCTGTAAAAACCGTTGCGAAACATAAAATACGCCTGTTCTACTGTATTTTACCTGAAAAATTGAGCAACCTCTTTCGAAAGAAATTGAAAATAAGTCAGAATATCTGAATTTCCGCTCGAACAGAAAGTGTTATTTGTTCTGTCTATATTTCTTCTCTTTTATACGAATATTATCGAATTGAAAGCCTCTTTTCGTCGGAACTATCAATGATCTCGTTTATTTCTCGTTTTCATGGCAACATACATCAAAATAATATACAGTGAGATTACAAATCAATAATCATTTCTGACAAAATATTTAACAGGAAGTCTGGAACAAATTCTGGTCATTTCTACACCTTTTCGGAATGTTATTCAGAAAACGTAAAATGTAATTCAGAAAAGCAAATTGCATTTCAGAAAATGGAAATTGTAATTCAGAATAGTAGGTTGATATTCAGAAACGGTAATTTCAATTTCAGAAAATATAAAGTGTAATTCAGAATTGGTGGTTTGAAATTCTGAAATGGAAAATTTCAATTCGAAAAAATGAAATTGTGATTCAGGAAAGTACGTAGATAGAAGCAAGAAATATAATAATAATAACTTTACAGAGTGACAAGAAATACTTCGGACAAATTTTGCTGAGGTCTGGAACAAAAGTATTTCAGCGCAGCCAAATAATTTTTATTCTCTTGGTTTCTCTACACTTTCCTGTACTAATATGTGAATTTTCTGTTTGATATAATTTCATTTCACAGAGTTTTAGAATGTCAAACAAACGTAGTGCGATTTTGGAGCTGTTTCGTCAAGGAAGGCGTCAAGGTAGGCGTCAATGCGAAATTGTTCGTTTGCTCAATGTGCCTCGAAAAACTGTGTCCGATGCAATTCGTCGTTTCGGATAGCTTTTCCATTATGGTCGTCGTCCAGGAAGTGGTAGAAAACGCACTGTCAATACACCTAGCAATCGCAACATTGTCAAGAAGCGAGTCAATCGAAATCCGAGGGTTTCCATCAAGAAAATAGCCTGTGAGACTGGTATCAACCGCGAATCAGTCCGTCAAATTGCCAAAAAGGAACTCAACCTCAAACCATACACGCTCCAAAAAGTTCAACTCCTCACGGAGGAAAACAAGCGCGTACGACCCCAAAGGTGCCGCCAACTCCTTCGTCTCGCCGCCGGTCAGCTATGGGAGCGAATTCCCTTTACAGACGGGAAGCTTTTCACCGTAGAACAATCCCACAACAACCAAAACGACAGAGTCTGGTCTGTAGAGGCTCCCGGTACATCGGCCATCGTCGAACACCGTCAAAATCCGCAATCCGTCATGGTCTGGGGCGGAATTCGCGGCAGTGGTAAAACTCCCTTAGTTTTCGTGGATCAAGGGGTCAAAATCAATCAAGAAGTCGACCGCTGCGACATCCTCGAGACCGTAATACTTCCGTGGGCCAAGCAGCACTTCGGCGATACGCATTGGACCTTTCAACAGGACTCCGCTCCGGCTCACAGAGCGAAAATTACGCAAGAATGGTGTAAGACCCATTTTCTTCATTTCATCTCATCTGCAGAATGGCCGCCCTACTCACCGGATCTCAACCCAATGGACTACAGCGTGTGGTCGATTTTGGAGCACAGGGCTTGTGCTAAAAAACACAAAAATTTGGAGTCGCTGAAGCAATCTCTGCGCCGGGAATGGAACCAATTAACGCCCGAGGAGCTGCGGCCCATTGCCGAAAATTTCAAGAAGCGTCTGAAGCTTTGTATCGCCGCCAAACGAAGCCACTTCGAATCGGCTTAAATATATTATCAAAAAATGTTGAAGCTGTTATTATTTTTTGTTGTTTTGTTCAATTTCTTCTGTTTAATAAAGTTAAATGAAAAAGAGTTTGTCCGAGGTTTTTCTTGTCACACTGTACACTGTTCATAATACATTGATTCACGGAAAGTCTTCATATGTTATCACGAATTCAAAGAAAACACCTGTAATAATCAGTTTCACATCTTGCAACAGGTTTTTGAAAGAGTGCTGCTTCTTCGGAAATGGATGAAATTCAAAATTGATATTTCTGCAGTATCTTGAATCATTTTGACACTGTTAATCTCATTTATGAGAAAAGTCATTACAAAAAACAAAAACTCTAGCGAAATCCTCATTTGATTTGATAAAACTCAAATTCTCCATACAAACTTTTTGGTGGAGATATTTATTTTCCTATCCATTGATGATTACCTAAGAAAACAAAAATGTATAGCTTCCGATGAAGACCTTCGTGACATCTAATATTTTCAGGATACACTCATTAGGATTAAAGCTTTCAGGTAAGAGTTGAATGATTGCGATTTCTAGATATTTTCAAACAGTTGGCCAGCATGAAGGGACTCGTATATTTCAACTTGCAACCATAGGATTGAAAGAATCATGGCTCAAAAGCTTCCAAGCATCATTCCCATTGTGATTTATGCTCTCATTAGGAATTATCATCGATTTAAAAGAGATCTACCCAATAAACTCTTGCGTTGGCATCAGCCATGGATTTATGACCAATCCGTGACTGTTTAAAAACCCATTTGATTCCATTCAACTGGATTTTCGACAAATTACGCTCTAGTCTCATCTGGCACGAAGTCTCCTTGAACAAAAGATCTGTGGCCGATTTTTTCGATGATTCACATGAGAATACAGCACAAAATCACGTTGCAAAATGTCGAACGTTATAATAGATGCGATGCAATTTGATTGGATGCGATTAGCACTTACCAGAATATCGATCTGAGATAGAGATCGTTGGAAAATCCTTGCTGGTATGAATAGGACCATTACCTTGAAGGAACAATGTTGATCGACTAGTTTTGTAGGAAGTAAATTTTTAGAATCCCCTGTACCTATTTGTTTCAAAATGATTACTCTAGGAGTACTCGAAAGTCAAGATATACTGCTCCACAAGAGTTGAGGATATCGTATTCAATCGTTTTTAAAAGTATGTAATCTTCGAGAAAATCGCTGTAAAATCAGTTAAAACTCAATAACAACTTGAATCGATACAATAAAAATCAGTAAGAGGCATTTCGTCAATCTGGTCGCCTTTTTTCTGAAGTTTGGTTCTTTGCATATGCTTCATGAATGTTCTTATTTCTTATTTGAGTTTTCTGAAAATGCCAAGACGTAAATGAACAAACGCTGAGGCTGATAGGGCCATCGGAATGCTACAGGGTGGCCTAACTCAGGTTGTTGTAGCGGAAAGGCTCCAAGTCAGCCAAAGTGTGATATCTCGACTTTGGAATAGGTTCAGGGAGACAGGTTCCGTGTTGGAAAGACCAAGGCTTGGTGGGCGAAGAAAAACAACACCTGCTCAGGATCGTTTCATCACCGTTTCGGCTAGAAGAAACCCTACATCTACGTGTAGAATGCTACGGAATACTCTTCAAAATGCAGGTGGGGTCCAAGTTTCCATCGAAACCATCAGACGACGTTTGAGAGAGGTGAATCTAGGTTCTAGACGTCCATTAAGAGGAGTTTCATTAATACGTGACCATAAGCGTCAAAGACTGGAATGGACAAGGCAACATATCAATTGGAACGATCAATGGCGTAGTGTCCTTTTCACTGATGAATCTAGATATGGACGATTTTCAGATTCTCGAAGAATAAGGGTATGGACCTAGATATGGACAATCCCACGCATACCCCGTAATCGTCGCTATGTCCAAGAAGTCCATCCAATCCGAGGGGGTAGTGTTATGGTATGGATCGGGATATGTTTCAACGGGCGCACAGATCTACACATTTGTCCTGAGAATATGACCGCCTTACACTATAGGGAGCATGTCATTGACAATGTTGTGTCAAATTTTCACGCTGCTATTGGTGAAACTTTTCAATTTCTAGACAATAACGCTAGACCGCACCGTGCAGCCATAGAGAATGCGCGCGAGGAGCTTGGTATTCCACATTTACCACTCACCAGATTTGAATTGCATAGAACATGCATGGGATATGCTCCAAAGAAGATTAGATAATCATCAACCTACTCCAGAGTCCTTAAATGATCTGAGAGAGCTCTTGCCCCGTTTATGGAACCAAATTTCTCAAGGAATGTTCAACAACCTCGTGTGTAGGATGCAAAGAAGATTTCAAGCTTTTATTCATGCCCGTGGAGGCCATACATTGTATTGATAATCTTAAAATGCTTGAATTCTCTGGGAATAAAATTTTGTTATTTTACTCGATTTTTCTTAAGGTGGGCGTTCAATGTAGTGTGTTTTTATTTCAAGTTGATTTCGAAAACGGTTTCACTTTGAGAACTGAAATTTTGTGGGTGAACTCAGAAAGGATTAGGGTTCTTGTTGAAATAATTTTGATCGATTTCATTCCGACAGTTAATTTTTTTTCTTTCAAAAATGGAAGAAAATGAGCCGACCCATGCTTCTGTTTTATTTCAACAGAAAGACCCATGAAAATAGTTCAACTTCCGATTAAAAGTGAATCTACTGATAATTTCGTTCAGAAGATCAACTTGAAATACGGAATTGGCAGAAAATGGCCAAATTCAAATTTTGGCGGGAAAAAATTCCTGCTTTACCCACAAATCCACGTATTTCATAGTTCGGCGATTTTCGGATAGAGAGCGCCATTGTACATTTCATTCATGATTAGAGAGATACTCATAGAACTTATTGTGATAATGAAAGTTCTCTGGAGATATTCCTTAAAATGGATGGTGGCGCCTCTATCGGCTGATCTTTCCTACTCGGTTTAAACGCCCACCTTAACCAACTTGAAATCATATTTATATGAATTTTCATCACAAAAGTCTTATTTTAATTATATTTTTTTTGAAATTCAAGTCAATATCCCTTACTCCTGTGAAGCAGTTTTTTTGCTCGAATTCGCTCACTTAATCCATAATATCCCAGAATAAAGTATCATATACCTTTTTGTTTAGTTGTTTGACCTCGAACAAGACCATAACGTTGTGGTTTGAGGCCTATAGGGCTATTTGCGAACGAGTGAGCTTTGGTTGGCTAATTATCGAGGTTCTCATAAAACCGAGTAAGATCCTTAAAACTGATAAAGAAATACTAATTGGGATCATTTCCTCATTACCGTGTTACATTAAAAGGATTCGAGATTTTGTTAACTTCGAATGTTATGACTTTTACAGGTGTGTTGATGATCTGGAAATGAAATTCTGTTAAAAATACAGCTGCAGTTTCAGAATGATCCGAAATCTGATTAAATATTTTTATGGAACGTTGTTTCTGAAATAAACAAGTTTTTTTAATCCGTGGTGGTTACAAATGACTCTTATCCACGACCAAATACCTATTCTGCATAATTCGTAGGTACCTATCGAGTTTTAATGTGGCAATTAGATCACGAATCGATAGGAAGACCCAATTTATTAACCTTGTACCTTTAATAAATCATTCTCCATCTAATAATCAAGTTGCAGTTTAATTTCGAGCTCATAATCGATCAGGAATTGCACCTCACCGCCAAAACAACATGCCTAGACTATTCAACATTGAAGGTTGAAATCACGCTGCAAAAAATGAAGAATACGAAAATTTCATTAGAGTCTACCAACTAGATACATTCAAGAAGAAAGTGATAAGAAAATTGTAATGGGTGCAGTTATAAGCATATACACAAAGAAAAAGATCAGGACATAAAAATAAAAAAGAGCAGTAATAATTTATCTGTAGATTCACTTTTAATCAGAAGTTCAACTACACTGCGCAAAAAAATTAACGCACATTATGGAAATCTCAAATTTATTCTACAACTGAAGGTGTTCACAATGATAATTATTTTTATCAGAATTATGCATGCATATGTTATCCACTTTCAACGTTTTTCTTCAATACAGATGTTTTCTACCAGCAGGAATAAAAAAAGATGATATTATAAGATTTTGAATGTATTGGCTCCATTCTAAAATCAGTTGTTCTCGATCAATTCTAGTGATCAATAGTTTTTCTTTCGTTTGATTTTCTACACTCGATCGCTATGCAACGCGAAACACGCATGTTGACCCAAGAGGAATGTGCCCGATCGGTAGTTTTGCGAGAAGAAGGGTGGAAATACACAAGAATTGCAGAAAGGTTTGGAGTTTCCCATACAAGTGTGTCCAGAATGTTGCAGCGATTCAGGGAGACAGGTATGAATGTCCGAAGACCAGGACAGGGTAGAACACGGGTAACAACTGCCATTCAAGAACGTTACTTGAGAGACAACGGTTTGCAACCGCTCGCCTCCTTCAAAATCAGCTTGAGCAAACTCATGAGGTGCAAATTAGCACTCAGATAATAAGAAATCGCCTCAGAAAATATGATTTAAGGCCTCGTGTCGTGGCAAGAGGCCCAGCTCTTACCCCAGCCCATCGAAGGGCGCGTTTGGATTTTGCGAGAGAGCATATCCATTGGGAAGAGGCCGATCGGGAAAGAGTTCTCTTCACAGATGAGTCTAGATTTTGCCTCTACCATTGTGATCGACGTTCCCTTGTATACAGACGTCCACATGAAAGATATGCACAGTGCAATTTCTTGAATACTACGGGTTTCGGGGGAGGATCGATTATGGTATGGGGTGGAATATCTTTGACTGCTCGCACAGACCTAGTGGTCGTTGATAATGGAGCTATGAATGCTGATAAGTATATAAGGAACATTCTTGAAGAGCATGTAGTGCCATTTGCCCCATACATTGGTGAAAATTTCATTTTTATGAACGATAATGCCAGACCACATCGTGCGCGCATCGTTCAGGAGTACCTTGAAGAGGTTGAAGTCTCTCGAATGGAATGGCCAGCAAGAAGTCCAAATCTCAATCCGATTGAGCAGATTTGGGACAACCTCAATAGAAGGCTGAGAAGTTCAGAAAATCATCCAGCTACTCTCAATGACTTAGGAATCCAACTCGGAGAAATCTGGGAAGGATTAGATCAGAACATTTTAAGACATTTTGAGTATGAACCGTCGTTGCAGAGCTGTAATTAACGCAAGGGGTGGAAAAACCAAGTATTTAATCACTTAGGTATCAGCATTTCAGTATATTGAAAATTGTTCATTTCTCTTCTTTCACATAAGATTCGATGTAAACCTGAATTTTTCTTCCATTTAATGTATCTTGTTTCGTTCAGAACCTTCCCGAGAGAACATAAAAAATAAGTTATAAAGTCAATGTAGAGTTAACTTTCATTAAAATTGAGATTTTCAGAATGTGCGTTGATTTTTTTGCGCAGTGTATTTTCATGGGTCTTTCGTTTGAAATAAAACAGTAGCATGAGTTTGCTCATTTTCTTTTAATTTTGAAAGAAAAAAATGTACTTTCGAAAAGGAATCGATTTGAATTATTTCATTAAGAACTTTCTGATTTTACCCACAACATTTAAGTTCTCTCGAGATATAGACATGATTTTGGTAGATGATGTGATGATAATGAGCAAAGGAAAAGCAGTAAAAATATCTCGCCTTCAAGTTTCGAGAAATTTATGTAAATAATTTCATTCACTACAATGTAAGTGAATGCAAATCCAGCTCTACTCCATGTAATATATTGAAATCTCAGCGGATTATCATTCTAATGCATCGGTTTTTGTACGTCGTTATAGAGTTTATTAGCAATAAAGTGAATGTGAATTATCCACAGGCATTGCATAAAATCATGACTAATTTTATGGTCCATCTTCACTGCTCGTATCGTCCTTATGGCAAAGAATAAAATTATTTCCGCAATGAATATTCTGAACCTTTCGTGATCTCTACCGAACTAAGCTCGTCAGGAAAAGTGACCTATATTTCTTGAGAGAGTTGTTACAGTCAATGAAAAACCATACGGTTTTAGGGGAGATGCTACACGTCCGAGCTCGCGAGCTGTCTTCAAAAATTGGGCTTTTTATTTCCATGATATCTCAATTCGAATGCGGTGTAGACCAACAATTTTTTTTTTAAATTGAAACTTAATCATATCTCTAGAATGTGTATGACTCGCTTTTCTGTTTTTCTTCGTATATCAGGAAAAAACCTGGTGAGCTGTAATTTCATCAAAATCTGGACCAACGACTATATTTCCATGATATCTCCGTCAATTTTCGGGAAAAATGTATGAAATTTTCAGTATACATGCTGAATAATATTTTGCAGAATGTATATGAACCAGTTTTTCTGTTTATTGCCCACTGAATTTTCAAATAAATTATAAAGTAGGAACTTCATTGGTCATATTTTCGACCAGGTTTTTTTCCTATTAGGTATACGAAGAAAAACGGAAAGCGAGTTCAAAACAATCTTCGAAAGAACAATATCCAAAGAATGAACTGGCCAGCTAACTCCACGGAAATGAATCCAATTGAGCATGTATGGGAATACTCAGGGAAAGCAATATACAACCCATCCTTCAACTTTTCAGGAATTGAGTTTAACCCTTCGGGAAGAATGGAACGATATGCCTGAAAATTTCAGTAATGACTTCATTCATGGGATGCCTTGGCGTATTGGGTAGTTGATTGGAAGAAGAGGTGGTAATAATACGGACCATGGAATTTTGATTCAGTTGTGGAATACCTAACTATAATTAATAAAAAAAAATTTATCGGTGAATTGGATTTTTTTTCTCGTTTTTTCTATTTTGTCTGATCCTGCATAAAGCAAAGAGTAACAAACAAAGATTTTCTGTCCAATATACGAGGATATATTGAAAAATTCTTAGCCTACTATAGAACCAAACAAAATTTCAATGTCAAAATATTTTATTACTCAACACATTCTCCTTTTAATTGAATACCTTTATTACAGCTAACCTGCAACGTCTCTAGACCTTTCCAAAAAATTGTTTCTTCTTGCTCTGCAAACCAGTCCTCCAAAGCTTTTTTTACCTCCTCGTTGGAAGAAAATTTACGACCTTCTGAATTTTTTGTCAGTTGAGGAAAAAGATGATAGTCGGACGGAGCCAAATCTGGTGAATAAGGGGGTGTTCTAGTAATTTTAACCCCAAATCACGAATGTGTTGCAGGGCAACATACATTTGTACATTTGTGTACTGGGGCGTTGTCCTGTAAAAACAAAATACCTTTGGATAGCTTTCCGCATCTTTTCTCTTTAATTTTTTCCCGTAGAAAGGTCAGTAATGTCGAATAGTAATCTCCAGTTATTGTTTTACCCTTATCCAAACAATCAATCATGATAACTCCATGGCAATCCCGAAAAACTGAAGCAAGAACTTTTCCAGCAGATTTTTGGACACGATACTTCTTAGGTCTTGGAGAACCAGAGTGTCGCCATTCCATCGATTGTTGCTTTGTTTCTAGATCGTAGAAAAGTACCCAAGTCTCATTCGTAGTAACAATGCGGTTTAAGAAGTCTACATCGTTTTCAAATCGAGCACAGATCGAACGCGATGCTTTTACCCTTGCACGCTTTTGGTCAAAATTCAAACATTTGGGGATCCATTTTCCAGAAATTTTTCTCATATCCAAATTGACGTGAACTATATGATGAACATCTTC
Organism: Adalia decempunctata; assembly: GCA_951802165.1. Taxonomy (NCBI): domain Eukaryota; kingdom Metazoa; phylum Arthropoda; class Insecta; order Coleoptera; family Coccinellidae; genus Adalia; species Adalia decempunctata. Next base: position 4,668,006 of record OX637696.1, on the reverse strand, counting down.
ATCTTCAGTGCTTCAGATATCCGTTTTAGCCCAATTCGACGGTCTGATAAAATCATGTCATGAACTGCATCGATATTTTCGGGGACTGACACAAAAACTGGCCTTCCCGATCGTTCATCATCTTCAACGGAAAATTTACCTCTTTTGAAGCTTGCAGTCCAATTTTTCACGGTCGCATACGAAGGACATTGATCACCAAGAGTATTAATATATTATCTTCGTGAATCTGCTCACCTCTCAACCCTTTTAAATACATCAGGTACTTGATGATGGCTCGATAGGTACTCCGATTTTTCGATTTTTACAATTTCGGGGGACATTTTTTTTTTTAATTTATTGCGTAACTCTGGTTTGCTTTTTCGACGTCGAACTCTACACTGACACTTCTTATAAGTTATTGTTCGTTGATATGGTATCCCAATATTTTGTTTATGCGTGGAACTGGTCTAGGCTAGGGATTGCAAATTTTCCGAATTTGAATTTACCGGTAATTCGGTAAATTATTTGAAAAATTAACGGTTTTTCCGACATAAAAGAATAAGCCACAAAATAAATAACCAAAGTTTAATTCTTATCAAATAATAACAACAGGAAAGTAAAACTCTAGGTAAATTAAAAAAAATAATATACCTAACTTAGACTAGTAAGAGGCCATAAAACATTCGAAATAGTATTTTAAATAAAAAAATATCGTCGTTTCTCACTTTTTCAACGACTCGTCCGATTCCTTTAGGCCCTGAGAAAACAAAGCTTATAAGCTTTGTTTTCTCTGGACCTTTTTCATTGAACTAAAGGGATCGAAAGAATGTAAATGTGTGAAAAAGAAATAGCAATATTTTTGGAAAGAGGATTTCAGTGCTTTCGCAGCACTCATGGCTGCGGCAGGAACAATTATAACAAAGATTAGGTCGCGGCTAAGTGATGAAAGAATTAATATATCAATACAATATGATTAGGTGATTAAAGTATTGATATATCAATACAATAAGATTAGGTCTCCACACTAGTAGGCCGAGTTGCCATGAGTGCTGCGAAAGCCATTTCTAAGTATTTCCCCTGAATTCCCTCATTCCAAAAAATAAAAATATTGCATTCCTTTTTCACGCATTTACACACTTGAATATTTTACAATCCATCCCGTGCATTACAGAGACAACGGCATTTTTTTACCGAATTTACTGGTAAAAGATGTCGGTTTCTTCGTCGGTAATTTGAAGAACATTAAGGGCGGTAAATCGGTAAACCGGAAATGCAATCCCTAGTCTAGGCTAACTAGATTCAATACATCCTCGTATTGCGGTTGAAATAGGGGAAAATATTCATCTCATTTTCAGAACAACCTATTGTTTATTTCTTAAGAATCCTAGTGGGGCCAAGACTTGGACGATGTGTGTATATTGCCCCTCTTTCTTACCAGAAGAATTTCGATTATAATGTAGCCACTTTGTACAGCTGAGTTTCTCCCGGCGATAAAAACATAATTGAATCCATCCATCCTAAAGAGTCTTAATGGACCAGATTCGCATTCATCACCTCGCATGGGTCATAAATCCAAGTCCATCCTTCAACAGGCCTTTTCTGGATTCCGCTTTCGATAGGCCCGAGCGCAATATTTCGGGAAACGTCTCAAAGAGAAACCCGCCAGTAGGTTACGGGTCCCGGATCAAGTACATCTAGATAATAATCATTATCTGGTATCGAATCAAGGTCGGCCACTTTGCATTTTGGCAATAAGTTTGCAGGCGGACAACCTCGCCTAAGGAAACTGCGCGTTTTTGTCTTCGAAGATTTACTGTTAATCCTCACAAGATATATGGGACGACGCGTCGTTTTTTTTAATGGGTCGGCTCTTCGCACTCGACCGCGAGAAGGCTGAGGTTTCTTCCTGGTTTTGTCATACTTGAATTATAGTATGTATTGTACATTGCGATAGAGCGTATATCCGGTTACTTGAGAAGATTGTAAAGTGACACCTGTTGAGCTCGACAAGAAACAATTTCTTAAAGTTCCGTCTTCCATATTAAGCGGCAGTATCACCTTTTGAATCGTGGTAAATCTCCATTCAAAAGTGGTCTCTTCATTTCACGAGTGAGTTCCCTAATTTGGGACGTAGAGACTTGATTTTTTTTTTAAATTGATGTTGAAGAACGTCCCGAGGGCAAATAGTTTTCTTTTTTCGATTTAATTAGTTTTTCAATTAAAAAAAAAACAGGGTAATCGTTAGATCTGGGGTTATTGAATATGTTTTTCGTTTTTCATGAGTACAAGCTAAATTTTTGAAAAAATCATCATGAAAATTATTGTAGTTTATAGAAGATTAAAATGCCGAAGGCAAATAGTTGCGATTTTTTCGATTTAATTAAAAAAAACAGGTTGAACTTCAGCGTTTTGGAAACTACACTCAATGATTTTTTCCGATGGCTATTCATCATTTTTGGGAAAAATCGCAACTATATGCCCTCGGCAATTTGATCTTCTATAAACTACAAAAATTTTCATGATTATAATTTCAAAAATATAGCTTGTACTCATGAAAAATACAAAACATATCCAATAACCCCAGATCTAACGATTACCCTGGTTTTTTTAATTGAAAAACCATTTGAATAAAAAAAAAGAAAACTATTTGCCCTCGGGCCGTTCTTCAACTTCAATTTAAAAAAAAATCAAGTCTCTACGTCGTAAATTAGGGTACTTACTCGTGAAATAAAGAGACCACTTTTTGAGATTTTGGAGATTTACCACAATTCGAAAGGTGATACTGCCCCTTAAAGTAGGCGTTCAATGTAGTGTGTTTTTATTTCAAGTTGCATTTGAAAATCGTTTCACTTTGAGAACTTAAATTTTGTGCGTACACTCAGAAAGGATTGGAGTTCTTAATGAAATAATTTTAATTGATTTCATTTCTTCAAAATATATTCTTTCAAATTCTTTCAAATTTCTTTCGAAAATAGAAGAAAATAATCCAACTCATGCTTCTGTTTTATTTCAAACGAAAGACCCATGAAAATAGTTCAACTTCCGATTGAAAGTGAATCTACAGATATATTCGTTCAGAAAAACAACTTGAAATACGGAATTGGCAGAGAAGGGCCAAATTCAATGGCGAGAAATTGTTCCTGCTTTACCCACAAATTCACTAATTTCATAGTTCAGCGATTTTCGGATAGAGAGAGCCATTGTACATTTCCTTCATAAGGGTAGAGATATTCATGGAACTTGATAGTGATAATGTAAGTTCTATGGAGATATTCTATAAAATGCACGGTAGCGCCTCTATCGGCTTCGTTTTCTTACTCGCTCTGAACGGCGAATACACTTCGAATTTCAAGTTGATCTGTCAAATATCGGTTGTTTTTTTTCAGAATGATAGAGATTTCAATTGAAATATAACAAAAATTTAATTTTTAAAATTACGTTCCGTTTATTTTTGCATAAAAATAAACTTTCAGGTTAATCTTGCATAGAGTCTTCCATTGAACATAGATTCGGTAAATCAGCTTCTTTTTAATTCTTTTCAGAACCGTCAATTAAGGAAACATTTTAATTAAGGATAACCAATGCAGAAAAAAAATCAACTTTCTACAAATAAGTCAGAGATTTGCTTTTTAGTCTCTCACACGCCGTAGCTATTGTATACATCATCCACAGTTGCAATGGTTTGTGATATATGTTACATTAATTTTATTTATTCAAATGTAAAATCAGTCTAGTGTTTTGTTCTTCTTGTTTTGCATAATGGTTTTTTATTGACTGCAGTACCATCACTCTAGATCTTAAAACTGAGACTTTTAAGAGTAAGATTTGTCATCACATTTTCTTAGCTTTCCTGTAAAAGGTCACCACCAAAATTTTATCATTCTAGACCTGATGATGGGGGAAATAGCCCTCGAAACGTTGTCTTGAAAAATAAAAATCAAAATTGGATCGAGGATCAAAATTTTTGTTGGAAATTTGAAAAAAGGCTATTGTTTCTGGTTCATCAGCATAAACCAATGACTTGACATAACCCCAAAAAAAAAATAATCCATGGGAGTCATGTCACATGATCTTGGAGGCCAATTAATTGGACCATTTTTCGAAATAATGTTATCGCCAAATCTTTCTTTCAATAAATAAATTGTAACGGTAGCATCATGAGGTGTAGCTCCATCTTGTTGAAACCAAAACACTTCTTGGTCGATACCATACAAATTTTGAAACAAATAATCATTGAACATCGATCTGTTACGAGCATCATTCAGTGTAACATTAGCTCCAGCATCGTTTTTAAATAATGATGCCTCCAGCGTGTAAAGCACACCATACTGTGCATTTTTCAGGATGCAATGGAACCTGCAGAACTTCTTGAGGTTTTTTTCAACTCCATATACGGCAATTTCGCTTGTTTACGATTTTTACGAAGCCGTTCTACCAGAAATGAGCTTCATCACTAAACACAATTTTTCGATAAAAAGTGGATCAACTTCAAGCCGTTCTAGGGCCAAATCAGCAAACAAACCCTTATTATAGTCAAGTGGCTTTAGTTCTTGAGCCAGTTGGATCTTGTATGGGTGTAGACCAAGATCTTTACGAAACATTTTCCATGTGGTAGATGCACAGAGTCCAACTTGTAGTGAATGTCGACGATTAGACTAATCTGGATCTTCATTAACACAATCACTTACATCAGTGATATTTTCTTCTGTACGTACGGTTCTTCGTCTTGTTGTTGTTGTTGTTGCATCTAGTAGAGAAAATGTTGTCCGAAATCTATCGATAGTTCGACGAATAAGCTGCTCTGATGGACGATTATGTAAACCATAAATTTCACAAAATGCTCTATAAGTTTGGCGAATAGAACACTGATTTTGAATGTTAATTTTAACAATTTGTAAACGTTGTTGCAGCTTAGTCTTTCCATGATAGTTCGTCAATGCTTACTGAACACGAAATGGTATAGCCCTCAAAAATTCGTCAATTCTTTAACACTTTCAGTGCGGATAACGCGGATCCGCGTCAACAGCGCAGGGGCTGCCGCAGATATCTTCTTCTGTAAGTACAGTTCTTTGTCTTGTTGTTGTTCTTGCATCGAGTAGAGAAAATTTTGTCAGAAATCTATCGATAGTTCGACGAATAAGCTGCTCTGATGGACGATTATGTAAACCATAAATTTCACAAAATGCTCTATAAGTTTGGCGAATAGAACACTGATTTTGAATGTTAATTTTAACAATTTGTAAACGTTGTTGCGGCTTATTCTTTCCATGATAGTTCGTCAATGCTTACTGAACACGAAATGGTATAGCCCTCAAAAATTCGTCAATTCTTGGAAACCCCGATACAAAAAGTAAGATCAGCTGTGTCTCAGAATGTGAATAAATGCTGAAAATTCATCCTCATTGTATGTAAAATTAGCAAGAACCTCAACGAAACATTCCCCGAAGCCAAGCGGCGATGGGTATCATATTGAATATCTATGAATGAAACCCCATGTATATTTCATAAACCAACATAAATTGCCATCACGAAAACGTCCATAGATCCGACACACTGATACATTCTGACATTTTATCTCTCCATTAAACATCTAAAATTAAACGCTAAAAATGAATTCGTGATAGAAACAGCACACTTAATTGAATTATAACTCTGTTCCCAGCGACTTTGTCTTTGTCCGATATGTTTGCATATTTCTCCGATACTTATCTACGTGTACCAACCGGCATGTAATTGTGCCTGAATGGTTGGCATATCCAGCTAAATTCCATATTAGCTTACCAGCAATTTATTCCTCCTCCATTTCAGTTTGAATCGTAACCAGATTTCAACTTAATTGTTATCACCTATGCATCTCAGCGCCATTTGCATGTAATTAATGGTGATGAATTTATGTTTGTTTCTCTCAAATATGCGTGCATACAATGGGATTCTTGTGAGAGTTCAATAAACATCCAACCGAATGCGTTCGTCGATGCTAACACAGATACCGATGCAAATTGAGTTTGTTATGAAATTTCCAACACTCTTTCACTTTGTCGCTCAGTCCACCAAGAAGGCTACAGAGTGTGCAGGTGATTCTGTTCTTGTACCTCTATCGAGGCACCTAAATGAGTCTTGATAACGTGTTCTTTCGAGAAGTATGATTTTATGGGTCTTTCTAAAATTCTGTGAAATTCAAAATATTTTATTTGTTTCTCATTTGTAAACGTCAGTTTCCAAAACCACAATATTAATCAGGAAAGTTTATTTTATCAAGTCACTAACTTGTAAAACTGACAGTTAACTTGCAAAATTTTTACAAGTTGGTAGTATTATTTACATTAGAAAATTTTGTTTTATCGTCATATATGTTGAAAATCATGGTACAATTGTTATTTCCAGTAACACAGATTTTTGATGATGAAAGAGTTGATACTGATGATGATGAACCATCTGTTGACTCATAAACTGCTGAACTCGAGGACTGCAGAACATTTGTACTCTTCTTACTACCAAATAATTAGCTAGACATTTCGATTTTTTTGTTGGCCGAATCATCGACATAACTCATCGCAATTTCGGTGCTCTTCCACCCTCCTGCACGCTTTAGTGCTAAAATATCTCCACCCGAATCCGCAACCACAGTGGCTCCAGTTCTGCGAAAAGAGTGGCCGGTGTATAACTCTGGGTCTTTTAAACCTAAATATTTCGCTATTTGCTTTGGGACACCACCAATAGTGTGCTGGCCAGCATTAAGGGAAATGCACTTTCCATGTCGGTATGTCAAAAAAAATCTTAGGCTTTCTGTTCCAGGAGGCGGAAGATTTACATATTGGTCAATATCTAGTTTAGGTCCCCCTCTCCGATTTTTAAAATATTTTGTCTCGTGATTGTATATGGTGAAGACACCCTACAGTTTTAATTTCATTGGCAAACAAGTAGTTCCGGAGAAAAAAAATAAAAAAGATTGTGAATATTTCCACCAGCGTTTAGACTTTATGTTTATTTGAATCGCGTTGGCAGTGTAAAATACCGTAAGGTGATTTTTTTCTCGAACAGACGGTGTTGCCAGATCTCAGTAATGTCTTAAATACTAAGAAAGACATAGAACTTCCACACAGGGCAGGTGGATTTTCAAGAGCTGAGCCTTTAGAGTTTAGACATTTATCCCCTTGTCCCCTGATGACGTCGGCACTGATTTCGTTCAATTCAAACGAGGGCATGGGCACCCACAAGGGAGGTTCAGGGGAGGCGTGGCCCCCCCTGAGATTTTGGCGGCCTTATCGTTTTCAGCAGTTAGGTTAGGTTAGGTTCAGGTTGGGTTAGGCTTCAGACATTTATCCCCTTGTTCCCCGATGACGTCGGCCCTTTTTTCGTTTTATGGTTCTATTCAAACGAGGGCATGGGTGCCCACAAGGGGGGGGGGGGGGCGTGCCCCCTCCCTGAGATTTTGGTGGCCTTATCATTTTTCACCAGTTCGGTAAGGTTAGGTTATGTCAGTTCGGAGTCTGATGGCTTAATTTAATATATACTGCAATGATAACATATTATTTCAACTGATATTATGATGTTAACCTCGAGAAAGCAACGTTACATTCGTAAAACGACGCCTGAATGAAATTTGTCCAATCTATTTTTCATATCTTGCTCCATTCCTATGAGATATCGAATACTTATATGATATAAAAACCTTCGGTTTCATTTTTTTTGAGTAATAAAAATGCATTGATTGAACGTGGCAACAAGCATCGTACGCTGAATTTTCATTGAATTTAATTCAAACAAAATTTTCCCCGTCCAAATCACGAGCGTAGGGTATCGTTGCTAGGTATTTCAAAAAAATAATTCATGAGATGAAAGTTGAAAATTCATTCGAGATATATTCATTCCTCTTTCCTTAGATTATAAAATAGTAATTTGTCAGAAGTTCTTCAAGTGTGAGTGTAACAATGGAAGATTTGAATGTGTGTGTGTTCCAAGTTGCGGTTACAATACTTACAGAAAAGAGGATACCGAAAATGTGATACTTCAGTCAGTATCTTTCAAGGTATGTTTTTGGAGCAATCGCATCTAGATTTAATGAAAATATGCTTTCTGGTCGACATATTTTTATCAATGGATACTGTCGGAGACTTTCGAAAAAAACAAATTATTTTTGAAATTTTCAGAAACTACAGCCTCGAGAAAATCTAAAATTTCATTGATTCAGCGCCAATGAAATTGTACATTTTTCGTATTCCTCTCTTGGTCATGTCCTTGAAAGAATAGGTCAATTACCTTGACATTTTTGACAAATTTTGATCATTTTAGACTATTCAAGACTAATTCTTTCCGTAAATTGTCATTTTTTTAAGAAAATTTCTAAAAATCAAACCCACCCAGCACCCCTATTCACTCCAAATCCCGTTGGAAAAACAGCAAAATTACTTGTTTGCCAGCATTGGAACTAGTAGTAAATCATACCAAATCACTTGTTTTTCACGAAAAAAAATTAAAACATCGCAAAATCGAGGGGGACTTAAACTGGAAATTTACCTTTTATTGACAAATTGTTACTAGGGTAACTTTATATCTTAGCACTCTATACCCCTACACTATGGTCATCATCAGGAGCATGTAAACTAAATTGTTCAGCCTCTTCTTTACTTAATTCCTTGGCCTTTTTTGGCGTATAACGCTCATTTTTTCGTTTCAGAAACGCTATTACCTTTTGAAATCTGCAAATGACAACTAAACGTCAAATTTTTCAAAAATTTTTTTAAGGAAAACAAACCTGCGAACAGGGGCATTTTCTTTCATTTCCAAGCAGCTTTTCAGCATAGACCATTTTGCCCATAAAATATTAGGGCTGAATCTAGCTGATAGTTGATTCAAGTAGACCAACAAAATATCTTCAGTTACCCCAATCACACTATTTTTGTTTTGCCACTTTTTGAAGTCGTCGTATTCTCGCTCGTACCTTGAAGCTGATTTTGCAGGTAATAAACTTGAAGCTACACTACTGGCTGCCTCAATAATTTCTTTTGGTACATTCATTTTCGCTTTCGCCAAAACAAATGTAAAGAAATATTAACAGACATGTTCATGGCAACGCTTCCATAGCTTACGACATTTGCGACCAATTATTGAGATTTTTTGGAATTTATCTAACCTTTTTACAAATGAGAAACAAATAAAATAGAAAACAATACACGCAAGGTAACGGGTTTTACTGGCTCAAGGATGTTCATCGCCAGTAAAAACCCTCTTACCTTGCTAGTAATGTTATATACTATTTTTATCTCTAGATGCGAAAATATGCAAGTCTAAGCTCCATACACCCTGTATCATCTGACGAGTTCAAATCGATCGATATCCCGAGATAATCACCTTCAATAGAACAGCTCATTTCATGAACCAATCAATACAGTCATGCAGCTACAGAAATCTCGGCAGGATCTCCTACACGAGAGATCCTGGAGCATCAAACGAAACTTCCGATTAAAATTCCAACGACGCGAATATCCTTCATCACGGCACCCATCCCGAAGATGCCTTTCTAGTTGCAACTATGACTAGCATCTTCTGAGGAACTTTCATACCTGGTAGTGCCTGGTGGAACGAACAATAACCATGATTCAATCTTCCCCAGGTTACTAACGACTCCTTTTGATTGATGGGTACAAGTAGGAATTACGAGTTATAATTTAACAAGGACAACGCAGCGTTTGGTACAGATTGTTAGCAGCGATGTTACTCACCTGCTACGGAAAATTGCTACATATCTTCATGAGCTCGATTTTTTCAAGAGCGATCATGAATAATCGATTGTTGGTGTGCTCTCCAATTGCACAATGACTATTCATGCTAATGGTGGGATAGTAGGTAGGTCCGGGTATCGAATTTGAAGCGATGGTACGTCCTGGGGTCTTCTAGGAAAATTTCTCATCTCAAATTAGACTTATTATATTGTAAGGACACCCATCCCTTTCACTTATCTCAAAACCACTTAGGAATGTCGAAGAATTCTGCGGATTCTTCAGGGAATGGAGTATCGATATTCGACCCTCCACAAGTCGTTTCTATAGGGTGGTATTTTTTAAAGTTATAGTGTAACATATCTGAATTTCCTACCCTGCAATAAAATAAAATGCACCGTTGCCAGACGCCATGGCTTCCAACTTTGCAACGTCTATTGTCGAAACGTGGAACTACGTTGAATGAACTTATTTGATATTATTTTATAATTCTATGAATGATGAATATTAGTACGACTTCAATCAATACTTTAGGCAATTCGCATCTTTATAAATATGAGATTTTAATCATATCGAAGATCCACCATGAAGTAAACTCGTTCTTCTGTGACCATCGAAGAAATACGATTCTGTGGAAGAAAAACTAACCTCCGAAACAACAACGAATGGAGGGGCCCTTTTTTTGACTTCACTTTCACTCGGCTGCGGTCTGTTTTCACTTTCATATTCTGGTTCACAATATTGTTCCTTTGAAATGGAGTTCCTCTTCTAGGAATCCGCCATTTTAATATATTTCAAAGACGCTTGTTTGTTATCTGGTATGTACATGTAAATAACTTTGTTTCATTTCACAGGATTTAATCTCATGTAAGCTTATTCTATCTGATAATTGCATTTCTATTGAATATTGTGGAACTCTGTTCTGCTACCAACCCATTTGGAATATTCTTATACTGTTCGTAAGGCCTACTGCACATTTAACTATTCACTCGAAATTATGGTATACGCATTGGAGTTGTTGCTTTTAGTATAATATTTCACGTACAGGGGAAACATGGTTTGGAGGTCCAAGGGAAACTGTTTATATCGCCTGTGCCTAAGGAAAACATCCTCCCTAGCATCGTGGAGGACACTTCCCTCTGAGAGTTCTGTAGACGAACGTCCTCAGTAAAACAAGCCTTGGTGGGCCGGGCAAGTATCCTAGGCCGGATTGCTTCGTCCCGGGTCCAACGTTCATCAGTCAACAGGAAATCTAAAGAGTTTATTGTCCACTTCCAAACCAACGCCAATAAAATCATACACACACACACTTGGAAGGAAGGATTCTTACACATGGAACTGTAAAAGCTCTGCGCAACAATAAATTGACACACTCTATATGCCTATAACCTTTGGATGTATTGGATTCTGCTTTTTATCACAATTGTGCCAGTAATAACCTTACCGGAGTATAGAAAGCTCCATATTGTACATATCACCAGTGCTCGTCTTATTAATAATTGTTCTATGGATTGTAAACGTATCATCTGTAATGCTAGAAGGTTTTTTGCTTTGAGTTTCAATTGATTCTCGTTCGTTTTTCCTTCATATAGCTGTGGTTCCCCGAACTATGGTGCTGGACGAATAAAGGCTCTTGTTCCATGTTTATGTCCAATCTAGTGTATTATTTATCTATTTTACCTCATTATTTCCCATCCTATATTTCACTAATCTGAGTTATTACGAATCTGAATTACTACGACATAACATAGAGTTCTACCAATCTAGACGATCACATCACAAGCCAAAAATATAAGTATAAAACACCCGTTAACGTAATTCTACCCTCAGCTCTTCAGAGCAAGGTTATCCCTTTTCTCTGTTCCTAGGATTTACAAACTTGGAATGTTACAATAGGCAATGAAAAAAACACTTAAAATCCAGCAAAATGCATGAAATCCTTTTTCGAATTGATAGTTCGGTCAATATAATTTGATGTTTGAAGATTATTTCATGCGAATGTTGACAGCGGCTGCGCCTGAAATGGTCCATTCGTTTAGTACAATTTTTGACATACTCTTTCCAAAATTTCGACGGTATCGCGTCTATTATCAATGTCCAAGAGATATTACTAGTGACATTTCATTTGTATGCATTAGTCTAATTTCTATGACCGACTTCGGGTTAGATCATAGATTCAATTGTGATATTTTTAAGCATGTTTCAACCGACGCAGATATAGATATACTACATGCACTTTTATTCAATCACATAGGAGGTCATGGTTTCGTTTTCAGGAGTTGGGGCCCTTGATGAGAAGCACAGAACATATGATGAAAAGTCAGTGCGCGCACAGAAAATATCGTTAATGACAAAACGACGTTGCCAGTTTCTTTGTTCACATCAAAGTGAAAGATATTCCACATTTTGTTAGGTTTACAAATTGTTCGCAGATTTTTGGTATTCAATCGATATTTGCAGGTGAGTTTCTCGTCGAATATCCAAGATTACCGCATTTTTATTGTTTTTAGCACCAGTTTGGAGCGTAAGGACGATTTTCAAGACCAGGACGAATGTTTACATTTCGAGGTTGAAGGGGTACACGGGAATTTCGTTGAAAAGGCTGTTATTTGGACAGATATCGCAGTAGATGGATCGGATGGAGCCTCGAGAGGTCGATTAGGATGGTATTTTTCAGGTTTTCCAAGAAACTTGGCGATATCTGAGCAGATTTGCAAAAGTTAGGTACCTCACTAATGAGGTGGAACTAAGACCTAATTCTCCTATAAGAAACGCCTTTCAAAGGTCGAGATGGTGAAAAATGTATTCTTTAGATGTTTGAACAAACGCAGCCGAGTTTTATATCTCATCATTGATTTTAAGAAAGTTATCAACAAAATAAAATTGACATTATTCTTGATTATTGTAATTACCCATCAATTCATCATATCTTTGGGTTGATTTTTTTTATGAATTCTTGATTAGAATCAACTATTGATATCGTGAAGTCTTGAACTTTCAGTTCAAGAGGATAATAAACATTAAATCTTCACAAGCATGCATATGAAAATTATGTGAAAGCAATGCAATTTTCTTCCATGGCGAAAAATAATATATTTCAACAGTGAACTCTTGTACTTTTCATGCAAATAACTAGAAAAGGAATCCTTTCTATCAATTCATATAAACGTTAAATATTTTCGTCCGTCACATCTTTTCCAATTCATTCATTTTCCGAATAAATTCACATTCTGAGAAATACGCTATGAATGTAGAAAGGGCAACATAGTGTTGACTAGGAACATAAAAATATTTTGAAAAACGTCATAACTTCGATACAGAGGGGAATGTGTCAAATTTCCAAGGCCAGAGTTGTGATTTTATAATTGTGAATGGAGTATACTCTGGCTGGCAATCACATGGTTGAAAATTTTCCGATTTTATCAGGACGAAACATAAAGGCTATCAACACAAAGTGATTTGGTTAATATAATCAGCTCCTTCGTCCAACTTTTTAGCCTAAGGAACGACATTCTCTTCGCCGCACAGCATCCTCCAGCTACACATTTACATTAAGGCAACATTCCGAAAAAAAAGCTGGAGAACAGTTATCGAACAATGTTCCTCCATTTTTCCCCCCGTTTGAAGCATCGCACATTTCAGCGTCTTCATGAGGCAATCGGTTGTAAATATCCCGAATGGGAGGAACCCTACCATATTTTCGCATTACTTCGCACAGCTTGATACAGGTGCGGTACCTAACAATAGATATTGCATTCAAATTTCGCAACATAGAGGACAAAGAGTGTGTTTAGAGAGTCTGTGGTTCGGAGTGAGGTTCGAAAGCGTGCACAGAGTCTTCCGTCTATTTTCGATGGGCAAGAACGACCGAATGGACACGGTTCATTTAGCGATTTCGAAATGACGGTTATTAAATTGGACGGCGCGATTTGCTGATTAGACGCGGGTTATCATTATCACTCGGTATATTAGATGGACCGAAAAAGGAAGCTTGCGTAAGCTGGGTATAAATGTTGTTGGAGTGGGTGGAGAGGAGAGGATGACAGGGAAATTGTGGTTAAAGTCAACAGGAATTAATCTTGAATAACCGCTTTTTTGATGATCAATAACCCTTATACCCTAATGGGGGACTTCGGTCCAAGTTGCCAACCCAAAAATTTCGCTTTTTTTCTACCAAAGGGGAAGGGAAATTTCAGAACAAATTTGTAATGATCAGCTTCACATTATTCATAAATATCCGTAAATTTCGACTCGGCTTTGCAAACCAGGTAATTAGAGCAAAATATCGATATTTGTAAAGATCATCGCTGATGGGCTGAAATTTGTGTTAGATCGAACGATCTGTCACGATCAGCTGTTAAAATGGCTACTAGGATAAACAAATAACAAACATTTCTGATGATCAGTACTTCTGTTACTCTATTATTACTATCATTTTCTCTAAAGTTGAGTGTTGTGATACCAATAATTATTTCGTAAAATTGCAAACTGAAGATGTAGCTGTAGCACAAAGATATCGCCAAAAAGTTCTAAGTATACAAAACGTGAACGTAAATTTTTAACGCAATTTGTGAATTTATAGGAAGATGCAATTCAAAATTACCGAATGTAAACTAATTTATTGTTTACGATATGATATATAGGTACACATAAAAAAGTTCATACATTGAGGACATTTCAAATTAGAATATAAAACTCACAAATACCTCTAACTGTAATAAAATGTTTTTAACATCCAATAGTATTTTACAATTTCTTCTCAGTTTAATCAGCTCTTCATATAGCTGATAACTATCTCCTAAACAGGCAGTCCATTTAGTTGTATTTTATGAGTTAAATTGAAGTAGCAGGAATTCTATAGAATTTCACGGTGCCAAGAGGTCCTTTACTTCCCCAATTAACCACACAACAGAATAAAAGCATACTTTTATAAGACAAAAATGAAGCAATTGCGTGGAAAAACACAGAGTAAACAATCGATTTGTTTGTCATGACAGATCGTTGGTCCATTGACATTGTTGATGTGAACCAGGAGATCCAACACAACTTTCAGCCAATCAAAGATGATCTTTACAAATATCGGTATTTTGCTCTAATTACCTTGTTTGCAAAACCGAGTCGAAGTTTGTGGATATTTATTAATAATGTGAAGCTGATCATTACAAATTTGTTCTGAAATTTCCCTTCCCCTGGTAGAAAAAAAGCGAATTTTTGGGTTGGCAACTTGGACCGAAGTCCCCCATTGGTTTGTGCTAATAAACAAAACTTTCCTTGTTTCTTTTGTTTGTTTGTTTGTTATTTTGTTCATTGAAAGTTAGGTTAGACCACAGAAACTTGACGAAGTCCCCGATATATTTGTTCTTTTTATTGTTGATATCACACCTAAGTTGTTTGTGAACTTTAACACATTTCATTGTTCTCTCTTTGTTTTGTATCAGTCAAGATGCAATAATCTGGCTTTTTAATGTATTTCCTTTGTTTGAAGTCAATTTTGTAATGGTGGGTTGCTTTCATCCTGTTCCACTCTTAACCGTATATTGACTATTTTACTTTATTTTTCGGTTATTTTGTTCTATCTTTTTTTTATTTGAGCATAATTAAAGATTTTATATAAGAAGTTTTAACTGATTTTAAGCCTTCATTTTTTTGGGAAATTTCGAAGATTGTTCGTCAAGGCTTGAAACCTCAAATTGAAGTCATAAACTAATCTTAAAAATGAATTATGCAAAAAACAAAATGACATCAATCTTAACTAACAATGGGTACTTGATTGACTTTGGTATCAAAATGTAGATTTGCGAGGTAGCTGAATTCAATAAAAAATATCCCAGAGCTCTAACTACCTTAGTGTAGATTTTCACCTGTGAAATGGCAGTTTTTGAAAAATTGGAAATTTCAAACTCTTATAGCTTCAGTCTCCCCTGTCGTATTCACTATTTTTTTATATTCTGTCGATTAGCATGTCTCAAAGTCTATTTGACCAAAATATGAGCGATTTTACAAATCTCAAATTTAGGGTGAAAAATGACAAAGGGGTATGACCCCCTTAAAACACCATAATTGTCAATGAAAAATATATGTAGGGAGGATCTAATGTTATAATTAAATCTGGAAGTTGTACTTTCCATTCGAATCTTCAATAATAGTCATTTGGCGGATCAATGGTACCCTTGCCTTGAGTGGTCTGAGCTTGTGAACTCGAAAATGAAATATCGAAAACAATAAAATGTGAAATTTTTCTATCTATGAGGGCTATATGGCCGAATTTTTATCAAAATGTAGCTTTTCGAGGTCACTGAATTGAACAAAAAATATTTCAGAGCACTAACCATAATAATTTAGATTTTCACCTGTTAAATGGCATTTTTTGAAAGAATGGAAATTTCAAACTGCCATAGCTTCCGTTCCTCTCATCGCATTCACTATTTATTTATTTCATATTGATCAGTCTCAAAGTACGAATATTGCTGTGAAAACTGTGAGTTGTCAACAAACTCGATACTACCATAAATTTGCGAATTTACTAAAAAATAAATCTACAACCGTACTTTACTGTGTTTCATTTCATGTTTCGTTGTTCTGAGTTCTCTTTTCTCCTGAAATGTCCATCTCTGAAGACACCCTCTATAAACCCAAAATAAATACATGGTGTACCAAATAAGAGTGACTGAATTTGAACATAAAATGCCCAGCTTATTAATTGCTCCAAAGATATGGGTTTTTCATTTCATCTCATCAACACAGGGTGTTTTACTTATGTTGGTCAAATTCAAAGGGGAAAATATGTATTATTTTAAATGGAACACCCTATAATTTTTGATCTCATTAGAAAGATCAATCATTCTCCTTTCCAAAAATGTATAGTTTTCTATCTTTTGTTTCATTAACAACAAAGATATTCGATATTTCATGTAGTAGTACATTTTCAATTAGTAGTTTTATATGAACGTATTTTGATGCCTAAAATCAGCTTAAAATTTCTATTGTCAAAATTGCTGATTTTGTTGTTATGGGTCAAACGGTCACAGCATGAGCTGATTTTATAGGCATCAAAATACGTTTATATAAAACTACTAATTGAAAATGTACCTACTACTACACGAAACATCGAATATCTCTGTTGTTAATGAAACAAAAGATAGAAAACTATACATTTTTGGAAAGGAGATAGAGATAGAAAAATTATAGGGTGTTCCATTTGAAATAATACATATTTTTCCCTTTGAATTTGACCAACATTAGTAAAACACCCTGTGTTGATAAGATGAAATGGCAGTCAAGTCTAAAAAAATCTGGGCATTTATGTTTAGAATCAGACACTCTTATTTGGGATACCCTGTATTAGAAACAATCAGGTTCAAAAACGTATAAATCCATAAATGAACCAAATGAATCACACTACAAATCGCCATAAACCGCCACCAATAACTCAAAACCCAAAAATCGAGAACTGCTTAACTTAACGACACCTGTAATAATGGTTATTAACTAGCCAGCATGATGAACAACCTCGTAACTGCTTTCATGAAGTTATCGAAATCGCGCCATCCGTCAATTGCAAGTTTTCACACGTACTAACCGGCCTTTTCAGGTTTTCATTGAGGATCCTATTGAGGATGCTGCAATTTATCGTTCCTAATAAGGATGCAGGAGTTTTTCCAGCTTTTAATATCAGATTTACTCAATTGATTTATTCCAGAGTTAGGTAATTGCAGGCGAAGGGTACCTATCTTCAATTATATCGGAAGAATGGTAATTTATTCGGATTTGCGTTCGGTACGGTGATGTCTTCGGTTATAATGATATAAGGACACGATTCTGTGCGAGGGAAACATTTATTTTATAAGTTGCTGTTAATTTCAACTTAGTGAGATCAAAACGAGCACCCAGTAAAGAATTTTTAACTATTTTTATTTGGCAACACTGATTTTGACAGCTCACGCACGTTTCGTGTGTTGTGTCACTGTCAAACATCTTCAGTTTGATCTAAATTCAACCATGAATCGTCCTAGAAACAAACGAAACATACGAGGATATATTGAAAAATTCTTAGCGTACCATAGAACCAAACAAAATTTCAATATCAAAATATTTTATTACTCAACATATTCTCCTTTCAATTGAATACATTTATTACAGCGAACCTGCAACGTCTCTAGACCTTGAAAAAAATGTTTCTTCTTGCTCTGCAAACCAGTCCTCCACAGCTTTTATCACCTCCTCGTTGGAAAAAAATTTACGACCTTTTAAACTTTTTTTCAGTTGAGGAAAGAGATGATAGTCGGACGGAGCCAAATCTGGTGAATAAGGGGGTGTTCTAGTAATTCTAACTCTAAATCACGAATTTTTTGCATGGCAACATGAGATTTGTGTACTGGGGCCTTGTCCCGTAAAAACAAAATGCCTTAGGATAGCTTTCCGCGTCTTTCCTCTTCAATTTTTTTCCCGTAGAGTGGTCAGTTATGTCGAATAGTAATCTCCAGTTATTGTTCTACCCTTATCCAAAAAATCAAACATGACTACTCCATGTCAATCTCAAAAAATTGAAGCAAGAACTTTTCCAGTAGATTTTTGGACACGAAACTTCTTAGGTCTTGGAGAACCAGAGTGTCGCTATTCCATCGATACTTGCTTTGTTTCTGGATCGTAGAAATTTACCCAAGTCCCATCCATAGTAACAATTCGGTTTAAGAAGTCTACATCGTTTTCAAATCGAGCACAGATCGAACGCGATGCATACCCTTGCACGCTTTTGGCCAACATTCAAACATTTGGGGGTCCATTCTGCAGAAATTTTTCTCATCTCCAAATTGACGTGAACTATATAATGAACGCGTTCGTATGAAATCTTCAGTGCTTCAGATATCCGTTTTAGCCCAATTCGACGGTCTGATAAAATCATGTCATGAACTGCATCGATATTTTCGGGGACTGACACAGAAACTGGCCTTCCCGATCGGTCATCATCTTCAATGGAAAATTTACCTCTTTTGAAGCTTGCAGTCCAATTTTTCACGGTGGCATACGAAGGACATTGATCACCAAGGGTATTAAGCATATCTTCGTAAATCTGCTCACCTCTTAACCCTCTTAAATACATCAGGTACTTGATGATGGCTCGATACTCCAATTTTTCGATATTTACAATTTCGGTGGACATCTTTTTTCGAGGGGTAAACCGCTGGGGATGTCCGGTGTACAAGCTCGGGGATGTCCAGGGGATGTCCGGGGATGTCCAGGGGATATCCAGGGGATTTTCCGGGATTGTCCCGGGGATGTCCGGGGGATGTCCCAGGGATGTCCAGGGATGTCCAGGGATGTCCGGGGATGTCCAGGGATGTCTGTAGATTTCCCGGGGGTGTCCGGTGTACAGATTTTGGTCAGCGGTTTACTCCTCGTCTTTTTTTTAATTTATTGCGTAACTCTGGTTTAGTAATTTGACTTCGAACTCCACACTGACACTTCTAATAAGTTATTGTTCGTTGATATGGTATCGCAATATTTTGTTTATGCATGGAACTGGTCTAGGCTAACTAGATATTATATATCCTCGTATATTGAAGTTCCGAAGATAGATCCAAAGACAACGCAGTTTTCGTGCATTTTTCCGTTTGGAGAAGTTTAGCCAATTTTTAAAGGACCTTACCTCAGGTCCTCTAAGTCCGAAAATATGGTCGACCAGTGCATTTTGAAAGAAATTTAAAGCTCCTCAACTTTTTACTGATAATGTTTTTGCATAGGACCCGTAGTTTTTGAGCCATAGGAAAAAACAAGAATGTTTGTTTTTAGGACCTGCTGAATCTTCCAAAAGAAATTCGAATGGAAAATCAGTAACCATCCTCATAAAACACCCCAAATACACTGCGCAAAAAAATCAATGCACATTATGGAAATCTCAAATTTATTCTATAACTGAAGGTGTTCTCAATGATAATTATTTTTATCAGAATTATGCATGCATATGTTATCCACTTTCAACGTTTTTCTTCAATACAGATGTTTTCTCCCAGCAGGAATAAAAAAAGAAGATATTATCGGTTTTTGAATGTATTGGCTCCATTCTAAAATCAGTTGTTCTCGATCAATTCTAGTGATCAATAGTTTTTCTTTCGTTTGATTTCCTAAACGCGATCGCTATGCAACGCGAAACACGCAATTTGACCCAAGAGGAATGTGCCCAAGCGGTAGTTTTGCGAGAAGAAGGGTGAACATAGACAAGAATTGCAGAAAGGTTTGAAGTTTCCCATACAAGTGTGTCCAGAATGTTGCAGCGATTCAGGGAGACAGGTATGAATGTCCAAAGACCAGGACAGGGTAACAACTGCCATTCAAGAACGTTACTTGAGAGTTTCTTCGTTGAGACAACGGTTTGCAACCGCTCGCCTGCTTCAAAATCAGCTTGAGCAAACTCATGAGGTGCAAATTAGCACTCAGACAATAAGAAATCGCCTCAGAGAATATGATTTAAGCCATTTAAGGCCTCGTGTCGCAGCAAGAGGCCCAGCTCTTACCCCAGCCCATCGAAGGGCGCGTTTGGATTTTGCGAGAGAGCATATCCATTGGGAAGAGGCCGATTGGGAAAGAGTTCTCTTCACAGATGAGTCTAGATTCTGCCTCTACCATTGTGATCGGCGTTCCCTTGTATACAGACGTCCACATGAAAGATATGCTCAGTGCAATTTCCTGAATACTACTGGTTTCGGGGGAGGATCGATTATGGTATGGGGTGGAATATCTTTGACTGCTCGCACAGACCTAGTGGTCGTTGATAATGGAGCTATGAATGCTGATAAGTATAAAAGGAACATTCTTGAAGAGCATGTAGTGCCATTTGTCCCATACATTGGTGAAAATTTCATTTTTATGGACGGTAATGCCAGACCCCATCGTGCGCGCATCGTTCAGGAGTACCTTGAAGAGGTTGAAGTCTCTCGAATGGAATGGCCAGCAAGAATTCCAGATCTCAATCCGATTGAGCAGGTTTGGGACAACCTCAATAGAAGGCTGAGAAGTTCAGAAAATCATCCAGCTACTCTTAATGACTTAGGAATCCAACTCGGAGAAATCTGGGAAGGATTAGATCAGAACATCACTCATTTTGAGTATGAACCGTCGTTGCCGAGCTGTAATTAACGCAAGGGGTGGAAATACCAAGTATTAAATCACTTATCAGCATTTCAGTATTTTGAAAATTGTTCATTTCTCTTCTTTCACATAAGATTCGGTGAAATCCTGAATTTTTCTTCCATTTAATGTGTCTTGTTTCGTTCAAAACCTTCCCGAGAGAACATAAAAAATAAGTTATAAAGTCAATGTAGAGTTAACTTTCAATAAAATTGAGATTTTCAAAATGTGCGTTAATTTATTTGCGCAGTTTATTCCATGATCTTCTTAAGTTTGTCCAGGCACAAGAATCTAACGGCTGGTGTTCATCTGATCAAGCATAAGATGAAGAACACCTCATCGCCAACTCCCTTGTTTCGCTCGAACAGATAAAGTCTGACATAATGAATCCCATAATTCAATACGAAACCCAACAAACTCCCCTCGATGCGTAATCACTGGATCGTTTCGCCACAATAATTTCCCAAGTGCTGATTTCGATTCCGTTTGATTTATCTGAATTCAGATTTGATATATCTAGAGTAATAGTCACCTGAAAATATTTATGGGCTCCCCATGCCACCGCATCGCTGGCTGGGGTATCTCTGCAGGATCTGAGAGCTACAGATGTGCGTAAAAGCAGTAATAGAAATATTAGCATTTTTATTAAAATCCTAATAGAAAACGAGATAAGGTTACTTCTAGGATTTCGTTTTAATTGACGGGTGTCCGCGAGTGTAGTCCAGTCATATTAGTCAAAATAAGGTAAGAATCTCGGAATGAGAGATACCCAGCTGAATATTTGTATAAACCTTTATTTTGACACCCTAAAACTTGTCTCAAAACCTACATATTGTAAGGTGTCCGCGTCTGTCAAAAAATAAGGTCAAAGGTCACAAAAATCGATTTTTTTTGACTTTTTTGCGAATATCTCGTTTCATATGGGGTTTACGGGATTTGTATTTATTATCAATATTATAGAAGATAAAATTCTCTACAACTTTTGTCTGAAAATTTTTTTTATACGTTGAATCGTTTTTGAGATAGAGGGCTGTGAGCGCGCAATGTTCAACTATATAGAGGATCTTTAAAGGTCAACCGGTAGGTCCGATCAAAAATATGTCTCAAATAGTTCATAAAATGTTTAGAAATATATAATTATAAATTATTATAATTTTTTTCGAAAAGTACATTATACATAGTTAATGTTTTTTTATGACTTATCTATTGTTAATTAAGTATCAATGTATTTAATCACTTACTTGTGTACTTAGAAGTAACGAAGTCAAATACCTAAATTATTTTTAATGTTAATCAAAGCTATACTAATTACTGAAATAAGTAAAAATGAAGAAATGAAATAAATTTCTAATTAACGTTTTTTTTTTTTTTAATTTTTAATCGATACATTTATCAATATAAACTAAATAAAAAAAATAATTATTCAAACAACGACAAACTCTGATTTTAATTTTTTTCTTCTTCCTCATTATCATCGTCTTCTGGTTGAATTTGCGCTTCTTCTTCATTTTCTTCTTCAACGACATTTGTCTCCAGGTCTTCCATGATGTCAGGGTCAAAGGTCCCATCTTCACTGGCATCACTCTGGTATGGCAGAGCATTGAGACAAGCTTGGCCATTACACTGGCCACAAGCTAAAGAGCACTGCAACCCCGATTTTCTGCAACCACATCGCGAACCACAACCATTTTTGCAGTTGCAGAATATTGTGTTAAGCAATTCCTCTGGAGCAGCTGGTAAAATTGTTGTGATTGGTTCCAGGAATTCGTTACGCATTGTCCAACCCCACTCCTGGGGTTCCAAATCATGCCCTAACCAAGTTTGGACTTGATAATAAACACGATTAAGATGTTGATGAGCTGCAGCACTTGTTGGTGGAATATTTGACAACTGCACAGGTTTATTTGATTTTGTAAATTTAATATATTGGGTATAACGCAGATGGTCGATGCTGCTCACAGACTTTGGAGCATTATAGACTGCCAATAAAATCTTAATTCCACTTTCGAACAATCTTTGTACCGGACAGTTTTTTTCTTCAAATGCTGCAGCAGTTTCATCCAAATTCGACAATTTCTCAAAAACTTTTGAAAAAAATGTTTTACCTTTTTTAAAAATTGCCGTGTCACAGCCACTCAATGCGTGCAAAAACAAAATATGTTTTTTAGAACTGGGATATTTGTCAAAGCTTTTGGAGGAGTAAATTTCAGTTTTAACATTCTCTTTACCAACTTTTTTAAAGAAAATTTCTTTTTGATGAGATAGAGTACGCCCAATTAAAATAACAAGTAAATCTATATCTTCACCTATTATAACTGTTGTTTTTCCATGTTTCGATTCTTCAATAGCACTTTCAACAATAAGAACATCTGCATCATCTCTGGCCTGTTTTGTAATGATATTAGCAGCTTGTAATTTTTCCATTAGCACATTAATTAACTTCTCCTTATTACTTCGATATTTCTAAACATTTTATAAACTATTTGAGACATATTTTTGATCGGACCTACCGGTTGACCTTTAATGATCCTCTATAAGTCTATATAGTTAAACATTGCGCGCTCACAGCCCTCTATCTCAAAAACGATTCAACGTATAAAAAAAATTTTCAGACAAAAGTTGTAGAGAATTTTATCTTCTATAATATTGATAATAGATACAAATCCCGTAAACCCCATAGGAAACGAGATATTTGCAAAAAAAGTCAAAAAAATCGATTTTTGTGACCTTTGACCTTATTTTTTGACAGACGCGGACACCTTACAATATGTAGGTTTTGAGACATGTTTTAGGGTGTCAAAATAAAGGTTTATACAAATATACAGCTGGGTATCTCACATTCCGAGGTGAAACTACTAAGATGACTGGACTATGATAAAATCTTGTGGTGTGATTGATGAAAATTTCGAAACCGAGGCGTCGAGGTATTTCTCGACGCGTTAACGCACCACAAACGTATTTATATCGGGGCAGGTAGAAGGCCTACACGGATCTGTTTTTCCCTCGGACATGAGTTATTGATTTTTGAATGTGTATCATTGGACAGGATCTGAATGATGGCTAATTTATGGATACAAGGCTTAATTGCGTCTTTTAGGTTCGATTCGATTGGTCGTTAGGTAATAATTATTCAATATGCGTTTAATTCCGTTCGGAATTGTCGGTTGATTTGCTGGATCGCAGCCTTCTCTAGACCAAGCCGTTAACTGAGATGTGGCAACTCACAACTGGGCTGATTCAGGGTTTTCCGATAAGAGGTGTTATTTTGACATTTTTGATGAATGATCAGATGATTACTTCATTATGAAGAAAAAGGTATGCCGTTAATAATGACCATATCCTTCTCATGAAATTTTTCATAACCAAATAGCACAGTGGCTGCCCTATGTCCTTGACAGCCTCACGAATTTCATCTTTGTGGTCTTTGGGCTCTTGGCTTAGATCTCCTCCCCAAAGGAAGAAGTAGCAAGGTGTTAAGGGGAGGTGCTACACGTCCGACCTCCCATCAAAAATTGGGCTTTTTATTTTCATGATATCTCAGTTCGTATGAGGCGTAGACCAACGTTTTATTTTTATTAAAGCTTGATCATTTCTTTAGTATGTGTATTACTCGCTTTTTCGATTTTCTTCGTATATCAGGAAAAAAAAACTGTTTGAAAATATGACCAGTGAAGTTCCTACTCTATAATTTATTTAAAAATTCAGGGGGCAATGAATAGATTAATAGAAAGACTGATTGATACACATTCTTCAAAATATACTGCTCCACACGAATTAGGGATATTGACTTAAATTGCAAAAAAATATAGTTAAAATAAGATTATTGTGATGAAAATTCATATTAATATGATTTCAAGTTGCAAATTAATCTCAGCCTGTAGGTCTGCAGCGTAAACAGGGTGCTTAAGAAAAATCGAGTAAAATAACGAAATTTTATTCCCAGAGAATTCAAGCATTTTAAGACTATCAATATATTGTATGGCCTCCACGGGCATCAATAGCAGCTTGACATCTTCTTTGCATACTACACAGTACTCACGAGGTTGTTGAACATTTCTTGAGGAATTTGGTTCAATAAACGGGGCAGAAGCTCTCTCAGATCATTTAAGGATTCTGGGGTAGGTTGATGATTATCTGATCTTCTTTGGAGCATATCCCATGCATGGTCTATGCAATTCAAATCTGGTGAGGGCGGAGGTATTGGTAAATGTGGAATACCAAGCTCCTGGCGCGCATTCTCAACTATGGCTGCACGGTGCGGTCTAGCGTTATCGTCTAGAAATTGAGAAGTTTCACCAATAGCAGCGTGAAAATTTGGCACAACATTTTCAATGACATGCTCCCTATAGTGTAAGGCGGTCATATTCCCAGGACACATGTGTAGATCTGTGCGCCCGTTGAAACATATCCAGGTCCATACCATAACACTACCCCCTCGGAATGGATGGACTTCTTGGACATAGCGACGATTTCGGGGTATGCGTGGGATTGTCCATACCCTTATTCTTCGAGAATCTGAAAATCGTCCATATCTAGATTCATCAGTGAAAAGGACACTACGCCATTGATCGTTCTAATTGATATGTTGTCTTGCCCATTCCAGTATTTGACGCTTATGGTCACGTGTTAATGTAACTCCTCTTAATGAACATCTAGAACCAAGATTAACCTCTCTCAAACGTCGTCTGATGGTTTCGATGGAAACTTGGACCCCATCTGCATTTTGAAGAGTATTCCGTAGCATTCTACACGTAGATTTAGGGTTTCTCCTTGCCGAAACGGTGATGAAACGATCCTGAGCAGGTGTTGTTTTTCGTCGCCCACCAAGCCTTGGTCTTTTCAACACGGAACCTGTCTCCCTGAACCTATTCCAAAGTCGAGATATCACACTTTGGCTGATTTGGAGCCTTTCCGCTACAACAACCTGAGTTAGGCCACCCTGTAGCATTCCGAGAGCCCTATTAGCCTCAGCGTTTTTTTATTTACGTCTTGGCATTTTCAGAAAACTCGTTTCAAATCGAAGCCGTTGATAAACTGACTTCTTTCAAAATAAGAACATTCATGAAGCATATGCAAAGAACCAAACTTCAGAAAAAAGGCGACCAGATTGACGAAATGTCTCATACTGATTTTTATTGGATCGATTCAAGTTGTTATTGAGTTTTCAATGATTTTGCAGCGATTTTCTCGAAGATTACATACTTTTAAAAACGATTGAATTCGATATCCCTAAATCTTGTGGAGCAGCAGTATATTTCCCAACTTTCTCAATGTAGGAAATTTTTCCTTATTCGTATTTCCATATCCCTAGCTGTATCCACGTAGGCAGGCACAAATGAAAATTCGTTTATGGAACGTAATCATCGGACAATGCTTCTAGATATAGATACAGACTCAATTTCGGTCGTGACTAGAGAAAGTGTTGAATTATTTATGCACTTATGAGGATTTCTCGTAATCGAAATGAAATCGCGGATTGGTTTTTCGACGAGAATTGGATTGGATTATGGCGTCCTTTTTTCGGAAGGTGAAATACACGTTTGGAAAATTGCGTCAGTCGGTTATACCTTGCCGGTTTGACATTTTCGGGCAGTCAAATATGTGCCGTATTGCAGAGGAACAGAAAATGGAGAGAGATGGGATTATGACTTGTTTTCGATAGTTGAAATCGAGAAAAGAGAAAATTCTTTCGAAGGGTTTTCTAAAAATAGTATGTTAGATATTATTATTATCGGTAGATGTCACTTCTGTCATTTTTTGACATTTGACAAGTATCACTGCGCAAAAAAATTAACGCACATTATGGAAATCTCAATTTTATTCTACAACTGAAGGTGTTCTCAATGATAATTATTTTTATCAGAATTATGCATGCATATGTTATCCACTTTCAACGTTTTTCTTCAAAACAGATGTTTTCTCCCAGCAGGAATAAAAAAAGATGATATTATCACATTTCGAATATATTGGCTACATTTAAAATCAGTTGTTCTCGATCAATAGTTTTTCTTTCGTTTGATTTTCTACACTCGATCGCTATGCAACGCGAAACACGCAATTTGACCCAAGAGGAATGTGCCCAAGCGGTAGTTTCGCGAGAAGAAGGGTGGACATACACAAGAATTGCAGAAAGGTTTGGAGTTTCCCATACAAGTGTGTCCAGAATGTTTCAGCGATTCAGGGAGACAGGTATGAATGTCCGAAGACCAGGACAGGGTAGACCACGGGTAACAACTGCCATTCAGGAACGTTACTTGAGAATTTCTTCGTTGAGACAACGGTTTGCAACCACTCGCCTCCTTCAAAATCAGCTTGAGCAAACTCATGAGGTGCAAATTAGCACTCAGACAATAGGAAATCGCCTCAGAGAATATGATTTGAGGCCTCGTGTCGCGGCAAGAGGCCCAGCTCTTACCCCAGCCCATCGAAGGGCGCGTTTGGATTTTGCGAGAGAGCGTATCCATTGGGAAGAGGCCGATTGGGAAAGAGTTCTCTTCACAGATGAGTCTAGATTCTGCCTCTACCATTGTGATCTACGTTCCCTTGTATACAGACGTCCTCATGAAAGATATGCTCAGTGCAATTTCCTGAATACTACTGGTTTCGGGGGAGGATCGATTATGGTATGGGGTGGAATATCTTTGACTGCTCGCACAGACCTAGTGGTCGATGATAATGGAGCTATGAATGCTGATAAGTATATAAGGAACATTCTTGAAGAGCATGTAGTGGCATTTGCCCCATACATTGGTGAAAATTTCATTTTTATGGACGATAATGCCAGACCCCATCGTGCGCGCATCGTTCAGGAGTTCCTTGAAAAGGTTGAAGTCTCTCGAATGGAATGGCCAGCAAGAAGTCCAGATCTCAATCGGATTGAGCAGGTTTGGGACAACCTCAATAGAAGGCTGAGAAGTTCAGAAAATCATCCAGCTACTCTTAATGACTTAGGAATCCAACTCGGAGAAATCTGGGAAGGATTAGATCAGAACATCACTCATTTTGAGTATGAACAGTCGTTGCCGAGCTGTAATTAACGCAAGGGGTGGAAATACCAAGTATTAAATCACTTATCAGCATTTCAGTATTTTGAAAATTGTTCATTTCTCTTCTTTCACGTAAGATTCGGTGAAATCCTGAATTTTTCTTCCATTTAATGTGTCTTGTTTCGTTCAAAACCTTCCCGAGAGAACATAAAAAATAAGTTATAAAGTCAATGTAGAGTTAACTTTCATTAAAATTGAGATTTTCAGAATGTGCGCTAATTTTTTTGCGCAGTGTATATACTACGCCAAATTAAAATGTAAAATACATGCTCCAACAACGCAGTGAAATTACTAAAATTCACTATAAAAATGGTGAAAATTTGTCAGGGACGGTTCGTAAAATTCGAACATTTTTAGGTCGTCATTGAGCACCTTGTCGAACCGCAATACAGAAATTGGTGTAAAAATTGAGCTGCTGGGACCAGTTAGTTATGTGAAGACCAAAACCCGCGCACGTCGCTCAAGAACAGAAGGCTCTCACACAGAAGTCGGGTATACAAGGATACACCCTCCCTCTGAGCCTAGTTGAGAGAAATAGGGCGATTTGGTTGTGGACAATTTCATTGAAAGGATTTAGGATATGGTCCTGTAGTTGTGGACGTGGTGGCAATTTGGCTGATGTTAATTTTCATTATTAATGGCATGTCGGCATACTTTCCTCTTCATAAAGAAGTAAACATCCGATATTTTATCAAAAAAAATGCATTTTTCTTGGAGTGTCAAAATAACACCTCTCATTGGATAACCCTTCACAATCACTAGTAAATATTTCAGTGAATGACTGTGTGACACCTGGAAGTGTCGATGTTTCCAAGACATCGACCCATTGTATCCATCCTTATAGATCCAAGCTAATTGGATTTTTTGAGCGGACTATAGATTGTAGATTCGTTCTATTCTTCCATGTGATGGCAGCCAGAACAATGGGTGTATCTATTTCAATAGATCCGTCTTACCGCCGGTTGTCAGGGCATGAAATCTCGCTTTTGTTTCAGGAAATTAAAAATCGAACCTTCTTCTATAATGTTCCATAATAATAACTGTTATCGTGGTCGCCTCTCAAGTAGGTATAGGCGCACTCGAATCTTCCATTCTTCCTGGATTATGGCTCTACGAGATATCCTTTTGCTGTGGTCGACTTAAATTCGTACCTAACAGCTATTCAGGCCAGCCCATTGGCGAGATTTCGATCTGAAGTTTACGTAATAAAAGGGGATTTTTGTTTTCATATCAGTAAAGATTTATAAAGGCATATTCAATATATTGAAAGCATCATGAAATAAGGAGATTCGAGGATGTATTGATATCTAGTTAGCCTAGACCAGTTCAATGCATAAACAAAATATTGCGATACCATATCAACGAACAATAACTTATTAGAAGTGTCAGTGTAGAGTTCGACGTCAAAAAAGTAAACCAGAGTTACGCAATAAATTTGAAAAAAAAGATGTCCACCGAAATTGTAAAAATCGAAAAATTGGAGTATCGAGCCATCATCAAGTACCTGTATTTAAAAGGGTTGAGAGGTGAGCAGATTTACGAAGATATGCTTAATACCCTTGGTGATCAATGTCCTTCGTATGCGACCGTGAAAAATTGGACTGCAAGCTTCAAAAGAGGTAAATTTTCCATTGAAGATGATTACCGATCGGGAAGGCCAGTTTCTGTGTCAGTCCCCGAAAATATCGATGCAGTTCATGACATGATTTTATCAGACCGTCGAATTGGGCTGAAACGGATA
The DNA here is from genome assembly GCA_951802165.1 of Adalia decempunctata. NCBI lineage: Eukaryota > Metazoa > Arthropoda > Insecta > Coleoptera > Coccinellidae > Adalia > Adalia decempunctata. The sequence goes on along the minus strand of OX637696.1, from coordinate 4,638,397 downwards.
ACTGAAGCACTGAAGATTTCATACGAACGCTTTCATCATATAGTTCACGTCAATTTGGACATGAGAAAAATGGATCCCCAAATGTTTGAATGTTGACCAAAAGCGTGCAAGGGTAGAAGCATCGCGTTCGATCTGTGCTCGATTTGAAAACGATGTAGGATTCTCACACCGAATTGTTACTATGGATGAGACTTGGGTACATTTCTAAGATCCAGAAACAAAGCAACAACCGATGGAATGGCGACCCTCTGGTTCTTCAAGACCTAAGAAGTTTCGTGTCCAAAAATTTGCTGGAAAAGTTTTTGCTTCAGTTTTTTGGGACTGTCATGGAGTAATCATGACTGATTTTTTGGATAATGGTAGAACAATAACTGGAGATTACTATTCGACATTACTGACCACTCTACAGGAAAAAATTAAAGAGAAAAGACGCGGAAAGCTATTCAAAGGTATTTTGTTTTTACAGGACAACGCCCCAGTACACAAATCTTATGTTGCCATGCAAAAAATTCGTGATTTAGGGTTAGAATTCCTAGAACACGCCCCTTATTCACCAGATTTGGCTCCGTCCGACTATCATCTCGTTCCTGAAAAAAAAAGTTCAAAAGGTCGTAAATTTTCTTCCAACGAGGAGGTAATAAAAGCTGTGGGGGACTGGTTTGACCTACTTCCATGTGCAAGAGCACCTCAAACCTTAACGCCTAATGTCTGGTGTACATGACGCTCAACATCAAACTGAGGTTCAAGTCTTTCTCCCCGACGTCGTCTAACCCTTCTTCGGTCATCGTGTGCACCCTAAGAGAATCGAGATTCATCAAAAAATACGACCTGAGGCCATTCCACATTCCAATGTTGACGTTCTCTGCACCACTGTTATCGTTGCCGGCGATACTCAACCGTCAGAGGTGACACAAAATGGGGTCGATAATGCTGCAGTACAAAAGACCTTTTCCTGTGGTAAACCGTTCGGACAGTTACAGGATGATCTGGTTCTCCTAACCACTCTTCAGCCAAAGATCGAGTTGTTGCAAATCGGTCTCTAATGGCCATAAGTCTTAGACGTCGATCTTGAGCTTCGTTTGTGCCCCTTCGACGTCCGGTGCCTACTCTTCTTCTATTTTGGGCATTATCAAACCACGCTTGACAACATCTCATTACAATAGTTGGATTTCTGTTCACACGGTTAGCGATTTCTCGAAATGACAACCCCGCCTCCCGTAGACTAATAAATTCCGCGTACACGTGCTCTAGGCATTTTAACAACAACTAAACATCGACTTTGGATCTCCTCGAACAACTGGTTTTTTGTTGTGAAATTTAAAAAATTGGCAAAAAAAGGCTACAATATTTGAGTAACGAAAAATGTAAAACCCTCCACGATTTTTTTCTCCAAATTCAATCATTTACTCCTTCCTATACTATCTATGTTTTACCAAAAAAAATTTTCAAATTTAAACAGCTCCTACTAGGTATTGCAGTTTTTTTGTCAGTTTGTATATAACTCGTTTGATAGTTACCAGAAGCAACTGGAAGAATTTGGGTGACAGCAAGATTAGCAAAAGGAGTACATACTTGATTTCCTTCATTAGGAATCAATTTCATTACCGATATGTTGTATGAGAAGATCGTAAATCAAAGACAAACCGATACTTAATTATGCCAATGGCAATTAAACAACATACTTTATCAGTGTGATTTTCAAGGAAGATAATCACTGTATCCTGAGGAATTCGAAGAGGAAACTAAGAATCCAACAGGGGAAGAATGCGCATTATTAATGAGGGATTAATTAAGCAGTTAGATGTTAAGCGGCGTTGCTTTAAGCCGTTTATCATATCGCGATGTTCTTAGCGAGGGTCCCTTCGTAACATTTCACACTGCCGCGATACAACATCAAAAGCTTCGTCCCGTTTGTTTAATGACGTAAATGTTTGATGGACGACCGTGTGTAGATTGTGACGGGTTTCATAAGGTGCTTTCTACAAAAATTCGCGGATATGATGGATGATTCCTGCAGCTTTCCACCAGCAGAAATGATGAATTTTGTTCCAGGCAGTAGTTGGATAATGGGTATTGTGAGAGCTTAGGAGGAATATGGATTGGTTTTTGATTCCCAATGAATGTATGGAGACTTCCGAGGGGGCATCATATGGATGTGGATAACATATGCATGCATAATTCTGATAAAAATAATTATTATTGAGAACACCTCCAGTTGTAGAATAAATTTGAGATTTCCATAATGTACGTTAATTTTTGCGCAGTGTTATTTGTATATTATCAATCAGCGAATTTTCGACGAATGTAGCCGAGGTACTCCCGAAATGCCCCACAATGTGAGGGGGATATTCGAGCAAAATTTATACCGGATTGACTCTCGAATGATGACAGGCAACCATGCACTTGAAGAAGTGAGTCGGGTAACAGAAGAATAATCAAATGGTACCGTCTTGAGCAGGTGTAAATTCGGCTTAACGTCCATATACTCCTCGCTTACCTACTCCCGAAGAAATGTGTAGAACTATGTTATCGAGAACCTCTCTATAAATAGGAAAGTAACAACATTGCACGAGGTGGATTAAATGAATTTACGATCCAATAAAACTACCGCGAATTTATAATTATGGTCTTATAGAAAGTGTAAAAAATGAGAAAATCATAAAAAGCCTTATTTACTCCGTTATTTAATTACTTCTGATGTGATGGAATGGTAAAGCTTGTAAAACACGGAGATGAGATTTATCTAATAGATGATTTCACGGATGTAATTTCTGGACTTTTTTATTGTAAGAAAGATGGAGGTAATATAACGTATAACGATATTGATAAAGTGTTGAGTGAGCATCGTTGTTTTGCCCACAAGATAATTGGATTTTGCAGTTGATTTTCATCATCGGTTTAATTTTTTCAGTTCAAGGAATAATCCATTTGAAGATTTTTTTTACTAAGCCTCGATGATCTATTCATTCGCTTTCAATTTTCTAAGGAAAATTCTTGACAGATGTCTGAAATAGTATATAACATTACTAGCAAGGTAAGAGGGTTTTTACTGGCGAATGGAGGATATAACTGACGAGCCGCAGGCGAGTCAGTTACCTCCTTGAGCCAGTAAAACCCGTTACCTTGCGTGTATTGTTATATATTTTATTTGTTTCTTATTTGTAAAAAGGTTAGATAAATTCGAAAAAAATCATAATTATTTGTCGCAAATGTCGTAAGCTATGGAAGCGTTGCCATGAACATGTCTGTTTATTTTTCTCTACATTTGTTTTGGCGAAAGCGAAAATGAATGTACAAAAAAAAAATATTGAGGCAGCCAGCAGTATAGCTTCAAGTTTATTACCAGCAAAATCAGCTTCAAGGTACGAGCGAGAATACGACGACTTCAAAAAGTGGCAAAACAAAAATAGTGTGATTGGGGTAACTGAAGATGTTTTGTTGGTCTACTTGAATCAACTATCAGCTAGATTCAGCCCTAATACTTTATGGGCAAAATGGTCTATGCTGAAAAGCTGCTTGGAAATGAAAGAAAATGCCCCTGTTCGCAGTTTTGTTTTCCTTAAAAAATTTATTGAAAAATATGACGTTTAGTTGTCATTTGCAGATTTCAAAAGATAATAGCGTTTCTGAAACGAAAAAATGAGCGTTATACGCCAAAAAAGACCAAGGTATTGAGTAAAGAAGAGGCTGAACAATTTCTTTTACATGCTCCTGATGACCAGTGGTTGCTGGCGAAAATTGTAACAATATTTGGGATTTTTGGATGTTGTCGATGTGACGAAATTCTCTCCTTAAACATGAATGATGTAGAAGATATGGGAAAATACGTTATTGTGACATTGCGGCAAACAAAAAAATTCAACAACAAGAAGATTCACCATAACCGATGGTATCTGCAGCTTCAAGCCCTGCATGTTATACAGAAAATATGTAAATCTTCGGCCTCCTGGAACAGAAAGCGTAAGATACTTTTTGACAAACCGACATGGAAAGTGCATTTCCCTTAATGCTGGCCAGAACACTATTAGTGGTGTCCCAAAGCAAATAGCGAAATATTTAGGTTTAAAAGACCCAGAGTTATACACCGGCCACTCTTTTCGCAGAACTGGAACCAATATGGTTGCGGATTCGGGTGGAGATATTTTAGTACTAAAGCGTGCAGGAGGGTGGAAGAGCACCGAAATTGCGATGAGTTATGTCGATGAACAAAAAAATCGAAATGTCTAGCAAATTATTTGGTAGTAAGGAGAGTACAAATGTTCTGCAGTCCTCGAGTTCTAGCAGTTTCTGAGTCAACAGATGGTTCATCATCATCAGTATCAACTCTTTCATCATCCAAAATCTGTGTTACTGGAAATAACAATTGTACCATGATTTTCAACATATATGACGATAAAACAAAATTTTCTAATGTAAATAATACCAATAGCTTGTGGAAATTTTGCAAGTTAACTGTCAGTTTTACAAGTTAGTGACTGGATAAAATAAACTTTCTTGATTAATATTGTGTTTTTGGAAACTGACGTTTACAAATGAGAAACAAATAAAAGATTACCGTAGCTGTCGAAACACTTTTTTCCTGGTTAATACCATAGGATAGGTTAACTTACAGGGTAGACGAAGAAGAGTGAAAAGAGTTAATCTTGAAATTTTCCTTTAGAAGCTGAAGATTCCAAGTTTTGTTGGGTATACATACGTATTTCTGTAGGATTTACGCCGAGTAGGTAATGCTCTGAGCAGGAGATCAGGTACCAGTGATAAAAGTGGTCCGAGCGGGAAATAGCTTGTTTGAGTTGTGAAAGACATCTCTCATTACCATCGATAACTCTGAATTTCCAGATGCAAGCCATACCCAAGACAGAAATATTCGTTCCATCTCGTTAGAACATTGACGTAAATGGTAAATGATATGTTACGGTAGTTATTTCATAAATTCTGGATTTCTGAGAGGATTAAGAGGGATTATTTATGATGTTAATAAATTGTGCCAATTCTCTAGCAATCAAAAGTAGTGATCGTCCTTTCTCATTCCTCTCTAAGGACATTCACTTACAACATATTTTTTGCGAAATAATGTGCTCCACATTGCAGATTTATGCAGCCTAGAAATCCTTCAGATAATTCGAATACGATATGTAGGTACGGAAATTGATGAGATATCCACACTTTTCTGTCGAATGAAAACGCCTTTCAAGATATGAAATTCATAATTTAATTTAAAATCCTACAATAAAAATCTTTTCAGCAGTTTTCTTCTCTGATATCTAAGATTTTATATACCAAATCAAACATTGAAAAAAAAACATAGACAGGGTGAATTTTTTGAGAGAGACAAACACTGTGTTATCTCTAGGTCTACGCTGAGAGTCTAGCGTCGATTCAAGACCTCAAAGATGGAATTCGTGAGGCTATTAAATTAAAAAAAAAGATGTTCACCGAAATTGTAAAAATCGAAAAATTGGAGTATCGAGCCATCATGCCATTTTGCCAAAATCTGAAATCATGATTTGTTACCATAATCTGTTGTATATTCGTAAATAAACAATATTATTATATTATTATCATCAAGTACCTGTATTTAAAAGGGTTAAGAGGTAAGCAGATTTACGAAGATATGCTTAATACCCTAGGTGATCAATGTCCTTCGTATGCGACCGTGAAAAATTGGACTGCAAGCTTCAAAAGAGGTAAATTTTCCATTGATGATGATGACCGATCGAAAAGGCCAGTTTCTGTGTCAGTCCCCGAAAATATCGATGCAGTTCATGACATGATTTTGTCAGACCGTCGAATTAGGCTAAAATGGATATCTGAAGCACTGCAGATTTCATACGAACGCGTTCATCATAGTTCATGTCAATTTGGACATGAGAAAAATTTCTGCAAAATGGATCCCCAAATGTTTGAATGTTGACCAAAAGTGTGCAAGGGTAGAAGCATCGCGTTCGATCTGTGCTCGATTTGAAAACGATGTAGACTTCTTAGACTATGGATGAGACTTGGGTACATTTCTACTATCCAGAAACAAAGCAACAATCGATGGAATGGCGACACTCTGGTTCTCCAAGACCTAAGAAGTTTCGTGTCCAAAAATCTGCTGGAAAAGTTCTTGCTTCAGTTTTTTGGGATTGCCATGGAGTAATTATCATTGATTTTTTGGATAAGGGTGAAACAATAACTGGAGATTACTATTCGATATAACTGACCACTCTACGGGAAAAAATTAAAGAGAAAAAACGCGGAAAGCTATCCAAAGGTAATTTGTTTTCGCAGGACAATGCCCCAGTGCACAAATCTCATGTTGCCATGCAAAAACTTCGTGATTTAGGGTTAGAATTACTAGAACACCCCCTCATTCACCAGATTTGGCTCCGTTCGACTCTTTCCTCAACTGAAAATAAATTTTCTTCCAACGAGGAGGTAATAAAAGCTGTGTAGGACTGGTTTGCAGAGCAAGGAGAATAATTTTTTTTAAAGGTCTAGAGACGTTGCAGGTTCGCTGTAATAAATGTATTCAATTAAGAGGAGAAAATGTTCGTGGTGTACATTTGACTGTCATTATTAAGGGCATACCTTCCTCTTTATAATGAAATAAACTTGCGATCAGTTATCTAAAAAGGAGGCATTTTTCTTTTAACGTTCAAATAACACCTCTTATTGGAAAACCCTATACTTACCACTTTGTCGTCTGTTCCCATATCTACATGGTAGTATAGGAAGCATGGTAGAGGAACACATTTCCCACAGTACCATTCTCATAGAAGGTGGCACACCAATTTGAAGTTATTAGGCGTCATTACCAATACCGAATCGCTAATGGCTACAGAACGATTTTCATCACGTTTTTTGGTAACATTACAAGACTTCACTTTCTATAATATATTAACAACAATCATCGATTTATCACGGATTTCTCTCTGCTATTGATTCAATGGAATTACTTTCGTGTAAAAAACCTCTTCGACTATCATCCTTCATATTACCCATCAGGTGTATGTCTAGGTATATTGTGCAATGTTGCTATTTTTAAGCGGAAATCACTGCCGTTCTCAATAAGAGTCGTTAAACCGCAATAGATTTAAACATACCTATATGATATGGAAAATTAAGATATGCGCTCGTTGATCTTGCGAGTTGATCCATCTTGTAGGTAGATTCGCATTTGCCAGTTCAAGAAATCAATTTGAAAATTACCGCTGTTTTTCATCTGTATTGTATCCTCAGCCTTTTATTTGTCATAAAAATACGAGGTATCTGTCAAATTCAAAGGGATAACACTATGAAACATTTATTCATTGAAAGTACAATTAGTCAAAGTACGATTTGCTGAAAGCAACTTCGTGTCCAGTGCACAGCTTCGCGGATGATAGTACCCTTCATACCGCCTTCTCTTCTAGGGCTCCAATACCAGCCAGCCAAATCAGAAACGAACGAGGAAGAAATGTTAACAACATAAATATGGATATGGCAACAATTCTTGAATGGGGATCTGATAACTTGGTGGAATTCAACGCAAGCAAAACACAAGCATGTTTTTTTTCTAGAAAAGCCGATCTTACTGTGCCCAGCATAGAATTGTCGGGAGTGACCATACCATTGAAGTCATCCATTTCGATGCTTGGTTTTACTGTCGGCAGTAACCTTTCTTGGGAGAATCACGTGACATCCATTGCTGAAAGTGCATCCCAAAAACTTGGTTTTCTGTTTCGTGCCAGGAACTATTTCACCTCAAGTCAGCTGCTTATGATCTATAAGGCACAGATTCAACCTGTCCTGGAATACTGTTCCCATATTTGGAGTGCTGCACCTAAACATACCCTAAAACTCTTGGATTCTGTACAAAAAAGGGCCAATCGTCTCGTCGGTGATGCCTGGCTTACAAACTCGCTCACCTCTCTAGAACACCGTAGAAGAGTAGGAGATCTGTCTCTGTTTTATAGATATTTCCATGGGCGATGCTCTTCTGAATTATCAGCAATCGTTCCCCCTCTGGCAGTCCCTTCCAGACTAACCCGTCAAGTTAAGTCTTCACACCCCTTCGTGGTAACTTTGGAGACCTGCAGAACATCTCTCTTCAAAGACTCGTTCATCCAACGAACAGCGAGGCTTTGGAACACATTGCCTAGGGAGGTGTTCCCCGAGGCATATAACCTCCAGAAATTCAAGAAAAAAATATGACATAAAATGACGAAATTTGAAGGGTTGTCAGAACGGTCAAAATCGAGGGATGGAAGACTGCAGGTATAAAAATTCAATTCCTGAATGTCGTAGAGTAATTGACCCTGTATATCTTCGATGAATTATTAAAAAATCCATATTAATCGCGCATTTCAATAATTTTCCATCCGATCGATCGTAGGAAGCGAATCGAGTAGGCCGCGAAACTACGATCGGAACTGGTTCGCACGGAATAATTCCTTTTGATTCTCGGCCACGATTTCATCCGTTGCAAAATCGGCCGGCCGCCTATGATTAGACCATGCACCGGCAATTTCGTTGTTGAAATTGCAATGTGGAATCGCTGAAAAGCGGCCGGGGAAACGTGTTACGAAACGTCTTTAGCAACAACCCGAGTATAATTCCGTATATAAGTTTCCTCCGAAAACACCTGAGAGGCGTGCCGTACCGTAATATATTCATTAAAATAAGATAATGCAGGGATCACGATCCTCATAGTTCAGCGGCACCTTCTTGGACGACTTGTCGGCGGTAGAGTAGCTCTGGGACTTTCTACTACACCTCCAACTATTGGACTACAATTTCCATTCAGTTCTTTCGTTTTTGAACTTATGGCTCGACAAGAATTTTGGAATTCTTTAGTGCATTTTGAAGGTCATCCGATAGATGGAGGCAGTCTCGATAACTGTCACGCGTAAACGTCAAATCATAGAAGCATAGAATATGTTGCAATAAAGGAAAATATTCATCTCATTTCCAAAACATAGATTGATTATTTCTTGAAAAACCTAGGGGAACCAAGACTTTTTACAATCTGTGTACGCCAACTTTAAGGCAAAACAATTTCACACCGAAAATATGTATACTCCATTCACAATTATAAAATCACAGCTCTGGCCATGGTTTCGTTTTCAGGAATTGGTGCACCTGATAAAAAATCTGTGCGCGTACAGAGAATATCTTTAATGACAAAACGGCGTTGCCAGTTTCTTTGTTTACATCAAAGTAAAAGTATCAAAGATGTTTTGACATGGGTACAAACGGCAAATTTGAATTGGACCAAAAATCGATTTATAAGCATGAATAAAGCAAAAGTAAGTACTAATCGCCTTTTTTACACTTGATAACGAAGTTTTTTTATAGGTATCTGGCCGTTTGGAAAGATTTTAAACGAAATTCCGGTCCCCCAGAAGTTTGGTTAGTTTCGGTATGGTTTTTGGTGCTCAAAATTTATTTGGAATATGTAAATGAATAAAAAAGGCTTCCTTATACGATCTTTTCACGAAAGCGACTGGAAAATATGGTTCAGGTAGGATTTTCGAGGAATTATGAGGAAAGAACTTGCAGAATGAAATTGCACGATTTTCGTAAGTAAACGGGTTTTGGATGGCCATCATCGGTCTCTAAATGATTATTGTTGATCGTTTTCACGTTTCAGAAAAAGAACCACTTCGTATAAGCCCATTTTGAAGAAATTTGTGTATGTAACATTCAACGGTAGGTATTTGCTCTTAATCGAAAGAATATATTATATCTAGTTCTACTTCTTTCAAAAGAGACACAAGCTTTTAATGCTGTAGGGGCCCTATAATGTGGAGGAGTTTGTGTCTTATTTTAGAACAGGTGAATGATAAATGTGAAGCATATGTTTGACCTGTTCCATATTATTTGTACAAACCTACTGTGGTTGTAATGTATGAATATTTTTTAAACTAATAAATTACTATACAGTCAGAATATTTTACTCCTTGTTCATAAGATCAAATAAATGAAATGTATATCTTCTACTCTTATTTTTATTAAGTTAGCTATTAAGGTTATGTTCCAAGAAAAACTTCCTGTTGCATCAGAACTCCCTTCAAGTATTTGGATTCCAGTAGAGGGATATAATGTTCCATTATTCTTGATTCAACAATTGATGTCAAGTCTTGAACTTTCAAAGTTCAAGAGTATAATAAACATTAAATCTTCAAAGGCATGCATATGAAAATCATGTGAAAGCAATGCAATTTTCTTCCATGGCGAAAAATAATATATTTCAACAGTAATCTCTTGTTCTTTTCATGCAAATGACTAGAAAAGGAATCCTTTCTATCAATTCATATAAACGTTAATTATTTTAGTCCATCACATCTTTTCCAATTCATTCATTTTCCGAATAAATTCACATTCTGAGAAATACGCTAATGCAGAAAGGGCAACATAGTGTTGACTTGGAACATGAAGATATTTCGAAAAACGTCATAACTTCGATACAGAGTGGAATGTGTCAAATTTCCAGACCAGAGTTGTGATTTTATAATTGTGAATGGAGTAAGATATAACTCAAACTTCAGTGTGTAGATTGAATTGGGCAATGTAAAATTATAATTGCGAATTATTCTGCCACTTTCTTCTCTTTGTCACCTTCCTGTCTATAACAGCTTACCTCGCCCGTTTCTCGTGGCCTAATCCTCAATATCTCGACTTCATCAACATATAAATCTGATAGACACGAGTCCTTTAACAGTCTTATACCGAATGTCCTCACTCGTTCGGGCATAATAGATCTCGGTTGGAAATATTTCAACGAATGTATTAAACAAAGGATATGCGTTATATCCTTAATCACGTTCTGACAAGGCGACTCAAGGCTTGACGAGGATGAATGTCGATTTGATTGAGCTACGGAATAATTAGAAAATTACTAAATTGGGTTGAGGTGTGAAAGTACCGGTCAAAAAAGCGATTGGTAGATTGATGACAGTTGGTTTGGAGACACATGGAGATGCAGGTTTCTTTAATTCTCATCTGTCAATTGGATTTGGCAGCCTTGTTCAAGCAGGTTGTCACTTTTCATGATATTCTGTGATCGAACCTGGACTTAATGGAACATTTTCAAACAGACATAGAATATTCAGTGATAGTCATAGAATCATCTCATCAAGTTCATTTCAGAGCATTTCACGCCTTGGATCAAAGTCTGCAAAATTCGCAGATAGGTTGTTACTTTTCGCTCAGACAAAGGGCTCAACTCCGCAAATTCCTGTCATACCTGATGGGAGCAGTCGGCGTTCTGCTCCCAACGACCTCAATAAATCACAACAAAGTCCGAGATTTCCATACGTAATTGCTCCGCGTAAACGCTGTTATATTATTTATAATTTTTTTCGCAAAAAACCGCGGAGAATCGAATTCCCCGCATTCAGTTCGCACATAAATTAGCGTCTTATTTTAAACGGACATCTCGGTCTGAAGACGCAGGATAAGGCTCATTTCTTCATTGCATTCATTTGTTGCGAATTCCAGATGGCTTATGTGCCGGTATGCGATTATTATTTCCCGTTTTGCGGCAAAAAAGGGGCAATGAAATGGACGGCTTTTAGTCGATTGAATTCAGGGAAGCTGTGAGGCTTTGATTGACGCAAAAAATCCGCTTTGTTGTACGCCGAAATTCTTGCGGCGAGGTTAGCTGTTAGCAGCGTATGGCGAATTTCTCATACAGTGTGGCTCATCTATAATGAATAATGACGGTATACAGGGTTATCATAATAATCCGTGCATTAGACGTTTCTCGGCTTCTATGGAGAAAAGATTTCTGAAATTTGGCACACGACCGTTTTCAAAGGGGGAAATCATGCTAAAATATTTTCATCGAAATCTCACTTCCGGTTATATCGATCATCATCAGCTTTGGTATTTCAAATGGAACCACCTATTTTTCTAACCAGAAATAGATTCATTTTTTAATTTTACACATTTTTTAACAGAAACATGTTTACGTAGTTGTCATGGTTACGAAGATATAAGGACTTCTATGAGAAAATGGCCAGTTTCAGAGGTCCGCGAAACGAATCATAGCATGCATGCTATCCATAATAACGAAACAAATGAAGGATTTTTCGAAAATTCAATAATTTTGCTTCGTATTGCAAGGCTATCGAATTATGTTTTTCTATTGGAACTGTCACAATAAATTCATATTTCTGAGAAATTTCAAACCGCAATAACTTCATTTTTTCAAATGGCATGCCCATATTTTTTGTACATAAAACGATTGAAGATGGACCTAAGAAACCCTTGGAAAAATGTTTGAAATTAAATTTTTTGTACAAAAAATATGGGCATTCCATTTGAAAAAATGAAGTTATTGCAGTTTGAAATTTCTCAGAAATAGGAATTTATTGTGACAGTTCCAATAGAACAACATGATTCGATAGCCATGCAATACGAGGCAAAATTATTGAATTTTCGAAAAATCCTCCATTTGTTTCTTTATTATGGATAGCATGCATGCTATGATACGTTTCGCGGACCTCTGAAACTGGCCATTTTCTCATAGAAGTCCTTATATCTTCGTAACCATGACAACAACATAAAAATGTTTCAGATAAAAAATGTGTAAAATTCAAGAAGAAATCCATTTCTGGTTAGAAAAATAGGTGGTTCCATTTGAAATACCAAAGCTGATGGTCACTTCCGGTATAACCGGAAGTGCGATTTCGATGAAAATATTTTAGCATGATTTCCCCCTTTGAAAAGCGGCCGTGTGCCAAATTTCAGAAATCTTTTCCTCATAGAAGCCGAGAAACGTCTAATGCACGGATTATTATGATAAAACCCTGTGTAGGAATCGGACAAAGAAAGATGTATCGATTTTTACATATCCAAAACGTCACGAACCGAGCTTAGACAGGGAGTATTTACAGGGAGTATTTAAGGGGGAGGCTTATCTTTTGACAGATGGTAGAAATCAAAATATGTCATTTTACCAAAACTTTTCATATGAATTATGCCCCTGTTTCGGGAAAATGAAAATTCCTTAGTCCGAACCTGCTCCATCGACTGCTCGTCCGTAGATATCTTGTTTTTTGTCTTCTTATCATACATGACACAGAATATCGATTGTGATCGGTGTAGGTTGTACGATTATTTCGAAAATGCCGCACGTTTATTCAAACAATGAACTTGTTGATATGCTTTCAATTTATGGTGATTCAAAACAAAATGCCAATTCAGCGTATAAGTTGTACAGAGCAAGATTTCCGCTGAGAAATCACACAACTTCGCGGATGTTCATAAACCTGATGCAGAGAGGTAGAGATCTGATGAATAGAGGGATGCAGACCAGAGTAGCATTAAGGTATTGATGCCAAAAATTTGTTTTTAATTGAACATTTCATATAAGAAATATTCGATAAATGACTTATTTGATGAGTTCTATCACCTGTCAAAAAAAAGCCTCACCTTAATATACACCCTGTATACTCCAATCACTTTTATAAAGTATACTGGTTGGCCAAGATTTGGATTTATTAAGTTTTTTTACTTCAAACTGACGCAGTTTGGCACTCGTGAAATGTCAAATAATTCTCAGAGAGGTTGCCAATGCTAATTTCCACTTATTCTTATTCAACTTTGTGAATGGAGTTAGTTTTTTAAGGTTTGACTGTAACACAGGTTTTGTAGTACAACTACATTTTCATACTGGAGTATTTCAATTTGTGTGAAAAGGTATTTAAATGTCTTCTGTAGGCTTATTTCTTGAGAATTTTGAAAAGTGGGGAATTCCATAGGTCCGCCTGTACGTTTATAAGTTTTTCTCTCGAGATATTCGAGTACTTTTATTATGTTTTCGAATGTTCATTCGAAAGTAACGGATTATTCTGTCCAATATTTTCCAGAAAAAATTTCATCACTCGATTCTTGATTTTCGTACAAGAAAATAGCATAACGGAATATTTCAGCTATACTCCATTCACAATTATAAAATCACAACTCTGGCCTTGGAAATTTGACACATTCCACTCTGTATCGAAGTTATGACGTTTTTCAAAATATTTTTATGTTCCAAGTCAACACTATGTTGCCCTTTCTACATTCTTAGCTTCATTCGGAAAATGAATGAATTGGAAGAGATGTGACGGACGAAAATAATTAACGTTTATATGAATTGATAGAAAGGATTCCTTTTCTAGTTATTTGCATGAAAAATACAAGAGATCACTGTTGAAATATATTATTTTTCGCCATGGAAGAAAATTGCATTGCTTTCACATGATTTTCATATGCATGCCTGTGAAGATTTAATGTTTATTATCCTCTTGAACTGAAAGTTCAAGACTTGACATCAATTGTTGAATCAAGAATAATGGAACATTATATCCCTCTACTGGAATCCAAATAGTTGAAGGGAGTTCTGATGCAACAGGAACTTTTTCTTGGAACATAACCTTAATAGCTAACTTAATAAAAATAAGAGTATAAGATATACATTTCATTTATTTGATCTTATGAACAAGGAGTAAAATATTCTGACTGTATAGTAATTTATTAGTTTAAAAAATATTCATACATTACAACCACAGTAGGTTTGTACAAATAATATGGAACAGGTCAAACATATGCTTCACATTTATCATTCACCTGTTCTAAAATAAGACACAAACTCCTCCACATTATAGGGCCCCTACAGCATTAAAAGCTTGTGTCTCTTTTGAAAGAAGTAGCACTAGATATAATATATTCTTTCGATTAAGAGCAAATACCTACCGTTGAATGTTACATACACAAATTTCTTCAAAATGGGCTTGTACGAAGTGGTTCTTTTTCTGAAACGTGAAAACGATCAACAATAGTCATTTAGAGACCGATAATGGCCATCCAAAACCCGTTTACTGCAATTTCATTCTGCAAGTTCTTTCCTCATAATTCCTCGAAAATCCTACCTGAACCATATTTTCCGGTCGCTTTCGTGAAAAGATCGTATAAGAAAGCCTTTTTTGTCCATTTACACATTCCAAATAAATTTTGATCACCAAAAACGATACCGAAACTTACCAAACTTCTGGGGAACCGGAATTTCGTTTGAAATCTTTCCAAACGGACAGATACCTAAAAAAAACTTCGTTATCAAGTGTAAAAAAGGCGATTAGTACTTACTTTTGCTTTATTCATGCTTATAAATCGATTTTTGGTCCAATTCAAATTTGCCTTTTGTACCCATGTCAAAATATCTTTGATACTTTTACTTTGATGTAAACAAAGAAACTGGCAACGCCGTTTTGTCATTAAAGATATTCTCTGTACGCGCACAGATTTTTTATCAGGTGCACCAATTCCTGAAAACGAAACCATGGCCAGAGTTGTGATTTTATAATTGTGAATGGGGTATATGTTTATATACGTGAAATATTACCAGTATTAACAGAGAAAAAGTTTCTCCAACATTCGCCAGGTCTTTGGAATTGTTGAATTCGCATAATATTTTTTTCAAATTCATCATTTTCCCAAAACATTTTGATAAATACCTACGTAATTACTTCGACCTTTATGTAGAGAGGACAACGTAGCTTGGTTATCTGACTGGAAAATGACTTTAACCCCACATTTTTAAAATATACATGGTGAAGTGTGTCATAATGTGTCAACGGAAATGAAAAATGGTTATATTACAGCAATCCAAAGAAAATAAAGTCATGGGGACTAAATGGTCATGCTTCTACGACCGAATATTCACGCTGCGTGTATTTCGTTGGACCAGGTCGCTAGCTGTTGGAACCGCTCAATTGATTTTCCCTCGTTCCTTTGTTTCCTGGTGTTTTGCAATCAGAAGTCCGTAAGTGTCTTAAGTTAAAGCTACTTCAACGTTTGACTTATGGAAACCGACCCTGCGTGTCCGTATGACTACGAAGAAGATTAAACGGCGAAAACCAATAACGAACAGGTCTCCATATCTCTTCTTCGCCGCGAATCCATAACACTTATTGACAAATACACACGAGAACTCCTCTCGTTATCGGACCTTGCGTGAGTTATGGCGGACTCGTTCCAGCACCGTATACACAACAGGGTTCCGTACCGTCACGATCTTCGGCTATTATACAGGGTCTTTCACGAGGAACCTCACCCATATTTATACGGGAAACTACTGAACGTATTTTCATGAAATTCAGCACTTATAAGTATTTCACGATGCTGATGAAATCTAAAATATTTTCAAGGCATGAGCTCCTCCGGTTTTTCCGGAAATGACGTCAACTTCCGTTTTTCAAATTAGAACACCATTTTTTTATTGCAGAAATAGATTCCTTAGAAAATTTCAAGTTATTTTGATGTAACATTTTTCAGTGATGGTTGTAAAATTCTCTCTGAGCGGGAAAATTCGAAAAAAAAATCGAAAATAGAGCTCCGCTGAAACAAGAATAACTTCGAGGTTTTTGGATGGAAAATTTTCATTTTTGGGATTTTTCAAGATGTAAGATTGATGTATCCACTTTAAAAATCGAAATCGCGATTCATGATACAGGGGGTGAAAAAATCGCTTTCAAAGTTAGGGATGACAAAATCTGGAAAAATAAATTTTTCCATATGCAAAAACTTACCATGTTTTACATTTTTTTTTAATGATAGATATCATTAATTACATCTACTGAATAAAGAGGAATTTGGCAGATGTAATTAATGATATCTATCATTAAAAAAAAAGAATGTAAAACATGGTAAGTTTTTGCATATGGTTCATAAGGAATTATTTATTTATCACTGGAGAGAAAACCGATGGCCGATTAGTTGAAATAAAGAGGTTTCGGATACAAATTCGAATCCAAATTCGCCATCTATTTAGGAACAACCTGTAACTTTTTTCTCTTGCATATAAGGGTAGTAAAATGTAAAACATGGTTTAAGTAACAGTTCCTGAAAATTTCATCTTTTTGGCGTGAAGGGAAAAGAAATAGCTGAAAATTCAAGACGAAAAACAGTTTTTTGTGAATAACTCAGAAATTATCCACTTTAGGGCAAGGGTGTGATGCATACACTCACATTATTTTTCAACGTAGATTCAATATCTGCCATAAAAAAATGGGGTTCTAATTTGGAAAAATAGATTTTTCAAGATTTTGTCATCCCTAACTTTGAAAGCGATTTTTTCACCCCCTGTATCATGAATCGCGATTTCGATTTTTAAAGTAGATACATCAATCTTACATCTTGAAAAATCCCAAAAATGAAAATTTTCCATTCAAAAACCTTGAAGTTATTCTTGTTTCAGCGGAGCTCTATTTTCGATTTTTTTTTCGAATTTTCCCGCTCAGAGAGAATTTTCCAACCAAAACTGAAAAATGTTACATCAAAATAACTTGAAATTTTCTAAGGAATCTATTTCTGCAATAAAAAAATGGTGTTTTAATTTGAAAAACGGAAGTTGACGTCATTTCCGGAAAAACCGGAGGTGCTCATGCCTTGAAAATATTTTAGATTTCCTCAGCATCGTGAAATACTTATAAGTGCTGAATTTCATGAAAATACGTTCAGTAGTTTCCCGTATAAATATGGGTGAGGTTCCTCGTGAAAGACCCTGTACAGATACAGCCCGGAATACTCCAGACCCGGACGTATGGCCAGCTGTCATAATTCAATGGTTCAATTGGCTGCCAGAGCAAAAGAGGACTCCAGGAACTCATTCCGATTTATGGATTTCAGCTTCCTCATCACTCGGAATGTGTTTTTTACTAAGACCATAGAAAGAGCAGACACAGCATCTCATTCATAAATTCGAGAATTAGTGAAGCCAAAATTTAGTCAGTTTTCAATGAGTGGACCGAAGATAGCTTGAAGGATAGCAATATCATTAGATACTGCCGTGGTAACATTACAGAATCTTACTTTGAACGGTCCATTTGGATTGACTTTTGGGGATTCCGAGTATTTCACATTTTTTCCTCTGTCAGCAAAATATGGTAGTACTAGAAATAACTTTTGGCATTGTCAGATATATGTATACTCCATTCACAATTATAAAATCACAACTCTGGCCTTGGAAATTTGACACATTCCACTCTGTATCGAAGTTATGACGTTTTTCAAAATATTTTTATGTTCCAAGTCAACACTATGTTGCCCTTTCTACATTCTTAGCGTATTTCTCAGAATGTGAATTCATTCGGAAAATGAATGAATTGGAAAAGATGTGACGGACGAAAATAATTAACGTTTATATGAATTGATAGAAAGGATTCCTTTTCTAGTTATTTGCATGAACAGTACAAGAGATCACTGTTGAAATATATTATTTTTCGCCATGGAAGAAAATTGCATTGCTTTCACATAATTTTCATATGCATGCTTGTGAAGATTTAAAGAATGTTTATTATCCTCTTGAACACAGTTCAAGACTTGACATCAATTGTTGAATCAAGAATAATGGAACATTATATCCCTCTACTGGAATCCAAATAGTTGAAGGGAGTTCTGATGCAACAGGAACTTTTTCTTGGAACATAACCTTAATAGCTAACTTAATAAAAATAAGAGTAGAAGATATACATTTCATTTATTTGATCTTATGAACAAGGAATAAAATATTCTGACTGTATAGTAATTTATTAGTTTAAAAAATATTCATACATTACAACCACAGTAGGTTTGTACAAATAATATTTAGCAGGTCAAAAATATGCTTCACATTTATCATTCACCTGTTCTAAAATAAGACACAAACTCCTCCACATTATAGGGCCCCTACAGCATTAAAAGCTTGTGTCTCTTTTGAAAGAAGTAGCAATAGATATAATATATTCTTTCGATTAAGTGCAAATACCTACCGTTGAATGTTACATACACAAATTTCTTCAAAATGGGCTTATACGAAGTGAAACGTGAAAACGATCAACAATAATCATTTAGAGATCGATGATGGCCATCCAAAACCCGTTTACTTACGAAAATCGTGCAATTTCATTCTGCAAGTTCTTTCCTCATAATTCCTCGAAAATCCTACCTGAACCATATTTTCCGGTCGCTTTCGTGTAAAGATCGTATAAGGAAGCCTTTTTTGTCCATTTACATATTCCAAATAAATTTTGAGCACCAAAAACGATACCGAAACTAACCAAACTTCTGGGGGACCGGAATTTCGTTTGAAATCTTTCCAAACGGCCAGATACCTAAAAAACTTCGTTATCAAGTGTAAAAAAGGCGATTAGTACTTACTTTTGCTTTATTCATGCTTATAAATCGATTTTTGGTCCAATTCAAATTTGCCGTTTGTACCCATGCCGAAATATCTTTGATACTTTTACTTTGATGTAAACAGAGAAACTGGCAACGCCGTTTTGTCATTAAAGATATTCTCTGTACGCGCACAGATTTTTTATCAGGTGCATCAATTCCTGAAAACGAAACCATGGCCAGAGTTGTGATTTTATAATTGTGAATGGAGTATAGTTATAGTTTGACAAGGGGATTTTATTCCATGGCAACCTAAAGGTATTATGTTGAATATCAATATCCGCTTTGATAACAGTGATGGTCTCAGCTAGTTTTATAAATGAAGATGAATAGGAAGGTGTTGGAAGTTCCTCTTTTTGTGAACATATCAAGAAAAGATTAGAGCAACGATTTGCAACGAAATGATACAGTCAACGAAAAAAGTATGGATCTATTACTCGATTTCGTGCGGTTATTTAACATTGAACCGATAAAGAATTCCTTGAAATTAGATGAAAATCATTCAGTCTCAAGACAAAACAATAACGCAATATAATATCAGTCACGTGAATAATACAAGCACCCACATAAAAACAGGAACTACATCACCGGACATCCTGTAAAGGAAGTGATATTACTCATTTTTACTATCTGTAGTACCTAACAAGAAATTGAATGAATTTATTTTTTGTACAACTGCCATTAAAAGTGACACTTTTAATGACAGCAAACAATGTTAAAATTGATTGTTTACGTGGAAGCGTGTTTAAAATATTTTTAGCACTCCATTTTCTTATGATGAATCAGATGAAAAAATTCAGCAATTGCAAATTTTTATTACCAATATTCAACAATCATTACTCATGAACATTATTATTAAACGTAAAACTAGAACAATTACTGACATTAATGCCCTGTGACGTTAGGGAGCTTCGCAACACATTATTAGAATCCTCAGCACCATCAGTACTTGTAGAAACTGGAAGTACAATATTGGATGATGATGATCCAAAATCTGTTGAGGTTGGGAGAATTTTTTCAGCAATGACATTTCTATATCCAATCAAATGATCAACATAGCCCTCGGCTACCCTCGTAGACTTCCATCCACCATGTTTTTTTATATCCGTAATATTTGCTCCTGATTCTGCTAGCAATGAAGCGGAGGATCTTCGAAAACAGTGTCCTGTATATTGCTTCGGTTCTGGCAGTTTGAGGAATTCGGCAACAATAGATGGAATTTTCCCAAATGTATTGATACCAACTGGATTGGCAGTGCATTTATTATTCATGTATTTCAGGAAAAAAGACGATGTTTGATGACAGAAGGGCGCAGTGCAAAGTACTTATGAAAATAGTCAACATACTCACTTCCCAATAATACTGAAAGAACGACTGACTTTCGTTTTTGTGTTTGGAAGTTGTATAACCAATGATTTATTTGTTATTTCGATGTCTTCCACTGATGAATTACACAATTCTTCACGCCGACAGGCCCCAAATAATCCGAAAATAGTTGCAACCTTAACCATCAAGTATTTCTCATCTGGTGCCACATATATAAACTTTTCTACTTGTTCACGAGTGAAAATTTTCGATTTTTTGGGACGATATCCTTCACTTTTCCGTTTCAAATATGCTATTACCTTAAAATATTTACCTACTAACATCCACACCATTTGCTTCACAAAGTTGATCAACTCCATATTTTTGATTTTTCTTCTAAGTATGCCAGGAAAACAGGTTCACTGAAGTTCCCTTATACATTTTTCAATTTACACCAGGCCAGGAAATTGTTATATGCAATATCGTACTGCTGAACAGATTTGGTAGGAGTTCCAGATTTGCTCTTCTTGCAGACTCTTCAATATCCACAGGAACAACCAAATCGTCACTTTTATTGGACTCTCGACGAACATATTAAGCAGTTAAAAATCCAAGACGAAAATTGAACAGGAACGAAATTCAAATGACAGCGTCTTTTCTCATTTGTTAGTAATCATAACGTTGGCAACATTTGCCATTCACAACCACCTTTTGATTATTTGAATATTAAAATGCATTTTGAAGTTTATTGTCATTGCAAATTCGCCCATTTCATTATCAAAATAGGGCAGTTGTACAAAAATCATTGTATGGTATTTGTGTTAAAAGTGATTATATTTTGTTCTTGAAATTGTTCAATTCGCTCCGCTCATTTCACAAACTTTTTCACTCACAAAATAAAACGTCACTTTTAACACTCATATCATAAATAACTATCATTGTACATATTAACAACGCATTCTTTCTCAGCTTAGGAGTATGAAATATTTTGTTTGAATATGGATATATTTATTAACAGTTTTGGAATACACAAGACAACACAAGAATCAGAAAATCTTGTACCAAAAAAAGCAACTCATGTGGTTTCTTCCACAATGTTGAACCGCAAGTATTGTGTATTGTGAATTTTATGGAAAACGTTTTCCTTTGATATGATCTGCCCCGACAAAAGAATCCCTTACTTTGAAAACGTTTCCCAATTTATCCAATGTGACACTTCCATAGATAAGATGAAATTTTTCCGACCGATGGCGAAGTCTTAGGAAATTGGAACTGTGTAATAGGTTGTGATCCCAGCCGTCTACCACTTTCATGAACCGATCATAAAATCATCATACCACGGTTACTTCTGCCATATTTTACAAGATTTAATTCGATCCAAGATTAAACTTCCATATCTCATACCCTTTACGTTCATAACTTGTATATATTATTACCCATGAATGTTGAATCCGCCATTATCAAGCCGGCACATTCTCAATTTCTCATTTTTTTCCCGGCCGTACAATAATTCACGAATAGGTAATAACCCAGAGAAATGGGCGTATGGTTGAGGCAAGAGAGAGCATTGGCAGAAAATACTCCCCGCGATTGTATTGTCGTAATTTTCAGTTATAAATTAAGATGAGTTGCTGGTTGGTAGTTAAAGTGTCTTCCCATGTTATATATTACTTTGTAATTATTTATGATTCATACAGACAATGTGGGTACTCAAAGGAGGTCGAGATATCGAGATAACGACCTGCCAAGTGGATGATTGCGACGATTTTAAGCAATTTGTTTTATTCGACCAGATAAAACATGTCATTTACAAAAAAACTTTATGGGATGAATAAAACCGACCCAAAAATTTAAACATCCGCCCTGTAGGTAACTCTATAGCTCTTCGTGTGAGGCCACAGTATTTTAACTCTCTCAAAGATTTTCTATCAAATATATAGCAGTTGAAATAGTGAAAAACATTCATCTCATTTCAAAAACATAGATTATTTATTTCTGGAGAAACACAGGGGTCCAAGTCTTTTGACGATGTGTATATTTTCAAATGCTTAGATTGTAATTACGAGGATATATTGAAAAATTCTGAGCCTACTATAGAACCAAACAAAATTTCAATGTCAGAAGGTTTCATTACTCAACATATTCTTCTCAAAATTGAATACATTTATTACAGCGAACCTGCAACGTCTCTAGAGCTTTAAAAAAAATGTTTATTCTTGCTCTACAAACCAGTCCTCCACAGCTTTCATTACCTCCTCATTGGAAGAAAATTTACTACCTATTAAATTTTTTTTCAGTTGAGGAAAGAGATGATAGTCGGACGGAGCCAAATCTGGTGAATAAGGGGGGTGTTCTGGTAATTCTAACCCTAAATTACGAATTTTTTGCATGGCACCATGAGATTTGTGTACTGGGGCGTTGTTCTGTAAAAACAAAACACCTTTGGATAGCTTTCCGCGTCTTTTCTCTTTAATTTTTTCCGTAGAGTGGTCAGTAATGTCGAATAGTAGGTAATCTCCAGTTATTGTTCTACCCTAATCCAGAAAATCAATTATGATTACTCCATGGCAATCTTAAAAAACTGAAGCAAGAACTTTTTCAGCAGATTTTTGGACACGAAACTTCTTAGGTCTTGGAGAACCAGAGTGTCGCCATTCCATCGATTGTTGCTTTGTTTCTGGATCGTAGAAATGTACCCAAGTCTCATCCATAGTAACAATTCGGTTTAAGAAGTCTACATCGTTTTCAAATCGAGCACAGATCGAACGCGATGCTTCTACGCTTTTGGTCAACAGTCAAACATTTGGGGATCCATTTTGCAGAAATTTTTCTCATGTCCAAATTGACGTGAACTATATGATGAACGCGTTCGTATGAAATCTTCAGTGCTTCAGATATCCGTTTTAGCCCAATTCGACGGTCTGATAAAATCTTGTCATGAACTGCATCGATATTTTCGGGGACTGACACAGAAACTGGCCTTCCTGATCGGTCTTCATGTTCAATGGAAAAATTACCTCTTTTGAAGCTTGCAGTACAATTTTTCACGGATCGCATACGAAGGACATTGATCACCAAGGGTATTAAGCATATTTTCGTAAATCTGCTTACCTCTTAACCCTTTTAAATACAGGTACTTGATGATGGCTCCATACTCCAATTTTTCGATTTTCACAATTTCGGTGGACATCTTTTTTTTTATTTATTGCTTAACTCTGGTTTACTTTGTTGACGTCGAACTCTACACTGACTCTTCTAATAAGTTATTGTTCGTTGATTTGGTATCACAATATTTTGTTTATGCATGGAACTGGTCTAGGCTAACTAGATATCAATACATCCTTGTACAAAATTAATTTTGAAGAATAGAAATTACAAAACCCGTTTGTCGAAATGATAAAACAATTGATCATTCTTGTCCTAAATCGAACAAACTCCTATATAAATTATTGGTTATAAATTCATCATTACCGCGTCCATGTCACTTAATAAATACAGATTTACTGATGGTGAAGTCATCAAGATAGACAGCTTCAAAAGTGTTGCACTAGATGCCCTGAAAGATTTCATGTCTTCTGATTATATAGGCGGGTAATTGAGTTGTCGATAATGATCATGTAGGCTATGAAAACCAGTTAGAAGAATATAACACAATTAACCCTACGTGTGTGTCCTGGAAGCTGATCGTTTCATGTTGAGAGCAATTTGTTAGTTTCAGGATAAGCAAATTTCTAACTGCACTCAGGTGGTCTTGTCTATGAGATAAGAATATGATATTCTTAGGTAGTCAGCACCCATCAATTTGATTGTAGAGAACACGAATCGTAAATCAGCGTTTATAAATACGAGAACTACAAATTGAAATAATGATAAAATGTTGTTTTATGGGTTTCATATCTCACAACTCCTTGGAAGGAGATAAATTCAAAAAAGAAAAATAAACATTAATAAAGCTGTTTCGTATCAAATAGAGCCTACAAGAAATAAAATAAAAGGATTGTTTTATCTGGGTTATCCCTCGTTGCACCAATGTCTCCCGTCGATATAATTATCTCCAAAGAATTTCCTGCAGTATAAGATTTTTAGTTTATTTTGCAGATATATCGACAAGGTCGCCCGCATTTAATTAATAAATTTATTCAATACACATACACAATTATAATTTAAATTCATTTTTCACTGACAATGAGTCGGCAGACTTGAAATTGATTGTATACAGTAAATAATTAGTTCGAGAATTTAACGTTGGTATAAATTACCTTAATGTCCCCTATGGGTGTTCCGAACAAAATAACCTCTCTGAGGCTCTCTGGCGAGTTGTCTCAATATTTTCAGAAAAACGATTTGTGAGTCGAAAACTGACCGTTTTTTCTGACTGAATTTTAATGAAAAAAGAGGTCGAATTTGTGTACAACATGGAAAAATATCAGATTCTCAAACTACCATATTCACTTCACGAAGTTCTTCGAACGATCCTATCTTCTTATGCGGTCTGTATTATATTATTATGGTTATATAGATTAATGATCAAACGAATGATTATCGACCTCTAATCTGACATCTACGAATTTTATGAGATAATATAACTGCATTGAATTGACCATTCAATCGGAACCAATTACGTTATCAATAACACTGCTTTGAGGAACTCCTTCAGCTCAGTTCCTGCTGAAATTGGGCTGGAGGGTCAATACAAAATTAAAGAATATTATTTCTCATGTGATATTCTAAACTTCTAAACTGTGATAGAAAGAGACCTCGATTATTTTTAATCCTCGAAAACCTATATTATGATATCAAACTTTTGCAAATAGTCCCTGTTAAAAACCATTTTTTTTAAGTTTTATGTTTTCAATTTTTTGAATTTGGTTCTGAAGCTCATAGCACTGAAAGTATACGGGATATTGATTTGCCAAATGGGTTTTCTGAATGGTTGGAATGGACAGTAGATCTTCCAGATTGAAAAAAGCCATCAGATTCGCCTTGGCGATGACAAATATGGTGTTTTGGGGGGTCTTACCCCTTTGTCATTTTTCACCCAGAAAGACATTTTCGATTGCAATTTATTAGGCCCAGAGATACTCTGAACAATGCTGATTAACAATATTTAAACAAAAAGTTGATACGATGACAGGACCGGGAGCTTTGACGATTTGCAATTTTTGAAAAAATGCCATTTCGCTGGTGAAAATCTAAACTTTGATATACTGCTCCACCAGAGTTGGGGATATCGTTTTCAATCGTTTTTAAAAGTATGTAATTTTCGAAAAAATCATTGTAAAATCATTTCAAACTCAATAACAACTTGAATCGATTCAATAAAAATCAGTATGAGACATTTCGTCAATCTGGTCGCCTTTTTTCTGAAGTTTGGTTCTTTGCATATGCTTCATGAAATGAAGTCAGTTTATCAACGGCTTCGATTTGAAACGAGTTTTCTGAAAATGCCAAGACGTAAATTAACAAACGCTGAGGCTAATAGGCTATCGGAATGCTACAGGGTGGCCTAACTCAGGTTGTTGTAGCAGAAAGGCTCCAAGTCAGCCAAAGTGTGATATCTTGACTTTGAAAAAGGTTCAGGGAGACAGGTTCCGTGTTGGAAAGACCAAGGCTTGGTGGGCGACAAAAAACAAGAACTGCTCAGGATCGTTTCATCACCGTTTCGGCGAGAAGAAACCCTACATCTACGTGAAGAATGCTACGGAATACTCTTCAAAATTCAGATGGGGTCCAAGTTTCCATCGAAACCATCAGACGACGTTTGAGAGAGGTGAATCTAGGTTCTAGACGTCCATTAAGAGGAGTTCCATTAACACGTGGCCATAAGCGTCAAAGACATGGGCAAGGCAATATATCAATTGGAACGATCAATGGCGTAGTGTCCTTTTCACTGATGAATCCACCTCTCGAAGAATAAGGGTATGGACAATCCCACGCATACCCCGTAATCGTCGCTATGTACAAGAAGTCCATCCATTCCGAGGGGATAGTGTTATGGTATGGGCCGGGATATGTTTCAACGGGCGCACAGATCTCTTTTGTCCTGGGATTCCTGGGAATATGACCGCCTTACACTATAGGGAGCATGTCATTGACAATGTTGTGCCAAATTTTCACGCTGCTATTGGTGAAACTTTTCAATTTCTAGACGATAACGCTAGACCGCACCGTGCAGCCATAGTTGAGATTGCGCGCGAGGAGCTTGGTATTCCACATTTATCAATACCTCCGCACTCACCAGATTTGAATTGCATAGAACATGCATGGGATATGCTCCAAAGAAGATTAGATAATCGTCAACCTACCTCAGAATCCTTAAATGATCTGAGAGAGCTTCTGCCCCGTTTATGGAACCAAATTCCTCAAGAAATACTCAACAACCTCGTGTGTAGTATGCAATGAAGATGTCAATCTGTTATTGATGCCCGTGGAGGCCATACATTGTATTGATAGTCTTAAAATGCTTGAATTCTCTGGGAATAAAATTTCGTTATTTTACTCGATTTTTCTCAACCACCCTGTATACGCTGCAGACTTACAGGCTGAAATTAATTTGCAACTCGAAATCATATAAATATGAATTTTCAACACAAAAATCTTATTTTAACTATATTTTTTTGCAATTTAAGTAAATATCCCTAACTCATGTGGAGCAGTTTAGATAGAGACTCAAAATATCGTTTATCGAATTCAGCGTCCTCGAAAACCTATACTTTGATACCGAACCTGTCCACATAATCCTTCTATGACGGCAATTTTTTTTCGTTTTATTTTTCCATAATTCATTCCCTCCAGCATTTTGTGGACCTAATTTTCGATTTTAAGGAGCCCCATAAAAATTGAATTGGCCCTCTGACTGTCAGTGTTACAGAAGATTCAAATCTTTGTAATCATCGATATTCATAAGAACTCAGCCTTTCAAGGTGCAGAGCTCTCAAAGAACCTCTTGTCATGAGCCATCAGCCTGTACATGAGAGGATGACCGTCCAGGAAGTTCACCAGCAAGCCGATTTCTTTCGGTTACTCAACCAAAGCCCATAACATGCATGAACCTACGACACAGTACTGCACCTGCAGACCAAATAGAAACTCTTGCCTCGATTGTTATCAACATCTCAGATAAGCAAAAAGGAAGATGTAGTAGGAAATTGGCCATCCAATTACAAAGGTACAACGTGCGTGTCACGACAAGAAGTACCAGAGGATCGATTGCGGTACCAAAACTCGCCGAGATACCACTAATTGTACCTATTATCGTTTTCTATAAATACGTAGTTGGCGATGGTCGGCGAAGAATTGCAACAAGTGATTAGCTGTACAGTGTGGCATGGGGATTTTTATCCGTAATTTCCGCTTTTTGCTGATTGATGCGAGGAGATGCTGGAATGGCACACATTCGAGATGCGGAATTTATAATGCGACCGGTGGATTCTCGACGACCGGTCGAATATGGCGAAGATGAGGAACCTCAGGTTGGCGTATGTGGGAAGTTTTTATGGTTATGGCTTTTTGCCGCGTTTTTTCGGATTTTGCCGAAGAAGTGCTTATTTGGATTGGGATTATAATTCGTGAGAATGTTAACCTGCCTCAACTTCTAAACGGTGTGGTACAAAAGTCTGTTGATGTTTCTGCACATTGAAACCTATAAAGACTTGCACCTATACAAGATGAGTCTTCGATGTGTCCATCTTTCATCTGTTCCTCTCATCCAAAAAAACTATGTAAATAGGAAAAATTTCAAAACGGACATCAACATCACGAGGATGTATTGATATCTAGTTAGCCAGTTCCATGGATAAACAAAATATTGCGATACAATAACTTATTCGAAGTGTCAGTGTAGAGTTCGACGACAAAAAAGTAAACCAGAGTTACGCAATGAATTAAAAAAAAAAAGATGTCCAGCGAAATTGTAAAAATCGAAAATTTGGAGTATCGAGCCATCCTCAAGTAGGTACATACCCGTATTTAAAAGTGTTAAAAGGTAAGCAGATTTACGAAGATATGCTTAATACCCTTGGTGAGCAATGTCCTTCGTATGCGACCGTGAAAATTTGAACTGCAAGCTTCAAAAGCGGTAAATTTTCCATTGAAGATGATGACCGATCGGAAAGGCCAGTTTCTGTGTCAGTCCCCGAAAATATCGATGCAGTTCATCACATGATTTTATCAAACCGTCGAATTGGACTAAAATGGATATCTGAAGCACTGAAGATTTTATACGAACGCGTTCATCTTATAGTTCACGTCAATTTGGGCATGAGAAAAATTTCTGCAAAATGGATCCCCAAATGTTTGAATGTTGACCAAAAGCGTGCAAGGGTATCCCGTTCGATTTGAAAACGATGTAGACTTCTTAAACTGAATTGTTACTATGGATGAGACTTGGCTACATTTCCACGATCCAGAAACGAAGCAACAATCGATGTAATGGCGACACTCTGGTTCTCCAAGACCTAAGAAGTTTCGTGTCCAAAAATCTGCTGGAAAAGTTCTTGCTTCAGTTTTTTGGGATTGCCATGGAGTATTAGTAATCATTATTGATTTTTTTGGATTAGGGTAGAACAATAACTGGAGATTGCTATTCGACATTACTGACCACTCTACAGGAAAAAATTAAAGAGAAAAGACGCGGAAAGCTATCCAAAAATATTTTGTTTTCACAGGACAACGCCAGGCTGCATAAATGTCATGTTGCCATGCAAAAAACTCCTGATTTAGGGTCAGAATTACTAGAACACCCCCTTTATTCAAAAGACTTGGCTCACTCCGACTATCATCTCTTTCCTCAACTGAAAAAATGTTTGGAAGGTCGTAAATTTTCTTCCAACGAGTAGGTCATAAAAGCTGTGGAGGACTGGTTTGCAGAGCAAGAAGAAACATTTTTTTTTGAAAGGTCTAGAGACGTTGCAGGTTCGCTGTAATATGTAATGTATCAATTAAGAGGAGAATATGTTGAGTAATAAAATATTTTGACATTGAAATTTTGTTTGGTTCTATAGTAGGCTAAGAACTTTTCAATATATCCTCGTACATAAACTGAAACTGCAGTCATTTCTTGCAGTCATTTCTGCCTTGAAATGACTGCTTAATTTGAACTACCCCTAAATACCCTACATATATGAT
Organism: Adalia decempunctata; assembly: GCA_951802165.1. Classification (NCBI taxonomy): domain Eukaryota; kingdom Metazoa; phylum Arthropoda; class Insecta; order Coleoptera; family Coccinellidae; genus Adalia; species Adalia decempunctata. The sequence continues at coordinate 4,608,799 of OX637696.1, read as the reverse complement.
TGATAAATCTACGACATTAAAGTAGATTTTATGAAGACGGCTAAGGCCATGATTTTAAAGGATTCAATGTGTTTTTGCGGGGATTTTTACATCAATACAGGGTGATTCTTTGACTTGTCATATTGTAGATTCTTGAGGCCAGAGGAAACCCTTTTGCATCTTCCATTTTTCCTGTTGAAAAGATATGACAATTTGAAAAAAAAATCGGCCAAATACGTCCCTGATACGATTATCTGAAATTGATGCTGGGTTCATATTTCTCGATTGAAATTGAGGTGATTATTAGATGTTCTGTGGTGATAGGCATTCAGGAAATACCCAAGCACTAACCTTATTTGAATAAGAATGTTACAAACGCATATTTCCTAACAGAAACACTCAGTTTTGTCCGATTATTTCACCAATTGAAAAGCCTTCTTGGATTTTCCTGGTGATCAGTTAGTATACACTAATGATTTGTTCATATTTTTCTCGATATTCCAAAACTATCCCATGAAAAATTGTTTTCTCACTAACTTAACCTAACTCCATTAACCTAGGTCATAGGATTCGGGGTCAATGACCTAACCTAACCCATCTTCTGTGAAATTTCACAGAACTTTTGAAAAGACGATTTCAGATTGTTGATTTTCTCTTCAAACAATGGTATAGGCGAAACCAAGGAAGCAGTACGTCCCCTATCGTTAACGGATGAACTATCGCAGGGGCACTTGTTTTGATTACTTTTCGCTAAAGGTCTAGGCCTTGCTCTTTGGAAATGCTCAACGAGTAGTTCTGATTCTTGTCGATATAGAGCTGCGATCTTAATTTCAGTCGCCTATAACGCCACGCAAGACAAACCGTTGTTATGTGTCTCCAACGTTAGTCCCATCACAGACCAGTCTGTGGTCCCATGAACAACGCTTGCGCATAGCGATAACCTGCATCATGGACTTCGATTTATTTACAGAGAATAATGAAAACAGGTGATGATTATGTGAAGACTTTCAGTGAATTGATGTAATAATAACCGTGTAGTGTCGAGTTAAAATTCCAAGAGGATATTGTTCAGTTTCGATAGATACTGGTAATAATAATTTTTGAATAGAAACTGTGCTTATAAAATGTGTAATTTCATGCTTCTTACACTCCAATTTCATCTCCCACATTTGTGTGATTGTTTTATTACATATCTCTACATCAGACTACATCAAACGTTTATCCATCATAGAGATTTTAGTATTTTTAGTCTTGGCGAAGTTGATGAACATTCTGACAGCATTGTTAACTTCATGGCGAGAAGATCATGCAGTGTATTTGATAGGACCAACTTGGTATGGCAGACGTTCCATATCAAAAATTGGAGAAAATTATTTCCACAACCCATCTCTATCTACTCAGATGTCAAATTAGGTGAATCACATCGCCATGACTTAGTATCTTGGACAGATAATCCTAGGTGTGATTGACATGCCTTCCTTGATCCCTGCGACTTCATCTCGAATCCAACAAATCAGTCTCTTTACTGGCGACATCGCAATTGCCCAAGATAAACATCTTAAACGCTCTTTAATTGCCTATCTTTCCTTCAGTCTATTCCTCTCAGTCTCAAGTCATGTGTCAGCGTGTAAGTTAGACAGACTTTTGCCATACTTCAATCACAATTTCAACTTGTACCAAGTGTCCGATCTGCCCGATTCGCATACCTCATACTTATCGTTTTATCTTAATAGGCCTCGGACAATTTGCGATTATCGCGATAGGGCAAAGAAGCGATAACATACGGACATGAATCTCATATGTTGTTTCTTCGACTTGGCATCATCAAGTAGGGGAATTGATGTTTGCAGGTTTTCCAAGCACCTGGACCATTTCTGATTCTACGGCTATAATCGCAGAAGAATGTCTATACTCTGTTCAAATATAAGAGACATCAAAATAAACAAAGTCGCGCAGAGGTAGGATGGGCTTCCTTCAGGTAGAGACTTTATTTCAGGGCTCCAGGGTCGGATCGAAGATAGTTCACACAATCATATAAACTCAAATTCATTTATTCAACATATTCAAATTACAAATGTCATAAGTTTGAAAAAAATAATGCAGCGTCCAAAATAATATATTATGTATTACCCTATTAAAAATTATTCAGAATTTTGTTGGTCTTCTTCTGTGTCACTTTCATCCAGATTCACCAGCACTCGCTCTATTGTTGACTCCATGATATTATCGAGCTGACACATTTTTTCTTCGACATCAGTTACAACATGATGTATGCATTTCTTCCATTTCTCAGCACCAATCGAGCCTATAGCTCCCAGAAACAAATTACGAACCTCAGCAATTTTAAATGAGGAGTTCTGAGCAGCTACTTTTCCTTTTACTTGAGCCCAAATGAGCTCGATTGGATTCAGCTCGCAATGATATGGTGGGAGTCTCAATACTGTTCTTCCCGTCTCATTGGCCATTTCATCTATAATTAATTTTTCATACCTCCCTCTATTTGCCTTGACCAGAGCAAGAAGTTCCGCCTTCAAAAGATCATTTTCGAAGGAAATATTTTTACTGAGCAACCAATTTTTGACATCTTCCTTGCGGGTTGAAGACGGAATCGATTCCATTTTTCTCGAATGATAACTGGCGTTGTCCATTACGATGACAGCGTTATGATCCAGAGTTGGCAAAATTGTTGAGAACCACTTTTCGAACGATTCCCCGTTCATTTCCTGATGGTAATCTCCGGATTTTTTCGATTCGAAAAACCATAGGCCGTTCTCTACAAATCCGTCTTCTCCCCCTATATGACATATAATCAGTCCTTTTCCTTTTCCACTTGGGTTTTTGAGACCAGTTGACAGACCTTCTCGAAAAGCCTGTCTGTTGGACCCAATCGATTCATCGACCCATATTGAATTTTTTGTACATCCCGCATTTATCCATGTCTCGTCAAGGTAATAAATTTTTCGGCCTTGCTCCCTAAATTCTCGAATTTTCTTCAAATAATTTCTCCTCCAAACAACTATTTCGTCTCTATCAATCAATAAACTATTACGACCACGTTTTTTGAATTTGAATTTCATTTTTTTCAATAATTTATAAAATGTTGTTTTTTTAAAATTCGGCAGGCTGTCATCGTTATTAACAACTTCCAAAACCTTCGAAATTGTAGGAATTTCATCAAGAAAAAAAACCGTGAACTATTCTCCTAATTAAGTTCATGTCGAAATCGTCTATTGAATCGATGCTTTTAGCGACTGGGATTTCTGCTTAGGTGGAATCAATAGATGATTTCGTTTATATTATTTTTCAGAAATCTCGTCGGAAACCGACAAAGGGTTAAGTACAATTCAAACAAATATTTATAACCGGGACAAATTGAGGTACCTACTTCAGATATATCAGGTTATAACCGTTGCGAATTTTAGAGGACCTAATTACAAGGGTTACAAGGGTGTAACTGAGTGTAACAAAGAAATCCAAAACATTCACTTGTATTCAAATTTCATAACTCCCTGTACCTACTATCGACATTCCGTTCTAAGCTTTAAGTACGATCCTGGCAGTCTTTTGGGGGCGTGACAAGAATTGTAGAAAAGATCCTTTGACCAATAAGCTGTTAGTATGCGCAAAACAAACCGATTTGGTTTGTTTGTTTGTTTACATTCTCTTATATTTGAACAGACTATAGCTTTATTATGCACACTTATCTTATCGAGCAGAGACACGATAGCCTCTGACCACCACGACCACGACTACAGGACCATATGCTTTTTATGAAATTTTCCATATGAATTCCATCAACAAACCAATCAACAAAGACACGACATTGTTGATGATCGGCCAGCTTGAGTTCTTGTGTTTGCCACGCTATAAAATTATTTATTAGCGCTTAGGACTAAAAATCTCGCTTATATACTGGATGGTCCCAAAGCTCAGTTGAAGATGGGAGTGGGTTATACAAAAACGATATTATTAAGGGGCGCCAAGTGATTTAATATTCACATCCAGCACACTTGCTCTAGTTTCCGAAAAATCACTAAATAAATCTAGATAAATGATCTATAACAATAATTCTAAAGGGGGAGTAATTACCTCAAGGTCCTAATATAGTGCTTTATATGGCTCACACTGTATATATAAATAGATCATACGACGATAGCAAATTATGTGTAAAATAATGTACAGAAACCTTATGAGGTTCCCATCAAAATAACTTGAAAAGGTCTCATACGTTGTTAACCTAATAGTGATGAGACTTGATATTAATACAAGTATTATCTGACTTAAACTTAATAAAACAGCTCGATATTAGCGCTGATAAATTCCAGAAATTGATGGTACGACCTTAATAAAGTTCCTCGGTCCAAATGAATAAGGTACCGACGATTTAGAACCTCCACGATGTTGAAATCACGAAAAGGTAACTGACGGCAGCAGGACTGATCTTCTTGGGCTTATTTGACCCGGTGACATATCAATCGACAATAGATGTTGCAGATATTCCAGCGTAACCACTGAAATGTCCCAGAACAAGGACCCTATGAACACAAATTCAGAGAAATCAAAATGGCGAACTCGCCAGTCAGAAATACCTACTTCTTTCAGAGGGTTCCCTCAGTACCAAATTAAGTACAGTTTCCTTACTGATTATAAATGAGAATACTTCACCAAAATAGAGTTCCAGCAGAATATTGATCCTGGTTCCAAAATAGAAGACACAAATTGCACGAGGCAGAATTGAAGGAATGTTGAATCTCACCTCTCAATATGGCAAACCCCTTTTCAGGCACAGTAAGATCAGACAAAATCCTCCAAATAAGCTCTGAAGCTAAACGAAATAATCCCACTGTATATAACGTTTTCGAAATTCAAATCCCAAAATCAGGTAAGTATCAAAACTCCTCGACTTTCGAAAACCACCATTAAATTGAAGAATGTGCAGAAAACCACCATTCCAGTAGTCTCCACGTGAATCAAATTTACCTATCACCGTACTACAGTTCCGAAATCCTCAATCAAAATCCCTAACCAACATATCCTCATCCTTGTCCCACAAATCGAAATTTCCAAAATTCTATCTCGTTCCCACACCGCAGGCGATACAACAGGTTTCCCGACAAGAAAACATATTTTCCCCCAACCTCGTCGTAATACAGTGGCGTGACTACGATCAGGGATCGGAAAATTAGCATCCGCCAATTCCGGACATAACATGTTGACTGAACTTCATAAGCCTAATGTAGGCCATTCACGAAGCGACCGTTTCAAGCGTTTTACTACCTGCTCTGGTCGCTTGCCTTTACAAGCTTCCAACGTTCTGTGTTAGAAACCATCATAAAACGCCCGTCCTGTAGCCTCGTGAGTGGCCGGCATAAGACCCAAATCATTTGCGGGCTATTCAGAATAACACCTCCTCTTGGAAAACGGTGTAGTATAAGCTTGGGAGGAGCCGTTTTCACCTTCGACATAAAGACATTCAGCCACGAATTAACTGAGTATCCTTTGTCAAGTTTTGTTTCATTTTACCAACATAAATAAGAATCTCACACAGTCACACGATGTGCAACTTAACTGTGAGCTGCAACTCGATTTATAAAGCGTCCATTTATCATTATAATAATCATATATTCAGTAACAAATAATCATATATTCAGTAACAAGATGGTTTCAAGGAAACTGAATTGTGCAAGTCGACTGATAGAACTCTCATCGGGAGTATAGGCTCAATACATTGCTCGTTATTTTGTACAGATACAGATATTGTGTGTGTGTGTTTGATTTCTGCTTCATTGGGGATTCGAAAGTAAGAGACTGAGTATTACTGGGTTAATTCAATTACTTCGGATAATGCAATAGGTATTATTTTGTTTATACGGAATTTCAGATGACGAAATGGATCACGAAATTGGAGGGAATATTTTATCATTATTTTTTCGATTTTCGCAGAGAGAGGAATGATATTGTTTTGAAATATAATTGTCAGGTCAGAGTTGGTTATTTTGAATAGCTCGCTATGTCACTTTTGAAGCCGTCATTTTTTGACATTTGGGAAGTATAAACTTGTTGTTCATTCCTCGTCGTTCTTTGGAATTGGGCATTCCACAAACGTATTTTGCACAAAGTTTAGGGTCTTAAGGCTTATGAAGTTCAGTTCACACAGGAACTGAAGCCGGCTGATCATCAACAACATCGTGTCTCTGCTGCTTGGGTCCTTGAAATGCATGAACTTGATTCGGATTTCCATCGAAAAATCATCTTCAGTGATGAGGCCCATTTCCACCTCGGTGGCTTCGTCATCATTTGTCGCATTTGGGCTCGGAAAACTCAAGAGTTTTTGTAGAAAAACCTCTCTAACCTCAACGTGTGTCTATTTGGTGCAGTTCATGATACTGAAGAGTCATTGGACCTTACTTTTTCGAGAATGAGGCTGAAGCAACAGTTACGGTGAATGAATTGTGCTATAGAGAGGTGATTAATGATTTTTTATGAACGGAATTGGATGGTATTGATCTTGACAACGTTTACTTTCAACAAGACGGCGCTACGTGCCTAACAAACCACGAAACCATTGATCTTTTACGAGAAAAGTTTCCGGACCGTGTTATCTTTAAAAGAGGTGATCACAATTGGCCACCGAGATCTTGTGATTTAACATCTTGCGACTTCTTCCTTTGGGGCCATGTGAAAGAGAAGGTCTACGTCTAGAGTCCAGCGTCGGTTCAAGACCTCAAAGATGGAATTCGTGAGGCTATCGAGGACATAGGGCAACCACTTGGCGATTTGGTTATGGGAAATTTCATGAAAAGGATATGGTCCTGTAGTGGTGGTCAGTTGGCTGATCTTATTTTCCATTATTAACGTCATACCTTCCTCTTTATAATGAAATAAACATCCGATCATCCATCTAAGAAAATGGCTTTTTCTTCAAATGTCAAAATAACAGCTCTTATTGGAAAAATCTTCAAAATTTTAGAGGAGAAAGAAATAATGAGTTTTCTCCACTTAAAGTGAAACACACGAATGAAATAATAATCTAATAAAATCTAGAACAATGTTTTCTATCCCTGATTTGAAAACAGAAGACAAAATCTACATTTTTGGCGGGAAATGAGAACATAAACATAAACAGTTTCTTTTTTTCGATTTAACAGGCTTACAAAAATTTATAATACAGTTGGGAGAAATGACGTCAATACAAAATGAAACTATAAACTAATATAGAAACAAAAAAAAAAGAAAAAAACTAACCAAAATTGTCATCAAGACAATATGGTTCCAAATTCATCAAATATTTCTTAATTTTATTTTTGAAATCCCTGAAAGAAAGCAGTCTCATACCTGCTGGTAACCCATTGTACAATTTCAAACACATACAGGGTGGCCATTTGAAAACGAAACAGACGGGAGTACAGACGAAATAAATTTTTTCGATAGAAATGCTCGGACAGGTCGATTTCTGTTTCGAGGGGGACAACTTAAGATATAGGTTACGGACGCATAGCGCTTCAACCCTTGCTGCTACAACCCCCCCCCCCCCCCCAATTTTTGAATAGGAAAGATAGGGTGAGTGATACCTCAATTTAAAGGTATTTTTATACTGATTTCAGCACAGTAATTGTTTTTTCATTTTATGCATTAGTTCTCGAAATATTCTTAACTAAGTATTTGAAAATGAAGTGGTGTTTTCATGGCACTTTTAGTGTTTTTTTGTGAAAAATCGACATCTTGATTAAAGATTTCTATGTCAGTGGATTGGAGGAAGCCACAGTCATGGTTGTTTTGAAGCTCAAAATGTCGATTTTTCACAAAAAAACACTACAAGTGCCATGAAAACACCACTTCATTTTCAAATACTTAGTTAAGAATATTTCTAGAACTAATGCATAAAATGAAAAAACAATTACTGTGCTGAAATCAGTATAAAATACCTTTCAAATGAGGTATCACTCACCCCATCTTCCCTATTCAAAAATTGGGGGTGAGGGTTGTAGTAGCAAGGGTTGAAGCGATATGCGTCCGTAACCTACATCTTAAGTTGTCCCCCTTGAAACAGAAATCGACCTGTCCGAGCATTTCTATCGAAAAAATTTATTTCGTCTGTAATCTCGTCTGTTTCGTTTTCAAATGGCCACCCTGTATAATGAGGACTTTTTCAGTTATATTTAAACGATGAATAGGATCTTAGAGATTTGCAGTTCTTGTGTTATATTCACGTATTGTGTTAAATTGTTCGAATTTATCCCTATGCCTATGGAAGTATGTTAGGCATTCAAATATGTACAGAGCAATAAACAGTCATTACATTATTGGATCTAAAGACCCCCCTACATGTTGCCAAATAGTCCCTACCATTCATTACCCTCAATATCCGCTTTTGAATAACAAAAACGATTGGATCTTACTACTGCTTCCCCAGAAAATGATTCCATATCTCATGATGGATTCAAAATTTGCATGGTACAAAATTCTCAATGAGTTGAAGTTTACGTCTATACTCCATTCACTTTAATTTAATCACATAGGAGGTCATGGTTTCGTTTTCAGGAGTAGGTGCCCCTGATGAAAAGCACAGAACATATGATGAAAAGTCAGTGCGCGCACAGAAAATATCGTAAATGACAAAACGACGTTGCCAGTTTCTTTGTTTACATCAAAGTAAAAGTATCAAAGATATTCCACATTTCGTTATGTTTACAAATTGTTCGCAGATTTTTGGTATTTAATCGATATTTGGAGGTGAGTTTTTCGTCGAATATTCAAGATTAACGTATGTTTATTGTTTTTAGCACCAGTTTAGAGTGTGAGGATGATTTTCAAGACCAGTACGAATGTTTACATTTCGAGGTTGAAGGGGTACACGGGAATTTCGTTGACAAAGCTGATGATATTTTTCAGGTTTTCCAAGAAATTTGGCGATATCTGAGCAGAATTGCAAAAGTTAGGTACCTCACTAATGAGGTGGAACTTACACCTAATTCTCCTATAAGAAACTCCTTTCAAAGGTCGAGATGGTGAAAAATGTATTCTTTAGATGTTGTTTGAACAAACGTAGCCGAGTTTTATATCCCAACATTGATTTTAAGAAATTTATCAACAAAATAAAATTGACATTCTTGATTCTTGTAATTATCCATCAATTCTTCTTATATATCTATGGGTTGATTTTCTTTAATGAATTCTTGATTAGAATCAACAATGGATGTCGTCAAGTCTTGAACTTTCAGTTCAAGAGGATAATAAGCATTAAATCTTCACAAGCATGCATATGAAAATTATGTGAAAGCAATGCAATTTTCTTCCATGGCGAAATTTTCATGCAAATAACTAGAAAAGGAATCCTTTCTATCAATTCATATAAACGTTAATTATTTTCGTCCATCACATCTTTTCATTTTCCGAATAAATTCACATTCTGAGAAATACGCTAAGAATGTAGAAAGGGCAACAAAGTGTTGACTTGGAACATAGAAATATTTTGAAAAACGTCATAACTTCGATACAGAGTGGAATGTGTCAAATTTCCAAGGCCAGAGTTGTGATTTTATAATTGTGAATGGAGTATACTTGTTGAATATTTCTCTGTGTTCATTTTGATATAGATGATACATCATAGTTGTTCATGTCATAAGAAGAAAAAATAGAACTTGTCATATTTTTGTCAAGAGAGATCGGAAAATAAAAGTTGTTTGAGTTGAAGTAGATTTTGGCCCTCACCCATATTTGATAGTTAAGGAACTCTATATTGAAGAAACAATCAGTTTCAACATTTGGCGACCGTGACAGGACTTTCTATTGCAAGTATGGACAAAACGAAGAGAGCCCTTGGTCTACACCGAACTGCTTTCAAGAAGATATGCAGCACTATTGAAGATGATTTATCCTCAGATTCATATGATATTATAGACATTCAGAGTAATATGAAAGTTTTGGAGGAGAAAATGCTTCAGATAGCTGAACTGAATCAATTTTTTTTGGATTTGATGTTGGATTCAGATGACTGCGAAGACAACATGAATGTTGAACTTGAAGTTATGGATAATTTAAGTTCCCGATTCCACAAATTAAAATTACGTTGCGAAAATTTGGTGTGCTATAAAGGAGGCCCAAAGAAATCAGTGTCGAAAGGTAAACTGAAGATTCCCAAACTAGAATTTCGTCAATATGGAGGCGATTTGAAGGGATGGCTTGGTTTTTGGAACCAATTCAGCAGGATTGATGAAGATTCTGATCTAGAGGAGGAAGACAAGCTTCAGTACCTCATTCAGGTCACAACACCAAATTCTAGAGCAAGACAAATTGTGGAAAGTTACCCTTCCACAAAAGGTAACTATAAAAAGGCTGTTGATAGTTTGAAAGGAAGATTTGGTAGAGACGACTTATTGATTGAAGTGTATGTTAGAGAACTCCTTCAACTAGTTCTAACGAACCTTAATGCCAAGAACAAACTATCAACCTTTTTTGATCAAATTGAGTCACAACTTAGAGCTCTGGAAAGTTTAGGCGTAAAATCTGATACTTGTGCTGCTATGTTGTATCCATTAGTAGAGTCATGCTTAGGAGAAGACCTGATAAGAGCTTGGCACAGAAGTCGATTTTATTCAGTTGAGTCAAGTTTAAAGAATCGCCTTGATGCTCTGATGGCTTTTCTTGGACAAGAAGTGATAAACGAAGATAGAATTCATCTAGCTACGAGCAGTTTCAAAGACAAGAAAAAACAAGAACATAGAAGTACAAGCGAAAATACAAACAACGTGGCTACCGCATCTGAATTATTCAATAAGGGTATACCACGATGTATATTTTGCAAAGGATCACATCCCTCCTATCAATGTCAAGAAGCTTCGAAATTGAGTTTTGCAGAGAAGAAACAGAAGTTGTCAGAGTCTGCATGTTGTTATTTGTGTACTAGATTTGGTCACATAGCACGAAGATGCCGTTTAAGAGAAAAATGTAACATCTGTCAAGGGAAACATTGTAACCTTATGTGTGCTAAACAAGATTTGAAGGCATCCAATACAATTCTTCCCAAGCAAGATGGTTATACAAAGAAAGCTGAACAGAATCTAACCAACCATACATACAACGAAGTTTTTCTACAAACCATGGTAGTTGAACTGAAAGGCGAAAACCAATCAAAACTAGTTAGACTTTTGATTGATACTGGTTCCCAAAAGTCTTATGTAACTAAAAGGGTTGCCGAAGAGATAGGTTATACTGCGATTCGAAAAGAAAAATTAGTACATTCGCTTTTTGGAGGTACCCGAAGCGAAACAGTGAAACATACGAGTTACAAAATTCGTCTCTACAGCCTCACCGAAGACTATAGCTGTAATTTCGAAGTTTTGGATCAGCCACTGATTTGCAGCAAAGTTAGTTCTGTAAGAAAGGGACCCTGGTTGGATGAATTGAAACTCATGGGCATTGAAATCACCGATACAACTGATGGACCCATAGACGTATTAGTTGGAGCTGATGTAGCTGGCAAACTTTATTCTGGACGCAAACATGATTTGGAATGTGGCTTAGTAGCAGTACACACATTATTGGGTTGGACTGTTATGGGAAAATTGAAGAATTCTGATCACCATACATCATCTATGCTGATAACCTCGATGTTTTCAAAGGATGTTGCCATATCTGACTCATGCAGTTTGGACGTACTTGGTATTGAAGATCCCAACAGAATGAAGACTTCACAAGAACAAGAACAGTCGAAAACTATTTTGTCTGATGGAAAGTTTGAGCTGCAAGGGTGGGAGCATTCTTCACCAAGACAAATCGAAGAAATAGCCAGAAGCAATGTTTCGGAATTTATAGGGAATCGAGAAATTAGATGTTTTTCCAAGCCCCAAGATTGGTATCACGTCCCTGGGAACATGAATCCAGCGGATCTTCCAGCAAAAGGTAGTTTACCTAAATTATTAGCTGATGGAAGATGGTGGGATAGAGGAAGACTAAAGACTACCTGTGATAAGCCGAAAAAAGATGTGAAAAAGAAAACAAAAGAGGGCTTTCGAAATAATAGTGTAGTTAAAGAACAGGAAGTACAGACCAGATATGGAAGGAAGGTGAAACTTCCAGCAAGATACAAAGATTAGTTGTGTCATAATTTTGGCATTTTCATGACACAAGGTGGGAGTGTGTTGAATATTTCTCTGTGTTCATTTTGATATAGATGATACATCATAGTTGTTCATGTCATAAGAAGAAAAAATAGAACTTGTCATATTTTTGTCAAGAGAGATCGGAAAATAAAAGTTGTTTGAGTTGAAGTAGATTTTGGCCCTCACCCATATTTGATAGTTAAGGAACTCTATATTGAAGAAACAATCAGTTTCAACAATACTCACTATTCTAAGCCCATACGAGATTTTATTCAATCTTTTACACACATAGTCTATCTGAACAGCCCAATCAAAAAATTCATCCAGATATACACCCAAAAATTTTATATTTTCCACTACATTGACTTGGTTGTCTTTAAGGTCAATATTATCCGGTTTTTAAATTTCCGCTTGCTTACACCTAAACAGCATTGCTTTAGTCTTCTGTTTGTTTACAATCAAGTTATTTCTTTTGAATTATTCTTCTGCATCATTAAACATATTTTTACCTTGCCTAATTGTATCATCAACTGTGTTTTCCCCCGTGAGAATATTGGTGTCATCCACATAGTTCATTTAAAATTTGAATTAGCAACAATTCTTGGTTCTTGCTAAACTACAAATCATCAGGGACACAAACAACGAAAAACCAACAGCACTACCGCAACTGGTAGCAACGCAGCTTATCCATAAAATCACCTCAGAGATGAGCATACCGATCATTAATTCCCCATAGGAACGCTGCCATATACCGCTCGTTTATCTTCAGGAGTCCACTCTGCTTGCCCATTCTTCAAGTCTCGGTACAGCCTCACCTGCAACATTTTAGAGTTCACGACCTCTGGAGGTAGTAAGTGTAAACGCATGATAGTATGCAACAAGCATTATGATTTATTATCCAGACACTTCTGTTTGTTATCAAGTTAAGGCGCTCAATTATCATTAGTGATCCATGGTGTATGGTGAATACGGGTTTCCTATTTCGTAGGTGTAGCTGGTTATGGTCTTGAATTAAGGTGAAAACCGTTGGTACTTTTGACGACGAGATTTCTTTGTTGTTGGCTCAGAAGCTCTGCCATCAAAGAACTTCCTACTTTTGGAACTGCGATGATGCCTAGACGTAAACTTAGAGGGGTGAAGCTTCATGCTTTTCCAGTACGAGGATATATCAAAAAATTCTCAGCCTACTAAAGAACCAAACAAAATTTCAATGTCAAAATATTTTATTACTCAACATATTCTCCTTGTAATTGAATACATTTATTACAGCGAACCTGCAACGTCTCTAGACCTTTCAAAAATAATGTTTCTTCTTGCTCAGCAAACCAGTCCTCCACAGCTTTTATTGCTTCCTCGTTGGAAGAAAATTTACGACCTTTCAAACTTTTTTTAAGTTGAGGAAAGAGATGAAAGTCAGGCGGAGCCTAATCTGGTGAATAAGGGGGGTGTTCTGGTTATTCCAACCCTAAATCACGAATTTTTTGCAAGGCAACATGAGATTTCTGTACTGGTGCGTGTCCTCTAGAAACGAAATACCTTTGAATAGCTTTCCGCGTCTTTTCTCTCCATTTTTTTCCCGTAGAGTGGTCATTAATGTCGAATAGTAATCTCCAGTTATTGTTCTACCCTTATCCAAAAAATATATCATGATTACTCCATGGCAATCCCAAAAAAATGAAGCAAGAACTTTTCCAGCAGATTTTTGGACACGAAACTTCTTTGATCTTGGAGAACCAGAGTGTCGCCATTCCATCTATTGTTGCTTTGTTTCTGGATCGTAGAAATGTACCCAAGTCTCATCCATAGTAACAATTCGGTTTAAGAAGTCTACATCGTTTTCCAATCGAGCACAGATCGAACGCGATGCTTCTACCCTTGCACGCTTTTGGTCAACATTCAAACATTTGGGGATCCATTTTGCAGAAATTTTTCTCATGTCCAAATTGACGTGAACTATGTAGATGAATGCGTTCAGTGCTTGAGATATCCGTTTTAGCCCAATTCGACGGTCTGATAAAATCATGTCATGAACTGCATCGATATTTTCGGGGAATGACACAGAAACTGGCCTTCCCGATCGGTCATCATCTTCAATGGAAAATTTACCTCTTTTGAAGCTTGCAGTCCAATTTTTCACGGTCCCATACGAAGGACATTGATCACTAAGGGTACTAAGCATATCTTCGCAAATATTCTTACCTCTCGACCCTTTTAAATACAGGTACTTGATGATGGCTCGATACTCAAATTTTTCGATTTTTACAATTCCGGTGGACATCTTCTTTTTTTAAATTATTGCGGGACTCTGGTTTACTGTCCTGACGTCGAACTCTACACTGACACTTCTTATAAGTTATTGTTCGTTGATATCGTATCGCAATATTTTGTTTATGATGCATGGAACTGGTCTAGGCTAACTAGATATCAATACATCCTCGAATCTCCCAGCTATCAATCCTTGTGATTTTAGCCTTAACCTTTTCATTTTCTTACGGTTTATCAGAAGATTATAATTACCGACAAGAGATATCCATCTTTCCCAATCAAATACATCTATTTAGGCCCATCTTCCAACCAATAAATCATGAAAAATCGGGTCCGTAATACTTTTCTCACATCTACTACCCACGTAAGAAGCAAGGGCCCCTCAGGCATCCGCCATCATAGAATATTACGGCAGTATTAAACTCTCTACACCAGCACCAAAACTAATTGAAAATGAAACTGATTCGATGGATAACCTCAAATGAAATCAAATATTGTGTCCGATTGATTTATGCTTCCACAATGGATAGGTAGTTACGTGGGATTAGATTGGTTGTTGGAACAGCACTCGATGTAATCACTGGTCGTTTTCATTTAATTTCATTTTTGAGGGCAATCTGGTAATAGAATTCACACCGTTATTTGTCAATGCACACTCACACTAGTCACGAAAAGTATCGTACAATTCATAATTAAATTTTGTCTAATTTTTATCTTTATTTCTTTTTAATTGTTCAGGATATTTGATATATCATTAAATATTCGAAAAAACGGCTTTCGACATCTCTTGGCTTCAGTTCATACAGCACACAATTTCCTATCTTTCAGATCATTTCTATTGTTTTTGAAACAAGACAAATGACCTCGTTGAGTGACTCCAAGTTGTTTTGCGAGTCCCTCTTGCTTTTATGGTGGATCTTCATCGACCCTCGACACTATTTCTTCAAACATAAAATACTCGAATAACGAACTAAAGTTATTCTGACATTTGAGAAAGCTCAACGTAATCAGGATCTGGTCCTGATGTTTGTCGAGAGTCCAATTATTAGTAAAAATGACGATTTGGTTGTTCCTGTGGATATTGAAGAGTCTGCAAGAAGAGCAAATCTACTATAACTTCAATAATTACAAAAAAATCAGCCATAATCAACTATGTTCACGTGCACTGCAAAAACCGTAAGACTTACGTGGATACAATGTATGACGGAAATGTACCTCTTAAATAGTTCTACAAAAAAGACCGCGATAGCATATCTCACAAGATTGACTTGCTATTACCTGTTTATGGTAATCAGATGTTTTCCCAAATTATGCACTATTTGGGAGTGCGATTTTGGAATAGGGTATTGATCCTCATCCAACTTAATACGTTATTTATCCCCAGTATTTAATTTAGAACGAAATCGCCCTTTACATCATACAATTACAACGAGTACATCGAAAGATATGCAGGTTGAAGTGTTGAAGATGAAACCGCCGCGTGAATCAAATTTCTACCCGGGCGAAGCTGGGACGGAATGCTTGTAGCATATAAAACGGAAAAGTGAAGGATATCGTCCCAAAAAATCAAAAAATCTCTCTCGTGAACAAGTTGACAAGTTTATAAATGAGGCACTAGATGAGAATTACTTGATGGTTAAGGTTGCAACTATTTTCGGATTATTTGGAGCCTGTCGGCGTGAAGAATTGTGTAATTTATCAGTGGAAGCATCGAAATTACAAATAAATCATTGGTTATACAACTTCCAAACACAAAAACGAAAGTCAGTCGTTCTTTCAGTATTATTGGGAAGTATGTTGACTATTTTCATGAGTACTTTGCACTGCGCCGTTCTGTCATCAAACATCGTCGTTTTTTCCTGAAATACATGAATAATAAATGCACTGCCAATCCAGTTGGTATCAATACATTTTTTGCCCAATTTCTCAAACTGCCAGAACCAAAGCAATATACAGGACACTGTTTCCGAAGATCCTCCGCTTCATTGTTAGCAGAATCAGGAGCAAATATTACGGATATAAAAAAAAAAGGTGGATGGAAGTCTACGACGGTAGCCGAGGGCTATGTTGATCATTCTATTGCATATAGAAATGTCATTGCTGAAAAAATTCTCCCAACCTCAACAGTTTTTGGATCATCATTATCCAATATTGTACTTCAGGTTTCCACAGGTACTGATGGTGCTGAGGATTCTAATAATGTGTTGCGAAGCTCCCTAACGTCACAGGGCATTAATGTTAGTAATTGTTCTAGTTTTACGATTAATATTAATGTTCATAAGTATTGATTGTTGAATATTGATAATAAAAATTTGCAATTGCTGAATTTTTTTCATCTGATTTCATCATAATAAAATGTAGTGCTAAAAATATTTTTAACACTAATGTTAAAAATATGTTCAACACGCTTCCACGTAAACAATCAATTTTAACATTGTTTGCTGTCATTAAAAGTGTCACTTTTAATGGCAGTTGTACAAAAAAGCTTTCGCATCAATTTAAACAAACCTGTATATAGAGACAGCAGACCACCCTTGTCAACTATGTCGACTATTACTCAACGAACATATGTAAAACTTTTATCGTCATTTCAAAATGATGAAATCGCAATCAGTGCCGTATCCAAATGGAGTCTGACTTTGATTTGTATTAGATACAGCCGATAAATTAAGCTTGAGTAAATGATTATACTGAAAATTTTACGAGCTATTAAAGCAGGTCGTAAAAATTTCGAAATCCAAATACGGGTACCTGATGGGTTGCAATGATAAAATCGAAACGAGGCGATATGGGAACTAGACGAAAAAAATTTATGCGCTGAATATGCAAAAGAAGCTTGTTAAGTTTAAAATCCAGGTCGTCATTTAATTTTTTCGGTCCAAATGTTGGATTTTAATTCAGGTAGATTCGAAAAGTCCATTTTATATCTTCATTCGGAGATCTAGGGTATAAGTTATGGGGATTCTATAAAATGTTGCTGTAGAGTGATTTGATGATCAAAAAGATTTCAGGCAAAATAAAGAACACAGAGAAGGGATGACATGTTCCTTTACTTTACTCTACTACGAGGATAAATTGAAAAATTCTTAGCCTTATAGAACCAAACGAAATTTCAATGTCAAGATATTTTATTACTCAACATATTCTCCTCTTAATTGAATACATTTATTACAGCGAACCTGCAACGTTTCTAGAGCTTTCAAAAAAAATGTTTCTTCTTGCTCTGCAAACCAGTAATCCACAAATTTTATTACCTCCTCGTTGGAAGAAAATTTACGACCTTTTAAACTTTTTTTTAGTTGAGGAAAGAGATGATAGTCGGGCGGAGTCAAATCTGGTGAATAAGGGGGCTGTTCTAGTAATTCTAACCCTACAGCACGAATTTTTTGCATGGCAACATCAGATTTGTGTACTGGGGCGTTGTCCTGTAAAAACATAATAACTTTGGTCAGCTTTCCGCGTCTTTTCTCTTTAATTCTTTTCCGTATAGTGGTCAGTAATGTCGAATAGTAATCTCCAGTTATTGTTCTACCCTTTTCCAAAAAATCAATTATGATTACTCCATGGCAATCCCAAAACACTGAAGCAAGAACTTTTCCAGCAGATTTTTGAACACGAAACTTCTTAGGTCTTGGAGAACCATAGTGTCATTCCATCGATTGTTGCTTTGTTTCTGGATCGTAGAAATGTACCCAAGTCTCATCCATAGTAACAATTCGGTTTAAGAAGTCTACATCGTTTCAAAACGAGCACAGATCGAACGCGGTGCTTCTACCCTTGCACGCTTTTGATCAACATTCAAACATTTGGGGATCCATTTCGCAGAAATTTTTCTCATGTCCAAATTGACGTGAACTATATGATGAACACGTTCGTATGAAATCTTCAGTGCTTCAGATATCCGTTTTAGCCCAAATCGACGGTCTGATAAAATCATGTCATGAACTGCATCGATATTTTCGGGGACTGACACAGAAACTGGCTTTTCCGATCGGTCATCATCTTCAATGAAAAATTTACCTCTTTTGAAGCTTGCAGTCCAATTTTAAGGGTCGCATACGACATTGATCACAAAGGGTATTAAGCATATCTTCGTAAATCTGCTTACCTCTTAACCCTTTTAAATACAGGTACTTGATGATGGCTCGATACTCCCATTTTTCGATTTTTACAATTTCAGTGGACATCTTTTTTTAATTCATTATGCATAACTCTGGTTTGACGTCGAACTCTACACTGACACTTCAACTAAGATATTGTTCGTTGATATGGTATCGCAATATTTTGTTTTTGCATGGAACTGGTCTAGGCTAACTAAGGTTGAGATGTTCACAGCAAGATCTAAGGTTTCTGGAACAGTAGCCAATGTTTAAAACATGTAATCTACTGCTTCTGAATAATATACACGAGCTCTCTTGAAGAGAAGAAATGGACTGTTGTACCAATTATTATCTCCTCGAGAATTAAAGAAAAATGGATGTTTGATAGAATTGAAAATAAATACCACAAAGCAAATACTGAAGGAATGGTACCTACTTACGGTTGTTCAAACTAAAAGTAAGTATCTGCTTCTGTCTGGTTTCATGTGTGTTGTACTGGGTAAAAGTCTCTATCACACGAATTCACTTTTTAAGGGTGGCGAACTAAAGGCCGACGACGTGGAAACTATTTGTGGAGGGCTTCGAGCTAAGCTGTATAAAAACAATGCGACTGATGGCAGAGTGTGTTGGCGAACTGAGCAGGTTTATGCTTGTGGTATTTTTGTTACAGCCATAGAATCGCACAGAGCACAGAGAATCTAGGTCTTATTCTTAACCAAATAATCCCAACCTATGTATAAACTTTTTGGTAAAAGAAAAAAAATGTGTGATTTTGAACAGCTTCTGAAGGGAAGTTTTGCTCTTTAAGGGTTGGACTGAATTGGAATAAAAGATAGGATTCTTCTTTGAATATCAAAATAACACCTTTCATTGGATTAGCAGAGATCGCGCCCAAAATTTGTCAATACTGCAAAGTTCTTTATGGTGTCCTCAATCCTGATCGAACCAAAAAATGGCCGATAAGCTCTCAGGAATCTCGAGCCCATGTATCAGGATTTCTGATACGTGTCGAGTTCACGAGTTGACGCCACTGCTCATAAATTGGGCATCTTCTCGGATGGCAAACTCGATAATGGTCCCTATTAAAGCTCGGGGTCAGTCCCGATCTACACGAAGACATGAAATGCCGCAATCTCATACTATTCATTTCTTACATTATCCTTCCATTTATCTCGAATTGGAATTATAGTTATTAAGCTGTTTTATACAAGGTCCTGTCAACGGATTCGGATTTGCATCCATAGAATAGGTATTACTGCTTTATTGTGGCACTTTTAATGGACTTGCTGAGGTGCGTTGTTTCAAATGTATAACAATTCTACGTCCAAAAAACATAAGAAGCCCTTTCTCTGGTCATCGACAGAAAAATAAACGCCATCATCTTTTGACCACTCGATCTCTTGAATTCATAATTTTCAATCCCAAATACAACGTTTTACCTATTCTTCGATCCTGTATCTACAGTTCATCCAAGAATTATTGACATCTCAGGAGTCTTTGGAGATTCAAAATTATATTGGTAATAGCCCATTCAGTAATATTTTGAGTTGCAGAATTCAGGTTGGTGTTGGAAATAAAACTGACGTTTTGTTCTGTCATTTATATTCGAACAAATTTGGCAAATAATTGCGCAAGAAATAAATCTTTGGAATGAGGCTCTTGAAGAATGTACAGCTAATAAATGGAAAGCCTGCACAGAACATGTAGAAAAAGAAATGAGAGAAGATTAGTCAAAATATATGGGATGTTTTGATATTGCTACTTAAAGCCTTTAATAATGAACGAGTTCTGCCCAGATGAGGAAATAATAACAGTGGTTGTTGAAGCGGAATTATAGGAATATTTACATTTTTAACAAAACATCTTTTACCCCTTCATTGTTCACAATTATTGAAAGTTAGAATGTCATGACGAAATTCCTCATATATTAAATATACCAATTCGTTAAGTTTTTCTTCTGTCTTGATATCTATTACAAGTTTTCCAATCCATTCACTTTGCAGCCACAAGCTTCAAATTATCAACTAAATTTTTCTGATTTAGCGAATATTCATATTTAACTTTGGAAAGGGACAAGCTTTTTAATCATCCTCGATATTTTCGTTATCGGACCAGAATTTCCAGGCTGTGTGCTCCTATAATTGATCATTCGAAAATGTATCAATACAAGATGAAAATCATACACTGCTGGTATGCAGAGTCGCTGGTATGCAGAGTCACACTCTGGTAATCGTATGTGATTATTGAGGACATTTTCACGTTCAAAGTGCCTTACTTTGAGAAAATATCATTTGATTTTAAATAAAGTTATATATGATGAAAGCACAGAAAATTTCTATGTACTTTTTCGAAACTAGAAATAAAGCTGCGATTGGACTTCCAAGGCCTGCTTCAATGTCAATAATTCTTGGATAGACTAAATAAACTGCTCCACATGAGTTAGGGATATTGACTCAAATTGCAAATAAATATAGTTAAAATAAGATTTTTGTGATGAAAATTCATATTGATATGATTTCAAGTTGCAAATTAATTTAAGCCTGTAGTAGTTCTGCAGCGTATACAGGGTGGTTAAGAAAAATAGAGTAAAATAACGAAATTTTATTCCCAGAGAATTCAAGCATTTTGAGACTATTAATACAATGTATGGCCCCCACGGGCATCAACAACAGCTTGACATCTTCTTTGCATACTACATACGAGGTTGTTGAACATTTCTTGAGGAATTATGTTCTATAAACGGGGCAGAAGCTCTCCCAGATCATTTAAGGATTCTGGGGTAGGTTGATGATTATCTAATCTTCTTTGAAGCATATCCCATGCATGTTCTATGCAATTCAAATCTGGTGAGTGCGGAGGTATTGGTAAATGTGGAATACCAAGTTCCTCGCGCGCATTCTCAACTATATCGCTGCACGGTGCGGTCCAGCGTTATCGTCTAGAAATTGAAAAGTTTCACCAATAGCAGCATGAAAATTTGGCACAGCATTGTCAATGACATGCTCCCTACAGTGTAAGGCGGTCATATTCCCAGGACAAATGTGTAGATCTGTGCGCCCGTTGAAACATATCCCGGCCCATACCATAACACTACCCCCTCGGAATGGATGGACTTCTTGGACATAGCGACGATTACGGGGTATGCGTGGGATTGCCCATACCCTTATTCTTCGAGAATCTGCAAATCGTCCATATCTGGATTCATCAGTGAAAAGGACACTACGCCATTGATCATCCCAATTGATATGTTGCCTTGCCCATTCCAGTCTTTAACGCTGATGGTCACGTGTTAATGGAACTCCTCTTAATGGACGTCTAGAACCTAGATTCACCTCTCTCAAACGTCGTCTGATGGTTTCGATGGAAACTTGGACCCCATCTGCATTTTGAAGAGTATTCCGTAGCATTCTACACGTAGATGTAGGGTTTCTTCTCGCCGAAACGGTGATGGAACGATCCTGAGCAGGTGTTGTTTTTCGTCGCCCACCAAGCCTTGGTCTTTCCAACACGGAACTTGTCCCCCTGAACCTATTCCAAAGTCGAGATATCACACTTTTGCTGACTTGGAGCCTTTCCGCTACAACAACCTGAGTTAGGCCACCCTGTAGCATTCCGATAGCCCTATTAGCCTCAGCGTTTTTTAATTCACGTCTTGGCATTTTCAGAAAACTCGTTTCCAATCGAAGCCGTTGGTAAACTGACTTCATTTCGAAATAAGAACATTCATGAAGCATATGCAAAGAACCAAACTTCAAAAAAAAGGGGGCTAGATTGACGAAATGTCTCATACTGATTTTTATTGGATCGATTCAAGTTGTTATTGAGTTTTGAATGATTTTACAGCGATCTTCTCCAAGATTACATACTTTTAAAAACGATTGAATACGTTATCCCTAACTTTTGTGGAGCAATATAATTGATTCATCCAGATGAACGGAAGATGTGAACCATGCTTTACACAGAAAGAATCCGTTGTCGGTGTACCCGGTACCGTTACCTCAGCATCATCTCGATACAGTACCACGTTTGACGATCGTTTCAAAACGCCGCAGCAGCAGATACATTGTCCTATTCATATTCCACCCGATTGCCGCATTCTTGAACGAATTAAAAAGCACCCACACTATCTAAAGCGACGTCACAGCACACCATATTGAATCCGGCCACGAGAAGGGGACTTGCCTTGCTCATTGGTTTCAGCAGAAGGAAAGTTTTAATTCTATTGGACTAAATTGTTGTTAACTGTATAATATGCGTGACACGCATGGATAAGTAATGCCAGCGGAGGTTGAAATGATGCAGGAGACCGTACGGCTTGTGCAATTAGCGATTTATTTATTTTCATAGGTACCGCCACTTTATAGGCGCAATAAGTCTAGGAACAAAGACGTAAAATGGCGACTTGATGGGAGCTTACCTTTTCGATTAGACGGCATCGAGATGAGGCAACGATAAAAGTGATCAGACATTTAACGCAATGACATTAGACCCTGTAAGAGATGCATGAATAACTCCATACTGCCTACATAGCAGGTATCCAGGTCCAGGCAAGTTGCGCCTTTGAGAAAATCAACCTTCATTCTACACTGTGTCCGTAAAGTATGGAACAAATTCATTTTTAGCTAAACATGTCATTTTAAGAAATAATCCTGAAACACGTCGATTTATTATGTTAATTTACTGTATTTTAAAATGATAATCTTCTATATATATAAAAGAAAGATGTTGGTTACACCATTTATAAGTCGAGATCGGAAGGACTGTTTGTTATGAAACTTCATATATGGATTCGTCTACGGTCTGGTTGTTATAAAATAAATAAAACTTTGAAAAAATCGATGGAAATTTTACTTTTACAGGAAATGCTTTTCCTCCTTTTGAGTAAGGCCACTAGATGTCGCTACAGTTACAGTTACGCTACCGCTTATTCGTTTGGACTTCATTTGATATTCTCCGCGTTAGATGGCGATATAAACAAATAGTGTGTACAGTGACTATATTCCCTCTATAGTCACTGTAATAGTGTGTAATTCGATTTGTCTACAACTCTGCGCTGTTGGGCAAAACCAAAATGTCTTAGCGTACATATGTCTAAAATGATTAGATTTCGTTGAGATATGAGAAAAGTTTCGTTCTTACCACTTCAGATGGCGCTATTCACACATTATGACTGATGATTATTAGTTATTTGTATAGTTTTATTTATTCCAAATAACGTAATCGCGAGGGTTCTATATTTGACATTATCACAATTAAATGGCGATGAATTTGTTGAGGCTTTAGCGGCCATCCATTGATGTCATCTGTTCTTTTTTCGAGCATTTCGGTCGTCGTGGTTTGAAATGGTCGAAAAAAGAACATATGACATCAATTACTGTGTAATTCACATAGGGCTTATAGTACCATGAAAGGCTATCAACAGATCCAGAAGCGGGTGAATATCACAGTGAATTTTTATCGAAATGTCAAGTAAATCGGATTCTGGCGATGATTTCCAATCGTGAGATGTCCATTCTCATCTTTTCTCATAATTTTTTAATGTTTTTGAATTCCTGTTTGGGTAATAAATATATTTGCGGAAATAACTGAATCCAAAATTGCCATTATTAGTGATTGACATATTATGACATATTATTTTTGTGTATCTGTTCTGTGTGATAGCTCATATCCATGGAAACATTTGACAGTTCAAAAATCAGAGAACCAAGCCGTTGATCTCCGATCACCGGTGATTACGATTTGTGAAATCCACCGCAAGTATCATTTAGGCGGAACAAAGTTCGCCGGGCCAGCTAGTCTAATATACATGGTGAATTACGTTCGAGTAATGACGTCACCGTTATTTTTTTTTTAATGGAACACCCCCATTTTGTCTCAATTTTTGGATTACTCTAGCTGAGCTGATTCCAAAAATGTATCACATGTTGATTCCAATTGGTACAGGGTGCACAAAAATACAATGGTTTTGTACCAAACATGTTTGGAGACAGCTCATTTTTATTACTCTAAACATGTTGGCCGCCCGCGTGCAGAATCCTTATATGCCGCCCCAACGACAAGAAAAATATATCTTTTTTTGACATATATGTATATATAAAAAAAATCTTTAATGGGCCCCCTTTCATTGTTGGGAAAAAATGTACATTTTAGATTTAAGGGGGGGGGGGGGATAACCCCGTTACTTTTCCCGTGAATATTTTGATGACCTCTCTGCCCTGCGATATCTTCTCAAAAGATTTTTATGTTATCTTACACAATTAAAATGCAATTTTCATACACGCATATATATTTTGAGTATATGTTATATGTACTGTATTCGTGTACTAGATGATGTATCGTGTACTTTAGAACATGAAACATCCATTGCAACAAAATAAAAAACATTCAATGAAGAAAATAAACTTGATACTAAAAAAACAAGCCTATATGTAAAAAAATATAAATACAAACAGGACATTTCAACGAGTAGCGTAACGAATTTCGACCCGCAAAAATAGTTTTAGGGCCACTCTTAGTTAGAAGCCTGGGACCCCCGCACCGCGGGGTCTGCGGGGGTGTACGTTACGCCACTGATTTCAACCAATTCAAAAAACATTCAATTAAAAAATGTAATATGGGAAACATAAAATGAATACTAAAATATAGCAAAAAGTATAAATACGAACAGGAACAGTCTTTTATTCAGTCTGTAATGACTAGTATATGTATAAACAGGTAGGTACCTATAAAATAACTTTCCTAGCTTTTTTGAAAGCAAATAAATCAATAATTTCGCTCATATCCATTCTTTTCAATATTTCAGATTCAATAGAGATAATGGCCAAATTCGAGAGTCTCTCCTGTGACATATTGTTTATCAAGTAATCTTTAATTAATATTAATTTACTGAAACTCCTTTCTCCTGAAGCGAAAGAGTCAGGCAATGTTGAATAAATTCTTATGGCTAATGTGAGATTGGAAAAAAAAAGAAATTATATCATTTTTTAACAATAAAGTTCTAATATTTCATGATGATAAATTAAATTTTCAGAGAAATTCCTTTGAAAAAATCAAAATAAAAGAATATAGCAAATAGCAACAATATAATTCGTTAATAGTTCAATGATATCTGTATGCAAGATTTCACACAAGCCCATCTCTATTGAACCAACTGAATAACAACGCCATCATTTCTACTGCGGCGACCCGCGACCGTCTCAAATTTGAAAAACAGTATGATAATATTGGATTTTGAGTTGATCTTACCTTGGGCAATATAAACTTTTCTACAATAGAAAACGCTTTCCACACGGGCGTAGCCAGGATTTATAACAGGGGGGGGGCAAACCATGGTCATGGTCCAAGGTCGTTCAAAATTTTGGGATAAAAGGAAAAGGCAAATTTAATTAATTTTTCCCTCCATTGGTTCTGTCATGCATAGAGTTTCTAACATACAACATGTATGATCTATGCTCTATGAATTTTCAAGAGAGGCAGTAGGGCATAGAACTTACATCATAAGTTCTATGAGTAAGAGTAAGGCCCATTCATCTACTGGAATTCTCGTACATCCTTCACATCAGATCAAAAATCGCTAAGCTCTAATCGGCCCTATGCAGGATCTTCTACCAGACAGTAATAACGAACTTCCTCAATCCAGTCAATCCTGTCTCGAAATAAACGCACGATGGATCACGTATTGCCATCTTCAAGCGACAAAAACAATGCTATTAAAATTCTAACTCGTCCATCAGATCTAAATAGACCGCAATTTTCAAATCTAAAAAATAGAAATGCCTTCAGCGTGTCGCATTCCTTGCTGATTAATGTTCTGAGCTCATTGGAAGTTTGCCTTTAATTATTATTAGGTTTGTTTTCTTTCTGCGAAGAAGATTCCGCAAATTGATTCAGATGTTACGGCGATGGTTATCTTGTCAATTATGGTAATTTGAGCCGCCTCATTTGTAAGAGCGGCTTCTGGAAGTGACATTTTCGCTTTAAAGACGGTCAATTAAGCGCTAAGGGTGTACTTAAGTAGGTAAGTTCTTGGTGCATTGCACAGTTCTGTTTTTTACGCGAACTAACATACTTGACGCTTTCAATTAGGCGATATACATCGCGATTTCCTGATGTTTTTAATCATTTGAATTCCATCTTACAGTTTACAGCAAGTATGCCTACTTTTTCGATTTGATTTTCCGACAAATAGGGTTTCAGATCCAGTTTTATAACTTATTACTGGTGCTCACTCGTTTGACTAGATATCTACAAACACATAAAAAAATGGAATAGTTTTTCATAAATCAAGTTTTCGAACGAGGGTCAACCCAGAGTCAAAGGCTTTAACTTCAAATATTAATTTTTTCAGTCCATACTCGATTAAAAACGTGCAAGGCGACATCTATGAACTGAAAGCTCGAACACAAATACAAACGAGACATCAAAGATGTATTCTGTAGCGAATACATACTAGTTCTAAATTCCATTTATAGGTGTCTCTGCCCATCGAATTACAGGGACCTAATTAATTGAACCAACCCATTTTCATTTTTTTGACTGAATTTTCGAATAAAATATAAAATGCCTTCGATTCATTTCACAATTTTGAAAAGCATCACTTTTTCAATAAAAATACAAGAGTTTTCGTCATCTCACTTTCTGTGAGATATTGACGTTTGTAGTACAAAAATTCGTATAAACAGGAAATGTCTTTTGGCGCCTATATTCGATTCCAGAACAAGTACGCATCGACAAGTAGATCTCATTTCCGTCAATCATCCACTTGACGATCAAGAAAAATATCCACATCTAATAAGATTTTCGTAATTTTAATACAGTTTTCCTCCCGAGTACAGGTATATTTTGCAAGATTTTAACTGCGTAATCAATTTGATTGCAACACCCGTAACGACCGTTGGATAGAGTTCCGGCACCAATGGAAGCGTAGGGAAAGATCTTCCTGAAAGTGAACTGAAGTTTCTGCCTGTGAAGAATTTCACATGTGGTGGTAAGCCGGTTATCGTCGTAGGAAACGTATCAAATTTTTCAATTTTAAGAGTTACACAATTTTGATATAAAAATGCATCAAGAAACGCTACAATTAATCCACATCCTCGAAAAAACAGTTTCGCCTGGTGAGTACATTTTGTGTTTTATTACACCACCTGTACGCGTTTTATTTATGATTATTTCTTATAAGACAGGTTGCGGTTTTATCAGTTTGATATTGGGGACGCTTTGATTTCATCATTCGATCCCTAAGATAAAAAATAACCTTAGATTTTGACAAGGTCAATACCCTTCCTAGAACAACTTTTGTAAAATTTGAAATCAAGATCTAGCCGTTTGTTTGCGAAAGATAGTTGGTTTAATCTTTGAACTGTTGGATTAGTTTATGTTTATTGCAATTATTTACAGACAAAACCGAATTGGAACAAGCCTCTTCCTTTTTGGAGCAGGCAGCTTTAACAAACGTTGTACAATTCATAAAGACCTTATCAGAAATATTAAGGCATGGAGGAAATAGCCCTGTGGCTCGTATGGCTGCTGGTTTACAGCTCAAAAACCAACTTACTTCGAAAGATCCAGCAATTAAGACAAATTATCAAATGAGATGGCTTAATTTCCCTGAAGAAATAAGGACTTACGTTAAAAAGAATGTGAGTGAAGATGTGGCATTTTTAAGTGGAATCTTAGGTTCTTTACTGATTGTAATTTCAGGTTGTTGGTGCCCTTGGTACTGAAACTAATAGGCCATCTTCAGCAGCACAATGTGTTGCGTATATCGCTGTGACAGAATTACCGCAAGGACAATGGCCCGATCTTATAAGTACTTTAGTAAACAACGTGGTCCAACCTCACTCTACAGAGATTCAGAAAGAAGCTACTTTAGAAGCAATAGGTGTGTTTTTGGTGGAAGTAACTGTGGTTTGAATTCTCATGGGTGGTTTTTTAGGTTATATCTGCCAGGAAATAGACTCGGATGTGCTCGTTACCCAATCAAACGACATATTAACCGCAATTATACACGGAATGAGGAGTCAAGAAACCTGCAACCAAGTAAGGTTAGCAGCAACCCAAGCACTTCTCAATTCCTTGGAATTTACCAAGGCGAATTTCGAGAAAATCACCGAGAGAAACTACATAATGGAAGTCGTCTGCGAAACTACTCAGTCTCCGGACTCCCAGGTCAAGGTGGCCGCCTTACAGTGCCTGGTCAAGATCATGTCTCTCTATTACCAACACATGGAGCCCTACATGGGTCAGGCTCTGTTTCCCATAACGTTGGAAGCTATGAAATCTGAGAACGACGCTGTTTCGTTGCAAGGTATCGAGTTTTGGTCCAACGTTAGCGATGAGGAGGTCGATTTGGCCATCGAAGATACGGAGGCCCAGGAGACTGGCAAAACTCCCTCAAGGTGAGTTTTTAGTGCCATTTCGTTTTGGTTTGACGGTCTAATGAATTCATGTTAATAAGAATCAACTGGAAATCAACTAGCTTGTTTTTTTTGTGAAAAATGGGAAAAATTATTTTGGGTAGTTCTAAAATGGTTTTGACGCAGTTTTCGTTTAGATTTTCGTGATCAGAAGGTTCATTTCTTCTGCTTCGGACAGGTTTGGTTTTAGTATTGAAGATGGCAGGCAACCATGCACTCTGAACGATGGGAGTACTTTCTTTTCTGTTCATATCAGAATTATAAGTATACTCCATTCACAATTATAAAATCACAATTCTGGCCTTGGAAATTTGACACATTCCACTCTGTATCGAAGTTATGACGTTTTTCAAAATATTTTTATGTTCCAAGTCAACACTATGTTGCCCTTTCTACTTTCTTAGCGTATTTCCCAGAATGTGAATTTATTCGGAAAATAAATGAATTGGAAAAGATGTGGACGAAAATAATAAACGTTTATATGAATTGATAGAAAGGATTCCTTTTCTAGTTATTTGCATGAAAAGTACAAGAGATCACTGTTGAAATATATTATTTTTCGCCTTGGAAGAAAATTGCATTGCTTTCACATAATTTTTATATGCATGCTTGTGAAGATTAATGTTTATTATCCTCTTGAACTGAAAGTTCAAGACTTGACGACATCAAGTGTTGATTCTAATCAAGAATTCATTAAAAAAAATCAACACAAAGATATAAGATGAATTGATTGGTAATTACAAGAATCAAGAATAATGTCAATTTTATTTTGTTGATAACTTTCTTAAAATCAATGTTGGGATATAAAACTCGACTGCGTTTGTTCAAAAAACATCTAAAGAATACATTTTTCACCATCTCGACCTTTGAAAGGCGTTTCTTATAGGAGAATTAGGTCTAAGTTCCACCTCATTAGTAAGGTACCTAACATTTGCAAATCTGCTCAGATATCGCCAAATTTCTCGGAAAACCTGAAAAATATCATCCTAATCGACCTCTCGAGGCTCCATCCGATCCATCTACTGCGATATCTGTCCAAATAACAGCATTTTCAACGAAATTCCCGTGTACCCCTTCAACCTCGAAATGTAAACATTCGTCCTGGTCTTGAAAATCGTCCTCACGCTCCAAACTGGTGCTAAAAACAATAAACATACGTTAATCTTGGATATTCGACGAAAAACTCACCTGCATCGATTAAATACCAAAAATCTGCGAACAATTTGTAAACCTAACAAAATGTGGAATATCTTTGATTTAAACAAAGAAACTGGCAACGTCGTTTTGTCATTAACGATATTTTCTGTGCGCGCACTGACTTTTCATCATATGTTCTGTGCTTTTCATCAGGGGCACCGACTCCTGAAAACGAAACCATGACCTCCTATGTAATTAAATAAAAGTGAATGGAGTATATATGCAGTTTTTTTCGACAATTGAAGCTTTATTTTGAGAAAAAACTCATTCAGTCATAGTTCACAGTATTGTCCATCGTTAGTCACTACTTTTTCCCATGTTTCTGGTTTTTGACGGATCCCATCGAGAAAAAAAGACTTAAGTTCATATGGCACCCAATTTTCAACCTTTCTGATAATTCCAGTTGCTTTTCAACGGTACCTAATGGTTGGTTGAGTGACTACAAGGTTTCTTCGAATTCCTCTTGCGTTTGTGTGGAATTTTCATCGAGTCTCGCTTCTAATTCTTCATCCATAATATTTGGTGGTAGAGGTTTTTCTGTTAGTTACAGTTCCCGCTTCCCGCGCTCTAGCCTTGAACTTTGCGCGGCCTCAGCATCCCGCCACCCTGGTCGTGAGACAAATCCCCTGGCACCTTCTCGATATACAATTTATTTTCGATTTCTCGCTTGCGTTTTAGTTTAGTTATTCCCCAGGGAGAAGAGTGGTAAATGAGCGTTATATTGAGACGAATATTTGATGGCCTCCATATTCATTATGAATGATCCAAAAACGTCAACGGGTCAATGCAAAATGCGTTTTTCCTTCCAGAGTATCCAGACATTACGCGAAAGGAGCCCTCCAGTACATCGTACCGATCCTCCTTCAGAAACTGACCAAACAGGAAGAACTTGACGACGAAGACGACTGGAACCCCAGCAAGGCGGCAGGCGTGTGCCTCATGCTGCTCGCCTCCTGTTGCGAAGACGAGATCGTACCGTTCGTACTGCCCTTCATCAAGGACAACATCAAATCGGAAAATTGGAGATTCCGGGACGCCTCCCTCATGGCTTTCGCCTCCATTTTGGGTACGTCGCTTCGTGTTATTCACGTTGAAACAGGTTTTAAGTGTAGTTTCTCCAGGTGGACTGGACAGCGCTACCCTCAAACCGTTGGTGGAGCAGGCGATGCCGACGCTGATCCAACTGATGTACGACAACAGCGTGATTGTCAGGGACACCGCGGCGTGGACGATCGGAAGGATATCTGAGATCATTCCCGAAGCGGCCATCAACGAAACTTACCTAAAGCCGCTCTTGGAGGCACTCATCAACGGCCTTAAAGCTGAACCTAGGGTAGCTGCCAATATCTGCTGGGCATTCTCAGGTAGGCGTTTTCTCCAATATCTTCCGAATTATGCATCTGGGTACTTTGAAAGCCGTTTATTCTTTGTCTTCAGGTTGTGAGCTTTGATTTGATGTGCCACATGATGTGCTTCGAGCTTTTATTCAAAAATTTTTTTTTTTTTTTACAATTTTATTTTCGAGATTTCGATAGTTTCGGTGAAGAATTTTTGCGAGGCGTTGTTTATCACATTCTAATGCCTTCGCAGGTTTGGCAGAGGCAGCTTTCGAAGCCGTTTCTGGAGGCGACGAAAACGGACAACCCGAGACCTATCCGCTGTCTCAATACTTCGAATACATCATCCACCGTCTGCTGGAGACCACGGACAGGCCGGACGGCGGACAGGCTAACCTTAGACCGGCCGCGTACGAAGCGCTCATGGAAATGGTCAAGAACTCCCCCAAAGACTGCTACGTTTCGGTTAGAAACACCACGGTGGTCATTTTGGAAAGGTAGGGTTCGATTTTTAGGTTAATTTCGGCGATTTTAACGGATTATTTTCAGGCTTCAGCAAGTGTTGCAGATGGAGGCGCACATAGTCAACCACAACGATCGCAGCCAGTTCAACGACTTGCAATCGTTGTTGTGCGGCACCTTACAGTCGGTGCTGAGAAAGATGACACCCGAAGACGCCCCCCAGATCTCAGACGCCATCATGACCGCCATGTTAACCATGTTCAGTTCCAACAAAAGCGGGGGTAAGTGCTACATTCCAAGTTACGGTCGAGATCACCCCGGGAACCTCTAATTCCAGGAGTTCAAGAAGACGCCCTCATGGCCGTATCCACCTTAGTCGAAGTCCTCGGCGAAGGCTTCATCAAATACATGGACGCCTTCAAGCCCTACCTGTACCTGGGTCTCAAAAACCACCAGGAGTACCAGGTGTGCTGCACGGCGGTCGGCTTGACGGGCGACATTTTCCGCGCCCTCAAGAGCAAGATCGTGCCGTACTGCGACGAGATAATGCAGCTGCTGTTCGAGAACCTCGGCAACCAGTCGGTGCACCGGTCGGTGAAGCCGCAGATCCTTTCGGTGTTCGGAGACATCGTCTTGAGCATAGGTCCCGAGTTCCGCAAGTACCTCGACATCGTTCTTACGACGCTGGCCCAGGCGTCTCAAGCGCAGGTCGACAGGAACGACTTCGACATGGTCGACTATCTGAACGAGCTGAGGGAGGGAGTTTTGGAAGCTTACACGGGAATTATACAAGGTTGGTGTTTCGATTTGTAGTAGGTTTTAGGTTATGGCGAGCGGTCACGACGGAGGCGGCGTTGGACAATTTTTTTCATGGAGATTGGGTTCTTTCTGACATCTCCCTTGACACCTTCTCGATATACAATTTATTTTCGATTCCTCGCTCACGTTTCAGTTCAGTTATTCTCCAGAGAGAAGAGTGGTAAATGAAACACTTTGAGATTGAACTCTAGACGTATATTGAGACGAAAATTTTGAGAAAAAAAGGTTTTAAACACTGCCCATGAATCAATCACGTCAACAGAATAAAGTACTTCCGAGAAGGATGTCGTGATCGTATTGAGTTAACTGTTGGTTGCAATTTCCGCGATATAGCCTTGAATTTTACGCTGCCTCAGCATCCTCCATCCAGATCGTGGGTCTGAAATCCCCCTGACACCGTCTCAATATACAATTTATTTTCGATTTCTTGCCTTTCAGTTTGGTTATTCCCCAGAGAGAAGAGTGGCAAATGAAACAATTCGATATTAAACATTAGACGTATATTGAGACGTAAATAAAAAACTGTTTCACTCACTGTCGTACCTTCCTACATCGCGAGTTTATCTACGAGATGTAGTCTAAAATATTTTAATTAATTCTTAACCTTCAACTACCGATTCAACACTTTGCAACGCTATTCCCCGAATAGCACTTTTTCCGTTTCCGCTTTGAGACTTCTTAACTATGAAGTACTTCCTAAATCTTCCTAAAACCGAACCCGAACAAACTGAGAACCTTCTCGTTTGAGAATATTCCAGCTACTACTGTCACTTCGTTTTCAAAAGCAATTAAAGATTTTCCTTACCAACCTCCCGTTGGCGGATTCCGAGAAGGATGTCGTAATCGTATTGGGTTTTTCTGTTGCAATTCCCGCGATCTAGCCTCGAATTTTACGCTGCCTCAGCATCCGCCATCCAGATCGTGGGTCTGAAATCCCTTGACACCGTCTCAATATACAATTTATTTCAGTATTCTCCAGGGAAAAGAGTGGTGAATGAAAACACTTCGAGATTAAACTTCCGTATATTGAGACGTAAATAAAAAACGGTTTCACTCACTGTCGTACTTTCCTATTTCGCGAGTTCATCGACGATATCTAAAATATTTTAATTAATTCTAAACCTTCAACTACCGATTCAACACTTTGCACCGCTATTCCCCGAATAGAACTTTTTCCGTCTCCCCTTTGGGATTTCCTAACTATGAAATACTGCCTAAATCTTCCCATAACCTAACCCGAGCAAACTGATAACCTTCCCGTTGAAGAAATCTCCATCTACTACCTCCACTTCTTGGTTTTCAAAAGCAATTAAAGATTTTCTTTTCCCACGTCCTTTGGGCAGATTCCGAGAAGGATGTCGTACCCGTCTGAGGTTTTTCTGTTAGTTGCAGTTCCCCTGACACCTTCTCGATATACAATTCATTTTCGATTTCTCGCTCGCGTTTCAGTTTGGTTATTCTCCAGGGAAAATAGTGGTAAATAAACACTTCGTGTCTATGAATCAATCACATCAAAAGAATAAATTTTTACAATAATTGGTCAACATATCTTGGCAAAATAAAATCATAGTACCGAAGAAAACTTGGGGAGATTTCAGGACTTTGGACTTGAGATGTTTGGCGTTTCATGCAGCCTTCTAACGATACTAGAATAAGCGAAGCATACTCGAAATTATCTTACCTTTCTCCTTCTGGCAGTTAGTCCAACTATCGATTCAACACTTTGCAACGCTATTCCCCGAATAGCATTTCTCTCGCCTCCTCTTTGAGACCTAACTTCTTAACTCTGAAGTACTTCCTAAATCTTCCTATAACCGAAACCGAGCAAACTGAGAACCTTCCCGTTTATGAATTCTCCATCTACTACCTCCACTTCTTGGTTTTCAAAAGCAATTAAAGATTTTCTTTTCCCACGTCCTTTGGGCAGATTCCGAGAAGGATGTCGTACTCGTCTGAGGTTTCTCTTAACTCTGAAGTACTTCCTAAATCTTCCTATAACCGAACCCGAGCAAACTGAGAACCTTCCCGTTTAAGAATTCTCCCTCTACTACCTCCACTTCTTGGTTTTCAAAAGCAATTGAAGATTTTCTTTTCCCACGTCCTTTGGGCAGATTCCGAGAAGGATGTCGTACCCGTCTGAGGTTTTTCTGTTAGTTGCAGTTCCCCTAACACCTTCTCGATATACAATTTATTTTCGATTTCTCGCTCGCGTTTCAGTCTGGTTATTTTCCAGGGAAAATAGTGGTAAATAAACACTTCGTGTCTATGAATCAATCACATCGAAAGAATAAATTTTTACAATAATTGGTCAACATATCTTGGCAAAATAAAATCATAGTACCGAAGAAAACTTGGGGAGATTTCAGGACTTTGGACTTGAGATGTTTGGCGTTTCATGCAGCCTTCTAACGATACTAGAATAAGCGAAGCATACTCAAAATTATCTTACCTTTCTCCTTCTGGCAGTTGTCCAACTACCGATCCAACACTTGGCACCGCTATTCCCCGAATAGCATTTCTCTCGCCTCCTCTTTGAGACCTAACTTCTTAACTCTGAAGTACTTCCTAAATCTTCATATAACCGAACCCTAGCAAACTGAGAACCTTCCCGTTTAAGAATTCTCCATCTACTACCTCCACTTCTTGGTTTTCAAAAGCAATTAAAGATTTTCTTTTCCCACGTCCTTTGGGCAGATTCCGAGAAGGATGTCGTACTCGTCTGAGGTTTCTCTTAACTCTGAAGTACTTCCTAAATCTTCCTATAACCGAACCCGAGCAAACTGAGAACCTTCCCGTTTAAGAATTCTCCCTCTACTACCTCCACTTCTTGGTTTTCAAAAGCAATTGAAGATTTTCTTTTCCCACGTCCTTTGGGCAGATTCCGAGAAGGATGTCGTACCCGTCTGAGGTTTTTCTGTTAGTTGCAGTTCCCCTAACACCTTCTCGATATACAATTTATTTTCGATTTCTCGCTCGCGTTTCAGTCTGGTTATTTTCCAGGGAAAATAGTGGTAAATAAACACTTCGTGTCTATGAATCAATCACATCGAAAGAATAAATTTTTACAATAATTGGTCAACATATCTTGGCAAAATAAAATCATAGTACCGAAGAAAACTTGGGGAGATTTCAGGACTTTGGACTTGAGATGTTTGGCGTTTCATGCAGCCTTCTAACGATACTAGAATAAGCGAAGCATATTCAAAATTATCTTACCTTCCTCCTTCTGGCAGTTAGTCCAACTATCGATTCAACACTTTGCAACGCTATTCCCCGAATAGCATTTCTCTCGCCTCCTCTTTGAGACCTAACTTCTTAACTCTGAAGTACTTCCTAAATCTTCCTATAACCGAACCCGAGCAAACTGAGAACCTTCCCGTTTAAGAATTCTCCATCTACTACCTCCACTTCTTGGTTTTCAAAAGCAATTAAAGATTTTCTTCTCCCACGTTCCTTGGGCGGATTCCGAGAAGGATGTAGTACCCGTCTGAGGTTTTTCTGTTAGTTGCAGTTCCCCTGATACCTTCTCGATATACAATTTATTTTAGATTTCCCGCTTGCGTTCTAGTTTAGTTATTTTCCAGGGAGAATAGTGGTAAATGAAACACTCGTGAGTCTAGGAATCAATCACGTCAAAAGAATATATTTCACAATAATTGGACAATCTTAAACAAAATCATACTACCGAATAAAGATTGGGAGATTTCAGGACTTGAGATGTTTCGCGTTTCATACAGCATTCCAACGATACTGAAATAAGCGAAGCATACTCGAAATTATCTTAACTTTCTCCTTCTGGCAGTTAGTCCAACTATCGATTCAACACTTTGCACCGCTATTCCCCGAATAGACTTTTTCCGCCTCCGTTTTGAGACCTAACTTCCTAACTATGAATTATATCCCCTGACACCGTCTCGATGTACAATTTATTTTCGATTTCTCGTTTGCGGAACCGCGAATATAAATTCTCCTTGTTCTCTTTCAGGTTTGAAGGGCGAAGGAACCACACCGTCGCGCGAACTGATGTTGCTGGAACCGCACGTGCCGTTCATCGTTCAGTTCATATTGGTCGTTGCCCAGGATCCCGACCATTCTGAAAGTACGATAGCGGTCGCGGCCGGCCTGGTCGGCGACTTGTGTAGCGCCTTCGGCACCCCCATGATCCAGCTGCTCGATCTCGATTCGATCAACGAGATGCTGGGACAGGGCAGGAGGAGCAAGCACAGCAGGGCGAAGACGCTCTCCATCTGGGCGTCGAAAGAGCTCAAGAAACTGAAGAACAGCGCCAGCAATTCGGCTGCAGCCAGTTGGTGAGTCGATCTTTCATTTTTTTTTGTTTTGGCGGGATTCTGCGATTAGCGCGGCGGACTATCTAGGATTTCTGCTCAGGTTTCGATGAGAGTATCAAATCTGACATGGTCATCGAAGAGTTTAACATTTTTAATGGTGAACTTGTTGTTTGCAGATACTTGAAATAAACTGCTCCACATGAGTTGGGGACATATAGTTAGAATAAGATTTTTGTGATGAAAATTAATATTAATATGAAGTTGCAAATTAATTTTAGCAAAGATTGCTTCAGTTAGAGAAGCATTCACATGAGTTAGGGATATTGACTTAAATTGCAAAAAAAGATAGTTAAAATAAGATTTTTGTGATGAAAATTCATATTTATATGATTTCAAGTTGCAAATTAATTTAAGCCTGTAGGTCTGCAGCGTATACAGGGTGGTGAAGAAAAATCGAGTAAAATAACGAGATTTTATTCCCAGAGAATTCAAGCGACTATCAATACAATGTATGGCCTCCACGGGCATCAATAACATCTTGACATCTTCTTTGCATACTACACACGAGGTTGTTGAACATTTCTTGAGGAATTTGGTTCCATAAACGGGGCAGAAGCTCTCTCAGATCATTTAAGGATTCTGGGGTAGGTTGATGATTATCTTATCTTCTTTGGAGCATATCCCATGCATGTTCTATGCAATTCCAATCTGGTGAGTGCGGAGGTATTGGGAAATGTGGAATACCAAGCTCTTCGCGCGCATTCTCAACTATGGCTGCACGGTGCGATCTAGCGTTATGTCTAGAAATTGAAAAGTTTCACCAATAGCAGCGTGAAAATTTGGCACAACATTGTCAATGACATGCTCCCTATAGTGTAAGGCGGTCATATTCCCAGGACAAATGTGTAGATCGGTACGCCCGTTGAAACATATGCCGGCCCATACCGTAACACTAGTACCCTCAGAATGGATGGACTTCTTGGACATAGCGACGATTACGGGGTATGCGTGGGATTGTCCATACCCTTATTCTTCGAGAATCTGAAAATTGTCCATATCTGGATTCATCAGTGAAAAGGACACTACGCCATTGATCGTTCCAATTGTTGCTTTGCCCATTCCAGTCTTTGACGCTTATGGTCACGTGTTAATGGAACTCCTCTTAATGGACGTCTAGAACCTAGATTCACCTCTCTCAAACGTCGTCTCATGGTTTCGATGGAAACTTGGACCCCATCTGCATTTTGAAGAGTATTCCGTAGCATTCTACACGTAGATGTAGGGTTTCTTCTCGCCGAAACGGTGATAAAACGATCCTGAGCAAGTGTTGTTTTTCGTCGACCACCAAGCCTTGGTCTTTCCAACAGGAAACCTGTCTACCTGAACCTATTCCAAAGTCGAGGTATCACACTTTGGCTGACTTGGAGCCTTTCCGCTACAACCTGAGTTAGGCCACCCTGTAGCATTCCGATAGACCTTTTTAGCCTCAGCGTTTGTTAATTTACGTCTTGGCATTTTCAGAAAACTCGTTTCAAGTCGAAGCCGTTGATAAACTGACTTCATGACATTCATGAAGCATATGCAGAGAACCAAACTTCAGAAAAAAGGCGACCAGATTGACGAAATGTCTCATACTGATTTTTATTGGATCGATTCAAGTTGTTATTGAGTTTTAAATGATTTTACAGCGATTTTATCGCAGATTACATACTTTTAAAAACGATTGAATACGATATCCCTAACTCTTGTGGAGCAGTATATTTCAAAACCGCGGTTTTTTAAATAAATAGCTCCTAGCGAAGGTGCTTGGTGCCACCTACGAATCTTCGACGGTACCGCTCTGTTTCTTGTGGTTATCTCGAATTTCGTGATGTGTCGATCATTTAATGAATTCTGTGAGATTTCGATCGGTCGGCTGATACTTTTTTGTCAGGTCGCCATTGCGTAATTTCTTATAGTTTTTGAATTTCTATCGAAAATTATGCTCCTCAAAAGATGATGGAGTTCGGAAATTTGGAGACTGTTTCAAAAGTTTCCATTTTTTTTTTCGACAAATTTTTGAATAATATGACATATCCTAATTTTAACTCATTCTTCTGCTCATTTCTCCTAAAAGTTGCACAGTTTCAGGTGTGAAGTTATTTTTAATATGTGTACCAACTCAAAAAATCGACAATTGATCAATTTCTCTCCAGAGTTGCGGTAAAAGCCGTCTAGAGTTCTTGAAGTAAAGGGTTTTCCAATAAGAGGTGTTATTTTGACATTCAGAGAGAAATGTCATTTTATTGATAAATGTTCGGATGTTTATTTCATTATAAAGAGGAAGATATGTCGTTTATAATAGAAAATAACATCAGCCAAATGACCACCACTACAGTAACACATCCTTTTCAAGAAATTTTCCATAACCAAACCATAAACTGGCTACCTTATGTCCTCAATAGCCTCACGAATTCCATCTTTGAGGTCTCGAATCGTGGCTGGGCTCTTGTCGTAGACCTTCTCTTTCACACGGCCCCAAAGGAAGTAGTCGCAAGGTGTCAAATCACAAGATCTCGGTGGCCAATTGTGTTCACCTCTTCGAGAAATTACACGGTACGGAAACTTTTCCCGTGAAAGATCCATGGTTTCATTGCTTGTATGGCACGTACAACCGTCTTGTTGAAAGTAAATCTTACCAAACAGTCACAGAGAGGCTTTTCAACAATAACTCTGCGACAATTTAGCTTGTTGACGAAGACAACTTTTCGAGGGAATTCCGGATCATTTTCATGCATTTCAAGGACTCAATCAGCAAAGACACGACGTTGTTGATGATAGGCCGGCTTGAGGTTTTGTGTAAACAAATTTTTAAATGCCTTAAGACCCAAATCTTCATGGAAAATACGTTGTAATGACGTTTGTGGAATGCCCAATTCCAAAGAACGACGAGGAATGGACAAACCTGGGTTCTCTTCACTTTCGGCTACAGCAGCAATATTCTCGGCTGTTCTCAAGCGATGTGCACAGGTTTTATTCTTCACATTACATACTAATTTGTTTCAACAGCTCAAATTTCTGTATTGCGGTTCGACGAGGTGCTTCACGACGACCCAAAAATGTTCAAGTTTTACGAACCGTCTCTGCCAAATTTTCACCATTTTATAGCGAATTTTAATCATTTCAATGCGTTGTTGAAGCGTGTGTCGTTCCGTTTTTATTAATGGCGTAGTTTCTACTTGTCAAATGTCAAAAAATGACAGATTCAAAGGTGACATCTACCGCAATAGCGGACTATTCAAAATAACACCTTTTACTGGAAATCCCTTTATATTCGTTATAAGTTTAAGGA
Organism: Adalia decempunctata; assembly: GCA_951802165.1. Taxonomy (NCBI): domain Eukaryota; kingdom Metazoa; phylum Arthropoda; class Insecta; order Coleoptera; family Coccinellidae; genus Adalia; species Adalia decempunctata. The sequence continues at coordinate 4,568,504 of OX637696.1, read as the reverse complement.
TGTTGTGTTAAACCGCCTTGCCATATTTGAAATCGATTTAGCCTTTATCAGTTGTTGAATTTCCCCTTTCTTTTCAGATTCTCCAGTATCATTCCAGTAGATTTGAGCATGGAGGATTTGTTATTGAGAACAATTACTTTGGAGCAATTGTCCCGGGGATTGTCAGGGACAATTGTCAGTTCAAACATTTAATTTATACGTTTTCAATTTAAAGCCAGTAACTAAATTCGGTCTAGTCACAATAACTAATCCTTGTTCTATCCCGATTGCCGCCCTTTTTATCAAGAGTACAGACATGTGTGTATTTATTTATACAACTTTTATATCTCTTACAACGCTATGTATGTTTCCTAAGTAAAACATCAATTTCCGAAAATTCCATGTATATTCTGATCGAATAAGATCAAATGATATTCTCAAGATCTTTTCTTGCTGTTTTTTTCGTTGAATATAGTTGTAAATATACTGAATTTAATATCTTGTCGTATTTGGATCTTCCACCATGTTGCGTCCGATTGTCTCTGCCTCGGGTCCCGGATTTGGGACGTGAAAACAGGAAGAACAGTGATCTAAGTGTATTGTGGCTTGCACCGAACCTTTATCGACATGGTATTGGGTCCCAATGACAGAAAATAAGTTGAGTGAGGTTTGAATGATTGCGAGTATGAACTTGCTGTGACGTTTGTGAGCGTTAACAAGTGATTTTAGTTGAAGAAAAAGGTACGTTTGCTTGCGAAAGTCTGTTGTGAATTTCGCCCATATCTGAAAGTATTGAATGACGTTGACCAGAGCGAGAAAAATCTTCGGATAGATCGCTCCGTCTTGCTTGGAGTGAATCGATTTTCAAAATTACATATCGACGAGAAACTTTGCTTGATCAATCAGAATTTTGTCATATTTCATCGACGGCATACAGATCAAAATTCATGGCCTAAAGAATCATTTTCAGGATTCAACTTTGATAAATTGCCCAAAACTAAACGAATCATTCTTGTTATTACCTCTATTTTAAAATCGAGGAATAGGGGAACATTTTTTCTAAAATTTCTGCGAAGAAAAACTGTATTCGTTGATGAACTATGAATGATGAGAAAAATTCAAATTGACCAATAGCGCAGTTATTTTCTATTAAGACAGTTTCAGACGCATTTTTGATTCTTGGTTTGATTGATTCAACGAGCAATATTGGTGCGAAATTTTTGGAAATCATTGTTTATTCTACAGGGTAAAGACGTAAAATTAAGTGACAATAAATAAAATCGAAAAAGAATCCAAGATGAGTCTGCCTTTTTTCAATCATTTTCGGAGTAATCTCAACAACAAAAGCATATTTTATTCCGATCAAAATTATCATTTAACTGTTGTTAAACTGAATTCTTTCGAATTTGGGGAGAATAATGAATGATGTTACCAATTTAAAAAATGTGCTTTTGTTGTTCGGATCGAGAAACAACCAAGTTCATTGTAAACATGTATCTCAGGTAATATGGGGATAAAAACAAAGGTGAGTGGTATTTTTATGAGAGTTTTTCGTGAGGCCCTTTTGTGCCTTGCTTGAGAGTTGAGAGTGACAGGTCTAAACTTTTTTAACGGTGACGAATTTCAAGTCGATGTTAAAACAGTTCGGGAGGTCGGTAGAATAAATAAATCTGTGATTTGAGGAGGTTTCTAGGAGATAATGATGCCAAAAAATTAAATGAATATTCCATTAGTATTTAAAAGAAGTTATTAGGAAGCCTTCTCAATATTTTCATAAGTATAATTCCAGATGTAAATCGATATTCCTTGTATGTGTGATAATTTTTGACATTGAGGCCAACTCCAACATTTCACCTTCTCTTCGGATTTTTCATCGATGTCATTCTTGGAAAATCCACGTATCCAAAATTTGGAAGGGGTTCTAAAAAAAGATGAAATCCAAAATTGACGTTTTCATTCTACCTCCCCAGCTGAATTGTTGTTTTGTTTTAAATTTTAATATGAGTTTTTCGAGGAGCTGAAATTTTGGAGCTTGGCCTTTGCAACAATGGCCGATCTCTGACTTTTGATAAGTAATTTTACGGATATTTGTCTATTGCGCGAATAATTTATTGAACAAAAAGTAATTGTTGTAACGTAAGTGGCCCATTGTTGATGTCAATACTAATAAGGCTGTATGAATTTTTAGTATGTAAGAGAAGCGAATGTGATATTTGAATGTTAGTTATAATTTTTATGGATTGTGTAGATCTTCTACTGGCCTAATATTTTTTAATAACTTAATCCTTAATGTTCATTTTTAAGGGGCATTACTCCCTTCTTTGTACATATTTTTTCTGTTCAATTCTG